>JARFIY010000056.1:41080000-42542500 GCA_036346155.1 Sinelater perroti | reverse complement strand
AGTTCCGGGACGAGAGCAGCGCAGGGCCGAAAACAATGGACCCGGTATAATATATAATAATAGGATAAGGAAAGTCCTGTGATATTCACACCAGATTTTTATTTATTCTTATTATTCATTTAGTATTTTTCTTTTCTGATATTCTTCCAAAGCTTACTCAGTATATGTTGCTAGTAATTTAAACCATTATCGTTTCTGTGCTCTTAATTTAACTATTTTTAGATCACTTTTAAATTTGCTTGATATTTCTTTGATCTTACACATTTTTCATTTATATTCTCAATTCTTTTCTTCTTATTCAATCACTCTCATAAATTCTTTTTGATATTTTCATTTAATATTTGGTAGTTCTAAGTTTTCAATATTCCATCCTTGTTTTGATACTTTTTTACTGTTCTATAAACATTTATCCTTTATTTAATCATTACCACGATGATCAGTTACCTTGTAAAAATTCTAAATAAACCCCCCTCTCTTGCAAATGAAAATCTTTTCTTAGTTTTATCACATTTACTTTGTTGTTTCCTGTGATTTTCCAGGTTATCACCTTAAATCACCTTAAATCAAGGCCTTTTCCACTGAATTGTGTTATTAATTTACACTCGACTATTTATTTAATCTTTGAACTAATTCCTTTCTATTTTCTATGTTATTTTACGCCATTTTTCCAAGAAAAAACTACTGAATTCTACTAAAAAAAAAAGAATGATTTGGAGTTGATATACTCAACCAGACTTTTCAATATACTCAATAGAAGTGAAGCAGATTTCAGTGATCTGAAGAAGTGAATAATCTGAAGGGTGAATACATCAAGTGTGATAAAATCTCTCAGGTTATAATCGTTTCTAAAGTTGTTTTAGCAGTGTACAGTCGTGCGATCACGTTTGGATAACGCATCACTGATACCCATCAGTGGCTGCTGGTAAAGCATAACGATTACCGTTTCACCATGTAAAAGCAATTCAGTGTACAAACACTCCGCCGCTGGTTCCACCATATGCATACATTGCTACTATGGATATTTTGGTCAATAATTTTGGCCTCTTTGCACTTGCATAAAAAAATCCAGTTTTTTATTGCAGGTTATAATGTAGAGCGAAAACTTCGCGAAACTAGGGAGGAGTAATGACAGCAATATCAAACATCTACTCTTGTTTCTCAGCTATGAGAATGGTCTTCCTTATGAATTCTCTCCAGTTTGTGTAATGTTTTGAAATGGCTGGATTTTTGTAGCTCTGACTGTATACAATCCTCTTCTTTTATTGCTCGTCTTCAATTTTCTTTGGTATAGGGCATTCGTTATCGTACAGATCAAAATTTCCATCCAAACTAATAAAACCACTTCTTGAAGGTACTGTAGCCACAAAAAGGAAGTAGCATGGCAAATAATGCTTAAGGCACTAATTTTCAGAGGAACAGACACCACTTGCAGAGTATTTTAAGATTGATATACTAAAATAAATAGAATCCATTTTTTTGAAATAGTGAAATTTGAAAAATTTAATATTTTAAGTTATATTAATGTCAATTTTTGAACCTTAAGGTGTATATTAGAGCCGTGGTGGCTTAGTAGATAGGTCGCTGGACTACCAAACCAAGAGTTGTGAGTTCGAATCCTGCTCTCGCCAATTCAATCACTGACATTTTTACGGCCCAGCTCGACTCAAACTGCAATGAATGAGTACCTGAAGGTCAAACTCTGGGGTAATAATAGGCGGTCGGTACGTAACGCTAGCCACGTTACTACCCTTGTGTACTGTAGGCTCTAGATTGTAGCAGACCTATCATCCTGTTACAACCCCAAAGGGCCTTCAAGGCCTGTTACGGGGAACTATTATTATTAAGGTGTATATTACAGACAATAGTCGAGTACTACAATAATACCAACATACAAGTGCTTAAAAACAAAAAAAAAGGCATTTTTATCAACCTAACCTTTTCGCCTTTTTAAAGGTTACTTTATGAACATGCCCTTTTTTTCACTCAACTATATTTTGTAAATTTTTAAAATAATCATCAGTTACTACAATATGTATATTTTTCCTACCTTCAAATTATATATATTTTATAACTTAATTAGATATTGCCCTATAGATCAATTGTAATTTTTATCAAAGTCTGAATATAAACATAACAAATTTGAAATACAACAATAAATAACTCATATAACTTTTAGCATCTTATTTAAATCATATCTTACCTTGACATAGGGGCATTCAAACTCGGAAACCAAGGACCCATCCCGGGAAAAAACAGCAACGTGAAAGCGATTGCCATGTGAATCTCCAACAAGAACGTCTCCAGCATCAGAAATATCAATGCCATTAGGAAAGTTGGTGAGGTTCTCGCAACCAATACGGCGAAGAAACGCTCCTTCATCACTAAACACCACCACATTATGACCCTTGAAATCACAGACGTAGAACTCCTTGCCTACAAAATAAAATACATTTCATTTGCTCAACTGCATATTATTTTGATTAAATATTAACATATACAAATGCATGTGAATATAATTGTAATGTTTTTTAAACACACAATAGTAAATCATTTTTTTACATGATATTTATTTACAAATATGGTATATATTATTTTTTTAATAATTAAAATTTCCTTTGTGCGTAAAAAGTACCAAATAAATGCAAATTAAATCATTTTTTGTATCGAACTATACATATGCATTCAAGATAATATCAAAAAAGAGTTCAAATTAAACAACAATTGTAGCAAGTATATTGTGCAATATAGCTTTAATAATTTAATTAAAATTCTTACCATGTATGGCAATATCTGAAGGTTCCCGCATGTAATCACTGCAATCAAACCAACGCAACAAATCTCCATTCTCAGAGATTACAAATACAGTGGGGCTGACACTGTCAACAGCTACGATCTCCCCATGAGCAGTAACAGCCAATCCAGCCACAATATCAATATAACGAATAGCAATCTTCTTTATAAATGGCCGCTCTTAGTGAAAATTTGCATGCGGGAGCGTTCATTTCCACGATCGCAGACAACATACTTTCCACTGGTTCGCATTACAGCAACCTTCCTTGGGTACCACAGCTGACCCTCCTCCTTCCCTGGAATTCCAAACTGGAATTTATATGTCCCAGTTTTTTCAAACACCTGCAAACCCATTTTTTTTAAGAAATATACTCCTAAGCTACCGCAAAAATTACATTTAATTAATATCATTACTAATACAAGCCTGAAAAAGTTACGTTCTTGTTCCTGATTTACAAATATACCAAGAAAAACTTAAAACTTTAGCTCTATCTGTAAGATCATTAATACATTAATATAGCAATCTGTTTCACAATTTATATATGATCAGTTAACTATTTAATTAGCATATAGCTTGCTTTTCAGTATGTTTTTTTTTTCTCTTTTATGGTGACCTATACAATGACGAATTATTATAGTAACATAGTTCTGTTATACAAACAATTAAAATAAACGTGTACTGTATTCTCCAAGCACATGTAAAAGTAAAAAAGTTAAAAGAGCATTATATTGGCAGTTAAATTTGTTTCAAACTTAATGCGTTAATGTGAAATATATCTTTTAAAACAGAATGTTAATTAGTAAAAATCCTTGACAAAGAACTCTTTTCCATGCCATCAGATAATGATTATCATAAACAGTTTGTGTCCCATAAATTGTGAAAATCGTGGTTTAAAGCTATATTTTAACCTGTTTGAAATGGAACTCTTGCAATTGTAATTCCTAGCCTATATACTTTTAATTCATTTTATTTCTTCATTGTAAATAAACAATAAAGCAGTGTAAAAAAAATTACCTGCACTCGATGATTGTTGGTGTCTGCCACAATGATATCTTCTTCTAGTCCTAGACAGAATCCGTGAGGAGAATTGAACTGCCCCTTGCTGGGACCTAACTGTCCAAACTTGCATCGAATCTGCATTGGGCTAACTTTATTTGTACGTGGAAGCACAGTTGAAGAACCAGCTCCTGGCTGTGGCACTATCGAGTTCAAAGGATCCGTTATTATATCGTCTGGTGTTGACATAAGAGGAGAGGTTGATGCAGACACGGTCCCAAATCCGTTCATCAAGGTACTGCCTAGATTCAGAGCTGACGGAGAGTTTGACCGAATCATCATAGTTCCATTATCTGAGATAACAAAAATAAGAAATTAATTTATTAATGATATAATAAACCTAATATTAAAGAGCCAAGGAAAAACACGGTGTGAATCAAGAAGCAACCGATTTTAATGGTTGAGCGCTTTTTAGATTCGTCTTGAAGAGCCGGGGTGCAAGTTATAGTTTTGAATGCGATCTGAATTAACCATGGTTGGGTAATAGCAGAAAAAGGGCGATCTTTTAACTGAAATTGTTTGACTTTAAATAGGACGCAATTTGCGTCATACCGTGTTCCTTGTAAACCTAATTTAGATTCACTATAATAATTCAGTTTCTGATATTAATATAGTATTTCACTTATAAATATTAATGTTGAAGGATTAATTAAATCTCTTTTTGAATTAGAAGCAATGTTTGTTTATAAGATTAAAATGTTTATATGTAGAATAAATGATTTATACTTTTTATTAGTTGCACTTGAGAAATTATGTTGAACAAATTATTGTAATACAGTTTTAATTTAATATTTTCCTAAAATTATAGTATAGTATACTGACACGCCTTTATACAATGTTTTTCTGCAGATATCGCAAACGTGTGTATATGTGTGTGTGTTATATATATATATATATATATATATATATATATATATATATATATATATATATATATATAATTTGCCCTCCTGAATCCACTGTTTGCTTGTTAATAGCTCTCAGTTGGAAGTTAACTAAAACTATGCAAGTTGTTTCTTTCTTTGCGATAACATGTCCTAGTTCACAAATGGCATTCAAGACTCCACAAATTGATCTGGAGTTAAATTTATTCTTATAAGCAGCTTTAAATTCGTTACCCATCTTCTCTTTCTCTCCACTTGGTAGCAGTTAACATTATTAATCAGGTTTAGATAGTACAGTTGTAAATTCTTATACATTTCCACTTCATTTTACCAGGTGCAAATTAATAAATGTAATATCACAAAAATTTGTCAAATAATTTTTTATAACAGTAACATTTTTTAATAGTTATATAAATCTGCAATATGGCGTTAATGACAAAAATTGACGTCTAGATATTCTTCATTATATAATATAAAAAAAACAGTCAAATGTATTGTTAATGTGCCTTAGTTTATATGAAACACTTGCAGCTGTCTTCATGTATATATAATCTCTGCCATAAGTATACACAACTAGACAGTTGTTCTAAAAAGTACTTCGTTTTTAAGATTCTCTTGAATATGTAGAATTGCCATTGATTTTTCTAACTAAAGATGCGTAAGATTATGTGTACTGTTATTCCTATTTATAACAATTCAATGTAATGGCTCAATATGAATTTAACAGCATAAACCGGGTAAAACTGGTATAACTCCGCTTCTACTCTACAGGTTTTCCTGTACTCTTGATTGGTCACTCGTGATAGTAGATGTAGGCAAATATTCCAACAAGAATACTAATAATAGTGTTCGAGATTTTAAGTATCACAATGTAAAAACAAATGTCAAAAAATTTTAAATTTTTGAATCATGAGGTTCTTGGTAAGATACTCACACAGACCCACAGATAAACACCATGCACATTAATTACATTTGAATGATAAGATAAAGTTTTTCTATCCATTTTTATATTTCTTTAAAATTATTCTTGTTTATGGTCTATATAGTCGGTCCTTTAAATCAGTAAAGCATATTTCTGACCAAAATTTGAGAAAATTTTATTTTTCTGATAACTAAACCAGATTCAATCATATTCTGTAATTTTTTGGAGTACGCAAATAAAGGACATATTGAATATATTTGAAAATATTCGATTTCAAGAAAAAAGTTATTCCTTCTATTTTCAGTATACAGGGTGTCCCATGAGTTGATGGAGAAACTTTATATACAGGTTTTCTAAACAAAATATTCAATAATTTTTTTCGAATTCTCAACCGTTTCATACATATGGAGGTTGAAAGTTAACCCGCATGGGTGATTTTGGCTCCAATTTTTGACCTTATTGCCTACTATGTCAGCCTGACTTTTCTCGTCATAGAAAATGTTTGTCAAAGATAGCAAAATAATAACTAATAACGTTGATGTTTGTCTTAATATTTACCAACATGCCTTTTTTGTTTTCCAACGAAGAATATGCTGATATTGTGGTTGTATACGATTTGCGCAACAGAAGCACAACAATGGCAGCTGAAGAGTACCAAAAAAGGTATCTTAATCGAAGAGCACCAAACCATCAAACCTTCACTAATGCATTCCAATCCCTTTGTGAAACTGGACTGTTCCTGAGACACACATCTATGAGTGAGAAGTACCTCATTTGATGAAGTAAGAGATAACATGGAAAACATTAACTGGCAAATCTAATTGACGAAACGTGTCGAGCTAATGCGTTGCATGTTGAGCATTTGTAGCTAGTCCCTTTGATAATTGTTTATCTTTAATAAATAATGTTCTAGTTTATTTAACTTTAATTTTAATGTAATTAAAATTGGCGTATTTGTGTAGTTACGTATTAATTTGCTGCCTATTAATTACGGAATAAAACAAATTTTCCCAAATAAGCCTAACATTTTTCCATGAAAATAGAGTCACTCATGCAGGTTAGAAGCTTTCAACCTCCATATCTATGAACCCGTATACGGAGTTTCTCCAACTCATGGGACACCCTGTATATAATGTTTTGTCGAAATCTCCAATATTCAATGTTGTATTCTTGATGATTTAAGAAAAAAAATTACTACAATTACTTTTGAGCATTGTATATCATTCAAATATTCACCACCACTGGCTTTATAGACATCGATTCGATGGTCAAAATTTTCGATGATTTTCACAGTCGCTTAAGGTCTTTTAGATGGTGGCTGGTTTATTGAAATATCCCCACAAAAAAGTCTAAAGACGCCAAATCGCACGAACGAGCAGGCCAATTGACATTTCCATTTCTCGAAATTAAACATTCACCAATTTTCGACTGCAATAACTAGATATTCGCACGTGTTGTGTGACATATTGCCCCGTCTTGTTGAAAATAAACATGATCTATGTCAGTATGATTAAGCTTCGGGAAGAAATAGTCATTAATCATTAATCGCTCAGAATTCACAGTAATTGTATTTCCAGCCTCATTTTCGAAAAAAAATTGTCCAATGACACCTTTTGGCTACAGAGCACACTAAACAGTCACTTTTTAGGGATGCATTGGTTATTTTTGATATTCTCTTGGATTCTCGTTAGCCCAAATGCGACAGTTTTACTTGTTCACCGTCCCGTTCAATGTGAAATGCGCCTCATCGCTGAAGATGATTTTCGACGAAAAATTCGGTTCAATTGGACGATGTTGAAGAAGCCAATCAGAGAACACATGTCGGTTGAAATGGTTTGAGTTCTTGAGACAGTTGGATCTTGTAAATTCAAATCTTTATGCATAATATGGCGCAAACCAGTCTCCGAAATTCCAATTCTTGCGATCGACGAGTTATTGAGAGTTTTAGGTCCTCTTACACTCTCCTTCACCGCAGCGATATTTGCCGGTGTGTGATCACTTTTGGGTCGTCCACTCTTTGGCATATCACCAAACAGAACCAGTGGCCTCGAATTTTCGCATCAAACAATTGATAGTAGTCTCATTTAGACGGTCATGACAACCAAAATAATCGCGAAGAGCTCGATAGATGTTTTTTTATTTTTCCACCATTTCTGTAGTGTTCTTCAATCACTTTAACGCGGTATTTAATCGAATATGACTCCATAGCAAAAGATGATAAATCTTAAACTAAAAAAAAAAATGACGCTGGGTTGACAGAAAAAAACAGCATTTGTGTCATATTGACGTTTACTTTCCCGCGTCCCTATTAGCGGATTCTTTATATGTCTAATTATTTAAATGAGTTTAATTGCTTTTTATGAGCCAATTTGTTCATACAACCTTTAAGATGTTTCAATTCCTCATGTAAAAATTATTATCAATAACTCTAGCCAAGGCCCACCAACCCAAAAATAACCAATTCAATGTTACTATACGTTTACACATTATAAATTCACATGTAAATTACATTCCTGTCTTTAACCCCCTAAAGGAATAAATTACAGGATGTCAGATTACAATAATGTATAGGCAAAAAGCATACATAGACATGCTGCACCATCAAAAAATGCCACAACTCAAAAAAGTAATCGCTAATTTTATTTTTCAATTGGATGAAACGCCTCCCACAGTCTAACATTCAACTAGAAGACAAATAAATTAGCTCTGCTCATAATAATGATGACAAACTCCTTCATTGATCTCCATATTCTCTGGACTTAAATACTCTGCAATTTTTTCCTATATGGATTTGTTCACGATAAAGCCTATATGCTAACATCACAATCATGCTTAATCCCCCAGTAGACACCACAGAATCCATTGCAGTAATCATTTGTAATACATTGTGTCTGGCAGAAACTTAAATAGGTAAATATGTACAAAAAGCGAACTCACAATGGAATTGTCAGATAATGCAACAAAACTTTTTGAGTTACTGTTTCTAATAATATTAACTTGTTATATCCGAGTTTCAATGAACATGATTTATACCATCTCAAATCACTATCATTTTTATGAATTCGACACCACAAAAGCTTCCCTATAAAGAACAGTTACTAATAAATTTTTTTATATACATTGTGGTTAATGCAAATGTTCTCAAGATTAATCATCTCTAATAGCTTCATCGTTCGCTCAAGTATCATAGATCACAAATGACTGGTGGAAGATTGAATTTTTTAATTGACTAGTATTTACAAGTTTGACAAATGTCTGAAGCTAACAAAAAAATTTAATGGTTACAATGGTAAATCCATAAAATGTTCTTTTTATTGAATTTATATATATTGACTTATATACGATAATTTAACTGCACGTTGCAGTGAGTCTATATATGTACCAAAAGAAACAATTTTGTAATAACCTTATATGGGGTTCCGGCAGAAAGGTATGGTATTTTTGAAAGACTGTCATGCGCGCTGGGCTAGACCAAATGTTTTTTAAATGATTGGTATCTACTCATTGACAGATGCCATTTCAGTACTAATAAAGCCTTGACCTGTAGCATGTCATGTGTTTGTTTACATCTTCATTGAAACGGGTCGTTTTGTGGTACCCACATAGCCATGATTTCGAAACTATTTTAATGTTAGTCATCACAGTCACGTTCCAAAATGGGATGTCATTATAAAATGAGTTAATAGTTTTCAAACAACAGGATCTTTGAAAACGGGGACTACACAGGAAGGTGATTGAACTATACAGACTCCGGAAAACATCGAAAGGGTGTGACAAGCGGTGGAAGCTAGCCCTTGTCGTTCAATGATACGTCATGCTCACACTCTTCGGATATCAGGCAGGTCAATTCACAGAATCTTCAACTTGAACCTACAAAATTATGGTTGCTCAAGAACTGCGGCAAAACGACGTTGTGAGACGACATAGGTTCATAGAAACGATGTTGGACTTGCTGACACGATATCGTTTTGATCATGAGCGACGAAGTCCACTTTCATTTATCAGGGACGGTAAACAAAGAATTTTAAATACTGGCCACCAAAAAACCCGCAAGAATTTTATCAACAACCTCTGCACTATGAGAACGTAACTGTTTGGTGTTCTTAAATCTACATTATTTAGTCTTTTTTTGTGAAAACGGACGAACAGAGTCCGTTAACACAGATCTCTACCTTGCCATGTTGTATGATTATTTCCTGCCAGATTTAAGAAGACACAATTAACCTCAACTCAATTTGGTTTCAACAAGATGGGGCGATTTCCCATACATTAAGAGCAACAATGGTTTTTTAAGACATTTCCCTGGACACCTGATTTCATTGCATGGGGATGTGGAGTGGGCTGCTCGGTCGCCAGACCTGTCAGCTTGGGACTTTTTATAGGACTGCCTAAAAGCTAAAGTTTGCATAGACAAACTTCGTAATCTTGAAATCGAGAAATTAAAAGGGCTCCACGTGACATGCTTCAAAGGAGTATGGACAATTCCGCCACCCCTCTACAAGAATGACTGGGCAAAATAATTGGATCTGTCCTAGTTCAAGTTTTAGGCCCAATTTTTTTACCAATGAATATAGAACTATCAACGTACACAATAATGGATCAAAAAATAAATGCAAAAATTAAAATAACTTTCCATATTTTTTTCTGATAAAGGTTGAATCCATAATCATTTCATCGAAGACATATATAAGATAAAGTATCTACATATTTTCTTAAAACTTGCGTCTTTTTTAAATATATCAATGATTTATTTAATGTTTTGACATTAAATAAATACCCCAATGGAACCTATGATTACCTTCATATAATTAATTGTTCTTATCATATAATTTTTTCAAGACCATCATTAAAAAAATGAATTTAGTAACAAATATATAGAAACTTTTTCTTTAATATCAAAAAAAGTAATTCATGAGGCTCCTGGGTCTTGCAAATAGTTGATTTTCAAATAATTTTACAAGGGAATCTTAATATATAAGCGCTGAAAATGTTATCTGAATGAGCAGCATATTTGCTATACATGACAATGCACAAATAAAAGCTAAAACAATGCTACACTTTGTGACAGCAAGCTGATAGTAGCACAAAGTACAAAAATGTCCTTCAATACCAGAAACACCATTGTCTCATTACCATTTTCTCATAGAGTAACGTACGCTCATTGTCCCCATAGTAATACAATTATTTGGTTACTTAGATATTTTAGCATCAATTTCAAAATTACTTATGATTGTTTCAGTAAGACACACGTGATATATAAAATTTCGCCAGTCTAATCACAGCCTTTAATTCACAGACTACAACAAGTAAGCACGTGGAACTCCTTTTCCACCAATGTCCGGGGCTTCTATACATAAACAAAAATTTGCAGTCACTTTCTGTCAAGCCGGTCTCAAGATTTTCCGATCAGGCTGATTTTTTGGCGTCTGGAGTTGACTTCTGGTCGTTAGTTGAATACTGAAAACGTGTCTCTATCACAGATCAAAAATTATAAGGCGTGACAGATGTCCGACAGAAATAAAAGCTATAAGAAATGACATATTGGAAGCTGGGTCCCCTAAAAACCCATATTGCATTGTTGTAGAACATCCCACCTATGAACCCGGTAGACCATAGGCTTTTGAATGGTACCCCCCCCCTTGTCTTTAAATTCAGTAGTTCTCGAGTTTGAAAGTCGCAACGGACGTCCACACCAATTTCATTAGGCTTTTCCCTTTCAGGTATAGAAGCCTAAAAATCATAAGGAACTCTGACATGAAATTCTCTGATTTTTTAAATGAGGGATGGTATCTGGTTCTAAGTATATGCAACTTATAGCATTGGTAATATACAATTTAACTATAGTAAAGACAGTGCAGAGCAGTGTACACAAACATGCAGAAACAAATTATTAAATTCCAACTAATAAGAGGGCGAGTTCTTACACAAAGTACCAATAAATGACGTCATGACGTCAATAATCAATAAATGACGCATAAAGTCAAACATGAAGAACAGATTCTTCTGTAAATGTTTTGGATTTTTTTATATATGATAGAGCCCGAGAAATTTTGAAAAAATTACATAACATAGAACCCTGGCAAGACTTTCATATATAGCTTTATATATAACATTATAGAAAAAGGGCATATGTGTTTAAGGACAAAATATTTAGTATTTATTTTGTTTAAAAATAACTGCTTATAAAAATTGAATATGTAATTAAACATACATTTTATTTCAACATCTAAAAAATTAGTTGTATTAACTTGAAGACAATTCCTGACCAATTCCAATCTGTCAAACAAAGTCCAATTTTCTGTTGCTTTCTTCCATCTTTTATACAAGGCTAAAGTGGCTGTTCTAATACATCACTTAATTCGATTTTAAAGTCTAGTCTCAGTTTTTGCTTCTCTATTTTGCAAAGGCCAACCTCGAAAAATTCACATAGCGAAATTTATCTTTTTTGGCAACAATAATTACGTTTTTAATGTTGAGAAAACAGCAGAATTGATGTAGTAATGTAATGAAGCAAAGTCTGCCCAAAATAAACACTGCCTGTACACACAAAAAATCATCCATGTGAAGTATATAAAAAACTTAAGATTTATTTACAGGCTTTACTCATTAAAACTTATAAAATTACTTTATTTAAATCACTTAGAATGAAATAATTTCAAATAAACATTTCTTCATAAGACCTCAATGCACAACAGTGTATTTTATCACACTTTTTCTTAAATTGTATAATGTTAGTGATTTATTCATAACTCTTCAGGAGTTTTTCAATTCGCTATCGCCCAATATTTTTCTACTGGCTTCAACTGATGAGAATTTGGAGAGTCAAAATCGTTTAAAATAAAATTGAAGTCGTCATAAATCCATTTCATTGTGTTGCCTACAATGAGCAAAGGCCAAACCCAACCAAAATAAAAGTAATCCATTGTAAGATTCCATAAAAAATTTAATAGAATATGCTTGTAAACAACTTTAAATATTTTCTTGATTGTACCCTTCCATACTGCATTGGAAAAAATGTTTTTTTTTATTTATATCATTTACAGTAAAATATTCTTAACCTAAAATCTACAAAAAATCCATAAGAATAAAAATCTCTAAGCAACCTGTCATTAGCTTTCTTGTCTATGTATTTACACGCTGCTTTTGTTATAAATTCCACAATTAGACGAACCTGATTTGAAAACCTTATTTATTGTACCTTAACCTTTTGGTAACCAGATTCAAACTCAAGAAATATCAACAAACACTGCCTTCGACAATTGCAGGAAAAAATTTCAATACAATGTTCAGTTCTTGGAGAGATTGTATAAAATATAGTTAAAGCTGTTAACCCTTACAATTAGTCAAGGTCTATTTGCTACGCATCGCAGTGAATCTGGACAAAGGATTAATAGAGACGAGTTGCGACATCCATGCAGGCGGTAGCTAATGGAGTAGTGCCTCAGCAGGAATGCTGTGCCTTACGCCAATAAACGCACATAAATATGTCACCGGTAGACATAACGCAAATTCAAATGTCACCTTTTTAGGACACTTGTCAATCACGCATAATTTAGGTTTAAGTGGAAATAATTTTTAACGCCCTATTATTACAGATAAGCCCTCCAAATACGACTGATCGAAGGCTATATATATAATGTAACGTTTAAAAATAGGAACAGATTTGTATTTGCCTTACAATTAGAGTAGCAAACAAGTTCTCAATATAATACTTGTCAATAAATTTATTTTAAAGCTTATTAAGGCGAATTATTTAACTATATATTCTTTTCAAATTAATGACTTGCTTGTTCACGCCAGCTGTAGGTATATCACCAGTATGGCATCTAATAAGAATATAAAATAGTGTAAAGTTAATTTAAAAACGTGAAAAAAGTGTAAAAGAGAAACCTAATGCTCCAGAAGAAGAGCAACCACAACCAGGTCCGTCGCGAGAAAACACATCAGACACGGAAGAAAGTGATGAGCAATCGAAGGGTGAATCAATGCCATCAAATATACCGAATCGTTGCTCCGAACTTTGAATCTGCTGACAGACGCACCTCCAAGCTTCTATTACAATGGGAGAGGTGATATCAAAAAAATTATTGATATGTTGGCTGACAGAAAAATCATCAATATCGAAGAGCTTATCAGCATTGATGAGTTAGACGAATTACAACAATAATCAGCGGTAAGTTGAATTTCTATGAGCAGGAGTTATTTTTCATTTTGTTCGATTCTGAAAAAGTATACAATTATACATCTTGTAGTGTGAGGGTGTAGTAGGAGATGATGAATACATTGCTGAAGAATTCGCACCAGAGCCAAAAGATTATGTTCCGTTGTCGTATAAAGAGAGCAGTGGCTCTTGCTGCAACCCATCCAAAGTGGTCCTTGAAAAGTTTGGAAAAAAAGGGTGCTTTCGCTTAAAGCATAAGCAGCATCTTTATCGATAGAGATGTCAAACGAGGAGGAACAAATTTGGATAAATGGAAAACTATTGATAGTGAAACGTACGAACAATTTCTGGAAGCACACAAAAATTTCGAACAGGTAAAAACAATTTCATGCAAAAAGAATAACTCATTGAAGAAAATTGATGAGTATGAATTTCAATTATCGAGAATAGCAAAATCACATGCATGTAATTATGCTACAATTGATCCATCAATTTCATTCTTGTACAGGTCATAACACAGACTTTACAGCAGTGGGCAATGAATGCTGCGTTTCCTTTTCTATCGGATTCCTTCAATTTTACCGCAAGCTTGCCTTGGGTAGAACGATTTAAAAAACATCACAAAATCAGACAGCGGAAGATTATGAAATTCATCAGCTCCAAAGAGTTTGCCGCGATGGATCAAGTATTAGCAGCTTCTGCTGAAGAATTCTGGGTGCAAACAAAAATGCTGATTCCCAATTTCGACCTTGATTACGTCATCAATACCGATCAAACTGGCTGCCAGTACCAATCAACCTACAATAGATCGCTTGCGGAACAAGGATCAAAAACAGTTCTTATTAGGAAGAAAGTCTTAAACAAAATAAGCGATTCCTACACAGCACAGTATGCATTAACTGCATCCGGAAAGATATTTTCTTTCGTTTTTTTGTGCATGCAAGAACAGTCTGGAAAAATTGGTCTGATCGTTAAACAGAAAGTCACCGAGCTGACCGGCAAATTCAAGAACGTAATTGTGACTTGCACAAAATCAGGCAAGTTTACCAAACAAATCTACGAAGAACGTTTGAAATCTTTAATTCTTCCGTACGTCGGCAAAGAAAAATTTTTGTTCATAATCGATGCGTGGGGAGGGCAGACGGATCAGACGCTCTATGATCATATTTTTGTAGACGATAACAAGGCATGCACCTGTACTGTTAAAGTAAATTCCACCAAAATATACACCACTCTGCCATTCCATAAAAATCCACTCTTTGCTTTTGCATCAGTTGAGTGCACCTGTTTTTCAGCAGATATAATACGCGTGGTTTGCGTCAAAATTAATTGATGAAAGACATCTTTTTGAATATGAACGAGCTCTGCTTTTCGATTGCACTTTTGAAGCAACTATGCGTCTGCAAAGCAGTAGGTTTCATAAAATGTGCATGGTGCTGCACCGTGTTGTGCTTCACGTGTTTTTATGATAATTACCATCCGCAAGATTGTTCACCTAACATTGACAGCGATAGTGAGTAATCAAAACACTGTATATATAATGTATGTGTAATGTATAATAAATGAAATTAATATCAAACATTGTATTGGAAGTTTTTCCCGCAATTGTCAAAAGCAGTGTTTGTTGTTGATATTTCTTGAAATTGAATAGATTAGGAGAGAAAAAAGACAAAAAAAAAGCGACAGCGGCGGGACTTGAACACGGGTCAACTGCGCGGTAGTCGTAAATTTTACCCACTGCGCTGCGCTCACTGGCTTGCCGAGTGAGCATCGTCACGGGTATACAAGTCCCGAGTGAAACTTTACCATCGATTTTCTCGGAAACCAAGGCTTATCGCATAAAACCCGGTTAGCCTGGTGCTCAGGGCAAATCCCTCTTCAACATACCTGAGATTCATCAAAATCCATTTGTACCATGTTTGATGGTTCCCTTGTGAGTAAAAAACCTATTATTCCTAGTAACAAGCATAATTATTCATTTAAACAGCCTGCTTTTACTATGAATGTCTCATTAAAAATAGTCAAAATTTATAATATACACAATATCAAAATATTTCAATTTTTAAATCTGAACACATTATTATATTTATACTTATAAAAAGGTAGCAAACTATATTTGGTGTATTACTATAAAAACATCTTTTTGTTTTACATCTCTTATTGCTGCTTATTTTCATTTAATGTTGGTATACACTCAGTACACCAAGGTTATCTTGCAACATTTACATATATACAAAAAGTTCATTCACAAAATGTTCTTTGAAAACACTATTGTAATATATCATTGCTAAATAAAAAAAGTAACAAATTTCATTAAACAAAAAAACTGATAAAATCAATCATGGACTAGAAAGGAAAAGGTAAGTAAACAAGCCAGCGCGTTCAAAAAACATTTATATCCACACACAAAGTTAGTGAGTACAAACAACAAAATTCAATACTATTTCCACCAATATTCAGTACAGTAACTAGAATTACCTGTGTTATTGAGCCCCAACTTGGCAAGGGAAGCAAGATTTTTGTATGCTGTATCAGTCGTGAACAATTCTGCCAGAGTGGAAAATGAAGGGGCTGGTGAAGTTGCAGCACTTGCAGTGTTCTCGGCTAAGCTTGCCAACTGAGCTATATTATACTCTGCTATGCTGGAGAAACCTTGCAAGGCAGCTGCGGCATTCACTTGTGCAGGTGGGCTGTGTGCCAAGGACAAACCCTGCAGGCTTGCAGCCAAGTCGCCATCAAACGAAGACTGCATTGAAGTGGATAGCGAAATGGGACTACTGTTGGTTAAAGATGAACCAGTGCACCCATTGCTTAATGTAATATTTGGACCATTTACAGCCAGCGGTGGCAGACCTGCTGTCACAGATAGGGGGCTGCTTTCTTTAGGAATTTCTGTGGTGCTCTCTGTGCGAAAAGTTCCAAAAACTGTTTTCATAGTTTTCTCAAATTCGTTAAAGTCAGCATGGAATTCAAGTGAAAATGTTTTCTCTGGTCTTGGTGTATTGCTGATCAAATTCAGCAGCTGAGTTCCTACAGTTTTACGTAGATACATGATTTCTGCAATAGTACCGTTTTCCATCAAACGTGAAGTAAATTTACATGCGTCTTCCAGAAGACTGATGTACTTTTCAACACGCTCTGCCATATCCATGATTTTAAGTTCACGTTCATGATGCAAATCATTCAATTCCCTTAAAGCATTATCACGGCACTTCTCTAACACTGCCTTGTAACTTTGGTAGGACTCATTTATTAAGTCTTTGGCAGCAGAGCGCTGATTTGCCAACTCCTCTAAGCTGCTGGTCAAATCCCCTGAAGCTTTCGTTAACAGCTCCAACTTGGTCTTACTTTCAGCGAGCATCTTTTCAAGATCCTGGCGCACACGCATCTCGGAATCTAACATTCCATCACATTGGTGGCCAGAACTGGGCTTGTGTTCAGTCTTGATGCACTCGCTGCAAACAGGTACGTGGCATGTGGAACAATAGTACAATAAACTCTCGGCAACGTGAATGTCACAAACGAGCGGTTTGTGAACAGTGATTTTCTTGCCATCTTTACGCATTTCGTCCAAAGTGATCACCTTGTGATGCTCAAAGCACCTCATGAAGCGGTGCGCAGAGTCACAGTTGTTACATAACAGGTTGTGGCATGTGCAGCAGCGTGAAATCGCAATTTCCTTAGCAGTGCAACTAGTGCAATGCAAGCTAGAAGAGTTGGACACATCAGAGACATTAATGGTCATCACGTCTAGGGGTAAAGAGGCCAATTTCTTGCTGCCCACCTGTAATAAAATACAAAATGTGCTTTACATACGTTTTTAATATAACAGTTATTTCTTTAAAAAAAAGATTAACGCCTTTTCCTTTTATAAAAAAAAAGAATGTATTACAAATCTTTTTCATCAACTTAACCTAAAAGAATGAACAATACATCACTCTTACTTTTCAAGCTAAATTTGTTCCTATAATTCAGTATCAACAAATGAGGGGGGGGAGGTCAACATACAGAAGATTCAGAATTCATTTAATGAAATAAATTATGGTATTTTATATATATATATATATATATATATATATATATATATTCAGCTCATTAACCGCAAGCAGTTATGGCTACTTATTTAAATAAGTTTTCCTAATCCTTTTTTTTGGGAGAGATTAGTTCCCATTTCATTTCCTTCTATTCTGTTAATTCTTTACTTGTTTTAGCTTCCTTTGCTATATTTGCCCATTCCTTCCTATTTTTACATTTATTTTTCCAGTTCTTTATTCCTAACTTCTTCAGGTCTTCCTCTACATCATCGAGCCATCTCAAATTGGGTCTGCCTCTTCTTCTATTTTCTGTTGGTGTCCATTCAGTGATTATTCTTATTGTTCTTTCTCTATCTGCTCTCATTATGTGTCCTAGCCATTTTATTCTCTGCGCTTTTATGTATGTGACAATGTCTTCTCCATTCATTTCCTTTGTTAGTTCAAAATTCATTCTTGGTCTGAGTTCGTTTTCTTCTGTTTGTACTGGTCCAAGTATTCGTCGTAATATTTTTCTTTCGAAAACTCTTAAATCTTCCTCATCCTTTTTAGTTAAGGTCCATATTTCTGTTCCGTATGTTACTGTTGGTCTGATTTAGCTCTTATATAATTGTATTTTTGCTTTTTTACTTAGATATTTTGAACTTAGGTAGGTTTTGTTCATGTAATATATTTTATACCCTAATTGTATTTTTTTTTTTTTTTTCACTTCCACAGTATTCTTTATTATAAATTGTTACACCTAAATATTTAAAATTTTGGACGGATTCAAATTTATAGTTCTTAATTTTTAAAAATTCTTCATTTTTATTGAAACTATATTTTAGATACTTTGTTTTATTTTCACTAATATTTAAACCCATTTCTGTTATTTCTTCCTCTAACTTTAGAAAACTTTTAATTAACCCTTCCTTTGTTCTACTGACAATTGTAACGTCGTCTGCATAAGCAACAATTTGCGTGTTTTTGATGTTTATTGTCCCTTGCAGCTCAGATCTTCTAATTGCTCCTTCCAAGGCAATATTGAACAGAGCAGCTGATAGCATATCTCCCTGTCTCACACCCTAATGTACATTAAAGCTGTCTGTTGTATCGTTTCAAATTTTAACCACTGCAGTTGAGCCTCTTAGAGTCATTTTGACGAGGTTTATTATTTTCTGTGGGATCTTGATGTTACTCATTTCTTCTATTATTTTTTCTCTTATTACCCTATCAAAAGCTTGTGTGAAGTCTATGAACAGGATGTATAAAGTTATATCATATTCTTTTGCTTTCCCTAATATCTGTTGCATAATATATATTGCGTCCGTGGTCGATCTTCCTTTTCTAAAGCCTTGTTGGTAGTCTCCTAGTTCCTTTTCTGTGTATACTTGTAGTTTATCTTTAATTATTTTTGATAATACTTTGTAAACTACATTTAGTAGCGTGATTCCTCTGTAATTTGAGCAATCTTCAGGATCTCCTTTCTTATGAATCGTAAATATTACGCCTTTTTTCCATTCTTCTGGCATTCTTTCTTCCCTCCAAATTAAGCATATAATTTAGTACAATTTTTCGTGTAATGCGTCTCCTCCATATTTTATATATTCCGGTAGTATGTCATCGCTATCTGGAGCCTTATTGTTTTTTAAATGCTGCATTGCCCCTTTTATTTCTTCTACTGTTGGTTCTTGTATTGTTGCATTGTTCGTCATTATTTCTTTTTGTGCTTCTGCATTCGTTTCTCTTTCATTTCTGTATAGTTGTTCATAATAGTTCTTCCATATTTGGTGTATTTCTGTTGTTTCATATCTTGTCTTGCATTCTATATTTTTGTATCCTCTAGTTTTTATTCTAAAGTTTTTCTTTTCTTGTCTTACTTTCTGATAAAACATTCTTGTGTTGTTGTGGTTGAATTCTTCTTGTATGTCTTTTATTTTCGTTTCATTCCACTCTCTTTTTTTGTTTACACATGTTTCTTACCAAGATATTTGTAGCTTTATATACTTGTTTATCTTCTTCCATTTTTGAGTTCAGCCATTTTATCCACGATCGATTTTTTTCTTCTCTTGTTCTCTTACAATTTAAATCGTACCATTCTTTACTTCTCTCTTGTTTCTTACGTCCTATGTGTATCTCTGCAGTTGTTAAGATACTATTTTTTATATTATTCCATTGGTTTTCAATACTATGTGTCAGTTCTGTGTGGGTTTGCTGTTGTTGGAGTTCTCGTATTATACCTTTTTCTAGTGCTTGTTTTACTTTTGGGTCTTTTATTTGTCTTACATCCCATTTGTTATTCTTTATGCTTCTCTTTTTTTCCCTTTCTCCATTTTTTCTCTCTTTAATCGTTGAGATTACCAATATATGATCTGTTTGCGTTGGCTCCTGTAGGATCTTACATCTTGTATGTTACTAATTCTGTTTTTTGTTGTGAGTACGTTGTCTATTTGACTAGTTGATGTTTGGTAAATCCATGTTATCTTATGTCTTTTTGGGTGAGGGAATTTTGTGCTGGCGATAAATAAATTCGTTGCCGCTGCTATATTGCATAATCTATTCCCATTATCATTCGATTCTTCGTGTATTGTGTGTTTACCTGCCACTGCTCTTATATGTTCTTCTTTTCCTATCTGTGCATTCATATCTCCTAATAATATTAATGTGTCATATTTTGGTGTTGCATCACATTCTTTTTGCAGTTCTTCATAAAAACTGTCCTTCTTAATGCTCTCTTCTTTTTCAGTTGGAGCATATATACAAATAAGGGTAGCATTAAACATTTTTCCTCTAATTCTTAGTTTAGAGATTCTATCACTTATAGGTTCAAATTTCATTATGTTAGGGACCTGTCTTTTCGCTACAATGAATCCTGTGCCATTTCTACTTTGCTTTTCTCCGCCGCTCCAGAACAGTGTATACTTGTTTTGTTTTTTATTTCTCCATATCCTGCCCATCTTAGCTCTTGCAATGAAATAATATCTATATCATAATTTTCCATCGTTTGGATATCATTCATTTTTCCAGGTTGTAAGAGTGTTTTAATATTTCATGTTGCTATTTTTGTTTTATATTTTTTTGCTTTTCTTTTCTTACTTTTCTTCTTAATGCTTTTTAAATTTCGTGTTCCTTCTCCTATTTCTTTATTTGTATTTTCTTGTCTTTTTTTATTTCTGTATCCTTAATCATGTCCTTACACTTTGCCGTATCTATCGTATCTTGTGTTGCCGTTTTCCCGTTTATTGCTAGTTTTTTGGACTAACCTAGCTCCTAGCTCTTCGTTCCACATCCATACTTGGCCGTTTGTTATTAGCTTTTGATATCCCATGATTGCAGTTTTTCCAGCTTTTCTTTCCTCCTCCACGTGCTTTTTAATAATCTTTTGTATTTCCCTTTCTTTGTATATTAAGTCACAATTTATATACACATTTTTTAAATCTTCTATCTGCTTTAGGGTATTTTTCTTTTTCAGGATTCCAATTTTTTGTTTCATGTTTTCTACTTTAAATAGGCAGCGGTTCTTATCTATTTTGTACGCTGTTTCTATCTTGATTTCTAGAGCCATTTTTGTTTTAATGAAATTCTCTAACATTCCTTTCAGCTCATCTTCACCTTTTGTGCTGATTTCTAGTCCACTTATTATACGATTTTTTTTTCGATTAACTCATTCCATGATCTCATGATTTCTTTCTATTCCTTCGATTCTTTCGCATTTCGTACTCAGCTCGTCCATTTTCTTTCTAAGATCTTGATTCTCTTTTTGTAACGAGGCTACTTGGTTACCATGCGCTGGTTGCTCTTCTTTTAAATTTCTTAAATCTTCCCTTATTTTCTGCATTTCTCTTCCTTGTACTTTTTGCTCATGGCGAAATTCTTTCATGTCTCTTATCATTTCACACATCACCTCTTTCAGCTCCTTCCATTCCTCAGTGCTCTTGTCATTGTCTTTATTCTCAAGTTTGTTTTCTTTAGTAGGTGATCTGGCTGTTTTCTTACTCCTCCTAAAAGCTTCTGTATCTTGCCCTTTTCCTTTTGCCATCCTCGGTCAATGAGCCATCACTGTCATAATTATATCGTTGCATTTTATAATTCCTTTCTCAGTTGTCTGCAATCACGCTTCTACTGACTGTATGGCGTTGCCTATATTTCAGGCAAATTTGGGTTTCCCTTGAATGGCAGAAACTACTTATCTCTCTTATCAATATTTACAAATAGGTTAAAAACGAATAGAGACTTTTATTTTCTGACCTTTTAATATTCGCTAATTATTTTTATTTGTCCACTTTCTCTTCAGGTAACACTTAAATTTCTTAATGATAACACACACTCCATTATCTGTACTCATTCTCCGTATTTCATGGTATTAATAAGTGAATAAACATCAAGACTAGAGTGTGGGAGAAGTGTGTTAGCCTAAAATTAAGCTAAAAAAAGGTCTACCATTGACAAAAATTTGATAAAAATCGCGCGTGCGTGCGTGCCTGCTGCCTGTCTGTCTGTCTGCCAGTCAGTAAACAAGATATCTCGAGAACCGCAAGAGCTAGAGACTTGAAATTTGGTATGTAAGTTACTTGTAGGTAGCGAACGCAGTGTGAAACTTCTGGCCGAGCCGTTTAGTCGCAAAATAGGTTGTAAAGCGGTCACGAATCTAAACGGTTGAAGATATAAAAAATTTATGAGAATAAAAATTATTTGTTATCACGAGATAAACATGAATTTAAAGTAAAAGTTGGTAAAATAGCAACTTGAAAAAAAAAATGAAGCCCAAGATTTTTGCTAGAATTACCCAAATAATAGGATAAGGAAAGTTGTGTGATGTTCACACCAAATTTTTATTGTTAGTATTGTTTAGTTTTTAATAAAAACGTAAATGCAATGCAAGTGTTTGAGGTTAAGAAAAATACATCGCCCTCTGCAATATGTAAAAATGCTTGAGTCCATAAATCTCCACATGTACAGATAATTTTATGAGTCATAATAAACCCTTCTTTTGACTTAACGAATCATGTGTTTATTCAAATGAAACAAAACTGACACATGAGCTTTTTATACCTGTCTATTTTTTGAAAAAGAAGTGATTAGTCTTTCATTATTAACTTAAAAAATTAATTCCTCTTTTTATTTCTTATTCACATCTTAGGTTTTAGATCTGTAGTGTCTATAATTACGTAGCATTTGTTAGTATGTGTTACAATTTATTTAATTTGTTTAAATTCAAACTTGTAAAAGGTTTTCTTGTATTCTAGTCTATCAAATTTTAGGTCTTGGTATTTTTTCCAACACCCTTACGTTACGTTCTTTATTTTGCAACTCTTTCACCAACCATTCTTTTAGGGTATATCTAAACTATTTAAAGGCTTTGAATTTTTATGTATTTAATAATGGTCCAAAAACACGCATCATTGATGATTTTTCTTACTACTCTTTTTGCAAAAATTAACATCCTTTCCTCTTTGTTGTTTTATATAAGCTTTTTTTGTAACCATAATTCAGTCGGATTTATCATTAGAAAAATATTATTATAAAAATTGGTATTTTGTTTTCCTGCTTACAAGTTCGAATGTCAGTAGTTTATTGTAAACTTTAACATCCTAAACCATTTATTGTTCTGTTTTTAATTTCTTATTTTATATTTCCATCTATTATTAATAAAGTTCAAAGACAATTAAGCTCTTCATCTAAATTAATTGTGTTCTCATACTTTTATTTTTGTTTGCAGACTTTTTTGTTTGCATACTTTTTTGTTCCTCCTATATACTTTCATTTTTTGTTCCACTTGCAAACCAATTTTCTTTTCTGACGTTATAATTTTTTTGAAGTGTCTTAATATTGTTGTCGGTTAAAGTAATGTGCCTATAATAGAAGTCTGTTGTTTCACTCCTATGTTAATATTAAATAGACTGGTCAGTTGTTTCTGTTTTGAACTTCTGCTTTGGTGTCTGGCATTAATTTTTAATCATGTTTATTAGCTTAGTTGGAACATACATATTTCAGACAGTCTTTTAATAATTACTTCCCTGCATACACTTTTGAGTTACAATAAAACTACATTTAATACCTGATATTTGTCTTTACACCCCCCCCCCTACCCCTCTCACGATCCTGAATTACTCTTTTGATTCTATCTGACATATTGTCTATAGAAACTACCACAGTTTCTTCAATTTTAAGTGCTTTTCTAGTTCTATTATATATTATTTTTTAAACTCTCAACTGTCAGGTTACAATGGTTCATTAACAATGCATCTTTAAGCACTCTAATAAACAGGTGTTAAATGAGACTTCTTTAAAAGTGAATGGCATTTTACCCCTCCTCACGCAGTAGTGATTGCAAGATCCTCTTTGATATTCCAATCTTAATGGACTTTAAAATATATATAGAGTCTGGTTGATCCGTCCATATTTTCCTAGGTTGTATATATATAATTAGGTGGGACTTTCCTTTGTTTGTAGAAGAGTTTCTATTCGCGTTTTTTTGTGATGTTTTCCCTACATTTGAACACACAAACATAAACAAGTACGAACGCTTCCACAGATGTCTGGGGGCTTCTAAACATTAACTAAAACTTGCAACTAGTTCTAGTCAAACCGGTCTCGAGATTTTCCGATCAGCCTGATTTTGGCGTCTGGACTTATGGTCCTTAGTTGAATACTGAAAACGTTATGTCTCTATCACAGATCAAAAATTATAAGGCTTGACGGATGTCAGAAATAACAGAAATAGAGACTTGTCTCCAGCTTGGAAGCTGCCTTGATCAAAGGTTGAAAAATAAAAGGACGGACAGACAGACAGACGACATTACTCTCTACATAAGGCTTCTCATTTTAATGTATAAACGCCTAAAATCACGCGATAAATTATTAAAACAATCACGTTTATGAATGAAATACAAAAATTTCTTAGGTACAATATTTACAAAAGTTTACAACAATATCTTATGACCTGCACAACAATGCATAGCAGATACTATGCTGGGTTAATTATTTATAGCACAGAGATTTCGTATATGTTTTAGATAGATAATATAAAGAAGAATTAGTATTATATATTATAAATAACATTTTGTTATATTTCGTTTTAGTTATAATATTTATTATGACTTTTCTAAAAAATGTAGGTGTACTAATTCAATTACAAAGTAGTATGTAAACTAAACTTAACTTATGATGTACAAACACTCATGAATTTAAACAGGAGTTAAACCCATGCTGTTTCTGTGCGAGGCTGAGAGATCAAGTCCTCCTGCCACTGGCTCAAATAGGTACATCACAGTCATTTAACATAAAATAACTTTAGTCCTCTTTTACTTCTCAAATATCCTCTTTATATGCATAAAAAACGAACAAAATACAGACATATTATTTAGACCATAATGCATACAAGCAGCAAACAATCAACTTGTAATTAACCAAATAAGTTAACTTGTTTATGTTTAAACAATCTGATTATTTAATTATATTTTATTCTGTATCTATCTTGGGAAAACAACCATCAATCTCATAGATAAGAATGAAAGAATACCTTTGTCTCTTGGTTACAGGTAGGGCAGGTAATATTGGTTTCCAACATGCCATCTCCTGCTTCTCCAATCAGTTTCTTGTCTAAGCACTGTTCACAAAAAACGTGCAAACAGGACAACACACGAGGAACGACTAGTCTTTCACTGAAACAATAAGGAGATATAAAAAACAAGCAATTATAATACCTAAACACTAGATTAAATCACAAAAACTTTTTTAATACAATACTGAATAACACAACAAAATAAAACGAAGACAGTTATTGGAATGCGACTTTTTAGTTAATTATGTAATATAGGTAGAGCAAAAAAACCACTGCACACTTGCACTACTTCAAGAAAAACTTTTTGATGATCCGTATACATGAACCTCAACAAATATATTACCATTCATTCCCTTTCTATCTATTGTATCACTCCATAATACTATGTCACCTTGCCACAATAAAAATAAATTTAACATTTCCAGGCACTTTTTATTATAACAAATTTTTCTTTATGAAAATGAGTTAAGTATACAAAAATAGAAGAAAAGAACTCGATATAGGATCCATCACGTTCAATATAAAATTGTTGATACATTTTGTAAACTATATCAATCAAAATTGTGTCAAAATATAGCATTCAAATTATAATATAGAAAAAACTGTAAGGTATAATATATAAAATTAATATCTAGGTGCGCAACTAAAATTCCGGTTTTTTCTTGATCAATGAAAAATAGAAAATTTCAGGAGAAATACAAAAAATTGTTTATTCAAAGTATCGTCTCTCGCTAGCTACACTTTTTTTTCATTTCTGTAGCAATACATGAATACCGCGACGATAAAACGACGTACGCGTCTTTGGACCGAAAACCGTTCATCCAACCAATTTTGCACTTCTTCGAAATTGCCCAATTGTAGCCCAGCTAAGCCATGCGCCATCGACTGGAACAAATGATAATCAGAAGGGGCAATGGTCTGGCGAATACGGCGGATGCGGTAGTAGATCCCATTTCAGTATGACACGGAGCGTTGTCGTGCTGCAACATCACTCGTTCGTGTCTCGTGTCCCATTCTGGGCGTTTTTCGAGCAATGCATGATTCATATTTATCAGTTGTTGTGGGTAGCGATGCCCATTGACATTTTCGTCCGGTTTCAGCAGCGAATCTGTTCTGGTCCTACCAAACCCAGAACATTGTCTTCTTTCCGAAGCGATTTGGCAGTGCCGTCGATATTGATGCTTCGCTAGGTGAAAGCCCCGATTTTTTGCATTTAGGATTCTCGAAATATATCAACTTTTCATCGCCAGTAACAATTCGATGCAAGAAACTCTTTCTTTCATACCGCAAAAGCAAAATTTCGGAAGTGGCTCTTCGATTTTCCATCAATTCATGCCGGACACATTTTCCTTCCTTTTGAATTTTTACCATGGCATGTAAACGTTTGAAAATACCTTGGCGAGTCATGTTTAATGCCTGCGCAAGTTGATCTTGTGTTTACGTATCATTTTCATCCAATAACGCTTGTAGATCGGAGTCCTCAATTGTTTTTGGTCTTCCGGAGCGCTCCTTGTCCGCAGTGTCGCAATCGCCACTTCTGAAGCGTTTAAACCAATCTTCACAGATAGTTTTCGATAGTGCATGTTCATCGTACGCCTCCTCAAGCAAACGATGCGCTTCAGCTGCATTTTTTTAAAGTTAATAAAGAAAAGCTTCCCGCAAATGCTGTTTATTTGGCACAAAACTCGACATCTTCATTGTTAGAAAAAATATTATTGCGTTGCGATGTGTTAGTATTACAACTGGTTATTGTTAATAGATGTCCAAGCTATAAACAAAAAACAACTTCAGATATGTACGTCGACTACATGTGTCATTAGCGCCATTCATTTGTGAAACCAGGAAACTTAGTTGCACACCTACCAGTATAAATATATAAAAGTAAAAGTGGTACAAAAAACTTGTTAAAAACATACATGTATCATATACATGTAAATAACAGTGCAACATTAATAATAAAAAAAGGAAGGATCATGGCAAATATGTTACCAGTAGTTCAGTTCAATCTGAAAATAAAGATGTATGCAAATCAAAACCTCGAAAATATTACGAATAGAATTTGTCAATCATAAGTAGATTTTTAAAAAATACCTATAAGTCGAGAGTTTTACATTTCTGAGCAGCAATAAAAAAGGTTTCTGTACAATTTAAACAATACATTTATGTTGACCAGATATAATTTGGTTATATGGATTAATTATTTTGTAACCACAGAAACACAAATACCAATATTTATATCGAAAAATGTTTATGAAGAAGACTACTCTCAAAAAGCTTAATGTGTCAGTATTGTTTTGGTATGATTTTTATAAATAGAACAGTGTCAATGTGAAAATCTACCAAATTACTCAGGAATTGAGATCAATTAAGCGCTACTAAGCGCAAGTGAAAAAAAACTAAAAACGAAAAAACAGATTTTCTCGAAAAACATGTATAGTATTAAGTGCTATAGACCAAAATAACATAACACATTCATATTTAATCGAAAATCTAGGATTATTACTTTTTATAGAATATAAGCATAAGTTCTGAATTCATTTTTTATTTACATTAAAGAAAACTGTCCATACTTTTCTGAAATACATAATTTTTAACATTTTTAATTTTGACTACACATATTTGAGAATCTTTTTAGTGTTCGACTTTTTCTCGGGCACGTCTTATATAATATTTGTTTTTAAGCAATAAATCTTATACAAGGCACAATTGATATTATTACAATAGTAAGTTAGTTGACTAGCTTTGCCAATGATACAAACGCCTTGACAGCATCGATTTAAATCCGTTTTTTATGTAGAATATTTCTACAATAAATTTAAATTTCTTTTGCAATACCACCAAGTGCCTCACGAAGGTCCTGTAATTAATTAGAGTAGCCTAGAAAAAAATCTTAAAACCCTGCGACGAAGTATCTAGTGAAAATTTACTTGAAACCCTTACTTTCCACTTTTCTACTAAGATTTTTGCCTCCTTTATACTAGCAATTTTCAATTGGTCACCCTAATTTCCATAATTAATAGCCATTTTTATGCCATTCAACTTGCATTTACAATTCATACATTAACCCTTGCTGACGCGCAACTATGACCTACCTACATTATGTTTGAATACAGTGCTGCACCTTGCTAAACTGCGTAATAACTCCACCAATGCCACACTTCAAGCTTAAATCGGCAATGGACATGTCACTATAAAAAAGAAAAATGCAAATTGTGCAGTCTTGGCATTGGATAAAAGACGTGGGCTGCAATAAATTTAGGAAAATGAGAAAAATGCGCCAACAGATGCAGCAAAGCAAAAGTGCGTTGCAAATTGTAGCTAAAAATCTAAAGTTTTAAAAACGTAGATTTTCAAAAGGACTACACTTGAAAAAACAACAAAGAAAATAGTGAATAATAAAGTGACGAAAACTATGATATTCCGCTATTTGAATTGCGGGGAACCTACAAATTATGCTTTTTAATAAAATAACTAATAAACAAATTCTACCGTGTAATTGTTGTTCAATTATCATCAACAAATAATGGAATGAAAAATATGAATGTTTAAAAAATCCATTATTCTTATGCTAAGCAAGTTTAAAAACTATAAATCACTTCATTCAATAATAAAGAGCAAAACGAGCTTTTAAATGAAATAGCTGACATAATTACAAAAACATTAAGAAAACAATGCTTTGTCAGTTGACAAGAAAAATGCTTAAGCCTATTGCAAATAAATGTTACAAAAATCCTTAAGAGACAGGAAGGAAGATTTCATAATGTAGCGATTTGATGTAAATCATAATTTCATGTTTACTAAGCATTAGAATAAAAAATATAGTCATATCTCCCCACCCCCTCCTATTTCAATCCCTTCAATTCTTGACAGAAACTAGGTTTATGACTAAGGAATATATGCATGTGCCGAATTTGGTCAAAATTTGGAAAAAAAATGTAAAAATTACAAAAAAAAAGGCACACGATCGAAGAGATAGCAAATAACAAATATTCCTCCCTACAATCAAGACGGTGTGATATGTGGGAGTTTTTAACAGATACTCAGACGTCCATCCAACTTATCACTGGCAACTTCCAATCGCTACTTGGTAATGATCCAGAACTTTCCAGAAAAATGTGCATATGTAGAAGTTAACATCATGCACTTCTTGTTAAGCCACATCATAGAAGTGCAAGCCAAAGCTATGGCGGGGAGAACCTTCAAGAGCAAATTATGGTGACCACAAAGTATGAAGTCAAAAATATTTCACCAGTGCACGAATGGTGTATAGCTCTTACAAAATTCGCAAACTATTGCGAGAGTAGATGCGAACATGAATGTGTAAAGGAGTAATACGAAAAGTGTACTTCTACGACATAGACTTGAAAGACCTAAACAAGTACAGACGTGGAACTCCTTTTCCACCAATATCCGGGACTTCTATACATAAACAAAAATTTGCGGCCACTTCCGGTCAAACTTTGGCGTCTGGACTTGACTTATGCTCCTTAGTTGAACACTGAAAACATTATGTCTCTATCACAGATCAAAAATTATAAGATGTGACAGATATCAGAAATAGACGCTGGTCTCCAGCTTAGAAGCTGCTTTGATCAAAAGTTATAAGGAATGACATATTGGAAACTAGGTCCGCTAAAAACCCTTATTGCATTGTTGTAGAACATCCCACCTATGCCAGCTCGCGGATGTGAATCCAATAGGCCATAGGCTTTCGAATGATACCCCCCTTATGTCTTTAGGTTTAGTAGTTTTCGACTTGAAAGTCGCGACGGACAGACAAAAGTCCGCACCGATTTCTTTAGGCTTCCCTTTCAGGAATAGAAGCCTAAAACCAAACAGAGATTGCAGTGGTAGGTTAAGGTAAATTAGACAATGTTTTGGGTAGAAATGTCATCCTTAATGAGATCCCAAGCAATTCGCGGTTTCGAGTCGCCTGTCCTGACGAGTTTTTGTAATTTTTACAGAACCTTGCAGGGGCCAAAAGTCGAAGCAAAAAAAATTACAGCCACGATAGCTCTCTATTATCTATACAGCCAAACATTGTAAACATTCATCTTTAATGTTGTTGTACATGTTTTGATTTAATAAATTGTAGGAATGTACGCTTTTCGTACAATCCACTATTTGGATTGCTTTCATTTCCAACGTGCAACGGCGAATCGTACTTTCATCTATGGTCACAGAACACCACAACAAACATTTGCAAAATAGTTGGGCTAATGCTCACACATGAATTCGCTTTTGCTTTAGAGTCTACAGACACCTATATTCGCTTTGCACGTAGTCTTTTTATGTGTAATTTATCAGAAGAAGTAAACTCGCCTAGTTGAGATGATACCGGTGATCTCTACTAACTCGAGAATCTTCACTTGTTAATTGGCCAAAACCAAATCAACAATACAGACAGAATCCTTTACTATATTTCCGTTCATAAACCTTAGGTGATCTTTTTGACTTTTGCCCCAGTAGTGTGACCAATCCGTCCTTTGAAATATAAAAAAAACATAACAGAATTATGTTACTCTATCACTTAAACTGTGCTTACACTATCGTTCATAAATAAACAAAAGGATATAACATTTGCTGTAAAACGGTACTACACTCTTATCTTTAAATAATGTAGTCGGCTACAGCTACCGAAAAATGAAGAAAGCGATGCTTTTAATAAAATAAGGGATCTTACTTTTTTCATTGAAAATTATTTGATAAATACATTGGACTAGTTCAGAAACGATTTGTAAATAAGTCTAATAAAAAATATTACAAGACTATGTTATCGAGAGTGTACAAATAAGAATTTGAAGATTATTAGCAGCTCGTGCGACTGTAGAAAATAAAAGTATTTAAGACGTCAATGACAAATTCTGCAAATGGGACTGGGAAAATAATTATAACTGCAACCCCCTTGTGTAATACAACCCTTTAAAGCGCAATTTTTTTTTGTGCACTCCCGAATTATATTATAGCAATGATTGTAGTGTAAATGTGCGCAATTTGCATATAACATTCGTCTACAACCCTTTTGGTTGCATTCACAGATCTTTGGTGTCCGCACTTTGCAACGAATTAACAGACAATCCGGTAAGCGTCTCGGATGATGCTGGATTGTCGTCTGTCGAAATAAGCTACAAAATGCGCCGATGAATTTTAAGGCAAGGTTCTTCACTTGCTCTAGTAAACCTATACACTCTATCTACAACGCTTAAAATCCTAACCCCTTTCTTACAGCCCTTTGAACCCGCGCATAGATTATAGGATTTCTGTTGTTTAAAAGTACGTTTTAATTAAAAAATAGTCGTTAATGAATACCTACAATAGTACATGGCAATTTCTATCACTTGGTTCTCTTTAAAACCCAACTGCTTTTTAATTTGGAATGCCATGAAATTCTTTTTAATAGTATTTCGTACAGCAAGGTGTTACTTGCAAACAATAAACCTTTGGTTTTAATTTAATTTTTTAAATAATGTGTTAACTGATATAAATACAGACTACGGTCAATGAACACAATGAGCAAGTGAGATTTGACAATAAATCACTATTTCTCCCATTCCATTATGAGGTTAAACTAAATCCATAAAAATTTTACAAAAAAAAATACACAAGCATATGGGGAAAACTATAAGTCAAATGTAAGGCTACTAGTGGTTTACGCATTTTAAGAGAAGAGAACGTCAGTCAACAAAGATTCCAGAAAAATAACTGACAAACGTAGGCATCTGCACTTGAGTAGGATTTTGTCATCAAATTTTGAATAAAAAATTCCTTCATATAGATTCTGTCAATATAAAATTATTCTAATTTCCAGAAATTTCTTTGTCCATTAATTTTCCTTAAAAGTTGCTCGAGCTTACAACACAAAGTCATATAACTTCCATTTTCCAATTACTTACACCCTAAACAAAGGCTTCATTCGACCATTTAATGCTTTACCTCCCTAACCAACAAATATATTTCTTTCTTTATTGTTTTAACATTATGATCTCAAGAGTATCATTTCCACTTTTTTCCAAAAGTGTACTATTAACTTTCATTTGTATATGGTTATCATTGTACCCTTTGTTCATATGACGTGCTATTATATATCAAAATACAGCTCGAAAGGTAAATAAGTGTATTTTTATATTTTAAAATTTTGATCACTGACCACATCCATGAAACATCTGACACGATTAATCAATTGTACTGGGCTTTGTATAAATCCTAATTTAGTTGTTCAAATTGAACAGCAGTGTTTTAAGAAACTATTCTCCACATATGATTGGGTCATTCTCATACCTTTGGTGAGCTACAAAACACGTAATATCTTCCTTGGTGAAGTACTAAAAGGATGTTGGAGAAAGGTTCCCATTTGTTTACAATTTCTTTAACTAGCCTTCCCCCCTCGTCGTCCTAATCTTGCCAGATGTATGTACACCCACATAATTCGAGAACATGCGTAGTATTTCTTAAACAACATATTCTTTATTACCAATCTCAAATAATGTCTAATTTGGACACGATTATGCCGAACATATGTCCATCCTTACCATTCAGTAGTAAATCTCAAGCTGAATATGCCAGCTGCAACAGTACTTATCTGCTCGGATGAAGATAAGCACAGCCATTATTCTGGTTAGGGGGTTCAGAAGATTGATGTTATGAATAGATACGAAAGCTATTTATCAAAACAATGTTCTCATTGAGAACATTAGCACATTAAATTTTCGTAGTAAGAAAGCATCGGCAGTAACTAATTTCTATACACTCTTTCAAGTGGGAATGTATTTAAATATATTTGAAATGTATTTCCAAATTGGGTCAATTGGCATGAATCCATGTCATACAAAAGATGGGTAATAAATTTAACCATACGCACCCACACACAGCCTTAAGTAATAATTTTCAAAATAAATTTGAATTACAGCATAAATCATAGGAACTTCTACAATGTATACACAGATGAAAAAACATTATAATGTACATGGTTTAAACTTTTATATTTGTACACAACATAGACCCATATGTCTTATCACTGAAAGTTAAGCATAAATTTAATAATAAAAAAAAATTAAATTCAATTTCTACACATAAGCATACAAAAACTCTACAAACTGTATACAATTACACTTTTTAATCTTTATTCATTGGACAGTCATATGTGAATCAATAAATGTAGTTTGAATAATAACAGTGGTAAACACTGTTTATGTCAAATGAACTTAGTAATGATTTTTGTTTGTTAGCACACCTGCATTAAAAAAATATAGTTTCGTTCCAGTCACGTCCAGTTTTTTTGCGACAGTTACATATTCATTTCTAACCTCAATACACGTTTTTGTTTGAATAACCTCATTTCGTCAACTGTATAACTACTGTATTTAACTAACTTACATTTTATTTATGTTAGTTATATCGTAAATATGCCACACGAAAGTGTTTTAACAACCCCGACAGTTTTTGTTATGTGTGTGGAGAATTAACTTTTACATCTCAGCGTCGAAATTTCACGTTATTAATTGAACAGTGTTTAGATTATTTTGGATTTCCTGTGTCGCATCAGGATAAATCCTGGGCGGCTCCACATATATGTTGTGTAACGTGTATGAGACTTTTATTAGGTTGGGCTAAACAAGAACCTAGACATTTGCCATTTGCTATACCAATGATTTGGACAGAACCAAAAGATCATATAAGTGATTGTTATTTTTGTTTAACTCAAACACATTATCCAGTATCCAAACTTATCGTCGGCCGTCAGACCCATCCCACACAGTGCTGAACTGCCAGTTCCAAAGCCTCCAAATCAACCAAAAAGTCAGGATTCTGATTTTAGTGCGGAATTTGTTCTCAGTCAGCATAAAAGTGACTCAAGTTATGAACCGTCAACCTCAAAGGAGCCTCATTTATTGACACAAAGTGATTTAAATGATTTAGTACGTGATTTGAATCAATCAAAAAACAGGCTGAACTTTTGGGGTCTAGATTAAATGACTGGAATTTACTTTCTTCAGATACGAAAATTTCGTATTTTCGACATCGTGACGATGAAATAAAACCTTACTTTTCTAAAGCAGATGATTTAGTCTATTGCAATAATGTTCCTGTTGTGATGAATTTATTAAATTTTGAATATGATCCAAGTTACTGGCGATTGTTCATTGACTTTTCAAAATCTAGTTTGAAAACAGTGCTGTTGCATAACGGAAACAAGCTTCCTTCAGTACCGGTTGCTCATGGTTCTGATAAGAAAGAAACCTCGAAGATATGAGATTTCTTCTTGAAAAAATGGAATACAGTGAACACGCTTGGAAAATTTGTGGAAATTTTAAAGTCATTGCTCTTTTGCTTGGATTACAACTAGGTTACACAAAATTTTGCTGTTTTATTTGCGAATGGGACAGTAGAGACAGAAAAAGTCACTACATAAAGTGTGGCCCAAGCGTGAATCACTTACTCCAGGCCATAAAAATGTTAAAAACGATCCTTTAATGAACCCTGATGACATACTTTTACCACCGTTGCATATAAAACTCGGCTTGATGAAAAATTTTGTGAAGGCTATGCCCAAAGATGGCAGTGAATTTTTATACCTAAAAGAAAAATTCACCAAACACAGCGAGGCAAAAATTAAAGAGGGAATATTTGTAGGTTCACAATTACGGGAACTGATAAAGGATAAGGATTTTGAAGAGAAATTGACTGATCAGGAAAAACTTGCCTGGGAAAGTTTTGTGAACGTTATCCAAAATTTTCTAGGAAACCGTAAAGCGAAAAATTACAAAGTCTTAAATAAATGAACTCTAATGTCATATAAAGCTTTGGGATGTAATATGTCTATAAAAATACACACGCTGGACTCTCATCTGGATTTCTTTCCTGCAAATTTGGGTGCTGTGAGTGATGAACAAGGTGAGAGGTTTCATCAGGACATTTCCTTAATGAAGAAGCGCTACCAAGGGAAATGGAGTCCAGGGATGCTAGCAGATTATTGTTGGAAACTTAAAAGAGACCTACCAGAAGCTAAATATTCACGAAAATGATAATTATTTATTGTAAATTTAACAATTTCTTTAAGTGTAGCTAATTTTGCAAAAACATGTTTCGATATCACAAGGATACCTGATGTGCCAATTTTTTTCCTTAATATATTATTGCTTGATGGCCCTAGTATATTCAAAATTTGATATGAGTTTTCGTGTGACAAAAAAAAATTTAAATTTTGTTAACCAGTGTAATTCTATGACACTGAAGTTGTCAGAAATATAACTTGATAGTCGCTATTCAACTACAATAGAGGCAATAGGTTTCGCTTCTGATTTTATTGGAGACAAAAATTCTTACAATGCTGAGGATCTGACAAAACATTGCAACTGGTGCAAGGACTTACTGTTCAATTTAAATGACCACATAATTGCACAACCCACTTATCAGAATGATGGACATGGTACTTAAACTGAAAGTATGTGCTATGCTTTCTCTGTGTCTACCACAACATCCACGCTACAGCAATTACTACTGTTGTCGTTGCCACATCCAGGGGGTCTTCTACAATACACCAAGAACAAGCATGTTACTAAATATTCAACATAATTATAGATGCCAAATCCAGCTACGGATGATTTAAGAGGGGCGAGCTGAAGAGAATTAGAGCGACTCTGAGATGACCAACAAAGTTAGTTTTACAGTTACATCATACCCAACTTGCAAATGTAACCGAACTCATTTTGGCAAGATTAAGACAACGCAGAACGATCTACCTCAAAAAATAAAAAACAAATTAATAGGAATCTTCTCCTGACCAGCCGCCCTTTAACTAGAATTTCAATAAAGGTTTCACGCATCCTGTAAATTATGAGAAGAACGTCGCTATTGCCGATAAATCCATCAGGAGGGTAACCTAATCATTTAATTTAAATGGCCATTTCGGAACAATGGTTGATCCATATATATAAAACGACAATCAAAATAAAAATAATATACCTAGTATTGTCATAAAAAAAGTGTAATCTTTAAGACCCCAAAACCTCTTGGTATTAGCCATGTGTGTTTGTGTACCGGGCTGTAAAATTGTTCAATGAGATTGGAAGACCACGTTCAATTCGAACTGTTCAGGCAATCAAAACTGTATTTCCCTGAAATCCTCTTCGTAAGCAGAAAATTTTCAAAACTTCGATGTCTTGTATTATTAAGCAAGAGCTAAAGACTAGCTGTTTACAAAAAATATGTAGGACATTTGGTGATAGATATATTAAAGAAAAGCAGGAAAGGAAAAGCAAAGAAGTTCTTGACTGACAAGTAAACTGTTAGTTTGGATGAAACGCGATGCTGGCAAATAGGTATATTTTTTGGAAAGAAGGCGGAGAGACGACTTGACCTCTAATAACTTTTGTTCTTGTCGCTTATTGCCGCTAAGATTTCTGCCACACTCTTAGCCTACTGTCGCCTTCAAAATGCCGCAGGTTAGATAAGGCTTTGCAATTCATCCAAAGTGACAGTTTACTTGCGAACACATGCATGATGCCCACAGAAAAATTGTATTTACGTATAAAAAAAACGTACAGTTGAGGAATCTTTCAACAAACAAAATGACAGGATACACACTAGATCATCCAAAGAAACATCTGAGCTAGTGCCAAAAATTTAGGGGCCATCATTCAGAAGCTGTAATGGTTTGGTGAGGGAGTGCATTATGATGAAGTAACCCATATTTATTTTTGTGAAAAGGGAGTCAAAACTTTAGCCATTGTATATTAACAAAAGGTTTTGGATGATGTAGTGAAACCTCTGAAGCACACGCTTTTTCCAGGTAAGTCTTGAACTTTTCACCAAGACTCTGCACCCGCCCACAAAGCACACTCCATCCAAACTTAGCTGAGCAACAATGTGTCTCATTTTCTAACAACAGAGAATTGGGCTTCTGGTACCTCAAATTTCAATCCATTAGATTACTAAATTATGGGCGGTTTTAGAGGGTACAGCTTGCTCAAAAGTTTATGTTTACCAATAACCATTTAGTAAATCCTGAAAATATTTCGCAAAAACAGTTAATCGTTTTATTTTGTCGTTCTGATCAATATGTAACAATGTTTATGAGGATATTATGTATAAATACATTTGTATGTATTTTCTTCTGATTAAAGGGTAAGTTGTTTAAATTTAGAAAATATTTAAGAAAATCTCCTTTATCTTCTGTGAATGAATCAATTAAAAATCTTAAATATTTTTGATCGCGAAGTTTATTGATTAGAAAGGGGATATGCACATACTGTTTTTCTATGTAAGCTCTATGACGCAATACTGGTATTTCAGCAGAAAAAATCTTTTGGCCTTATTCGTAGCTGTTTTTTGCACCACCTGCTATACTCCATATCTCACAGACAACTAGTTAATTTATTATTACCAGCTGATTTTCCCCTATTATGACCTCCACCGTTACAATAACCCGTGACTATTATCATATTTCATTATACTTGACCTGCTCGAAATAGTCTTTCACAAAACTAGCACTACTTCAAATTTTCTAATACAGTAAAACCTTCCACGTGGAACACTTTTTATCAAAAATTTTGAATCTTATGGAAAATACTAATGCTAAGTTGAACACCTTCATATCTTGTGAGTTGAATGCTCAAACCTTTAGCGAAGTTGCACAGTACAAATTTATTAACAAAAAATTCCTTTCTCTATTGTTTTCAGTTCACTTGACCATCCCTCCTTCATCAAAATTGTTTGATTGTCGCGTTCAAGTGGTGAGTTTTGTGTTCGTTTGGCTACAAATTGAATCTGTGTGTTTTTTAAAGTGTCCAAAAAATTAAATGAATTAACAATAGTTTACACAGGTCAGTTTAAACAAGTGGAAGCTGCTTTCAACATAATAAAAGCATTTCGTGGACAAAAACATCCTGTTTTAAGTCCCAGGGTTATGGATTTAGAGAAGACAATAAGTTGAACACCTTTCTAAGTTGAACAATATTAGGTGGTACGAGCCGTGTTCAACATAAGGTTTTAATGTACATTTATGTGCTTGAAGTGCTGCTGAGAAAGCCAAAAGCTTTGGAGATGTGGACAGACCTTGATATGTGGAGACACTGAGGAAAATTAAATCAATTAAATCAAACGTAATGAGGAATTATAAATATTGTGTACCACAACTAATATTACAAGGTGGAAAATATAAGAGGTCAAGGCACAAAGAGAAATTCATGATTATGCAATCTACGAAAATAGTTTGGCCAAACTTCTACTGAATTCTGTAGGAAAGGCTGCTATATTAATTTTCAATGTTCGAAACTGATAAGCAATGTTGAAAAGAATATACTTACAGTAATAAGCATGCATTACCGTACATATTGATAATGCTATCAACTTCCTTTTACTATTCAAAAACAATGTTGATTCTCTTTATTATGTTACAAATGAAGCTGCCATGTTCATAATACTGCCCTTCCCTAATGTAGTGTTCCATTTATAAGAATGTTGTCAATTTTCAAGATTTTAGCTCACATTTGAATCATCCGCATATTTCTATTTAAAAGCTTTACCTATAATTCACTGATATTTTCTTATTCTTTTTAAATCTCGTTTTCCAGCTGGAAATTGCTTTATTGCCCTCTTTATGATTCTAAAGTTGAAGTGATCATCTATTATTTATAAACTGATCAAATGTTTACCATTTATACCAGGTATTTATTTATTTTATAAATATCAAATTTCCCTTCTTTCACTTATATGGGGCAAATAAAACAAAAGTCAAAACTATAAAACTTACCAGTGTTAGTAAAAACTCTTATTTAATCCATGCTGGCAAGCTTAACAATGGTTTGGCTGGTACAGTAATCAAAATCACTCAACCAATTCTAATGTTAGCTGGAAGATTGCTGCAGATAATTCCTGCCATAAATAATCGCGGATTTTAAAAGGGTCAGGCTCATGAACAAATCGTATGTAAATGAAGGCCGTTACAATTTACTTTAACTTTCAGGTAGTTTAATATTTAAATACAGTAAGAATGAAATAACAACAAAAATGATTTGAAATGCTCGTTTTTGAATCTAAAATGACCACAAGATCGCAGTGATTTTGTCTACAGGCACTTTTGACCCAGATTTTTAGACCTCAAATTTTAATCTACGTTACCCCAGGAATGCTGCTACAATTTAAACTTCGTAAGGAAAACTTAAAGAAATCAATATGAGAAACTCGAGCAAAATATCCAATTCGACTTCGTTAATGATACAACTAGAAAACTATAAAATTCGCTTAGTGCAAACACGGCTTTGTCGCATCGCAATGTCCTTCAAATAACCACGATTTCAGTACAAACAAATTCAAGTAATCTATCAATATATTTTGCTGGTCAAATAAAATATTTTTTTTTAATAGTAGACACAAACCAATCACGCCTCTAACCAATATTAGCTAAAAAATTGTTACCATAACTATAATATAAACATTAAACAATAATATCATGCACATAATTCAAGCACAACACACTTTACATCAACTCACCCACACATTCCGCAGCTGTCCGGGTCAGCGAGGAGGGCATCTTCGAGGGGGCTGGCGCCGCAGCTTTTGCCCGCGTCACCGAACAAACTGTCGGCGAAGGTCTCGAGCGCCTCCTTGCCGTCCAAAAACTCCTCCTTCCTGTCCATCCGCTCCTGCTGAACGTTTACAGCCATCGCAACTCGGACGTCGAGGGCTCCGCTCTACGCTCTGACGAATAGTAGGCCTTGCTCGCGCGAAATCAGTTCCGCGAAAGATTCATCTGAAACGCCAGCATTTGAAGTTTGACAGCCTACCTGCTCCGCACGGAGAATGCGGGCCGCGGGCCGACGCCGGGGCGCCGCGCGCGGCCGGCACCAGCGCGGCAGCCAGCCCGGGCCCCGCAGGCGTGCGTACCGACATCAGATTCGACCATGCTCGCGTCCGCCGGACGCACTTACCCTGGCTTGAATTAGTTAACTGTTTAGGAAAATGGCGCGTCCTTGCGTCTGAGCACTGCGAGCGCGCGCTACGATTGGCCCGTGGGCCTGCGGAGTCGGGGGCAGGTGGACGTAACGTCTGCAAAATCCGGACGCTGTGCTGCGCTAATGGAAAATTCGATTTCCGCAAGGTTGCACCACGCGGAGGCTACGGTGACCAAAGCGTTCGGCCTCGCACCGGCTGCTACGCGTCGATAATCGCGACCGCGGCTTGCGCTGATGCCGGCGGTACTTACCAAGAAAAACGCACAAAAATGCAGAAGCCAAAAAATATGCCTGCGGATTTGATAATTAAGCACTCCAAACAGTTTGTTTACATTACAGCATTCAATTGTCTTCGCTATTTCGTCACCATCTCATTTTTACGGAAATTTCTGGGTTGCAAAATCTTACAATTGCAATAAATGCTTAATTATCCCAGGCAAACGGCAACATAAATTTATTTAATAATTTTAGCTACATAAATTACAGAATAGAACAGAAAATTTAAATTACCCGCTTCAGACGCACACACTGCAGGCAGCGCAACCAAACTGCCATTGTGATGGAAAGGAACTTTAAAATTGCATACATCGGAAATACGACACTGGGAATCAATATATTCTGGATGCACCTTTTATCATATGTAAAGCCAAAATTAAATATACTTCAAACATATGGAATCAATTTAAGTATAAAAGCAAACTTTTATCATATATAATTTTACTTAAAATTCGATTCCAATGCAGGGCCAAATTTTATATAATTTTTATTGTGCCACATTTCAGTAAATAAAAAAAAAACGGAAGGACTTAATAGCAATATCATATATAAATTATCTTTTAAAGAAGTGGTAAGGAAAAATGAAAATTTCATTTTTTATAATTACTGCAATCATTTTCCTTCTAGTGAACTGTTTAATCTTCTTATTATTATTGTCTTTAACTTCTTTTAATTTTTGAGATGTCAGAATTTATTTCATTCAATTTCCTTCATTTCCCCCATCGTCCTTCTTTTCGCCTTTCCTATCTCTTCATTTGTTCCAACCACGTTTTCCTGAATCTTCTATTCCTTCTGTTATACCCTGTTTTGCTTCAATTGTGTTTTTTACTATTGTACTGTACAGTCTGTCCGTCGTTTTTTTCAGATTTATATTTAAATTAAAAAGTGACTTGTCAGAAGTGGGAATCAATCATAAACTTTATTTTTACTTTTGTACATCTTTGTAGTACATGTAACGCTTATAATCTAGGCTATGACTAATTGCTAAGCTGTAGACGCACTAGCTTATTGATGCTTATTCGACAGTACCTGCCTTCAATAGAGTTTTTTCGCACTTAGGGTATATCTTCGTTAATGGATCTATGTTCACTGCACCCTATGGCTTATTGTGACTACCCTAATTAGATAAATTCACAACCAATCTGTAATTGATGTTCCTTGAATCAGCAGATACAGGTCCTTTGTAGGGTGTGTCTGGAAATCTTCCGGTTCCAGGATTAGTTTTCCGAATATATGTTGCCTTTTCCTGCACAGCGCATCGCACTTGCATAGGATGTGAAAGGCTGTTTCTGGTTCCTTGCTACAAAGTCTGCATACAAGGTCACCATTGAATTTACCAATTTTCCAGAGGTGTCCTTTAACAGTCGCATGTCCTGTAAGAAACCCTATGGTTGTCTTTAGCTGTGGCCTACTTAGGTTAAGGAGTTCTGCAGCTCTCTTTTGGCAAGGTCTCTTATTGAAGGTTTTGCTGAAATTATGTCCTGGTCAATTCTTCGAATACATTCGATAATGAGTGCGTGTCCTCTTCTTAATAAAGCTTCGGGCAGCACTTCGTGAAATTCCTAAAGCAGGTTCTAGGCCTATATAATCCTTACTAGATCCGTGCCTGGCCAATTCATCGTCTTTCTCATTGCCGTAGATACCGAAATGCTCAGGTGCCTATAACAGTGCATTGAGTTTGTTGATGCATTCCCATACCAGTCTAGATGATGCTTTTGTGCTTGATAAAGCCTTTAAAGCTGCCTGGCTGTCTGATATAATATAGATCCACTTGCTCCTGTAAGCCCACTTGCCGTTTTCGCGCACACACTGTAGTATGGCGTATATTTCTGTCTGAAAGACAGAAGCGTGCTGGCCCAGGGAAAAGCTTAACTCTACCCTGGGAGCCTCAGCATACATTCCAGCTCCTGTACCCAGATCGGTTTTAGAACCATCTGTGTACTAGATTAGGCTGCCAGGTACAATTGCTTGTCTAAAAGTCTCGCTCCTACTTCGATCCTGCATGATCACCTCGAATAGAGAGTCGTCACATATTTTTGAGGTCATGTGGTCCGTCCTCATTTCAAGCAGAAGGCCCCCCAGACTATCAATTATTCTTGTATGACCTGTACCCGCGTGTGTCTTGTACAGTGAATGATACAGCCTATAGTGACCTAATCTTGCCTCTCCCTAAATTACTATGTGCAGAGATGGAAGGTCTAGAAGAGCTTTCATTGCTGCAGTGGGCATGGTTCTCATCGCCCCTGCAATGCCCAAACAGGCAAGTCTTTGTACCTTGCCTAGTTTTAATTTGGTGGTCTCTTGTGTGACTTTAGGCCCCCAGATCAAAGCTCAGTATGTAATAGAGAGTCTAACCATTCTGGTGTACAACCAGTGCACCATTCCTGCCTTTATCCTCCACGACTTGTACATCCGTCTGACAACTGCTAGAGTTGTCGCCGATTTGTTGACCACTTTTCAATATGGCAGTTCCAAGTAAGTTTAAAATCGAAAACGACTCCTAAATATTTCACTTCTCCCAATATGATGATTTCTTTTTCGGCAAGGAAAAGAAGTGTAAGCCCTTCTAATTTTTTCCTTCGTGTGAAAGGTATAATTTTGGTTTTTACGGAACTGACCTTGAGGCCTTCCTATTGAGTCCATTCAGTTACCACGTTCAAAGCCCTCTGCACCCGTTCCCTGATCGTGCCTACAAATTTCCCTTCCACCGAAACAACTAGGTCATCGGCGTAATCTACAGAAGAAAATCCTTCGTCTTTTAAGTTTTTTAAAAGTCCATCTATTGCCTGGTTCCATAGCAGGGGGGAGAGAACTTCTCCCTGAGGACAACCCCCCCCCTCGCTACCTGGACCATTGTAGTTTCGGCCGAGGTTATGGAGTTAAAAGATGTATTATCAAAGGCCCCTTTTATGTCCAAAAAGGCACATAGAAGGATCTCTTTGTTGTCCAGCGTTTTCTCTACTCTCTAGGTGAGGTAGTGATGTGCTGTTTCAATTGAGAGACCAGCTTAATAGGCAAATTGGTTCTCATATACTAGTTGGTGTACCTCCCTTAATGTGCTTATCAAGCAGTTTTTCCAACGTCTTAAGCAAAAAAGACATGACTAATTGGTCTGTAACTCTTTGCCTGCAAATAATGAACCTGACCAGGCTTTGGCATAAATACCACTCTAGTAAGTCTCCATAAATATGGCAAGTAGTTTAGAGCCAAACTGGCTCTGAGTACCATGCAGATCTTTGTCATTAGAAATTTCGAGCCCTTCTGTAGCATGGCAGAAATAATTTCGTCCGGTCCCGGAGATTTATAGGCTTCAAATGAGTTTATAGCCCATTTGAGTTTATTGAAAGTTACCGCTCTTCTTGCAGTCTCCCAGTCTTCCCTTGATACTGTGTTGCCAAGATCAAGGGATACCTGGTTTCTCCAGTCTGAGGGCAACTGTTGTATAATTACAGATCCAGGAAAATGTATCCGAGAAAGTTCGGTCTGTGTTCCTTTTCTTGTTTTGGTGTACTCTCCGGATTTATATTCCAAAGTACCAATCAAATTGCAGTGAGAGTTTTTTGAGAGTACTTTACGGAGTCTGGCACATGCTGGAGTATTTTCAATCTCCTCACAGTACCTCCTCCATGATTCTCTCTTGGCATCTCTCAATGCTTTATTATATTCAGTTAGGGATGCGCTATAGGTATCCCAGTCATCTGATGTTTTGGCCCTGTTAAACAGTTTTCTCACTTGCCTTCTCATGGTTCCAAGGTCTTCATTCCACCAGGGGGCATTCCTGCTGGAAGCCTTTACAACCAGGGGACAGTTTTCATTGTACGCTGAAATGACTGACTCAGTTAGCTGATCCACAGCCATTTCAAGCTCAAGGTTATTATGAACTTTCCTTATCGTACTCGCCAAGTTTTAGTCTAGGTCCACCTTATAGGCCTCCCAGCCCGTTTTACGAGGATTACGATAGTTTTCTATCACTCGCTGAATCCCAGTGATTTTGAACTTAATGTATCTGTGTTCTGAACAACTCTCCTCATCAGATACTTGCCAATTTCTAACAAAGTTACTTACGAAATAAGTACCAAATGTTATATCAATTACTTCCCTTCTTGGTCTGATAACGAAGGTTGGTTTGTTACCCTTATTCAATGTGTCTAAATTATTTGCCACAGTGAATTGTAAAATTAACTCACCTCTGATGTTGGTGTCGGTGCTGCCATGAGAGGTGGTGTGCATTGGCGTCGCAGCCAATGAGCATCTGCAGACCAATGTTTCTGCAGTGTCTCACAAGCTTGCGCACTGCCCTAGGCGGTGGAGGATCCGGTTCATCAACAGGGAGGTACACCGATTCCAGTATGATCTTCCTCGGTCCTCCTCCACTTGTTGTTAGCATTACTGCTGCCATATCTTGAGAACAGAATTGCAGTAGCGACAGACATTTTATGTATTTTTTTAACTAAAATACAGGTTCAGGGTCTATTTGAGGATCTGCTGTATATTAGTTCTCGTCCAATTCCCCCCCAGATCTTTTACCTTACCTTGATGGATCCAAGGTTCCTGGATGAGAGCAACATCGCAGCCCTCCATCATCTTACATAGAGCCGCCAAAGCAGCCCTACTGTGTTGAAGGTTTTTCTGAACTACCCTCAGCATCTTGAGCATTTTGAATGGTCTTGAAAGTAACAGCTCTCAGTCCATAATAGGCCTTGAACTGTTTGCTCTCAAGGACCTTGAAAGATGAAATAGGCCAGAATAGCTCGTTCCTTGTCCACCTTTTGGCTAAGAAGTCGCCATTCTTCCGTTTTTAACCCTGGGTTTTGAAGCCCAAGTCGGGTCCTGGCAATTTATTCGTCGACTGGTCGAGGAAGCCAAAGGAGAACTTTGGGGCGCTTGGGTAGGCCCTTAGCATCTACCGGTGAAAGTTCAACCTTTTCTATCAGCGCTCCCCAATCAGAGATGGTTCTGCGCAGCCAATCTCTAGTTTGCTCATCGGCACACGTGATCCATAAGACACCTCCCATGTACCTCGAGCTTTCAAACTGCGGTGGATTAGTGTTTCCCGAAGGAGTCTGGTCCAGAGCAGTAATAAGTTTTTCCTGAATCAAGTCCGATTGCCCTTGATTCAGTAAAATGTCTGGATAACGTCTATCCAGCACCGCCATCCTTAGCCCTTTCATTGCGGCACTGTATTGACCAGTCTGCTCATCGCTCCTGGGCGTCTTTGCCGGTTGCTTGGATTTCGGGGTTGACGAGTCTGAGTGGGGTCTCTTGTTACCCTCGCTTTCCTTCTTATCCCTCCCTTTCTCAGTTTTTACAGGTCTGGGCTTCTCCTTCGTCCACGTGCGTTCCCTCATCTTAGCTTCTTTCTTGGCCCTTCTTTTTTGGACCCCAGAAAGTCTCTTGGGTTGCAGTTCCTCGGTCTTCTTGCCTGCAACCTCCTGACCCTTATCTGACGGTTCCGCCTCAGGTCTGACAGATGATTCTGTCTCCTGGATTGGTTCCGCCTCCATGGGCTCAATATGTTTTGTCAGGGAGTCGCTACTAGAGTCCTCCTCCGACATGAGTAAAGGTTTATTGTAAATTGTTTCTTCAGTGTTCATTTTATTCCCACGAAGTCTAAAACATTATAAAAATTAATGGCTTTTAGAACTACTAGGAAAATTTATATAAAGACCTAGTTTAAAATATTTGTATACCTAGGTACTCTCTAATTTTTCGTTAATAAACAATGAGAATTCTAACAATATTATTTAGAGTTCACTATATTCACTGCTAACAATAACTCACCACGGGCGCGTAATTTCCACTCAGATTTAAAGAGACAAACGTGTCAAATTCAAGAAAGCGATATGTCAAAGAACAAAGCATTCGATGCGAGTGGTCCATCTTAATAGTTTGATTCTTTATTATGTTTTTAAGGTCAGTCGGTGTGGGGTATAATTTGTTTTTGTCTTCATTTGTTGTGTGCGCATTCGAATATGTCAGTTAGCATTGATGCTTTTTCTTCGTCCATAGTGGCCGTCTTTCCGTTGTATTTTAGAGTGCGTTAGGCGTAGGATCTGGTTATTTTCCACGGAGGTGTCTTCGGGTTTAATGCTGGGCAATTTTTTATTCTATTATTGTTTTTATGCTGTCTTACTTGGCGTTTGACCTCACAAACACCCCATTTCCATTCCATCAATACACAGCGTATGCTCTGCCATATTTTCTAATTTTGTTCTTATCTTTTATTTTGTTTATCAAATTTGGTGGTAAAGCGTCCCTGTTGTTTTTTATGGTGATTTATTTACCATGTTTCGTTTTTATGTATGTTATGGTTTGCGTAAAGTTGTTTGTTAGCTCTTCCATTTGCGTGGGGTAGGTTATAACAGATGCATTTTTAAAATATCTGTTTAGGTCATGTCTAAATTTGGTCCAGTTAGTGTTTTTGTACGTTGCCACTGTCCTACCGCGGTGTTCTTTGCTGGGACCTTCCTGTGTGAGCTGAATTGGATCCTTATTGGAGTAAAGTCTTGGTTAGTTACAGGTTAAGATTGGTAGTTGACATTTTTTACTATGAATGTATCTATTGTTGAGAGTGTGGTATTATTTTCTGGGAAGTTAAATTTTCTGCAATTACAACCTTTCGGTTATTTTTTATTAATGCGTCTAGGTCCTGGATTGAGAAATTATTATGCTTTTTGATTCCAATATAATGTTTAAACGAGATTTATTATTTTGCCATCAATGCATTCCTCTTTAAGCATGTGGATTAGTTTATGATGACGTAATGGTAATGGTAAGGCTCTACGCCCTCGTGGGAGCACGAGAGGTTAAGGCTCTCATACGTTCGCTTTTTCTGCCCGGTCGTTGCGCATCATCTCTGGTGCGGAGCGGTGTGGCAAGCACCGTGCCTAAGACGACCGCCATTATTACCCCTTGTTCGAGTGAACGCAGGTACTCAATTATTTTTAGTGACTGAGTAGGCCACCCGCCAGGCATCAGAGTGCACCGGGAATTGAACCCGGGACCGTCAGCATCACAGCCCGCCCCTCAACCACGGGACCACGCATTTGTACAGATCTTCCAGTATGTTCAAATGTTTGTATTAATTTTAACTATTCCACCGGTATTTCATTTGGTCCAGCTGATTTATTATCTTTGGAGTTCTCAATAGCATATTCAATTTCTTCAGTAGCAATTCTTTGACCAGGTGATAATGGTTATATTTGGTAGGTGTCGTCTGTTTCATCAGAGAACAGTTCTTTGATATGTTTTTGATAGAATATCTAAGATCATGTTTCCTTCTTGATCCTTTCTAAATCGTTCATGTATTCTCTTGATGGTTCCGGTGAATGTCTTAATCTTCTTATGCATGATGAACGTGTCATGCTTCCGATCTAATTCTTCTATTTCCTTGCAGGAGTAATTTTTAGTTTTACAATTCAGCTTTTTTTCTATCGGCTTTTTCCAGACTTTATTATACCCGGATTTTTTCCACGGCTTTTTTCCGACAACCCCCGTATCATTTGATCGGTACTTTCTAATGATTACGTACCTCTTAATGCCTATCTTAATGCTGGTTCTTAATCTAGTCTCGTTTAGTGACAGGATGTCTACATTATTTGTTCTAATGATCCTATTTATATATATTTTATTTTTCCCTTTAGGCCGTTGCAATTCCACGTTACTAACTTGTATTTAATGCAAACTTACAAAATAAGTTTGCTACAAAAACATTAAATTCATCCAATTTTTCTAATGGACTAACACATTTGCTGAGCTTATTATTTAAATTATCGCCGTGAGCATAGCTGACACGTCGATTAGGCTGTTAAGGGTGCTGAATTCATAGCGAGTTCCTTGAAATGTTGGACGTTGTGGGTTGCTTGGGGAGCTTTGGCAGTCGGCGGTTGATGATTGTTTCTTTGTTCTAATACTACCTGAAGTGGGCGACGTCCCCGGCTTTACGTTGTGTCGATTATTGTCTCTACAGGTAAGCCTGCTTTGTTCTCTGTCGTTCCTTTGTTGATTGAAGTTCACATATTAACGGATAGAGCTGGGGCTGGCTTGAAGCCTTTCTGCGTTGGATGGGGATTCTTCTGCGTGTTACACTTTTTTTATGTTATTTTGCTGTTTTTCTTGAATTACTTTAAATTTTTTTTATATACATACCGGATACTGTGCTGTTAGCAGGATGATAGCCTTTGCAATTAGAGGTGTCATGTCCCCACATTTGACATATGTGGCACTGCGTTATTAATTTGTTGTTGTAATGCCTTTCCAGTGCACTCTTGTTAATTCCACCACTTTTAAGAGTTTTATGGTTATGTCTTTTGATGTTATTACTAAACTAGTAAAAAGTTGTGCCGCATGCGCCTACTAACCGCAAGAATTATCCAGGTAGTGCATGAAACACCAATAGGTGGCGCAAACTGTCTAATTACTTCATGATAGTTTATGTTTTGATCTATTACAGGTCAATCGTGACCTAAATCGAAAATCTAAAAGCTTTATGCGAGGTTTGGCAACAAACCGGTTCAAATAAGGTATTAACCTGTAGGGGGAATTGTAACGTTAGTTACATAGTTACATATTTGCAGTTTTATAGAGTAGATAGGCTATTCTATCATAGGTACTTACTTACTTGCAGGGAGTACCTCCGTTTTAATTCCTTTTATTTATTGAGGATCTGGTCCGTGGTTTAATCCATGTAATACAAAAGTATGAGTTTTGCTTTTGCTCTCCGTGTAGGTGTGGAATTTTATTCTTCTTTCTTGGTGTGTGCTTTTAAATTTTCTTTACTCATCGATATTCATGATAGATAAACTAGTGTTTTCTTTGGAATACATTATTTCGTACCTTATTTAGGATTTAATTTAATTTGGTTGTTTAAAATTATTTCTATCGATTACTTTAAGAAATGGAGAGAATTCTATATCTAGGCAGTTTTATGCGGTTTTTCAAACACATCCACTTCAATTTTATCGTTTTTTAGTGTTAGTTATTCCGTTAGCTCACTGTTCACTACTCTCTGTAACATTTGGTAACTTGGTGGTATTACTGACCGATGGCGGTAAAGCCTTTGTTGCCTTGGCGGTCAAGGGACTGTATTTTTTCGCGCAGATTTGAACCCACGCTCACAGAGTGGACTGAGTCCTGAATGCAGCTCTGTATACCAGTCGGACATCTTGACACCATAATAATCTTGTGTAAACATAGTGCCCAGGTATTCAAAACCTTGCTCTATTAATTCTCCTTTGCAGGTTGTGTTTGTTACATATTTTCTTCTCTTGTTTTTTTTTTAAAGAATCACTGAAGATAGGTAAATTGTTCTGTAATGTTCTCTTCTATATATCGGGATAATTAAGCAGTCGTCTCAATTCTTTGGTTTTTGTTTATTTTCCAATCCTCTCTATACATTCCCAATACGCATTCATTTTCCTCTTTTCCCATCCATTTTATAAATTTTGGGTTTATAACATCACCACTGTATGCTTTGTGTAGCCTATTTCTTTTCAAGGCTCATTCTAATTCAGTAATTGTTATCTCTTAATCTATTTCCCCCTCTTTCTTATCCTTTACATTACTTTCTTCTTTTTATATCTTCCGTTTGTCCTCACATCTTCCGAATTTATCTTCATAATGTTTGTAATATTTTCTTTTTGTTATTTTCAGTTTATTGCTTTTTTTATATCACTTATCTCTTTTCTTTTTTCCTCTCATTATTTTAATTCTATTCCAGAAACTTCTGTTTTTGTCAAAAGTTTGATTCATTTCTAATCCAAATTATTTCCTGTTTTTCTGCTTTACTTTTTTTATTTCGTTTTTAGCCCTATCTCACGCTGTGTTATTATATAATCTAATCTGGCTTGGTGCGAATTTGATTATATAAACTTCTTCCATGCTTCTCTTATTTGATCCAAATACCTCTTGTAAATGCATGTAGATATTATTGACTTCATCTTCTTTTTTTTCTACCTTGGCATAGATTTGCATTGTACTTATACTTTCTTCTAATTGCATTTCAATAGTTAAAATGCTTGTTAATATTGTTATTTGTGAATCTAATTCTTTTGTTACTACTATTTCTTCTCCTTCTACCTATCTTTACTAAAGCTTTTACACCTGAATAGTACGGTACATATTTGTCTGCTATTCGCATATTTTCCGGTTCAATTGTTTTGGTTTCACACTCTTTGAATTCCATTAGTATTAGTTTATATTACTTTTTATTCAAAGTGGTTATACAGTGAAACCTCGCTTAAGTATATAGTATAATTCGTTGCAGAATTCGTTAAGCGAAACAATTTTTCTCATATAAATTAATCTGAAACACAATGCAACTCCATAAGCTCTTCGGTGGTCAGTTTTTGGCTGTGTTTTTCCACAAGCTCATCGATATCGTTGTTATCCGCCTCCAGTCCCATGATCTTGACCAAAGACACAATCTCATTGACTACAGGCCCCACAGGTACTGTGTTAAACCCCTCAAAATCACATTCAACAATCCTCCCCGTCCAAAGCTTTTTCCATGCAGAAGTTACCAAGTTCCAAAACTCTGAGAGAGAAATTGTTCCTTTCAATCATCTCAAAACAATGCTCAAAGAGTGCTCTTAGTAGAGAGCTTCTTAAAGTTAGAAATAACCTGCTGTTCCATAGAATGGTGTTAGTAGGCAGAAACTGGAGCTTCATAAATTTAAATTCTTCATTTTGTAAACCTGGAGGATAGGCAAAAGCGTTGTCCATAACAAGCAAGACATGAAGTGACAGATTCATCTCAAGCAAATATTTTTTCACAGAAGGAGCAAACACTTGATTGATCCAATCAGTAAAAAGGGCACGTGTCACCCAAGCCTTGTTGTTGGACCTTCACATCACATTTAGTCTGTTCTTCTTACACTTCTTGAAGGCTCGTGGAATTTCTGAATGGTAAACAAGCAGCGGTTTAATTTTCAAGTCGCCGCTTGCATTGGCACAAAATAGCAGCGTGAGACTGTCTTTCATTGGCTTGTAGCTGGGAAATGCATTCTTCTCAGCTGTTATATAAGTTCGCTTTGGCATCTTTTTCCAGAAAACAATTAAAAACCTGTTGCAACAGCTAACCCTCAGAATCTACAAACTTCTTGAAGTTGCCGATAAAGTTCTCTGCTGGCTATGTGTCGAAGCTTGCTGCTTCACAGTGCCTTACAACGCTGTGGATGTCGGTTCTTCTCTTAAACTTCTCGAACCACTCACAGTTTCCCTTAAATTCTTCTTTTTCCGCTGTTGATAATCCTGGCGTCTTCTTAACGAGGTCGGCGAACATCATTTTCGCCTTTTCACAACTGATGTTCTTGTTAATAGTGAAATTCTCGTGAAGTGCTGAATTCAGATCGTGGGTTATTACATGCATGGTCGCAGATAAAAAAAAGATCTGCACTAAACTTGTCCCGAAGGTCTTGACGGACGACCAAAAGCAGAGGCGTGTGTCTACTTGTGAAGACCTGCAACAGGTTGAAGAAGACCCCGGCATTTTGGACAACGTAATCACGGGAGACGAAATTTGAATATTTGAATACGACTAGGAAACAAAGCAGCAAAGTTCTGAATGGCACACTGCGGCGCCACCTCTTCCAAAAAAGTCTTGAATGAGCAAATCTAGAGTAAAAGCCATGCTCATCGTTTTCTTCGACGCCAAGGGGGTGGTCCACTAAAAATTGTTACCTGAGGGGCAGACAATGAATAGTACTTTTTACCTAGAAGTGCTAAGAAAACTGAAGAGAAGGGTCAACCGGGTGAGGCCAGCCATCACTGGAAATTGCATCAAGACAATGCACCCAGCCACACCTGCTCTAATGTCACCGACTTACAGTCCCGAGTTGGCACCAACAGACTATTTGCTTTTCCCAAAAGTAAAATTCTTCCTTGAAGGACACCATCATGAGACTCTAAGTGCCGTCAAAGAAGCTTGCACGCGTACCCTTAAGGACGTTCCAGAATCCGCCTACCAAGGAGCCTTCGAGTCGTGGAAAAGCCGCCGGCAAAAGTGTGTCGACGCTAAAGGGATGTACTTTGAAGACTTTTGAGGTATTGTAGCAATATCTCAAATAATAAACTTTTTATACAGACCCTGTATGTGCGTGCTAGATCAGCCACGCTCACACCACATTCTCGTTTTTCAATAATTTTATGTTTTATTTCTACGGTTATATTTTTTTCTCATATCTGTCTTTTTGCGGCTTTTTCTTCGGGGGGCATTTTTTTGAAAAGATTAGTAAACATTGCAAAAAAATCACAAATAATGTGTCTGAACACAAGTGAGGAAAAATGTGTGATGACAACCGATACTAAGGTGCTAGAGGAACTAGTACTAAACACGGACTGATGTAACAGCCACACAATTGATCCTTGCCCTTTATCGTCACTCGTTATGCTAAAACGTTGCTTGTTAAGTAAATAATTTTTTTACAATTTGTTTTGCCCGTTATACGAATTACTCATTATGAAAGGTGCTAGTTAAGTGAGGTTTTCCTGTATTCCATATTCCAATATTTATTTCTTTATTTTTATTGGTTTGTTTATTTATTTAACCATCTTCTTGGCTTTAATTGTCGTTCTGCTTTTGGTTCTCTACCTGCACTTATTACGCTCCTTACCATTTTTGGCGTATTTTCTCTGCGGTCCCAGAAGACCGTTTGCTATATGTTCTTCCTTTGTTCTTAATCAGTACTATGCTACCATCCTTTGCATTATTTTTTCCATTTCTCTTTCTATGCTTAGCCTTAGTTGATCCAACCTGTATGCTTTCCCATTCATATAAATTGTATCGTAGTCTATGTTTGCCAAGTTTTCTTTCTTCCCATATCATTGATGTATATTCCTATTCCTTTTAGTATCTTTGTCATTTTCAGGATTTTTATTTTCTCCTTTATGTCGATAAGGATTGGTCTCGAATATGTTTAATTTTTGTTTCCAATTCTTCTTAGCTGTAATACATCTTCCTCAATGCTAAATTCCGGCACTTGGATTAAGTTTCCTTCGTTGTCGCCACTTCAAATCCCTATGGCCGCCTCGCTGCTTGATATTTATTCTTGTTTGGAATCTACTAAAGGGCCATACAACATCTGGAAACGCCGGTCTGGAACCATCTGGAAGGTTTGCCTTATTTGAAGTTTTGTGAGCAAGCGGCAGTTAGATGTTTGGCTCTGCCCGAGCGTGCGAGGTGTAACAAAAACTGCAGCCGCAGAAAACGACATGCCTACGAGGACTGTTTAGAAATTTGTTGCAATATATTGATCTAATGATCAATTTTTGGATGTTACTGTTGGAATTAATCACATTCATTATCTTCCAAAAGACTATAAGAACGCCGAACTGTGGACAATTTAGAAGTATTTCACACATCAATTTTAGCGAGCGAGTTGGAACGTCATGGTTAAATTTGTTTGTATTAATTGAAGTCAAAATCTTGTCTCATAGAAGCTTCTCTAATGCGAAATCGAAGTAAAGAATGTTTTTGCTTTTTCCGCATCCTTAATTTGAAGTCTTCTTGTAGTGTATACTATCAAATAATAAAGAAATCTTTTGATTAAGTACTATTCAAAATAATAAAATCAATTAAAATCAAAAAATGTGAAGGTGCATACAGGGAAATCAGCAATGGAAAAAACGAAAAACAAGTATCAAGACATAATATAGCACAAATTATAAAGAAGATAGAAAGTAAAGCTGTTGGACAAGAAAACAAAACAGCAACAATTAAGATTGGATAATCAGTCCCATGTATCTTAAAATATATTACAATACATAAATTGGATGTTCAGAAAAACTTTCTAGAAGACCTTAGATTAAAGTGGTCACTATTACAAAAAAAGTAAAGAAGGACCACGCGCTATTAAATGATAAAAAGATAAACACAATAAAACTATTAATGTAGCTTTCTGATATTAAAATTCCATTGTTACAAAGTACAAGGGTGAATCAAATAAAAAGCGGATTTTTACACGGCAAAAGACGCAATTTTTGAACGTTGCAGGCAGAGGTGCTTAAAAAGTATCCACCAGTACGATGCTTTACAGTAGCGTTTCTTTAAACAGTATTAGAATTGCATAGCAAGAAGTACCACTGTCCGTCGCGGAACAGACTATTATTAAGTTTCTCATATCATCCGAAAATTTGAGAAAACTTAAAGCACCGTTCGGAGATAACATCCTTGACGAGACACAACCGTACACGTGATATAATCATTTTTTGGGCGGATGAGAAGCAATTGATAATAAAGGTTATCAACGTCATCCAGAAATCAGCGTGACCTAGGAGAGTATTCGCATAGTTTGCCACCTTCTCAAAAATGATCGCCGATTTCTGGTCAGAATAAGTTATAGAAATGGTCAAACAATCTTTCAAAATGCCGTCTCATATAGCTGCCCAAACTCAACAAAAAATTGAAGATTTGTTCCGGACTTATTATCCTGTGATTATCATTAGTTTGAACCATTTGATGTGATAACGATGTTGCTGGCGTCGCAACCACCTTCATTTGAAGCAGGATAAAAAAGTACATATCTATTGGAGAAAATGCGTCTCTAAGTCGGGAGATTATATAGAAAAATGACAGTATGTTTGTATTATTATGATGCTTCAATCAATTTTTTTTTGTAAAGTCACTTTTAACATCTTAATTAATTTTCAAGGCACTCTTAGGTTTTCCAAGGCTTCATATAGTTTCTTTCTTATTATGGAGTCATATGCTTTCTTGAAATGGGTAAATAACATATGCAAACTAGATTTTATTCATATGTGTTATGTATGTTTCGTCACCAAAATCTGGTCTATTGTTGATAGTTCTGAAGACACCTTGATATTTTCCTATCCATCTTCTTGTAGTTCATGCAGTCTATGCTTAATTATTGTTGCTAATACTTTGTAGACCACATCTAAGAGTGCTATCCCATGATAATTATCGCAGACAGTCCTATCGGTTTTTTACATATGATATATATATATATATATATATATATATATATATATATATATATATATATATATATATATATAAGAGAGAGAGAGAGAGAGAGAGAGAGAGAAGAGGAATATTACCGCCGCTTTCTATTGGTTGGGCATCTTTTCTTGCCATACTCTTTTTACTAGCTGAGCAATTCTTTTCAGTATGATTGTCCCCCCCTTCCTTAGACACTCTGCTGGTATTTTATGTTTCCTTTGAATTTTGTTGTTTTTCACTTCCATATTACATCAACTATTTCTTGTTCCAACGGTTCTTCAACTCTGGTTTGTAGCCGTGGATTTTCTTCTAGTAGCTCTTTGAAGTACTGTGCCCATCTCTCTAGTTTCCTTTCACTCTCCCCAATTAATTTTTTGTTTGTCTTCCACATAGTATGTTTTCCCTGTATAACATTGTTTGTTTTTCTTTGCTTCCTGGTAAAAATTCTTTATTTCTTTGTTTACATAATAGTCCTTTATTTTCTGTGGCTACTTCTCCATATATTCTCTTCTTTTTCTGGCTAATTTGCTTTGTTCTCTTTCTTGCTCTATCGTATGTGCTTTTGTTTTTTATAGTGTCATTTTTTAACATCTTTATCTTTACTTTATTTCTCTGTTTTAGGACATTCCCGCATTTCTCGTCAAACCACTCCTTTCCTTTTCTACTTTCTTTTTCCTTTCTAGGCATTTTCAACCTCTTCCCTTATGATTTTCTGACATGCATTCCATTCAGCTAGTTACTACAATTCTTGAACTTTTTACCCAATGGTTGCAGTCAGTTGTGCATTGTGGTACTGTTGCAATCACACAAAGCATTTATGGTATTTTAAACACAAATCATGTCTATATAATAGGATGCTGGAGAGGAAGACGGTAAATCTACATAGTAGGTGATTAATCACATGATCGGACACTCAAGCTGCACTCAAAGCATTGGCTTCAACGATAGTAAAGTGAAACATAGTATTGAATGGTTTATAAACCTTAACAGACTGTAGCTCGTTTGACACTTGTGGGCCTAGAACATTTCTGTTACGTGTATAAGTGCCAAAGGAAACAAGCCATTAACAAATGGATGACCAATAAAGCTATGGCATTAAAATTAATAACAACTCTTAACTAAATAAGAGTTAAGTGTGAGAATATAGTAACGTTTCTGCTCTTTACGGTGGTGTATAAAGCGTGCAAATTTATTAAAGCTACTTATTTATTCTACTTACAGGTTATACAACTTAACAACGCTATTTATATAGATACTACATTCATTGATTTCGGCGCATTATTTATGTCAACGCGCTCCCGCACTTGGATTCGCTCACGGCCGTCATTTGAATTCAAAATTCGGTAAATGCCCAGCCGTCCCACCGGGCTATATTTATGTCTATTCATCGATATTCAAGAACAAGCCGCAAACCATCGAGAGGCCCCGCACTTGTATCTTCTGGAATGCTCGCAGAGAGCCTAGAAGTGTCGGGCGCCGAACGTGACACAGTGTAAATGTTAATCAGCTGCGCTAGAGGGGGCATTCGGAAGTTCGTTGCAATATTAACCGGACATTTAAAGCTTCACAAGGATTTAAGTGCAATAGGAGTCAAATCCGAAAATTTGCGTAGATTTTTCTAGATCTGAAATACATTATTTTGTATAATTAGACCTCTGTCAAGTGGAGGTTTTTAATGCTAAACAATGAAAATAATTAAGAGCTACAGATAATTTGTTGGAGAGGCACAATAGACCTTTAGCAAAAAGTTACTTGAAAACAATTGAAGAGAGATGCAAATGCCTTTTTTAATTTTTTAATGATGATAAGATTGGTGATGTTAAAGCTTCCAAAGTATTTACAAAAGCAGCACGAATTGTAGATTTAAGCTCACATTTGTCGCTCAACACATGCAACGGCTAGCCCACCTGCCTTTATTAACTAAAAAATAGAAATAAATGACACTAATAAAACGAGAAAAAATTTTTGGGTCAGAAGAAAAAAAATTCTACTGTTGAATGGTATATGTTGACCTATCTACTCTAAAAAATATAATTGATACATTCTTCTTTCCCCTTTCTTTTTCTTCTCATTTTTGTTAATCCATTTCTTCCGTGTTTTCTGTTCTCCTGATGACATTTGGATCTATTTATTTTTTATTGTTCTTCTGTAAAAAATCTTTACAGTTTTTAAAGCAACGTTTAACATTTTCCTAAAACATTTGCATACTCGACGTAGCCAACGCGTTATTTCTTTGCTTCAGAGAAAACGACACCTATAGCTTAAATCAAACCAAAATAAGTTTTCTTAAATTATCCAAATATCTTGGTTAAATCAGCAAAAATCACTTCTACATTTCGTTATTCCTCTTAGTAATAAAACCATTTATAAAAACTTAAACAAGAACCGAATTTTGTGATGTAGTAAATATAGTTTTATTTTTTATGTCTTAAAAATGCATAAGTTTTTTTTAATACAAGAAAATACCTATTCAGTTTCGATATTTACCCTCTCACAGATATAGGTAGATCATTCGTAATTTACAATTAAAAGAACTATAGAACTATAGAAATAAATCGTTACGGTTTATTTCCAGTGATAAATCAATGTAAATATGGTTAAACCCTTCAATGGGTGTGTCTCTTCATCAAATGATTGAGATTACTTGACCAGATTTGCATTTCTCGGTACTCATGTTATAAATACAGAAGGTCGCATGTTTTCCAAACACTGAGCCCTCTATTTCCTCTGTTGTATTAGATTAACCATATATTTTGAGTTATTAAAATGAAGTTAGGTGTAAGTAAAAGTCAATTATGACTCTTTTTTAATAGCAAAAAATTTAAGAAAATCTCATAAAAACCTATATATTATTAAAATGTTACATTTCAATAAAGATCATGTCGCATCTATACAGAAACTACTTTTAAATAAAGGCAGTTGTTAACTTCTATTTTATAAATAAAATTGGAGCCATTTTTTATTTACCATTTTTTTAGAAAGTTACACACTAATAAAGTCTAATCATCCATTATTTATCACTAGTGATAATTGGAAGAAAAGTAACTTGCTAAAGAAATACATGGTTGCAAAAACACGTAAAAACCTTCTCGTTTTGAAAAACATAGACTTCTTCTTCTTTTCTTATTCCTTATGTCCTTGCAGAGCATTAGATATATGTTATTTATTTGTTTCCGTTGACTCTTATCTATAATTATTGTTCCACTCCAATCTGTTCGTAACCAATTTCATTCGTCCTTTTTTTGTTTCCGCTATATTTTCCATCCACATCTTCATTGTCTCAACATGTTTATATTATTCTTTTAACTAGTCTGTTCCCCTTCATTCTAATTATCTATCCAAGCTATTTAATATACTTTCAATTTTCCTTAAGTACTTTCATTTCTATAGCATTTATTTTACGTTCTTGTGTTTTTTGAAGTACTCAAGGTTTGTTTTATTTATAAGTGAGAGCAGAGCTACAGTGTTGTGAACATAAACAGAATCATAAACAGAAATAGGACCCCAGTTAGATTAGTAAAAGCAAAAATAAATATAAACAAAATAATGTATAAAATAAGAAACACAGCAAAATACATATTCGAAAATTAGAAAAACCATAAGTAATAAGAAATATCAACAAGAACCGCATCAAATTTTTAGTGAAGCAAGTAAAGCAATACAGAACTAAAGTTTGGAAGAATGATGGATTTGCCTTAAAAAAGTGATAATTGAGAAGGCAGAAAGAACACGTGGGAGAACCACAATAAAAAGGACACAGAAAAGGGCAAGTTAGTAGAATAGGGCGTTAAGAAGAGACGTGAAGAAAAAGGAAAAATAAGTTTATGCAATCAAAATCAGATAAAGGCAGAATAAATTATGACACATCGAGAGATTAAAAACCAAATAAGGAAAATAAAGCAGAAAATCTAGGAAAAATTTAGAACAGAAATGAATCGACAAGAGCAACAGAAGTTTCTGGAATAAAATTAAAGCAATAAGAGGGGAGAAAAGAAAAGAGATAAGAGGTTTAAAAAACTTGGAAGAAACAAATTATAAATATAAAGTTGGATGAGATGCAAAAAAGGCAGTAATGTAAAGAATGAGAAAGAGGGGAAAGTAGATAAAGAAATAACAATGAATTAATTAGAAGGAGCCTCGAAGAGAATTAGATTAAGAAAAATAGGCAATAATAATGTTATAAACCAAGAATTTATAAAATAGATGGGAGGGGAGGGAAAGGAGTGGGTATTGTAAGGATACAAATGGGTTAGAAAACAAACAAAGTACCAAAGAATTGAGAAGACCATTTAATTAACTCGATATACAAAAAGAAGAAACAAAATGTAAAAATTACAGAGCAATCTGCCTAGCTGCAGTGGTTCTTAAAGTATACACAAGCATAATTAAAGAAATAATAAGAATATTGGTACAAAGCAAATTAGAAAAAGTAAAGGCAGCATATAAAAAGGGAAGACAAGCATCAGATAACATATTTATATTAAGAAATTTAACTGAAAAGAAGAAAGAGAAGAATTTATACTATTTTTATTAATCTCAGAGCAGTTTTGGACACAGAAAAACGAGGTAAAATATGGAAAGGAATGGAGGAGATGCAAATAAAGGACATGATATTTAAAGTAGTAAAAAACGTATATGAAGAGATAAGAAAGAGTACAATTAAATGGAGAACGATACTAAATCTTCAAAATGCCGAGAAGCATAAAACAGGGAGTCAACCTGAGCTTCTTTTCGAAAAAAGAACATGTATTAGATAAAGTAAACAAGAGAAGGCTTAACTGGTTTGAACATGTAGGTTGAATGGAATAGAACTGACTAGTCAAAAAGACAATGGAAGCAGAACGAGGATATAAGAAAAAGAAAGAAAAGCCCAAGAATAGGTGGTTGGTACAAATAGAAGAGATAGGAAAGGCAAAGAGAAAGACAATGAAGAAAATGGTAAGAGACCGGAAAGCATAAAAGAGTTGGGCAAATAGTTGAAAAAGAAACAAACTCGGATAGGTACCTCAAAGGGTAAAAGGAGATAACAATAAGAAGAAAAAGAAGAAGATTTCTAGTTTCTTCTTTTAATTATTGTTTTATTTAACGCAAAATATATATTTTATATAAATAATGTAAAAGTTTATAACATATCAAGACTATTTCGCCTCGAATAAGGTGCAAAATAAAATAAAAATCTGATGAAGATGAAAACGCGTAAAATTAAAATTAACATTATAAAATTGCCACACTTGCACTTGCTATATACGACCCATAATACTCAATACATAAAAACTTACTAGATGGCGCTTATTAATGCTGCAATTTATTAAACAATATAATTAAAACTTTGGATATTTTTATTTAAAAATTACGGCATGTTATATTTCTACTTAATTTATTATTTTAAATAACAATAAGAATGCTTGTATATGATAAATTATTAACAGATTATGTAAATTTAAAAATTACCGATATCTGTAAGTCAGATAGAAAATGCTCTCCCCCACTATTTTTAAATAGCAGGCATGGTTGTTTTCAAACCCTAACCTCAATGTTCACCTCAGAAGTCGGTTACAATGGCAAAAGTGAGAGAATCCATAACATCTAATTGTGAAAAGAAATTCGTCAATAAACTTTTAAACCTCTATCAGGTGAGGACTTGCGGGTTGTTGTTGCAATAAAAAACAGACGTTATCGTTAGCGCTTAGATGGCAGAGCCTTTGACGAGTTCCGGGAGGTACAGATCCAGTTCAGCAAAGACTGGGGCTGCTGCTGTGTGAGTCTCGGCGCCACGCGGTAAGTCTGAGACCTCAAGTTAAACCTGTGTTTATATATTGGTTCTCAGAGTTTTAGCGCAAGTATCCTGTGAGATCCAGCAGCCAAAGTCGTCGAGGCCCAGCGAGGGAATTTTGAACATTAATGTGGAGCTGAGTCCGTTGGCCGCTCCGCATTTTGAGGCTGGGCGCCAGTCTGAGCTGTCGGTGCAGCTTAATAGAATTTTGGAAAAGTGCATCAAGGACTCCAAGGCGATCGATTTGGAATCGCTTTGTATTAAAGTTAGCGAAAAGGTGCATCTGAAATTATTATTATTAAGTGGCGAAGCAAAGCGGAGTCACTTACTAACTTCATGTTGTCTGTCCGTCCGAGCAATAACTCGAGAACAGCTGGGAATTTCCAAATTCTGGTTTCACCAATCGACAGGTGACCAAAAAGGCTTGTTTGCTAGTGATTTTGAAACTGATTGGTCAAAGGTCAACTAAAGGTTCTCAAATTTGAGAAACTGCTTTGCTACTTCGCTATGCGTTGCAAGCTTTGCAGGTTTATTATTACTTAACTTTTTCCATTATAATTATGTTTAAAATGAGGATTTCTACTGAAAAACTTACCAAAAGGCTTGTACTTGTCTATATAATATGTGTATTTATGAAAAACTTTACGGTTTGTGTTATTTGTTGACAGGTTTATGTTATCAGTTACCTATTGCCTACCCAAAGACTTAATTGAAGATCACTAAGTGTAGACTGAAAGCATAATTACAAAGAATCTCCTGTTGAAATTTTTGTGGCAAACTAACCACTATAAGAATATGCATTATAAACATTTTTATTCATAAGTAATGTTAGTTACCATTGTAACATACATCATATTTCTTCTTTTCTGCGCTGTTTGTCATTTTATATACAGTAGATAAATCATAATCCCTATTTGGCTTCTTCATTTTGTGTCCTAGTTATTTTTGCGTCTGAAAATCTATATTCTTTTCTTTTGTTCTTTCTGTCTATTGTTTTTCCCACTCTCCATGCACACATCTGTTCTACATGATGAAAGCTTCTTAAAACTTAAAGACTGAATGTTTCTGGGTAGGCTAGACAAATTTAAATAATTTTTATTTCAGAATTGATGTGACAACTTGAGGATGCTGTGATTAGATGGAAATTTTTAGCATGTATGTAGGCTAGTTCAACATGGATGGTCACCCTTTCATGTCATTTTATGAGTAGCGGTTGTGTTAACTAAACAATCAGTAATTTTATTACACAATGCATTATAATAGAGTTTTTAACAAGAAGAAATGTTAAAGCAATGGTAGACACAGGTGTTTACATAAGTTCAGCTGAGGGAAATATAGCACAAGTTAGTTACTCTTGAATCAGCAACACCGAGATGAACTATAATTGAATTTGCAAGCTTGCTGAAGACAATCGGTGGCCAGCAATTGATGAAATATGCACCATAGTGATAATTAGTCATAGTGCCTAGGCATTAATAAAATTATGTTGAAAATGTGTTAAAATTTTGAAAGGTGTCTGCAAGATGTGCTGTTTTCTTAATGTGTAATGAACGATCTTTCAAAAGCTTCTTTTTTTATTACATAGAGACATATTTTTACATTAAATACGGGTATATGGTCAGACTTGGGTTTGTCTATCATTAGATCCCAAACAAGCAAATATGTTGAATGAACAAACATTCATTATGTTTATATATTCTTCAATTGTTAGTAGCTTGTACTAGTACATGATAGCCTAGTTGGCAAATTTAATCTTTTAATAGTAGATCTCAGGTATCCTCAATCCTGAAACCGATTATGTATAATTAACTTTTTCCATAAGGCGTCTATTTTACATACTTAATTTTTGCTCTAATAACTTGTTAAAAAAATCTGGTGTGAACATCACACGACTTTCCTTATCCTATTATTATATATTATACAGTGTCCATCGTCTCGGCCCTGCTCTGCTCTCGTCCCGGAACTTGTTATTTTAAAAAAGGACGAGGCGCGAGTCCATCGCCTCGGCCCTGCGCTGTTCTCGTCTAAAAATTTGTTAATTTAAAAAAGGACGAGGCGCGAGTCCAACACTCGAAAGCTGATTAAAATAAACAGTACAAGACAATAATTGACTCGTACTTAAAATTTTGCTACGTCACTGAAGGTAACCGTGCGAACTCGACCGCACGGCCTTCGCCATTATCGCCTGCGTGCTCCCTCCTAGCGACCAAGCCCCCCCCCCGTCCCGCAGGCGACCCGGTAGCTCTCCGAGTGCGCTGTGATTGGTCCGTTTAATTAATTTTTAATCGGCTATAACTTATTTATTTGACTTCGGATCAAAAAATTTCATTGTAATTTTTTATTCGTCTCGGTTTGATCTATCTGGTATTATAAATTTCCCGAAACATTTTATGAACACCCGGTATATTAAAAATCCTGAGCTTCGATTTTTTTTCGAGTACTTATTTTACCAACTTTTATTTTAAATTCATGTTTATCTCATGATAATATTTTTATTCTCATAAATTTTTTGTATCTTCAACCGTTTGGATTTGCGACCTTGCGACCAAACGGCTCGGCCGATTTTTACCAAAAGCTTCGCACTGCGTCCCCTACCTACAAGTAACTTGCATACCAAATTTCAAGTCTCTAGCTCTTACGGTTCTCGAGATATCCTGTTTACTGACAGACCGACAGACACACACACACACACACACACGAACCAATGGCTAAAACCAACTTTTTTGGTGTCCTGAGGCTATATTTCATCCAGAAATGTGAAAAACTGGGTAGGTCAAATTTCCGCCGATTACATTACTTTCCTTATTATAGGATAAGGAAAGTAAAAATAGTTTAGTACATAAAATTTCGGTGAACTCCTGTATTTATTTAATAGCACTAAAATGAAGAGTTGACAAATACACAATTATGTTAAATATTAGCTTTTTACTGCCTTGAGGAAATTACAAGTCGTTTATGTTGACTCTATTGATTCATAATTTATATTTGATACATTTCTAGTAATTCCAAAAACATACTCTTTTTCATATACATATATTTATATTGAACAGGTAATCATAATTACTAAAACAGAAGTCCAGAAGAATGAAAAGGATTGTTTATTTTTTCCGCTATCCTAAACTACTTAATTTACTTGTATAAGCAGGGTGTTAAACATGCATGTCTTAAAAAAATAAGTAATCAGAGATTTATTAATTTTTCTGAATCTAATAGTTCACTTGGTTCTAGGTGTGGGCATTTCGACTAGACATCAACGTGCTGAACCATGAGGGGAACCTAGCAGATTGCGCCTCCATAGCAGCTCTGACTGCACTGGCGCACTTTCGAAGACCTGACATCAGCACTGATGGAGAAGAAATTGTCATACATACATACGCAGAGCGTGACCCCATTCCAACTGTTATTCACCACTATCCAATTTGCATTTCATTTGCAATATTCAATGAGGGGTAAAAATCACCGCATTTGAAGCCACAACTTCGATATTTTGCGTTTCAGTGCGACAGTAGTCATTGATCCTACCTTATTGGAAGAAGGCGTTGCAGATGCCCAGTTGGTAGTTGGATTGAACGCCTATAAAGAGTTGTGCGGTTTACACCTAGGAGGCAGTGCTTTCATGCTTCCTGAAGATATTGTTAGGTGTACGTCTAGAGCTGCCGTCAAAGCTAGCACAATTATACAGCAGATTAAAGATTCAATTAAAGAAGATGAAGAGAAAAGGTGAGTGAGTAATGTTTCATATTTGACAAATTGAAAGTTACAATGGTCTAATAAAGTAGGTAATATGTAGTCATTTTATTAAAACAATTTTGATACTATTTTCTATGAAGTCTTAATGCTGAATGTTTCAACATTTTTAATATTTGAAAAACAAAGAGATTACAAATTATAGATAGGAAAGGAGATAAGTGCTGACTAAATTTAAGAAACAACTCTCGTCTCAACCATGTATACATGATTGAAAATCATGTGTTTGGGATAGCTTATTTATACAGGTGCATGCACAGAGTTAGACTGTTGAGAGTTGTTCAGTTAAATTCAGTTGATATTAGCTTCCACCACCAGTTATAGTGCGAACTATAGTTTTGGTCTTAATAGAGAACACAGTGCTTTCCATAGTTACTTAATCTAAATTAATATAATTAAAATAATGTCGTTTAATATGACTAAAATAGAAAGGTTCATAGGCGGTTTCCTATACCCGGACATGTGACTTCTCGGGATTGTAAGATAAAGATTGGTCTTTACTAATTAGGACACGCTGAACACAATGGCACCAAACATTTTGACCTATGAGGTCGGGAACAGGTCAAAAAGTGACCTCGTGACATTTACATAGAGATATGCTGTGAACATTGTTTTATTGCATTAAAGTGAAGAAGTTTTATTCATTTAAGCTTGTTGGGTGATGGGAAGTGTGTGGGAGATGTGATGAGTCAAAAAAACTTACGCTGTGTAAGAAAAAAAATCGTCACTGTGAGAATTAATTGAAATATTAAGACTTTTGTATATTATTTCATTGCATCATTTTCATAATTACGTGTTGGTGTGCTCATTAGCGCGTGGCGAACAAAATTTGCACATTTAATACGCATCAATGCACATTGTAATTACGTAAAATTGCGTTAAAGCAAGCTTTACAATGTTTTACAGCATATCTATGTAAAAGTCACGAGGTCACTTTTTGACCTGTTCCCGACCTCATAGCTCAAAATGCTTAGTACCATTGTGTTCAGAGTGTCCTCGTTAGTAAAGATTAACCCTTATCTTACAATTCCGAGAAATCACATGTCCGGGTATAGGAAACCGCCTATTACCTTTACAAACTTAGGTGAGTGCAATGGATCAAACAATAACCTCGAAAATATATAAACCTGCAAGAAAATTTCTTACGTTCTAGATATTATGTTGTTCATAAGATTAAGTTTTAGTTTAATTGTTGTAGCTTGAAAAGTAAATTTCAAAAAAACGAAAATTTTCAAAACAAGCGAAAATTTGCTTTACAGCAAAGCGGACCCTATGCATGAAACTAAACTATCGGGTTTAACGAAATTTTATTAAAACGAATGACAGTGAATTATATTCAAATGAAAGTAAAGAGCGGCAAAAATTTAACGGCTGGAACTGAAAAATTTGTGACCACTTCCGATCAAACCAATCTCGAGATTTTCCGATCAGACTGATTTTTGGCGTCTGGACTTGGCTTACGGTCCTTAGTTGAATACTGAAAGCGTTATGTCTCTATCACAGATCAAAAATTATAAGGCTGGTCTCCAGTTAGGAAGCTGGGTCCGCTAATAAAAGGGAACTTTAAAATTTATATACAGGTGAAAAGCATACTAATAGGAGTAAAATTGAAAGTTTAAAATACATGAAAATTAATTTTTGTAACATTACATATTTTATTAGGTCCGATCAAAATCATTACATTCTATCCAATGCCAATTTTGAAATGCTGAACATCGATTATTTTTGTTCATCTGTTTAAGCACTTCAATACACAACTTTATAGTACTTTGTGGTGATTTAGATCAGTACTTCTGTGACTGTACCTTAGCTATTGGAAATAAAAATAAATTAAATGAGGTCTGGACTAGGGAGCGGATGATGTGCATTTGCTGACTATTTTTATCAATCCTATTTAAATTCTTGAAACTACAAAACTGCCAAATGTTATAGTAAGCTTCACCATTGACTCCTTTTATTATTTCTTTTGTAATACTAACTTGACAAACAAGTTACAGAATTCAAACAGTTACTACATAATTAAGATTTAATAAAAAATCATTTAGTTATAACTTTCTATTTTGCCTTCATATATGCAGTTAAATATTTTACTCTTCATAATTGTCATACAACTAGTATTGTATGACATTAGTGTGACATGAGATTGATGTGTAAAATTTTTCTGAATTAGTTAAAAATTTAAAGGATATTAGTTTGATGGTTTATTAAAATTTAGTGTTGAATGAGTCATAAAGAGAGAAATATTTTGGTAATAATATGGGTATAAAACCTGTAAAATGTATTTATTAACAAATATCATTACTTTTGAGACACCTTAAAATCTGTATTTTCCATTGCCCATTGTAATATCAACTTATGTTTAGAATTTACAAAATGTGGTAATTTAATTCGTAGAATAGACCAATAAAATATATTCTTAACTATACACTAATTCCTATTTTTTGTCAAAGGATACTAAATCTTCTGCTGTATTTTTACTATAATCTGTCATTTTTGTTTTTGACTGTCCCTGCTAGGGTTGTTAATTTTTACTTTCCTTATCCTATAATAAGGAAAGTAATGTAATCGGCGGAAATTTGACCTACCCAGTTTTTCACATTTCTGGACGAAATATAGCCTCAGGACACCAAAAAAGTTGTTTTTAGCCATTGGTTCGTGTGTGTGTGTGTGTGTCTGTCTGTCAGTAAACAAGATATTTCGAGAACCGTAAGAGCTAGAGACTTGAAATTTGGTATGCAAGTTACTTGTAGGTAGGGGACGCAGTGCGAAGCTTTTCGTAAAAATCGGCCAAGCCGTTTGGTCACAAGGTCGCAAAATCGGTCTCAAAGCGGTCGCGTATCTAAACGGTTGAAGATACAAAAAATTTATGAGAATAAAAATGATTTATTATCATGAGATAAACATGAATTTAAAATAAAAGTTGGTAAAATAGGAACTCGAAGAAAAATTGAAACTCAAGATTTTTAACATACTGGGTGTTCATAAAATATTTCGGGAAATTTATATTACTGGATAGATCAAACCGAGACGAACAAAAAATTAAAATGAAATTTTTTGATCCGAGGTCAAATAAATAAGTTGTAGCCGATTAAAAATTAATTAAACGGACCAATCACAGCGCGCTCGGAGAGCTACCGGCCGACTTCGGAGGACGCGGGCGGGGGAGCGCTTGGCCGCTAGGAGGGAGCACGCAGGCTGTGCGACCGAGCTCGCACGGTTACCTTCAGTGACGTAGCAAAATTGTAAGTACGAGTCAATTATTGTCTTGTACTGTTTATTTTAATCAGCTTTCGAGTGTTGGACTCGCGCCTCGTCCTTTTAAAATAACAAGTTCTGGGACGAGAGCAGCAGGGCTGATATATATAATATATATATATATATATATATATATATATATATATATATAATAGGATAAGGAAAGTCGTGATTTTCACCAGATTTTTTCATTATATTTCAAGGGCACAGCTTTTTCAGAACATCCATACTATATTCTGCTCTAAATTTTAATTAGGTACTCATTTTTTTGCCAAAGGTAAAGGTGGTTACATGTAAATTTCTTGTTTTCATAATAGCCGGTAGGTAAATATCTCTATGTGACATTACGAAAGTATATATGATGAAATGGTATATATTAAACAGTGTTGCTTACCACACCTCTTTAGGATGCTCTGATGCTGGGCACGTTGGTTTAGTTACTTTTTGAGCGTACCTCGTATAATCTGAGAAATGGTAATTTTTTAAAATAATTTTTAATACCATGATCTAAGAAGTTTCCAGTGTGAAAGTGATAATTATTGCTGAAAGGTACAATACTAATGTCCAGTCACACAATTAATATTCTCATGTCAAAAAAACTTGCAAAATTAAACATGGGCCTTAAATTAAAAAATAGTAATTGTTAACATTACAAAACTAGTTAAAAGTCCCGTCTCAAAGACGGGCTACATAAACCAAAGTTGTGTCGCATTCGCCTACTAACGGCAAGCCCCTCTCAAAGACAGGCGACATAAATCAAAGTTGTGCCGTATGCGTCTCCTATCAGCTGACCGATAGGTGATGGAAACTGTCAAATTACTTCATGTTTGGATTATAACAGGTACACTGTGTCCTAAATCGAAAATCTAAAAACTTTATGCAAGGTTTGGCAACAAACCGATTTGAATAAGGTATTGACCTTTGAAATCGGTTTATAACTGTAGGATGAGTTATATATAAGAGCAGATAAGAAGGAACTTAAAAAACTACTAGTAGTAGTGATAGTAGGGCTGTCACCGTGGCCTCATGGTTATGAGCGTTGCTTCTCTGTGAACCGGCGTAGGCGAGTTTGGGTCTCACTAAAATCCCGTATAGAGGAGCAAGGCTCGTAACCACGACGTCACGGCAGCGGATCTAGTGGTATCAAAGAGGGTAGTGCAATGAAAATATAACATTTTGTGGGACATTTAACAAAAGAGAACATTCTGAAACATTAACATTGTCTTTGCTGGTTTCATCAAATAAAAAATTTCATTGTTGAACAGCAAACAAGAGTTGTTTCTTTAAAAAAAGCAAATCCCTTTTTTTATGACAAAAAAAATATTTCACATATCAAATTAAAAAAATGAACGTTTCAAGTTTTAAATTTAAATAATACAGAAATGCGTGTTTTTAATGGTTCTACTGCACTCCTAGATAAAACTGAATTCTTTGTAATTTTTTAAATTCTTGACTCCACTTATAGGTGAGTTTGAAATAATAATTTTTATGCTCTCCTACAAAATTAGAGAGTATTTTTTGAATATTTAAATTGTAATATTAAAATTACTGAATTTGAAGTGATTGAATAAGAAAATGCACATGAATTTTGAATGACTAAATTGTTACAAATTGTATTCTGTTTTAGGTCTCAAAATACAGCAATTGGTTTCGAAAAAACCTTTCAGCTGCGCAAATCTGCGGGCATATCTGACAAAAACCTCTCTGCATGTTTGGATACATGGAGTACAGTGTCTTACAAAAAAGAAAACAGAAGCAAGATCAAAAAAGAAAACATGGAAACAGATGAATCACAGCTAACAGAGGCTGAGACAGCTACAATAGAATCTCTGGGAAAGGGCACGGCGGTATTTTTACCTTCTAAAAATGGCGACAATGGGCAGTGGACAGTAAGCAGTGATGAGAGCTCAGAAGAAGGTTAGGGAGGTAACTATGTTGCTTTAGGTGTAGGTATTCATCTGGAAAATATTTTTAAAGATACCAATGGCAACCAACAAGGAGGCGACATAAAACCAAAAGTAAAGAAGAGGAAAATATGAAATATTTCATTTTTATTTTTTGTCATGAGATTATTAAAAGGACGTTATGAACCCAAATAAAAAGAACAATGATTTTTTTCTTTACGTTGCTTGCACTTTAAATTTTATTTAGTATCTGACATGCATCACATCATCCTGTATTAAAAAATGATTATGGGAACAGCCCCTTTGAGAAAAATTAGCAGGTAAGTCAGAAATTGTACTCCAACGTATTCAAATCATTTTATTTAACATTGTCATTATCACAGATTTTTGTTACCATTGGTTGCACAGTTTTCTTTATGCACAATAAGCATTCTCCAATAAATTTTTGCTGTATTGTTGCTTTTAACTTTCAGAAATTGAATGATAGAACGAGTTTTGTACCAGGCGGAAGCCATCAATCATCATTTTTAAATAACGGCCGCAAACAGAACAAAACGTAATGCCTGAACTTATGGGTTGTTACTAGCATGTCAGTAGTAAATTTAAACAAGAGACACCAGAGAGGTGTATTAAAGGCTTAGGTATAAAAATCAAAAAGCTACACTGCAGTCTATTTGTCAAAATTTACGGTAAAAGAAGAAAATATAAGTTGGTTAAAAGAAATTTATTTTATAGATATCAGGATTTCCATATAAATGTTGATGTTTTGGTTTAATGAATATCGTTGTGTAGTTGTAAGGGTTGAGGCAATACCAGATACATCTTTTGAACTAGAATTAAATGGTTTTCCATGTTGGATCTTGAAATGAGATTATTTCAAAAATATGTAAAAAGAGGCAAAAGAAAGGTTTTATTGGCTGAAGTGTAAACAAAACGTAAAGGTGACAGAACTGTGTATCCTATAAATAACACAAACAAAATCAAGAGTGGAAAAGTAGAAATTTACTTCCAATAGGTTACTACTGTTTACTTCAGAACTTTTCTCATATATTTCCACTTATTAAGATTTGTTTGAGAGCTCGATACCAATGAGGAAAAGGGCTTGACCTGCCACACTGGCATGCTGCGATCCTGGATTTGACACTCAGATCAATAATAACGGCAAACATCAAATCTTCTCTGGCCATCGTACAAACACCTTTGGTGATTATGAAGTACATTCTCTTCTTCATTAATGGGTTAGGCTAGCCACCTGCTGAGATATGCCCAACATGGCTCTTAGTACCGCACCGTTGTATGGTTAGAAACAGGCTAGTAGCCTACATAAAAAAGAAAGAAGATTTGTTTATGAAATAATCAGTATCATCTCTGCTAAAACTTATATTTAGTCCATAGGCTAAATTTTCTGTAGCAAGTTTCAGAATGAAATATTTTACCTCTAGGGAAATAATACAATTTTGTTTCCTATCTTCCACTATTAAATTAAAAAAAAATTAGTCCAAGAAGCCTTTATAAATACCTATTTATGTAATCTGCATCATTTCTATGATTTTTTAACTGTTTAACATAATAGTGTTCTCCGACGGTCTCTTAGTGGTTAAGATTTATTCAGCCTAATATTCACTAGTAAAGAGATTGTAGAGGATGGGGCAAAACTCCTCTCTCCGAGGATGGGGGAAGTGATAACATTAAATGCAGGTGCTTGGGAATTTTTGTTTAGAAGGGGTCTTAGTAGCTAATGTGTGAACAAACAGAGTTTTTACTGTCGAAGCATACATTTGGAACAATGAGTGTTGTAGCTGCATAACGTGCTCTTTGGATGCGCTTTCAACTGGCAACTTAGACCTCCATTACCGATCGCAAATCGATATTGTTATTGGTAGAAAACTTCAGAAGTACTGGTTCTGTAGTGAGAAGGGAAGAAGGAAGACCTTGGAGTATGTGAACACTGATAAACAACGATGCAGTAAAATGTTTCATTTTGCTTCTCTGGAGCGATCTGCTTGCTGCAATTGCTCATACAGGGCAAGATCTCAGGACAAAGATTGAGAGGCAGAAGAAGGATGTCGTGGATGAGGAACCTCCGGGAATGGTTTGGATGTTCATCAATAGATCTATTCAGAGCAGCTACATCAAAAATTAGAATAACTATGATGATTGCTAACCTCCGATAGGAGATAGCACTTTAAGAAGAAGGAGCGATCTGCGAGCAAATGTCGTTCACTTGTGTGGTCGTACTATATAACTAATTTTACACGAATACCTTCGTTTACTCCCATACAAGATGATTGTTGTATAGAAAGTTTTCAAATGTGACTTGCAAAATCACCTGGAAATATGTGGGAACATCTTGGAATGCGTGTCACATGATGTAGTTGCTTTTTTTTTTATCAACGAAGCACATTTCCACTTGTAGCAACGCGTTAATATGCAAAACTTTCGTTATTGAGGTGAAAACAATCCACAAGATATCCATCAAAGGCCTCTTGGCAACCACGCCACTGTTTGATGTACGGTGAGCAAATTTAGGGTCATTGACCCCTACTTTTTAAGGAGGCAGGCCAATGCGTTACTATTACTTTCAATAGATATAAAAAAATTATTCTTTTGCAGTGCAGTTTACACTCCAATTGGAAAGCATTTGGTTTTATCAAGATGGAATCACAACAAGAGCTTTGCTTCAAATACTGTGTAAGATGTTTCGCTTGGCGCCTAATGTCTTAATGCAGTGACGTTGTTTGGCTAGCCAGATTACCAGATTTCATCTCGTGTGACTTCTGGGAATATTTGAAAACTGGTCGTCTAAGCTCCACAAAATACAATACGTCAAGTTTGTCCGGAAAGTATCAGGAATAATTTTTCTAGTCGACCAGTATTCGGCGAAATGGATAGTGGGTTGGGGTTCTTAGCTAAAGAATACGACCCGGCTCAGTTGCCTCCGAACCTTGAGAGAGAGGATTGCGCTTCCTGCAAACCGTGACGCGTCATGGACTCTACATGTAGCTTATATTAGAGCAACGTTATGCGGTGAAGCTTTATGTCAAACGTAAAGGACGTCCTGTCAACAAGTCCTAGTGATGAAATTTTTTTAAAAGTTTAATAATTTTTGGACTGATGGGGTTGTAAGTGTTTAATTAATAGCACAGGAGTGGAATGTTCGAAAAACCATAATGCATAAAATCGTGTCTGAAGATTTGCAAAGAAAAATTTATGCAAAGTTGGCCCGAAGGTTTTGTCCCAAGATCGAAAAGGATTTGCGTGTGGTGGTCTGCCGAGAACTGTCCGAATGTGTTGCGTCTGACACTGACTTTTTGGACACGGTGATAATCGACGATGAAACATGGATATTCAAGAACAATTTTGAGATCAAAATTCGTGGGACCCACTTTGAAGAAACTTTTCGCATTTTCAGATCACCATGCAAAATGGACTCCATAGATTCTACGGAAATGCCAAGTTTAGAAGCGATATCACGCACACCTAATCGACGTTCTTCCATAACAACTTGCTCCACTCGTGCAATCATGATTTCGGTCTGACTGGTTTGTGGTCGAAACTGCTTCGATTCATTGTCACACAACTCTCGACGTTCTTTAAACTCTCGCACCCATAAATGCACATTTTTAACATCCATAACGCCTTTACCGCATGTTTCACTCAATTGGTCATGAATTTCGATGAGCCCAGACATTCCTAACATCAATATGTTTACGTAAGACCAGAGGCGATAGAATTACACACGAAAAAACTATGATGATCGTCAACATTGGTAAATACAATCTGTACCACCAAGTCATATATGTTTATATCTCAGGCAAGTTTATTTTGGGGGTGGATCTTTTGAGTGTCGAGCACAATAGCTCTAAAAACGATATCTTAAAAGTTAACAATTAAGACATTAACAGCCGACTTCGTGAAATTGAGCTGTAGCGTCTAGTAATTTGCTTGACGTGCCAAGGCGGAATTGCACAAATATTTAAACATACACGAAGAACAATCGAGAAAGTAATTGCCGTTGGATGCGGTTCGTGTGGTGTAGTGCTCCAGGGAGTAAATTGACCCATGGAAATAAAAATAATAAGTGATATTAATTAATTGATGACTAACCCACTATAGAAATAAACAGTGCCTGTATATTATTAAATAATTGTTAAGTGAAAATAAATAATCAAATCCATAAATTGAGTTCATTACAATATATGGGAGTTTAAAGATCTTTTCAAATTGAAATATAAAGTGGCATTTACTTTCCTCGCTTATTAAATAACCAACAAACGCTTGGGGCCTACAGCTCTAAACTTCTAAAGTTTGGTCATGAACTAATGTATTATTCCATTTTTCCTCTTCTTTCATTATTCCTTATGATCTTATAGAGCATTGAATATACTCATGTTATTTATTTGCTTCCTTTGCCTCATCTATGGATACATTTCTTCCAACCCAATCTATTTGTAGCTAATTTCCTCACTTGTTTTATCGTTTTTCCTTTCTTTCTTTTTTGGTCTCCTTTGTCTTCTTTTCTGCCTCTAGCAACTTACATTATTCTTTTAACATGCCTGTTTTCCTTCATTCTAACTACATGTTCTAATCATCTTAATTGATTGAATTTGTTTTGTAGTCTCATTTTATTTTTCCACGCATTTTTCTTGAGTATTTTCTTTCTGTAGTAGTTATTTTACATTCAAGTACCTAGGATTAATTTACATATTACTTCGAACTAGTAAAAAGTTGTACCGCATGCGCCTACTAACGACAAGAATTGGTCACGTAGTATATGAAACATCGATAGATGGCGCAAACTGTCTAATTACTTCATGATAATTTATGTTTTGACCTACAACAGGTCAACCATGACCTAAATCGAAAATCTAAACCTTTATGCGAGGTTTGGCAACAAACCGATTCGAAGAGATATTAACCTTTAAAATCGCTTCATAACAATAGGAGGACTTGCAATGTTAGTTACATAGTTATATATTTTACAGTTTTATAGACTAGATTATTATACATTCTCTTTCATTTCCGTTTGTAAAGATAAAGTAGCAGGGCCATAAATCCTGCTAGGTCAAATCTTTGACTTTCCTAGTATTTTACGGGGGTGTACCAGGGGAAGATGTACAGAAACAGCAAAGTGTTAGTCATAGCAGCCAGATGACAAAAGGGAATCCGCGAACCAGGTACGGAAGCTGGGTAGAAGCTCCTCCAGGCGGTCTGACACTCCAGTTAGCTCTCCCCTACAACAAAACGCAAATTACCATGGTACCAATAAGCGTATTGAAAAGCAAGCCTGTGACCTTTAGTAAATCGAGGCTGTCCAGCCGAAAGTCTTTAGCCGCTAGAAAATTAGACCGGTAAATAGAAATTCTGAAGAGGATCGTTATGGAAAAAGCGGAGCTGTTGTCCATGATGAAAATCCTCCGTCAGACCGTAGAAGAAGAAGAGGGTTCTCAAGTATTGCCCATGTTGCTCATGATGAAGACCTTCCGTCAGACCGTAGAGGAAGAAGAAAGAGGTTCTCAAGTATGGCTCCAAGACGACGACTTGGTCCGTGAGCTCCATGTCGGTCACACTCTGAGTCAAGATGTCAGCCAATGAAACTTTGATCTCCTTGGCGCTCAAGGCGTCGAGCGGCCATAAACTGAACAGGGACTGTTCATGAGCACGTTTGGGGGTCCAGAGTTCTCCAAGTGGCTGAATGAAAACAAGAAAACTGCTGTTGCTCACTCGCCAAAACGTGAACATGCAGCGAGCCTCTTTCCAGACGACCAAAGGTTATCCGACTACGATTCATATGAAAGTGAGGAAGGAGATGCTATTATTAATGTCATTCCCAAAGTGGAGAAGACACTTTACCGTCCGACGTCAAAGCCAAGATTGCGGAAACCAGCAAAGTCTCAGCAGATTCCTCGTTAGGCATTAACAAAGAACGACCTACCTCCTACTTCCTCAGTCTCAAGGGAGGCAGAGAGGGGAGAAATTACTCCACGATGGAGGAAGCTCCTGTGGTACCAAGTCGTGGATCAACCCGCAAATGGATCACATGTAAGCAAAGTGGGCACGGGCTGTATTCCTGCAACGACTTCAAAAAGATGAGCATTGACGACCTTGGTAAAAAAGAACGTCTGCTTCCGCTGTCTACGTCCAGGGCACGAAGTGAAGAGATGCCGTTTCAAGACGTCATGTTAAGCGGATAATTATCAGAGGCGTCATCAGACTTTGCTGCTGAAAAAAGACGACAAAGTTGTCAAAGATGTCAAGAAGGGAGTGGAGGAGCTAAATGCACTATCCAGATGCAATACACTTGGGGTAATTCTCCGAATCGTAGTCGTTAAGCTATATGGACCACTTGGGGAAGTTGTCGTGAATACCCTCCTTGACGACGGCTTTAGCGTTACGCTAATTAGCGTTGAGTTGACAAACAAAGTTGGACTCGATGGAGTCACCGACCCTCTCCGATTGTAGTGGACCGATGATAGCCCCAAAAAGATGATGATTCCTGCCGTGTGGATTACTGGTTTGGATCCTACGGTGAAAGGTTCAAGGCGAAGAGAGCCACAATAATCCAGAATCTCAAGTTACCTGCCCAGCGAGACGACTTCAAGGAGGCCATCTAGAGGTACAAGCACCTGCGTAGAAAGATAATTATCTGCCAGGTAAAAGAGCCATGATTTTGGTTGGGCAAGCCCACACCCACCTAATTGTGGCTAGAGATATTGTCGAATGTGACGAAGACGCTCACGAAGCTAAGATGGGTAATGCACGAGCTAGGTGCCGGGAAACCAGGAGGAGGACTTCCTAATTTCATATGTTCACGAGACAGTTAAAGACCTAATCCATCACCCAGTGAAGGAGTCCTTTGCACTGAATAATATTGGAATAGTACCCACACCAACTTCCCGTTCCCGTGAAGACATCCAAGCTGAAAGAAATTACAAAACTAGTGGGTGATCACTGGGAAACCGATCTGTGAAGCTGCTTTGCGGTCGTAATGTGGCATATTAACGCCTGTTGAGCCTAGAAAGGAAGCTTAACAGAAAGCCTGATCTCTCGAAACAGTACCATGAAAAAATGTCGCAAAAGCTTGCGAATATTTATGCACGCAAGCTGAACCGGAGGAGTTGTCGATTCCCAGTGACGTTGGGTGGTACCTGTCATATTTCGATAGGCAGCATCAAAACAAGCCGGGGAAAATCAGAATTGTCTTCAACGTAGCTAATGAGATGACCCTCAGTAATTATATTTTGACGGTCTCAGATCTGTTGAAATCGTTGCCAGGAATTCTGCTTCAATTCCGAGAGAGAAAAGTCACCTTTTTCGGGGACATCGCCGAAATGTTCAACCAAATTAGGAAGCAGGACTGCCCAGCCCGGCGTTTCCTGCACCGTTTCAGTAGCCGATATAAGGTGTCCGTGTACCAAGTCTTAAGTCACGATGTTCGGTTCTGTGTGTTCTCCCTTTTGTGCGCAATACGCAAATGCGCTGGAGTTTCGTAAGGAGTTTCCGGAGGCGACATCAGCAGTAATCGCCAAATACTACATAGATGATTATTTTCAATCCGTGGATGTGGACAAAAAAAGTCAGTAAGCTGATCCGAGATGTGACAGAAGTCCATCATAGAGGAGGCTTCCAGATAACTAAGTGGGCCAGCAATTCAAACTCGATGCTGGAAAAGATTTTTGGCGCATCCAAAGATTTGTCAGGGTGGTTGGAAATACCCGTTGACAGGGCCATGAAACTTCATTGGATTCCAGAGGAAAATATGCTTGTGTTCCGAGTAAACCTCAGCCCTGCTGGAAAGAGCATCGCCACTCTGGTTGGTAATACTGATGTAGAACTTTCTCGGGTTTTGGGTGCATTATCTAATAATGGACAAGATCCAAAGGACCTAAGGAAGCTGAAAGTAGGATGGGATGATAAACTTCCAGGAACGGAGGAAAGAAAATGGAATTTGTGGATCCGTGATTTGCCAAAACTGCCAAACATCCGTTTGCGGAGGTGCTATTATGTGAAGACGAGTTCCAGCCTAGATTTCCAGCTATACATTTTCGCGGATAGTTCTGAAATGACTGGATGTGCGGTAGCCTCTTTATGGGTCGTAGGATATGATAGCCAAGCCGCTGTATCCTTTGTTATGGCCAAGATACGGGTAGCACTTGTAAAGCCATGTTCAATGGCGAGGCTGGTGCTCCATGCTGTTCTTCTCGTTTCCAGGTTGGGCAAGATTATTAAGGAGCACCTACATATAGCTGTGCATCGTACAGTTTTCTGGACGGACTCTATGACCACTCTTAAGTGGATTCGCCTAGAAGCCCGAAAATTCCAACAATTCGTACCTTATCAAGTAGGTGAGATCCAAGAAACCACAAGTATTTCTGACTGGAAGTGGGTCTCTAGGAAGGAAAATTCGATAGACGATGGCACAAGAGAGAGGAAAGCAGACTTGGATGAGCATTCCCGTTGGTGGAACGGCCCGGAATTCCTAAAATTGCCTGAATTGGAATGACCGGAGGAGCTCAGATGTGAAATTGAGTAACCCTTAATTAATTCCATGAAGCTGAGGCGAGAGTTTGTTGTGGTTGCTGTAGAATCACCTGAGTTTTGTTTGCCAGGAGTGGATCGTTTCTCAGAATACATGCGCTTAATCCGATTCTCAAAAGCCGCAAAAAAGGGATTCTAGTGGGCACCAAGCTGGCAGTCCAGACCGCTGTTGTTTGTGAGAGCCCAGTGAGAAGACTATCTGGAGGAAATTGAATTTCTTAGCAATAATCAGGAAGTGTCCAGAACGAGTCATTTGTTTCAACTCTCTTCAATACTAAACGGAGATGGATGTTTCAGAATGAAGTCTCGCTTGACAGATGCCCCGGATGAGAATTTAAGGTTCCCCATAATCCTCCATCCCGAGAACTAGTTCACCAGGCTACTAATGGAGCTCTACTACAGATCATTTCCTCATCAAGGGGAGGACACAATCCGAAATTAACTAAGGCAGCGTTTCTGGGTTCCCCGACTAAGGACTATGCTAAGAAGTGTTATTCGTGGCTGCCGGGTTTGTAAGGTTAAGAACATGAAGTCATAAACTCCGAAGACTGGAGGTGACAATTGGGAGGCGGAGAGAGAAAATATATGGCGTTCTCTTTACATGTCTAACTACCCGAGCTGTCCATTTAGAACTCGCCCATTCCCTTACGACGGATAGCTGCATCATGGGTATTAGGAGGATGTTTGTACTGATTGTGAGGAGGCAACCGTCACAAATCCACAGTAACAATGGGATAAACCTGCGGAGTACCAACAAGTAGTTGAGGAAGTACTTCCAGGAGCTCTGGACCAGAACAAGTTCGAGGATGAAATGTCCATTAAAGGCATTCAATGCCTTCCTCTGCGCCACATATAAGGGAAAGTAGGAGAGACTTTCCTATCCGTTAAGTCCAGAGCGCCCAGAGAGGAAGTTCTGCTTACTGCCTTTGCCGAGACAGAAACTATAGTGAACAGCAGACCCTTAACAGAAGTGCCCGTAGATGTGGATTCTCAAGATGCCTCTAATTGGGACCTCAAGTAGTACGCAGCCGTCAAGGGAATTCAGCCAGGCTGACCTAGATTTACGAAAGTTATGGAGGAAATCCCAGGCATTGGCGGACATGTTCTGGATGCGTTAGCTAAAGGAATTCCTTCATACTCTGCAACTCCGTACTAAGTGGCACCAAATCAAACCGTCAGTGGACACGGAGAATGTGGTGGTCGTTCTTAACGTTAGGGTACGTGACTCAAATATTTCCGGGAAAGAATGGCACTGTACGAATAACGGAACTTATAGGAGACCAGTGGCCAAGTTGAGGAAACTGGGCTCCAAGACTTCAGAACCAGTCAAGATTGTAGATTTCCAGAGAAATCGAGGGGGAAGGTTGTTCTGAAGACTTGTAGATTTACATATGATTTCGAATTATTGTGTCCTTTCATTTCCATTTGTAAAGATCAAGAGTGGGTCTCAAGTCCCTCTGAAAAAAAAACAGGCTTGTCTGACAGTTGGCAATTGGTTTGTCATATTTTTATAATAAAGTGACTTTCCTGCAAACTTTGCTCGTGGAAACGTTTATTTCCTGTATTTCCGGAGTACTTAGCCTGTTGAGTTTACGGAACAGGAAACTCCGGAGCTGCCGCAGCCGTAAGTAGTCCTTTACTGTCGTACCTCTCTGTATTCACTGTTGACAACTTTGAAAGTTATCTTCTGAACTTATCGAATGCGTGAATATACCATATATAACGTAGGTAGAGCTATCTCATTGTACATATGTTTTTAAATATCAATTATGTTTCCTTTGTTAGCATTATTGTTTTCTTTGTCGTAAAATACATATTTATAGCCTTTTTTGTCCTATTTACAATTTCACTATCTATTTTCCATTGCGAGGTGCGTTCAGGTTTTAAGATCTCCAAATTTTTTTCTGGAAAAATCTTGTTGGAACTAAACACTTTCCATTTGGAGTGCATCGGGATTCAATACAAAAAATTGTTTAATAATTTCTGTACATCAATTAGAAGTGACAGTTCCACATTGGCTCTCCTTGTTAAAAATAAAAGGGTCAATGATCAGAATTTTACTCACCGCACACAGTACCAGATTTGTTTTGGGGAGACCTTTCGCGGGTATCTCAGATTTTTATTACTCCAATAACGAGAGTTTTGCTTATTAACGCATGCGCTTCGTTGGTAATGTCATGTGGTTCGCTTTCCAAGATGTTTGCACACATCCATACAATAACCATCTTGTATGGATAAAAACGAAGGTGTTGGTGCAAAATTCACTATGTAGTACAACTAGACGAGTGAAAAGCAACGGCTTGTTTGCTCACAGATCGTCTCGGAGACTGCAAAATGGAACGTTTTATTGAATCGATATTTTCCGGTGTTTGCACACTCCGATGTTATCCTTTTCACTGCAGAATTAGTATTTCTGAATTTCCCTTCCCACGACAAAATCGGGTTTTGATCAAGAACAGAGACCCTAGGCGCAAATTGACAGCGCATCCAAAAATATCCTCACAAACCTTCTTTTGAAATTAGAAGGAATGGTTTGTATCCGATTGTATGTATCTTTAGATCACCTGCGGTTTATTTTTCTTGTATATATTATCAAGTTTAATGTTAATTTTTAAAGGAAACATGAAAGTTCTTAATCTTTAATTAGTCGAAGTGCTTCGCGTTCGCGGCGCGATGCGACTCGCATCTTAGTGTTCGTCGTTTAAATACTCGAAAAAAACAAAAAACCCTTATTTTTTTATTAACTATATTTATGTAAAAAGGTCTGATCTTTCGATCTAGATGGTCTAAAAAATTCAAAAAATTAAAAGGATATAACGTTTTTCAAATTTTTGCATTTTTTGAGGTTATATATAGAGTAAAAATTCGCACAAAATAATACTATTGGAAAGCTGAGGAAAAAATACGTAAGACTTTATTCTTAAATTATTTTTTTATTAATTTGAGGCCGAAAGGACGAGATGAAAAAGTCGTGTTTCACGCTCGCACGAACCTCTGCGGTAGCGCTGGGACAGTTGACACGGACGCACATTAGATAATATAAAATACACTATTTATGTCAACACGCTTCCGCATTTGAATTCGCTCGCTTTACTGTAGCAACTTCGAATTCAAATGCCCTTGCAGTTTGAATGTACCAGAAGTGTCGTGAAACATCGAGAAGCGCCGCACTGGAACCTTCTGGAATATTCGTCGCACACGGGCGCGGCAGCTAGATTTCTATAAGACAGTGTCGGCCGCCGAGCGCGATGGAATGAAGATGTCTAACGACCGTGTTACGGGAGGCATTCAGAAATTTGATAGTACTAAGCAGTTTAAAAGGATTTTTGACTGAAATAAATCTCTTAAAGTATTGGATTTTGAAATTTTAACTAGTAACATATACGTTCTTATAATTATGTGTCGTTAGTAAATACTGTATATTTGGGTTATAAGGCCTTTCTAGTTTTTGGTGAACTTCGCAGCTTACTGTAAAGGTAGTTTTTTTCCTAGGAATTTATAGACAAGGTCCTGTCTATTCATGTTCAATTTGTGATTATTCAGAGCACCAAATTGAAAGAAAAAATGTTGACTGTCTGCAGTTCGATTTTGGTCTTCACACCAAACAGATTATAAACGGAATCTTATGAACAGGAGGGTAAAAAGTAGTTTTCTATACACAAGTTTCTAAGGTGATCTGGAATGGTTTGCAGAAGCATATTCCTTGTGTTTATAACAAAATAAGCCTGTTACGCAAAGTGGTAAGTCTTTCCAAGAATTCAATGACTTATTAATTAAAAGATTAAGGATATAGAATGAACAAAAAAAAAACTACAACTATTTGATGTAGTGTGGAGTTTCCTTATTTTCCTGGGTTGTAGTTGTGCAAGTATGAGTCACTACTGCAAAAATACTAGAACTAGACGATAAAAGAAACAAACTGCTGGGACATGGTTTGCACTCACTAGCTGCAATTTATAATACAATCAACACTTCTACCACTTTAGATTGCAGATATAGCAACTCTAAAAAGCTAAAATCGTGAGAATTCAACGAATATTCTTCCTATTTGATTTATTTACCATGCAGGACAAAGCAATCGCGAAGGGAGTCTTTGAATTTGTTAAGTTTATGGTAAAAATAGTATCAACTATCATAGTTTTAATTTGTGTTTTAAATTTTTGTTACAAGAAGTACTCAGTCATCTTTGTTGTCTATCATCAATATTCAATATAAAGCCTAAAACAATGGAAGGATCAAAGCAGATGCACAGTTTGTTTTACACTTAAAATCAGATACAACTCATAAAGGGCATATCCAAGGAGGATTAATGGTAAGGCTTTAAAGCCCCGCGTGGGAGCACGGCCTGCAAACTGAGAGGTTAAGGCTCTCGTAAGTTCGCTCTCTCTCTGTCTGCTCGCTCGTCGCACACCATCTCTGATGCGGGGCGATGTGGCAAGTACTACACTTCAGACGACCGCCATTATTACCCCTTATTTGAGTGAATTATTTTTAGAGACTGAGTAGGCCACCCGCCAGGCCCGGGTCCGTCCGCATCAAAGTCCATGCCACTCTGGGATCTAAGGAGGATTACAATAAGAAAAATATTAAGCTATTAGGGGTTACATCAAACAGCACCGACAGTAAGCTCGGTTTAACGAATGTCAAGGCAACAGATATAAAGAGAGATTTTGAAATAAGCAAACCATAACAGCAGAGCGGCTTCAACCTTTTAACAATGATCTTAGCATTAAATATAAAAGTTGCATTTATGATTGGAGTTTAATCAAAGAACATCATGCTATGAAAAGTATGCAGCTTTGACTGAATTGTACAAACCAATAGCACTTTGAACAATTTTGTAACTGTAGGAAAGAGCTTAAATATGATGACATAATCTTATAGCATCCAGATTACGAGTACTGCAGATGAACCTGGAAATATTCCAATATTCAAGAAGCAACTGAAAATAACTTTGACCCAGTCGGCACCAAGAATATAAAGAAATTGCAAGTTCATTTCAAAGACATCATGATTAGGGCAGTTTAAATTTTGGCAAATTTAGTCATTTTGAGCAATATTTGATGATGGCAAAAGTTCGAGAGATTGAGATTACATTTTTAGTTAATTTATAAGATTGTTAAGATCAATTGCTCACAATTTTCATGCAGCGGGCAATATTCAGATCTGGCTGTGATTTTTTCTAGAAAACCAGACGTCGATTGTGATCACATAAGTATACTTATAGCTCTATTACTCAAGGAGCTGCATCGATACGCCTGGCCCAAATCTGAATGCATCACAACGGATTTCCAAAATTTAAAAATTTTTCAATCCATCTATATATCTGTGTTCATCATTTCTTCAGTCGTAATTTTCAGTTTGTGGATCCACAATGAAATGGATGTATTGGATAGATACTTTTTTTCTGATACAATTGTTTAAACAAAAACGCTCAGTACCCACGTGTAGGGTTGCCAGCCAAGGATCGAGTTCTAAACTAATTCAATAGAAGTTGCTGTAAAAGAACATTTGGAGAATGATAGGAGATTACCAGTTCTACTTTTTTATTTATTGCAGGAACCACACATCAAAGAGTAATTGGAAACTAGGGATTTCTGCAGTTGCACAAACAAATGAGGGTCTAAAACTAACCTTTATGATTAAACATTTATTACACTCTCATTTCTAGAATTAATATAATTTTGTTAGAAGTCTAAAACGTTGCAATGAAAATCAGAATTATGTAATGCATGTATGATTTGCGTCCTTACTACTTTCACAAAAACACAAATAAGTCATTGTGGAAGTTATCCCTTGTTTGATCCCTATATTTTTTCATAAAAAAACTCTTTTACGATAATAATTAAATATATCTATCTATCTTTTCTATACTTTATTTGGGAACTTCCTTATAAGTAGTACAAGAAAATAATTTTAACTAAACGTTATTAAATCGGAAAAATCAGATTTCGAGTATCTCTTTAAGTATTTACTTTTTCATTGTCTGGATTCTTAATACTCTATTGACAGATGCTTATATAAAATTTAACGAAAATTATTCCACATCAAGAAAATATAGCAGAAAAAGCCTTCTTTAAAAAAGGCCATTCGGAAAGATTTGGGGATTAGCATCAGGATCAAGATCGACATAGGGGAAGTAAGGCATAATGCTCACTGTCGAAACGGAATAGTTACTTAGCATAGTGCACAAACAATCCAGATATGAAGTTTTTTTGGACAAGTTAAGTGAATAATGCCCAGCGAATATTACAGAACCTCGACTATCACCTGTGGATGAAGTTCTGGTATAAAAGATCACTTCTTATCTCCCATCACCAAGGAATCGAGCTAAGCATTGGGGAGCAACTCAGTAGCACTTTCTGAACTGCACTGATGGCCATTGCATGATTGAATGTTGAATACGCATTAATTTATGTAACTATGCATCTCTATTATCAAAATATACGTGTCCCATAAGTTTGTCGCCGGGAGAAAAAGTATTAAAAAAACTGCAAATGTCATTAAAATCACCGGGTAAATTGCATTGCATTGATAAATGATTGGACTAGAGAAAAATATTCTTGAAATGGCGCCCTTTGCTCTTGGCGATTGCTCTCAACCTCTTCAAAAAATTTGTGCTTTGAGCCTTCTGAAATCGCCTCTATTTCGTTGATCTTTTCTTTGAGAATCTCGAGGTTTTCTGAAGGTGGATCCCTTAATGGATAGTCACAAGGATTCAAATCCGGTGAATATGCTGGTCGGTCAATGCCGCCTCTTGTCTTTGTCTCTGCATCGAGAGCTATAGTATTTGAACTAAATGTTCTTGACAGCATCCATATTATGTTAACTTGCATGAACCCGAATTCACGCTTTTGTGAAGTTCCACTTATGTGATTGAAAAAGGAATAAAAAATATCTCTTTATAAATTTGACCAGTGATTGTGTTGGTCAAGAAATATGGTCCTATAATGACACAGTAGCTTATGGCGCACGCCATTACGGCTTATGCGCTTTGAGTGTAGGGGGTGTATTGCAGTAACTTCCAGTTTATCCAAACCCCACATCCAGTAGATCTAAGTATACACATTTTTTCCCAATCACAATAGCTGATAGATCTGTATTTTGCAAGTGAAAAGTTGTATCTCATGTCTGACGATCTGATGAAATCTCTTGATTTTGAGTTCTTTTTAAGCATTTTTAGTTGATATCGTAGGCGTTTCTTCAAAATGTTTCTCAATTCTTTTGATGTGGTCTTCCGGTTGTATTCTCATTATCATCCAGAACACTTCTGGTATTCAACCACATTTCGGTCAAACTGTATTTTTTTAAATGAAAAACATTTTAAAATAATCGAAATTTAATATAATGAAAATTGCAAAAGCCATTTTCCATGTTGAATTAAAATATTATCGGACCAACGTTCGACGTTCCAATGTAGACTTTTGACCACCTTTTCTTCCCTAATTTGACGGTCCAACGTTCGACGTTCCAATGTAGACTTTTTGACCACCTTTTTCTTCCCTAATTTGACGGTCTCGGTAGCGTCTTTACTACATTTGTTCCAAAATTCAGTGATTTGTATCCTTTGGGAAATCAGATATCTCTGCTGTTGTCAAGACTTTTCTAGAAATCTAAAACACCTGTTTTAGTTACCAATTGTATGTAACAAAATCTGAGAGGTTGGCTTCAATTGAATGAATAATCTAAAGATTGCGCCACAAGGTGTTATGACAGTTTTAGGACACCTTGTACCACATGGATTTGATTGGTAAATTTTTCATAAAGTTACTAACAAGGAAAAATATCAGTTTTCCCGTAAATTCATGGAGAAAGGTGTTCAGGGCTTTCTTGTCAGCACGACAACGGACAATATTTTGTTTTCTATTCCTGCAAAAGTTTTCAAAAATGTCGATTTTTACGACCTCATGTTCTAGCAATCGTTCTTGGTCAGTACCCACTCATTCCTGCTTCATGTGTGGTCGTGTGGTTTCGCGGTAAATTCCGGAGAATAAAAACTTTTGATCCCTGTTTCGATTCCCTGCACAGACCATCTTTTTGTCAAATTGGTTCGGACAATGTCATATTGTTACTAACACTAATATTAAACTTTATTAATGATTTTATTGATAACAAAAAACAGTTAGACTGCAAATAACAACAAATGTAACAACAAATCCAGAAAAATCCTAGCAGCATCTATGGCACTTATCGAAGAAGCAGAGTGCACAGAACAGAACATCACAGAATGAACAAAGTATGAATCCAGTTGCGGTGCAAGGGCAGAAGCTGAGGACATCAGCATAGAAGGAAAACGGAGAGGACGAGTGGTCACATACCCTGCTTCAACCACACGTATTGCCTATTGGGGCTGAAGCAAGTGTGTGATAAAACCCAATGGGTCTGGTTTGCGAGTTGCAGAGGGGGGTTAGTAATGTTCGCTTTTTTGAAAACTTTTGCACCCACTGGGTATGGAATGCTACTCTATAATAGTTCCCTATTCGCTCGATTTTAGACAAAAATATATAGATCCTTGTAAGCATATTTGGTTATGGACATTAGTTATCTTTAAATTAGAGACTGGCTTATCTCACAACTGTAAAATGTGAGAATTTTGAACAGCGTTTAATATCATCATAATATAATCAATTGCTTGATTGGGAAATTCTCCAGCTCCTCTCCTATGGCCACCAAGAAGCATACTTGGACAACATTAACACCATTCAGTAACTCTCATTGTAAAACCTGTCATAATCTGGTTTTCACAACTTTATTAAAAAAGTTCTTTTACCTACTTTCTCTTTGATGCATTTCATGTCAGTCAAACATTCATTTCATAGTTTTTTATCTTGGTTAAAAGGTCTAACAACAAAAGAAAACAAAATATAAAATAACTTTATTTCGATATTGTACAGCTATTCGTTAAAAACTTGTAGCAATTATTGCCATTAAAATTATGTCATAAAAACGTAAAAGGGTTATCCCTAAAAATTAAGTATAGTAATATTCCGAGTGTAAAAGTAAAATTAAGTGGCATCGTTGGCAATGCCGTTTTTTTGGTCCAACTTATTACCATTGGTTTTTACAGTATAAATAAAGAACGTCAACACATCTTTCTCCTTTATGTGTATCGTCTTGAAGTGCTTCATCAGAGTCTGAAACAAAAACAAAATTAACGGTCTGAAAGCTAATATTCTAAAAAGTAGTCTTCGTTACAATACTACCTGCTATTAATTGTAAAGAAATAATTATTAAACAGCATAAGTCCGCTTAATACCCCTTAGTAGAGGTACAAGTTTAGATTTGTAATGCAACATTCTGTTATTCTTTATGTTTTTATTTCATTTTGAATTGCTCTTTCATGGTTAGGATGTATAACGTTTATCGCTATCGCCCACATGTGTGTGAAGGTAACCGATTTGAGCGAAAATGCTGGATTTACTGATAGGAGAATAGAAAATGTAGTTGTCAGGTAGTTTCAAGTATAGTGAAGTTACAAAAGGAGATGCAATCCACGAAAGATAAGTTGCAAATCTGAATATAGATTTTTATTATTAAGAAACATCTGAACAGAATGACAGAATGTATGCATATAATAGTATTGAAGTTCGTGAGATCGGTTGTATTGTTCGACTATTACCAATGTATTACTAAAGTCCTACTTATATCCAATTCTGTCAAAAATGGCACAAAGGGTATCAAAAGGACATTTAGAGAAAGTAATTTTTGGGGAGGCAGCGTCCGAGAGAGGAAGGTCGAAAGCGATAACCAAACCAGTTGAAATTATCCCTGCCCCTCGTACAACGCAGGGACTAGGTCAGGTAACAAAGCGACGTTTTCACGAAAACTCCCACATTAGTAGCCCCGACTACTACTTACCTATTTTTTGTGAAGCACAATATTTAGACTTACCTAAAAAACTACATTTTTAAAATAGATGAAATAATTGTGATATATTACCATATTCCACAAATGATATCCTTGCTCATTAACCACTTGATTCAGCAAGGTGAAACTTGGCACATGTGAGCTCGCATTTGTTACCAAATAAACAAAATCGAAGTGATCAAAATCTGCTAGTTTTCAAAAGATCGGTGACTTTTCTCAAAATCGGACGTATAATCGGATATTCATCAGGATACATTCATGTTTTGCTGCAAAAAAGTGTGTCATCAAGGACATTCTTTATTCACACAGTAAAAAAATAGGTAGAGATGAGCAAAGGGCCTACTATAATTAAAGACATCAGAGGAGGGGCTTCTCACGGGACTCCCGATAAAGACCAAATATTAGAGCGAATCAAAGCGTGTTTGGCCAAAACAAGATCATAGTCAGTTGCCGAGCTGGCCATACTACACGTTGATGTTCCCAAAATTAGTCTTTCGAGGATGTCGACGAGGATTTGTCTGGTAAAAAAAAATTGGAAAATTTGTTCTTCGCAATTTGACAGAAGAGCAAAGGCAAGCTCGAATTAACATATGCCATTATAATCTTCTTCAGTACAACCGTCGACCTCAGCCATTGAATTTGACCTTCGCTATAGATGATAGTTGATTACCCCTCTACCGATCATCCCTATTTAAAAACAGGTTGTCTTAATGGCTAGGAGAGGGCGGGACTGCACAACGACAAGAGTTCAATAAGAGGAAGAGGATGTTGATTATTGCAATGAATTTCGATGGACTCCTTTTGGCATCTCTGCGAAGAAAGGACTACAATCATTACAGAGGTCCATAAATCATTCCTCGAGACTTACATCCGGGAATGGATCGTAGCGGTACATCTACAAAATTGGTTGCAATAAAGTTATCTGTCAAAATATTATCATAAAAAACAAACGAATAATTAAGTAAATTAAATTAAATGTTCAAATTATCCTCCATTTGTAATCTGACAATGATCCAATTGATTCACAAAACCCCGAAGAGAATTTTCTAAAAATTCACGGACAATTTGTTGTGTCGTTCTGGTAATTCGAATTTTTAAACCTTCGATGAAAACGAAGCACAAATGAAGCACAATTTGAATACTTAATTTAATTTACTTAGTTATTAATTTATTTTTAACAAGATTTTGACGGATAACTTTATTGCAAATAATTTTGTCTATCTTAGATGTACCTGCTATTAAAAAACATTTATTAAAGATTCGAATCGGCATTTTCTTGAAAAAATGTTATTAAAATAAATTTAATTTTTAGGCTTCTATACATTAAAATGAGAAGCCTTATGTAGAGAGTAATGTTGTCTGTGTCTCCACCTGTTTGTCCCTTTATTTTTCAACTTTTGATCAAGGCAGCTTCCAACCTGGAGACAAGTTTCTATTTCTATCATTTCTGGCATCTGTCACGCCTTATAATTTTTGATCTGTGATAGAGACATAAAGTTTTCAGTATTCAACTAAGAACGATAAGTCAGGTCCAGGCGCCAAAAATCAGGTGCCCCGGGCATCTGTGGAACCGGTGTTTCACGTCCGTACTTGTTTTTGGTAAAGAGAAAAAATGTTATATCGAACGGTAGCGTAAAATTAACACATTCCCATTAAAAAAATCGCAAAAAGGCGTAACTCAAAAACAATTGATGGAAACAAAATTCAAGTATTCTCAAACGTAGATAAAAATTACATACAAAACGTTTGTATTCAACATTATTTCCCAAAATGAATATTAACGACAATAAATCGCCATCTCCATACTTTTAATTAACCCTGTATATTTATAATGTATTGGCAAGAGAAGACCTTAAAGTCACCTAAGCCCTTGGCGATCGACATTTTGATTCGATGCCAAATTACTGAAGGTTTGCTAATTCGTACCTCAGGTAACATAATATGTAATGATTTTATGAGGAGAAAAATAATACTGAAAATTCAAATTATAATAAAAGAACAAATAATAAATAAACCAATGACAAATATAAACAAATTAGGTAACTATAAACAAGGTGCGAACGTGGAACAATGTTTTAGATACCTCGGGCTTTTATACATAAAAATGTTTAACTAGATCGGCTTCTTTCTCTGAATCGGGATGTGGAACAGTGTAAATCATTATTATTTTTTCCACGGCTATAACTCTCCGTGTGGAAGCAAGCTTGCGAACTGAAAGGTTAAAGCTCTCATATGTTCGCCTTCTTTGCTCTATCGTCGCACCATCTATGGTGTGGGGCGATGTGGCAAGCACTGCGTCTTAGACAATCGTCATTGTTGCCACTTGTTCGAGTGAACGCAGGTACTCGATTGTTTTGACTGAGTAGGCCACCCGGAAAGCATTAGAAAGCTCCGGTCTGCATTGCATTCCGCGCTTCAACCGCTTGAACTAGTCTGGCGTATAAATCATTATTAAAGAATTTTAAATCTATTCACATCTATTGCTATAAATTAAGCGATTATTTTATACGCCTAAAAAGAATAGGTTGCTGATATAAGTAACCTTTAAAAATATATTTAATGTTTTCTACCTGCAATAAGTATGAAACTAACTACTTAGCATTTTTATAAATACTAGACCAAAATAAAACGATTAAGTATTTTTGTAATTCTGAGACTTTCTTAAGCGAGTATCAGTAATTATAAATAAAAATAATTTGTTCGAAATGGTCACCTTTAGCCTTAAGACGTTTGGCACTGTATCTATCAAAAAGTTATTGACTGCATCCGTTACGCCTCATTTTAAAAAATCAATATTAGAATGTCTTCTTAAGCAAACCGTGTTTTCTAATACTACCCACAATTTATTAACCAAAGGACTAAGTGAATTGCAAAAAGGCCAGTCAATCGTCTACCTTTAAAAAACGAGACACGTTGCTTGGTCAAGTTTGAATTGACTTTGGTTTGCGGGCTGCTGGTACAGTCTTGCTAAAAAGGTTCAAGGCTCATTCCAGAGAAGCGTGTAATTAGTAGGAATTACCAAATTTTCAGAAATACAACGCTCAACATTTTCACCTCTTTGTCGGATAAATGAATAATCACTCCATCGTAACAAATTTCCCACCAAATCATTACATAAGCTGGATGATGACCTTTCTCAATCTCTTTAGGATGACGTAGCATATACTTTGTCCCTTTGTTGAAAAATTCCTCTGTGGAAAAATACAATTTTTCAGGGGCCATCGTGCGCTTACTCGATCAACAACCTCTTTAATTTTTCTTTTCTACCTTTCTTTTAAGCATCTGTCAGCAAAATCCCGTAAGCCTTTTGTAAACAGCTAATTCTGAGTTTTTCAAAATCATATTTCACATGGAAGTTTTGGAAATTTACATTTCCCGGCATATAATCTTCTGCTTACGAAAGGATTTCGTTTAATTTGGACACTTATGATTTTTTAACGGGTTAGGCTAGCTCATAGTACCACACGATTGTGCGATCAGAAACAAGCTAGTACTAGCTTATTTAAAAGAAGAAGAAGAAGACAATCACAACCTTTAAGTAACACGTACATACCGAACAATGATGAAATATATATTTAACTGACTAGTAGGCAAATATAGACAACACAAACAACAGAAGTAAACATACTGCAGTTTAGTTGATTTTAAATTGCATATGATAATCGTCAACATTGAACACGAACTACACTTTATCATCAATACTGGCTATTATCTCAAATATCACAGTCCAAAGCAATGATATGGTGCGACACACAGGATAATATTTGATAACGTTGTTAAGGTTGAATTTTTATTTAAATATTTTTAAATGATATTTCTTTAACAGATGTAACAGATTTTCAGGTTTATAATTTGATTGTATGTCCAGCGGTTGAGGCGCGGGTTGAGATACGGACAAACCCGGGTTCATTTCCTGAGTTTTTTTATGCCTGGCGTGTGGCCTACCCGGTCACAAAAAATAATTGAGTAACTGCGTTCACTGAACAAGGGGTAATAATAGCAGTTGTCTAAAATGCGGTGCTTACCACATCATCCCGCATCAGAGCTGGTGCGTGACAATCAGGCGAACATATGAGAGTCTCAACTTTCTCAGTTTGCATGCCATTCTCCCACGAAGGGCGTTAGAACCTTACCATTATTATTATTTGGTTATATAAATTATTTCCTTCTAAACAATAACGCATTAACAACAAGTATATAAAATAGCACAATGTTATGTTAGTATGAAAATCATAAAAAATATCATTTTAACATCTCAGAACTCTAAAAGGCAAGAGAGAGCGTGCGGAAGTTTGAAAAGTTGTTGAAATGCCAATAAAAGCAAAATAAATGTCTCTCAAATTTAAGTACGTTTAGTCCAATGTTGTTCCAGCTTCTCGATTTGATATATATATATATATATATATATATATATATATATATATATATATATATATATATATAGTGATATTTAGTTACTTCACTTGAAACTACTTTCATACTGAAGTATGTCCTAACCTCTAAAAACAATCACGGTTACCTCGTTGTTTTACTTAGCACGTTGTCTATTAATTGAAATCCTTTTAATTTTGTGACAACACATGTTTAATAACATTTTATCATATATATGATAACTCATATATTATAAACAATGGTTTATGAAATGAAAAATCACTATTCATTTGTGATTAATTTTTAACTGATAGTGGATCTTCAGTTAACAATACATAATTAAATTCATTATGCTTTTTAGCGGGCCCAGCTTCCTAGTTACAGACCAGCTTTACTTTTGTCATGTCCATCGTCTGTCACACCTTATAATTTTTGATCAAGGCAGCTTCCAGGCTGGAGACCAGCTTCTATTTTTGTCATATCTGACATCTGTCACACCTTATAATTTTTGATCTGTGATAGATAGAGACATAACATTTTCAGTATTCAACTAAGAGTAAGGACCATAAGTCAAGTCCAGACGCCAAAATCAGCCTGATCGGCCTCTAAATTTTTGCCGCTATTCACTTTCATTTGAATATAATTATTCACCGTCATTCGTTTCAATAAAATTTCGTTAAACATTATAGTTTAGTTTCATGCATAGAGTCCGCTCTGCTTTATCTGTAAAGCAAAGTTTCGATTTTTTTGTCGTCAAATTCGTTCTATTAAACATAATCTGTTTTTTCTTCTTTTTTTATCAGATAATAATATAGTAGTTGTTGTATCGTTATTCATTTAGAAATTAAAATAGTAACAGAACAATTATTTGTTAGGTTAATGATATTCAAATAGATTGAACCTAAACAATGACATAACTACCAGAATTGTCAACTGTTGCCTTCAACGCTTACCAACCGCATAACTATAATGTCTCTATGATTCCCTAGTTTTTATAAAGAAACATGGGACCGGCGAAGAGATTCCTCTGTAAGCAATCCCAGAACGAACTTAAAAAGACCTTTCAATTTCGATTTCGAATTTCGGGAAAATTCGAAATCTAATATCTCAAAAATTATTCGACATAGAATTTTTTCGACTTCATTTTCGAATTCAGCGTAAAATTTCCTATAAGAATCACATTTAAAATGGTAATGTCGAAAATTTTCCCGAAATGCGAAGTCGAATATCTCGAAAATTATTCGAGATAGAAATTTTTTAATTTCGAATTCGGAATCAGCCTAAAATTTCCTATAAGAATCCATTTTCAAATTTTAAGAAAATCTCAAATTTTGTGACGGACCGACAGACAGACATATAGAATTCAGTAACGAACTTTTTAAATTCGTTGAAAATTTGAGCGTGTATTGCAGTCTAGATGCTTTCGATTTTACATGTAGAAATACATGTAATTTTAGATGTATTTTATGATGGTGTATTACGGCCTTAACAACTGAGCAGTTCATTGACTTTAGTTTTTTTAGGACCGATTCACCTTGTAGAATCTACTGATTTTATTGCATTTTAATGTTTGCTAGATAAGGGTAAATCTAGGTTTCCCCATCTATGATCATAGTCTCTTAAAATTCGTTGATTTCCTCTTTAACATACAAGCTCCCCTCCTTTTCGGAACAATGCAAAAAAGCACTGGAGGAAGTTCGTGGGAGGGGTAGGATTTTACGTAGGGAGCCTCGACAAGCTGATCGGTGCCGTTCAGAACTTGTTTTGTAATTTTGGGGTTCTGAAAGGCGACAATCCGCTTTGGAATGAAAAACTCGAAAAAATGACAAATTTTTGTAAAAGTTTTAAAGGAGCTGGGCAGATTCTGGATAATTGGTCTTTTAGATTTTTAATAGCAGGTGAAGCACGCCGAAGTGTTCTCAATTATGGAACTGATTTCTCCACAAAGTAGAAGGGCTTGTTGACGGAGTACAACTCTTTCTTAACGGGTATAACCCCGGTAGAAACGGCCACGCACTTTGAGATATTAAGACGCAAATGCTCAAAGAAACCAACTACGGTCTTCAATAATCGCGTGGTTTGTTTAATAGAATAACTAGCCAGAATAAGATCGATCATCTGTATAACCCAAGGTAAGAAGGCATTCCCCTAGGAAATTGGAACATCTAAGGAAGAATTCAGCGTGTTAAACAACTAGTCAAGTGCCATGTTAAACAGCATCGACGAGAGGAAATAACTCTTTGCTGATGGCTAGGGACCCGGGGGCAAGGAAAGAACAACCACAGGCAATGACGGTGAAGGAATTCTCGTAAAAGCTTAGGTTATAGAGAGCCATTTAAAATGAATTCCGAAACGGGCAAGAATACGAAGGATCGAGGATTGCGATAAGGTATCGAACGCTTTAGAGAGGTCAATGGAAAATATATGGAGGAGCTTCATCTTCATATGCGACCACTTTATAAGGTTTTAAAGTATAGTATTATTGGTGAAGTAACCGTCGATGCATAAGAAACCCCGTTGAGTGAGTTTAAATGGAAGGGAGGGAGAATTTGGCCACAAGAATTCCGTAAAGAATCCTTACGATCAGGGATGACACTGTAATGAGCCGCCGGGAATTGATGTTACGGCGGTCGGAGTCGCTCTTTAGAAACACGTTCAGTTCTTCTTAAGAGCAGTCGGAAAAAGTCCAGAATAAATCATGTAATTAAAGATAGAAGGCTGAAGTTCGCGCGTAAATGCGTTCCTGCTCCTTTTATATTCAATCAATTAATATTTCAGTGAATAAATTCAGTTCAAATAAAAAACACTTTATTTTTTTATTTTTTACCATAAAAATGATAAACAAAATTCTCAGTATCTGAACATTATTACACACTAGCAAAATAAAGCCCTCGGGAGAGCCTGGAACCCCTAGAGAATGCCTCCCAGATACGGGTGGTGGAAGGATACATTAAATACCTCCCGCGGACCAACAGACTTAGAAATGGGCAGTTGCACTTCTAGTTATCTACTCCAATGGAACGAAAATCATTCGGATACAGAGGTTTAGAAGATACCTAAGGCGGAGATGAAAACCATCAAATAGACAAAGGTACAACGGTGCGAAAGGCACGAAGAAAACCATTGCACTATTTCCGTAGTAAAAAATTAGAATAGCAAAAGTGAAGAAAGTATCGGCCCTTCAATGGGTAGAGGATACTATGAATCCCGGGTGGAAAATGTGTTGGTTCTTTCGAACTCGGACAAAGGAGAGAGGAGAGAGATTAATACAATTATGCGAAGAGAATAACTTTATTATTTCCAAAACTTTCTCTTAAGACCCACCCAAAGCGTTATATACATTGATTGCACCAGGAGATAATCCACAACATACAAGAAATCAAATATACTTTCTATTCATTAATGGAAAATTAAAAAATAACATTAAAAACATTAAAACGTATCCCGGTGCAGATGTGAAATCGAACAGAAAAGAAGAATAGACAATATGATTACACTAGATTAAATGAAAATATAATAGCAGAAATAATCACAAACGAAGTAAATAGGAATATTAAAAAAGAAGAATAAAAAATAAAGCTAATGACGTAGATTTAAGTTGGGCTACTATTGAGAAAATTATAGAGGAAAGCACATCAAAATATTTGATGCCTAAAACTGTACAAAAGAACAAACTGTGAATGACAAATGAGATCTTGGATCTTATGCAAGAAAGACAGAAACATAAAAATAAAAACCCTATAGTCTACAGAGAAATGCATAAAGTAATCAGAACAAAGATCAGAGAGGTCAAGGAACAGTAAATAAAAGAACAATGTGACGAAATAGAAGTTAGATACGATAGTCACAATATGCATAAAAAGATAAAACAAATCATTGGGTAATATAGACAGACACGTTTCAATAACTTAATTTATGATGATAGCAAACACTTAATAACCATGAGTAACAACTTTCAGTTGAAAGATTACATAATGAATATGTTTCAAGACGAAAGAGTCTAAACAGAAACAAATATAGAAAACCATGAAAACTTCCCAGCAATAACTAAAGAAGTGATGCATGCCATTAAAATACTAAAAAAGGTAAAGCTGCAGGGCCCCATGAAATGCGAAATGATAAAACTTATTGATTAGTACAATCTTTATTACCTTGCCTAAAATTCCACATCCTAAGCGCTACCAGGAGTATCGCACTATTAGCCTTATGAGTCAGATGATAGAGATCTTTTTAAAAATAATACATGGTCGAATTTACAAGAAATGTGAAGAAATATTAACAAATACCCAATTTGGATTCAGAAATGGATCTGCGACGCGAGACGCTTTATTTGCTGTGAACGTACCGATACGATGTCGAGATGTAAACAAAAGGGTGTGTATTGGATTGGTGGATTACAAGAAGCGTTTGACCGAGTTAGATAAAACAAATTGATTAAAATTAGAATTGGCTCTAAATAAACAATATGTAAACATAATTGAAAACCTTTATTGGTATATTAGAAGGCTAATGTGAGAGCGGATTCAAAATTAACAGAGGAAGTGAACATTCGCCGTGGTGCGACAAGGATGCGTATTGTTGCCTCTACTATTTAACGTGTACTAGGAGGCAATCTTTAAAGAGGCATTACAAAACAGTAATGAAGGAAGAAAACTTAACTATGTGCAAGTAACTAGTAGCGGATACAGATTGGAAATGAATTTAAAGAAAACGAAGTACATCATTATAGAAAAAACACAACACGCACCAACAGAAATGAGAGCGGGGATAGAAGAAATAGAGAGTGACAAACTACAAATACTTGGGGACTATTCTAAATGAGGAACGGAGACAAGATACAGAAATAAGGAATAGAATAGAACAGACCCGAAAAATATTAATCAAAATGAAACTTCTATTGTGCAATAGGGATTTTAAGGTCTCACTAAAAAAAAATATTTTAAAATGTTAAATCTTTCCAATCGGACTCTACGGCATGGAAGTTTGGATTTTAACAGATAAACTTTGTAAAAGAATAAACGCTTTCGAAATGTGGACATATCTACGTGTTACGTGTATTTTGGGTAGACGGAGTTCGGAACGATACTGCGTCAAATGAACACACAACAAGAATTACTATATACAGTTAAAAAGCGAAAATTGGAATATCATGCGAAACTCAAAGTATAACTATTGCAATTGATAATTCAGTTAAAGCTTACCATTCTGGAAAACTCACCGCGTACTGCCTCTTTCATGGCGGCAAACAGCATAGTTCCGGTGTATTTGAGAGCTAGTAGAGTGCTAACGGTGTGACGATTAACATGTGGGTCATGAATTATTATCGAAGTCTCTTCGGTGATTTTCGATACCGTTAATTGGTAATGCTCTCTCTCGAGTGTGGAGCCAATCTAGCAGCAGAATCTCTCCCTAATCCCACAAAGCAATCGTCATTTGTTTCGGAATAAACGAGTAGTAGTCTGTTGGGACAAAAGATTCCAATATTCTGCCATTTCATGGCATTTTTTCGGCGTTTCATGCTAGAACAAAGATTCGTTTGCCATGACCACTAAAGGAAAGTCTCCAGATTCTCGCTGGATAGTTGCAGCCACTGTTGGCAAATCTTCACAAGCTTTTGTTCAGCAGTGAAAGTATGGGAAACCCATAGAGCATGGACTTTTGTTAGCTTTAAGTCCTCATCAATGACGATAACCATCCGTCAGTATATTAAATATGATTATCAATTCTGACACCTTCTGAATAATATGTGACTTGTGCGCATGTACGGGATACTAAGAATCAAAGTTCTATGAATTTATAACCGCACACAATATTAATTAAGTTTGGGATGACAGAAGGGTAAATAAATGTACAGTTCAACGTTGGTTCCAAAAATTTAGACGTGATTTCGACCTCGATGATAAGAAAGATCATAGACATCCTATTGATGTTGACGACAAATTGAAGGTCATCATCGGGACTACCCCACTCAAAACAACATAAAAGATTCCGAAAAAACTTGGCGTTGATTATTCCACGACTGTTCGCCACTTTGAGCAAATTGAAAAAGTAAAGGAATTAATGGGTGCCTCAAGAAAGGAATGAACTAAAAACATCGTCTATTGCTCGTATCATTCACTACAATGTTCTAAATGAAGGTGAAACTATCATTGAATTCTTGAATGGATCCGTTACATTTCAGGGTTGCTACATTAGGTTTATTTTCATAATCATGCTGAATGGCAATTTTTGGGACTAGTGTACCCTTTGGCTTTACTAACCTTTTTTTACTAACAATTAGCAATAGAACTATTAAACAGCACATCAAATTGTATGACAAAGCTTGAATGTCTTTGACAAAAAAGTGGAAGGCTTAAAAAGGCAGTTATTCATACTATTTTCGAATTGAAGAATATGAATTAATACATTTATTTACGCTAGCAGATTATGCCCATAAGTTTAGAATTATTTGAATGCAGGTACACTAAACTATTTATGTGAATCAAATTATTGTATAGATATGTAATACAATCAAAAACGAAAGAAAAAACACTAAAAAGACATGGACTAAAAAATAACATTTAGAATCACAAAATTCTTAGAAAGGCGTAACGTGAAAAGAGAGTACAAAAACGTTATGGAATATGGTGTCCTCTGACAAAAATGGATGCAGTACGATAATGTCGTATATGGAAAAAACATTAAGTTATTTCTAATTAATTGAGGTACATTCTTGCTAAAAATACCATATGCAGCTTTTGAAGGAAATGAGAACAATGCCGTCCCGCAATACATATTTTTAAGCATGTTTTTCGATAGTTTAGATCAGGGAATCACAGCGCTCAATCTATGCGCCGGATATAGTGCTTTCACGGACTTATTTATAAAATCTGCTCACTAAGGGTGTATATTATCGTTCATAAACAGAAAATTAGATACTAGTGTACCTCGCCCCATCTAAAAAAAAACAAAAACAGACGTACTGTTGAATGACCATATCCCAATATATCTGGTCCGTGATATTCACCAAACTATAGGAGTTTTCTGTGCGATCGTTTTTTGCTGCTTGATTCCACATAGCGGTCTTGTCAGGTGCATTTTCCATCTTTCGGGACTTCCTTGTAATAATATTATATAAAACAAAGTTCTTGAATCATTGCTCGCTGAATTATACAAAGTTCAACCCAACCAATTATCAAACTCCAGATTCCCGCACGGGTACTAACACAGACTTTTATCGCACTACTAACATTACAACGTATACCCAGGAGATGTCAAGGGTGATAATATTACGTATAATGTATCTCTAAAATAACTTTCAGACCGAATACGTATCTATAATTTTTCCTAATTTCTCTTGATCCTCGCTTTATAAAAACGAGATGAGTATAGAATTAATAGCAGAAGGTAGAATGATAAAAACTTGTCTTTTTATATTAACGAAAAAATAAACAGTATAGTAATCTAATGTATTAATTAGACTGTTAACTGATATATATTTAGGCACTGCGATAACTTGCAGTTTGGTTACTCAAAGAAACAAAAAACGAAGATCTATCGTCATCCGATATCATTTAAATGAGATTGGTAAATACCAAGTTAAAAACGGAAGAAGAAATAAAACAACAAAAGCAACATTAAGTAGGTGTCCAGCTTATCATTCATTACAAAAGCTTCCAGCCTTGGTTTGTGAAGATAAAGTTGTAAATAAATTTCAATACATCGCACAATTTTTGTTTAATTGCGACAGCAAAGCAAAAATTAAAGTTAAAGCGAACAAAATTCTGAAGAGACGAAATGACGAAATCATGGATAGTTGCGTGAAGTTGCATGGAGATGCGCGACAAATAATACATGAAAAGACATGTTGGAGTTGTGCACATTGCAAGTACTGATACTATTAGCGATATACACACTAGTGGCAGCCTAAAGTTATGTTTAGTTGTTCAACACAGAAACTAATAATATGATGCAACAATTAAATGAACAGAAGAAGGAAGATGAAGATAAGAATTATGTAAATGTAGAAAAATAATGTGACACGGACCTCTAAATACGAATGCTGTTGAAGGGCAACTGATTAATGCAAACAAAAAGGAAAAAAATGTAAGCAAAGAATGTAAACAAAATTGATTAACCAATAAAGTTCGTATGGAATAATATTACTATATAAATATACAAAACGCTGGTTGATATTATCTACAATAAACAATTTTGATTATAGTAGCTTGATATCACAATTATGTACCCTCAGAATTCTTATGTACTACTTTAATTATCATAACAACCTAATAAATATTTCTGCTCAAGATTGGTGATAATTCATAAGTGTAATTAAAGTTATTAAAACAAGGAATTATAAAATGAATAATGTTATTACTTCAATTAGACATCTTATAATTAATATATCGAACTTTCAATGGTCAATGATCGCTGTTGGCGGTTACAAACTTGGCCAAAGAATGATTGATGAACACCCTATCCACTATAAAAATAATATATGCTCCTAGAAGTGGATAACAACATTGGAGCCAGATGGATTATAGTATAAGATAGTTCAAATATGACCAGGACTGACTTGTGTGTAAACAAGCAGCACTGCGCAGCAGCTGTGCGACCTCGAGTGAGTGGGGCCATAACATCCACTCTTCATCCTGCTCGGGTTAGAACCTGTTCAGTCCAGTTTGGGAGCTGATAGAGTGATGAGCGACCAGAAGTGACCGCGGAGCGTGGAACCACGCATTGTGATCAAATTTCTCATTGGAGAAAACGTCTCGTTCGCTGAAATTTACAACAGACTCCAACAACAGTATGGGGAAGAGTGTCTCTCACGGACCCGTGTATTTGGATGATGTAAGTGCTTCAGAGAAGGCAGAGAGCGCGTGAAGAATGAATCGCATGATCGTCGGCTGTGAACATCCATCACAGAGTCAAACATTGATCGTGCAGACGCGCTTTTCGTAAAAATAGGCGCAGCATTATCAAGAAACTTGGAGCAATGCTGTCCATCAGTGTTGGTAGTGTAGAAGACACCTGTACTATCGCAAGTTGAATGCACAGTGGGAACCACGCACTTTGACGGACATGAACAAAATGATGCACCTGCAAGTTGCCAGTCACCTCCTACAGCAGCTTGAAGATGAAGGTGATGCATTTTTGATGTCCATAATGACCACCGATAAAATGTGGGTAGGTACACCACTTCATTCCCGAATCCCAGCAGTCATCACGTGGCATACCAGTTCTCCTAAACCAGAGAGTGTGGAAGAGCCGTTCGGCAGGAAAAGTAATGGCAATGTTCTTCTGAGACTGGTAGGGGATTATCCATGTAACCTTCTGACGGATACTAGAATAATCAATGCAGCTTATTACTCAAACCTCCTGGTGGCAGACGTGAAGAACAAGATTCGATCCAAGTGGAAGACAGGTGGAAAGCGGGTAGCCTTACTTTAAGACAATGCACGCCCCTATACGGCCAAAACAACAATAGAAACCCTCCGGAAATTTAAATGGAACCTTCTGCCACATCTGCCGTACGGGTCCGATTTGGCCTCAAGTGATTTCTACCTATTTGGAAGATTCAAATTAGACTTCTAAAGAATACAAATTGAGGACAACGGTGCCATTATCTAAATTGTTCGGGAGTGGATATTCCGCCAACTTAAAGCCTTTTTTGAAAAGGACACCAGAATGCTTTCAGAACGTTGGAACAAATGTGTTGACCCAAAGGGAAATACGTTGAAGACTGACATGTACAAGTGTTTGGCAATTTGTGTTTTTTTAATCAGTTCCAGTCATATTTGAACCACCTTCTAAAATAAAACACACTCGAGAGGAACAATACCCTAAGCGTAGAATTCATGGAACATCAGATTATGGAATAGTAGAGATAAATGGAAATGAGAAAACACAAAATAAACGTTTCTGCATTACAACAATTTTATACAATTACATCCTCTTCCATAGCAAGAAAGAATCTAAAGGCAAAGGCAGGGGTTGGCATTATCATAAATTAAAAAAATAATAATACGAGCAATCAATTATAATAGTATGTAAAACTGTCTAGGAAAGAATAATAATTACAACGATCAAGTTTTATAACTCCAAATTTAATATATTCAGTTGCATGCACCAGAACATTGTAAATCAAAGAGACCAAAGGAAGACTTCTACGAAAGCCTACAAAAATAAATCGATAGAATTTCCCCTCTTAACGAATTGATATTAACCCTAGTAGATCTTTAATGCAAAAGTGGGAAATCACTCGTTACCTGGCATTGTTTAAACGAGAATACACTGAACTATGACGGTGAATTATCAATATAATTCTGTGCTGGCAACGAATTCAGATTATACAAGCACCTTCTTTGATCATAACATGAGATACTTGGCAGAATACAAAATTCGGTTATTCGGGGTCGAGTGTAGAAAATTAAGAAAAAGTCAAGTATAAGGTTATTTTTTAGAAGTGGAAATGTGTATAGGTAGAGTAATAAAGTTTGAGGAAGTGAATAGATATTGCTATCAAGGAACAATAGAAATATTGGGTGTGATCAAGAAAAAGTAACCATGTATTATTTATGTTAAATAAAATGGTAAGCAATAAAGAAATGTTATCTAAAGATCCAAGTGAGATATAGTCATTATGAAGGGAAGAAGGAAAAGTATTAGGAATATTAGAAAGAAAAATATCAAGGAAAATGTATGGGGAGGGAGGGGGGGGGGTAGAACAAGTAAGAGATGCGAAAGATACACAAATGAGAAAGTACAACAACCTAAGCTCGTGAAAATGACAAGAGTCAATCAAATAAGATAACCAGGACAAGTGCTGTAGACAGAACAAGGAAGAATACCAACAAATTTTAATTTCCATGACAGGTGAAAAAAGAAGAATAGATCTAGGTCAATATGGAAAGTACAGCTGCAGGAAAATTACGTCAACTAGATAGAAGAGGAAAGGAAAGATCCCAGAAAGAACACAGTGGAAGAAATTTACTCAAAACCTAATGGGCCTAAAATCTCTTAAATATATTTTTTAATTTATTTCTAAGCAAATGGCTAATTCAAAATGTGATATATGAATTTTTTGTATTTTATATTTGGCATACAAAACAAAATATTGTTTCTGTCCACCTAAAGTGTGTTCACAGCTCAGCCAGCCAAGAATGCGTGTTAACCTTTAGGAAACGCTGGCTAGGATTGTTATGTTCAGATTGTGACATGGACCTGCAAGAACTACTACTGCTTAAGAAACTATACACTTCTTCAAATACATCGGAATTTAAGGATCTTCGCGAATTACTTAAGTTAAACGGCAACTCACACATATTAGAGGAAATTAAACCATCCGCATAGAGCATCAAACATCATATTTTACAATGCAACTAGAAATGTTTCCTCTAGTCTTAACAAAAGCAGCAAAGCTAATACAGATTTAGTAAGTTTATTATAACATTCAGAGCCGTGGTGGCTTAGTGGATAAGTCGCTAGACTACGAAACCAAGAGTTGCGGGTTCGAACCCGCTCTCGCCAATTCTATCGCTGACATTTTTACGGCTCAGCTCGACTCAGGATGCAATAAATGAGTACCTGGAGGTCAAACTCTGGGGTAATAATAGGCTGTCGGTACGTAGCGCTAGCCACGTTACTAGTCTTGTGTACCGTAGGTTCTAGATTGTAACAGACCTATCCTGTTACGACCCCATAGGCCTTTGTGGCCTGTTACGGGGAACTACTATTATAACATTCAATCATCAGAATGGAATAAATATAAAAATCAAATGACTTAGAAAATTACTGCTTCTTCAAATACTCTTAAAAGTTATTTACTCGACCATGGCTGATATTATAATATTCTTTTAAAATTGGAAACATTTACCCTCTGATATCAAAATGAGCTTTAAATGTACACTTAAAAAACGCGATTATCTCAATAATCTCAAAAAAACTAAAAAAATAATTTCAACAAAGCCAATTCAATCTAACTATATTTTATGTAAAAAATAATCTAAAGATTATCAATATTCAACATCCAAAAAACTATTAGACTGATCTTTATATTACCTAAATATAGGAGCACTTGAGACTAAAATCTTATGCTGTAATGATATCTCCTTACAAAATTAAATATTTGTGTTTCTATCTGTGATAAAGAGTTAGACTTTAATAGGAAGTATCAAATTTTTCGACTTGGCAGGTTTAGTCACGCCAGTAAAAAACAAATTCCTTATTGCAAAAAAATCCCTCAAAAAGACAGGTAAATATTGAAGTGTAAATGTAGGAATCAAAAATATTTAGAATAATATCTCCCCCCCCCCCAAGGGATTCCTTTCATTTTTGGATTCTACATAGATATATAACCAAGGAACATATTTGCCAATTTTAATCTAAATCTGTCGAGAACTGCAAAAATTACAAACAAAAAATCAAAAACAATTGAAGGTCGTTTATCCCCACACATTTGCTCGATTTTGCCCCTTAACGAATTTAGCCATGGCATTGGCCTAATAAATGTATGAATGTATGTATGTAAATACATACATACATTCATACATTTTGTAAGTAGCAAAGTTGCTTCTAGATCTGTCTGCTTACTTAACATCATAGGGGCTGTTTACATTTCACTCATACCATAAACCCTCAAATCGTCAGAATGCTGACAATAGTACAAAATTCCTTGCAAAAACAAGCAACACGTTATGAGTCTTGGGCATAAAGTTATTCGTCTTGGGGACATTAACCTATCAGATGTAATTTAGATTTCTTCCTTATATATACAAAATCTTGATAACTTCTCCGATTAGGTGATCTATACTTTATATTTTCTTTAGTTAGAACTAACTAACTTTATCATAAATTGAACAGGAAAACACTTCATTTTTCGTAATTATTCACTTAAACTATTTTAGTTAAATCTAGTTTTGAACTTGTAAAAGTAGATCACCTTCCAGTGTTTACCACATGATCATTGACTTATTTAATGCGGATTATTTGAATTGCTCTTGATTTTTATCTAATCGATTATCAAAATCGATCTGAATTAAATTAGTAGCCTCTTTGAGGTAGCCACCAATAAATATATTTTATAGTATTCTCTATAAAGGCAATGAAGCATTTATTAACTTCAAAGATATTTATTCATCTACTTATTCCATTTGGTTTTACTTTGTTCTCAAAAAATTAATAAACAAGAAAAAACTGTGCACTCTTTCTACATATAAAAACAATGCCACAGAATGATTATTAAAAGTTTACTGAACTTAGAAGAAAATGTAAGGTTTTGTTCCTTGAAACTTTATACTAATTTTATTTCAAAATAAAAAAAAACAATTTATTTTTGGAGATTTATAAGAACAATGAAAAAAGAAATTATGTTCCAGAATCATTTTTTTTTTATAAAATACTCCGATAAAGAGAGCCCTTTCCATCACCAATACTACTGAAGTTTTACAAGAACAAGAAGAAATACCAAATGCTATTGAGAGACGATGCATCTCTCAAACATTTTCTAGAAACCTCAAATTAAAATTAAACACAATGTATTAATCGCAATGAAGTAAGACATTTATTAGTAAAGTAAACCAAGTAGCCAAGTGGAACTGCGGATGTATCTTATTTGATCCTTTGATTACTTATTTTCCTATTGCTATTGTAAATAAAAAATTGTAAACTATATGGAAATTAATTTATTATATTATTAAACTTTTTTTGTATTTCTAATAAATAGAACGTAATAATTATTAATCATTTTCCTTGTAACATTATAATGGACTGATAGCAAGAAAAAAGATAAATGACTACCTGGCATGCACTAAATCTACTTATGGACTCTATTTTTTTTTATAAGAACATTTTATTTGTGGCAATGTAAAAGTTTTAACACTTCTTGTTAACATCGAGAAAGATCATCAGTTATTGGTCAGTTTCAACAGAAAGCATATCATTGGTTTAAATATATGGGTAGTACTTAACTAATGTAATAAGTAAATTTTAAATCTACTTGAAAAAGCAGTTTTTAACCTGATAAATAAAATACATCACAAATCTGACACAATGGTATATTTCAGTAGTAGGATTTTCAATATTATTAAACATATCAGTTTAAAGTTTTTGGACCTCTTAACATGTTATAAGTACATTTATTTTATTTCTGTTTTATATACATAACTGCACAAAGTAAAATCATTCAATAAATTTATTTGTGTATTGCTATATATTCCACAAGTTTTATTTACAGGAAAAGCAAAGAAATAGTCAAGTAAAATGCATATATTATATCTCCATCCACGGGAGCTTACTTGATAAACGTCTTGCTGCAATGCAACTAATACAGCATGTTTAATTTTAACTCACAATTTCTCAAAAATGCATTGTCCCTGAATAGCATTTGGTACCTCCAAACCAATACTTTGTTCTTGTAAAATTGCAGCATTATTGGTGACCCAAAGGGTTCGTATTCCTCTTGTAAGAACAGGGAGACAATTTATTTGCTGATTAGTTTTACTTCATTTTGATAATAAACGAGAATGTCAATTAAAACGTTCAAGGTGCCTAAATTCATTTTTAGCACTTCTAGTGATAAACTTGGTTTCAAGGACTATAAGTTTTACGACTTAAACAATAATTAATTAAGAATCTAAAAAATTAGTTATTTTTCTTTTAAATGCAGCAAACAATGAAATTATTCATGAAATCCATTTAATAACCCAATTAAATATAAAAGTATTCTTGACAATATTAGAAAATTCAAGAAAAAAATTTTCAACCCAAAGATATAATTCAAATAACGTCAATTAGTCTTCACTGTAAACCGCTAAGTCATGATTTCTAGGCGAAGCTGATATACTATATGTATATCATGCCATTTTATTGCCTAACTGACAATTTTAGTAAAAGCTATTAGTTGAAAAAAGTACCCAATCCGATAGTAGAACTGTCAAGCTTTGTAATGATATTAATTTTATTGGCCTGCGATCATCAGAAGTGTCAAAAATGAATGTTGGCACCTTGAACAAGTTAACTGACATTTTCCTTTGATATCTCTTTAAATTACTTGAATATTTCTCTTGATAGTGTCTTACAAAACCCTCTGATCCCAATAAAATTGTCCTCGACAGCTTGCCCAAACGTACAGATTGTAAGTTATCCATTATTTTTATTATTCAACCAGTCTTTAAAATCTAGTGAATTTTCCTTTGTTTGAAAGCATAGCTTTGTTAATCTGGTATTTTATTCTCAATTCCAAAATTTTTAAATATATATATCTTTAAAATTAGCCCCTTTGATTTATCCTTATTGTTAATGATTAACGCGGTTTTATTCTTGGATGATCAGACTCTACCAGCTTGTTCAACTTTTAAAACTATACTTTGTTTCACTCTGAGAATCAATCAAATACTGATGGTATCTATCTAGATTTCCCAAAAGTTTTTGATTCATCGAATCATAAGATTCTTATTAATAAATTATTGATTATAGATATCTTAGATATTTTCCTCTTAAACTATATGTAGGACTCAATTGATCAGGATGAGGTAATTTTGCTCATATTCAATCCTTTCTTGCTCAGATGTGCTATAAGGTTCAAATTTAGGACCACTGCTATACATTATTTTCATTAATGATATTAAAAGTGTATTCAAGAACGCAAGCTTATTAATACCAAATGATGATGTTAAAGTATACAAGAGAGTTCAAAGCACTTCTGTTTTATCAACTCAAGAAGACCTAAATAGTGTTTCTAAATGGTTTGAAGCAAATTCTCTATCCTTAAGTACAAAAAAAGCTGGGCTTTCACTTTTAAAAGATCCAGAACCATGATTTCGTCAAACTATACCTTTAGTAACAGTTCAGAAAATTAATGCTATTAGATCTTGGCATTCACAAAAGACTAGACTTTTGGCAGCATATATCTTACATCAACTTCAAAAGCTAATAAATCTCTGAGATTCATTTTACAAAATACTCATCACTTTAGTTCTATTACGTGCCTTAAAACAGTATATACCTCACTAGACAGACCTCATTTGAAACTTTCCAGCATTATGAGATACATAAAAAGTTAGAAGCCATTCGACAGCTTTCTGTGGAAAATTAACTATTTAATGAATATTCAATTAGGAGAAATTAATTACGCAAATTGAAATTTAGAGACATAATTTCGTCGACTTTTCTTTTCAAATTACTATACAGCATTATTGTTGATAAAATCTAATATTTATAATAATAAACTTTAGAATATCCCTGCATCATCTCTGTGCCTATCAAATATTTTTTATATTGATTTCACTTATTAGAATGTATAAAGTGTCCCTCTCAAGAGAATGATCATTTGACCACACTCAAATTGTTTTCTCAAAATAAAATCTTATGTTAATTGTTACAATTTGAAAAACTATTGTATTTTTATGCTAATCTAGTAAATCATATTAATGAGTTTATTTGGGTATATGTATAGGAATTTTATTTATGTAATTAGTTTTTCTGTGATTTATAAGTCTTCAAAGTGTATTTGTGTAATCTTCCATTATACAAATAATAATTTTGTAAAAGGGGGCAAAGTACCTTTAATTATAAATAAGTTAATGTAACAGATAATAAGTTTGCAAGCATCTACATTTTCTTTAATTACTGTAAACGTTTTTCAAGTTGCCTAAATTGGCGTCACTGTTACCTCAGCCCAGGAAAATTTTATACTGCTTGAAGACATCTAAAAACAGTTTCTGAAGTTCCATATTCCAATAGTTGCAGTTATTCTATTATGTTCAACGTACAAAAAGAGCTCGATTCAACAAAGGTTCATCTTCAATATAGCTTACAAATGGTGAGAGAAAGAACAATTTTTTAATTATACTTGGGTATAAGGGAACATATGTTCAAATTACATGTCATAAAAATTACATTTTTCAATGGTGTATTAGTTGTTTTTATTAATACGCAATAGTGTTTTCATCTACAATGAAGAAGAGTATGAAGATGAATGATATGCAAAAAGCATCAAAGCATCATTCCTGAACATCTATTTGTTGTGCTGTGATGGATATTTTAATAGTGGTGCCAAATTTATATTTGTGAAAAAAGGGTGGTTCTAGGTTTTCGTTTTATTGCAATGCCAATGTGTGAATGGTTACTGTACACATGGAGAAAATTAGCATTTAAGAATTAAAGAGGTTAATCAATGAACTTAAAAAGTTCGTTACTGAATTCTATATGTCTGTCTGTCGGTCCGTCACAAAATTTGAGATTTATTAAAATTTGAAAATGGATTCTTATAGGAAATTTTACGCTGAATTCGAATAATTTTCGAGACATTAGATTTCGAATTTTCCAGAAATTCAAAATCGAAATCGAAAGGTCTTTTAAAGTTTGTTCTTCGCCGGCCCCATGTTTTATATCTGGTTTTCGGACCAAACATACAAAAAGCTTGAGCAGCATTGTGGAAAATTTTATTTCTATATATTTCTGATTTTCTTACTTAGAATAGAGGTCTAAGATTGGACTAATCAAGGGCATGGTTCTTGTGAATGCTACTGACAAAGCCAGCTAAATAGGACACCATTATGTGGTGACTAAATATATTAACCTACTGTTTAGCTATGAATTATTTATATCGAGGCCCGCAACAAGCACGGAACTATAGAGCAAGTACACGGGACTAGTCTCAAAAGAGATTACATTGCAGCTTTCCTTGACATATCTCTCAGATTTTAGATAGTGTGGCAGTGGCCCACAAATTAACCTAAAGAAGTTCCCCTCAACTCCACTATCAACTACTTAAATTGTATCTAACACATAAGATACTTTTTAGTGAAATAAGATAATGAATATACCGATTTATATCCTATAAATTCCGCAAGGTAGCATTCTTGGACTAATTTTATACCTCCTGTATACAGCTGAATTACCAACAAAAACCAGCATGGTAGCAACATATGTGGATGACACTGCTATCTTGGCATCCCAAAGTGACTTATCATTGGCCCCAAATAACCTGCAAATCAACCTGAACAAAATTCAGCGCTGGTTAAAAACATGGCGAATTTAGTGGTATCCAACTATAACAAACTGCTAGCAACTCTAATATTGCCATCCCGTCAAGATTCCAATACAACCTGCTATGTGGCATTGTTGATATACCATACTACATTCCAACAGAGTCATCCAACATGACATCCCACTAGTCCATCGGTTTAGTGTCAATGTAATAATCAACAATCGACTAAATGTGCGTGATGTTAATGAAGTACGTAGACTGAAACATCTGCTGCCATCTAACCTGACTACAGGACCCAGATAAGTTTACATTTTAAAACTGTATAATATAAACTCATTTAGACAAACTCTAAATTGGATTTTGATTACATTTTAAAGATCACACACTAGTGATACTCTACATATCATTCATTCTCTTTTCATAGCAAATGCTTATTGCCCGTTGAGCAATTACAGAACTCACCTAGAGTTAATAATAAAAAATATATATTGCATCAACAGAACTCTCAACTGAGCATGCAACAAAATTTCAGTTGAAATTGATAAATAATTATTGAACATGTCCTAATGACTCCATTAGTGTACATACAGAGCCACACAGTGCACAGTGTGAGCAATTAAAGATCCGACTCTTTAAAAATCATGTTCCATTTTTGCCATAATGACTCCAAAACTCTGCTTTTCTTAGCAAAATTTATGACTTAATTCTACTATGACTAAATGATGTAATTAACAAGCACTGGAGGTCCAATAAAATAAGCACCTTTAAGCAACTTTAAGTAAAAGAACCTTTCAACTTTTGACCTCTTTAATTCCTTTAGCCAATATTGGTAAAGGAAATACAGGGTTAGGATATAAAAAATTAGTGCTCACCTTAAATTAATGAATATGTAGGTGTCAGTCTCTTGTATATCAGAAGACATTGCATATTAACTAATTCTACTTCACAGCACAGATGTTCTCTTAAGCTTAGCAGAAAATTGGTGTAACTTGATGATTTTGGCACTTCAAAAAATCAGTAAACAAAACCAGCTCATCAATTCAACAAAGTAACCTTGAGATTTTATCAGCAACAATATGTTTATTGTAATGGTGACTGTTGTATGTAAAGTTAGTCAAAAAACACTGTCTTACATCTGCTAACTGTGCCTTATTGAGTCCAGGGCGGGTAGGGACTTTGTAGTGCCGCTTGTATCGCCTGAGGGTGTTGACTTGAAGCTGGTACAGATCGACCTCAGGAACATCGGTGTCGGTTTCGTTGCTGTCGTCCTCTGAGTCCTTGCGCCGCCGCTTCGTCCGGGCGCACTGGATGATCATTTTGTGGAAGTCGCAGATGTAGATGTGCCTCGCCTGAAATACAGAGCATCACCGCAAGCCGGCTAAAAAGTGGAGCCTTACAGAGCTGTCAATACTTAGGTTGAGCCTTCGCGCCGTCACTGTCTTCTGAATGCGCTTGCTGTAGGACGCATTGCCTGCGGCCTTGCTGCACCTCTCGCCGTTGTCCACTAAGCAACAGATCTGGTCGGTGGGGCCGCGTGAGTCTTCCTCGCCGGTGCTGAAACCGTTCATCCTCCACGGACTTAGGAGGCGCAAGGGGCACAGACGCTCGCAGGGCTCATCCTCCGGGGCGCCGCGCAGCTGTGCTCACGAGGCAGGTTGGGCTGGCGCTAATTTCGCATTACGGCCGAGAGGAATTCCAGCGATCGGCGCTCCGGCATAGGAGTCAAGCCCGCCCCTCCCAGCATGAAGCGATCAAAGGTTTCCCGTTCGGCTTGGGGCCGGCGATTTGCAACGCACTCCAAGGGGACGACGTCACCGCCGCCGGCCGTTTGATAATTCGCGCGCACGCCGCGGCCGGAAATCTTTTCGGCTCTAATTTAATATCTGCCACTTTATGTTTACGTACGAACAAAAACTCATTCCTACTTATTGCGCAACTGAAAATATTATTGGTTACTAAAAGAAACGTAACTGAATACAACGGCGCTGCCGCCATTGGGCGGGCGCGCGCGCCAACTTCGAACGCGGCCAATCGGCGCGCCCGAATGTCCCTATGTTACTCTTGTATACCGCATAAGTGGCGTGGGGTCACGAAATACGAAGCCGATCTTCAGTTGTTTCCAGGCTACATCAGGTAAGAAATTTTTATATTTTTCTTTGCGGGAATTGTCAGTGTGAAATAATTAACTTCGATTATAGAAATCGCGATTTCGTATTTGCTGCCCGGCTCGCAGACTTGTAGCCTATTTCGCATAGGGCAAAACTAAATCCGCAAATTGCTACGTACTATCCCATATAACGAATGAACAAATGGCTGCCATAAGCTTAGCATAGGGAAACCGACCGAGGTGAGGACTTTATTTTTTTCCGGCTCTGCGGATCGTCCGCGGTGGTTCTGGATTTTTTTCCGTGTAGCCGAATTTACGCTGGATTTTTCTGCGATTTTTGCTGGCGTCCAGGACGCTCGTGGGCGCCGCCAGCCGCGTTTCCGTGCTGGCTTTGTTCATATGGCAAGGCCTGCACGGCGCGTATACGACTCCATTTGCCGTGCATAAGGCTATGCTATAAGGCGGCTTATGGACCGCGCTGGGTGCTCCGGGGCCTGCGGACGGGCCTCCCGAGGCAGATTTCGCTGCCGGAGCGGATTTTCGAGGCTCGCCAGGGCTATTCGGGCGCAGTTTTATTGATGACGTAGCGCGTTTCGACGCCTTTGTTCAGTTATCCCGGAATTTGTGAGCGCGGCGTTGCGGCCCGTTTTGCCGCCAATATGTCAGCGTCGTAACCGAACTTCGGGGCCCCGGCGATGCCGCTCCGGGGGCACCGAAACGCCTGGATCGCTGAATGTCATTTGAAGGTTATGCGATTTGTGCCGTTCAAATTCGCTTTTGCGGAAATTGCGGAGAAATCTCTATTTAAATCGACTGGCCTGCGAGCCGGGCTAATGCGGCCGCTTTCGTGGAAGCGGATTTCCACTCGGGCGTGCGGCGGCTGCGGCTCATGCAGTTTTTTAAATCCCTCCGCAGCACGCCCGCCAATTAAATTTCCTATTTTGTACGCACACCTGTCGAGCAAGCCAGCCATTGCCGGCCAAGCATTAAAAACGTTCCCGATCGGGCAGCTCGCTAGTAGCCATTTTATTATTTTGGTAACTTGGCTCATTTATAGATTACTTCAGATGCAAACATTGTATGTGTAATAAACATAATGGCCGCCCTTCTATCTTTTATTATACCAAAAAAAGTAACGAAAATGGCGGGAAATCGAAAATGTCCCCGAGAACATTTTTTTTTCCTTTTAAAAACTAATTGTACGCCATACCCTAAATACATACTAACCGACTTTCATTTATTTTTATCCGATTGAACGAATATGCACGCACTGCGAGGTGCAATTGGACGCACCGTGCATTTTCATTATAATTAGGCGTATTTTATGCGTGCACCTGCAGCCGCCGACCGGTCGCATCGGCTCCTGAAGCCTTGTAAACTCGAACCCGGTTTATTTATTACATATCGTTATGCTGCTCCAATTTCGTGATAGGGAAGGTTATCTGAAGTGCGTTCTCAGTGGGCCGCGATTGCAACCGGCTCGTATCCTCAAGATTGAACAGTATGAGGAACTGCGCGGCAGCATCTTGGGGAGGGCTCCGATTTCAGTTACATTTTTTGCTGTGTTTCTACATCTTGGGCTCCGACTTGGTATGTAATTCGTGAAACCATTCCAAAATGGCGCATTGTCGTTTTCATTTATTTGGCTAACGGTTTGGGTACGTCCATCTGCCTTATATACAGGGTGACCAAATACAACATGTATTTAAGTTGTGCTACACTTCGCGATTTGATTTCAAAAACTATATGTGACTAATGCGTTTAGTCATATACATTGGTTAACTGATTTTTAGTATTTCAAAATATGTAGCCTTCTCTACAGGGCAATTTCAATAACATTTGCATTTTTTTTGTATATTTACTTTGAAGACAAAATTAAAATGCAATAAAAAAATCCCTGTTAAAAAAGAATTTTTACCGCGATTCGGAGATCGGTAGGGCCCATTTTCAATTGGAATAAACTACGTTTTATTCGAAAACACTGTTTTGTGGATTTACACCCTCCCCCCTGCCGCCGCGCACAAATTTACGTGAAAGTGACGTGAGTGAACAGAAAGTGAACAAATGTGGCGATGGGTGGTACTTACTACGTATGTAAGGTGAACAGAATCGCCGCTATCTCTGTAACAAAACTTGAATTGTGAGTAGAATTAACATATATCTAATTTTGTAATAATTTTATTTTTCCAGATGGAGGGGAGGGGGGTACTCAAACAGATTTGTATTTTTGCAGTCTATATAGCAATTTAATTTGTATTTGAACTCTATTTTTCTGCACATTAATACAATGTTGATTCACAACGGACTGATACTATTGGAAGCATTATCAACGTGTTGCCACATTACGCACCACGGGAATTGTGGTCGACATACATTCCGCTATCATAATAAACAAACAATTTTATTTAAGCTTCGACAACGTCTTCGATTACAATTCATGTCTGCAACAGTACAATATTTAGATTTGGGTGCCGCCTTTTATTCCGAAGATTTTTGTTCATCAAATATGTTATTTGAGACAAGAATTTAAAGTTGTTGGCAATTGTGGTACTCCATTCATATTGTGGCGACATGTACGTGCTCTAATAATCAAATTGCGAATTCAGGGTTGGCGGTCGTTCTACTAATAAATCAAATGAGGACAGGTCCTGGTGCACCAAGCAATTGCTTTTATGCTGTATGAATACCTGATTGTGCGAGTATTTGAGTAATTTTAATATTTATTAAAATAATTCGAATAGACAGAATTTAAAAAAAAAATCAAAAAATGTTCACATATGGGTTTGTAAGTTTCTTTTTTAATCTGCATTTCACCAATACCGAATATTAATTTCAACAATTCAATTCATACAAATACAAAGTCTAGTAAGAACATTAAGGCATACTGCTGCCGTAAGTACTTTGGCTCTTTTTTTTGAGCTGCTACTAGCTCTGCTTGAAAAGCTGACCACCCGTATTGGCGGCCACAATATTGTAACAATTATGAATATATTTCAATGTGGTGTAGTACAGTGCGTCTTACTTTGCATACACACGAAAGTCACCTCAATGTAATTTACTATACAATTTTTTGAAGTCATTTACGTAAAAATCTAAAATTGTTTTAATATTCTTATCCAGAAAATGTTGATTCTATCGAGGAGTGGATGTCTCTCATTTCGTTCCCTTTCCAGTATCATTTTCTTCGAAAGAACACTGGTAATTTTGTTTTCTTATTTAACTGGGATTGTCAAAACTTAGAAATATCAAAATTTACAGCTCATGGCTCCGCCTAGTTGTCCAATTAAAATTGAAATAGATCGGACCCTACTATAAATATCCCAGATTTCTTTGAAACGGCAGGCATTAATAAAGATATTTTTAATAAATACCTGAAACGTGATAATGGGTACTGTTTCTGCCAACATTGAGGCCAAAATTTTAATTTACATTAGTTTCAAAGTATTGAACCTGCTACAGCTTCCAGTGGTAGTACCTTTCTGTATTAATTAGTATCGCATTAATTAGTAGTCACATTCTTTTATATTCAACCAAGTTGGATTTTGATTATTTTGCGTTTCATAAAGTAATCTGGGGACAAGGATATACTTTCGACTAAAGCATAAAGTTCTGTTGAAGATGAGCATTTATCTATGTTTCAAAAGTGAATTTAGTGATCATTTATAGCGATCAGAATATCGTCTATCAATAAAATATGAGCCTGTTTAATTAATGCACCTTTGTGCTCATCTATGGTTACATTCGTATTTGTACACCGATGTTTGTTTAGGTTTTTTGGTTAGTAAAAAAATCCTCAATCCTTTTCTAAGAGCTCTTTTTTGAACAGTTTGTAGTTTAAATATTTAAATCAGACTACCAACCAAAAGGTAAAATAAATTTTGACACATTCATTTCCAAAAATTGATTTTCTTGTGAAAATAGCACTCAAAAGTGCTGTTATAACTCATTCTCCTCTCTACCACTATTCATTATGGTTTAAACAGAATTGTGACTTTCTTGAACCTTCGCAGTAAATACTTTTGTTACTGGGTGTTTCTAGATGTTTTGTTCATCTTTTTTTAACGTTAATTTTGATGTAAGGAAATGCCGTTTAGTTTGTAAGGCTTTTTTAATCTACGAGATTTGTACATTTTGGATTTTTTTTAACTTTTAAAGATGGTAGTCTATTTTGCCATTATTCATTCTAATAATTGAATAACTGAATATAGAGAAACCAAAAGACATAAGAAGCTGTTGTAGCTTTCATGGAACCAACGCGAATTTTTTAATTCATCGTTGAAGCTGAATAAAAACGCCTCTTGGGATAACTATGACACGCTAATTTTTGTCCGATTATCGGATCATACAACCAACATCAAAAATTCTGAGTTTTGTCTCTGCTAGTTCTTGATCACGAGTTTTGGTATTGAGTAAATAGTAAGTTCCTATTTTGCAAGCAGCTAATCTTCAATAGTGTTCAATTAAATTTGTCAAAATCTATTATTTTTTATTTAGCGACTTTGTACTCATGGAGTCACCAGTAGTAGTATTTTAAGCAGTAGTGTTTTAAGCTTTTTTATTTTCTCAAAAGAAAAATGCCCAAAAAGACCAAAAAGCTAACGTAGCGTGAAATTTCGTTCTGGTGATACATGTCAAGATGGTGAGTGTTCAGGTATGTTGTTTATAAGGCTGATGACTATTAAATTAAGATATTGATTGAAAATGATTTGAGTTATACAACACGGGACATCTCAAAAGATTATTATAAAACCACCAATCAATTTCAGCAAGTTTCCAACTGAACCGTTAAAAGGCTACAGTTATTACGATGTCATAGTACACCAAGGCAACGCTAAACAGACAATTCCAATTTAGCGGGGATGTATTGTCTCAATATTCTTATGCACTTGACCTTGCGTCATTAGATTTTCATTTATTCTAGTTTTCAGAATTCTCCTATAGGAATAAGATCAATTTGTAAAAAGCACCCTGAGCAGTTTTCTTCCAGCACACTTGAGAGGTTCTGAAGGGATGAGGAAGCTTATCGCACAAAAGAGTGAAAACGTTGAATAAAGTTATTTTAACAATTGGTCTTTGAATTTTATTTAAAAATACGAACTTACAGGGTAAATGTTAACTATAGCGACAAACTTAAGGGATTATTTCTGATAAGAAAAGGAACAAAAAGCATAATAGATTGCAATATTGTTTTTTGGGCTAGTTCCCTAAGGGAAACACTCGCCTGAGTTTTGATATTTTATACGTTTATTTGTACTTGCAGGCTCGATATTGATATCATGAATATGACTATCTATCACGAAACACATGAATTTTCGGGCATAATTTGTATGAGTTTGCTGTTCCTTTTTCTATCGGGAATTGTCTCCTGAATTGTTTCTCCAGTTAACATTCACTCTGTGGGTTTCGGTTTTACTGTCCCTCTTTACTGCCGTTTGATATGATCATTGATCATAGTTTATTTTGATCTCTGGTTCGCCAAACCCCATAATGTGTACATCAGTTAAATTCGTAAATGTGTTGTAAATTCATAAAATTGTATAATGCTGAATTATTTAGTAATGGTAGGTCAATAATAAATAAAACAACAGTAGTTTTATTTTAATTAATACCTAATTGATTTTCCAATACACTTGTTTATTGTATAGTACTTGTGTGCAATACCAATGACTAGATCAACATTGTTGAGCAGAGCCGTGATTAATTTTTGTGAAATTTTGCAAAAGATGGTTCACAACATATCTACAGCAGTAATGGTGAGTATATTTTAGGATTGTTTAAACGATTGCAGATTATTTTGTTTCCGTGATAATTCTGATAAAACTCGATAAGTCATTTCATTCAAAAACAGAACTGTTTAAAGTTAATTTATTTCAAAAATATAATAGAAATATGAAATTTTTGCACATGTAATATAGTCTCCTTGCGAATTTGTTGGCAAAATCTAAAACTCTCTTTAAAAAACTGTTTGGAAATGTCGAATTTCCAATTTGAGCTTGTCTACGAACCGGTCCACATTCTGAAGTGAAATTGAATGTTTGTTAATTTAACATTTGCTGGGCCAAAACCGTTTATATCACATTGGTGTATGTCGAATCCGTTTTTCACCATAAAATGCTTTCCTATTCGAGCTCCACGAGTTGCTCTATTCTGTAAAGTAACTGGCTTATTAACACCATTTACTGAAGTCTATCTCAGCACACAACGCTGGAGGAAAGCCCTATAGATTTCAACAGCGTCAGTTGTTCCTGTAATCAATTACTATTATAAACATCCTCTTAGGTGCTCACAACTCGTCCGTTACTATTTTCGACACTACCACTAGTCAACTCAAATCTCATTTGGTGTCCCGAAAGCTTCGAGTGCAATTTGACCCAAATTTAAAACAATGATCAAAGCCTTTCGTAAAATAGTCTCGGATAACTTTTCACTTGAATCAAAATGTCCAATGTCCTATCTGGACTGTTTCTCAGCTTTGATTAATAAGTGGGGGACAAACTTTCTTGTCAGTTTTATGTAATCTTAGATTTTTGGACAGAATACTGGAATATTAACTCTGTTGGGTAACTCGGCCAATTTCTAACTTCTTGTCTTATAGATGGGCTTTTACTTGTATTATTCATTCGTCTTTGGTTGAATTATGTGATTCAGCTTCAGTTAGGAGATACCATTTAAGTGTCTCTCTACAACTGTTTAAGAATTTGGTTAATCATGTATCCAAGTATCTTGATTATTTTTATGAACGCTCACTGTTCCCTGTCCACCGAAAAATCAACAGCTCTTTGTTCATATTGGTGTTACACTGAAGTATATTAACTATAATCATGCAACATTACAGATTTCTATCATATCGAAGTTGCAGCTTTATGAAGAGTTTGAATGAAATGATCTCTTAGAATCCATGAATTCACACATGCCTATTTTTCGTACTAACACTAATATCTTTCATGGTACGAAATAGATATTCAAGCGCATTATTACAATTGTAGCTAACTTTTTATAGTATATTGGGGTTTCATAGATCTAAGTGATTTTTGAAATATGTGGAATTTTTGTAGTAGTATGAGGTTGACTTCAGTGGGTTTGTGTACGACTGCTTTACGTTTACTATAGGTGTTTCCACACAGTAGTGTCCTTAATGTTGTTTATATTGCACATAAAGCAAAGCTAACCAGCGCTGTAAGTTGCTGTTTTAACAGAATGACATGGACCCTCGATGGCTACTCTTAAATAATAGGAACAAAACATGGTGATTTCTTATTCAAAATTAATATTGTCATTCCTAAATTCTCATCATGGCTTTCTCATTTATAGACACGTACAGTGAAGTAGCGAGGAGAAAAGCTGACAACTATTTTGTTTTTAATTGGTATTGAATCATTGATGAACAACAGTTATTCATTTAATCTACTCATGTGCCTTGCCAAGGACAGGCTGTATAACGTGAATGGTATGGGAAATAAAATATGGCAATTCTTCCCATATTGTGTCCATAGAAGCTATAGGGCCCCGAGTTCGACTCCCAGGTCAAAAGCAATGGCAAACATCAAATACTTTCCGGCCATCACACGAACATCTTTGGCGGCCGTAAAGTATATTCTTCTAACTGGTTAGACTAACCACCTGTCTGGGGTATGCCCAGCATGGCTCATACACGAAATGTGTAGTTAGAAACAGGCTAAGAGTCTATATAATAATAGAAGCAGAAGAAGAATTTTATGTTTGGTTTACTGCAATTGATATTAAAATATCAATGGCTTAGGACTTTCTTGCTCTCGATTGTATTTTCTTTTTTTTTAAAAATGTTTGCAACATGTCTTTCTCAGCACTAATTTTGTTTTTAAGTGACCCCTCCTTTCTTTTTTCTTTTAACTTCTACTTGTACAAAATCTCAGACTTGTAATGCTTATGGAGGTATACAATAAGTGGCTGAATGGTAGAGAAATATTCAGTGAAGCATTGCTGTTGTGGTGCATTAGGGAGAAGATTAAAAGGAATTGACGATTCTCCTTGCGTTTACAAAAATTTTACTTGCGATTTGCATTACAAGTGTGCTTTTCTATGGCGATGAGATGCAACATCCTAGTGGCTCGCTGTGATGTAAATTGTATAGGAAAATAGTGTAAGATGTGTGGTTTAAATGCCTTTAAAAGTGTTTTGTATGTTCCTGTTGTTTTTAGTGGCTCATTGAAACTTATCGCAACAACCCATCCCCCCCCCCCCCCCCAAAAAATATATTTAGAAACTCAAAATTTCTTTTTTACGGTTGATAAGTCGGCCGTTCTCGTATCAACTGTATCTTATGCTTTGTTTAATTTCGTGTATTTCTTCTTTCTACAGATTTTTTTTAAGTAATTCTTTTTGTCTTAACTCCACTTCCATTTTTTTCATGTTTGCTCTTCAAATTTTATTATTGTATCCAATCATCCTTTTTTGGTTTGTTCGACTTGCACCATATATCCATATCGCATATTTAAATGTTTCTAAAAAAAAAAATCATTTTCCAATCTATGGTGCTTATATTTTCAATGCCGATTGCTAATGGAACAATGGCCTCTATTTGCTTCATGTCATCCGGCTTTCGATTTCATCGCAAGAGTTGGGCTCTACTTCAATTCTTCGATTCTGCACGTGCATGCTGTACGTGCACATATGTGTTACATGCGTACGCTTCAGCAGTAGGCGGTATGGTTAAACGTGCGATTTACACAGGCGCCGCCAAGCAATAACGCGTGGAGATTTGCATTAAGGAAACACGTTGCGAATTGATTTCGAGCGGCCAATGCTCATGGCTTTAAAAGGCGGCGGGGGAGGTCTCCTCATGAAGCTAGTGATCAAATGTAGAGTTATGGCCTCACCATTTTGTTCGACGAATATTTTAAATTAATTGAATTGCACTCGTATGGGCGCATATATGAATTAACAAGTATTATGGCGGTGTATTCGCGAATGAATTATTTATCAGGACGGCCAGCATCTGCATAAAATAGACCAATTGATTAATGAGTTGCTGCACTGATTGAATTAGCAAGTCTGCATTACCTACCATTAGGTTGAACGGCAAAAAAATGCAAATCTTTCAATTACTAAACACGTTAAATTTTGTTAAAACTAGAAAATTCCTCAAATTTTGTATTACCACATCTCGTTCTTTATAAATCTTAGGTGTAATATACGAACGGTAAATACATCACGATGAATTTGAAAAGTATTTCTAGTCTCTTATTGGTTGGGTGTTCTTTCAATAATAGACTACGAGGAAACGATCAAAACCGTGATAATTTGCTTCGCTTTTCTTCACTAAAATATGGAAATTCATGTAGATTTGACAAATTTTCTTAGATACCTAGGAAATGTTTTCATTTGTCTTTCTCAAAAATAAATGCATTAAATAATCTTCCCTCTACAATTGTTCTCAAATAATACTTTATATTGGGGCACGTTTGGATTTTCAGCAAATCTAGGAATACATGCTATGCGCACTGGCATTAGAAAATTAAAGAAAATGTTTGGGAAATTCTTCTAGACGCTTCCAACAGTAGTAGGTGTTCTTTCTCGGTCGCTTTTTTATAACATTTTTGTGATGCGAAATTATGTGGTAACATACTTTTCCCGTGTTCGTGATAAATTTTGTACATAAACTACATTCTAGTTTTGGCTCGTTTTTTTATAACTAGTCCTAACGGAATAATTGAATACTTATTAATGTTATTAATATTTTATATCTACAGTTTCGCATGGTTACTTTAATGTGCATTTCGACGAATTTTTTGTGATTGTAAACGTGGCGTGTATTCAGTGTTATTAAAATGCTAGTAGTAAATAATGTCTACTATTGAGAGCGTTAAGAATGTAAAATATGTTCAATTTGTAAATAGATGTGAATTTACTTAAACCATTTCAATGTTCTTTTAAATTAATTTAAAAAAAAACTGTTAATGATGCAGTTTTATACTGTTATATTATGATGAACGAATCAACTTATATAACAACATATTTTTCTCAATTATTTCGTTATCAGGGATTAAGAGTCCTCTTGCGGTTATCGCAATCTGTTTTGCTCGCCGTGCTTTAAGCGGCGTACAAACAACCGGTTTTTATCAAAAACTTATTAGCTGTAATATGCAATAACTATGCAGCCGATTTGTGCTCGTCGATAGTTCCTCATTAAACGTTAAACCATGCAACAACTAACAAGCCGTTGTTTCTGGTTTGCGTTGCGGAATTTAATTATGGAAGTTCGGGGCATAGTTTGCTCGGGTCTGGCTGGCTAAGTTGGGATTGGCCGAATAGCTTCCGCCGATAGGAATGGTGAAAAATGCCGAACTTATGAAATCATTTCTGTGATTGCCTCTTTTTTTCCAGATATAACTTGTCATAACATGGCATTTGTTGAAATTTGTACACCTTCCGACCGCAGAAGAACGAATCATATGTTGATATAGTTTTTTTAGTCTACACAAAAATAGAAGGGACATTTCTTTGCCGTTTTTATTGGCCTTTTGTTGATAAGTGAAATGGTTGAAGTGCTAAAACGGAGAAGATTTTACAACTTTTCTAATGTCTATTCTATCGTAAGTTACTATCAGTCTGTGATGTAGACTGAAGTTTACCAAAGTGGAAGTCCAATTTTTGCAATGAGTTTTCAGATCGTCGAACGTGCAATACCAATAAATGCTAAAAACAGCACAGAAAGATAGTAAAAATTATGGAAGAAAAATTACGTTGATTTAGTGAAAAATATAAGATACGAGAGCGTTTGGGGAAAGAAATTAAGAAGTAAATGCCGAGAAAAATAATATGTTGTACCGATGATTAAGAATGCCTCTTGTCTTTGGTGTTTATAAGATCTTATTCGTCATAGTTTAGATAGAGAATAATGGGAATTTTACGACTTGTGTCATCTAAGTTTGCAAGTCTCTTATTAAGTGGCGAAGCAAAGCGGAGTCACTTACTAACTTCATGTTGTCCGTTCGTCCGAGCAATAACTCGAGAAGGGCTGGGAATTTCCAAATTCTGTTTTCACCAATCGACAGGTGATCAAAGAGGCTTGTTTGCTAGTGATTTTGAAACTGATTGGTCAAAGGTCAACTAGAGGGTTCTCGAATTTGGGAGACTGCTTCGCCAATTCGCTATGCGTTGCAATCTTTGCAGGTTTATGTACTTTCATCATCCTGTATCACGTTATTCGAAATCACTAATTTTAGACACCGCACAAATCATTTATATTATAAATATTTTTTGGTCTAACCTATATTGAAAAAATGAAACACATTCTTACAGATGTTATCGCGTATTGTCTCAATTATTCATTTCCCTATGGTCACAAAAATGTGAAACCAAGTGTACTACTCCGACTCGGAATAAAGAACATGATTTGGGGGAGGGGCGGATAGTAAGGTGGGCTCTTTGTAACTACCTAAAAAAAACTACTTTTGAGATTCAAACCGAAAACTTCTTGAATGTACTTAACCGTAAAATTGTTAGTACTATGTTACGAAGTTCCTTATGAATATTTTCATCCTGAATAAAATGAGAAGATTTGGAGATATGCAACGAATAACAAAAATTATAGCGAAATGTTTTCCCGTGATGAGAATTAACATCCTCGCAAAAGGCTGAATTCGATGGGATGACCATTGGAGATGCGCTTTTAGTTAAAAAAATAAAATATATATATATATATATATATATATATATATATATATATATATATATATATATCTTAAAGTACAGCTGGAAATGTGTGGGTCCAAAAATAAGGCTATTTTTGGGACATCACTCACTTGACAACCTACGGTCACAAGCACAAAGCCTCAGATGGGCGATAAAAAGTGGTTCATAAATAAAGCCATCCAGTGGAGTATTCCAATAGAACTATCGCAATTTAGGCTTTTATCACTACTGTCAGGGTTTTTTTTTAATATAAGGAAGTTTTGCCATAATAAATATGAGACCGATTTATTTATTCATGGTTTTTACATTTGCCATGTACATGTTAAGACTTAACAGCGGAAATGAGCACTTGCATTCTTCGACATTTAACAATATAAAGGGGCGAGAGCGAATATTACGCTTGCAGCTATAGGACTCAAAGGACTATTAGAAGCCTATCATATATAATTAATATGGCATTGGCATCATATAGTAAACATAACATAATTATTAGAAAAGGAAACGTTCGTGCTGCAAGTTTTTGCGTTAAAATTTCATCCATATTTGCTTTGATGTTTTTTGTTTCACTGCAAAGGTGTATTCGCATGATTTCTAACGTAACGAGGATCTTATCAATGGTATTAATATAGGTTAAATGAAATATTTCTTTTAATTCCGCCATTGGAAGTGGTTAAATTTAGATTTTGGATTCTATAGTTGCAGTGGCCACTGATTTCTTCCAAACAATATTTCTCTAAGGGATACTTTTCTCATCAAAGTTAGCTAGTTCCTCCAAATTATTGAAAAGATATTTTATATGCCATTTTAAAATTTTTCAGAGAAACTTGATCTGTTCTTTTTTGAGAAATACAAAATTGCATAATTTTGTAAGCAGGGACTTGATACACCCTTCCCCTTAATGAACAAGTTCATTTGTGCAATAGAGCAGTTTTGAAACAAAGTGAATTTGCTTTGGCTAGGGTAGGCAAACGGATGGAAAAAATGAGGAAACCGGAGGGACCCGTGAGCCATTGTGAAATCGGAGGCGTTCCGGTGGGGCATAACTCCGCTTCAAAATGGGGTGAGCGAGAAATTCGTCAGTTATGTCGTGTATTATAGCCCTTCGTTTTAACCACCTATCTATATCATAGCATGCAAAAACAAAAGAATAAATAAATTGCAGCAGACATTTATTTTCCTCTTTACTGTGTATTATTACAGGTTTTTTGAGAGAAATTGGATCTAACAGTTCAAACGTATGAAATGTGTGTAGGGGCAGTATTTTCTAATTAATTTCGGCTTAGATCAGCCAATAATTTTAAGCCGTAGAACGGTGGCATTACGGATTTGTAATTCCACCGTAGGGCTTCGGTCCATTTCTTCTACAGCCGAGCGGAGGCTTTTAAAACCTGTTTGCCGCGTTTTTTAGGCGCCCAAACCCGTATCCTGGAGTCGGGCGAACGGCGCGCGCGGCGCGAATTCCGCAATGATCCTGCTGCAACGGCCGCCTCGTTCGGTGCGCGCAAAAATTAACGCTCGGCGTCGAATTGATTAGGGCTGGAATTAGCGCGGGGGCAAGCCGTCCCGCACAGAACCCCCTGCATGCTCACGGCCCGGCGAGGCTGCTGGAGCCAAGCCCTGGGAATGTGGATCCTTATTGACCGCGCTCGGCACGGCCGGCGGGGTCGGCGCGCGGGGGGTGAGGTTTCGCGTCGCCCCGCTGCGTGTGAGGGCGCTAGCGTTCGTATTGGCGTCCCTTCGATACTGCGTTGCCAGATTTTGGCAACTGTGGCGGTGCATTTGGACTGCTCGTGTCAGCGTTGGTGAAGTTGCATTCGCGGGGTGCTGTGTCCGCGGGGGTACGTGAAAGCGATAATTCGGGTCCTGGCGCGCTACTGCGGCTCGTTCAAGTACATTCAGGTCGGTTGGCGCGAATTCTTCTTCAGCGCGGAGATGTGGACTAGTAGCGGCTCGATAGGGTTGTTCGCGACTAACGCGGCTGCCCAACCGCACAGCTTTTAGCCCCGAGGCGCCTCCGACATTGCGAGTGACCGCGAATCTTCGCGCCATTGCATCTCCGTGCGGCGTTTCCATCTCGCTCGCACGAGGCAACACTGCGCAGCCCGCGTGAAGGAGCGCGACTTGCAGCGGCACCCCCGCAGCCCCTGTCGAAGAACTGCAGTAGTGAGGTCATGTCGGACCATCGCGGAGCATGGGGCGCGCGGGAGGACTCCGTCTGGTGGCCTGGTGCGATCGCCGCCGATCAGCAGGCCTTCCACCACCAACAGTTCTTGCATCAGCAACAGCTCGCGGCTCAACAACAGCAGCAGCAGCAACAGCAACAACAAAACGACGTCGCGAACTCAACGGCCGCGACGCAGCAGCTCTTCAGCTACAAGATGGCCAGCACGTTCCAGCAGCCTGCAACCACGATGCCGAGCGTGTCTTCCCCGTCGGCAATGCGTGGCGGTTACGACTACAGACTCGGCGGCGGCGGCATGGCCGGCAACGGAAACTCTGTAATGAGCGGGCCGTCGCCCCCCGCCCCCCAGTGGTGGTACCACGGTGCAATGGACAATTCTATGCAAAACTCGCTCGCGAACCCTTCGCTCCAAAGCAACGTTCAAAACATGTCACCTGTACAGACTCCTCCTCCCCCTGTGGTAGGTAGACGCCGCTGGCGATTTGCATAACATGTCAATTGTAAACTCGTTAAAATGGCGGTGCGCACTCGCTCGCCGGCATTCTTCGCGTCCTACCCTATTACTAGGCGACCGGCAAACTTACCCTCCGACCCACGGCAATGATATCCGTAGCAACCTCTGCCCGCGGTCGGGGCCTGGGTCCACCAGGTCAACACCATCTCGTTGTTCGCTCGCAGTTGAGCAACCCAGCCGGTCAGGTTTTGGGTGCGGCACCAAACCGGTATGAAAATCACGTATAGGAAGTTCGACCAGATTTTTTCGTTTAATTAACTTTGAATTAATAGCTGTATTCTCTTCTGCTTTGTGGTTCTAGCTTTAGAATCGAATGAACAGGGAGAGCAAAGCCGATTTTTACAGCCCATGATTTTTTGTTGATACCTAGCGTTGTTCATAGTATAATTTAGACATTTCTATCATTTTTTGTTTTTAGCAAAAATTCCAGGTGCATATAGAATTTTAAGGGTCTATTGGTGAGTCTGGTAATCTTGAACACTTCTGAATTTAAGGTAATGTGCATTTTTGATGTTATATTTTTGAGAAGTATTAAATTATGTATACAATTTCATTCATTGATTTGTTTTATCATACTGCACAATAACGGAAGTCGAATTGCAATAGATTTGTTTTTTCGTTAATTGTGATCATTCCAGAATATTGATGAATTGGAAAACCACCATAGTTTTTTTTTCTTTTGTATGGAATTGTCTGAGTTGATGAGTTATTGGATTTTAAGATGAAGGTCTGTTTCCAGGAGCTCGTTTTTATTTTTGGAAAAATAAATTTAAATAAATATTGATTGTATCGAACATTTATCGTCGAGCCGGTTTAGATATGTTTAAAAGGTATCTTGGGGAAATTATTGAATTAATTTTTAGATCCCATGTTTTAGGCAGATGGTCTACAACGCTTAAACAACTCTATTGTGTTTTCTCTTATAAATGGACTTTGTGGTGTATAGTTCGTAACAAATCATCTCTGAGGGTGTATGTGAAAAGAAAAAAGGAATTAACATTCTCTTTTATTTTGGATAATTGATGGTCATACAGATGTTTCTCCATTTTGTAGAAAATAAATTTACAGGTTATGATTTAGATACTCGTCTGGTAATGGGATATCCTAGAGTATTACTATGTGAACTTTGTAAGTGTAAAATTTATGGATTTGAGAGTAGAGCCAGATTCTTAAACTTACGATTTCGTAGTATAAAACTGAACACATTGGACCAATTTTATGTTTGAAATGTCCAAAGACGCTCTTTCTTGGGATAGAGATTAAATTTTGCTCCTTTTGCTATGATACATTTTGCATGTCGTATTCGTTGAGATGTTTAATTTAATTTTTTTGTCATAATATTTTGTAATTTTTTAAGTTTTAAGAGCTAGAAGGTCGTGAAGTCGGTAGATATTTTTTCTCTTGAACCGTCACTGAATAGCATTATCTGTATGATAGGGTTGTTTTGTTGGAATATCAAATTTTAATCCCGTAGCGAGTTTTTCTCAAAAATTTTGTCATAGCAGCAATTCTCAGTTTATGCAATCAATTTAAATTTTAATACCTGTTTATTCTTTATCAACATTTCGGATGACTAAACTTTTCGTGGTCTTCAAGCTTGAAGTTTTGTTTTTGATTACTTTAGCTTTGCCTCTTACATTCAGTGAATAATAATTTTTTATTGGTTATGTGTAGAGTAAGGACCAAAAGTTTTTAGGCTTCTATACATTAAAATGAGAAGCCTTATGTAGAGAGTAATGTCGTTTGTCTCTCCGTCACTTTATGTTTCAACTTTTGATCAAGGCAATTTCCAAGCTGGAGACAAGTTTCTATTTATGACATCTGTCAAGCCTTATAATTTTTGATCTGTGATAGATAGAGACATAACGTTTTCAGTATTTTCGGTATTCAACTAAGGACCATAAGTCCGGACGCCAAAAATCAGCTTGATCGGAAAATCTCGAGATCGGTTTGACCGGAAGTGGCCGCAAATTTTTGTTTATGTATAGAAGCCCTGGACATCTGTGGAACCGGAGTTCCACGTCCGTACTTGTTTGAGACATGTTATTTATTGTTTGTTGTGTAAAGAGCCTGTTGGACATATTTGGGATGCTTTTTTATCTTTTCATTTTCCCCGTTGCAGAAAATGCTAAATATAATGGCAACGTAATTTAACATTTGTGAAAATGGCGAAACTTCAAGATTATAAAAATAATTTGAGAAAAGAATCTCTGAAATACACCTCGATAAATAAACTTAAAAAATGTATGTAAATGTGCGCAATACTAAGTTAACAAAGAGTTTTCTCGATCAATACTATTACCTCATGAATTATTTTATCATATTTAATGGTAATTTTCAGCTCTTTTGGTACTGGAATTGCATAGGTGATTGACCAATTGTATATTTGGTGGAGATTTATCATACATGATTTTTCAGGATTTTTATTGGCGCCGAGCTCCATATTAGAAACACTAATTATCTTGTAAGGTGCAATTTTTGAAGGGAAAGATTCGAAAAGAGATCGATAATTCATGATAAGTTACATTCTTACTATCAATTTTATGTTTAGTAGAACATAACTTACCATGCTCGCGATCCAACATGCATATAGAATAGCCCACCATGTTAGTGTCTGTATTGCCTAAAAAGAATTGAAATGTTAAGAAATCATCAAATAAAAGACTACTTTCCCTCCAACTATAACGTGCAAATGTTTGAAAAGATCGAGAGCAAATAAAATGGTCCAGGCCATTTTAGACTAGCCGAGATATTTCTTTAAAAACTGCCTACCATGAGATAAATTATTTATTGCGTCTGTGCTTTTTCAATTTAATATTTCACTCGCGTGCGGAAGCTATATATGCGGATGGAAATTTGCGTCAATTTTTTCAAATATTAAGAGCAACAAAAAATCACCTCAATCACAAAGGAAAAAAACATTCCTGAAAGAATTATTACCAGGATGTTTAACTTGAATCACCATCTGTTGAAACCATGTTTTGTAACAATCTTCCAACAGCAGAGTTTCCAAACGGCACTTTTCGAAATTTGTATTTACCTTCCTACAATTCTTCAAATAATTAACGTCTGTGGTACATGACTATCAATTATCTGAAAGTTTGTTCCCGTGTCCTTGTGAATAAAATTTAATCCGATCAGTCATTCAGACTTCTAACAAAAATATTTTTTTTACGATAAAATTAACACCGTAGACATTTATTTTGATTTTTTCAACTAAAGTTTGTAGAAAGCTAAATTATATTAAACATACACATGCTCAATATTTTTAGATCTAGTAATTTTTGAAATCGAATTTGGTTTGTTTCTCCGTGTCACAAATTCCTTTCTAATTTCTTATTTGAATTTTGGAATATATTTATATATTCTCATAAAACTCGAAATCCATAACAAAGAAGTGTTCATTTGCTGCGAATCAAGTTACAAATGTATAAATTATAAATTTATAACGCGTTAAAGTCACATACATGGCCGTAATGCTAAACTGGTGCCCGCGAACAATTACTTTTCCATAAATATTCGTATAAGAATAAGTATTTGAAGAACTTTGATATACCTCCAAAACACTAAGTTAGCGATAGAAGATATTTGCAATTAAATTATCAAATGTAGATTGAAGGAAACTAAATAATCTTAGATGTACAGATTACAGTGTCTCCCCAAGGTTTGAAGAACTTCAAACAATGACAACTGAATTGTCGGGCCTCGAAATTAATGTTAAAAACTAAAATTATGACTAACACAGGAGATACGAGGAAACTAAACTTCACAGTCTGCAACTTGCAAACTGTTACAGCTACCTAGAAACAATCTATGGAAACAGTAATGGTAAGCGTGAAATTATCGGATATAAAGACAACTACTATAGTTGTACAGTAATTGAGACTATGGCTTGTTAAAAGAGCTACTAGAGGCCAGCCACATATGAGATTGGAAGACTACTTACAAAAAAGGTTTTGAGAGAGAAATATGTTCAAAATTGACTAAAATACTAAAAAAAATTTATTAACCTTCATTACGGCCAATGCAATGTGCAAGCATCATATGTTTCTCACAATCGCTTTGTTTATATAACTGATAGCAGCGTCACAGTGTGCTTTAAAGCTTGCTTTCTTAATTTGAATATCTTCCTTCGAGTGCAATAGTAATGAATTGTTAGACTCTGTATTTGTACGACAAGTTCAGAAAACCTCATTATTACGCACATTAAGAAAAATGTTCTCACTTTGATTTCATTCAAGAAAGGGACATCATTTACCTTAAATTGGCTAATTCATATGTTAGACAAACAACTTCATTTAGTTAAGTAGGGAACGCTCGTCTGTTAATAAACACAAGGCCCGAAAGTTTCCTTCAGATTGTCTTCGGAATTTTGAAGAAAAAGCTTTAATTATTCTGTGACGTATTTGTGTAGATCAATTCTACGAATATTGCATAGGGATTTTCTAGGTAATGCTTTGTAGAATACATTTTGTTTGTAATATGTTTCGTCTTATAAAAAGACTTTTTTATTTTTTATTCATTTATATATTTGCTTATTTTTTGCCACACTGATAACTGTAACTGGAAAGACATTTATATTAATTGTTTTTGAGAGTTTGTAGTTTAAAGGTCAGCCCAGCAAAACTTTCTAAAGGACAACTTCGCAAACTTCTAGCAAAGGCATAGTTTTGGTTCAACGATTAACTGGTGTGAAGCATCGTTGTTCTTAAGGATTTTGCTACCTTTTTAACGTCCAATGTTTAAACTACAATCAGGGGAATTTGAATGTTCTCATGTCATTTAAAATAGTGATGAGTCATTGTTAGCTTTCAATTCTGAATACTAATGTGAATGATCGACCCACGCATGACAGCAGACAAAACGCTAAAGCACGGCAGGTAAAATGCACATTTAATTTCCACTGCGTCTGCAGATATTTTTAGGTTGTTTGTTTGTTTGTTTTTTAAATATTAGCTGTCCAAAGATTTTTCCTAATAACTAGGTTAATATTTAAACTGCTTAAAATGGCTGCAAGACAAAATCATGTTTGCATTAAAAATATTTCTATATCGAAATTTCAGAGTTTCAAAATTGAAACCATAGTTAAGGGCTATTTTAATCCAAAAATGTCAAATCAACATGGCCTAACCACAAAACTGAATATCTGATTTGTGTATACAAAGAACGTATTATGAGACTGTACTTCGTCTGTTATATGTGGTGAGAAAAATGTATATTATATTTAAATTGTCTGCTTATGAATAAGGCGAATGAGATGAAGCATTCAGAACTTCAAGAAATTTTAGGATTACTTTGATGCAAGTAATATGTGTAGTATTATTTATATGAGTCTCCACATATTAACAACTGGGGAGTTCGTATATGGACAACATTCAGCATGTTAACTATGAGTAGTGTTATACAAGATTGATAAAATATCTGTTATATGGAATTATAAAAAAAGCAGACATTGTAGAATCCATATCGGTTTCTTTCTTCTTTTTTTTTAAATGTATTGCGATTATATTTATTTTGTTTTTTTTTTGGATATATTCAGTACATCTTTCAAAAGAGGTCTTCTAGTTTTTAGTATAGAAAATTACTATTAGCACTTAGAGGGAGGTAAAAGGGGCTCTAGTGATAATACTGGCTCATTTATCTCATTATGAGAGAGTTGGGGCATCAGTCATAATAAATTTTTTTCGAAGTTAAAGGATGGTATCACAAAATGTCTTTTATGTCTCGAGGAAACCTTGCTCTCCTAGTCTGTATCCACAAGATGGTTCTGTGATCTATAATTGCATAGAGAACAATGTTAATCAGTTGTCAGTCAACCACCGCGCAGGATGGCTGTGACCCGTGTGTACTCTCTGGATTTTGAACTTATACGAAAAGTAAAGGAACCATTACGTGGTCGGCGCACACTTGCAGGTCGTCCTGTCTATTGCCGCTCGCTGAAATTCTGCTACTCGCCTCGATATGGAAGAGCATTATTTCCGGCAGCTTCTACAAAACTCTGTGGCATTTCTGGCACGGAGAACGACTATTTTGGTATACGAACACTGTTCTACTCGGGTCACATCCATCCTGCACGGCTTTTGCCCTCGTATTTTTACGTTTTGTCTTTAAAAATAGTGTGCGAAATTTTTGTAATTATATTTTATGGGACAAAACAGGTTCATTATATTAGTTTTCAATTGCAGTTGTTCTCACTACTACATTTAATGGTGACAGGAATAATTTTGTATTCCGCTAACGGTTTTTTGTCACTAGCGCACTAACTTTGGTGACTATTAACATTCGCCCAACCATAGGTGAAATACGACTGTGAGCCGTTTTCATAAGTTTAGAACAAACTTTTTCACTACTAGGCTTAATAAATGCTCGGAGAACATTGGGTTCTAATAAAATCTCTACAAAAAGCGGAGTTGATTTCAGATGCACAGAGCTGATAAAAAATATCTAAATGTGAAATAAAATTACAAAACAATACAAAAGCGATAAAAAAAGAACGTGAAATAAAACAAGACGACCTAATTTCTCCTAAATTAATTACATTACGTCTAAGATGCGATTAAAAAATGTGCATGAGAACCAAAGAATATTAAACATTGATGGAAAGAGATTGAACCATTTACGATGTGCGGATGATCTACTACTAATATCTGACAATTTATATAATTTACAAGAACTGTTAACGGATATAAATGGTAAAGCAAAAGAAATGTTTAAATATAAACAAGCTTAAAACAAGGAATTGATATACAGTTGGAAGACAAAACTAAATAGTTGATAGTTGAACAACATATTACACTAAAGTCATGCAATCAAACAAAGAATATAGATAGAGGGATACTAAATGAACCAAGAAAATAGTGCAATAGAGACTGAGAAAAGAAACAGAGGAAGACTCCCATTCAGGTGGAGGTAGATGATATAAAAAGGACAGCTGATTATAATTGGTCGCAGAAAGCGCAAAAGAGGCCAATAGCAGCGTGTGCTTGAAGAGGCCTACATCCGACAATAGATAGATAAAGGTGAATGATTTATGCACATTTTTTCCTAGTTATCTTTAAAGTACTATGTTACACTCAAAATTTTCAAAATGATTTATGATTATAATTACAAGCAAACATATGTATGATTTTTTGAGTAGTTGACCACAATTTGCATGCCGAATTAACGATGCCTTTTAAAATGTAATATTTAAAGTTGGCACCGAGAGCAGAAATTCCTTATTTATATAATGCTAATACGCCGCTTGCCTGTAATTAGCCTAGTCTTTAACAGTATCTTTGACCCCGCTGTTCAAAGCATAAGAATGCGTAATGGATGCTAGGGCTGTAAAAGAACTTTATACGCTGTGTTAGTTCCGCAGCACCGTGGTTTTACATAAAACTGTCTGCTGAGGCAACATAAGGGGTATAAAATTAAAAATTTAATGGAAATGCGGGAGGCGCACAGTCGTTATGTTCTGCGAGCTTTTCATGCTCGTGGCCGTTCGGGGATGATTAAAAGCGCGTTTGTTCGAAATTTTTCTTTGAATCGACCCGTAGAGTCGATTCACATAAATAGAACAGTTCAACACGAAGTCGTAGATTTTCTTAGATAAATGAATTTCCTTTCTAGAAACCGTTGCCATGTTTTGTTTGACGGCAAAAGAAATCTATAAAATTTCAATGGGATAAGTGGGATCGTGGACAGGCTTAATAAGAGGCGACTAATAATGCCATGGTATGAAATTCCACGTCGCACGTGAGCATTTAGAGATGAAGGAGCGTTTTTATTTACTGTGAATTTTTGATTCTTAAAATCATAATTTTGTTTGCTCACCGTCGCTATCTGGATTTATATATTTGATATTAAATTATGATTGATTAGTTAAACTTATCGCCAAAATCAGGTCAAACCCAAATATTCTCAGTCATTGTATAAAGATGACCAATTTTAACAATCGCGCTATCACTACATAATTTTATTAGAGACAATAATTATGCTAACCTTTGGTTGGTTAAGAAGTTTTATTTCATTAAGAGGGCTTTCTACAGATATGAGGTGTTGCAAGTATTTTTGGTTTCTCCATTTCAAGAATAAGTACCCGAAGTCACAATTGTAACGGTGCAACACTAATATATTTTATGGTCATGTTCGCTATCAAAATAAATGTGTTAGCACCATAAATAAGTGTAGCATTAAGACACTGCTACACAAAATAATCCAAAACTTACAGTTGAAGGAGACTGGTGAGAATTTTATTATTGACGATGCATCCGAGTTTTTTCAAGTTTCTCCAACCTGACTACAACAAACGAGTTTTGTCCAATCGAAAAGACACGTGTTGTAAAGGAAGACCCATTACGACAACACTAGACCGCATGTCACTCAACTGATGTTATGAAAACTAAAGAAGTTAAAATGGAAAATTCTTCTACAGCCCCTGTATTCTTCAAAATTTGCTTCTTCAGATTTTTATTTATTCCAATTTTTGCAGGACAGTTTGAACAACGGAAAATTTAGTTAATGGATTACGCAATTTCTCTGTAGAAAAATTCACAAGTCATTGTAAAAGGTATTGGCATGTGATTGATTAATAAAACTTTTTCTGTTTTAAATATTACCAATTCTTTTTTACAATCGTCCACTAATTTAAGGAACAAAAAGATTATCTGTTCAAGATTGAATGTTGGGGTGCAGATACTTCTAAAGAAGCATCTAAACACCGAACGTTGTGGTATTCAAATCACAATATTTATCCCTAAGTATTTGAGTTGTCAACGCAGAATCAGATGCTCGAAGTCTAATCTTTGTAATTGAGTTTTATAAAAACGAAACATTTGCTAACGAAGATTTTTAAACGCAAACTTCAATACAACTAAATATATATTGCTAAATAAGATTTCGAACTCTACAACTCGGAACGGGAAAAGAATATCAACAAGGGTGTTCACAAACATGCCTGCAAAGACGCATTTCGGAAACAAGATAACGTCATCACGTTTTTTAAGAATCTGTATTCTGTCCCGTTAGAGATGACCTGATACAGGCTTACCCTCATGTTATCTACTGTCTTGCTTTTAAAAAGAAGTGCTTCGTATTTTTATCCTATAAAAAATACTATCAAAAATACATTTACAGTAAAGAACTATGATTATTTAAAAAAAGAAGAAAATATATAGAATCATGCATATAGTTTGGTGAAAAAGTAATTTGGCAAAGAATTATGGGGAAATTTGTGAATAATTGGCAATATAGTCGGAACAGAATTGCTCAACTCTTTCCAGTAGAGGTGAAAGGAAAACTTTACGTTTGCATAGTTGAAGACCATGTATAGTAGAGTAATAATTCCCAAATTTTTCTTCAAACTTATTGTATTGGGAACTATCTTTTCTAGTCCTGGTCTTCGATTGCTTCAATCGGCGTTGCTATACAAATATAAAGTTAACAGGCAAAGACAAGTGGTGATGGCTTAACACAAAATATTAGCCCATTAGAATTTGAATTCTCTGGTCACATTAAAAACACGTTATCCACAGGCAATAACATAATCGGAAAACCTGTGATAATATTTAGGGAAAATGATATGAATTTTAAAAAATTAAACCATCTACAGACTTACATATGCCGTTTTTTGAAATAGCTGTTTGAATGAAATTCTTAATGATTCATTATCTTTGAAATAGAACATGCAGCAGAACTTTGTATCTTTTAGAAAACAAATTTTATTAATGTGTATAAAGCGTCATAACAATAAGTGATAAAATTATGTACGTATATGTTTCATCTTTTCAAATTAATTTCCATTCATATTGAATCAAAATGAGAAAACAAAGCATGTGCGTTTTATATAGTAATTGTTTTTAAATGCAGTAGGCATTAAAACACTTAAAATGTTTGTTCTGCAATCCTTAATCATTTTCAAGTTCGTTTTAACGGTTGTTACGCATTGTGTCCGCACTTCAATAACAAATTTAAATATATCTGGCGGTTTTTTAAAGTGTTCACATTTGCGCAACTATTTACATTAGTTAATTGTCATTTTGACAACGCTTTACCGTGGATATTTTCTTCCTTGCAGTCTCAACAGTCTCAGATACAGACGTCAGTTCAACAGCAACAGGCCGAATCCCAGGTTCGGCAGCAGCAGGCCGCTGAAGCACAAAGACAGCAGGAAGCGCATAGGCAGCAGGCAGAGACGCAAGCTGCTCGACAAGCGGAAGCACAAGCTGCCCGACTGCAAGCTGAAGCTCAGGTGAGGAATCACCAGACGCAGCAGAGTCAGTTGCAACAGCAGCAGCAACAGAATCAGTTGCAACAACAACAAAATCAACTGCAACACCAACAACAGCAGAATCAACTGCAGCACCAACAGCAACAGCAAAACCAGTTGCAGCAACAGAACCAGCAACACCACCAGCAGAATCAGCACACACAGACCCTACATCAGTCTCTGCAGCAGAACCACCAGTCGGTTCAGCATCACCAATCTTCGGAGCATCAGCAACCTGCACAGCAGCAGAAGCAGATCCAGCAGCAAATACTCACTGTTCAGGTACCCAGTAGAGGAAGGATGCCACGTGGCAAAGCTGATGCACGCCCGAGGGGGCGCATGACTGCGTATGCCTTCTTTGTGCAAACATGCCGAGAAGAACACAAGAAGAAGCACCCAGAAGAGAATGTCGTTTTTGCTGAATTCTCAAAGAAGTGCGCAGAACGATGGAAGGTAAGTGTTGTAAATTTTTGCATTCCTGTGTAATTTGTTAAAAACGAGCAAAATAATGATCATGAATTATATTCTAAGTTAATTTTATCATATTTTACTTTTTGACTTTTTTCCTAAGTTAATCATAATGCTTTTATGATGATAACCTTTAGACCATAAGCTCCATGATGGTTCTAAACATGCTCAACAGGTCTGAGATACCCATAAGCCCGTTCTTTAATGACGAGAAAGCAAAGACCTTGTAATAAAGTTGTCCCTTTGCTTTGCCCCCAGACCATGCTGGACAAGGAAAAAAAGCGCTTCCACGAGATGGCAGAAAAGGACAAGAAGCGCTATGACGCAGAGATGCAGAATTACACCCCTCCCAAGGGCGAAAAGCAACGCGGGAAGAAGAGGAAGCAGATCAAGGATCCCAACGCACCCAAACGAGCTCTGTAAGTTTTCTCTCTTATTACCCATGCTTTTTGGTAGACGCACAGTTTGATCGATCGGAAAGTTAACCAGAGAACTTTCGGTCATAAAGCTGTGCAAAAGCAGTCAGCGTGTTGAAGGTGTTAACTGGATGTTGGTTAATTCGTGACTTACGTTGGTACATCAATTAATTTATGATTGTATCTTGTTGGCAGAAATAGTAGTTATTCTAAAAGGACTTTCAAAAAATATATTCGGATTGTAAAACGCATCATAAACATATACATAGTCAACAACTTAACACGCACATTTTTAGTCGAGCCTTTAATTGCATCCCAAAGTTAAAGGCATTTTCAGTAATCATCCATTTGAATAAAAAAGATCAATTTTGTTACAATGAGCTTTTCACATAACTATTGCTGACTTACGGATTCATGTTGCAGCTAATTATATCCTGTTTAGCCCTATTTTTAGTTAATAATAATAGTTAATATTAGAGAACACCATCATAAAATAAATTTATTTTTACTGTAAAAAAGCATTTTGATTCTGGTTTTCCATAAACCATAATGGCTGGCATTTGTTTAAAGATATACAAAATACATATGGCTCTACAAAACTTTAGAAGATGAATCTTATGCTGAAATACAGAAACAACTCCAAAACTTCTTACACATCGAAACAAACAGCATATCGTTCTGACGTCAAAAAGGAAAACGATACCAAATATACAAAAACATAGACACAAACGAAATGTTTATTATGTCAATACATAGAGGGAATCTCATTGGACATCAAAATAGGGTTTGAATCATGTAGAAACCTTCAAAAATAAAAGATTGGGAAACAAAACCAAAGATGAAATATTCAAATATCTTGAATTTTAGCAATAAACGCGACACGGAAATTAAATCACTGAAAGGACCAATAAAAAGAACGTCTATAACTAATACTTAATGCTACGATCAATTCAAAACATTTATTTAAATATGTCGTTAACACATTTTCAATCCTCTATACCCATATATTCGCATGATATTATAAAAAGTAGACTTAAAACCTGAAACGTTCGTTTTGACATTCCTTTTATTTTTTATCAATTCTCCTCGTCTTTTGACCTATTTTCAAAATAAAAGGCTCCAAATCAACTTGAATAAAAAATTTTAATTGAACTGCTAGGCTAAAAGGTCACCACTTCTTCTTAAGAAGAACATATACTCATGCAATGTTATTCTATACCATGCTTATATCAGTTCAGCAATGTCCGTTGATCAAATTTCTCAAGTTCAGAATGTTGAATGTAAAAATTTTCCTAGAGTAACATTATCTAAATTGCAAATTTGACTAGCTCGGATTTTTTGATGTCACTTTGTCTTCAATTTTCTCTAATTTTTGCATTGCTATATCTTACATAGTACAATACCTTAATAAATTATAAAAACTAAAAACATACGGAGCAATAATGGCCTGTAGGTTATTCACTTTTCTAAGTAAAATCAGACTACAGTTTTTTGTTATCTAGACAATAGAATTGTTAAACACATTGTAACATGCAATCTTGTTGGCCCTATTGATGAACGTGAAAACACATTTGAAAATCATGAATTGGTGACCAATACAATAGCAGTACATGTTAAAGCCCAGCGGGATTTTAAATAGAGTTTGTTAATAGAAATTGTAATACCCTATATTAATACATAAAATGGCTACAACTCCGCATACTTTTACCACCACCCCTGGATTTATTCTCCTGCGATTAACAGAAAGAGAACTTTTTTAAATTCTGAAATACTGGTCACAATTGCGACTTTTTGTGGCATCAGAGTTTGTGGATATCTAGCTTCCGCATATACATTGAAAAAGTTCTTTAAAAAATTGAAAACTTTAAATTGCAATAAATGCACAAATTGTATGACTGAAATAATTGCTAGCATTCATCTTTACGTCACAGAATTATGCTCAAGAAACGTTTAATTTGTATTTTGATGTAACTGTTTACAATAAAATGATGCAAAGAACTGAAAAACTGTGAAACGAGCCTTTCATTTTTATTCGTGGGGGAAGATCTTTGACACATTTCCGATAAGGGGTAAAGAAAAATTCTTGTCCATCAGGTGCAACAAGTGGCAGGGACGACTTTTAACCGCCACCCTATCTTTTTATTCGGCGTCTTTACTGGGTTAGTGGGTTTTCTTCGTTCTTACACGAGGGTCATTAGGAATTCGAAAATAAAACTACAGGTTTATCATTTCAAAAGTAAGTTTCCCTTTTTTGTTCGCATGTAAAAACCTCCAGAATGTTATTTTCCTACATGTTCGCTATTTAAATTTTATTTATTATATTATATAATTTTTTTCGTGGTGCGTATTTGAACTGATCGTCGTACTTTTCGCCACTAGGAAATCACGAAAATATCGCGACGACCCTAAAAAACTAAAAAATGCAGTTTTTACTCTTTTGTGTGGGTTTACCTAGTAGACGTCACGTTATACCGTTTTTACCCTAGGAGGTAAAATGATGAAGTGCCTAGTTCTTATTTTCAGTCACAGTCTTTCCAAATCAAGTAAATAAAATTGGCAAGAAATAAATAAGGCAAGAATAAATTTGTAATATATTTTCAACTATTAATAAAACAATTGTTATTTTTATATCTCTGATATTGAATGGAGGTAAATCTAGCAGATTTAAAAAGACTAAAATTCTTATTTATAAATAGAGGTAGGACACAGAAAATTGAAGGGACATTATTGACCACTACGTTCAAAATGATAAATATGAAGGGACTTTTCTTCCGGTCGACGAAAACAAATATCAAGCGAGTATAAACGAACCATCTTGTGTATCGCATCCAGTTGACGCTTTCGTTCCAAAATCATAGCTTCTTAATCTAGTGTTTGTACCAATGTCAAGAAGTATGCAAAGGCTTTTGAAAGCACGATATAATATTACATGAACAAAGTGCAGCGAAAATTACCACATTGATGTAACGTTCACAAGAATTTATAATGAATGACTAAGTATAGTATTTCTAGTGAAAAACCGCATGTTGAAGAAATTGCTGACACAATATTCTAAGGGAAAAAGCTGTCATCCATCTCTCAAGAGTCATTACCTGGCAGATGGTTTGAAACTAACATTGTAAGGATTTTATTATGGCCAGCGAGATCCTAAACATAAATATAATCAAAAACCTTTGGGGAACACTTGTAAAGGAAGTGTACACAGGGATGCGAAGCAGGATATTATAGTTAACTTGAAAAGAGGAACTATTCCAGCTTGTAAAACTTTATAAAATTACATAAAATATTTGTTCGACCAGTTACTTCTTAGGATATTTGATGTAATTAAAATTAAAAAAATCTATATGCTATTAAAATGAAATCACTGTTTTCACGTAGATGTAAACTATTTTTTGACTATATTTTTGTCGCAGTGAAATTAAGAAAAACTGCTAGAATTAAAATGAGTTAGTATTTAGGCCCATTTATCGATGGCGTCGAGAAAATAGAGTAAATAGAAACACATATATAAATGTACATGCTTATTAATCGCCAGCGTGGTCCCGTGGTTGATGGGCGGGCTACATTGCGCACGGACCCGGGTTCATTTCCCAGAGATCCCTAGTGCTTAACTGGTGATTTATTCAACCACTGAAAATAATTGAGTACCTGCGTTAACTTCGAACAAGGATGGCGGTCGTCTAAAACGCGATGCTTGCCACATTAGAGTCGGTGCTCGACGACCGGGCAGAGAGCGAGCATATGAGAGCCTTAACTAACCTCTCAGTTCACAGGATGTGCTCCCATGCGAGGCGTTAGAGCCTTACCATTATTATTATATATTTATTGTGGAAACATTTAAAAACTTATCAGATTTGGAAAAAAAATTAAAAACAAACGTAATTTTTGGTTGCTTCTGTTTTGTTCTGGTTTTGCTAAATTAATTGATTATTTTCCTGAGATGACGCTCATATGTACAGAACAATTGAATTTTTTCTTTAATTAAAAGCAGTCATCTTGGTGTGCTACTTATTTTGAAATACAATGTTGCCATGCACGTTTTGTGGTTTCGGCGTATAATTATTCACTGCAGAATTTGTAAGTTCTTTGACACTTTAAACAAAAAAGTTCCCAACAAATATCGGTCGAATTCTCAGCCAATTTTGAGATATCAGTGAAGCAATTTAGAGGTCTTTGAAGGTGCTTGGTCGTTCTAATATTTTATTTTTCTTCCAAGTATTATCATTTTCGTTACCAAGGAAGCCAGATGTAGACAAGGATTATATGTACTTAAAAATATAGATAAAAGTGAAAATCCATTTTCAGATAAGGTCCTTGCAATTGAACTGTTACTTTGGCCTGTAGCTGCTGAAATTCGTTTTACACTTATTCGAGAATCCTCCAATTTTTCTCAGTACTCCTGCCGGCTCTCTTCTACAAATATCTATCACCTTTTCTGCCTACAAAAGATCCTCCCAGCGAGAAAGAAAAACGTCTAGAAATATTGTGTAACTTTTTTTGCGACAATTGTAGTATTTCTTTCTGTACTCTTCTGCTGCTACAGATGAATGATCGTTGCAATAACCGTACAAGAAAACCAATCATGTCAGTGTATTCGTCGTTTTAATGCGACACTTACAAAATGAATTAAAAAATTCAAATCAAATTAATTCGAAAAAACCTAAATTAAATTGTCCCTTTCTATCACATTTGTCATTTTCAATGGTGACAGACAATGTTTTGACAGTAAAAATTAAACTTAACATTCTTGATAACCATGGTATTGGGCAAAATGACCGTCACGAGGAAAAATAAAATGTTACAACGACCAAATGTTTCAAACGAATTTATACCCGAATTCTTGGAACATCCTGTATAAATGGATTTTTAAGTAACTAAAATACATGGTGAGGTATCTTCTTACTTAAGTCGTAAAAACCATATTATATTCACTTCTCCTATCTTTTTCTATCGAATTGTGTATTTATTTTTAAAAAGTAATTATGTATTTGGACTTGTTGAAAAAGGGAGGAAACTTAACTATCTTCCTATGAAAGATATAAAGATATAAATGCAATTTTTTTAATAGTAATATTTCGTTCTAAGAGTGTTAAAAGTTCATTATGTGTTATAAAACAAATATTGAACAACGAATCATAACACCTAGAAGAAAAAACAACAGTGGTCGGAAGCAAAAAGAAGACATTGACCAAGATCGCATGATTCCATAATATGTTTATGTAATATCGCATTTCGAATACCTTACAAAAGAGAAGTATAACAGAGAAGCTAATATATCTATGGAGAAAGTAGACCAAGTTCATGGATTCAAACAAAAATTTGCAACTGTTATGATGAAGTAGCGTTCATATGGAAATTGGATTAAAGCAATTGAAACAAAGTAAGTCTATTCATTAAGAGAATTTGTAAATTCTTTGTTTCAAAGAGTTACAATTTATTTGGTTGTATTTTAGGTTTGTTTTTCAGATGTTTACTTCGAAGTTTTGGTAGATATGCGAATCTTTGTGAAACAGTCCTGGAGAATAATTAATTTATTTATATAAATCTTAGCACAATTAAAGTAAATAGTATTGAGAATAATATTCAATGACCTAGAGCTGCTGTAGGCCAACACAACTTCCTTCTTGTCCATGATGGAGGCCGAGACCCGTTAGCTGTCCTTGGTGTTATGATGCCTCTCATTGGTCTTCACCTCGACCACACCTCACACATAATAATAGAAAGGACTGAAGTTAGGACTTGAGGGTCACAAGTCTGAGGACCATTAGTGATACAAATTGTATAGCGATGTCTGGGTCTTCTTTGATTTGGTTTAAAGCGGAGTCTTGCGATCAAGTCGCTTGCTGTAAGTTGCCTTGTCAACAGTTACCATTTCAGGTTTCCTGTACATCTTAGTTACATCGTAAACTGGGGTCTTCTTGTAGTCAAACCGCGCAATAATATCTGCAATTTTCCTGCACGAAAGGGTTCGAGTATAGCAGCTCTGCGGTCGTATCGTCAGCTCATTTTGTCGACAATCATAGGTTGTTGATTATGTGAAGCTAATTTTGATGTTACCTAATAGAGAATTGCGCATACGCATAAAACATCTCTTCGATTTTCCCATAATATAACTTAAAAAAATCTCGAATTTACTTTGACGTCCCTGTACTTCTATGGTGTGAGAAATATATCTCATTTATAACATGTTAAATTAACATTTCCGTAGAATATTTTCGGAATATTTAAAAAAAATCTCAAAAATGTTTCAATGTAAGAGACAATTTCTTACCATAATGCAATATTACCAAAAATTCTTAATTGAACGAAAGCTGCAGGTTTTGTCACATTTTAGGAATTCACCCGACCTCATTCTTATTAGAAATTTCAAAAGCTCTAATACGTGTAGGTCTCAGGAAAAAAATTTTTGTAAGTATGTTTGTTACGTTGCAGAGCGACCACGTTTACAACGTATGGATGCTAGCTGCGCCTAGTATTTCGTTTGGATTTCATCTGACATTGAAACAACATCTCTTTTAGTTTCGAGTGTTCATTGTAAATTTAAATTGAGGATTATTTTTAATTACAACTATTTCAAGGTAACATTTATTTTACAATTTGTTATTCGTAGATAGCCGGTTTTCCCGAAACTTCTAGTTCCAATTGATGGTGACGGATTACTAGTCGCCTTCCTTTATATGTCTTTTTTTGCATTTGATGGTTCCACTTTATCGTCAGTGAAAAATCACATTTGAATTTCATTTAAGTGTTATAACTTGATAAAAATGCTTTGTTTGGATAACTCAACGCTACAGCTAATTAATTCCCTTTTGGAATTTGCATGGATTAGGACGTCCGACATCCTTTTTGCCTTTTTTTTTTATTAGTTGAGCGCCATTCTGTTTACTATACTTACGTTAAATATGAAATCATCAGCTACATGTATACTCCAATACTATGCAGCCTGAAAATTGGCGACAATTTTTTTTTCTTCAAACCTTACATTTGAATTATTTAACATCAGAACCGAGATTTCATTTGTATGCATAGTAAGCGTAATACTAATGGTAGCTTGTCGTTTGTACTTTTAGTCATCTTCGATTATAATCTCATCAGTTCCCAGTGGAGTAACTGTCGCATTTGTCATTATTTTTTGTCATTGTGCTTGTTTATAAGTGTTGCTCAAATATTGATCCGTCAGTGAACTCGATGTAAATTACAACTACATCTTTACGCCGAGGGAACTATTTGTTCTCAAAATTTTTAGAAGAATGTTATTTTCATGCTAGTTGAAGGCTTGTACTGGTCGGCGATGAACGGTTCATTATTTGTTATTTATTGTCTCTAATTAAATTATCCATCCTTGATACCACGAAGCCATTTTCACGCCAGATATGAATATTCTTGCAGTGAATTAATAGAGAAATTGTAAACTCATTGTTTCAGCATCTTGAGTTTTTTTATGATTTTATTAAAGGTATCATTTGAATAAAACTTGGGCATTAAAATACATATCACAGTATTAGCATTTTATAATATTTCCCGATTTTAACACTATGAGTGTTTACATATTCAAAATTGCAACTTCACACATTTTATAATAATATTTATGTAGAGTTAATTTTTACCAAAAAATTGCAGAAAAGAACAAATAACTGTTTGCGGATAAGAACCGTGTAAAATGAATGAGACTAACAATAAGTATAAAACCCCTTAACGGTAAAACAGCGATTGTTTGTTGATAGACTATAAATTGCCATATCTTGCGGACATGCGGTTGTTGAACGCAACGCCGTAGTGCGCGAGGCCAATACACTAATAAACGAACTAAACCAAAATATTTTCTATTTTCTATATAGTTTCCTTGTGAATTTTTGTAAATTGAGCATGCTACCGTTTCATTTGCGTTGCACTTAAATGCCTTACAAAACTTGTTCACTAACGAAAATGAATGCAAACGTCTTATTAGTTTGTTTTAATCGCGTTTACTACAAACTTTTGTCATTGCTTTCACAATAATTATTTTATCAATGCATTGAAAATATGCCCAATTGAATTTTTTGTCGTTTGAGAAATAAGAAATTTAAATTTGAGTTTAATTATCAATAGCGTTATCCTTCGGAAGTGGTTGACAAACTACTAGTTTGAAATCTGTAGAACTTTTAGTCTACGAGGTTGCTTTGATGAGGAATATATTGTTTTTATATTAAAAACAATAGTTGGAGTTCTGTAATACACTTATTTTTCAACGTAGGCTTTTAGAAATTGAACTTTTCTTCAGATCCCAATTTTCCTTCGCGTATGTGGGTTTCTTTGGAGCTATTAAAATATTCATTTCCGCTCTATATCGCCTCTTTAAATTTTTATTTATTCACGGAAGCTATGAGACTCAAAAATAGTTACATATATATGGCCAATATGCTGGACGTGAAAGAATTTCAAAACTTGTGTAGTCGATTTTTAATCAGCAATACCAAATTTTTTGGCCATTTCCGTGATTATGTGTTTGATTCCTTTAAATGTGCCAGTAATGATCTTTCCATCTTTCGAAGTAGTTATCAAGAGAATTTCTTTTGTCCTAGAAATCTTTCTTCGAGCAGATGGTACGCTTTTTGCATCTTTGGATTACTCTTTCAGATTCTTAAGCGGTTTCAGACAGTGCTCATATTCGTATATAAATTCATTTTTGTTTTAGAGTGAGCAACATTCTGAGAATTTTTTTTATTATATAAAATGAGGTGGATTCGTCGTTCACTTGAGATTCCGTGATCTCTACTAACTCACTCACTTTCACTTGTTCGTCGCCAAAAAACATGAAATTTGTCGATTGTTTTTGATCTCCAAGACTTAATGCGTCATCGATGGTTGTTCTGCAATACTTGAATTCATCTATCCAAAGTTGAACGGTTCATAAAAAGTATGTCATCCAATGTACGCAGGGAAAAATGTATGTTCTTTTTTTTTACGTGAAACCGTCTTTAAGTTCAGTAGGAATACAGAGTGTCATTCCAAAATTATGAGCGATGCCAAAACTGTCGAGTTTGAAACTACTAATAATCGAAGACTACTAGAGGGAGAACAAGGGTGAAGGCGGCGTTCGACAGAGGAAAGTTGAAAGCGGTAAGCAAATCAGGCGAAATTTTCCCCGCCCTCCATACTACGTAGGAGGGGACGTTTTCACGGAAACCTCACATTAATCTACTACTACTATTACCCACCCAATTTTTTTTATATATTTTTTTAATTATAATTTATATCAGCAGCAATCGGAATTAGTACAATAAATTTCTAGTTAATTTTACGACATTTAAAGAATCTTGAAGACGAACGCGCAGTGGTGCTATTTCGTCTTCCTCCATCTTAAGGTTTGGATAGTTGCTTTATGTTATTCTGTCAGGTCCCAGGGCCACTTGCGCTTTAGTCTTCCTATCGCTATTTTTTATGTTAGTGATGTCCTAGGAGTATGTTGTGATGCCTTGTAGTTCGCTCTTTAGTTATATCCCGCATATATTGTATCTTGGAATCTGAGAGAAGTGTTTGTTATGTACTAAGGCGCATTGAAGATGTTTCTCAGTGTCTTCAACTGAAATCGTTGTATATGTCAATGTTCAAGTAGCTGGCGCAACCCCATAATTCACAGCCGTAGGTCGCATGATGCTTTTGTAAATAAGTATTTTGTTTTCTTGTGATATTTGGGCCCCAACGCTGTAAGGCATAAATGGGAAAAGAGAAAGAAGAAGAAGTGATATTTGAATTTCGCCATACAAGCATTTTTTGAGCCTAATTTCTCATTTCTTTACGCCTTTTTTAAGATACGCGTTTTTCACGTTAGTCCAAATTATTTAACTTTACTAGTGGTATGAGAACTTTGTTTAACATTATGCAAGTGGGCACTGTGATAATCTTATTGTGAATGTTATATGGGTTGATTTTGTTTCATTGGCTATGATCTTCCATTTCCGTAACTCGTCCATTTAGTCCTTGCAAGAAGTTTGTTGTAGTTTGAGGATCATGGCATGCAAGGATGGCGGTATCATCAGCAAATGTTCCCACAAATAAATATAGAAACAGGCCCCAGAACACTGCATTGAGAGACACCCATAGTGATTGGGTATAATTGCGAGGTTTCATTTTCAAATTTGGTTTAGAGGTATTGATTTGACAAATACGATTTAAACAAGATAATATCGATGTAGGAAAATATGTTTTATTTCAAACAGCAGTTCATTGTACCACCATACACGGGCGAAAGCGTGTCTTAACATCCAGAAATATTGCTAAACAATATAGCTTTCGATGAAGTGATTGTTAAACAAGTTCGGTTATTCTGTAGTATTGTTGTATAATAGAGTGCCTTCTCTGAAATCCAAATTTATTATTAGCTCTTCGAAAAGATTTGAAACAACAGACAGTAAGCTGATAGCGGGGTAAGATTGGACCTCGTTTGGTGACGTTCCAGGTTAGTAAATTAAGATAGTTTGGGCGAATTTTAGTTACAAGGGCCAATATATTAAGTGTAACATTGCATTCATTGCTGCTAGTAAAAATCGTTTCCCTCTTTCTGGTAACTGTTTTAGTATGAGATCTGTAATTAGGTCAAAATTTTATCCTTTTTTTTTATTAGTTACCTGTTTTACTCCGTTTCTTAGCTCATCAGTTGTAATTTTTTTTATTGGTGGAGATAGCTGCAACGGTACATCTAGCAAGTTTTCGTCCTCTCATCAGTCTTGTTAAAATTATGGGTAAATACCTCTGCTAGGTGTTGGGCAAATAGTATGACTCTTTCTTTTTCTGACCTTGCCCATGAGCCAACGTGCTAAGGTCTCTTAAATCCTTTGATAGCTTTCTACATACTGTAATCATCTTTAGATGGCCTCCTTTTGTAGTTCTGAAAAATTATATTCCGTACTTCCATCATTTTTTCTTGAGCTTGTTAGCAAATTAGTTGTACTTAGTTTTATCATGTATATTGTATGTGCGCTGCCAGACTACCCTGGACTTTATTTTTCTCTTATCAGTTCAGCTATTCTTTTGAAACATTAATAGAGTTTAGTTTTTGATAAATCGGAAGTGTATCAGTCTAAGCTGCCTCTTGAACTGCCATTATAAAGTTACTTCTTGCACGCTCTAGATCTTTTAGTGTTTCTAAACTTACGTTAATATTTACATGTTCGTACATATGTTGTGCTAGTCGGTTCATCTATTACAGAGATTTGGATAGTATCTTGGTGATACTACTGACAGTAACAAGAAAAATGGTAGAAACATTAATTGTATGATGAATTACACTGCTATCTATTTTTCACTGCAACGAATTAATGTAAGAATGATATGCAAACATGAAATATTCATCTATAAGAAAACTATGAATCTAAGAATACTTGTTAGTGTCGCCCTCCATGATGAGTATGGGAGTGAAGTTATCTATGTAACTTAAATTTTAACGCTGCTAGAACGGTTTTAAAAAAAAATAGATAAAATATTTTAGGACTCGTTTACCTTACCTCCACTTATACGCATATTTGAATTTTAAATTATAAAAATTATGTATAAGAACCTCACTTAGAGAATACATTTGTATTGTTTTAAATTTAGTTAACTAGAAATGCTGACGTATTTGCTGTGGAGTAAAAGATTTGTATAGCTTCGGTGTAGTGGAACTAATAGAATTAAACATTATAAAAATGCAAAACGGAAATTATTATGTGAGGTTGCTTTTATTTACCTGGAAAAGGGAATATTCACTAAAGCCATAAATAATAGTATTTCGAAATTTTGTCCTGCAAGAATTTGGCTATTTGGTAGTAATTCTACGTTCATGCACAAGAAAGCAATTCAAAATGCTCATTGTATCTTGAAAAATTACCTAGCAAATAATCATTCTTATGAAATTGAAATTAACATAAAAAATGTAGTTTCATCAAGTCGAGTAAACTTGGAATCCGAGACTTGTAAAGTGAAAAATAAACAATTAAAAAAAATCTGGCGTGAACATCAAACGACTTTCCTTATCCTATTATTTGGGTAATTCTGGCAAAAATCCAGGGCTTCAATTTCTTCAATTTTTTTTCGAGTTCCTATTTTACCAACTTTTACTTTAAATTCATGTTTATCTCGTGATAACAAATCATTTTTATTCTCATGAATTTTTTATATCTTCAACCGTTTAGATTTGCAACCTTGCGACCAAACGACTAGGCCGATTTTTACCAAAAGCTTCGCACTGCGTCCCCTACCTACAAGTAACTTGCATACCAAATTTCAAGTCTCTAGCTCTTACGGTTCTCGAGATATCCATCCTGTTTACTGACAGAGTGGCAGATAGACACACACGCGCACGTCAAATTTCCGCCGATTACATTACTTTCCTTATTATAGGATAAGGAAAGTAAAAAATTGTAATGGTCATATCATGGTCACGAAAATATCACCGAAACGGAACGTCCTTTAATTGTGTATGCATAGTAACACAATTCTTCTGAAACAACACGCCATTCAAACACAGTTAATTCATTTTTGTCGTAAAAATCTCACGTGACATGTTCATTGTTACGAATTGTCATATTGCTAACGTCGTTTTTAAAGAAATAGAATCCAAACGTATCGAGCACCATTTTGTATTTTATGTTCGAATAAGTGGAAATAAGTTTTATCACTCGTGATTTATTTCATTGAATATTCTTTATTCATAATTGAGGATTAGTGCTTTGATTATATTATAGACGTGTATATATATTTCTTATATCGCATATTTTAGTCTTAAGAAGGGTAGCTAGCTATTAGTTAGGGTTGGAATTTGTACTTGAATAATTTGAATCGAGTGCGTTATGGGAATGGTTGCAATACGGATGAACGGAAATAGCAGCGTTTAAAAAAAGTAAAGTAAAAAACTTCCCAATCTTTTCGATTATATGTAAATTTCACCGTCGATAAATTATTTGTGCAGGGAATTTGGAAACTTTCTAAAATTGACATCTTACTAATACCGACGATTTTCTAATTTAATATTCTATATTGTGCTTGATTGACATGGATTGCCATCCCGCAAGTTTTCAAGTAGCTTAGTAAGTTGTACTTCACTTTGAACGTTTTGTAAGTAAACATGTCTGTTGCCTTCAACGATATGATCATTGCGGACTTACATTACTGTACTGTGGACATATACACTAAAGGGAGTCTTACAATATGTTGATACTTCTCTTACAAAATAAATGGGTTTGAATTTTATGCGGTAGGCCATACAAACGAATTCAAATTAAATAAAAGCTAATTGGATTGTATCACAAACACATGTAAATTAAAACACGACATATTAGAATAGTAGAGCATTTATTTAAAATACTTGTTCTGCATTCAAAGGATGGTAAAGAAATGGAACTTATTAAAACTCGCATCAAGAAACTCCCTTAACCCACCGCACTCATCTTTCAAGACCTTCCTCTGATCCGAAGGTAAATTATGATAAAGACAATCATGAATTATACTAAAATGATTGTAAATGACTAACGCATTGGCTCTTGTCATTCACTAATACTAATATTTGCAGAAAAGTTGACAAAAATATAAATATTTGGAAAACCAAATTCAGTAGCACTAAAAGAAGTTTTAAAAATAAATTCCAACATTTCGTCTATTATGTTTTTTTTTTTTTAATATTTTGATTATAAGAAGACATTACACTTCGCTCGTATTCGAAAATCTGGTTTTCATTTTATTATAGAGGAAAAATATGTTAAGAAGCAAAGAGTCAATATAGAAATTTTGACGTTTTACTCTAAATGCTGACCATCTTTCCTTGTCTTTTTTAACTTTTCTTTTAGCTTAGCGTTTCTTAGTCTTTGACGTTTTAGCAACATTTCTTAAGTAAAAAACAGGTGTTTTATATTTTATTTATGAGGAAATATCTTTGAGTTGAGTTGATGTCAAAAAGTTGTATTGAGTACCTAAATGGTAACTGTCACAAGCACAAAATACAATGAACAGGATGCCTTTAACGTATTGATAAATTTAGGATCCAATAAAAGATCTTTAATCAATATCAATCACAATATAACAGACTCTAATTATAATGCTTTTGAGACCTCTACTTTATATAATTGATATCCGTTCTTGGGTAATTTGTCTATTTCACAAAATGCAAAGCTACCCGTTCTCTTTGTACATCTTGGAAGTATTGTTTTAAGAATTTTCTATGATATTTTCCGTTTCTGGAGACTAGAAGTCACGCAAAAAGATTTGCTACACTTCCCAGCTATTGCAATACATCTGAATTATGCCCTCATTTACACCGATGCCAGAGAACTATTATTACAATTCATGTATATACACGATTGTATGGAGTAAAAATAGAAAATTGAACATATTAAATAATAAAAAGTTTCTCAAATGTAATGAGTCATGAAGTAAACAATAATAGCAGAAGGAAAAGCAAATGCAAGAGCTGTTAATATAACATTGAAATGTATATCTACTTCAATTGTAAGCCGAAAGTTCATGGTGAAGAACATCGAACCTGACTGCGAAGAAGCTGAATTTTTGTTTTATTCTTTTCTATTTCTCCCATAATTTTTCATCATCTAATGCATGTAAAAATTTGTTCTTTCAAATGCAATATCGCCTGCCAATTGTTTCTTTGTAAAGTTCATAGAGTTAGTTTCCATCTAAATGGCGTTACTATTAGGTGTTTTATGTTATCTGTATCCTATCCATATATTCACCATCTTACTTAAACCACATTATAATCAATCCCATTTAATTTAATTTTGGTACTAAGATGACAACAGCTTTCTTGTACTTTCTATTGGTAGTCATCACATTGCTGGCAACAATTTGAAAGAAATATAATGAAATTGGTTAGTTTTGATTTATGTGAGAATATAAACAAAAGATTATGTAGTAGTTTCCTATAGCTTTTTATATCAACAGAAAATGCTATTTTAACTATATCATAAAATTTAATTTTACAAAGTCTCTTAATGGTTAAAGTTAACGACCTCTGTACGTTTGTTATAAATTCGAAGGTCTCAAATCGAGAAATGACCCTTTATTTGATCGAATTTTCCAGTAACATTGGACGAATCGTTTCCTGTTAAACAGAAAACTTATTTGCTATTATTTTTACAGCATCACAATAATTTTGTGTGTTAAAAGTTAAATACAGATTAACAACTGATGTGGTTATCAGGTGATTAAAAGTTTAAAATTATTCTTTAACAAACCTACTTTATAATTGTACGATTTTTTTAATAAATTTGAGTACATCAAACTTGTTTTTAAGAAATTTGCTAGCATTATTCAAGGAATATGGAATTGGTTAAATGATCTTGACGACGATCACTCCTAGCTTAGACACTCAATACTGAGTCGCACACCTCCACAACTGTATTTTGTGTGTATTTTGATGTTAATAAAGCATCGTGAATGCTAAACAGCTTTTTGATGTAAACGATAAGAATTTATTTGAGAAGCATTTCTTTAAAGAACACTAATTTTTGGAATCCTTTTTGACGAGACCACATTTTTTATTTCTCACAACAATAGCTTGCTTATAATTGATTTACGGTTATGTAAATTAGTGTAGGCATAACATTTGAAATTTTAAGACTGCCTAAAGAAGAAAGAGCAAGTTTCTTCAAGTTTGTTCAATATTTAACGGCAACGTGCAATAGGGATTGCGATTTTCTACTTTTTGTAAACAGATTGTAAATGCTTGAATACTTATACTGGGTCAAGTGAATGTATTGCTAAACAGATTATATCCACCATACAAATTAATCCTCTAAAAATAGTAACCTAAACACATTTTCTGCCCACCATATAAGAGTCGGCGACATATCAAGATATTAATTGTTAAGTAGTGTCACTAACATTTGATATATACGTGGGAAGGCGCTACCTTGCTAAAAGTGGGTGTTTAATATCCTATTCTTATCGAGTCAAAGAGATTAAAATATTCTGCATTCATAGTCTTTGCATAGAATACTAGGCGTTGATTTGTTGATGTTAATTGTTCGGTATTATATGTATACAGAATGTTTTAAAACTTAGACGAATATTATAGTCAACATTGTAGACCATTTATTAACGAGTATACGAGTGACACAAACCTTTCCGACGCTCCATAAAAGAAACGCAAATGGCTCATACCTAGTTGTAAACTTTTTACAAAGCACATCCAAGAGAACACAAATTTCTGTGTAGCACAAGTCTTATTTCAAACACCAATTATAAAGAATAATCCAACAAAACAGTTCTGTTGAATTTTTAGTGGACCAGTGGTGTGCACGATGAAATTAGTAAGTTGATTGCGGCACCACCGCTTTCTGAAGTGAAGTTTTCTAGAGCTCACCAATAGGGCTTGCAAAGTCGATTTCAGTGGTTATTGTATTTTATTCATTTATGCTCCATCAGAGGTGATTGATCGATTTTTTTAATGGTAGAGAATGAGTTCAGAAATAATTTCGTCGTTAAAGAGGACTCTGCAGTATGGCAGCTGCGAACTTGTCAAACGACGCCTTTTAAGTCTTATCTACTTCATATGATCCGTTTGCAACTATTGCCATCGAAAAGGGTGCATGTTCAGCTTTTTATATGCGTTTCATATTGGTCTTTACTATTGCTTACAAATGAAAAACATGGGGCCGGCGAAGAGATTGCTCTGTAAGCAATCCCAGAACGAACTTAAAAAAACCTTTCGATTTCGAATTTCGGGAAAATTCGAAATCGAATATCTGGAAAATTATTCGACATAGAATTTTTTCTTCATTTTCGAATTCAGCGTAAAATTTCCTATAAGAATCACATTTAAAATCGTAATGTCGAAAATTTTCCCGAAATTCGAAGTCTAATATCTCGAAAACTATTCGACATAGAATTTTTTCGATTTCATTATTGAAATCAGCGTAAAATTTTCTTTAAGAATTACTCATAAAATCGCAATGTCGAATTTTTCCCGAAATTCGAAGTCGAATATCTCAAAAACTATTCGAGATAGGAACTTTTTGATTTCGATTTTGAAATCAGCGTAAAATTTCCTATAGAATCCATTTTAAAATTTTAAAAAATCCATAATTTTGTGACAGCGACAGACATAGAATTTAGTAACGAACTTTTTAAGTTCGTTGACTAGCGTTTGGCGATTTGAGGATAAAAAAACGTACAAAATAATAATACAAGTCAGTTCCCACTATTTAAGAATTTTGAATTTCATTGTTGGTGATCTTCGTTTTTGCACCCCAACTGTCGACTATGTTGTGTACGGTGGACCCAATACCCAATATATCACAACAATGTTATGATAGGTTTATTCTTAAAAGTCAAATAGTAGTTTCATGGGATAATAATGTGTTGCTTGTGGTTTGACAGCAAGAAATCAACTTATCGGAAGCATGTTGAAAGTGTGTCTGTGAGAAGGTCGATAAGCAATTTAACTAACTCAATTATATTACTTTTAAAAAACCTCTCAAACTTAATTAGAAACATTCTTTTGCAGGTCGGCATTTTTCTGGTTCTGCAATGACGAGCGCAGCAAGGTAAAATCTCAGAATCCCGAGTTTGGTGTTGGCGACATCGCTAAAGAGCTGGGCAGAAGGTGGGCTGAGGCAGACTCAGATATCAAATCGAAGTACGAAGCAATGGCCGAAAAAGACAAGGCCCGTTATGAAAAGGTAGGTTTGTTTTTGCACTGGTGCTTTGCATTTAATTATAAATAAATTACGCCTTTTCCCAAAGGAAATGACAGCATACAAAAAGAAGAACAACCCCAGCATGCCTGCTGCACCAGTACCTGATCCTGAGGAGGAGGACGATGAAGAGGAGGAAGTTGAGGAAGATGAAGATGAATAAGTACATACAAATCATCGGTGTAACCTCAATCATGCCTTTCATTCATTCCCTTCATGTAAATAGCAGTGTTTGTGTTCTCATTCTTTACCTGCATTTGTTTGTTTGTGAGTACTTATTAAACAACTGGCGGTGTGAATGGAAGTCTGGAGTGATTTTGTATAAAAGACTCTTGACCCATTACTGCATTATCATCTCTGTTTAAGATGTTTGTAATTTGAATTAAAATTTTTAATTTGTAATAGGTAGATCTTAAAGGAAGTATGTGTACAATTCTAGTATTTTGGTAACCAAACCCCGATTTCTCCAATTTCAAAAGTATTTGTAAAGTCTGCGACTTTATTTACTTCAATTTTACTGTGTATTACAATAGTTATTTTTTTAACACTGCGTTTTAATTTTTGTGAGTCCGTGCTCAGGCAAGTCCAACGGGTTCAGTCATGTGTGTTTGCAGCAATCAAAGGTTCGGTGGCCCTTATAATTGACAAAGCGTGGGAGGTGTCTGTATCGTAGTTTCTGCAACATGTTACCATTAACTCACGACAGAATTTGCTCCTTTACTTTACTGCTCAACCATCTATAGATGTGGCAGCAGTAGAAGCCCGACAGCCATTCTAATTTGATTGCTGCAAGATACCATTTAATTTATATAACTATTCTATAACGTTAAGTTAAAATATTTACTAGTATATGTCATGTCGATCTTTTTACCCTAGAGGATAAGCAGAGCAGAGTATTTTTTGCCATTACAAGCGGTTGTTACTAAGCAGACATCGGTTATTTAATGTGCACCACGCATGTCGTGGAAGCACCAACAGACTGCCTCAACATACTTTAGTATATTAATAATGGACAATATTTACTAGTAAAGTGGTGTCGTTTATATTGCGCCCGTTACTATCTACCCACCTCGGTTCTTTGTGTCGGTGGCGAATTTTCACATACTAAGTGTCCCTTAAAATGTGAGCGTGTGGAGATAAATGCCAAACCATGCATCGATTTAGCCGTCGATACCACACTACAGCAGCTTGGGCGTGCATTGGTTGCATTCGCTCAGCTGAGATCAAATATGGGAAAGTTCGCTCTCGCTCCAAATTCTTATACGTTCCCTTACATTCAAGCGGGAGTAAAATGTAAAAAACGTGTTAATCCTTGATAGTTAATGAAATGAATGTTAACATGTTTAATGAGTTCCCCCGGGAATTGTTATTTTTACAAGTTTACTCCATGAAATGGAAGGAAGTGTTTTACATTCATGACATTTGCTCTGTATTATTTTAGGGAGAATTGATAGAAGCAATGTTTGTTTTTTTGTATCTCATAGGGATTAATAAAAATAATAAAACTTTTCAGAAGTGTAGCCTTGTATTCTTGAGTGTACAGCAATGCTAAATACTAAAAATGGAAATGCGGTTAATGGTTAGGTGGCATGTAGAATTTTGCTGTAAAGGTGTTTACATATGAAATAGGACTTCTATATATTTGTGGAACATTAAAAATACACCACGTGAGAAGGGGAAAATGACAATTTATTGGGATTTCCCCTTATTGTATTTCATAATGGATTTTTTGTAAGTTTTGTTTATTGGATAACAAATTGGTTATAACTAAAAATAGTCATTATTATAGAATAGCCGGTCATAAACTAGCAAAACGATGGATTTGAAGCAAAGTTAAAATGCATAACGGCTAGCCTACAAAAGAACCCCAAGTAGATTCCCTTATTTTTAGAAGCCGTTTATAATGCAAAAAACTAAATTTGTAATGATGAGGGGCTCTTACCACTTGTGGGATTATGACCTGCTAATTGAGAGGTTAAAGCTGCTATATGCTTACTATTGTTGCACACAATCTCTGGTACAGGGTAATGTGACGAGCACCCTCGCTTAGAGAATGCATTATTACCACTTGATCAAAGTGAACTTGAGTACGAAGTTATTATTGGTGACTGAGTAGACCACTTGCCAGTGTACCGCGCCACTAGCGCCAAACAAACTAAATTTATTCATTAAAATCTAGTTTTTCCACCTTCTCTTGTTTTTAAGGCTTTAACTGTCGGACACTGTACAGATGAGTTTGTCTATCTTTGCCTGTAAAAAGATGACTCATTTGATGGATAAATACTAACCATTTTTCATGAAAAGCAGGTGCTTGAAGATGGCATTTTGCTACACAATCAACAGTAGTCCAGAAGTGTTGTATAGTATTCATATCAACTAATTAGCCCATAGAAACTTTCAAATGCGGTTTGCTTCCTGCTTTTGGGCGTTTTTAGCAGTACGATAAGGAATGCAATCTTCTTAAACAGGTTGGAGTAATTTCCAAGATGCCTTCTGATATAACAATATATTTCTCACAAACTCGGATCCCAAATTCCAAATGGCACCACATACCATGTAGGAAATCCACTATGCTTGACAGTGGCTCGAAATAGACATATTAAATTCTTAAGTGGGTAATCTCTAGACACATGCGTCTGTTACAGGAAAACTAAATAAAAGATGACGTGCCATAAATGATCTGGGCATTTCAGCTGTTACAATGAAAAGCGGTTTTTATTAGGCAGCAATGTCATAATAACTGATCTGATAAAATTGCCTGACAACCATGTTAAAACTAATAGATTTACACCCATAACTTGTTTTGCCAATCTGAGTTGTTGATGTGACCCTAACGAAGCTAGATGTGCCCTGGCAGTTTATTTTTTTATATCTTGCACTATACAATTGACCATAGACAGTGGAATATTTAAGGTTCTGTTAATTTGCATCTGATTTTATCACCTTTCTATTATGCAATACGCTCTCTGATAATTGCTTATTTTTCCAGTACAAAGAGTTTTTCATATACTGTGCCTTTCAGGATGTCGCTGCAGACAAACCTATTTGTCAATGAGCCCGTTTGATAAAACTCGTGAAACTTTTCGAAATCTACTTATGGATTGTCCATACAACAATCAAATTTATTAAGTGGCATAAGTTTTGCGAGTCAGTCGAAAACCAACAAGTTTATTTTATCGGTACCAACCGAAGTAATTACAATTACTCAACATTATTCAAAGTATGCGCTCCCAGATTGCTCAACTTGCCCTTAGTCAGACATGCAGTGTGATGCATGGCATTGTTTTGAAGTAGGATATATGAATTGAGTTCCTAAAAAGAGATAGAAGATAAATCAGACAGAAATTTAGAATGGTACTACAAGCTATTGAAAGCTACATAGACCAGGAAACAATTGTAACAAAAGCAGGCCAATGTTAATATAATTTAAAAAGTGACAAAATTCAAAATATACAAAAGATAAATGAAAATAATTAACAATCCAAAACGTATCCTAGAGTAAAGAAAGAATTTACTGCCAAAGATACGGCGAATAAGAGTTTTACAGCATAACTGATTAAATTACAGAGTACAGGAAACGAGAAAATATTTTTAGGCGTAAGAAATACACGTACGAGGTCTGTTCAAAAAATAACTTGATTATTTTTTCTAATTGTTTCAGGCATACTTATGGGTAACTAAACTAGTTTTTGGCGCCTTTGAAGTATCTCGTTCCTCAACAGATACGCTTCATCCAGCGGTATTTTCAGTTCTTCAAGGAATTGTTTTTGGGGTAGCTTTTAGAGCCTATGCCGAATTCGTTTTAATTTTCTCAAATGCAACAAAACATTTTTTTAAACATTAAATTCAGTTTTGTGAACATGAGTAAGTCAGCTGACGCTAGGTCGGAGCAATAAGGAGTCTAGGAAAGAACAATTACTTGAATTTTTGCACAAAATTTCCGTTCGCTCTCAAATCGGACAAAATACTCGTAATAGTGAGTGCAGCTTAATGACAATCGTAAGCTTGTTACATTTGGTTAGCTTTCGTGAAAGTTATTCCAAGTTTTACGCAAAATTTACATTGCAACACTACTTAAAACCACGAAAATCGACGAACACGGGCTTCTTTTAAATCAAAAAACAAATCGAAAAAGGGGGTTATTCGTTAGACCGGATATGGTTGCCACATCACATTCATGGACACCGTCGTGCAAAAATTCAGTTACTTTTTAAACAAACCTCGTATATAGTTAAAAAGCAAATGCAAAAATTATAATGGATTCGACAGTGTGTTATAAGATTAAAATGTTCAATAAAACAATGTAAAATGACGGTAGAAGAATTGGAAACAACATAAATTAGTTATGGTAAAAGGCAGTAAGATTACAATGGAAGAAGAAAATAGTATTACACAGATTAGGAGATATAGAATTGAAGAGGAAATAGAAACAGATTACTAATTTGCTAAACAAAACCTGCGAGTATTGAAAAAATTAAAAAGTTTAAAACTTCATAACAAAGAAAAACGGCGAATGAAAAATAAATAACTACAATAAAATCTTAAGTCGGTGGAAGGAAAAAAAGTAAGAATAAAAATAAAGGTACAGGATAGCGTTTTAACTAAAAAATAAAAAATAGGATTACATCAACATAAAGAATCATTAAAAGAATAGTTGTCAAAACGTAAAAGTTTGGGGAGGAAGTAAATTAGAAATACATCAAACTCCCAAATCATTTTGGACTCGAATAAAAGCAATAAAAGAAAATACTATGTGGATTAGGGGATAAACACACAAGAAGACTATTGTGAAAATATATTGGATGTGAGAAAATGCACATCAACATCTAAAAATAGATACAGATAATACAGGCAAGGATAAAAAAATAAAAATAGAGAAGAAGCAATTAACCCATGCTAAGATGAGAAAGGAGGAGGAATAGAAGAGTAATAACTTCTTTAAAGAAAGTTGGGTTCAGCTGGCCTGGCTGATAGCACTCAGTAGGGGTTCCTATCCTAGGGTACGGGTAACAACAACTGGTCAATAACAGACCAAGCTTGATGTTGGACCAATCTCCCACTCGATACAACACTAGCAGTTAGGAGTGTACCACTCTGATCAAATTTGACCCGGACTGGTTAAATAAAACATTTTTATGTATTTTAATCCAAATCTTTATTATCGCCTTCAAAATAGGCTCCTTTTGAGCCAATACAAGCATGCCAACGGTTAATCCAATATTTCATACACTTCTTATAGGCCTCGGTCGGGATGGCCTTTAGTTTCTTCGGCGAATTTCTTTTTATGGCCTCAATCGACTCATGGCGCGTTCCCCGGGGCGGATACTTGAGTTTCGGAGCGATGACTTTTGTTTTGTGTTTGGCCAAAAATTCAGTTACAATCAGGCTGGAATGTGACGGTGCATTATCGTAGTGAAAAATCCATGAATTGTCTGCTCACAAATCCGGCCGTTTACAACGAATTGCTTCACGTAGACGCCTCAAATGGGCCAAGCAGTAATCCTTATTGACCTTCTGGAACAAATTCATGGTGAACCACACCATGATAATCGAAGAAAACGATGAGCACCACCTTGATTTTCGACTTTGACGTGGTTTTTTCGGTTTCGGCTCATTTTTGGCGCGCCATTCGCTGGATTGTTTGGTAGTTTTGATGTCGTATTCATAAACCCACATCTCATCACCAGTAATGATACGTTTGATAAATGTAGGGTCATCAGCTACGTTGGCAAGTATCTCTTTTGCGACCTCTACTCGACGTTCTTTTTGCAAAAAATTCAGGTATTTCGGTACGAGTCTGACGGCGATGCGCTTCATACCCAAAACATCAACCAAAATGTGTTGAGCTGATCCATGAGAGATGTTGAGAGCTGTGCTATCTCTATTGCCAACACGACGATTTTCGAGCACAACTTTCTTCACTTTTTCGAAGTTATCGTCGTTAACAGAGGTGGATGGACGACTCGCATGAGGCAAACTTGCTACGACCTCACGACCCTCACTAAATCCTTTATGCCACGCAAATACTTGTATTCTCGATAGAGTAGACTCCCCAAAACACTTCTGCGACATTTTCAATGATTTTTCGATTTACTCTCAATGATTTTTATGTAATACTTACACACAAGTGATGCATTTTTGCAAGTTATTAAGTGATCTTTATAGTTATACCACTGCTTCTGTAGGATCGGTATGCGAAGCTAAAAGATAAGTACAAATAAGTTTCCACGTGGCCATGCTTCAATATCGACAGCCAAGCCGAATATTCATGGAAAAAAACTCATGTTGTGTATTTGGTGGGTTCAGCTTGGTGTCGTGTATTATGAGTTGCTAAAACCAAACGAAACCATTACTGGGGCTCTCTACTGAACACAATTAATGAGATTGAGCTGAGCACTCAAGGAAAAACGCGTTCACTACTACTCCAGACACAACTAAATTATTCTCCTGCATGATAATGCTCGTCCACATGTTGCGGCGCCGGTCAAAACCTACTTAGAAACACTCAATTGGGAAGTCCTACTGCACCCGCCGTATTTACCAGACATTGCCCCTTCCGATTATCATTTATTCCGATCGATGGCACATGGCCTGTTTGAACAACACTTCACATCATATGAAGATACCAAAAATTGGGTTTTCCGACGCGGTATCCGTATGCCGCCAGAAACATGGAAAAAAGTAGTGGCTAGCGATGGCCAATACTTTGAATAAAACATAAGGTTCCGTTCTTTCACAATGAATGTCCAATTTTTGATAAAAAACGGCGGAGACTTATTTGTACTCACTTTAGTATCCAAGTATCGTCTGCTAATATGACCGTGACTACATTCCCGATGCATGGTACATCTGCTATAAGTATTTGGTATAAAATGAGAACACCAGTGTCGATTAGATATAGGTTACAATGACTGTTACTATATTTCATCTGATAATATGATTTTATAAGTAGGTATAATTGATGTAGTAAAAACTGCTTGATTTTGAATAGTAAGCCAGGGTGCCATACTCGGTCAAACGTCTGGCTTATATCTAAAAAACTGCCACGTAATATCGGTGTTCTTCAAGATATTTTTGATCACATCCACAACTAAGTGAATTTGTTATAGTGTAGAGTATTGCGTCTAAATCCAAATTGATGTTGAGGGATGAATACTTGTTTATCTAATTAGTCTTTTCAATAAGAGCTTCTCAAGCTATTTTATAATACTAACAAGAGTGTTAGCGGCCTACATGAGGTAACTTTATGTGTGGGTTTTTCTGGTATATGTATTAATATTATTTGTTTATATTTCCACCAAATAATAAATGAAGAAAAGTTCAACTACATGGTGCTAGACAAGCAAACGCAGGAAACGAACCAAAATCTCGTAAAAAAAATAGAAGACGGAACGGGCAATATAAATTTAAATATACATAAAGTACATTTGGCATTTGTAGATGGATATAAACAAGAGAAACATAAAACTAAAACATGTAAAAACTTTTAGCAGCAAGGTTTTTAGGAAACATCGTAGTAATAAAAACACTAGCGATTACAATCAAAGTGTATAAATCAATAATCAGGCCCATTGTCACATATGAGAGTGAATCCTGGGTGATAACAAAAGTAGACAGTGAAAAAATAGAAATATGGGAAAGAAGAATATTAAGAAAAATATTTGGCGGAATAGAAGAACAGAGAGACTGGGGACGAAGGAGGAAGGACGAATTCAGAATTAGACGAACTATATAAATAACTAAAAATAATTAAAATCATACAACGGTATCGACTCCGATGGGTAGAATATCTAGTTAGAAGTGAAGAAACTCATCTGATAAAGAAAATATTTAACACACCATTAGGAGAAAATACAAACTTATTTGCGCTAAATTATATAACAAAAGAGGAAAGAACATCAAAAACACTCCATACATGGAATAAAACCTGACAAAACAACTTAATGGGTATTTAACACTAGCGCAGCGAATATTAAAATATATGAAGGGGGATTGTGGCTGATGATTAACCAAATGAGAGGTAAATTGAGAAAGAAAACTAGATATTATAAGAATAAATTTACGATACGCGCGCAGGGATAAAAACGAGCAGAAGAAATATGGATAGAGATGGAACTAGAAAAGTCAGTTACTAAACGATTGTAAAATAAGTTGTACGCCCATATCCAAGGAATAAATGAAGAAAGGTGGTTGAAAGTAGTTATGAACTAATTGCCCAGAGGAACGAGAGGTCGACCAGCAGTAACATGGAAAACATGTCCAAAGCATAATGAAAGAGAAAGGACTAAATGAAGAAGATTGGGAAGACAGATAGTATTACACACCGAGAAAGACAAACCTGCAATAGGAAAAAACCAAAAAAAGAGGAAAATGCATTTTAAAATAAAGAGAGCTTTGCACTTTTTATTTTGTGTATTGTTTTTTCTATAACTAAGTAATACACCTATTTTTTCAGTATAGTTTACAGACTTGTATCCATTTTAAGCGATATTTTAATCATTACGTAGTAGCATCATCGACACGGTCCAGATGATTAAGCCCCAACCCCCGTGTCTCTGCTGGTGTTACCCCCACGTACACCGGTTTAATATTATGAGTCACGGATTGTTGCACTATCTAACTACGATATGGTCTGTAACTCACATTTTGCTTACCATTTGACGTTTTATTTCTAAAGATTTACTTATTACAGCTAATGGATACTTTTCTTAGTTTTACCAAATTTTCTCTATCAGGAACCCTTATACTTTGGTATTTTCTACGGAAATATCAAGTTTAGAGGCGATATTACGCTCATCTATTCTACGGTCTTCCATAACAACTTGCCTCATTTGCGCAATCATAGTTTTGGTTCGGTTGGTCCGTGGCCGAGGCTGCTTCGGGTCATTGTCATACAACTCTCGACCTCTAACTTCTGCACACACGAAATGTTGGTGGGCGTTTTACCACGCAAGAGAAGAAAACGGATGATTACATGTTGTTCTTGAATACTAAACGTCGTCATTTGAAATATAAAAAAAGCATTTACTGCAATGGCAATAATTCTACCTGTGTACATTGGTATGATGCTGTCATTGATATTACAAATTTAGAAATATTTTCTGCGTCTTTTAAAATTAACCAAATCTTTCTACTTATTCTCACTGATGAGAGAAGACCTTAAAACTTAAATGTATTTGGTAATATTTTGTTTTTTTTGTGTTATAAGGTTCAAAGATTTGCATTTGGGCAAGATTAAAACCATTAACAGATTAACGCAAAGCTATTAACAAAACTCCAATTTCATTAACCAATTCTCATTAAAAGGAAACAAATTACAATTAACTCACATCTATTAACAATCGACTATTTCCATTAACAATAATCCATTTTGAGAAAACCATTAACAACTGTGTTAATTGAAATCGGTTAATAATCGACTATTTCCATTAACAAAAAACCATTAATAGAAAACTATTAACAACTCTATTAACCGAAATCGGTTAATAATCCACTAATTCCGTTAACAAAAAACTATTAACAGAAAACTATTAACAACTCTATTAACCGAAATCGGTTAACAATCGACTATTTTCATTAACAAAAAACCATCAACAGAAAACTATTAACAACTCTATTAACCGAAATCGGTTAACAATCGACTATTTTCATTAACAAAAAACCATCAACAGAAAACTATTAACAACTCTATTAACCGAAATCGGTTAACAATCGACTATTTTCATTAACAAAAAACCATTAACAGAAAACTATTAACAACTCTATTAACCGAAATCGGTTAACAATCGACTATTTTCATTAACAAAAAACCATCAACAGAAAACTATTAACAACTCTATTAACCGAATCGGTTACCAATCGACTATTCCTATTAACCGAAAACGATTAGAGTTGTTAATAGTTTTATGTTAATGGTTTTTGTTAATGGAAATAATCGGTTGTTAACTAATTTCGTTAATAATTAAACTAATTTTTTTAATGATGTTAATAGACGTATGTTAATTGGAATCTGTTAATGGTTTTCTGTTAATGAGAATTGGTTAATGAAATTAGACTTTTGTTAATGGTCTTGCGTTAATCCGTTAATGGTTTTAGTCTTTGCCCGTTGCACTTTTATAGTGGACTAAAAACATTGTCTACTATGGGCTATGTTTTGTATCTTTCGAGTTTTCAATGTAATTTATTAATTGGCGAAGCGAAGCGGAGTCACTTACTAACTTCATGTTGTCTGTCTGTTCGTCCGTCCGTCCGACCAAAAACTTGAGAACGGCTGGGAATTTTCAAATTCTGTTTTCACCAATCGACAGGTGACCAAAAAGGCGTGTTTGCTAGTGATTTTGAAACTGATTGGTCAAAGGGCAGCGTTAGTGACCTTTACGATTTCAAATTTTCGAAATAGCAACATAGGACATGTAGCATATCATTCAACTCGTCTTTGAACACTGATTAATTTAAACATAAAACTTTGAAATACTACGTGACCTTTAACCCGGAAACGCGATTTCAAAAATTTAGGAGACTGCTTTGCCACTTCGCTATGCGTTGCAAGCTTTGCAGGTCTATTTTGTTCTTGAAATCACAGTCACCCCGTAGTAGGTAACGGTCATCTAGGGAAAGGACTTAAAGTTTTATCCGTTTTATTACAGTTTTACTCTCGAGAGGCAATCAATTAAGACGAGTTTTTCGTTCATACATCCCCCCCTTTGGGTGTTTAGTTATTATTAATTTCCCCACTCATTATTAGCCTTACTGTTATGTGTACCCTTGCCAAGAATTACTACAGGTACTTAATACTTTTTCCGACAATAAGGTTTTACGGCTCCTTTCCAAAAAATAGAAGATTGCACTGGTAGTTTTTCCTGATTTTTCTTGTAAGAGTTTATGGGTTGTAAAGAAGTTAAAATTAAATCAAAGGTTTTAACTACTGTTTTTAAATATTTATAAATGGCTTATGTCCAAATGAAAAGCTGATTCACAATTCCTTCTCGTTCGTTGAACACATGACCTGACCCAAAAAAGTTTAAGTGACAATTCTCCAGATCAACGATTAGCTGGCATCTTGCTACTAGTATTATACACAATGAAACGGTAACATCTTAAATCGATCAATGTAAATTACTGCATATAAAAGTTTACAAAGAAATACTTCTGATTAGACTTTTTTTTTGATGTTTTTTTACTGTTTCTCTATAAATGTGTATGCTATAAATTTAGCAAACTTAACTTTTTACTTTAGGAATGCAAATACAATTACAGTTAAATTCCAATCGTAACATTTTTGAGAATTTCTTAACTAAAATTGGAATGCAATTAACTAAACCTCTCAATACCAATTATTTCCAGAAAAGATTAGAATTGTAGTTTGGCTTTGAGTCTTTTAGGACTCAACTTGATTTTCGGCTAATATTTCAACTAACCTTACTCTTTTCTTTATGTGTACTACATTTTATGAAGCTATCTAATTCCACGTCGTGTGATAAAATTTTTCAACCCAAATCGATAATTGTTTCTAAAATTATTTTGGTAGTGTAGCGTCGCGTTATTTCCTTCTTCCTTTTACAATCTAGGAATTCTTTGTGTCTAGCTAACGTTACTAAATTGCTGCTAGTAACGCGTGATAGCTATCGTTTTTACTAGGTGGGAGCAAGTACACAGAGTACGATCCACGTTGATCCTACCATACACGCAGAAATATTATTCTGGCGTAGATATTCAGTCGTGGAGTACTGGTAAACAATTCACTTGGATAAACTCACACTTTTTGCCTTTTTGGCTGCACATATAAAATCCACTTCTTCTCACAGGTTACAATCTCGCACAAGAAAGTTTCTTTCATGAATTTGGAGAGCAACGACATACCTAGCAATATCTCAATGTCTACCATTGATCTCTGCTGTGAATTTCTCGGGTTTCTTCGACACTTTTTCAGTTGAAACGCGAAAGGAGACAATGTTTCAAATGTTGGTTGTCGCACAACATTGTTTATATTAGTAGAACAAACACTTCCTGCATATATAAAGCTGATAGATGGCGCTTCACTGTAACTTTAATGTGCTAACGATAGATGAACTGTATTGGTCACATCGTTGATTGAAGAATAAAAACTCATTAGTCTCGTAATAAATAGCAAATCCCAATTTAGATGGAGATAACATGCTGAAAAAATGATAGAGTCATCAGATTTTTGAACCTGTTCCGACAAAAAATATGTGCAGCTCAATGGCTTTTAACATTGAACTTCAATAATACTTTCTAGCGTTTAATATCGATACTTGGATTATAAATACATGAATGTGCTGTAAAAAGTCTTTTAACGGTGGTGAATTCCACGCAGTTAATACAAAGTTCAGTAGGGTGAGTCAAACTATAATATCCAAAAAACAATTTAAGCATCAAAACTAAAAAAAAAATACACAAATTCTTGGTTTAGAGTAAAGTTTTGCAGTTATTGAAGTACTGTAAGCAGACTAAAATTCAGTTACTATAGAAAACTAACTCTCAATAAGAAAGTGAGAAATAGATATGTCAATGAGTGGTACTAAACTCAAACTAAAGGTAATAGCTATTTCAAAGAGAACTACACTAAATGAAATATTAAAAGACTGTCCAGGAGGTGTAATGAGTGTGCGCCCGGTATCAAATCGTTAAAATACCTATAGATTCACATTTTATTGTCTTACCGTTCTGTAGTTTAGGGTGCACAAAGTATTGTAAACTGCTGAATAGCAACGACATAAAAACTGGTTATTTTACAATTGCAAAATTAAAAATTGATTTTGCCTGCACAATTCTGTGCAAAAGCACGATTTTTTAAAATGCTTTCTGATTGAGAGTCCATGTTTCGCTGCCATAACATAGCAAGGGTTTTATTATTGTTTTGTAAATTCTGATCTTTGTGTCTGTGTAAGTCTCTGGATTTAAAAATTGGCAACAGGGCGAAATATGTTTTGTTTGCTAGAGTTATCCTTCTGCGAATTTCTGCATCTTCCTTTCCGTCACTTGTGATTGTAGCACCTAGATATGTGAAATGTTGCACTACTTCTATGTTGTCGTCCCCTATTGTTATATTTTGTCGAATTCTATTTGACCTTGTCTGCTTCAGCATCTTTGTTTTTTCCACGTTTATGGACAATCCAACCTCCTTTGCTCCATTTTCTAATTCTATGTATGCTTCTTTTGCTCCAGCAATTGATCTTCCCATTATGTTAATGTCATCCGCATATGCTGCCAATTGAGTGGACTTATTGAATAGTAGATTGTTTCTGTTAACTGACATCCTTCTTACTGCATAATCTAAGGCTATGTTAAATAGCATCGGCGCTAAGCCGTCCCCCTGCTTTAATCCTTGCGTTATTGTTATTGGGTCTGTCAATTGGTTTTGTATTCTTATATGTGCTTCGGTATTTGTCATTGTCATTCTGACAAGTCTGATTAGTTTTACAGGTATGTTAATATCCAACATGATCTGATATAGTTTGTCTCTGTTGATATTATCGTATGCTTGGCGGAAGTCCACGAATATTTGATATATGTCGATGTCATATTCCCAACTTTTGCTTAGAATTTGTTTGACGGTGAACAGTTGATCAGTGGTCGATCTTCCAGATCTGAATCCAGACTGGTATTCTCCTATGATATTCTCAGTGATCGGTTGCAGCTTTTTACTTAGTATGTACGTGAATGCTTTATATGTTGTGCATAATAGTGAAATACCTCTGTAGTTCTTGCATTGTAATTTGTCACCTTTTTTATATATTGGGCAAATTATGCTTTTACTCCATTCGGCTGGCATTCTTTCTTCTTTCCATATGTCTGCCATAAGCAAGTATATTGATTGCATCATTGTATTGCCCCCCTGTTTCAGCAGCTCCGCTGAGAGCTTGTCTATGCCCGGAGTCTTATTATTCTTTTGCGCTTGTATAGCTCGCTGCACTTCTTCTCTGGATGGTGGTTCTGAGAAATCATCGTTCTCTGTTGGCTCAGGTAAGTCAGTTTCTAGTTGAATATCGTGTGATCCTGTGCTTAATAGTTCTTGAAAATACCCTTTCCAGGTTTCCTTTATGTTTTCTGTGTCGCTTATTATTTTACCGGACTTATCTCTACATAAGTTTGTTCGGGGTTTGAAGCCTTCTTTCAGTTGTTTTATATATCTATATGCGTTCCTCGTTTCGTTTTCTCTGAAGTCTTCCTCCATCTTTTGTATCCTATTGTTTTCACACTTCCTCTTTTTTCTTCTGCATATTTTATCCGCCGCTCGTCTTTTGTCATCAAATAGTTCTTTTTGTTCTCGTGTTCGCCTGTGTATATATTTCTTGTACGCTTCGTTTCTTTCCTCGATTGCCTGTTCACATTCCCCATCAAACCATTCCTTTTTATTTGTTCCTCTTCGAGTTCCTAGTATCTCTTTGGCTGTTTCCATAGTTATAGTTTTAATTCGGCACCAGTTCTCTTCTAAATTTAATTGTTGTTCCAAATTTGGTTCAAGCTTTTGTTTAAGTTCTTCTTTGTATCTTTGTAGCGTGTCTGTATCTTTTAGCTTCTCTACATTAAGCTTTTCTTGGTGATGCTGTTCCTCGCGTTTGCATCTGTTGACTTTGCATCTGAATTTAATTTTCACTAGGAAGTGATCTGATCCACAGGAGGCACCACGTCTGGTTTTCACATCCGTTACGCTGGTTGCGGCTCTTTTGTCGATCAGCAGATGGTCAATTTGGTTGACTGTATTTCCGTCCGGTGAGATCCACGTGCCCTTGTGTATGTCTTTATGAGGGAAATATGTTGAGCTGACGATCATATTTCTGCTGGTTGCAAAGTTTATTATCCTTTCTCCGTTTTGATTTGACTCTTGATGCAGGCTGTGTCTTCCAATTGTGCCTTGATACTTCTCCTCTCGCCCTATCTTAGCGTTTAGGTCTCCTATTATGATTTTTATGTCGTTCTTTGGTGCTGTATCGTATGCTTTTTCTAATAGTTGGTAGAATTCGTCTTTTACTTCATCATCTGCATTCTCTATGGGTGCATACACGTTTATTATTGACACATTGAAAAATTTGGTTGCTATTCGAAGCCGGCATATCCTCTCATTAGTTGGTTGGAAGTCTATTATGGTTGATTTTAGCCTATTGTCAACTATGAAAGCCGTTCATCTTTCCCTTATCCCTTTTTCTTTACCGCTATGTAATATTGTGTGAGTTTTAGTATCTCTTATGGCGTTCCCCATCCATCGTGTCTCTTGTATGGCTGCTATACCAATTTTGTATTTCTTGATTTCTTTGAGTAGATTTCTTTGGGCTCCCGGCTTAAGCATTGTTAGTACATTCCAAGTTCCTAAGTCATATTCCATGTTTCGTTGCGCTAGTCGTCGTCGGTAATTCCGTCCTTTCCGAGGCTTATCTGAAGGTTTCGTAACTGTAGATTTTTTCCGGGGAGAGGGATTGCTAGTCCCTGGGGTCGTTAGCCCCACGCCCAACCCCCTTTTTGGAGGACCATTTCTCCCGCTCTCGTTTGATCCCGACCCTATCATCCACCCCGGTTGGTTACCGGATCTCTGGTAGGGTTGCTCGGGTTGGCAGGGTTCACCACGTGGAGGTGAGAAGTCGGGATTGGGTATGAGAGGCTGTGCGGCATAATCGGGATCTGATGCCGTGTATTGCGCTTCAATACCCCATTTTGAACCCCGCAAAAAGATTTCACCGGTCATAACTTTTTTCAAACTCAACCAATCTTCTTCAAATTTGGAACACACATTGCTGAAGGTATTTCAACACGATGTAAACTTTCGCAGTTCAAGATGTTCAAAATTTTCAACAGAATTAGCATATTTATCAAAATTAACAAAACCATGTAAATAACACACCATAACAAAAACAAATCATAGTATTACAACATCCAGGTTAAATAGTCAAAAATCAACTATAATAACTCAACAATCCCTAATAGCGAGTAGCAAAACATTTTGAATCAATAACAGTCTGGCAACAACGGAGTATGGAGTCCAGAAGTGTGTCGATGACTGACTCCGGGATCTTCTGTAATTGTTCCTTCAATTGTTCGAACTTCTCAGCCAAATTTTTTTTCTTTCTAGATTTCTCTATAGTACCTCCCATAAGTTTTAGATAGAATACAATTTCGAGCTCCGGCTTAGCCACTCCATTAAAGTAATTCTCTTCCTGCTGAACCAGTCCTTAACATTCTTGGAGACATGTTTAGAATCATTGTCTTGTTGAAAGATAAATTCGCGCCCAAGGTTAGACCTTGCATATGAAAACATTCCCAAGAATGTTTAGATAGATTTTTCTCTCCATTATCCTATCCATGTGGTGCTGCATTCTTTCTACACCATCACTAATCTGTCACCATGCTTGACATTTCGGATTTGGTAAAGAGAATAAAATCTTTTGCTGATTGGGCGACGGACATAGGTACTTTATTAACTGGCTTTCATCTGACCAGAGTACATCGTTCCACTCCTGATAAGTCTTGTGTAGATGATTGCGGATGAACTCGAGCCACGCTTTCCTATTCTACTCACTTGAAGACAGGACGGCATAGATGTAGTCCAGCATCACTCAGATGACGTCTGACAGCCTGGAGAGAAATACTGGAGATGTTGAACTCATTTAGCTCGCGAGCTATTTCGACAGCAGTATGACAATTATCTTCATGGGACATCATTAGGATCATCCTATCGAGAGTACGAGAGGTTTTCTTAGATTGTTTAAGGAGAGACCATTCCAGAATCAATAATCCTCTTCAACAGTTTCGTAACAGTAGACTTTTGAGAGAGTCCTTGGAGATGGCCCTGTTTGGATGGCCTTCCTCTCCTCATTTGCAACTAACAATGCTTACGAGTATCAGCCATTACCCTTAAATGAACAACAATTACAAAAAAAAAACAGCGCGAAAAAAACAGAAATAGCTAACATATTTGTATCGATTTTTAAAAATCGGACAGATTTTTGTGTTCTGTTGGTCGGAATTTGGCAAATTTTGTTCAATAATAGTGAGACCTACGCCAAAATATTTGAAAAGTTTCAACCGGATAAGTTGAGTCTGTAAAAAGTTATGACGAAAAAACGCTATTGTGCTAAAGTGCTACTGTACTTGTCGTATGCAGCAAAATACAATTTTTTAAATGGGATCATTAATAGGTCTATAGAAAAGATTACTGCAATAAAAGTGCATGTAAAATCATTACAAATCTAATAACCGTGACACTCTTTGCTACAAATAAAATTTTTTTGCTTTTGGGGATTCTTATAAATGTAAATATTGAAGCAAATTATGATTGTGAATTCATTTTTTAGTTGAAAAAGTTTTGAACAAACCAGAAAAATTAATTTTAGAATATTACATAAAGTAGGAGTAGTATTTTTAGAAAAAGCAATATCAATTTCGTTAAAGAAGTCTATCGTGCTGAGATGTGACAATTTTTATTTTGAAAAAATAATCAGAATTATTTAAATTCCAAATAATTAATTGCAGTGAGACATGCTTAAGCGGCAATTCTCTATTATTATTAAATATCTCTTCATATTATTCAACCAATTTTAAATTCACTATAGTAATCTCCCGTTGACGGTTAACGAACCATAACGGTATTCACTTCGTCTAGGGAATGTAGTTGTCAGATGTTTTGACAGTTTTTCTAACCATGAGTTATTTTACAGCTGTCAAAATGCAATAACGAAGTTGATTTCCCAGTTAAATATGTTTATTTCAGACATTCGTCTCATCAGCGTGATGGATTAGTTAATGAAATATGGTAGGCTTAATTCATTGCTAGGCGACTTGGGCAGGTCAGCGCGCCGCGTAGAGCGGACCAGCGGCTGAATATTTAATTGCAGCCGCTGTGCGGCCGTTTATTGCCGCCCAATTCGGCTCGACTGATAGGCACTTGGCGTTACTCGCTCTAACCGCCCCACTGATCCGCAGGGTGCGAATATTTCCCAGCTGGAACGAGATATTGGTACCGAGCAGTTCCCGTCCAACGAGCATTACTTTGGTTTAGTAAATGTACGGCTGCCGCTCTCGGCAAGTGCCCAGGCTAACTCACGTCTCGCCTGCTTTCAGTTCGGCAACACGTGCTACAGCAATTCTGTCTTGCAAGCCCTGTACTTTTGCAAGCCGTTCCGTGACAAGGTGTTGGAATACAAGGCGAAGAACAAGCGGACCAAGGAGACGCTGCTTACATGCCTCGCCGACCTGTTCTACAGCATTGCCACGCAGAAGAAGAAGGTGGGTTCCATCGCGCCAAAAAAGTTTATAGCAAGGCTGCGAAAAGAAAAAGGTAACACGTCGGCTTTGGGCTGTGCTGAGTTTGTAGCATGTTTTTTTGCAGAAGAGTTTGACAACTATATGCAGCAGGATGCCCATGAGTTCTTGAATTTTCTCATTAACCACATTAGTGAAATTATATTAGGTGAGTGATAATATTTGTTTATGCAATTTTACATTATGGAATACTTATAATAAAAGTTTGTTAGTCAATTTAGTACTAATTGAAGTTAAATTTAAAATACAATAGAGTTTTGTTATTGCCGTACAGTGAAATAATGTATTTATGGCAATAAGATTGGTAGGATTTTATTGTACACAATGCTAATTGTTTTCCTTGTAACATTATTATACAAAAGGGGCATAAAGTTGTCCACGAGAAGAACATTTTTCCACTTAGTTTAATGCTATGCTTTATTGGAATGCTAAAAAGTAGACTTCGGGAACTGAACTCCTTAAATGGCGAATCTAATGAAATATCTGGGTTTTTGGGTTTAAATTATTTTTTCAGTGCCATAGTTAAAATGATTTTGCAATGAATATTGTGCTGACTTTTTAGAATTTTTATCATAAACTGTTTTCGTGCCATTCTTCGGATTATATGGATACACAGATGATAATGACTTAATAAGAATCAGACATACAGTCCAAATTCTTAAGTGACTACCCTAGACTGTCATTAGTGTGTAAAAAAGTATTGCATGTCCATATCATTATGGCTAAGCCATTTATTCCAATAATGGGCAAACGCCTCTTTAGACCTTCATGCTATCTTATTATGTGTCGATGTTTTCCACTGGTGTCTTATAAACTCAACTAACGCATCTTCATATCTAACTTGATCTCTCATGTTTACGATGCCCTTGCCTGGGCACCCAATTTATTAAAGTCCTTTGTCCATATTCTGTTCGTTAGCCTTATTACTTATCCAAATTTTGTGTGCAGCTGGAACATTAATTTGCAAAACTATGTAATATTGTACAAACCATTTAGAGATGGACGAGAATCTGTTATAAGTTTTGAAAGACCAGTAATAAAGAGATCAAAAAATGTTGAACTTGTACAGTCTACAATTAGCAGGGATCATCAATTGACAGTCCGAGAACTAGATCAGTCAGGGATTCCAAAATCCAAAACGTGTAAAATTTTGAGAGAATATCTATTAAAATTTCTCAAAAAGATCATACTCACCTCTTGACTTCCTTGTGAGATCTCAAGATGCTTACTTTAAAGGTGACCGAGTCTACATACAATGTTTTGTGTATCTTGTATTATTTTTTTAAGCCTGTAAATTTCTTGTCATTGTAATTGTAATTTTTTGTATTACATGCCTCGGTACTTTTGAAACAAACCACATATTTTGTCTTGAATATCACTTAAACACTATTCTTCTGTGGCAACATAAAGAAATGCATATCAATACTGACCAGCTCTTTGAATTTGCAAAATCGAATTGTGCGCTCATGGCGTATTAAAAAAATATTTATATGAATATAATAAAAATGAAAATAATATATTGGAGGTTGCTCGGGCCGCTAGAACTATGGGCTCGGGGAATCATACTTCCTCTTCCCCTCTCCCTCGGCTGGTCTGATAACATTACAAGTGAATGATTGCTATTTGTTGTCAGCTGTTGCTCTATCACACACCGCAATTATATTTTTCTTATTTTAAACTTCCATAGTGATAAAATTTTAAATCAAAGCATAATATAACGTTGGACATACTAAAATTGTTTAACTAGGAAATAAAATTAGAGTCGTAAAAAAGGTCTACAATAAAGGACTATTTATATTAACCAAATCAAGGAAGAAAGAAAAAGTATAAGGAAAGGCAGAAAAGATAGTTTAGAAAGAGATGCCACAAGTTAGAAAAAATATGTAAACATTTACTTCAATACAGAAGTAATAAATCAATTTACAAAGTTGGAATTTTAGTATGTTTATAATTAGTCCCATCTACATCAACACTATATTAATAGTACTTTGGAAGTATGCACATGCCCCAAAAGAGGCAGTGTGTGACTTCATTATGGATTCGTTAAATTGCAGCTTCCAACTCAAAGTTTGCTTTCTACTTAATTAACAGTTTAAAATGACAAAACAATTGAAATCACATGGCTGCAGATTATGTTATATGAATATGGGGAATGCGTTCACGTCTTGATGTTATATATATTCAAGGTTTTTCTTAACGACCTGTGCTATATATAGCCTGACGATTGAGGTCATTAAGTTGCGTAATAGATTTAATTGAGTATGGGGTACTTAAAAAAAGAACGGCAGATGTTTGCCTATGGCCATGATCAGTAACCCTTTGTTAACCTGCTTCATCTTACTATAATTACAATAGCTCGTCTATAGTATATCGTAACCTAATACGATCTTATTTGGGTTGGATGTACAGACCCACCTAACTTTCATCAATAGCCAATGTTTGATTTAATATGTTATGAAGGAGAGTGGTGCTTCAGTAAATGTAGCAGTGGCATACCTGTTTCTGGAATTCAATTTAAAATTCTGTGAAATCATGTGAGATCCATTTGGAAATCGACTTCCTTGTGCTCAATTTTTTTTCAATATGTTGTTACAGTATCAATTGAATTCTTTTTGGGCCGTTTTTTGATCCTTGTAATGGTGGACATCATCGTGGGCATTCTTGCAATTCTCTCTTTATATTGTTATATATTTGTTCCTTAGTTCCCTTTTGTGTCATTTGCAGGTTTTTTGCAATTTTTATGTAATTATATCAATCAGGAAGTTTTGTAGCGCTTGTTGGTTCATGTCACCTACCTCTGTGGTATACAAACAAAAAAAAGTAAATGTGGAAAGGAAGATTAGAATTGTCAGGAAACGGACAATGCAACAGCAATGGATAAAAATATAAAGACAAATGAAAACCCCTACCTACCCACTTTTTAACGCACTTTTATAGGTCGATCCCTAGTGCAAATGAAAGCTTGAAGCCTCAACTTTATGATGCCATGTGGCGCTTTTTAGTTCAGCTCGATATACATGGTCAAAAACCGGAAATAAGACCAGAAGTCGGAAAAAAATGTTGACAAAATGAAGAAAAAAAATTGAAAACAGCTTTACTTTAAATTTTACTTAACGGCATCGTTTTCTACGTGAAAAAATCTGGTGTCACACGACTTTCCTTATCCTATTATTATATATTATACCGGGTCCATTGTTTCGGCCCTGCGCTGCTCTCGTCGCGGAACTTGTTATTTTAAAAAAGGACGAGGCGCGAGTCCAACACTCGAAAGCTGATTAAAATAAACAATAGAAGACAATAATTGACTCGTACTTAAAATTTTGCTACGTCACTGAAGGTAACCGTGCAAGCTCGGTCGCACGGCCTTCCCCATAATCGCCTGCGTGCTCCCTCCCGCAGTCGGCCAGGAAGCTCTCCGAGCGCGCTGTGATTGGTCCGTTTAATTAATTTTTAATCGGCTATAACTTATTTATTTGACCTCGAATCAAAAAATTTTATTGTAATTTTTTGTTCGTCTCCCGCCGACTGGGCATATCTACGATGCTTTCTGAAACTTTTCTCTTGATAATTTCCATCCACTAACTTTTTTTTGAGATAATTGAGGTTAAAACTTCAAATTTCATAATTTTGTATTTTTATCGCTTATATAATAATAAATTAAAAGAATACAAAAAGAAAATCAAACACCAAACCTTCACGTAGGTTACAAAAACAAAATAATAATAATGGTACGGCTCTAACGTCCCGCGGGGGAGCACAGCCTGCAAACTGAGAGGTTAAGCCTCTCATATGTTCGCTCAATGTGCCCAGTCGTCGCGCACCATCTCTGGTGCGGGGCGATGTAGCAAGGACCGGGCCTTAGACGACCGCCATTATTACCCCTTGTTCGAGTGAACGCAGGTACTCAATTATTTTTAGTGACTGAGTAGGCCATCCGCCAGGCTTCAGAGAACACCGGGAATTGAACCCGAGTCCGTCCGCATCGCAGCCCGCGCCTCAACCATTGGACGACTCTGGCGGTACAAAAACAAAATAATCAGGTTATTTATAATCATTGACCTATTCCAGTGAGATAAATTTCCAGAGTCGGACACAATAGATATATCATAGTGGGAATTACAAAACGTCCTTGCAGTGAATGGGTGTAGTCTACATGTTGATAAAGCTATTTCAGTTGGATAAAAGTAACGTGTGACATGATTGAGCAACATGATGTAAGATTAGGGATTCGCTCGAAATCAAACGTGAACATATGTTCTAAAAGGTTCCCAATATCAATAAAACGTGGAGTGTTAATACAATAAGTAGCAGAACATTCTGCAGATTGTTTTCAAAGTTTTATGTCAGTGATATTGAAATCAATCATAAACCAGGATTCAATTAATTGTTGGCGTATGACATAGTATAGTTAAAACTGAACTTATATTTCCTGGCAGCTGTGAGCAAACTAAAAACTGAATACCAGAATTCCACACAAACTCACGGTACAGGAGTAGATATGGACTATGGAAACGTGTGTTGCTCTTTAATAACGCAAAGCTTTTTTTCTGTATCAGATCATCACGGTTAATGGAACGTAACTACTTTATGACAATACAAAACAAACAGCATAGTGATTAAACGAAGAGAAACCACCAAAATAAATGTCTAAACCCTAACAGGATGCTATGATTCATATCTTTTGCATTAGCTTTTGCTATTAGGGCATTTTTGCACTGGAAACATATTAGGCAAAGTGTATTGCTGGTATGTTACTGTTGCTGTTAATTTGTATCAGATTAGGCCACTAATTATGAAACAACTCAATAATAAAGATTTTAGTTTTGTTTTTGTTGGATACTTAATTTTGTATGTTACCAGAAAGAAATTAAAGATAAATATAGCAGAAAAGTTGTACTTCTATATGATAATGATAGTAAAGGCAAGAATATTTCTAATCTTATTTGTTGTTCTTATGAAAGAAGACTCAAATATTATTTACATTTCTTTATGATAGGAGTTTTCCTTGGAAATTTGATGATCGTCGAAACTTTTAGTTGAAATAGTATTTTTTATGTTTTATGAAAGGCTTGGCATTTTGCAGCCAGGCACACGTGAAAAATGTATAGAAGCAGGATGAAAAATACGTTACAAAAAATTTTTCCCAGATATAAATCCACACTTCCAGTGGAAGGAATCTTATGGGTCTCGGGAGAGGGGTTATACAAGCTAAATGCTTCAGTAAATATAAGAAATCCAATAAGAAAAGAGAGAAATTTAAAGATCGGAGACTGGGAAAATAGACAACTAAAGGAGCTGAAGATAACAAACCCATAGAAGAAAAAGTCGAAAAGGAAGAAGAATAACTTATTTGCATAAAAATTCTACACCCTGAACATCAATGGGCTGTTATTTTGGGATAAATTGTATAGTTACAATGTATCTAGTACATCGTTGCACTGCCCTTAAAGCGGATACATATGTGCGAAGTCATAAAGAAGTCTAACGAACGATCGCTCAATGACTTATAACTGCCGCTTCAAATGTTGTAGAATGCCTTATTTATGTAATCTATACTGTCAATAAATAGACCCTAAGTGAAAGTTGGTAATTCAATGTGGTAAAGCAAATTCTACGAAAAGGGCAAACTACTTGCAGATAAGTAACATTTTTAAACAATTTAGAATTGTTTGAACTGCGGCAAATTTACCTGAACGCAAAGATTTAGATGATTTTAATTCTGGGCGTGTCATAGACCAGGCTGATTGTGGTACTTTGCAACGAGAAATAAATGTACGCTCAAAAATATCCTTGTCAAAAATAAATCACGATCAGCACCAACAAGACTCAGCTTCCCAAGTCTTTCAAAATGAACGAAACGAACAGTGGTAAGAGAAGCTAAGGCTCAGGTATCAGAACAACCCTATTCAATACAATTTATATAGTCTAGGACTGTTCAGATGTGCCGCCAAGAAAAAACTCTTGCCAGAAAAACAGAGTTATGTTGTTGACTTTTCGTGGTCAGCTTATTTTTCTGACGAAAAGTGATACTATCAATTTAATGACTGGTCAAACCTAGGTCTGGAGGGCGTTTGTCCAATCAGTTATATGATGAATTTCTTCACCAGGCTACATGATATGGGAGAGTTAGCAATAGTATGGTGGTAGATCTCGTTATAATGGCTCTGTAAGCACCGCAAATACATTAAAATGTTTTTATGGAGAATGGCGTCTTTGTTATCGAACTAGTATAACTGCCGCATGGAAAGAGGAACAATGTATTCGACTTTCGCCATGGCCTTAATTGATACAACGCCCAAAGGTTACAAGCATTGTATGATGATAAAGGAGATTCGATCAAGTATTAATTGTAGGTTTTAGCTGAATATTTGAGTAACATTTGCTTAAATTTGCGTTTTGAGTAACTGTGCAAAATCTATACATTTAAAATTTGTGGTATGATTTACTTTTTTTTAGAAAGAAAAATAGCAAAGAAAATCCATGAAAGAATTTTGCTACATTGGGTGATTCTTATCCTTCCTATGATATTGCTTGACTGTGTAAATGAATGCAAGTGTAGTAGAACAAGCATCGCAGACGTATTACGTCTTGGAGATTCAAAAACAGATGCGTCAGAAATCGTTCACAAAGTCAATGACGTGATTTTGGCCGACAGACATAAAAATGCGTAAGGTCATGAGCTTATCAACTAAATTGGTTTACTTTGCATTATATGCATGAAAAATTATAAGATAAGTGCGGCGTCTGTATATCCCAACAGATTGTTATGACGTTAGATTCACCACTATGTCGGAAAACGGCTTTAGAAAAGGCGAAAAGCACATAATCCGTTAAGTAGATATCAATTATTTAAAACGCAAGAGGAACTCTCCTGTTTAATTATCTTGAGAATGACAAAACTACCATTGGGCGATATTTTTGGAGAGACTGTAGCTAGTGCTTGTGAAAAAAGTAGAAACTGTCGAAAAGTAAAGTACTGTATAAAAGTCAAATTGTTATCTTTGGTATTAAACTAGACTGCTCATAGATCCATACTCGTATGTAACGTTATTATAACTAAGTTATAGATCATTAATGGATAATAATAGGAAATGTTTGATAGATATTTTTGACTTTTTCAGTTGCAATTTAATCAAGCGGCTATGTATCCAATGTCATTCCTATGTTCGGCCGCACTTCCATGCAAAAGTACTCGTTATTAACAAATACATAATTTTTTTTTAGATAAACAAAGTCTTCTACTTCTTGTAATTATCAATCTGAAGCAAAAATATCATAAAATACTACGGTTTTGTGTTTGTTAGCTAAAGCATTTTTAATTGAGAATACGAGAATTCAGTTTTCTTAACGAATGCCTAGTAAAGGTATTTTAATGTATTTGATTGCATTATGTAGAGTTTAGAATGTCAGCTTAGCGTATATCAGCACCAGTTTGCATGAAATTATGTAATGTTTGTGTTAGATATCTAATCTCCTACCATTTACAGAATTTTTCAAATGATATTTACTATTTGTTTAGTCTTTGCAAAGAAAATTTGATAAAATTATTGCATCAGCAATAAATTCAGCGCGTGTGATACATAACTGATAAATCCTAATTAAATAAAGTTTAAAGTTTCAATTTTACAAATATAAATTTCTAATGATGATCCAAAAGGTGTTTCAACTGTTTTTTATGTAATTGCCTTGTTTTGTATTCGTGCTGTTTACCTTTATAAATATACATTATGAGATCCATACTAACTTTTAAATATACAAAAAAGAAATGTGCTTTCTCAAATGAGGTTATTTTGAATATTTTGGATGTCTCTAATATTATTAATATTGTCTTTTTTAACGTTCTACCAATTAATATGTTTTTTTGTCTATATATTTCACTGAGGTACTGTTATTACCATTTCACTGAGGTACTGTTATTACCAATATTACTTTCCTTATCCTATAAGGAAAGTAATGTAATCGGCGGAAATTTGACCTACCCAGTTTTTCACATTTCTGGACGAAATATAGCCCCAGGACACCAAAAAAGTTGGTTTGAGCCATTGGTTCGTGTGTATGTGTCTCTGTCGGTCGGTCTGTCAGTAGACAGGGAAAAATCGGCCGAGTCGTTTGGTACCAAAGTCGCAAAATCGGTCGCGAATCTAAACGATTGAAGATACAAAAAATTCATGAGAATAAAAATGATTTGTTATCACGAGATAAACATGAATTTAAAATTAAAGTTGGTAAAATAGGAACTCAGGATTTTTAATATAAAATGTTTCGGGAGATTTATATTACTGGATAGATCAGACCGAGACGAACAAAAAATTACAATGAAATTTTTTGATCCGAGGTCAAATAAATAAGTTATAGCCGATTAAAAATTAATTAAACGGACCAATCACAGCGCGCTCGGAGAGCTTCCCGGTCGACTGCGGGAGGATGGGGGGGGGGGGGAGCGCTTGGCCGTTAGGAGGGAGCACGCAGGCGATAATGGGAAGGCCGTGCGGCCGAGCTCGCACGGTTATCTTCAGTGACGTAGCAAAATTTTAAGTACGAGTCAATTATTGTCTTGTACTGTTTATTTTAATCAGCTTTCGAGTGTTGGACTCGTGCCTCCTCCTTTTTTAAAATAACAACTTCTGGGACAAGAGCAGCACAGGGCCGAGACGATGGACCCGGTATAATATATAATAATAGGATAAAGAAAGTCGTGTGATGTTCACGCCAGATTTTTTTTATATAGTGATCACTATGATAAACTGCATCTTTGCAGATCGTTCTGCCTATTATCACATTATCTCGTAGCCATCTTAAATTATAGAAAAAAATTTGATTCCTCAGTGATTTTAATCAGATTTTTTGAATGCAAGCTTGATACTTTTACCACTGACATGTAGTTTCTTAAATGAATTCTTTACTGGATTTAAATCCAACTGTTTCTTGGCTGAGGAAATGTTTATTAAAATAATAATACAAATTGATAAATTTTGGCCAATTTAAATAACCCCAAATACAAAAAGATAGTACTGGGTATGTTCACCTTTTGCATTCCATTGAATCGAATAGCGTATATGTAAATGGTAGCTTGGAATATTTAATTTTTTTTCACGGTCTTAACTCCCCGTGTGGAAACACGGTCTACGAACTGAGAGGTGGTTAAGGCTCTCATGTTCGCCTTCTTTGCCCGGTCGTCGCGCACCATATCTGGTGCGGGGCGATGTGCCAAGCACCGCGCCTTAGAAGACCGCCATTATTACGCCTTGCCCTTGTTCTAGTGAACGCAGATACTCAATTATTTTTAGTGACTGAGTAGACCACCCGCCAGGCATCAGAGAGCTCCGAGAATGGAACCCGGGTCCGCCCGTATCGCTTGGACCACACTGGCGTTGGAATATTTCATACCAGATTCATTCTCTACCCTAATCGATAGATTGTATACGTTTTTCGGTATACTGAGGTATCGGAATAGACCTCCATCATATTCAAAATGTGTTCGATAGGGAATAAAACCGAATATCTTGAGCTTTTTAAAGAAGGCTAGACAAGGATATTCTTATTCAAATATTTCACCAAGAATCTTCTGCATAAAGAGATGCATTTTTACCTAAATTAGTTCAACAATATAATAGTGGGAATAAATAAGGGTTGCATGAATTAGTAGGAAATGTAATCTCACCCTTTATAACAATAACTATTATACATAAATGCTGCCATTGTAGTTATTCAAGTTGAAACGGGATTTGTAAAAAAAACATCATTAAACGTTAGTTCTATGACCAACATTAACGTTTACGACACTACTCCTGACATAGTGCAACAACAGTTGTGGTGGGTCAATCGCAACAAATTTAAGGGTTGGCTAGAACCTGGGTATAGCGCAGTCATTTGTTGGTCAATCTATTGCCGCCACATACCACTAATAAGTGTTTGCAATTCGTTTTTATATGAGTGCATTGTTAGGATCACTCGTGCTCTTCTTCTCATGTAGGTTTCCAATATGACCATGTTTAAACTCGGATACTTCATATAGAGTTTGTTCCGTCTGTGAGATTTGGCAATGCCTTTCTGCGTCATCTTTTAATACTCGCACGTAATTCAACACCTAGTTTAAGCGTTGAACATTTGTTAAGACACCTCTACTTTCTCTTTTTTACAACTTTTCTTGAAATTGTGATTAATAAAATTTACCTGCAATTTATATAGCTCCTTTCTCTATATTATTCAATTTGGACATGGCAACTGCATACTAATAGGTGTATAAATAAGTTCTCAGCTTTAGATTTCACAGGACGCAAATCACCGTTTACATGTAACGTATTATCTGCCCTCTTGCGGTTTTAAAGCAATGACATTTGGTCTTTCGAAACATCATACGATTTGGCGTTTGATGCACATAACTTCAATAATCAGCTGTGTTCACGATGGCAATCACAAAAGAGCATATTCGATTTTCTATCCACTTCGCGTTTCATCTTAAGAAAAACGCTGCTGAAGCCACCGAAATGGTTTGTGCTGCATATGGTGAGAATGCTGTCATGCAACGTGCAAAAAGTGGTACCAAAGATTTCGCGGGGGAGAGTTTAGTCTTGAAGATCAACCACGCGCTCGACGCCCTCAAACATTTGACACGGATACACACTTCAAAACAGAAGAAGTCCGAAAATGCATCGATAACTTTATCGTCTCGAAGCCGGCGAGCTTCTATCACCAGGAAATTCGCAAGCTACCCGAAAGATGGCAAAAGGTCATCGATGCCAACGGAGAATACTTTGATACTTAAGCTTTTTTTGTTTGTTTTTAAATAAAACTTTAATTTTGCAGAAAAAAGCTGAGAACTTATTTATACACCTATTATGTAGATATTGCAATTTTTAGCCATTCATGTAAATATAAAGTGTCTACATTGCGGTAAGAACTATATTCTTGCACCATTTTATTTATTGCGCCCATTTAAAAAAAAAGCCTTACATACACTTGAAGCTATTAATAATGATATTTAAGGGACCAAAATTTTTTATATTTTCTATATTTATATACAACATTAAGAGTTTAAAAAATAACTTTTATTTTCTGTTTTCATTTCTTTTTATTTCTCTATTTTGGATATGTTTGATAATACTTTGATATCATTTTCATTAATTAAGAATTATTTAATAGCTTGTCAAGCCCATTGACTTGTTATTGGAGATTCTAGTTTTCTCTACTACTCTTGTTCTTTAACAAGTTACCTTTGTGATCCAAAAGTATGAACTTTATCACTAGGTATCGCCGTTGGCACAGATAATTAATTTTTCTAACATTTTATGAAGTAGGTCGTCTTCTATGCCATCAGCCTTCATATTGGGTAACATCAGCTTAAGGCAACAGCATCTCACATTATGTTATTTTCTTTGTCACTTTCAGTTGGCAACTTTTCTGTAATAGCTCTTCAAAGTTTTGTTCTTGAGCTATATAAGTCAAATTGTCAAGCAAAAAACAGTTTTCTTCTCTTTTTTATGTTTGACTTAATCAATATTCAATCATCCGGGCAGCGTTTTTGTTTTTTCTTTTAAGCAAAATGCTACTTGTCATGATTGTTGCCACCCACACATTTTTCTTTCTGAAACTCCAGTGTTTGTCTAGTGGTATTTTGTAAAAGATTCTGGTCGTACAAATACTAAAAATATTATTTGTGGTTTTTGTATGTTTTAATCACATGTTGCATAACTAGACGTCATTCTAGTTTTGATCGCATGTCTTGCTTCTTGCTGATTTAGTGACTCGTGTATGGAATGAAATAATTCAATTCCTTAAGCATAAATTTGCTATTATGGAGAAGAATTTTTTTTAAATAAGTTGTCTAATGAATCTACTACATAACTGTGTTATTTTTCTGCATGGTCTCCATTATGTTGAAGATAAGTGGGCTGGTGTTCAGCAAAGTACATAAATTTATCCTAAAAATTGTTTGATTGAGTGACCTAAACATACAATAGTTTGGGGAGGGAGAAGGCCTGCGCATGATGTGTATCGAGTTAAGATTAAGCTTCAAATAAACTCCAACATCACAAACATAAAATCCGTAAAAGGATTTTTTTGTAACAATAATGGTTCAGTTTGTACATATATTTAATAACCAACTAAATGTTATTCTAGCTGAAAGGCAGCATACCTCTACGACAAACAACGTAAAAAATAAAAATCCCGGAGAGAACGGCATGGTGCACCCGCCGTCTGAGCCAACGTGGGTCCACGAAATATTCCAGGTATTCCTTTGCATTACAAAAGTGTCTCTTTTAACTTGTTCCCTTCAAGGGCATACTAACAAGCGAAACTCGCTGCTTGAACTGCGAGACGATCAGCAGCAAAGACGAAGACTTCTTCGACTTGCAAGTAGACATCGAGCAGAACACAAGCATAACGCATTGCCTCCGGTGTTTTAGTAACACGGAAACGTTGTGTAGTGACAACAAGTTTAAATGTGATAATTGTAGTAGTTACCAGGAAGCGCAGAAGAGGATGCGGGTGAAGAAACTGCCCATGATCCTCGCGCTACACCTGAAGCGGTTCAAGTACATGGAACAGTACAACAGGCACGTGAAAGTGTCCCACAGGGTCGTGTTTCCCCTGGAGCTGAGGCTCTTCAACACTGTAAGGTGCGGTCCTCTTCGTTGTCAACTAATTATGTATTTCAGTATTGCTTTCAGTCCGATGATGCTGTTAACCCTGACAGGATGTATGACTTAGTGGCTGTAGTTGTGCATTGTGGCAGTGGCCCCAACCGTGGACATTACATAAGCATTGTGAAGAGTCATGGTTTTTGGTTGCTGTTTGATGACGACCAGGTGGATGTAAGTAATACAAATATGTACAAAATCTTATTTTTATTCTGCTTGAATTTTTTTGTAGCATCACTAATGTTTTTGTTTGTAGTTGTTCATAGTCACCAAAATTGAAGTGCTTGTACCATTTTGAAACAGGCTAACAGCTCACAGTTCTTTGTCTTTTGGCATTGCAAATCTTCTTTGCAACACCTCTTGTTGAAAATTTCCATTTCCAATCATAAATTTGTGTAAACCCAAATTTGCAACTACTGAAAGCTTTAACTAACACGATGGATGAATAATTTCATAGCTTAGTTATGCAAGGGTGAGTAATTAACGGTTTCCGTTGTCCGGTTTGGCTGAAAATCAAACTCGTGCTTTCTTTTGGTCTGAAGTACTTGTGTGCCCATCAAAGCTTTAGTTTTTGAGTTATCATGAAGACAGACACACACAAACGGGATTGTAATGTCATTAACTACCTCTTAGCCTTTTGGTAACTAAGGAATTCTTTTTACATTTGAATACTACAGAATGTCTCTCAGATAGAGGCCGATTTAAAGCTGCCAATGAATCTTTTAACTAATTTTGGACCATATGATTTGATATATTTTAACCTTTTACCTTGTGGATTATTCAAGCTGCATTAGCAGTACTTTTTCCTAACTTCCAGTAATGCTAAAGAACAGCGAAAATTTTATTTGATTCAGGCTTGTTCTTTAAAGTTTAAATTTTAAAAAATTAAATTCAGTACAATAAGATAATTTACCTGCTGTGCTCTTTAATATGACACGTGACTTGTCAAATAATTCAATTTCAAAAATGTAGTTACAGTCGAAACTCGAAAACGAAAAAGACTTTTGCAGCACCTTAATATTACAATAGATCATGAAATGGGATAGATTAATAGAATAATAATCTACCAATAGAATCGAACTTTCTATGCCACTGTTCAACGAACTTAAAAAGTTCGTTACTAAATTCTATAGGTCTGTCTGTCAGTACGTCACAAAATTTGAGATTTTTTAAAATTTGAAAATGGATTCTTACAGGAAATTTTACGCTGTTTTCGAATTCGAAATTAAAAAATTTCTATCTCGAATAATTTTCGAGATATTCGATTTCGAATTTTCCCGAAATTCAAAATCGTTTTTTGTGCTATAAATTTGGTCCACTAGGTTTAGTGCCTGAATCTAAAATACTAAAGTCTATGCAGCAATTTTGGACAATTAACGCTACTTATATTGTAGCAACAAGTGAAATTGGCCTATTTTATTTCTAGCATAATAATAAATCCGTCCCTGAAGTAAGCGGTGCAACAGAGAATATCGAAACAGATAAACTCAACACTGCTGAACATCATAGCGATGAATTGGAGTGTTGATTATGAAGCACACCAAATCAATTATAAAACAGCACAAATAATATAACCACAATTTTCCAGTAATATGCCGTCCTTTCCTGTCGTAGTTTGATTATACGCAGTAAGTGATTGTTAGCCGAATCTTGAAAATTCTATATGTGCTGTAATCTGTAAAGCACTTATTATGTTATCTACAGTGTTTGTTGAACTGTACAAAATGGTAATATAACAAATTGCGATGTCGAAATTCCCATCATGAAATATTGCAACTCCATTTAAGAGAACAAGCTGAAGGCTACTGCCATGTAAGTCAAATGCATTTAGCTAACTAAAAATATGATTCATTAAGCTCTGGACAGTAATGGAAAAAATTATGGCAAACTTTGCATAGAAAGATGCCTTTTTTGAGTTGACTGAAACCTTTAACAAGATGTGACACAAGAGACTCACCTTTAAAATCTATTTGTTTAGTTTAAATTTCTATGCTGAGTAATGTAAAATCATTAAAGGATTTCTGAATTGGTATTCTCACCTAGTTATATTTTTTATTTCGAAGTACAGCTATTTTTTTTAATAAGGTAATTCTGTATAAAAAAATTCTGAGGTCACGTCTGAGGACTTGCCAAAAAAAACATATTTAGAAGTTTTGAGCTGTTAAGAGTTGAGCACTACGACTCTATATTATGTTATAAACTTACAAACATCTAGAAATTTATCTTCCCATGCATTATTTAATTTTGTAATCATGTTGAAGGTTACAGTGATGCGTATAAAGTCAGTAGAGACGCCTATCACAAGTACCTGAAAATTCTAATTTTCTCATAAAGCACCACAATAGTGGAACCTTCTTTGGTCTGTTGCTGCAGAATTGGAAGGACACTTTTATTTTTGCTAACGAATTAATTGTTGGAAGCAATGCAGAAGAATTATATTTTTCTGGCTAGAAGCTTGAATTTTGGATATTTTTATTTATATTTGCTAAAAGTTTATAATTTTTTTTATGTCATTAATATCCAGTTTGCTTAAAACACATTGACATGAACATTTACATTTAGTAACTATGTAAGAATATTTTATTTTTTGATAGCAGCTCTTTTTTTGGTTTTAGAAAATTGGGCACAGATGTTTTGTATTAAATGTTCTTGGAGTCAATTTGTGATAAAATAATTGCTTGGTTTTGGTGCAGACGCATCTAGGTTTGATTCTGGATTGCAGATGTCAGGAGGGTGACCTACTAAGTCATCAGAAATAATTGGGTATCTTTGTTCACTTCGAACAAAGTGTTTGCCACATTGATCTGTGTAGGTGAACATATGGAACCCTTAACCATCTAGTTTGACCCTCGCAGAATGTGTAGCTTTATTATTATTGTTGTTATTATTAAATTTTCTTTAATATTTCTTTTCAAGAAAAACTAGTGTATCACTAGTGGTTTTTCGAATTGGAGATTGTTTACTGACTTTTAGTGGTTTACTTGAAATTAAGATTGATGCAATTCTTTTTACTGAAGGATGAGTGCGTCCACATTGTAAAGCAGCTCGTGGTTTTGGCCAAATGGCCAAGTTTGTATTGATGGTGGTAATTACTCTCAAACAAGTTCAATTTGTAAATTTATTTATGGACAAACTTGCCTAATACATCAATTGCTTACAATGAGTATTCACACTTAATATTATGAAACTTTTTTATGATTTGTAAAAGTAATTAAGAAACGTTTTTTACTTAAAATTGGCATTGAGAGATTACTTTATACTTTGTGATTTGATTATACATTATACTTCAATTTTTGAATATCATTATAATTCCTAGTTAAGGACATCTTGAGAGGCTACAATTTCGTTGTTTCCTTCTCTCATAATAGATAACAATCTGGATGACTACAACTGACTTGTCCATAGGATGTGTTACTTGTACTGGGTCATTATTAAGTAACACAAGAGCAACTGTATCAAATCACGAGTGATTTTATCTGCTGACACGGATTGCACGGCATCCGTTTAGTATTATTTGATTACAGATCAGGTGTCTTTAGGTTAATTTATTGTATAGCAAACATTTTCTATGATTACATTTTATATCAATCATCTGTACGTTTCTACAATTTTTGCCTTGAAATGATACGCATTTTACCGAATTGGAAATTATTTTTCTCTGTACGATTATTTAACGAAGAGAACAATTTGCAGTATATGAATTGGAATTAATATAAATTTGTACTAAAGTATTACTGAAATTCATACAGAAGTAGCTATAGCAAGTAAAAATAAGATAAAAAGTAAGTAAATAATTTATATAAACAATGGAAGTTTTTATTTTGACATGTTTTCTAAAAATTAGTACATTCTCATTCCTGAGGTGGTTTTTCTCAAAGTCTTCTTAATTTGATGAAAACCACCATTCAGCGAAGAAGAGTTTGTGTTTTGGAAAGTGATATGCTAACGATTTACACCTGAAGTCCTTCAATTTTCCCATTGTTAAAACATTTGTGAACAAGTGCACTGTTTTGTGCACATTGGGTTAGAATGGTATTCTACAAGTAGCCTTTTACCCTTTTGAAGATGGTAAATAAATTGACTTTATCATCTCAAAACATGGACTACATAACCTTTTCTTTCTGTTGATGTAATTAAGTTTATGAGCTTAACACTCAGTTTCTGTCTAGTGTTTTGACAGTTATTTTTATTGTAATGGGTAATTTCGGATTTAAATCTCATCTTTAGGTATAAATCAACACATAAAATCAGTTTTCTCTTCAAACAGAGAATACGTTTTCGAACTGCTGTTATACTATTCTTTTTTTCATTAAACTTTTATATTTATTTGTGTAAAATATAGCCATGCTCTTTTAAAGTATATACACTCTCAGCTATTTCATGTACTTTAAGTAGCTGGTTATCTAATATTGTCGATGTATTCAATAATTTTTGCTGCTGTTACACTCTTAAACTTAAAATGAGCTTTTGATGACTTTTACAAACAGCATTATTATTGTAAGATGTGCTTTTTTTTTGAGAATATCTTTTCTGTAGGCAACTGTAATAGAGAATGTTTGAGGGAATTACTTTTTATGTGAGTGATTGTAACAGATACATCAACTTGCCAATGACAGCTCTATCTATGATCAAAACCAAAGCTTTTCAGAAAACTTTTGTACTATATAATTAAAGTTCAAGGATAGACTCTTAAGTATCGTAGCCAGATAGTAAGTAATGATTATATTATCCTATAAGTAAGACACTAACAAGAAAGGAATTTTACAAAAAATAAAAATTATTGTGAATAACAGAATCTATATATCTCTAAAAAATTGGATTTTGACAATTAAAAAAAGTTGCAAACTGCAAAAATGAAATTTATTCATAGAATAGCTGAAGTTATAAATATTGATAGAATATACTCGGACACAGTTCGAAGATGTTATCTCTACAAAACATTATAGAAACTAATCAACTTCGATGACTAGGACATCTATATAGAATGAATAGTAATAATAATTGTAAGACTCTAACGCCCCGCGTGGGAACACGACCTGTGAACTGAGAGGTTAAGGTTTGCCACTGTGCCCGGTAGAATGAAACCTGGTCTGTCCGCACCACAGCCCACGCCTCAATCGCGCGACCTCACTGGCGATTAGAATAAATAATAGTAGACTAATTTAGAGGGTATGGAAAACAAAAAGCAAAGTAAAAAACCGAGGGGGTCATCTGTCAATATCTTGGAAAAATACGTTGCGTCCATTTTAAGTGAGGGAAGTAAACCTTGCAAAAGTAGCCTTTGACAGGAAAAAATTGGTTGACATATACAATGCTACCTAACTGCAATAATTTGTATGCCGGTGTGACATCTTAAAGAGTAGTGAGGTAAAAAAGACTAAAAGTTCAAAAATAGTATTATGTTATAAAACTAACATTTAAATGATTCACTTCCGAACTACGTGGAAGATAATGTAAAGTATTCTGTAAATCACTGATGAGCTCAGGGATAAAATAAAATTTATTATGACAAAGTTGAACTACAATTATGTAAAAAGATAAAAATCTTGACATAATGTGGCATCAAGCAAAAGGCTGTAACAAACTCTTATCAGACAATTCATTAATTCGCCTTCACTTTAAAGCAAAATTATTGAAAAACTGCACTCATATCTCATCATCTGTTCTTACATCCATTGTTTTAAACTTTGCGTCTTTTCAGAAATATTCTTGAAGCTCAACAAGCTTTTTTTGTAATTTTTTAAGTTGGTACCTCCCAAATCTTGTAAACCTTTAAATTTATAGCAATCTTGCTTTCATATATTGTGATATGTGACTTCTAATAGATAACTAAAACTCGCAGTTATTTACTAATAAATATTTTATTTGCAGAAAATAGACGCATCAGCAATCGAAGACTTCTATGGCCTCACATCAGACACCCAGAAATCGTCGGAAACCGGATACATACTGTTCTACCAGTCGAGAGAGAGTTTGTGAACTGAGCTACCACTGGCCGGGGATGAAGGCTTAGAGCTGTGTTCCGGTGCCAGTCAGACCTCTTTCGTCGAGGCGCTCAAGCGCAAAAGTGGCCGCCTAACTACATGTAAATCAGGTGTGCTGACTCTGAACGTACTAGCAGACTGTCTGTCTGCCGCTCGCTCGAAAACAAAGAAGTCGGCGACTTGTTACCTTTAACTACTGTAAATATGTAAAATTTCACCGTGAGATCTGTTCGTAGCCTTGCATGTAAAAATATTCAGCGTAGTTGAAAGCAGCAGGTGCATCTGCAGCTGGCCAGCCGTGTAAAAAGCAGACATAGGCAATACTTGGTGTGACTGTTTCATTCGTCACCATAACCACATAAGTACGTACTGCACTTCAGTTATGTCGTAGGAATTCGTTGGCAGATTTAAATTCATTGTTTTATAAACTCGCATGAAGGGTAAGGCGTTTTTCTACTTTTTTACCGACAGTTTTTGAATGTGGAAAACTTGTATATATATTACGATTTGAATTGTCTATTTTAATCCATCACTTATATTTAGTCGTTTATTTACATTGACAATCTTGATTTTAGCATGTTTAATGTAGTCACAATCGTGAAATTCAGTGAAAATGCTGCTAGGCTAAGGTCTACGTTAAGTGTCTGCTGTGATGCGACGCTGACGACACGTGAATTTTACTTCTTTGCTATCCAGTTCTGTAGTGAAATCCGGATGTGGTCGGGCTGCCGATTTCCAAAACCGTCGCCTTTTTGGCAGTCGGCGGCTCGAGTTTTAAAATTAACGTCTGTTAGGTTGAAGTTTTATCACGTAGGCGATTTTTCTCAAGACGATGTTTACATTGTATTACAAGTAGTGGACATCTTTAAATGTTTCCATACAACAGCTGTGGTTTTTAAGATTTCGTTAGAATGTATTTTTGTTACGTTACCAACTGCAAGTTGGAGATGATTACCTAAATGTATGATATATGTACAGTATTCCTTCCAAAATATCATAAACATCATGTATGACATGCCATTGCATTGTTTGTGTTCTGAATGTCTGCTGCTTTGTGACTGCTTCGTCAGATAGCCTTCTCCATTTATGGTAAGTAGTTGTTAGATTTTAATAATGTTAGAGAATGCGACGTTCATTGTGTGTACAAATTTTCTCTCTTTTAGTCATAGTTGGATCAAATTGAGGGAGATAGATCTATTCGGTGTTGTACCGAAATTGTACAACTAAACTAAATTATAGTCGAGTAGCAATAAATTTGTTAAAATTGATAATCAATAAACTTGACTGTTTTTTTGAGAAAGAACTGAGGTTTTGTAGTAAAACTATAAATTGAATATCATAATGCAGGTTTATGCCAAATATACAATACTGCAGCAGCCAAAAGGCTGTACGATCATTTATGAAACGGCCTTAAGCTAGAAAATATTCATCAAGCAATTGGGTCTTTTGAGAAGGTGATGCTAGTTTGAAATGTGTGAAAGAAGACAATTATGTGCGCGACAAGATTTTTTTGACATTGTATACCAATTTAACGACGGAAATAAAAGAAATGACTATAACAAAACTGCATGAGTCAGTTGTTCAACTTTTATTGTGTGTAAATGTAAATGGTGTTTGAATAACATGCTATAATAACGATGCTATGTTTTTGCTAAGAAACTGCATTTTCTAAGTATAAAAAATTCAAATTTCGATTTGATTTCTTTCAACAATATTTCTGAAAAAAATCGTAATAACATTACCCAGAAGAGCACACCGTTTTTACTCCCTTATGCTACATTTGTGTTGGTGACTTGCACAACCTTGATGTGTTTTGTGGTTTGTAGTATATACTAACAGTTACAATGTGGAACATACAATTTAAAGCTAAAGCTTTGATTCGAACATTTGAAGAACCTGCAGTTTTATGTCACATCTGGGACAACTTGTGTGATTAAAAAAACGATCAAAAAGACATCACGTGATGGGGGGAAAGTTTTTACAGTGAACAGTACTTGTGATATGCTAAAAAGCGAACCACTGTGTGATAGAATCTGTCTAACAATTCTTGGTTTAATGTGCATGAAAACTTGCTCTTAAAATAAGAATACGAGATTCAACCACATAAAACTCGTCTGCAATAGAAATGTTTGTTTTCATTGAAAAAAATGAATTATCAGCTGCTGTTGTGAAGAGGTATTCAAGATTTATTTATACTTTGATACTATAACAATTTCACTTTGTCACAGCTTGCGTAGTTGCAATATTAAGAAAGAGATATCCTCATTACTTTCAAAAAGAAAAATGACAATGATGCGTCTGTTTGGATCATGTATTGTTTACCAATTCTGTTGATCACATTAATTATCTAAATGATTGAGAATTGATTTATTCTACAACTGAAAAACGTGGAAATTCGTAACAGTTTGGGTTGGCTGTTGAACATTATCTGAACGCACTCTATGGTTGGATTCGATAGTATTCCAGCTTCTCTTCTATGGCCTTGAAAAAGCTTTAATTTGACACCAGGTAATGCACTATAAGATCTCATTAAGCTGTGAAATCGTCTGATAATAGACTCGAAATGAGTTGCACAAAATCTAGAAGTGACCTTAAGGTTGTTAACATGTATAATCAAATTTGGCTGTACTACATTTCGTGTATGTTTTGGATTCTTGAGCAGTTCTCTGTAAATATGGGCGTATAGATGTTAGCGCGAACCTTGCAGATTATGTTATTTAAAACTATACATGTATAATGACATTGGGAACATGAAAGTGAAAAGTGACTATGATATAACTAACCAAAGTTTTCTATTTGGAAGGTTACACAAATACTCACTGTATTACTGCATTAAATAGCAAGGGACAAACTTTGGTAAAGGTAATATTTAACTTTTTGCTTTCCATTCTTCAAGATTTTGATTCCAAATATCATATTCTTAATGTTTCAAAAGCCAAGCTTTTGAATATGAAATTTAATGATTTTATATTTAGTTTAGTTTAATTTACATGTCTTTTCTGAGACTGCTAGCTTTGTTAGAAGTGTTGAAAAAATATGAAGTATCAACGCAAATTAAACATAGACTAGTTGATCAAGGAACTGTCATTTCGGAAAATATCAGATGGTTGAAGGGTAACGTGGCAGTTACATTGATTCCTAAAACTACTATAATTGTGAAAATTTTGGTTGTATAAGAAAGTGACAATATTTTGAGAAGATGGTGCATGAAACTTAGACATCAGATTCTTCTCACTGTAGTGCCTTAAAGCAAGCATATTTTAAAAAGAAAATTAGCTTTTCTCTAACAATTTTTATAATCGCGATGTACAATTTTAAATGGTTTGTATGTTTCACTGTAAGCGTTACTGTAGTATTTTGTTTTGGCATGTAAAGCTTCAACTTTAACTTAAAAGTAAAGAAAAGATTGACTATTATCTATCTGAATATCCAATTTTATTCTTAAGGAATGGTTTTATGGGATTGTTAATTGAGTTAATCATGTCCAAGAATTAATTAGGAAAAAAATCAAATTTGTATCGCACCCCGAAACGTCACGAAAATAAAAATTTTTTCTTAGGTGAACAGTTCTTGTCTCTAGATATTACCAAACTTGTCGCCTTAAAACGAAAAATGGTGTGTAAATAATGTTTAACGCAAAGAACTGCACTGTATTAAATCACAAGTGACAATATTCCAATGATACACTTGTCAAGGACAACTTAAATGTATAATGCCACTTTTGCTGTCTAGCGGCCATTTCTGAAGATAGACTTCTGATGTTTTTCCACTGGATAGTTGTGATTATGAAGGTACCTTAGGTAGGTCTAACTCGAAATAGCAAATTTTTGGGTGAGTCTTGGGACTCTTAAGTAATCATCATTCTTCTAGGTGTGTGGTATGAAGGTTTTGATTTCGTAGTTCAATCGAAAATTGAAATAGCTGTTGCTGTGTTTGTGTTTCTTGCAATAGAAACACTATATTTAATTTAATTCCGTTCTCATAGTGAATTAATGATAGGACTGGAGGTTATTAAACTTCAGGGGTCATCTTGAGTTACTATAACAGATGGGAAAACCCTTATAGTTTTTATAGTTTCAAAATCAAAAGAAACAGTTATTCGGTCGATTTGTGAACATAGAAGCTGTAAACTTGAAAGCATTCCCTACAGCAATTGTATCTATACCACTGGACTAATTTGTGTGTAAACAAGCCACACTGCGCAGCAGCTGTGAGACCTTGAGAGAATCACAACCTCTACCTTTCCTCCTGCTCCGGTTACAACCTGTTCAGTCCTGTTTGTAAGTTACTAGAGTGATAAGCGAGCGTGGAATAACGCATTGTGATCAAATTCCTCGTTGTAGAAAACGTCCCGTCCGCTCAAATTTACCAGATTCTAATAATAGTATGAGGAAGATCGTCTCTCACGGACCCGTGTATTTAAGTGGTGTGTGCTTCAAAACCGCATGATCGTCGACCGTGAACATCTGTCACCGAGACAAACATTAATCGTGCAGATGCGCTTATTCGTGAGGATAGGCGCATAACTATCAAGAAACTTAGAGCAATGCTGTCCATCAGTTTTGGTAGTATAGAAGACATTGTGAAAAATCATTTGCATTATCGCAAGGTGAATGCAGTGTTTACCACGCACTTTGATGGACGTAAACAAAATGGTGCGCATGCAAGCTGCTAGTTGTCTCCTACAGCAGTTTGAAGACGAAGGTGATGCATTTTTGATGTCTATAGTGACCACCGATGAAACGTAGGTGTACTATTTCATTCTCGAGTCCCAGTAGTCATCACGCTAGTGACGGCATATCAGTTCTCCCAAACCCAAGAGAGCGCGGAGGAGCCGCTTGGTAGAAAAAGTGATGGCAACGTTCTTCTGGGACTGGTAAGGAGTTATCCATGTAAACATTTTGGCGGATACCAGAACAGTCAACGCAGCTTATTACTCAGACCTCCTGGAAACAGACGTGAAGGAAAAGATCTGATCCAAGCGGAAGACAGGTGGAAAGCGGGTAGCCTTCCTTCATGACAATACACGCCTCCATACGACCAAAACAATAATGGAAACCCTCTAGAAATTGAAGAGCAAACTTCCCAAGTGATTTTCGTCTGTTCGAAAGGCTGAAATTTGACTTGCACGATATGCGGTTTGCGGACAACAACGCCGTCACCTATATTGTTCGTGAGTGGATACGCCGCCAACCAAAAGCCTTTTCTTGAAAATGGCATCGGGACGCTTCCAGAACGTTGACTCCGGAGGAGAGCACGTTGAAGACTGACATGTACAGGTAAATGTTTGGAAATTTGTTTTTTTTTTGGGTAAAAACTCGGCCCCGGTTATATTTGAACCAGAACAGAGGAAATTACGGAAAAAATGCAGAAATTAATTGTGACCATGTGAACGTGTTAATCAACTTTGCTTATGACCATAAATTTTAACCATTTGGTGTAGCTCCATAGTCATCTGATCATTGTTTCAACGTTATTTTCGTCTTATTCCATCCAAAATTCCTTGGCCAGTTCATAAAACGCCATTCCTCAGTCCCCAGCTTCTTCGATGAAATTGACCACATTAACTGCAAGTTTTCAAATCAAAATAAATGCCCCAAAAGGTAATTTGTTCTAAAGTGTGCTCTGTAGATACAAAAGACTATCCGTTATGGAGATGGACACCCAGATCGCGTTTCATCTTTCATGTATGTCGTCATATGTCTCATATATATATATATCATATGTCATAAACTTATTCCTCTTGATTTGTATGACCGGTCGCTTCTTCAAACGATTTTTTTTATTACTGCATATAACTAGTTCTTCCATTTTTATGGCAGCTGCTTAAATGCTCTACTTAAACGTTTGTAAAATATAAAAATATCAATCAAGTTGTGGTTCCACCCTATAGAAATTTATTATGAATCTCAAACGACCTATGCGTCGGAATGTTAGAATGTCCTTGAGTGAATGATCGCTAATAGAAGCAATTACTGCACTGGATCACTCATTGAATACTTTAAGTTATTTATAATTGTTAATTTTTTGGTACCACACTCATCCTCGTTATCTACTATGTTGGGAAAAATTGACTCGCGCGGAGATGACCAGAGATTATTGCCGGATCGGAAGAAACGGTTATTGCCACGTTAAAGAGGGGATTATTTCATGTATACTCCTCAAAGAATTAGCTGCCGAGCTCCGAACCCCTCGGAGCTACGTTAGCTTAAAACAAGTGTAAGGAATGCACAGGAAAGCCGACCCGTATTCTATTCTTGATTTCTCCTCATGCCAAATGTTCTATGCATGCTCCACTGACGTTTGCATAAGTCAGCGAATGGCTCAGCCGGTTAGGCGTCGTGCTTGTAAAAAAAGCTCGGCAGCTAATTCTTTGAGGAATGCACATGAAAAAATCTCCTCTTTAACGTGGCAATAACCGTTTCTTCCGATCCGGCAATAATCTCTGGTCATCTCCGCATCAGATTTATTCGCGTGTCTCTCACAGTTTTAAATACCATCAAAATACTATAATACGTGGGTTTCCTTTTTTAAATAAAATTTATTGTTGACATCCGCATTTCTTTAAAGCGACTACTGTGGACTTACTTTAAATAGCTGAGGAATTGGAATTGCAGTATTGAGTATCGTTTTTTGAACCAAGAGAGTCACTAATATTATTAACGTCATATTTCAAAACCTAACGGGCGGATTAGAATTAAGAAATTGCCCCAGAACAAGATGCTAAGCGCATCGCGGGGCTGAGAAATGAGAGAAATCATCCTGGACTTGCATTTGGATTTTTTGTTGACATATTAAAGAACATATTGTGAATTGATGCGTGTTGTGTATGAAGAGGTAAGTCGTTATAAAGCTCGTCTAAAAACAAAAGATGGTTTGCAGTAGTTAGATATTGGTCTAGTTTAGATTTAATGTTTTTGTGTTTGCTGGTGACGAAAATCAAGCATGACAGCATTTGTGTTTTGAGATTATTAAATACACGTCCGATCTTGTAATATTTTTATAGAACGGTTTCAAAGGAAGAAGAAAGTTGACTGGTCTAATTCCGTAGTAGGAGACTTCGTTCCTCATTATAAAATTCCAAAAAACAGAAAACTGCAAAATTATTCAATCACTATAATATTTGTAGAGTAAGGATGTATATGACATTACAGTAAAATTTGAGAAATGTAGTGACAATTAAGAGAATGCAAACTTAAAGATAGGTTTAAAACGCAAGGTTTAAGAAATTTCTAATTTGCTTACAAAATTGAAAGGAGGCGAAGTACATCAAAATCACATTTTCCCATTTCCACAAAAAAAACTTAAATGCGGCTGAACACACGGGAAAAGAAATTGCGACGAATAGGTGGGGATAGAAACTAAAATGTGTTCAAAACGAATGACTTATGAAACTGAAGATTTAATAAAAATACATAATATACTGATGGACTCTTCTAACGAAAAAAATAAAACATTGTTTTTCGTGAAGTGCTCATGACCAGGAAGAGTTTTCAGAAGAATACAAATAAGGCAAAGAATTAGACGTAGAACTTATGCTCTTGGTGGAATGAGAAGAAATAGTTGAATTTGGTGGAATTGCGGAAAACTTTTAGGTAGAAGACTGAACCTGATATTACAGATATTGGCTGCAAAAGAAGAATGTGGGGCTTTAAATAAGTTGTTTGAATAATATGAACAATAGAACTAAACAGCAATTGGAAAATTTAAACGGGTGAAGGCAGCTTTTGAAAAGCCAACATTTTGGAATTAATGTAAGTACTGCAAACTTACAGCATAAGGAAATTATAAAAACAGAGGCCATAGGTGCGCAAACAAGGCCAACTTTTTATATGGACTTATCCAAGGAAATAAAAATTTAGATTAATTCAGTGAAAATGGAAATGTAGGTTAGAAATGCTGATTGTCATGAATAAAAAATAGAGGGAGGGGGCTGGCTAAAGATTCGCGAAAACAGAAAAATACCTCATCAGAAATGTTAATATCTCTACAGAAGAAATAGTAAAGGTTAAATCTGCATCCACAGATTGATAAAACAACAGTGCAAGTTACAGTTTTATTCAAAGACAAACGCAGAAATTCAACTATTTTGAGGTGGGATGTAAAAAAGCTCTTATCGACCCGTCAGAGAAAGAATCATAATTAAAACGTGTCAACAGTCTGAAAATATAAATAGAGTAACAAGCCCAAGAAAACCTAAAAGCAGTGCTTTATAAACATACTATGCAAGAAGAAAGAGTATCAGCTGACTACAACAATTAATCCAGACAGGGAGTAAAAATCTAGGAGAAAATATATTTTAATCTTCCTAAGAAGCATAAAGAAAAAAGGAAAACGAAAACACAAATAACAATGTAAAACAACATAGACAAATAAACCTAAAAATATAGATGTCTTACTTAAACAGAGAACTAGTTATTTAACAAAGTGTAAATCTAACTAAAGGAATTGACAGACGAAGAAGGCAATGCTGGTATAACTCCAAATATTTCTCCTTAAGTATAACTTAAAAAATACTGGCAGGAAGACATAATTTTTGAAATCGAATAGATTAACGCGCACAAAATCAATTAATAATTAACAGAAAGCATCAGTACCTGACAAATGAAAATGATTTTGTTGTACAAATTTTTTTAGACCTGTTTATATGAATCGCTAAGATATTGAAGCAGACGACCAACTAAAAGATATTAGAAGACAGAAAATCAAAATATTCACAACTAAATACAAGGGAAATGAGAACTAGAAAGAGAGAACGAAGAAATCAGACAATAAATTGATGAACATTATCGCGTTACTTTATGGCGAGATAAAAGGTTAATAGGATATTGGTGTATGAAACAAATTAGAAAAACAGGAAAATATACAAACATGTAGGACAGCAAGAGAAAGAAAAAACGTCCAAATAGAAGTAGAAGAAAAATATAGTATATGATAAAGCCAAGAGGAACCTAAAAGTGAAGAATGAAAGATATAAGAATTCATGTAATGACGTATGTCTTTGTCATCCCATAAACAATTGAAAAATAATAGATACTATTAGAAATGATCAAAATCAGAGACCTTTGATATATTCTGGATGTCCCGAATAATCTATTAAAAAATGGAAATTTCTCTAGAAGATGGAAAAGAACAAGAATAATTTTAATCCAAAAATCCCGACAAAGGAATAAAAGAACCCTTTTCTTATAAGCTACTATGCTTTCTTCATATCACAAGTAAAATATTAATGACGGTCTGTCAAATGATCGGTATGGTTAATCACATCAACTTTGAAGCGTTGTGAGGATTGATGAAATAAAAAAAAGGACACAAAACAAGAGTCAATTATGCATAGATATCATAAGAAATGTGCACTATGTACGATATTTATGGTATTGGGAAAGAACAAAATACATACTAGATGCAAATGACAGAAAAATTTCTTAGCAACAATACCACCATGACAGATGAAGTACTGGAAAGAGGAATAACAATAGGTAGTCTACAAGAATTTTTCTTTAAAATGATGTCATAAAATGCACTATACATTATAGTTACAATTAATAAAAAATGTCACCACGAACGATTTGTTATTAATACCAAGAATTAGAAACGAATCGATAACCAAAAAACATCTGGAAAAAACGATATTTATATAAAACAGGACGTTTTAGATTTTTCGAGATTACAAGATAAAAATCGACTTGTAAATGCTTTGCTAGTAAAATAAAAATTTACATGAGATTTCCTTGTTATATTTGTAGGTACATATTGATTTGTCCTTGTATTAAATCAATAATTATTATTATTATCCCGTGAAGTGATATGTGATCCACTGCATAGTTAGAAACGACAGGAAACAGTCTGTCCGCCATCGTGTTTCCTTTTACATGTTCACGTTGTTGTAGAGCGGTAACGTGTAGGTTAGTATATTGTATGTTACTACTATTTTGTAAAATTCATGTTTAAATTATGTTTTTCTCTACTTATTTTCAACAAATTTTGAATTAGTTATAATAATTCAATTGCTAATGACACATTTCTAGCAGCGAGAGGTTATGTTATTCTGTGCATTGCAGACCATACAATGACGAATTCAAAGGGTTATCGCCGCGGAACCAGGGACCTGTTCTCCAGGAAGTTCCGCCGGCATGGCACCATCCCCCTGTCCACGTACATGAAGACGTACAAAGTTGGCGACATCGTCGACATCAAAGGTAACGGAGCAGTGCAGAAGGGCATGCCCTTCAAGGCGTACCACGGGAAGACCGGCCGCGTGTTCAACGTCACGGCGCACGCCCTGGGCATCATAGTGAACAAGCGCGTGCGGGGGCGCATCATCCCGAAGAGGATCAATGTGCGCATCGAGCACGTCAACCACTCCAAGTGCCGGCAGGACTTCCTCACCCGCGTAAAGCAGAACGAGCTTCTGAGGAAGCAGGCCAAGGAAAACAACGTGCAAGTCACGCTGAAGAGGCAGCCGGCACAGCCGAAGGGGGCACACATCGTTAACGGGAAGGACGAGCCCATTGTCCTAGCTCCTATTCCATACGAATTTATTGCTTAATTTGTAGACACTTGAAAATACATTATAAGTAAATTATTTTCTTTTTGCTTTCTGTTTTGTATTGTATTTATATAGTCATGTACAGGTAATTTTTTGCAAATACGTTATCGAGTACTACATTCGGAACCTGATTGTGATTTTGAAGGACCGTAACTTAATTTTACACAATTTTGTGTATATATGTGAAGTACTGAGACCATTACCTTAAAGCATAGAAAAAGAATTGGGTCTATCATTTAGTGCGTTATATAGTTCCCTAATAGATCCCTAAAGGAGTTACTATTATAATGTTACAAGTTTATGTAAATTTATATGTTTCTGACAGTTTGCATAGATGCATGTTATTTTCTCAAAAAGATAAATGTCTGATAGATTTACAAGTCTTGCATACTTACGTAGTCCTAGGCCTTTCTACCTTTAGGTAAGGCTGGATGGATAGTCTTGCACTTGTCTCCATTGCTTCCTATCGTGCGTTAGATTTTGTATTCCCTCCCATGACATGCCTTTTCTCACTACTTTTCTTATATTGTCGATCCATTTTGTTCTCGGTCTTCCTTTTTTTATTTTTCCCTGCCACTATCGCCGCGTTTCGCACACTCTTTGTTAGTCTATCGGCTGACAGTCCGCACACATGCCCAAACCATCCGAGCTGCCCTTCTATAATTTTTTTGTTAATTGGTTCTATTTTTAGATTTTGTCTAAATGTTTCATTTCTTATCCTGTCCTTGGTTTTATTATCTATTTTTCTCAAGAACCTCGTTTCCATTGCGTTAATACGTATCTTTTGTCTTTCTGTAAGAGTTCATGTCTCGCTGCTATGGTCTTACCACTTTTTACAACTTTTTGTTGTTTGGCACTTCCCTTTTTTCCAGAAAGGTTGTCTTCATCAGATTGATTATTTTTCCCCCTTTTCCTATTCTATCATCTAATTGTTTATCCAGTTTCCCATTTTCTTCTATTACTGCGCCTAAGTATTTAAAATTTTCTACGTATTCTATTTCTTCCCCGTCCAATTTTATTTGATGTGTTTGATATTATCATTGTTTTTGTCTTTCCTATTTATTTTCATGTTTATTTCCATTAAATTCTTCCTCTATTATTTTGAGATTATATTGCAGGTTCTCCTTCGTATCTGCTATCAGGGCCATATCATCTGTGAACATAAGTTGTCAGCTGTGTCATTTTCTTTTTCTTTTTCTTCATCTTCTTGGCTTTTTTTTTGCCTCTTCTAATACCGTTGTAAAGAGCAGTGGGGTTAGGACACAGCCCTGCTGACTCCTACAAGAGTCTTACAAAATGAAAAGCATAATTTGCATGATTATTGCATTCCATATAGAAATTGGGTTACAGTTTACGTTGATTAGACCTTTTGTGAGAATTAGTGCATTGGCTATTTTTAACCGCTAACATGATTCAAATTAGTGCATCAAAATCTTCAAAAGTTTTGAGGATCAATAGTTGTGTTTTGTCAAATATGATTACAATGTTCTTCAATTACAATTTTGATATTAAATATTGCATTAGGGTTAGTTCCATAATTCAACAGGATGCTTTTCATTTTCATTAATCTTGCGAAATACATTCTGGGTTCAATTTGAAGTTGGAACATTTTATTAAATTATTAACTTTGTTTTTTATGGCGAACTACTAGATATATGCAAGTATATTTAGCAAATTGAAGATAATGACTGACATATAGAAGAATGCTCACTAGTATACTTATAACATGGTTTTGCCTCTTTAAGATAAACTTTCAAACTAAAACTATTTTTATTAACTTTCAGAATTTAAGTTAGTAAAACATTTAACATGCCTATAACTATCTATTATTAATAAGCTGATTTATGAAATCATTTAGATGGCCACAAAGTTAAATGGCATTGTGAACTATGCCGATGGATTTTTCCTTGATGGTTGGTATTTGGAAGTTCCTTATTATGACAATGTTGAGTACAAACCACTGCACAATACTTTGGACTGGAAACGCTCCAATTTTCAATATTTGAATTGGAAGAGAGAATTACACCAATAGCTAGTTAATACAAAATAAATAATGTTAAAGCTCTAATGCCCCGCGAACTGAGAGTTTAAGGCTTTCATATGTTTACTCTATATGTTCGGTTGTCGTGCACCATCTCTGATGCAGGGCGACGTGGCAACCAGTGTTGCCCCTTGTACTCAATTATTTTTAGTAACTGGGTAGCCTATCCGCCAGACATCGAGGAGCTCCAGGAAATAAACCCAGGTCTGTCAGCTTTGCACCACCGAACCACGCTTGCTTAGCTACTTAACATAAACTGAAGTATTTAACTTATTGTGGTCATTGTTTATGTATGTCAAGAGGCAATTTCCTCTGTAAAAATTACATGAACTGACTTAGTTTCGTTGAATTTTATTCTTCGTTTTTTCAGCAATTCTTCATAAAAGTAAGATTTGTCTGCATTTTCTGTGAGACAAGGATGGGCTCACTATCAGAGGCAAAAAGTTTAATGTTATCTGCAAACGCCATAAAAGGTCTGGCGTCGTCAGCATTTTCACAGTATATAACAAGTATAATAATAATTTGAGATACTTTAGTGTTTATTGGAAAGAGTTCTGTATATTCAATTTCATTTTCCAGGAAAGTTTGATGAGGTTGAATTATATATATATATATATATATATATATATATATATATATATATATATATATATATATATATATATATATATTTCATAGAAACCAGTACACACCTTATCAAAAGCTTCAATGATGTCAATACATGTGACTGGGCAATGTTTGGTTCCAAGGTTTCTGTTATTTTTCTACACAATTTTGTGGATTTGTTCTATTGTAAAGTGCATTTGCCTGAAGTCAAATTGATAATTAGGTATTCAAGGATGAGCAACAATCTCTTAAATAAAACTTTTTTAGATACAATAGATAAAGAGCCTTATTGGTCTAGAAGATTCGAGTTCATTAGAAGATTTTGCTGGTTTTAATATAAAGATGAAGTGTTACATTCTACTGGGCTGGAAAATAAGGTATATGTAACACTGTAACGAAATGAATAAATACATATATTATATATATATATAATATTAGATTTAATTTATTTTTTTTGGGTTTTAGGAAATTCAGTACTTCCACGGTTTTAAAACCCTTCACTAGCAGTTCCGTTATATGTCTTCTGGTTTATTTTCTGAAGGATGCAGGTGAAAAACTTACTTCCTCTTCTCCCATTGTACCTCATGGTGTTGGGGATTTGACCCATTGTTTGAAAGATTGTCTATCCCTTGCAAGGGTTTGGATTTGTGTTAGGGTCTGTTCTCTTTCTCTAACTGATTCATAGATGTTGTCTTCCCACTTTCGTCTGGGGTTTTCTCTATCCCCCCTTCCATCACACCTCATTTTCGAAATTTTTTTCGGATAGCGTTCATTACTCATTTGGGGCAGGTGTCCATACCATTGTAGTAGTTTTATTTTTATGTCTTCCACTTGAGGTGTAAGTTCTACTTCTGTTGCGTACTCTGTCTCTTCTTGTTTTGCCCACTACTCGCCTGCAATATTGGAATTCTGTTTATCTGTTATCGCTCATGTCTCGGATGCGTATAGAAGTGGATATATATATATTTTATATAAATGCATTTTCGTTTTTATACTACTTTTTTGCTTATTTTATGTTTTATTTCTCGGTCTATTCTTCCGTCTATATTGATTAGTACTAATATTTACATATTCGTATGTTTGTACTATTTGAATTTGTTTCCCGTCTATTTGTATATCTACTTCATGTTTCTGTTTTGAGACATGTATTACTTTTTTTTTGTATTAATAGTCATCTCACTTTCTTTTAGGGTTTTTTCATATGTTTATGTTTCTCTGTAGTTGATTTTTTCTTGCCATAAGTAGTATATGATCAGTGAATATTAGGTTTTGTGTCATTACTGGATTTAAGTATTATCCTATGTGGGTGTTTTTTATTTCTGTTTTGCATTTTTTATGTAGTCTATGTATATTACAAACAGGAGTGGGCTTAGGCTGTCTCCTTGTTTGATACTCCTTTCCATTTGAAATTCTTCCGATATGTGATTATTTAATCTTGTCTTTCCGATTATGTTGTTCTTCATGTTCCTAATGATCCTCCGTAGTTTTGGGCTTGCTTCTAAATCTCCTAACGCTTTCCAATTGCATTTGTGTGGTATCTGGTCGAAAGCTCCTTTTAGGTCTAGGAAAAGTATCTTGCGTTTGTTTTTCTGGTCTAAACGCCGCTTGTTCTTCTAATTTTTTTGTTTCATTCTTGTGTATATTTTTAGCGCCAGTGATGATAAGCATATAGCCCTACAGTTGTCTCTGTTTGTGGTGTCTCCCTCTTTATATATAGGTTTTATAATGTTCTTTTCCCAGTCTTTCGGTATCTGTTTTGTATTTCATGCTTGTACTATCTTTTTCATCCATTTAGTTATGATTGGACCGTCTTTTTTCAACATTTTAGGAGCTATATTATCTTCTGCCGTTGCTTTACCATTTTTTGTTTTCTTCGGGGATTTTTTTTATATCTTCTGATATTTCTTCCTCATTGTCTTAATTATCATTTTCTTCCTGTGGCTGTTCTTCTCTTTTCCGTTTTTCTGTTTCTTTATCTTTAAATTTTGTTGGGTAATAATGTTTTCAACATTTCTTCCGCTCTTGATTGTAATATTCCTGTCTCATTCCAAATATTTCACACTTTTTGTATTATGTTTCCCTTTAGGCGCCTAACTAAATACCAAAATTGTTTTTAGTTTTCTATATAATTGTCTTTTATCTTTTTATCTAATTTCTTTGCTTGTTTTACTGCTTCTTTTGTTTCGTTTTCTATTTTGTTCAGTTTTATTTATTATGTATCTTTATTAGTTTTAATTTTGTTCTTTATTTTACATTTTGTTCGCTTATGTGTTGGGTCTAGTTTTATTTCTTTTTCTCGACAGACATACTTTGCTGTTTTTATGAGGGTTTATTTGAATCTTTTATTTAGGGTCCATTGATGTATGTGTCTTCTTGGGCTTCTTGTTCTTCCAATTTGTTTAGGTATTCAGTTAGGTTGTTTTCATATTTTTGTTTTTTTCTGGGTTTTCTAAAGTTTCCAGGTTGATTTTGTATAGCCCTTCGTTCGTTCTTTAAGCGGTTTCCTAATGTTCGTGTCAGCAATCCCCAGTCTGTGTTTCGCATTTAATTCCGCCCCTTTTATTACCTTTACTGCGTTCACTGCGTATTTCGTATTTCTCATGTACGTGATGTAATCTATCGTACTTTTGCTTTCTAGTTCTTCTGCTTCATATGTTATTTTGTGTTTAAACCCCGTATTTCCTATCAACAGTTGGTTCGTTATGCAGTAATCTAGCATTCTCTCACCATTTTCGTTTACATCCCCTTTTAGATCTTGACCTCCCATGGGCGTTCCAATCCCCCATAACAACTACGTGTCTATTGTCGTTTTGCATTTTCTCTATGGACCTTTGCAGGTCTTCATAGAAGGTTTTTTTATTTGTACAGCGCCATTTTCCGTTGGCGCGTATATTTGGATTATTCCAACCTTTTCTTGAAATTGTAGGTTTATTGTTATAATTCTGTAGTTTACCACTTCCCATTTGGTTACTTTTGGTGCTATCTCTTTTCTGAGGAGTATTCCTACACCTTCTTTTGTTCTATTTCCGACTGGTGTGCCCGCATATCTAAGGTTGTACCGTTTGTCCATGTTTTTGAAGCCACTGCCTTTCCCTTTAATTTCTAACATTACTAGTATTTGAATCTTATATTTCTCTATTTTGTCTGCAATCTCGCATTCTTTCCTTGTAAGAGATGCTGGGTCGCCAGAACCCCGTCTGTTATCTGACAGGGTGTACCGGCCAGGTTAGTTGCCACTCGTGCAGATAGGGTTGGTATTTTGGTCATAGTTATTGGTGGACCCTTACACTCTTGGTTGAAAAACATAGATGTTTTATCGTTGCTTCTTGCCTAAACACCTTGTGATGCCATGAGAGATGGATGAGTTTATTTCACTTGTTTTATTTTTTTATTGCCCTCCAAAGTGAGGGCAATAAGTAGGAAGGACACTACTTGATGTATTTGATGTATTTTTAATGCATTCATTTTTATTCTTATTAAAGAGTTTTATTAATTCCTGTGTTACCAGTATTGAGTGATTATTTACTTTCCAAAATTCTACGTTTATTCCATTGTATTTAAAGTTTTTTCCCCATTTTTATCTTATTCATGCAAGACAATTATAAGTTGTGGAAAATGCTGCTTGTTCAGGAACATCATTTCAATCAGTGAAATGTTTCACAGCTGTTTCAGTGTCGTCCTCAGATTTAAGTGGGGCTTTTAATATTGGATTTTTTATTAGATGTTTGAATATATCCCGGTTTCTATGTTTATTACTTAAACTTGGTTTAATTAGATATGCTGTAGTAGGCGTGATCGAGAAAGGGAAATCATAAGTTGCTAAGTCAAAACATTTCTATTTCTTTCAACAATTATTTCATCATTAATTTTTAAATTCTGCATATCATTGTGTAGTTGGTGAACTCTATTGGTATTATAGGAATATTGAGAGTTTAGGGTGAATCTGCTGGAAATGTTTAATATGTTTTTGAGGAGTGTATTGCTTAGTTTTTTTTGTATGTTAAAAGATCTTTTTTTTCTTTGACATTGATCTGTAGAGTAATTACCTGCAGATTTAACACACCTAGGCTTTATATAACATACATTTTTAGTATGGCCGTATATTTGGTATTTTCATTTTATATTTAGATTGGAATTTTATTTTACACCGGTGTATATATTCAACATTGAAAATCTTGTCATGGGCTTGTTTCAGTTTAACAAAAAATATAGAGAAAAGTAACTCGGTTTTGTATTCTTTAATGTTTACATTTGTGACTTTGTGACCTAAGTTTTCGATTTCAGCTTTTATTCCTTTACTGCCAGTAGAGTCGTGCATATTTTTAATACTATGAGGTGCATTCAAGTTATAACACTTCCGATTTTTTTTCTCACAAACTAATCACACGAAAACTGTGAAGCTTGTGTCACTTCTCGACGTAATCTCCCTGCAGCCGTACACATTTTTTCACAACGTCGACGCCATGATTGCATGGCTTCTTTAGGAGTCTTCTTTGACCACTGGAAAATCGCTGATGCAGTAGTGGCACGACTAGTGAATTTGTGACGAAGGACAGTGTCTTTCGTCGTTGGAAACAGCCAAAAGTCGTTAGGAGCCAGGTCAGGTGAGTAGGGAACATGAGACATCACTTCAAAGTTGTCCTACTCTTCGCATTTCCTTGTAATGAAAACGTCGACATTTTAAGTATCAAAAACACGCTAGAGTCCCGTGTTCCGTGGAGTGCTGCCATCTCTGTCGCGTATTCACAAACAGTGCGCGCGTATTTTGAAACAAACTGCATGTTTCTATCTGTTTCCAATCCTGAGAAAAAAATTCGAAGGTGTTATAACCTGAATGCACCTCGTACTTTTTAACCTCTCCTTTCTTTTACTTTGTAGGTCTAAAAATCCGTTTACTTCTTAGTCAGGACTGCTGCTTTTGCTTAAACTTTAAACATTAACCTGATTATACGTGAGAGCTTCACTTTTGTATCATATAGCTCTTTCGCTTTTTAGTCCAGAAGCTATATGAGTGTATGAGGAGGTTATGATTTTTTTCTCAGCTCGTGCACTGCTGTTGATCATAAAGCTTTTTATGTGTCAGAAGTGAGTATCAATTAGAGGTAGAAGGTCCACTAAACCAGCATTCGTTTTCTTTTGAATATTTTTTTTAGTTCAATGTTGTCATTTATATGTAGTTTGAGTCCAGGTTCCACCAGACTGTTAAAGTTGCTGTGTTTTGACTGGTAAAGTTTATTGTAACGATCGAAGGAAATTACCTGGTGTTTGTTGAAATTATGTGACACACATCTAATTTTAGTTAGGCGTCAAGATTTGTATTGATAGGACCATAACAGTAATTTGAATTTTTGTTGTTGATTTCAAAGATTTCTTTGCAAGTTTCTTCCTTTCAAATACGATCACATACATCGTTTATTCTACAGTGTCTTTTGTTTTTGTTGGAAATTATTACCAAATCGTCTATGCATCATTCTTCTTCTTTTTCTTTATCACATGCCCTTGTGCCTTAAAGCGTCGGGCTGGTTGCTTCGATCCATTTCTGCCAGTCTTTTCGATCTCAAGCCAGCCTATTCATTCATCCTTCCTCTATTCCCCTTTCTCTTGCCATTCTGCTTATTTCTTCTATCCATTTAATTCTGGGCTTACTTAGTGCTCTTGTGTCCTCTGATCTTGCTTCGATTACTTGTTTGGACATTCTTTCTGCATCCAATCTAAGCACAACTGCTTGTTTTCTATTCTTCCATTCTGGGGTATTTGCTCCACTTGCTCTCTGATTCTGTGTTGTTTACTCTCTTTTCTTGTTTTGTTGGCTATTTTTCTTAAAAATTTAATTTTTGCTTAATTTATGCGGCTTTTGTGTTTCTCCACCTCAGGATAGGTACATATACTGCTGCATTATATATCTGGAGTTTTGTTTTATTTTGAATTTCTTTTTTTACTACTATGGTATTGTTCATTTGGTAATAGGCGTTGGGTGCTTTCTTAATTCGGTTGCTGATTTTCGCGTCGTTCGTTCCGTTGCTTGAGATTATTGTAGAGTATTCATACTCTTCTACTACTTCCAGTACTGCTTTCTTGCAGCGAATTCTAATATCCTCTTCATGTTTTTTGTTTGTCATTCTCATTATCTTACTTTTCGATGTAGTTATCTCATCCCCTTTCTCTTTTTGTAATTTTTGTTGAGAGTGTTATGAGGATATCATCTGCATATATCAGTACTTATATGTATATCGATGTTAGATTCCTGCATCCGACTATGCTCTTTCTTGTATGTTGTTTACACCATTTTATAATGCTGCTCATCGGTATATTAAAGAGTAGGGGACTCAGACTATCGCCCTGTTTTACACCCAGTTCCATGTCAAATATTTCTGAATGTTCTTCGCTTGTTCGTACCCTCCTAATATTTTATTGTATAGATTTTTTATGATTGTTTTGAGATTTAATGTGACTTCTAATTCGTCTAGGACTCTCCAGAGTTGTTCTTTTGGAACTGTATTGAAAGCGGCTTTGAGGTCAATAAAAGCTAGATGCGTTCTCTTGTTTTTTTGATCATATTTCATGCTGTGAAGATATGGTCTTGGGTTTGTCGGTTTGGTCTGAAAGCTGCTTGTTCTTCGAGTTTTCCTTCTATTTTCTGTCTTAGTCTTTTTCCCAGTACTCTAGAATATATTTTGAGTATTACAGAGGCCAGGCATATAGCTCTGTAGTTTTCGCATAATATTGTGCTTTCCTTTTTGTATATTATGTTCATTTTCCAAACCTGCGGTATTTGTCCTCCCTTCCAGGCTAGCTGACAAAGTTTTTGTATCCAATTCTTTACTTTTTCGCCTCCATATATAATCATATCAAGACTTATTCTGTTTTCTCCACTTACTTTGCCTTTGTCTTCATATTTTTAATGGCTTCGATTATTTCCTCCATGATAATAGAATTTTTATTAGTATCTTTCTTATCTCTTTCCATATTTTCTACTTCTTCTTGTTGATCAGGTTCCTGCCCTTCTTGTTGTTGTTTGAATTTATTCTTATAATATGCCCTCCATGTCTGCAGTATTTCTGTAGTTTCTGTTGCTAGGTCGTTGTTTTTTTTCTGAACGTTTTTAGCTTTCTTTCCGAATTGCCCTCAGCTTTTTGATGATCTCCCAAAAGTGTTTCCTATTTTTCTGGAATTTTATTTCAATATCATTTTCGAATTTTTTCCATGATCTTTGTTTCGCCTGTTTTATTGTTTCCTTTACTTCTTTTTTTTTGTATGTAGGTGTTTCTTGTTTCACCATTTTCATTCTGTGTGTATTCCTTTCAGGCTATTTTCTATTTCTCTAATTTTTTGGCTGGAGTTTTTCGTTTCACCAAGTCGTTCTTCTTCTTCGTTTGTCTATTCTTTGTTTACCACATTTATTCCTGTTGCTTTGCATATGTACACCTTAAAACAGTTCCATGTTCTTGTAACATCCCAATAATTGGAGCCATTTTCATCTTCTTCCTCAGGCTTTGATAATCTCTCCGTATGTTTGTTATGTATGCTGTTTGTGTGTGTTCTTCTCTTAGTTTGTGTACATTCAACTTTTCGTACACTTCGCATTTTGCTTCTTAGAATTATTGATGTTTGTGTAGGCGATTAGTAGTCTATGATCTGTATTCATTTCCGGTCCTCTTATCACTTTTACATCTGGAACATTTCTCCTGTTTTCTGTGTTATAGGTTATGTAATCGATTGCAGTTTCTATATCTCTTTCTTCTGACCTAAAGGTTATTTTGTGAATTTGTTTATAATTATAGAACAAATTTCCTATAAGCAGTTGGGTTAGTTGACAATGCAGAAATTGATCATTCTCTGTCCATTTCTGTTCAGGGTTTCTTCTCCTCTTTATCTCCCTATCGTTCCATGGCCTCTAAGTACATCGTTGCCTGTTCTTGGGTCAAGTCTCCTATAATGTATAACATTCCCCCATTACCTCTTACTTTATCTTCTTTATTTTGCAATGTTTGATAGAACTGGTCTTTCTCGAGTTTTACTGCATCTTCAGTGGGTGCATATATCTGTATAACATTTATCTTATTTTCGAGTTGTAGCTAAATAGTTATTATTCTATTGTTGACTGCTTCCCACTTTCTTACTTTATTGTTAAGGTCTTCTTCTAATACCATTCCGGTGCCTTCTTTTTTTTCTGCCTTCTGTCATGTCTGAGTATTTTAATATGTGGTGTCTGCCTAGTGGTTTCTCCCCCTTATCTTTTACTCTGATTTCACTTAGTTCGAGAATATTCAGCTTGTATTTTTGCATTTCTTCAGTTGATTCTTTTTCTGTACCTGTTATTGTCTTAATGTTCCATGTAGTCAATCCCATATACCTATTTCTTGCCGGTCGTAGTCCAGTGTTCCGTCCTGACCTGAGGCTTCCTAAATTACTTTAAACCATCTTAATTGTATGGGTGATTAGTCCGATGACGAACCCTATTTCATCTCTAGGCCGAGGAGCCGGTTTATATTCACCATTCACCAGAGCCTCGTCAGTTTTTAGCAGGATGCACCACGTGCAGGTGAGGTTGGCTAGATGTTCAGGTGCAATCACCCCTTACACCCCCTACTTATTCTAACTTATAAATTAACGTTAATGCCAAATTTTAAGATCAAGTGAGCTGTTTGTCTATTTGGTAATAGATTGGTCATAAGCCATTAACAATTTGTTTTATAAATAACGTTTTGGTGGTCTCTCCAATTACAAAAAAAAATGTTTTTCATTTCATTTTCATAAATTATTTTCAAAAATTTGCCAATATATTTTTTATTTGTTATGCTTGTTTATTAAGTTCATCCACACTTTGCTTTGATCACTGGATTTTGAATCCAAATTTCTTTTATTCCATTACAAGTAATTTTCCAATTTGTTCGTTTGCTTTCCTAATACTTCAGTACCCTCTTCACATCTACTCAATGAATTGGTTACGGATTCTTCAGATGTTAACTGATAATGCCTATACTGAATGAAATGTTTGTTTGAAAAATGAGTTCGTCGTACATAAAGCCATCTTTACATCAAACTGATACAAGCATCGCATGCAGTGAATTGTATTTGACGACTAGTCAAAAAGTCTCATTGTAATCGATTCCTTTCTTTTGAGTAAAACTCCGGGCGACTAATCGAGTTTTATAGTAAAGGATTAATTCATCTGGGTTTCCCTTCAGTTTGAAGGCAAGTCAACCACGCTTTGTTGACTTGGTGAGATTCTTTTCACTCATCGCATGTCATCACTTTCCCGATGCATTATCGTTGCACGTTAATTAACATAACGCAGCCAAAATTATTTTTGCATTACGTTCTTGTTACACTTGGATAGCCGCGGGCCAGATTGTGTTCTTTTTGGTTGAGATTGTGGTGGTTTTTCTTTATGTGATCCTTGGTTGGTGTCATCATTCACTTCCTAATTCATCAGCGTGGGCATTTATTTCAATTAGTTGCTTCTTCTACACGCTATTTCTTGATGTTATTGCTAGCCTATGGGATAGATACATGGCATGCTTTTTGCATTTCTAAATGATCGGCATCTCTTCTGCTTTAACACTATCACCATTGCTAGTGATCTAAACACATGAAAATGTTTTATCAATGATTTGTTGCCACTCTACCTCTTCGCTGGCGTTAGTTTCCATTTCTCTATTCAACTGCATGCATATATGACTTTCTCGAAAATTTTTTCATTGTATTTGTGTAATATATCAATCTAAAAAAGTAACTTTCATCTTTTTGGAACTACTGTGATGAAATCGAGCTTTTCGTTTACTGATCTTATACATTTTGGATTCGATAGATGGATTACATCATCCATTTGTTCACTTTTTTATCAGTTTCTTTTGCTTTTTACTCCAAATAATCATGGAAAGTGTTAATAGTAGTTATTTTTCTTTCGTAATTTAATGTATTGAAATTTTTTTCTGAATTGGAATCTTGGATATGAAAACATTCGTAGTGATTTTGATTTTGAAGTTTTATAAAAGGACAGTGCTGTTGAATATAACTTATTGTTCAATCCCTGCCCTTCCGTTTGCAATGAGCAAAATAATACTCTGTCTTCTTTTAGAACAATTTTATTTTACTTGTTAATAATGTTTTGCAATTGTTCTGAAGGTTTTTATCTTTTATCTCAATTTTGATAATCTATAAAAACATTATTAAGGCTGAATAATTAAGGTCGAAACCTTAATTATTCAGTCTTTCCTTTGTCTGTTCCTTTTAACTTAGACCGTACGTTTTAATTTCTTGACTTCGTGGATTTAGATCACCAGTGATGACCCTTACATTAGAAACTAAAACTTAGTTAATGTAGTGAATATTTCAAAGTTCAGTCTCAGTTGATCATTTTATCCATTATAGACCATTATTATCTGAGAACAAAATTCCACTTATAAAGGTCTTCTAGCTGGCTTCAAAATTACAAATGCTGTTAAAAGATAATCTAAGAGATGTTGAGTAAGTTGAGAAGCAATCAAATGCAGCCTTTGAGAATCTTATATGGAAAGAATATGCTGCCCAAAAAAGTTCATTGAAAGACTCTCTTACTTATTGATATATGAAATTACTGGCAACAACCACGTGATACCCACTGATCGCATGCGCGCGAAGGTAAGAGACGGAAAGAAGACGTTTGAGAAGGAGACAGTTTTCGGTTGGATCAAGTTATAGTGAATATATGATCTATTCCCTCTATATAAGACACTCAAAGGATGCAGCTCTTGATGATGGAACCTTGAACAGTGTTGGAATGGAATGTCACTGTAAAATATTTTAATTGCTTAGATGACTTTGCTTCAATTGATAAACACCAGAGTGCGAATTGATAAAATAAGAGATAAGTTATTTTAAACAATCATTTATTCTCAGGAGATAATGGAATTACAATTTGAATAGTAACTGCTATATTCTTTCAGTATCCAATGTTAAGTATATTGTAGCAACATATGCTTACATAACTTCAAACAATCAGCATCATTATGTGCAAAGGACACATACACTGCTACCGCCAGTGTCACCTTAACTTTTCAAATTAAACGGAATGGACCAAACGAGGACTTCAACAAGGATGTAGCTTTACATTACAAAAGAGACTTAGTATGCTTATACACTTCGTTAGTACACTAATACTCTACAAGGTACTAAACTCTAGGCTTTATTGACAGCGACTGGCGACTGCTTTAGCTGCAGTATGATGGAGCGCATGCGCGACACGTCTTTGCTTCCTTTGCTCGCCTTTGGGCTGAAGTCGCACAGCTTCGCGATTCTTTCCCACTCGGTGCCTGGCTCGATCTCGTTGTCTTCTGCTACGAACTGCTTCTCGGCATTTCTGTTACAAAAGAATGCAGTGTAAAACATCATACTTTTGTTTATAAAGCAACTGCTTATTGACAATTTTTAAAAATAATTTAAGCACTACAGGTAAAAACCTAATAGATTTTATCTAATAGAAAACCCACGGCAATTACGACTTGGGACAACAATAAGAGGGCATGTTGTGCAGCATAAAATGATGGAAACGAATGCAGCTACCAACAGGAGATGCACTCGTTCCGCTTTGATAAAATAAGTGTTCCAGTTGGTTCTGATCAGTGACATCTATTGTAAATAATTGGAAGACAATTGTTAATACTAATATCCTGTGGATAATTTTAATATTTTATATAGTGTACAAGTTTTCCCTTTATTTTATTTAGTTATTCATTGTTTTTACGTGTCAAAAGATGGCCGCTCTTTATTTGTTTGCTAAGCAGAGTAAAAATAGTTTCTTGTTTTGTATTGTGGTGAAGGATGAAAAATATTATATTTTGATATTCCGAAGCGTAAAAAATCACGGGTAAACCCCGAACAACCGTCTATTTCAACGCCAAAACATAATATCCATGGCTATAAGGCTATGCTCTGTATTTGGTGAGACCAGGAGGGTGTGGCCTACCACAAAACTACTGAAACCAAACGAAATTGTTACTGGGGATAAGAACTTGCACCAGAACAAACCTGCAATAGTTAACAAATGCTGAAAAATGATCCTTTGGCACTATAACGTTCGGCCTCATGTTGCTTTGGCAATAAAACACCACTACTAACTCTCCAATGGGAAATCCTCCCACACTCCGCATACTCTCCAGACCAGGCCATATCAGATTATGAGCTTTTTTGATCAATGCAGCACGCGCTTTCGTAATTTTAAGGGTGCAAAAGTAGATCGACGAATGGATTGCTGCAAAAGACCATTGACTTCTTCGGTATAGCTGCCCAAAAGATCGATAAAGCTCATAACTAATGGTGAAAAATATTTTGATTCATTTTCTGTTAAGTAAAAGAAAAAAAGAGCAAAGGGATTGATCAAAACTAACTGAAATACCTGATAGTACTTTGAGGAGAGATTAAATTAAAAACGGAAAAATGAGAAATGCGCTAAAAGGTGGATGTATAAATTTAATTACAAGCATATTGCAACAGTTGTAAGGCAAAAAGGAAGAAATTCGCCAGTCCAAAAAACCCCAAAACCAGGCTGTAATGGAAGATTCTAGAAGCCGAGTTAATTTCACTTGACCTTCAAAAAATGCATATAAAGAAGTGGACTGTTACTGTTAAAGGGGCTGAAATACCAAAAATACCAGTTAATCTATAAGTGTTTTGCTACTGGGAGCAAATTAGTGAAGTGTCAAAAAAAAAAAACGCATCCTGGGCATCTACGTTGGTGCTACTTTTTTAAATTTCTCTCAGCATCTTTTAGTATAAGTTGATGTATTGTAGAACTATATATTTGTAACCTACAAGATGAGTTGCTAATTGTTTATAATTTTTGAATAAAAAAATCTAACAAAACTATTGTGTAGACATTTGATCAAAACTGGTCAGCCTTTCAACGCTAACCAGACAGGTGGAGAAAAATGGCTTCAAAACGACAGCATTTTAAGTACCAAAAGTAAATTCCAACTATGTAATGTGTAAGAATACCAACTAATTGCATGTGATAAGGTCAACAAAATAGACCTGAAAAAGTGATCAAAGGTAATTTGAACCATCGTGAATTTTCAAATTGTCTCAAAATTTAGATGTTAAAAGAATAAACAATTCCTTGTAGTCAACATCATGATATAAAACTAATCAGAGTTTAATATGAGTTAAGCATAAAAATCAAAAATATTACCATATCTTCCCACCTTTTTATCCGATTTCTCCCATATTTGACCTATATCTAGTAACATGATTTAAATTTTTAGGGAACTGCAGAACTTCAGTAAAAATAAAATATATCAATGTCATTTCCCCTCACTCTTTTGACAAATTTTGCCCATTGGCTTACATTACAAACTTAGTCTAGTCACTGATTCAATAAGTGTGTGTAAAATTTTATTCAAAAACGATAAAAATTATGGCATTTATTTTGTACATATGTATGGTTTTGTGGTCTAAGACAGGATGTCTGTATTAGATTTCTACAAAATTAACCTGAAATATGGAGACCAACATAACAGAGGGCATTTTGATCAAAATAAGTAAGTTCAAGTCCATTGATCCAGAGTATAAGAAATGGTAGAGCAAGTGTAAAAGGAACGAGAGCTATACCATGTAAGTCATTCATTCATTCATTTAATAAACGAAACAGATTCAAAAACATTCCTTTTGCCGATTTAATCCAGAACAGCTCTTACCCTCTAGCCCAATTTACTAATAAATCACTGTAAATTTTTTTGAAGAGATTTCTCAGACTTAGAATACAGTTCTATAATTTTAAATTTAACTTAAATCTCTAAATCACTCTTAAAAGGAAAATGTAACTTGACGGATGCTGACACTAGCATATGAGTATTACCTTATGTATGTATAAATTATTAGGTCGCGTTTTGTAGGATTAGTGGTGATCTTTTCATAGCTTTAATAGAATAAAAGGTCATCAACATTGCATTTCAACATGTACTAGGAAACAAATTACAAAATTATCTTTGAAAAGACAAAACTCCTGTTAAATTCTAAGAACTATATTCTGAGAGCATACTGGGAGAGAGTAAAAATGGATAACCCTAAGAACACTGTCAATAGAGGTGGTGATTTCCTTTCAATTAAATTTTGGTTAGTCACTCTTAGAGTATAAAAAACCGACTATGTGCACTGAAAACAATAGAACAGTTAATGACGTTGCAAGTGCTGCAAAGCAGAATGATGTAGCAGTTCTTCACTATTCCTACCACATAAGCATGAGATAGCAGCTTGATGATCAAGGACACAAAGGTAATTTTATACGCCAATAATATTGTCGTTTTAATAATCTCACTGAGTTTCCAGATCATTGTAAACCAATTGCCAATAATAATAGACTAGAGAATCGGGGTTAATTCATCTAGTGCGTACTAATAAATTCCCTCGCAAAGTTTAAACAATTGCTATTGCGACGACAACGTACGAAACAAACGCAGTTTTGTATTAATGAATTTTCAGACATTGTTACCTCTTCTTAACGAGTACAAAGTTTTTCTATAATCTTTCAAAGGCAAAAGATGTAAGAAATTCCGCAAATGCATATCAGTGAGAAGTCTTGCAAAATCTTTCACCTGTTTAAGAACATAGGTGTTAGAAGGAGAACTCTCTATGATGTGATCATAAGATACGAGGATAATGGGACTGTGGATGATCATTAGCACAATGGCAGGCCAAGTAGTAAGCAGACATAAGCACTGCGTGAGAGAATTTATCAAAATTTACGTTAGAATTAGAAAACATTGGCCATTCAGATAAAGATATCTTAAGATACCGTTCAAAAGATACTCAAGGGGAACCTTGAATTAAAGCTTTAAAATGTTATATATCCCACTTTCTAAGCCTACACTATAAGAGGAATCAAAGGTGATGAGGTGTACAGGACTCCTGAGAAAGCACGCAGAGGAGGATCTGAAGAACATCTTGTTCATGGTAGAATAGAAATTTAATCGTCAAAATGACGCTATATGTACAAGTGTGTAAAGAAATGCCTAAAAAACTTGTAAAGTCAGGGAGAGCGCAGAAACCTATGTATGTTATAGTTTGCTGTGGTAAGTTGGACGGAAAAAGCCAAGCACGTTTTTGTTTGTTAAGGAATCAAAGTTCGAGTCAGAAACTATAGTGACAAATATATATCTTAAAAATCGTTGTCAGGTCTCTTTCTAAGACACTCTTGTACAAGGACTGGACCTTCCTTCATATAAAGCGAAAGACATCTAGCAGTGCTTGAAGGAAAACGTGCTCCGTTTCATGCTGTGCCATGCACCACAAGACCTGAATACTTTGGGTTACATCATATGGCATAAACTCAAGATGAAGGTGTATGCAACTCCTCATGCAAATTTGGATACCTTAAAGAATACTCTTTAGAAAAAATGTAATTAATATTAAATGAAGATCATTCATATTGCAATAGGGGGCTTGTATACAAATAAGAGAGATTTTGAGTAGTGGCTGTCATGTGAATAAAATATAAGTATAAAACAATATATTTCTACAATTTACTAATTTTCTGTTCATTAAAAAATACCTTCACATATTTCGTTTGTGCTGGAATTTATTAATGCACTAGCTAGAAAAGATGTTGACAAAAGCATGCTAAAACGCAAAAATCTTTTACCAAGCGATGTTAATAAAAACATGATGCAATTATTCTAAATTGAAACTTATCTGGAGTAGTTATACTATCTACTTCATCTATAATACCAAGGAGGCGAAAGCTACCCCCCCCCCCAGTTGCTAATAGGACAGCGTTGTAACTCCTTTTTCTGGGAGGTTAAACTGAAAGCTAAAAGTTCATAATTATATAAATTATGGTTGTAATCAAGTTTCGCTTGAAAAAGTTCCAGATGGTCCAGAACAAGGAGCTAAAGATGATCTTTCTATGCTTACAGAGAGCAGTTGATAAAATATATATGAGAACGTGTTCCTAACAAAGAGGGCAACGTCCACTGCTACAGGCATCTAGAGATGAAACTGCACTTCATAATGATTAAAGAGTACACTACTGAAATATAAGATAAAAGCTTGAGTACATTTGATTACAATTCATTAAAAGCAGATTAATTTTACAAGTTTGCCCTTCTGAAGGTGTCTGTTATAGTTGTAGACAAAATTCTATTTCATCTGTAAGGTAAAAACTACTTACCTTACGATTCTTTAAGATACAAAACTGAGAGAATTAATTTGCCAACAACTGACCTTGAGGGAATGTTTCTAATATCCCCCTACAAATTACCTTTATTGTACTCCTTACACCCCCACCCCCCCAGTTTGCAAAGTATAGTGTACAAGTCAATTTTGATCAAATCAAGCGTACCAATTTAGCAACCCTAAGGACTAAAGAGTATGTCTAAAATTATATCTTCATTTAGGGAAAAGTGTAGCTGAAACTATTATATTAACAAGCCTTTAAGCATGGCGCTGTGGCCAATTGTCTAGTTTATGCTTTAAAAATGGCGACATGCCAGTCAAAGACTAACAGGCATGGAAATTTACTACAAATTAAACATAATATTAATTAAATAATAATGGTGAGGATATAAAGATTGAAAGCAACATTTAGATGCAAGTAAGTAGTAAATCTAATCAGAATAGAATATTTATTTAAAAATAGAAATTAAAACATGGGGCGAAGAGATTGCTCTGTAAGCAATCCCAGAACGAACTTAAAAATTATTCGACATAGAATTTTTCGACTTCATTTTCGAATTCAGCATAAAATTTTCTATAAGAATCACATTTAAAATCGTAATGTTAAAAATTTTCCCGAAATTCGAAGTCGAATATCTCGAAAATTATTCGAGATAGAAATTTTTTAATTTCGAATTCAAAATCAGCGTAAAATTTCCTATAAGAATCCATTTTCAAATTTTAAAAAATCTCAAATTTTGTGACGGACCGACAGACAGACAGAATTCAGTAACGAACTTTTTAAGTTCGTTGAAAATTACCAAAAATACTTACTTGGCAGATTCCCTGAACGTAAGCAAGCAATAAATTTTTCAATTAGATATAGAAGTTTTCCTTGTACAATTCTCAACTAGTCATTTGGATAAGATGTAACATAAAATTTTTACCTATTGGCAGCTTTCGTCTTTGCAATTTGTTCTTCATGATGTTTGTACCAATCTTCAAGTTCTCTTTTCGCAATTTCTCTTAGCTCTTCCTTCTTGACTTCCTCTTCTCTGTCTGCAAAGTAAAATGCAATTCAAATCACTATCAAAAACTAATTCAAACCCACCTTTTTCTTCCAATCTCCTTTTCTGCTCCTCACGCCATTTCTTGATCTTCTCTGGCTCTTCTCTTGTTTCAAAGCGCGGTGGCGAAGGGGAAACTGCAACAGAATGTGCTACTGAAATATAACTACATCAATAAAGCAAATATTAAACTAAAGATAAATACATGCACTTTAAGGGTTGAGTTGGGGAAAATATATTCATTTTGGAGACTTATTTTAACAATAAGCATTCCATCCTATGGTAAGACTAGGAATATGAAACGTCATGGCTGTAATAAAAAAGCAGTGAACATTTAAGAATGATCAAAATCTAAAATGTCTTTGAGATCCTCTATGATGTCATTAGATATATCAACTATAAAGACTTCCAACCAAAATGCTGGTTGTATAGTAATTAATAGAATAGAATACATTTGTGCAAAGCAATTTTGTCACACATCAGATTTACATTGAATAATTGGTTAGCCTCTACGTAGGTAGCAACTTGTTTATAATTTTGAAATTTCTTCTGGGAACAAACAATACTAAAAAAAATAGGTCAATCTGTAAAAATTTAATGATACCGACTATTCAAACAGTGGTTTGTGTTTGTTCAATAGGGAAAACACTGATGAAATCTATGAAAGAATACACGATTTGCAATTGTGTTCACTTTATTCACCCCTTAGCTCCCTTTAACTTCCGAAGTTTCCAGGGTGGACCAAGATTTTCGATGCAAAAATCAAAACAGTTATTGTACAAACGGCAGTAGAACAGATTAGGCAATATTCTAGATGTACCGTGTTTAATTATATAAAGCCTACAAACAATATAAACTATAACTTCTCACACTATGATTTTAGGTACTGGTTGCTTGCCTAATCTAACTTTTAACTATAAATTTATCTCGTGACTAAACACAATCCTTTACTATTCCTTCCTTCATGTGTTTTCGTGACAATAATGAAACATACTCTTTTCCTCAAATTTCGGGTTTGTAGAAAAAATAAATGAATTCAAAATTTTTATTATTTATCTTTCATCTAAATCTAATTCTTTATTTTAGTAACTCTTTTAATAATTCTATGAATTGTTATACATTCATTCATGTACACACAAGAGAGGATGCTTAAATGCACCAAATACAAACACAAGCATATGAGGAAAGTGCCTAGGCTAACCCTTAAAATTAATTTTAATACTGAAACCGAGAACAGCTAAATGAATAAAGGGTTAACAACCTTTGACTTAAAAATAAAAGAAACTAATTGGGTACTAGAATTTTCGAATGCTCTTCGAAGCTGGAATTTGGTATACTACAAATTAGAGAAGTCAGCAAAAATAAATTTGGCAAAATAAAAAAGCCAACTAGCAAATATTAAGTTAACCTAGTGCTATGTATCCACTAATACAGAAGTCGCAGAAAACGAAGTGCACTACTACAAACAGCTTCAAGATACGATAAGACAAAATAACGAGCAAAGAGATCGTCATAGTCAAGGGTGCCATGAACATAAAAGCAGATCAGGACAACACAGGTTTCGATTAAATAGTACTGATTCGGTGGACTATCATAGATTGGTACGCTGCAGAAATGAATAGGTACAAATTGGTTGTACTAGGACTTAGTGGAGTCAGCCGCAATAAATTTGGTAAAATAAAAACTCCTAATAGCATGACAGGAAGAACAATTATCCCTCATAAGAACGTACATAAAAGCATCATGGGTACATCTAAACCATACAAAAACAATGGAAAAGCTCAGAATTAGACTTATACGGTACAAGAGAAAATGACAAATAGCTATCACTACTTCATTTAGCAAATTCAGAAAATTATCAGCAACAAGCGGATTAAAGTAATAAAACAAAAAATACGAGTTAAAGAAATTGAAAAAATATATATGCGTGTCCGTTTAGTGGGTAACATTACATGTAAAAAAAACCATTATATTCAAGTTTTTTTAATTGTTTAAGTTGCATATTTTAAAAATATTTTAAATATACAGGGTGGCCCTAAAACACGTGGTGAAACTACACTTAGTTTTTTTTAAATGGAACGCCCTGTATTTTTTAATCCAAATTATACTACTTTTAATAACCTTTTTAACAAAATTTTATTTTTGAGATTATTTTGCGCCGTTACCAAGTTATTTAAAAAAAGAGACAAATAAAACTGAAAAATCAGGCCCTAACAAAATTAAATGCACTCACTGTGAAATTAAATTTTAAAAAATCATATTTTGTATCTTTAAAGCAAAGAGTTTAAGCTAACTGAAAATTATCCAATTTTTGGTTATTATTGTACAGGGTGTTCCCTACAAGCTAACGAATATGGTAATGTTCAAACGTTAATTACTTAAGATTTTCAAATAGAACACCATATTTTATTATTCCATATGACGCCCCTTTTAGTTATCTTTTATTTTTGTCCAAACAACACTGTATAAAATTACTATTTCACTGAGAAAATTAACATTTTATGGATAAATATGTAAATTTTTACTTTTTGCCAAAATAGTCTTGAAAAAATTTTTGTAGTTATATCATTTTCTTCTTGGTTTATTATTAAGTTAAGCAATAGTTATATTACTTAACCCTCGATATTTCTTGACAATTAATTCGGAATTTAATGATCTTGCAAAATGTTAGGATATTTCAGAAAAGTAAAGGGTTTTACGTTCCTTTCTTTGTAATTGCATTTATTTTAATAACTTAAAAACATAAATTGTAGTATTCATCAAAAATTTGAAAAAGTTTATTAACACTAAAATTAAAACCGCTATTATTACAACCTAATATTACAACAAACTTTTTACAATGTTTTCTTACAAAACGCGCTCAATATGCCCACTGTTTTTATTTAAACAAAATGGTACTCAATCTTTAAATTCTTTTTTCACATTTTGCAATATCCTAATAGTTATGCTAGCAAACGCGTTAGTTACTCTTTTCATCATATCTTTGCGAGTAGTTGGTGGTGTGCTATAAATAATGTTTTTGACGTAGCCCCCCTTCCTGTCCAACTATTTGGAAAATCTCTATCTAAATGTCTTCTCACAGTATTACTGTAATGAGCAGGACATCCGTCGTGCTGTGTAACCACATCCTCGCCAAAATATTAAGTGGGGCATCTTCAAGATAATTCAAAAGTTCTGCTCGTAAAAAATGCAAATAAATCTCTCCAGTGAGAGTCTCTTTAAAAAGATGAGGTTCAATCATTGTCTCCTTGTCTCCCAAGATACCCCCACCCTCCGACCCACCCCATACATTCAAACTCCATCTATGTTGCCGATCTGTAGTCCTGAATCGATGTTCATTTTTTGTAGCGTAATAATGAAAAGTGTGCCGATTTACAAATCCATTTTTGTAAAAAGTGAATTCATCACTAGATAAATTTTTTTTGAAAAAATGTTCACGAATTTTTTCCGTTGCCCAGGAACAAAATTCTCTTCTTTCCTCAAAGTCCGCGTCTGTTAACTCTTGATGCAGTTGAATTTTAAAAGGATGTAATTTATGGAGCTTTAACATGTTGTGAACAGATGCACGTTTTATGTCCGTATTTAAACTAATTTTCCAAACACTCGTATTATTATCTTCAACGAGAGAAAGAAGAACACGCATGAACAAGAGTTGAATTGGAATCACAAGACAGGCGTAAAAGAGGAAGATCCAAGTTAAGCTGGAAAAGAACAAATTAAGCCGAAATGAAAGCAGCCAGTAAATCATGGAATGAAGTCAAGATGCAACACGAATTATGTTAAGTTTTACCAGTGTATTAACTAGAGCCTTTCATCCATAGAAAGATTATGGTTGGCTACCATCACAGATTGTAGATTACAAGCGCTGTTGTATAGAGTTTATCCAGCTTTTTAAAAGAGGGACGGGTTCCTTCAATTTATGTGGTCAGATTGTGGGTATATACAACTTATAGGTTGTATTTTAGTACAATACAATTTTTAGTCCCTCAGAATATAAACCAAGAAAATGTCAGGCTTTTAGGCAGTGTCAATAGATGGTGCAAGTTGCCAAAAGTAGAAAGACAATTTAGATTGTACTAAATTCTTTAATGTTTAATTTTTTTTATGTATGATGGTATGATAAATATGATATTTTTAGTTTTCTTATCTAGTATTATCTTCACAATGCTACATGGTGTAATGTATATGGACAAACATTACAGCTAACATTCATGAAACTGGAGACAAAGCCAGTTCTATAGCATTTCAACATAGGTTTGACTTGTAACTATGTTTCCCCCCAAAAAAAAAGAAGAGTTGCAAGCCTGTTTTTGAGAAAGGCCACAAAGAGACTTATTTCCAGACAACCTCGCTCGCGCCCTAATTCTTGTGTTTTCACGTTATAACAATTAACTTTACCATTTAGATGAAGTGTTGATTTATCACTAAAAATCGACAAAATTCTACATGTTCTTCCTCTTAAATTCTGACGATTTCATTTGAAGTGCGTGACCGGCTTGCACTTTTCGTGTCATGTAAGCAGCCTGTTTCCTCAAATCGCCAATACCATCAACAAATACTCTCATCTAAAGTTTTAATTGCTTCTTTTTGCAAATTATTACTAGCGGTTCGTGTTTGATGTGAGAGGCAGTCATTTCAAACTTTATACCGGACTCTTTCAAGTCAACGGTGTGTATAATCGAACTGCGTTAGCTGTGAACTTGCCTAACCCAGTTTTTCAATCTTCGTGATATTTTTCATTTCCCGTCATTATTGTAATTTACGTGTTACTAATACTAATATCTTAATTACTAAGTAGTAGTTATGCAAATAAAGAAATGGAAAGAAATTTATAACATTAATTATGGGTATGTTGTAGCAAAATAGGTTGGACTTTACAAAACAACATGATATGAAGAACTAGAGAATTACTAAAAATATTTTCAGCATTCATAGAAATAGGACCATGAGGAAGAATAATGTAGTAGCAGCCTCTGTAGATATAGATAGTATGTTAGGAGATAAAACCATATTTGTTGGCTGCAGAAAAAAATTAAAAATCATGAATTATAAAAAAACAATAATTATTTTAGTATAAAGATATCTTACTCCTTCCGATCTTTGACCTCAGGCGTCGAATTGGGCTCTAACGTTTTTTATCTTTTGCTAGAAGTCAATTCTTCCATCCACTTCTTTTAATTAGTCTAGCTATTTTCTTTTTGGGCGACAATTCTGTTTTTTTTTGTTTTGTTGCTTCCATTATAATTTTTGTTACTCTATCATGTTTCATTCTTAGTTTCTGTTTTTTCTATTATTGCTTATCTTGTCACATTTAGTTTTTCCTACTATCCTTCTACGATGTTTCATCTCTGTTGCATTTATTTTAGTTTCGTGTTTTTTCTGTGTCGTCCAGTTTTAACTTGAATATATTTTTTCATGCAGTTTTCTTTTCTTTACTAGTGCCTTTATTTCATTATTCCATTACTTTATCTTTTTAGTGCGTTTTCTAAATTCGTTTCTTCTACATGTTTTCTCTCCTATATTTTATATTGTTTTTTAAGACTACCCATCTTTCCCCCAAAACTGGCATTCCAGTTTTCATGTTTTAACTTTTTAAATTCCCCCTCTTCCTATTTTATCATTTTTTAGTATATAAGGTGCCACTCTGCTACATTTTTTCTTCTACTTTACTGGATTTAATCGAGCGTTTTTTCCACTACTAATCTATGATTAGACCCTTTGCGTTTTTCCTTGTTTAAATTTGTTGAATTTTCTGATAGATTTTGAGCATGTTCTATATAGTTGATCAAACTCTAGGCGTATCGTTCTATCAACAACAAAAGTATATTTCTCTTCTGTTATGTGTTTCTATTTTGTATTTCCTATTATCAAATCATTTCTTTGACAAAAATCAATTATCTTTGTTATATGCAGGCTATTCCTCGATTGTGGTCTATATTTACTCTATCATTCCTGTCTTTTATTAACTTTCGAAAAGCTTGTAAGGCGTAGATGAAAGTTAATGCGGTCACGATCCTGTCTGTCTCTCTCTCTCTCTCTTAGTGTTTGTCTGCCGACACGATATCTCCGGAACTACTCAACCGATTCCCTTCATATTTGATCAGTAGATACATTAGGTCGGTATCGTCAGACCTGTAGCTCTCATTTGACTCGAGATACGGGGGTCATAGTCACACGCATAACTTGCTTCGCTTTTGAAAACTGACTTTCCGGATTTTACATCCGATTTGTTTTTTATCTTTCTCTCTTACTTTTTCTAAAACTGTAGTTTTAAATGAAAATTCACCACCTTATCTTTTGCTTTTTTCTTTATTGGAAGATAAATTTGTATGACATTAACTTTTTCTTATAGTTATAGATATATTGTTATCATTCTTCAGTTGACAGTACTAAATATAATTACCGTTTTGGACAATTTTTCTGTAATTATTATTCCTACCTCGCCTTTTGTTCTTTGTCCTACCTACATTTACCCCAAAGCAGTATGTGATTATTTGTTAAGTTATTTATTTTCGTTTTTTTGTTTCGCTTAGTTCTAAATATCTTCAGTTATTTCTATTTACTTTCCTGTCAGTGTATTTATATTCCAAGTTCTTATTCCTACTTCTTACATTTTCTGAATATTCTGACAACCTAGATGCATTTTTTTTTACTGTTCACTTCCTTGCTAATCCCCTTTTAACGCTTTTTAATTTTTCTTTTATTTCTAGTCTATCCATTTCTTTCCTCCTATTTTCTTAACATTTGTCCTTTCTTTATCGCGATTGATTTCCTTGTTTTTCGTCATGTTTTCTTAGTTCCTCTTGTTTGTTGACCAGTGTCGCTTTCGTTTTATGATTTTTTGTCATATCCTTGCTTTATTCCAATTCTTCTTGGGTGTAATACACTCCCTATTTACCATAGCTTATTGTAAATTACTTTTGCTGTAAGTCCTTTTTTTCTTGCATCTCTATATCTCAAGTCCTTTAATGTTTTCCTCTGTTACTGGGTCTTTTTCATATAATTATCATTAAACCTGATCATTTTCTCTTTATGGTTTTTGCTACTGTCACGATCCCCATTTTCTTATTTCATGGAATCATTTCTGTCGATATTAGATGTATTTTTTCCGTTCTTTATGTTTTCATTCTATTTTTCCCATCTACCGATTCTTTTTCCATATCTATTACAACTTAGTTCTGCCTCATTTTCTGTTTCTTCTAGGCTTTGTATTATCATCTTTCTTTTTCTTATTTTTTCAGTAATTCCTTTTGAACGTTTTGTTTTTCAATTTTAAACTTAGCTTAATATTTAACGTATAATTCTTTCAATATTTCTAAAATTCTAAGAAAATGTCGGAGTTAAATTTACACATGAATAATTGGTACCATGACATAACGCCCAAAATATTACAGCAAACCCATAACTCCGAAAACTAATGTGCTGAAAGCATTGACGACGAAAGTTAGTTTTCGGCGTTACGGGTTCGCCGTAACGTCTTTCAGCGTGTTGGGTTTCAGTGTTATGTCGTGCTAGCGAATAATTAGCATCTTTATAGGTTTTAGATGCTTCATCAACAGTATTAAATGAGATTCACACTTAATCAGAAGAAAAAAAGAAACTGATGCAGATTTCTGATATTTTTGGTCATTTGTAAACAGCTGTATTGAAACCTACATTCTGGTATTTTGGTAAATATGATGCTACTGATAAAAAATAACCTTTTAAGGGTAGTATTCCTGCAGGCAATGCAAAAAAATGTTATGCTTGGTTAGTGCAAGCATGTACAAAATCATAAAAATAGAGGTATGTTGAGGCTTACAACTGGAAGGAAAATATAAAATTTCTATGCAGTGTCCATTAAGTTCATCTGTGGTGTCTTATAATGTGTAACTTGATATCTGGTGCATTGAAATTCCTATGGTCAGACGACTCATAAAAAAACAATCTAGTCTATGCTAAAAGCTAACAAACAAATGAATAAAAGAGAAATTCATTTGTCCAAGTTTGATGACAATTGTATTGTGGTGCCATTATGTTAGTATGAATGCATTGTCTGATCATGTTCATGCATTAAAAATTATAATTTGTTGCGATGCAATAAAGAGAGCCAAAACTACAGATCAAATGCCTGAAATCTATATCACTGCCCATTGTGATGATAAATACTCAACTCATTTATCAAGAAAAAGAGGGAGGAGACAAAATTAAGCAACATTTTTAAAAAGCTTTATAATTGATTTTGTACAGCTACAACTGGAAATTTCAGCATCAGCATAGAATCTTAAGAAAGCTAAAATCTAATTTAATAACAAAAATAAACTAACCTCAAGTAAGACTTTAAAAGGTGATGCGGCATATGCTCTTATTAAACTGTGCAAGATAGGTGTACCCAATATGCAATCGTTTAACAGACCACAAGCATTCTAACATCTGACATAGTTGTTTTACCAACTATAATTGATGAATTCATTTATTCAACCGCAAATAACAGAAATTTAAAAGTTGTTACCTTGAATATGCTAAAACTTGCTCTAGCCTTTTTTGTGAGAATGTGATAGCCATTGTAAAAAAGGAAGTTGGAAACAGGTTGAATGTTGTTAGAATGGTTAGATCCTAGTAGGTCAATGAAAACCATTGCCGATCAGCTTCAAATGGTGGGGCTTAAGGCTTAGAGTGATAAATTGCATTATCTATGACAAACAAAATTTGATTAAATCATAATGTTAGATAAATCAAATAAGAGGTAATAGTAAAATGACAGTTTATGATCAACATTGGCACGTTGCAACTGAAAAAAGAAAGTCTTGTCTTTTTGAAGTAAATCACTCTTCATTTCAGGAACCAGATTTCTACGTAGATCTCTGCTGGATCTTTAAATTAGATAAAAACGCTTTATATTAAATTATTAAATAAAGAAAATATTACCTACAGATCAAAATTAACGCAGTATAAATTTAAAGCCTCATATAAAACTGGTTAAATTAAAGCTATTCAAAGAATTTCATTGCAATGCATTTATATGATTATTTTAAATCATATCCATATTTAAAACTTATATAAGATTCTAAAATATGACTCATTCAGTAATGCTATATGTTAGTTTAGACTCGAAACAACTTGATTTATTGGACGAATGACATCCAACCCTACAGTTGGTATGATAGTTTATGCTGTAGATACTAAAATAGGTCAGTAAAGCAGTTCCATACCAGCATTCCTTTCTTTCATAATATCGAGAGCGTCCTGATCCAAGCCGTTGATCATCTCGAAACTTTCGGAGTTTTCCTTGAAGGCGTTGCCGATGGTTCCATCTGCGAACAAAGCGTGGCTGAAGTTACAGCGCTAACAGCCTGGCGGGCGCCAGGAGAGGCGTCAAACGAACGCCCCTTTAAACATGTAAGGTTAAAGTACTCACCGACGCTAGCCGGGATGGTGATCGCCGACTTTACGTCGTCCTCGAGCCCGGCGAGCTCGTCCTGCTCGCGGGCCAGGAACTCCGCTGCGGGGTCCACATCAAAATTGTCGCCGAAGTCGCCCATCTCGTCGCAGCAAATCTGGTTCAAACTTGATGACATGCGAGCTTGCGGTGACAGCTGTCAAAGGCCGTCGCTGGCGCCGGATGCGCGGACACGGATGTGGTCTGCGCGCAAGCGGGAAATTCAAACGCCACTTTTCTGCTTCTAATTTTATTTTTGCACTACGATAGCGTACGAACATTCTTCGCACTCTATAATACAATTTCCAGTGACTTCTAATTTATCTATGAGATATGAGCTACCACATCTGCAAGGATAATAACAAATGTCCTGATCATCAAACTCCAGCTCTTGTAGTTGTAAGGTAGCATATACCAGGTGCTGCTCACTTAATTTATTCTGTGCTAGGGTAGCATCGTATTTCTTCCTGAGCTGCTCATCTCGAAGCGTTTTCCAGGCTTCATCTACCTTTAGGAATTGCTCTTGCTCAGGTAACGACTGTTTGTCCGGATGGTACAATCTGACAAGCTTTTGGTAATTGCGTTTCAATTCATTGTAGCTTGCAGCTTCTGTACATCCTAAAATTGTGTAAAAGTTTTCTTGCATTGCTTATGGCTTACACCTTTAAATGTATCGTTCAGATAGCTGGCTACACAGAGACGCACAATTGTCCTACAAATTAAGGGTTAAACTTATTATATTGTATTTAATATTGTTACCTTACTTTAAACGTAATTCGGAGGGTTATTCTTCACACATATGTGAAAGAATGAGGTTAAAATTAATTATATCTAAAAAGTAAGGTTAGGATTGGATGGTGTTGCAACTTATTATACTTGAAAAATGTCAAATAGTGATAATGTAAGCCTACTTTACGTTTATGTTCTTCAAATTGGAACCAAGCAATGATGGTTGCTTCATTAAAAAATCATTTGCAAAAGGGTCATTTTGTTGGATAGCAGCTAGAGTCTATGGATACAAGAATTTTATTTGTTAAGGGAAAGAATATCCATGTGAAGTTCCTTAGGAGGGGTGCATAGCTAACTATTCAACTTTAGTGTGTGCTCTTAAAAAGATTATATTTTGGATGGTATTCTGCCGCCCCCCACTATTTAAATTTTTCTGTTAAAGCAATTCCAATATTGCATATTGGTTTGCCCCATTAAATCATTTTTTCATTTCTTTAGCTTTAGAAACTAGACATTCTTTACCCTATTATCTTTATTTTAGTTGCAAGTTTGCCTTAGTTTTCTTCAGAGTCTTCATTCAAAACTGCTACACTAGTGTTTCATAAACTATTATTTAATACAAACTAATCATGAATTGAAACAAAATTGTTGTATACTGATTTACTCAAAATAAAACGCCACTTTTCAATGTTTCCCATTTGTATTCATAATTTGTACATATGTCACGCAATTTAAACCTTACTAAGTACTTAATATAACAAAAGCGGTGCCAAAGCCATCGCGTGCAGAAAATGTACACCCATTTGTATTTACATGGCATAAATATAAGTGGAGTGTATTCTGATCACTAAACTACGTCCAACAGCCTGTTGAGTGAGATAGGCAACCAGGTCGAGTTGTTCTGGGTGTAAAATATCACGTTCCTGTCGAAGTACACTTGCACCCTGTTGGAGCCAAGCCTGTACACTTGCTTTGCCTCGTAAAACTTATTCAGGACCGGCACAAACAGAATGCCCTTCTCTTCACACCGCTTTGCAACAAGGTCCTTGAATCCCTGAGGCATCTGTGAGGCTGTGCGGACTGCTTCTGCTAGTGCCTGAAACACACCATTGCCATTAACATAATGCTGCAATACAGTGGTGTCCAAATGAGCAGCTAAATTACATGAGATTACGCCATGACAGCATTCTTTCTAGGCTTTACTATCTTTGCAAAAATCAATAGAGCTCATTGCTTTCTAGAAAACCTTAGTTGGACACTACTATAATGTACCAAATTTATTCATTAATTAAATGACAAAATTAATTGAGCAAATAGTTAGTAGGTGCAGGTAACCTAATGAATTTAATGTTCTTCGTGTGCTGTACTCATATTTTCAAGTGTTGACGACCTTTCACCTGCAGCTTGTGTGGTATGATATGTAAGTTAAAAGGCTGTACGAAATATATGCTTATACAATTAGTTGCTTTGCGTCACCATGTGAGGAGAATAATTATTGTTTACTTTAGTTTATGGAGAAAATTATGTATTTCAACAATTAAATAAGGACCAACATGGTGGAATAGAAATGAAGAGGAAGAAATGTGAAGATAATAAGAATATGTAAAATGAGAATAATAGGCTATACAAAAAGCACATACTTAGGATGAGGTGGCAAGTTAAAATTTCGGGGAAAGATAAGATTTAAAAAAAGTAAGTGAACAATTACCAACGTGGTCAGATAATAAAGAACACGTAAGTTCTATTACTAATAGTATATGAAATTCTCAGTAATATAACTGCAAACACATGGACTAAACTAAACATATCCATTTCTAAATTACTGAACCATTGATTGCACCATTTCCATAAATATTATAAATCCAACGAATTTTAGTTGTTTTCAAAAAACAAATAAAAGTCATGACTGTATTATTGCCTGTTGTTTCAAGTGAATGCAAGTACTCAATTATTTTTAGTGATCGAGTACACACAGCTAAGGGTCTCAACTGCGTGGACACACTAGTGGTGAATTTCAATTTTCTTAGACGTTAAATGCATCACAAAGTGTAAGCAAAGTTTATGAAAATGGTATTAGTACTTAATGAACCAACAAACATGGTATGCATGCACACAATCGTACATATAATAAATTAATAAAATAAAACATTAAGATTATAATAGACCATATTAAATGGTCGTTTTAGATTGACACAAACAACCGACAATTTTTTAAAATATTCCCTGTAAGTGTCCAGGCACTGGTGGAGACCTCAAATCCTTTGGCATAGCTACTATAAGTTATCTTTCTGCAATACTCCATTTGTCTCAAATTGCTTTCATCCTTGATGTTTTTAAACAAATGATAGTCATAGAGAGCTAAATCCAGATTGTAAAGAAACATGGGACAAAACCTATCAGTCTGTTCATTTCTAATCACTTATTAACTGTAGGAAAATCCATCTTTCAAAGGAATAAGCACTGCTACTGTTAACATTGATATTTACTACAACTATAATGTCCTGCATTGTTGGTCACAAATTCTCAAAAATGACATGCTTAATATATGCTCATAAGATTCACTTGTCATCAGTTTTTGTCTCTCACAAAACCTATTGAAATTTTTCATACTTCTGCTCATGAGTAATTCCATTCTTCATATAATTACAGCTGGTTTTATATACTAAATATAATAAAATATGACCAGTCTTTGGGACGAGCCTTTTTACTAGTAGTTTATAAACCTTATAGATTTAATTTACTGATAGAGCAGAAAGCATGACGTTATCTAGAATTAACAAAAGTACCAAAACTTTAGTCGTAGTTGTCAAAAATACATTTGAGTCAGAGACAAACAAGGTTAAGGCCTATTTTACTTATATCTGGCCTCATTAAACTATGGCTTAGAGGGCGTTTCGCTCAATGAGTGAACTTTCCTTTCCACTTTTAAGGCATTTTTTTCCTGAAATTTAATATGGACATCTTTCTGAATGAAACTATTGAAAATTGTTTTCTTGCAGTTTGTGATATATTGCAATACATTCTTCCTTGTAGCATGTTCTGGTGGTGTAAGGTTAGGTGGCCTTGATGGCCACAGTCTGTTAGAAAGAATATGACATTGAAAAGAGAAAACTTCAGCCACGCTGGCATTGATAATATAACAGATGGTACCATTCTGCTGAAAATAATATGGAATTACTCATGATCCAACTAATTTATAAATTCGTATATACAGTAATGTGGTGCTATACACATGTACCAAACATATTGTAGTAAGTACCAAATGGAACGATACCTGAAATATGTAAGTCTATCAAAGTATTGCTGAATTATGTCTACCAATAACTTCCTAAATAAGCAATTTCTAATCATACCAGGTAAATATTTTTAAAATTGTGAAGGTTCAAAGTCAACTGCTTAGCTTGCACTGTATGCTATGTATGATTAATGAAGAGTTTATTTATATATATATATATATATATATATATATATATATATATATATGTATGTATGTATGTATGTATATATGATTGATAGCATCACAATGCGTTTCGATTTTTTTTCAAAATAGTTACTTTTTAAAGGTAAATTTCTTTATAATGTAATGTAGATATAAAAATGTTAGACAAAACCTAAACTTCCAAGGAAAATATTCATAGAAAATAGAATTTTTGTATTCAAAGTGAAATCAAAATAGATTAGGTATATAGGACTAAGCGATAATTAGTACTATATAATATAAATGAAAGACATGAATCAATTAAAATAGGGATCAATAGATCAAACACTTACTTCTATTCGAGGTGGCGGTGGCGGTGGAGGTACATTTGTTTCCATGTTAGTGAGGTACGAAACAAACTCCTTAGCTCCAGGCTGTTGTCCTGTGCTGACGGCTCGATTCATCATTTCTATTGCTTTATGAAAATTATCTAAAAATAAAATTAATTATCCATTACTTTAATGCTCACGTTTTGTTAGATCCATCCCTCACCTTTAATTGTTGGCTGAGCCAATAGTTCTTCTGACAGCATCCTCTTCCAACCAGAGTACCACTCTGTTACTTGATTGTAATCTGGGTTGTGGTTTAACCACATGGCCAGAGTTTGAAGCCAACGTGGAAAGAAATATTTGTCTAACAGGAGCGTCATGTTTCCAACTGACAGTATGTCGTTCCAGTCCATTACCCAATTCCACGCATCTGTAAAGTACAAAAATTTTCATGTACTTTAAAAATCCAGGGTTACTTTTATAAATTTTTGCAATTTGTTTCCGTTATTTTAAAATTTCTAATAATTTTGTAGAGAAAAACATCAAGGAGCAGATTTTGTCATGATCCTGTTTTGTCCTTCATATATGTTGAGGAGCTCATCAAAGTAATCCCCGAATTAACTTGAAGTTTCAGGTAAAAATAAAATTGTCTATAGCATTGAATTGATTACAAGGTGAAAATAAAGAAAACAATCACATGCAATGACAAATATTTTAATGGTAAATATAATGAGAAGCATATGGCAAAACTACACTTGAGAGAATGTGTATCTACTCCGATAGCATTCCAAGTAAAGTTCAGTGTACTGTTTGAAAACTTAAAAACTGGTTTCAAATGATACCATTTTGAGTGGAATCGGACCTGTTCTGACAAAGTTATGGATCTAAGAATATGTGCAACACAAAAGAGTTGAAAGGAAAAAGGTGATTATTAAAGGGAAAAAAATAATAAAATCCTCAGTTAAAATTAATTTAATGATTTTTTCAATAGATGGTGTTGCCACCTTTACTCCTAATTATTATTACATATGGATCAGATGATTTTCCTATGCTGTCTTGAGGAATTGCTTCTCACTCTTCTGTACTCAGTTCCAACCCTGGTGCAAGATTTCTGGCCCAGACTCTTTGCTTAAATTCATCCCAAACATGTTCAATTGGATTCAAGTCTGGTTCTACATGGAGGCCAGTCTATTTTCGGTATACCCACGTCAGCCAGATAGGTAGTGCTAAATCGCGCGATGTGGCATCGCGCATTGTCGTGCATTAGCATGAAGTCCTCGCCTACAAATCCCGCAAACGCAACAACATGTTTTTACAGAATGTCCCTGATGTAGTGGTTTGCTGTTAAACCTTCTGCGCGTCCTCTACTAGGCACGAAAACCAACTCAGTTTTTCAGAACATGGGAATGCCCGCTCAGAACATACGAGAGCCACCTCCATATGTGACAGTTTCTTGAATACAGCAATGAGCAAATCCCTTCCCTGGATTTCTATAGACTTAACTTCTCCTGCCGTTGCCATATAGGCACATCCTGGACTCATCGGTGAATAATATCTGACTCCAATGGCCAAGGTCCCAATCGAGATGTTCACGAGCAAATTCCAGTCGCCTTTGCTTTTGGACTGCTTTGGAGGTGGAGCTGCCTTTTTTGCGGTAAAGTTGGCTGCCTTCAATCTTCTTCTCGCTGCCCAAGCGCTGGCGACCACATCTTTAACCGCACTCAGATCTTGCTTGAGGTCAACACCTGTTATATGTCGATTTCTGAGGGATATTGAGACGAGAAATCGATCGTCTGTCTCCGTTGTCAAGGTCTACGGTCGCGTCCTTGCCAGTAGACGTAGCCACCGGTTTTCCGGTACTAACGCCACACTCTCGTCAGCTAATTGATTCAGATTTAGTAAATTTGCCACGGCCCTCTGACTGAAGCCCTCTCTCAACAATGCAATTGTCTGGGTTACTTTGGCAGCTGTGGTATCCGTTTTCTTGCGAATCACTCAAGCACTTACGTCAACTTCAAATAAGTAACTAAGATGAACTACCGGATTGCAAGCGTACTGTAGGCCAATCACAGTTGTAGCGCACGTGCGTTCCAATTAGCAAGATTCGTAAAACCCCATTCGTGATGCATATTTTTTTGAATGCGTCATCCGATTAATGCAACAGCAACAGTTTTTTAAAGCTCAATAATAAAAATACTCCTTGCACGTTGATGTTTTTATTTTCATTTTCTTTAGACTGAAACAGGAGACGAAAATGCGCGTGCAACTAGTGAGTCGATTGTTTTGCTCTCAGGTGTATTTTAACGGAAGCTTAATATTTTCATGATGACAACTTGGAGCATCCAGTAGAACAGAAATTTGTCTTCTGTATAAACAAAGAAATAGCAAGTAAGACGAGGTGTTATATATTATAACTTCAGAATAATCATTGGAATAACCAGTGCAGAATTTATTATATTCTACAACAAAAGAAGAGATATATCAACAGTGGATTAAGATAGTAAAGTGAAGTTTGGTATTTCGCTATTCGGGAGAGTACCTAAAATATTTTTATAAGAATAATCAACGGTTTTAGACAGCAGGGTAGTAGAGCGGTGGTAAAGAAAATGAAGACACCAACTTATATGGAAGCTCATCAAAGAGGTTATAGAAGTGAAGATTCTATTTTACTATTACTATAAAATTCAGATTTTAATTATTGCTACATAAAGTCTGTAAATTACTAAATTCTGAATTCACGTGCAAACAAAAGATTCTGACTACACGTATTTTATGCTGTCATGTAATATTGAGGGTGTTCTAGAAAGAAGTTCTTGATATTTTTCTTAATATTTATTATACTTGTTGATGCCATTTCAAATTTTAAAAGTAACATTTGGAAATAGCAGAATGCTTCAAAGGTATTAAATTTCAATTGATAATGGTTCTCATTCATAACAACCCTTAGAGATGTTAAGAAAAATTTGTGAACTCATTCACTGTAAAAGGCCTAATGTTTGAAAAGCAAGCAATAAATGCTGCATGTTGATTATATATTGTATAGTTACAGCTAGTGATCCTGTATTTTTTATAAAATATAAGCCAAATGTCATTCTATAGGCTACTTATGCGCCGCACCTGATTGCACCAGTAATTTTTTATTTTCTAATTTGAAAATGGTATTAAAAGATCAACGTTCCAGAAACAAGAGTTTTGAAAAATATAAGACAACCTATCTGGTATATATGAAGTGGAGAGGTGTTTTTAAAGAATAATAAGGCAAAATGGCTTTTTTATTAGGTAGAAACACATTTAAAAGCTCATAAACAATGATAAATAGTTTGTGCACAATAGTTTGTTGACTATTATCACATAAGTTTATTATTATTTTTGCTACTTACATGTGGTTCATGATAAACTGATGGCGCTTAACTTTTGGATATTGGTTTATTAATAGAATGTAAACCTACCTAAATGTTGCTGGTGTGGGTTGATGACCAGCGACTGCATGCATAACTGTAGTTTGGGCACAATGTGTGCCACCAGGAATGCAGTAAAAGAGCCTTCAGGCAGCGCATCCTTCCAAGGCTTCAGCATAAGTTTTGCTGATCTATCTGAGGGGTGCCAGTTGGTGAGAGCTGCCCCTAATTTCTCTTGTATAATAGGGAAGACTCTTGCATGTAAACGAGTATCTAGAAAAAATGAAAAATGCGATCAAGTACTTACATAAAACTATTTAATTTGGCTTGAGCAAAAATCGTACTTAAAGCATATTTCTAAAGTTTTTCGTACATTATATTACTATAGACTATTATTGGCTTTGCGAGTTTCCCATGAACATAATTTTCATGTAAATGCAATATTCAGTATACTAAGAGACATAAATATAAACGATGGAAAATGGAAGATGTACACCAAAAATAAGTTATTTAATTTATATGAAATAACACTGTCTTACTCACTTAATAATGGAATCCATGGATGTATCCAATAGTGAATAGGAACTGTGTCTGTAAGAGGGTTCCAAGTGTTTACTTCAGTAACTAAGCGAGGCATGATTAGCTGATCTAGCACATTATCCAAGATCCATTGGGGCAACAGAGGCTTCCACGTCTCCAAGAGTGTAATCATTGTGTCACAGTCACGTACATTCCAGGCGCTACAAGAAAAAACATTTTTAGTCTAGAATTCAACCCCTTCTAAGGCAGCAGGGCCTTAACTATGAAGAGATTTTTGTATAGACACAGCTTAAATTATACAAAAATTAATAGTTCGGAAAACAGATAGTTATATGTTAAAATTGTTAAAAATTAAAGATCAAATTTACATATGTTGCAATTTACTAAATTATTTAAAGTTGCAATTTATTATAATAAGACAATTAAAATGTGCAGTAGCCTACTCCAAGTGTAAAGTTGTGGTAGTTGCCTATTTTATCGTAAATATTCTAAATTGGCATAATTTAAAATGTATGACAATTGTATAAGCGTTCCAGTTGTTCGACAAACAAGATTTTGAACCTGTTTGCCACAAACATATACAGTGATTTTTTTATAATTATCGTAAAAAGATGTGAATTTGTGCAATACAAACTGGATGAGAAAGCTGATAAAATTAACATTGAATACTAACTAATATATAAGCATTCATAGTTTTCATCACCACCACAAAGAATAAGTCCATCAAAATATCTTCAAGAAGGGTTGCCCGCAAAAAGGTATTTTTTGCGTTTTAAGGTGACAATTTTTTACTCGCCTTCTTTCATAATTTTGTAAGCTAGAAGCATGGAACAATTTATTTGCAAATGATAACAGTGGGATAAATCGGTCCGGTGACCTTTCGAAAGTAAGATACGCAAAACGATCCTGATGACAAACGTATCCTCAGAGCTCAGCCAAGCCACATTTCATATCAGCTGTTTTTGCTTACTTTCTGTTCAAATATATAGGCTGTCTTTGTTTACTTTCTGTTCAAATGTACAGATAGATAATATAATAGTAAAAGTTTATATTTCAAAAAGTAAATGCAGAGCTGAGCACACCATCTATTGCGGCCTGCATGTACCTGCCCATAAGCAGATTCCTGTATATTTCAAAAAGCGATTTGTATTTTTATAACTACCCACGACGGAAATCTAGTTATTATAAGAGAAGAATGAAGCGTACAGGACACCGAGATTATTTTGAACATAAATTTACGTAAGGCGCACCTAAAATGAGAACCGTATTTAAACAATAACTTGCTAGAATAATCTGCTTTACCACTAAAAGGTACCTTAGTTAGCAATGAGTGGTGAGTGTAAGTCTATTAACCAAAGGTGGGACAATCGACATAATATGTATAGAAAACTACAAAGACATCACAAAGGTGGTTTTAGCATTCTTTATAACAATATGTTATAGTAAAATTCATGTGGCACAAATCAATAAATCGATATTGGATACAGTCAGAGCTAACAAAATATAAAATATCTGAAAATGAGGAGACACCATTAATTGCTTCAAATATATAGTCTGTCATAGAGATATCTTTTCCAGGCTGTACATTAGAAAGAGGAAGAGCTTAGCATTCGAAGCCACAATGTGCAACATGATGTGATTCTTTAGTCATTTTTAATTACAGAAAACGTGTTTTGAAATGAGCAATGCATATATTCAAAAAATGAAGATTTCATAATGGTGATTTACAGGAAATAGCAACGAATCAATAATGGATCATATTAGGTGACATAATTTGGACGTCTGCATAAATCACATTTCGTTTATTCAATTTACATTGAAACAAGTACCAGCATCAGCATATTGTTCTATTTTGCAACTTAAAAAAAGAATATGGTGTTATATTTGCCTATCAAAAAATCAGTAATGTTGTAGTACATGTGAGCAGATTATGTTGAGGATTCAGAGAAAATGCTCACTCGCAGAAACTACAAGAAAAATAAAGCATATAATTAAGTAATTACATAAGTTTATATGGTGTAATGGCAGAGGTCAGGGTTCAATACAAGTCAAATATTCTGTTACACTAATTACTCAATGTTTTAATAAGAATAGACTAGAAAATGCATGTGTTACAAACTTTCTGTAGCAATCGTTACTATTGCTGCCCTCCAACGATTGTGCCAGTCACGAATTCCGTCTCACTCTGGTGCATCGCTGTAATGGGCGTTGACATTACGAAATATATAGCAACGGTCGTTTGTGTATTTCCGCATCGCCCCGAACGCGTTACTCTGGCGACCAATGTTTCTCACACGGCTGGGGACCGGGGATATTTGATTGTGATATTACTTACAAATAAAAAAAAAGAATGTAATATCATTTTATTAACTTACTCATTATAAATTAAAAGAAATAGATCTATTAGAAGAAAGAGTACTTGTTCAACACATTGTGCAATTGTAGTACATATTATCCCATGGTTCAACTTAGTTCACAACAAATGAAAACAAACATAAGTAGGACTGGAAAAAGTAAAATTCATAATTAATATTCAAAATAGATTTACCATGCTTTGTCAAAATACAAATGATGCTAAACAAAACAGTAACAAGACGGATGTAAAATTCGGAAAGGCAACTTTCGAAAGTAAAGCAAGTCATGCAAGTGACCCCTTATCTCAGGTCAAATTAGAACTACAGATCTGAAATTCAATACAGAGGAAGATACCGACCTAAGATATCTACTGACCTAATATGAAATGAATTGGTCAAGTAGTTCCGGATACGTCGTGTCGACACACACAGGCATCAATAAATTAACTAACTTATGCACAAGTAATCTTTTATTGGAACAATTTTGATAACTAGGACAACAAACATTTCCAAGCGACTCTCTTACTACCTCATAGAATTTAAAAACTTATTTGTGCAATTAATAAGTTACATCAAAACACATTAAGTTAATGTTAATATAATAAAAACAGTTTTGCATACTTGCATGAATAAGGACGATTTCATTGACTGGGTCTATTAGGAGTTAAGTTAACAACGAATAAGCATAGAAACTATTCAGGTAATTCAGAAGACTTTTGACAATGATGCAAGGGGTGCAGCACAACTAAAGATATAGTGCAAATGATTCAGATGGTTGGTAACTTGTTAAAAGCAATCCACGTTCTCAAAAGCAAATAACAATAATCGATAAAGATTGGCGATGACAGTCTAAAAACTAGAAGCTGAGCTACTTTTATTAAAATAGAAAGAGCATCATATAGCAGTTGATAGTAATTTATTTCAAATAATATTTGAAAAGGCTCAATTGTCCCAATGAAAGTCTTCTGGTTCTCTACATCTGAAAAATGTGCATAAAGTAACAGCAAAATTAAAAATAAGTTCCAAAGGTGCTTACTTTAAAAAGAAATGAGATTATATACGTTTCTTATATCTTGTATAATTTTATTAAATATACTACTAAGAAGCAGTAAATAGCATTTTGGAGTATTATCTACAAAAGCCTTATTAAATCAATAAAACTTAAAGCACAATAATACAAGTTGAAAGTAGTCTAATATGCTTTAACCACTGTAGAATGTACAGTCCTCTAAGATATTTCATTATCAATAAAAAGTGTTCAGAATAAATTCTAATTACAATAATTAGAACACAGAACACATATGCTGCGGATTATAGTTGATAACAAAAAAAAAGGTGGAACCTCTTATATGCTGTTCAGAATTTAAATATTAGCTGTTTCAACAAATACAACACACTGGCATAGTGATGTAACAAAATCCCAGATCCTTTAAATTTTAGGATAGCCAAAGAAATATCTAATATCTCCATCAATAAATATTGAATATAATGAGGGGTTGTTAAATAAAAATTCATCATTCGTTAAATTCTAATACAATAACTATAAAATCCCCTTCAGCTTGATCATCAATGTCACTTATTAAACAAGAGAAGTGTTTTGTGAAAAGCTAAAAGCACTTAAATCTCAAAGAACAAAAAATTAAAAAAAATAAAAGTTATAAATATGGTATTACTAACAAAATAATAACTTAACATCGTCTTTTCAGATGAAACATTTTTTTGAGTAATTCCTAAATGAACAAAGAGATCGCATTTGGTTTGAAACCTGAATACCTGTTTCATTAAAAGACAGCAAAAAAACTGCTGAAGTTGTGGTATGGGTTACAATAACAATTGATGGTCGCTCTTCACTCATTTTTTTAGATCATGGATTTAAATTAAAAGTAATTGTTTCCCATAAAAGGGATATAGCAATGGGCATATAAACATTTTGAAACATGGGCTACTTGCATTTCAATAAAACTCAACATCATCATACAAATCACGTGCACATCAAGATTGGTTTAAAAACTACATTCCACATTTCATTTCAGCATAGCAAATTCACCAAATTTCAATTCGCTGGACTTTTCCATTTTGGGAACTTTACAAAATACGAGCGTTAATAATTTAAAACCAGCTTATATTAGTGCAGTGTGCAATTCATTCATTGATATACTGTTTCTACGCAATTACCTGAACCAAAGCCAGATAAATAGAACAAAAGTGTTGATCCTTAAAGTCCAATTACTTTGTGTCAACGTTTAATATAATAAAAATATTATTACATGTAAAATTAGGGGATTTTAAGTTGGTAACAATTCATTCTATGCACCCTGCAATTTCCTCTAAGATCATAAGGTATATGTAGACTGTAAATTGGTAATTTAAATTACACAAGGAAAAGTGCAATTCAAAAATATCTATATATGTGATAAAAGTGCGTACATATGTTACTTCTAGAATTATTCCCCCAAAAGCAATATCTATCTTTATTTTAAAATTGGAGTAGGTTCAGCCACTGTAACTTTTTAATTTTTTAAGTTAATTTATTGACATGTAATTATTACGTATTCGCCTTTGTTTATAATCGCAAATATTAAAAACTAAATTCAAAAGAAACAGAGCACACTTAAAATTTTGGGTTAGGTAGCTTTTTGATTTATGAATGAAAAATGTATAATTAGTATTGTCAAAAATTACAATGTACAAAAAGTCAAAAAAAGCTGAAAAAGATTTATTGAGTTTTAATTGTGGAATAAAAACAAAATGATATACACTGCCGGCCAAAAAATTTGAATACATTCAGTATTTTAATGATTTTAAAAAGTACACATTTAATAGATTCTCAAATACTGTTGTTTCCAAGTTTGCAGAATTACTTGATTTCCCACCATCTGTGCTTATTCAAATTTTCTGGTCAAACTTTAAAAAAAACAAAACATTTTTATGAAGAGAAGACAGGATAAATAAAAAATAAACTTATTTTCAAAATAATTAAATATAGAAATAATATATATATATATATATATATATATATATATATATATATATATATATGTATATATATATATAACTAAAATAAGCAAACAGGCAACCAAATAAGCACAGCTGTGTTAACAATAATAATCATGTCATATTAACTAATAAATCACATCCAAAAGCAAAATGCAGATATCACAGCTCAGAATAACCAACTAAAAATAGATATGGAAAAATCAAAACCAAGTTAAAGAAGAAAATCAAAGCAAATAACAACGTAAACTTATTAGAAGATGCAAAAAGAATAGAGAAAAATAAATGAGAAAATTGTCAAACACGAGAAAAGACTTAATTACCCCCAAAAAACTTAAAATATGGACTAAAAACCAATTCATAAAATTACTTCGATCTGGAAAACTATTGTTAAAACTCATAAATGAACAAAAGTAGAATGCAATGAAGGAAATTGCCAATCAATAAGTAAAATAATGCCTAAAAACGCTGCTAGCCTAATTTAATAAGTATGATTATGAAATTCAAATGCTTATTGGATGGTTTACTCAACTACTAAAAATAATTGAATACCTATATTTAATCCAAACAATAAAGTATATAAGTGATGCATTTCACATTATTTCACATCAAAGACATAGTGTGCAACAATACTGCAATGAGAGCTGACATAGCAAAGCCTTAACTTTCCAGTTTACAAGTTATGATTGAGTAAAACATTCCTTTATATTTTTTATTATGTAATGAATTGTCTCCCGCTAATATTTTAAGTTAATTATAAATTCTTTAAATAAACTAACTTAAGAGTTGTAATCTGTGCGAGGTCGTTAGTTCCCCATCAGGTGCCCCCACCCCCGGTATGGATGATATCGAGGAAAAAAAATACTTGGGGTAGACCAAAACTAACACAGGATATGACGATTCTCCAGTAGGAGAACAGTAATTGTACTTCATGTTAGGACCAAAATTTCATTTCTCAACAACTCGTCTGTGGGAAGCTTAACTTCGTTTCAAAACAAACGGAATGGAACCCCAAGTGAATGGGACTATTAGTCCAGAATCTAACATATTGATGTTCATACATCAGTCTGGCTCGCGAATTCAACCACAGAATCTTGCAAACTAAAATAGAAATAATCAAAAGCATTAGAAAGAAAGAAGTGAATAAACAACCCAAGGACAACGATAGATAGAAACTTAAAAAAAACTGGATACAATATGAACAGGAATTAAACAAAAACCTAGAAATCTCTGAGTTACAGAAATTGTCCTTGAATGTTATAAACGTCATTATAAAGAAATCCATGTTAGATACAGGTCATAAAGTGGCTACAGCTCCAAGAAACAAAAAAGGAAGTTAAAGTGTAAAAACAAAAGAACTATTCAATAATAGAAGGAAACTGTTGAAACAAGGAAAATGGAATAATATAGAGTGCACCAAAACCAATAAGACGTTGAAGAAATCAATAGGAGAGGATAAAAAAAGACAATTAGAAGAACAAATTGAAAAGTAACTAAAGAAAACATAAATATAAAGAGCATAAAAGGATCGGTAGGTAGATCAAATATTACAGCAATTAAGGATAGAGAAGAAAAAGAAGAGATATTAAGAACTACGGAGACATACTATGAAGAACTATATAAATAGAAAAATACAATACCATATGCATAGAAAATAAATTAAAAGAAAAAATAACAAAAACAAATTCAAAAGACAATCCAGAAATTAGTAAAGAAGAAATAGAGTTCAACATAAAGACCATCAAAAACCGTAAACGGCCAGAGCATGATGGAGTCATAGGCAAACTAATAAAAGAAGGCGGTGACACAATAATTAAGGCACTGTAAACATTATTCAACAAATGTCTACTTGGAGGAAAAACGCCTGACGACTGGAGTGGTTCTTAGTGGTTCTTATATCCAATTACAGACCGATATCTCTACTGTCCTAAATATACAAACTTTTTACTAAAATTATAATAAATAGGTTTTATGCGAAATTAGAATTTTAAGGACGATTGAACAAGCAGAATTTAGGAAAAAATTCAACACTCTTGACCATATTCTTGCTATCCGGGTATTTATAGAAAGTCACAAGGACAATCTTCCTTTATGCATTCCTTTATACAGAGACATCATAACTGACAATCAACACATAGCGAATATATTTGCTTATAACATATTATATTATGAAAAAATTCAATCAAAACTTAGAAATAGACAAACGTATACACCAAGCAAGGTCAACCTTTGAAAAATAAAATAAAATCCTGAAAAACCAAAAATATTTTTAAAACTACAAAGATCTGTATATAATAAATGTGTACTCCCAGTACTTATTTACAGTGCACAGACATGGAGCTCAGCATGATCACTGATGGAAAAACTTGACAGAGTCCAACGAGCCATAGAAAGAAATGTTGAATGTAAAAGTTTTCTTCTTCATCTACATCTGCTTCCTTTTGCTTTTATAGAGCGCCAGAAAATGTAAAATTAAAAGACAGAATAAAGAATGAAAGAATAAAAGAAAAACAAAATTAATACATGTCAAAAGACATGTAGCATCTCTAAAATGGAGATGGGCTGGTCATACCATGATGGCAGTACGACAAAGGATGGAATAAAGAAATACAACATTAAGCTGCCTGCAAACCAGATGGAAGGATGACTTGAAGATGACAGCATGAATAAGGGTATGTCAAAACAGAGACATGCAGAAAAATAAAGAAGAGGCCTATGTCCAACATTGGATGACAACAGGCTAATGAAGAAGAAGGGTTGTAAAATATCATAAAAATATAATTGCCAGAGAAGATTGCAAATAGCTTTACTTAGAGTTTAATGTATTTTAGTCCAGCGCTTAACCTTAACTCTTTTGAATGACCTGATATATGATGTAGGTAGACACATATAATGTTTTTTGCTTATGTTTATAATTGTAAAGTCCATAGAAATGATCTTATAACCTTAGACATTCTAAAAGATCTGGTTCTGGATAACAGAAGACTGACAAATTAAATAGAATATGAAGCTAAGCATTAACCTCATTGCTTTATCTTGTTGAGTAACATTATGTCAGGTTTCCAGATCAGCTCACTATCTAAAGTCACAGTCATTAGATTTTCTCCTTTCAAGGTACATCCCAGTCAATTTTAAGTTGTTCCAGTTCATTTTATAAATGAAGTCATCTGATGGGGAATAAGACTCGTAATCTTTTCAGAATATTCATATGATTTTTTTACAAGATGCAATCAATAATTAGCAAAACTATTAAGTAACATCATTATAAGTTTTAATTCATAATAAATTAACTTAAGAACAGCCTTAAATTATGTATCACATAAGATACTTGATTGGTGAATCAGTTATAGTTTGGGGATGTTTTGGGAATAAAACTTCAAAAATTCTGTATCTATCTGCACAATATTCAAGTTTTCAGATGAATACTTTTAAAAGAAAAATGTAATTACCTGTGCAGTATTATTGTTATTTTTTTAAATAACCCAATTATTTGAATGTATATCTATGATATTTGGAAAAATGTGTATTCAAACTTGGCCGTCAGTATGTTATTTTTTTTTCCTAAAAATACAAGAGTGGTTCAAAAATGAACAAGAATTTCTGTAATACTTTAAAAGGTTTCTACTAGATTAATATCCTAAGAAAATTAATACACTGCATGTGCCAGTTCGTTTCACTGTTCTATAGCCTAATATAGATGTTAAAACATTTCTGTAAGCATGTGGTGTTTTAGAACTCCTATTGTTATTACACAATATGCTTTAAAATTAAATACAAAGAATCGAAAATACATAATAATAACTAAAACACATGTTAAAAAAGATATACTCATATGTGATAATAGATTTGTTGAAACAGTTAGCAGTTTTATATATCATGGACAGAAACACAATGAGCTTTGAGATTATTCTTCAAAGATCAAGCATAAACTGGAAAAAGGCATACAGTAAAGTGAAGTTACTTTTTTATACTCCTCCGAGTACATCCCTGTTCAAATAAAGATTTAGTTATGATATATTCCGCTAGAGTACCCTACTGTGCTTTGTTGGAGATTGTGTTTTGATTTATTCTGTTTCCATTATCAAATCCGGATCTATTAAGCTGAATTTTTTGTGAAAATTAAATTTTAGAAATTAGCTCTGGATCTGATAAAACTTAGAAAGGTAAGTAAATATATTTATGTCGAAAAGCTGCACATTATAATATCCCTTTAAGAACATTAGTGAACAAAATGAAGGGGCTCCACCAAAAATCATCTAGTAAAATTCCAATTTTCAGCCAAGAAAAGGAGTTAACATTTGTCAAATATATTATGGATATGTTAGACTTTGGTTGATGTGTTTGAGTTGCGATGCATAACCAGCTTTTATTTACAGTTAAAAACAGTTAAAAAACAGTTTGCTGCCAATGGACCAAAAATTTTTTAAAGCGAAATTTTGAATTGACTGTACGCTTTGTAGCAAATATCAAGAACAGTATTGCCCATTGCATCATCAATAATTTCTCTTCATCTGGTTTAGAGGCTGAATCGGAAAGAGTTGATTCGCCTGATGCAGAGGCTGAATCAGATGACTTGCTTGAAACTGAGAATAATGGTTCTAATTCAAAATACGTTTTTACAAAAGAAATAAAAAAAAAGGTGCATTTGTTATATTCAAATATGAGGGGTCCCTATTCCCTGGACAAATAAAATCTTTTGATAATAAGAAAGTGGTCAGTAGTTACATGCAATGGTCCTTAAAAGCTTGGAAATGGTCTAATCTTGCTGATATTTTAGAGTATTCATGGGATGATGTAGTAAGTGATCTCAGTGAATCTAAATCAAAGAACAAACGGCTCGCAAACTTGACGAAATTTGGTCATAATTTGTCACAAAAATCTGTTCTTTTCATAAAATACCTCCACATGCAATAAAACTTCCTTTTTTGATTTACTGAATTTGTTCCTACTTTTATTTTTTGGTTTTTTCTTTTGAGACAAAAAAGAAGAAAAAAACAGAAGCTGCAAGCCCTACCTCTCCAGTCTGCCTACAACTCATTTTTACATGCAATTCTTATGACATTAGTAAAGTGTTGGAAAGTATCCCGTCCTGTTGGGGATAATTTACAACACTTAATTTTGCAGTATAGATATATATGTAATGAATAAAAGGTTTTAAATGCTTCAAATATATAAAAAATAAACAAGTGCACATAAGTTTTTAGAAATGTTGAGAAAATGTAGCAAAGTAACTTTACTTTACGGTAGTGACATTTATCCAAAAAGGTTATGGGGTGTATATATAATTGTAATTCTTGTTTATATTTTAACCACTCTTATTAAAGACACTGTAAATACATAAATAATATAAAGTGAAGCTATAATGTATTACCAATTTTGTAGTTATTAAAATATAACAAATAATTTTAAATAGTATCATTTTAGTAATTAATTTAAAATATCCACCATTGTGGTTCTAATGGCCAAAATAAGACAAAAGAATTTAATGAATTTAAAAAAAGTGCTCTGCATGAGCGCAACCCTAACGCTGTAAATATATAGTTGACTTACCTAACGCATGTTCTTAACACAGGCACCCAAGTGTGCCATAAGAGACTATCATATGGCTGAATTCCCATACAATTACCTTCAAAAGTCCCACGGTGTTGAGGCTTCTCTAGGATTTCCCTCCACTGCATAAACATTTCTGTGTACTGATGCGGATGTAACAGAGATGCCCAGCTTGCAAGCGCTGACGTTATCAACGGACCCACAAGGCCAGGTGCTAGTTCATCCAAGTGGTACATATAGTATTCCTCCGAGTGTTTTAACTAAAAAATATTATTTTGTTTTAAAGTTGTCTATTTTTGTTACATACTATGAAAGAATGTACTATCTTACAATTTTTGTGTTTATAAGATAAAAGAAAACGATTATCTAAACAAAGTGGACCATTAGTCACAAAAATTATTAAAAATTTCCTACTCAATGTTTTTTTAGCTAGTAGATATTAGTTACTAATTATTTCCAGATACAAAACATATAGTCATTGTCACAACATGTTCAATCAGGAACGCTAACGCAAATAAATTCTGAAACCCGCGAATTTTGAAATTTAAGCACACGAGTGAAGACAATAATAAATGAAAAGTGATCAAAGCTGAGCCAAACTTACTTAAAAGTAAATACAACACTTATACAATAAAAAAAATACGGGAAAAATGGCGGAAAGCCAAGAACCAAATTTAGTGGACCTTATAAACAAATTGATAAGTATGAAAAAGAAAATAGATGAAGAAGGCATCAACTCAAAACAACAAAACGATAAAATTGAAAAACTAGAAAAAATCATAAACAACCAGCAAGCAAGAATAGAAATATTAGAAAACAAGACGAAGAAAAAAAATATAATAATTTTCGGAATCCCTAAAGAGAACAAAGAGGATGTGTGGATACTGAAAGAAAAAATATTGAAAAATGTAATAAGAAGAATCGGAGTAACTATGACAGATCAACAAAATAGACTTCATAAATAGAATAGGGATGAGAAGAGGAAATACAAACAGACCAATCAAAATAGGACTGACAAGAATAAAAAAATTGAAATACTAAAGAAATAATCAGGTTTAAAAGGAACAAAGATAACAGTAAGTGAAAATTTGGATAATCCAGATTGGACATTTAGAAAAAATTAATACCTGATAAGATAGAGGCCAAGAGAAGAGGTATGAAAGCAATAATAAGAGATATGTTGATAATAAATGGAGAAGAATGGGACGTCGACGAGCCGGAAGCCCAAAGCAATGAAGAAGCAAAGAAGCAAAGAAAGGGGAAAACAGAGATGACAATACGAAAAGAGGAAATTCCCGTTACGAAGACGAAGAAGGAGAAATAAAAAAGAAGAACTAGACACAGGCAATGTTAGCACTCCATAGAAAGGAAAGAAATGAAAACGATGAGCAGGAGTTGAACAACAGATACGTTTTTCCAGTATCTGAGGAGAAAACATTAAACGTAATTCTGAGAAACATAACAAAGACAACAAGAATCCAATACAATCCAAAAACTAGCAGAAACAAAAAGGACGACAACAGAATGCAATCGGAAAAGGCAAAACCAGTAGGAACTAAAGAAAACACGTAAAACAATGGAAATGGACAATAAGAAAAAAAGGTGTAAAAGGGACAAAAAGTGAAAACGTAAAAGAAGGAAAGAAAACTTACTGAAAATTGGAACATGGAATATCCAAACCATGTTGTCAATAGGGAAAATACAGAAAATATCGAGGGAGATGAAGAGATATAAAGTCGACATTTTGATGCTCCAATAAGAAATAAGATAGCAAAACGAAGGAGAAGTTGCAAAGAAAGATTTTACAATGTTTTACCCTGGAGAAAAGAAAAGAACCAGAAATAAAAAAAGATTCATGGTCCATGGAAAAACCAGAGACAAAATAATGCACTTCAAAGCAATAAACGGAAGAATATCTTACTTAAGAATAGAACAAAAAAAAGTTAACATATCGATAGTAAACGCCTACGCCACCAGTGAAGAAGCAAGTTACGAAGAGATGTCGGAATTATATAGCAAAGTAAAGGCAGCTTATGAAAAGGTACCTAGGAAACAATACGTTAATAATAATAGGAGACTTCAACGCTAAAATTGGAAAGGAAGAGAACAATACAGAGATAGCAGAAAGAGAAACCATTCACAAAACCACGAATGACAATAGAACAAATTATGCACCCTAGTTTCAATGACAAATACATACATTGTGAGTACGAAATTTATACATAAAACTTAAAAATTCGAAATCGAATATCTGGAAAATTATTCGACCTAGAATTTTTTCGACTTCATTTTCGAATTTAGCGTAAAATTTCCTATAAGAATCACATTTAAAAACGTAATGTTGAAAATTTTCCAGAAATTCGAAGTCGAATTATCTCGAAAACTATTCGAGATAGAAATTTTTTAATTTCGAATTCGAAATCAGCGTAAAATTTCCTATAAGAATCCATTTTCAAATTTTAAAAAATCTCAAATTTTGTGATGGACCGACAGACCGACAGACATATAGAATTCAGTAACGAACTTTTTAAGTTCGTTGAAAAGAACAAAACCACCTGGATAATACCCGGGAGGTGGAAAGCACTTTGAAGAAAAGCAAGCATTGTACAGGATATATATATATACAGACCACATAATAGTAATAATAAAATAAAAAAGATGCTGAAAAACGGAAAATGACAAAAGAAAAATCGTCTGAAATACAAAAAAACTAAAAGCGGAAGAAACAAAGAAATAATTCAACACAACAATAGAAAATAAATTAGAAAAACAAGGAGAGGCGGAGATAGAGACAGAATGGAACAACATAAAAACAGTAGTACTAGAAACAGCAGATAGAATATTAGGTTTCATGGAAAACAATAAACCAAAAGAGTGGTTTGGCAAAGAGTGCTAAAACAGGAGTGAAGAAAAAACGAAAGCAAAACGTAAATATCTACAAACACAAACAGAAAAAAATGAATACAAATAAATAAAACAAAAAGACACAAAGAAAAAAAAACAGCATGGATTGACGAACAGATCTAAACACTGAAAGAAAACAACAAAGATAACAGAAAACATAAAAAACCAGTTCAAAAATAAAAGAACACTATCTAAAATTGAGAAAAAAGAATGGGAGACACTTTGTGGAAGTATACAGCAAGGAAATAAAAGAATATGAAGAGATAAATAACGGTAGAGACGCCGAGGAAGAAATGCCAACTTACAAAGAATTCACAGAAGTGGTCAAACAACTAAAACTAAATAAAGCAGCAGGACCAGACCAAATCACCAACAAACTAATAAATACAAAAACATATGGAGAGAAGAGAGAATACCAACGGATTGGAAGAATGGACTAATAACAATGATTTTTAAAAAAGGAGATCCAACAAAGTGCAATAATTACAGACCCATTATGCTGATAACAAGACATACAAAATACTAAGAACAATAATAAAAAATAGATTAACCAAGTACACAGAAAAGACACTAGGACAATACAAAAATAATCAATGATAGATGCAATACACATGCTGATACAAATCACTGAAAAAAAAATACGAACATGACATTGAACTACACATAGTCTTGATAAATTTTAAACAAGCCTTTAATAGTGTAGATCGACAACAAATCATGAAAGAAATGAATAATATGGATATACCATACAATGGAAAAATTAATGGCAACAGTAAAAACAAAGAATAGAAACACAAGAGAACGGAACAACATGGCTGGAACTCTGTGAACAACACCATTAAAAATCCTAAATGGATTCTTTCAATACAAAGAGATCAATAAATACACGTGGGTTCAATAAATAAAAAACTCAAGATCTACATGGGACTATATTGTAATAAAGCAAGACTCTTATGTAAGAGCATTGGACGTAAAAGTCTGGAAAAGGACTGAACGTGTGTCAGATCATTTACTGATGAAGTCACAAATAGAAATAAACTACAACAAAGAGTAGAAGGCAGACGAAGGAAAGACAGGGAGAAGTAAAGTCTATAATCTAGATAGCTTAAATAATGAATCCACTAGCTTCCTCTACAAAATACGACTAGCGCAACAATTAGAAAAACTCATAACGGACAAGCCAGAAGAAATGATGAAAAGAAAAATTACATAAAGCAGCAACGGACACCCTTGGAACAAGAGAAAAAAAGACTAAAAAACTTCTGGTAGCCAGATGAACTAATTGAGTTAATAGAAGAAAAGAAAAAGTTGTCTTAGGTACCTGGTCACAGAGGAAGATCATAAACAATATAATCGATACAGATATATAGTTAATGGAAAACCATAAATAACTTAAGAACAAATTCAAATAAAACAAAGAAAATTAACTTAATAAAAATAGCCTTTTAGTCATATTTTAATATCTGGCGTGCATTTTTTTTACTTTCACTATTATTGAAGGCAGAGGTTGTATTTACTTAATTTTAGATATAGGATGTATAATTCTTTCATTATTAGGAGCAGTTGTTATAAAAGAAGTATTCACTTTTAGGTCTTATTTCGTCTTGTTTTTTATATTTATCCATTTTATTTCTTTGGTTAATTCTTCTTCAGCAATCAAGTACTCTAACTGCCTAGGTGCAGTTTTTCTGTATTTCTCGAAGTACTACTTGATTACTAAGCTGCTTGAGACATAAGTTTACTTATATATATTTGATTACATTTTTTGTTTGTTTTCTGCTACTTCGTATACAATAATTGTTTATTTTGAGAACGTTTTAGAAATTAATGTGCTGAATTAAAAATGATTCGTTCATTGAAGTTTGTTATTGCTACAATATATTCTTCACAAATAAGTAGAGAAATAATTTTACATTTTCAATTAGGCTGTAAAACTAATATGCAAAGTTTGATAGCTATTACTTTTATCATACTCATTATTAAGGCAGTAACGGCCACAAAGCAGCATGCAAAACCTTATAACTTTATCATTTTGTTTTTAAATTCAAAGTGTTTTGAGCAATCTAAATGTTTAATGGAAATCTATAAGATTGCCAATCCTATTATTTCAAATCACCATAATATGGATTTAAATAAATAAATAAATGCTAAGGACTTTACTATTCACCAGTCCATTATTATGTTTATATTAAAAGATTTGAAAGATTGTGAAATATATTTTTAAAAAGGATTGCCTTCATATCAAGGATCCTTACATTAACCTTTGAATATTTACAACATTTGAATATGTACAATACAGGAGGAGATAGAAGAAACCAAAACTATCTTACACTATTTTATAAAATTATATGTACTTTAGTTATATATAGTAGCTGTACCAAGCCATGGACGCCCATAGCTGTACTTTAGGCAAATTATGTTACTCATAGATTTTACCAGAATCTGGTGAAGCAGGTCGGGGATCAAACCCAAAGGTACTGTTCTGAAAGCAGCGCTTTAATCCATTAAGCTCCCGCACCAACATGTAATTTAGTTAGATAACAAAAATTAATTCTATAGTAATGTTTCACTTGTCCAATAAGAATGATGAAGTTATTTGAAATGACGCACTTTTTAACTAATTATTTAAATAATTCTCCCATAATCAGATTAATGACAGTTTTGAGAAACAGATATTAAGTTTTTCTTAAGCAGTTAACAGCTTGTTAAAATTATTTTCTTTAAATTAATTAAATTAATTGATTTAATTAATATATAATAATAATAATGATAAGGCTTTAAACACCCTGCGTGGAAGTACAGCCTGCAAACTGAGAGGTTAAGGCTTTTATATGTTCACTCTATCTGCCTGGTTATCGAGCACCATCTCTGATGCGGGGAGATGTGGTAAGCACTGCGCCTTCGAAGACCGCCATTATTACCCCTTGTTCGAGTGAACATAGGTATTCAATTATTTTTAGTTACTGAGTAGGCCATCCGCCAGGCATCAGAGAGCACTGTAAATGGAACCCAGGTCCGTCCGCACCGCAGCCCTTGTCTCAACCATCGGACCACTTTGGCAGTTATATTTGGGAATACATATATATATATATATATATATATATATATATATATATATATAAATATTGTATTACTGCTCTATACACACTTCAATAAATCGTATTATTTTCTATTTATATTTATTGTCAATTTATTGTGAAACTTAATGGAACTGTTTAAAAATCATTACTTCCAAATTAGAGGTATATTAGTGATCTTATGAAAACCTTAGTCTATAAAATTTTAGTTGCCAAAGAAAGTTTGCAACTAAAAGAATTCCAAATTTTAACTTACCTGTAAATCCTTGAACATCTGTGCAAACTGGCCCAAAGACAAACCCTCGGAAGGATCAGTCAGTTTGTTAACAATGTCAAGGACTTCTTTCAAATTACTTATCTCAGTATCCTCGTCCTCTATAGTTTTTTTCATGCACTTTTCTTCGTGCATCAGATTAACTACTTTATCCTGGTTATATCTTTTACCTCTATCTATATTAATAATATCCTAAACAAAAGTAAACTATTAAAAATCACTAATAGATTGTTACAAACCATACCTGTTCACACATGTTAACTAACAAATCCAAATTATGCTGTATTTCTGGCAACGCAAAATTTGAGCACTTCTTGTGGACAACATCTTCAAAGTGTTCCACTCCAGGAGGCGCTTTTAAACCACCAAGTGCATGATACCCACTCAGTACTCTTTGTTGAGGGCCTGTCATGTCAATCACCTTCACTTTACTCAATTCACTAAAAAGCCATGCAACTTCATACTATGTATTTAACAACCTACTTTGTGTGTACTCACCTCATCGGACCAGAACCTGCATAAATACCAGGTCGCTTTCCTTTTTCAATAACATCATCAACAGTTCTGTAGTAATACCTGGTTTTCTTTGATAAGTCACTCTTTTTCCATTTTTTAGAATCGAGTTCACCATTATCTTCATCAGTAACTTCTATTACTTGCTAAATCAAAAAAGAAACAATTTATTAACAGTATTGTTTTTAAATAGCTCTTTGTGGCGTTTCTTTTCCTACTTTTTATTTTTAATAACAGGGGCAATAAATTTAATTTGAGGCACACCTCTCACAACAGCATATAAAATATAAAATTGTAGGGATTTCACTAGAGCTAGATTATGATTTATATTACACTTGAAAGCAAATAAATCAAGCTATCCTGTCGTTTTTTAATTCTGAAGGTAAATATTTTGTTTTGAACTAAAAATCATACACAGGGATAGCTAATCCTAAACATAGAACATTATCTTCTCTCCTTCATGTCCTGATACACTCTTTCATTAATCGAATTAACGTCACAATGACGTCATAAGAATTCTAGTTCAAATCCTCCCATTAAGCTGGTCCTATAAATATTCTACATGGTTTAAATCAAGTTTTCACAGTAGTCATTCCATTTCTCAAATTCTAGATACTTTAAAACAATTCAGACATTATGTGGTTTCATATTAACAAAGATAATCTTACAAAATAAGCATAGGATACTACTTTTTTTTTTATCAGGATATTAATAATATCCACTGCCTTCTAGTTACCTGAGGGGTAACACAAATTAGAGATAATTAATAATTTTTTTAAATGCAAAACTTTTTACATAAGTCTCATAAATAAATCCCTTAAAATGAGCCATTGTGGTGAGTATTGTTTGTCTGAACTGCTGACATGCGAAAAATAAAAAAAATTAAATGATACATAATCAAATATTAAAAAGAGGTTATTTTTAAGTTTCAATTATATATTGATTACTATATGTTTAATCATTGTATTTGTTCTCTTTGCAAATATCTTATGTGGCTAGAAATGAAATTACTCTTCTTGTCATGCCAAGCATCTCATGAAAAGGTACACAATGGCCACAGTACGCACTGTTTATCCTGCACAGCTCCGAAAATTTCAGGACATTAGCTAATCTGAATGCACTGTGATAAGAAGAATAAAAGAAACTAGTAAAAATGTACAGGGAATATTAAAAGAAAAAAATCTGAATTCATATCAGAGTTGGTAGTGTAAAGACATAAAAAACACCTGCACTTTCGCAAGGTGAATGCATGATGGGTACCACGCATAAAATGGAGCACATTAGCTACCAATGGTCTACAGCAGTTTGAAGACGAAAGTAATTTTTTAAGTCTATAGTAACGTATTTACGCGAGTGGCGACATACCAGCTCTTTCAAATCCAGAGAGCGCGGAGGAGCCATTCGGCAGGAAATGCAATGGTAATGTTCTTCTGAGACTGGCAGAGGGTTATCCATGTAGACTTTCTGATGGATGCCAGAAGAGTCAATGCAGTTTATTATTCAGACCTCCTGGAAATAGGCGTAAAGAAAAAGATCCGATCCAAGCGAGACAGGTGGAAAGCGGGCGGCCTTCCTTCAAGAGAATGCATGTCCCCATACGGCCAAAACAACAATGTAAACCCTCCGAAAATTGAAATTAAACCTTCTGCCACATCCCCTGTACAATCGCTATTTGGTCCCAAGTGATTGCAACCTGTTCGGAAGGCTGAAATCAGACTTGCGAGACATGCAGTTTGCGGACAACGACGCCATCATCCAGACTGTTTGGGAGTAGATACGCCACCAACCAAAGCCTTTTTTGAAAAGGGCATCAGGATGCTATCAGAACGTTGGACAAAATGTGTTGACTCCAGGGGGGAGCACGTTAATTTGGTTTTCTTTTTTGTAAAAAAAATCAATCCCGCTCATATTTGAACCTTGTACTTTCAGTGGATGTTCATATCTCTTCTATGGAATTTTAGAAGCCCCTTGGTCTTTAGATGAACTCATGTCTTCGAGGATTCTTTGATAATATCACCTTTACTTTGATGAAGTCTGCAATATTTCACAATTAAGTAGCAATAATCGTTTACATGTTCAGCAGCTCCTACATCAGTGAGGCTTTTTTTCAGGCCATGAAGATCACAAAATTTAATTAAAAATGTCTAAGAGATAATTACCTGTGTATATCCACAACGGAAATAAAACTACATATAAATTTATTACTAAAAAAGAGGCCAAAACTACCATTTCTTCGGCTAAATTATTGTTTCAAGATTTAGTATGGATTTATTTTGACTAAAATAAAAATTCGTTGGTAATAAGTAAATTTAGTGGTTTTTTTAACAGGTTATTTGATTTTAACAATATTTATAGTTTATGAATCCTGCAATACCTATATTCTATATGATATGAGAAATAAGAGAAGAAGAAAAATCCTGCAATACAAAGACCCTTGCTGGTGATAAATGTTAGTGTTAGTGTTTAAGAGAACTTCTCGTATTCGACTTTGAAAAAATCGATTTTTTTTGCCGAAATGTGTTCGTTATCATCTCAAGATTACCCTCCTAAAACATTTCGAAAAAAAATATGGTTTTCGAGATATAGTTCTATATATAACTATATGTATTGGCGTCATGCCAGGTGCTGCGCGCGGAACCGGTTTTTGTGCGTTATACGAGTAACATGTTATTGTATGACAACGCACATTTGAATAAAAAGGTCTCCAGGTCAAAATTTATTGTTATTATTAATATTATTTGAAAAAAAAAAACGAATACACCAATTATTCTCGTTCGGCTTAGTTTTAGTTCGTACGCGCCAGAGTGACGATCAATATGGTTTTTCTGTCGCATCTTTTGATTTTTTGATCTGAAAATGCCGGGAACGAAAGAAAAAAAATATGTTAGTTCATGTGTCTCACGAAAATTGAAACGAAAATACTATGGAAATCAACATTCTTCGGCTCTGGCGGCCGAGGAAGATACGACTGCTACCGGTGCTTCAGCCAAAAAAATTCGTGCTAATGAAGAATTTACGGTTTCGTCTGATTAAACAACTTTCTACGTCATATTGGCCTTTACGTCAATTTTTGGCCGTCTAACTGACTTGGTCAAATGTAAAAAAGTGACGGTGATGTTTCGTTTGAGAGATCGTCCATGCATGGACTCGGATTTCAACTTCACGTTATTTGTGCGCGCCCGAAAATGGACGGTAAAACTAAGAAAATCTGGGAAATTAACCGGAAATTCGTGTCCATCATACGTTTGATGGGCGTCGGTATTCATGGAATAAATGTTTTCTGTGGTATGATGGATATTTGTGCCGGTTTTTCTAACAACGCTTACTATGGCTCGTTGAAACAAATAAAGATCGCCGCTGAAACAATTTTCAACAAATCTACCCATAAGGCCGCTTGTGAAGAAGAAGACGAAAAAAAAAACTGGGACTACCACCCCGAGTACTGTCCGTTTCTGGCGAAGGAACCTGGTCAAAGCGCGGTTATAGTTCTTTGCTAGGGGTTATAACTCTAATCGGCAAACGTACTGGTAAAGTGCTTGACCTCTGTGTAAAAAACAGTTTTTGTATGAGTTCTCAAAAACACATGAAGCGATTGAGCAAGGAGGACTTTCAAGTTTGGTACGACGAACATGCTATGGATTGTCAGTCCAATCACACAAGAAGTGCGGGCAAAATGGAAGTCGACGGAATTATCGAAATGTTCGAAAGATCTTAAGACCTTCACGACGTTGTTTACGGTGAATGGGGACAGCAAGACTTTTACGAATATGGCTGAGAGAAAAGTCTACGGTGATAGATACACAGTCAAAAAATTGAATTTATATTCCATGTTGGAAAACGAATGTATAAAAGTCTCAAAGAAGCAAAAAAAAAAGATCACACTTGCCAAAAAGCTCCGTAAAGAAGCTGCCGAGAAGGTCCCAAAGAAGCCGCAGAGAGCGCTGCCAAGGATATTGCTGAAGACGCTGCTGGAGACGCTTCTCAAGATAATGCAGAACGGTCCGGTTCGCAAAGAGGTAGGCGTAGCACTAAAGCAACAAAAAACGTTAAAAAACTGTCGTTGCCAAAACTGTCAAGACAACTGCTGCTGGAAAACGTGCAAAAAAAACGGCTGCAGAACCTCAGGATCCGAAAAAAAATTTCACTGATAAAATTATCAGAGAAATGTCTACTTTCTACGCTCTGGCAATTCAACGTCACCCAGATTCTCTGGAAGACATGAAGAACGAGATTTGGGCTGGATTATACCACAAAATCTCCACCGACGAGCTCCCACAGCACGAGCATTGCAACATCGAGTGGTGCAAATACATGCAGCACACCGCAGCTGGTGAGGTCTTCCCATACCCCCCACCCCTGGACCCGGATGTTCAAACCGTCGTCGCTAACCGATAACGAGTTGTTGCAAAGGTGCCTGGGAAAAAACCAAAATAATAATGAGTGCTACAACTCTTGCTTGTGGCAACTGGCACCAAAACATGCTTACATCGGTCGGGAGATACTGAAGATTGCTTCGTGGATTGCTGGTAGTGTCTTCAACGAAGGTGCATCTACACTTTTGATGATGCTGAAGTGCATGAGCATCAAAGTTGGCCATTACGCCCTGGACTACTGCAAGAAAACTGACGCTGCGCGCAAAAAAAAAACAGTCCGCGTGCCGAAGTACTAAATCCAGCAAACAGGGCAAAATTGACAAGAGGAAACGTGATCAGGAGCTTTAGGCTACATGGGAGCAATGTGAAGGTCTACTGTATGGTCCAGGAATCGATTAAAAAATGTAAGTCTAGTTATTACATTCGTTTTTTACAAAATAGATAGCAAAATTTTTTTTTTCAAACGATTTTCTTGGTTTCACTTTTTTAAACTTGGCGTACAAGATAATTTTTGAACAACTTATCCGATTTTGATCTATAAAGGCTCATTTTGTTCGTAATTCGAAACTTATAAGATAGACCTCGATCAATACCGTGCGAGGCTTGGTTTTTTTACAGATGTTTTTATCCCAAAAAAGTCGTCAAAATTGTTAATTTTGGCTTATAGAAAAATATATAAGCTTTAATTTGGTTCTTGATTTTTGTGTTTCAGAGCATTTAGACCGGTTTTATCCTGTACGCAGTCGGAAAATCCATTTTTTTGGAGCGCCACCTACAGGGAATCACGTGCCGAAAAAAGAACAAAAAATTTTTTTTTATGTAATTTTTTTAATGTACTTTCAAATAAAAAAGTACAAGTCTCTATCTTTAATGGTTCTCCTACAAAAAAATTCCAAAATATCGTTTTTTTTGGTCGAATACGAGAAGGTCCTCTTAAAAATAGTCAACGTACATGTGTTACAGATCACATTTGACCTAAACAAAAAGGTTAATAGAGGCGAATTGCAACACAGTTTTTTTGATGAATACAGTTAAGGAATACCGCTTCAGTGATCTTTAGAACAGTATTGATGCGTCTCATTATCATTTTTGAGTTTTAAAACTTGCATAAATCTGTCAATGGTCAACATAATTTAATTAAGTGTTGTCTTCTCGGACAGCTTAATATGTGTCTATTCCCATTAATATCGGCCAGAAACAACAACTACATAACATAAAGCTGTAGAGCAGACAGCAAATGAAAGTACTTATCAGTTTTAATTAATAATACGTAAATATAAAATAAAGGTGTAAAATCTAACTATGGTTCTTTGAAGTTAAGAACAAGCTCTGTTAATCTATACATAGAAAAAAATGTCACACTACTTGAAAAATGTAAGGGAAATGGCAATGAGGTGATGATTTGCAAAACAGCCGATTTCAAGGGATTGCCATGTTATCTGAATGCTGGCAGCAGGTCACCAGAAAAACTATTTCAATATTGTTTATAGTTTTAATTATACTGAAATATACATGGGAATACAATGCATTTAGACAGTTTAATCATTCCTAACAAGATGAGTAGGTATTACTTTATTTTGATTATATTTTGGTCACTACACTGGAGCAGTTGTTTCTTACAGTAAAAACAAAGATTTATTATTCCCAGCCAATGGAAAATAGCTGTAATAATTATGATCCCAAAGCCTGGAAAGAACACATGCAATTTAGAGTCATATAGACCCATAAGCCTGTTGCCAGTCCTATCCAAGCTGTTCGAAAAACTAATATTAAAACGACTTTGGCCAATACTAGAGGAAAGAGACCTCATACCTAATCATCAGTTTGGATTTCAAAATCAACATAGTACTGTAGAACAGGTTTATAGAATTGTAAGTAAAATTAGTGATGACTATTAATCCAAGAGATATTGCTTCGCAGGTGTTTTTAGATGTCAAAAGAGCATTTGACTCAGTTTAGCATGAGGGGCTATGTTATAAATTTAAAAAAGTACTATCACACCATTTTTATGAAATAATCAAATCATATCTAGAGGGCAGATGGCTCTTGGTAAACACAAGAGAAGAGCTGTCGGAACTACACCCCACTGATTCTGTTCCCTAGGGCAGCGTGTAGGGCCCAGTGCCAAATACGCTCTACACAGCTGATATCCTTACATCCAACCTAACAACTATGACCACATTTGCTGATGACACGGCCATCCTAGCATCTACTGACCCTGCCGTTGCATCTAGGTATCTATAGAACAATTTATTAAATCTGGTTGAGGACTGGTTAAAGAAATGTAAAATACAAGTAAGTAACTCCAAATTAGCACACGTTACGTTTAGCCTGAGAAAAGGGATATGCCCAGCAGTAATACTCAACAATACCTTCATTCCGCAAACAGAAGATGTAAAGTATCTGGGTATATATCTGGACCAACGACTTATTTGGTGGAAACATAGATTCACCAAAAGGAAACAACTTGGAATCAAGTTAAGTTAAATGTACTGGCTATTAGGCAGAAACTCACAATTGAAGATAAAAAACAAGCTCCTATTATACAAAGGTATAATCAGGCAGATTTGGGCATATGGCATATACATCTGTGGGGAACTGCCAGAACCTCTAATATCAAGATTCTGCAAAGGTTCCAAAATATAAAGTACTTAGATGCATATTAAACGCACCATGGTATGTGCTTAATCATGCAATACAAAGTGATATTAATATTGAAACAATGAATAAAATAATTAAAAAGTATTGTGTGCGACATGAAAACAGAATGTGCATTCTAATAATCTAGCTACCAAACTTTTTAGAAGACTAAAACGATTTAAACTTTCTGACCTGTCTACTAGGTTTGACTAGTTTATTAACATGTTGTACATGCCTACTTAAATTATGTATGTGTATATGTAATCTTACATTAGCTGATAATTAATTTATTAGAAAAGTGTATTATTAATGGGTTATTCTCGGCAAGCTAATAGTAGGTTAGTTTGTTACCTATTAATCAAAACATTTATTGTTAATTTCTAACAGATGAAATGGTTCCTAGTATTATATTAGGAAGTCCAGTTTCCTAAGCAAATTCGCGTGTTCCATGCTCAATAATTCTCTAATACAATAATCGTTTCACTTCCAAAAATACCTTGACCTATTGGATAACAATTTATTTCAGTAAGTGCATTCAACAGCTTAACGATCAATAAATCAAATGATTATCCAGGTCTTCGATTCATCTTTGAATTATTCTTTTATACCTTATTTTTTCTTTGCAAGTTATAGAAAGAACTAGTTTCTTTTCAGCTTCTTCTGGAGATCCTGGATCTAAAATGCTATAAAACACATGCAATAGCAATCTTCTGCAGGATGCTTCCTACTAAATTTCTTAGTCATCTGGTTCATTTCATATACTTTGGATCGTTAGTGTTAGTTACCAACTATATATTGGATATAGCAAAATGATGTATTGATTTTTTTTATTAGTGCGCATTTATATAATTAGTTCATTGACTGAGCTAATAAAAAAGCTTATCTTTGTTACAAAAATTTAAAAAGTCTCATTATCATTCCCTTGATTTTAAAATAAAGCGAGAAATTCACCCCAGAATGAAATCTATAAATGCAAATTCAACTGTTCCTAGTATTAAAATATCACTAAAATTCATTAAATTTAAAAACTATATAAGTATTAATAGGCACTATTATTAATGTAATTAATAAAATGGGTGTACTAACCTTGCTAGCAAGAGTACTGTGTTTTTCTGGACCACAAGACCCAATGCCACTCCTGCCTTTACGAATATGTGCCTCAACTGGAGCAGAAATGCCCTGCAGATCTTTTCCCAGCCCTTTTCCCGGCTTGTAACCCATCTGTAACAATAGCTTGGCTCCAATGCCCTTAGTATGTTTCTCCCAGTTGCCCACGCCTTTCCTCATTAAACTTGTGTTTGAATTGCTATTGGCTTTCCTTAAGCCCGCAATGTCTCCCGTGATTTCTGTTACTGTGGACTGGCTTCCCACTTTTTGTGACCCAAAACCTTTAACGAAAGTAAACTTTAGCATCATGTAAAACAATGCTAATAAAGATATCCCTACAATATAAGCAAGCTTTTCTGTATTTATACATACTTAATATTTTTGGTAAGTTTTGATATACAAACCTTAAATTTCAAGTTAAAATTCAAGTCAAGATTGAAAAAAGCATTCAGATTGTAGAATCTTAAATTTCAAATAAATATTTTTTTAGAATAAAATGTATGGCCAGTTGATTGCTTTACTATAAGAGTCAGAAATAAATCTCATTTCAAAAATATTTTGGTAAGGCATCTTTCTTTTCACTACTCATTTATTCTTTTAACGTTTTACAACATTCAGAAAGACAGAAACAATGTGGAATATGCTATCTTCAGATTGTAGTACGAATAGGCATGAGGATACGCATCAATGTAAAAGATTTAGCAAAGGTGAGGAACTTCATAAAGAGAGGAATCGCTGGACTACTGGCGTACACTTACTAGTGTAAGCGACACTGATAGGTATGAAATTTGGTGGCTAATATAGTTTGGACAAGTTTTGTTGTCTGGTATATGGCGATTCGTGAAAACAAGTATTTAAAATGCGGTCCCATATGATGATAGCCAAAGTTTTCTAAGATGGAATATTGAAATTGGATGGAGTTCACTGTTTCAATGATGAGAAGATGTAACAGTTGGATTGAGCAGACAAACTCAAAAAGGTATGGACAGGACAAGTGAACACATGATTCCAATTGCTTTTGCTGACAGTAAAGTAAATAAAATCGATTATATTGCTTTATTTTATTATCCCTCTTCTATGATATGTTGGTTAACTTATTTCTTATGGTCCTAGCAAAACTATTATATATCTGTTCAAATCAAGTAAAGTGAAGGTAGAAAAATCCCTTGGTTACCAACCGCTCTGCATTGTTGGTCATCATAACTGAAAAAATGAATGCCATAGTGCACCACTGTTTTATTAATAACGTACTATTACCACATGATTCCTAAATTTGAAGAAGAGGATGGATTTTGATAATGCTAACCTCCACCATGTGCTACCTGGATGGCCACCACAAAACTTGTACCTTAATAGAAAACCTGTGAACCTGGGGGGATTTGTGCCTTTGGTCGTCAGTATGACTTCACTCTGAAATTGCAGAGGTCTATCAACGACGCCTGAATCTATTCTATTAAAAAACTTTGAAAATCTTATACATTTCATGCTGTGTCCTACATATTAATGGTGACTATACTAAGTATTAAGTTTATTGATATTAATAAACATTGTGTTGGTGTTAATACTTCTTATCTTTTCCTTCCTTTTGAAACTAACCAAATCCAGTAAACAGAAATCTTTGAAATTCAAAATAAAAGTTGCAACCAATATGTAAATATTGAAGCCACATAAACAAGAAACGAAAGTAGAGGAACAATGGACAAAAATCTTAAAGAATAAAAAACTATTGTATTTCATTGTGAGAATTGTGAATAAATGAACAAACTCATAAAAGTGATCAGAACAAAACAAAAATAAGTGAAAAATAAATCGAATATCAATAGAAAACCAAGAACATGAAATTACACTGTAGAAAATACTAATTCAAAGAAAATTACGAAAGAAAAAATAAAGGGAGTACAAATAAGTCTCCGCCGTTTGACAAAAGATGGCCCCACCAGTAAGTTATGGTTGAAATTGTCAGATGTAAAACGTCATATCGTAGGGTTGAACACCTGGCAACACCATAACCTTAAAATATTAGCGATTTTGTATCAGCATCACATAATTTTTTTCGTGGGAAAATGTCGAGTTTTGAGCCGAATAAGCGTCATTTGCGGGAACTTTTGATTTACTTCTTTAATTTGAAGAAATCTGTAGCTGAGGCGCATCGATTGCATATGGTGGGGATGCTTTAAGTGAGAGAAATTGTCATGAGTGGCTTCATAAGTTTAAGAACGGTGAGTTTGACGTCGAAGACAAAGAACGTAGCAGAAGGCCGAAAGTGTACGAAGACGCGGAATTGGAAGCATTATTGGAAGATTCCTGCCAATCACAAGAAGACCTTGCACTTACATTAGAAAATTATATATAGTTTAAAATGGTTAGGAATGATTCAAAAGCAAGGAAATTAGGTTCTATATGAACTGAAGCCGAGAAACGTTGAACGCCGATTTTGCACATGTAAAATGCTGCTTGCCAAGCATAAACGAAAGGGTTTTTTTCATCGTATAGTCATTGGTGATAAAAAATGGATCCATTAGAAAGAAAATCATGGGGACCACGTGGCCATGCTTCAACATTGACAACCGAGCCGAATATTCATGGAAAAAGAACTCATGTTTTGTATTTGGTGGGATCAGCTTGGTGTCGTGTATTATGAGTTGCCCAAACTAAACGAAACCATTACTGAGGCTCTCTACCGAACACAATTAATGAGATTGAGATTGAGCCGAGCACTCAAGAAAAAACGCGCCCACTACTCCAGACACGACAAAATTATTCTCCTGCATGATAATGCTCGTCCACATGTTGCGACGCCGGTCAGAACCTACTTGGAAACACTTAATTGGGAAATCCTACCCTACCCACCGTATTCACCAGACATTGCCCCTTCCGATTATCACTTGTTCCGATCGATGGCACATGGCCTGTCTGAGCAGCACTTCACATCATATGAAGATACCAAAAATTGGGTCGATTCGTGGATAGCATCAAAAGATGCGGTATTCGTAGGTTGCCAGAAAGACGTGAAAAAGTAGTGGCCAGCGATGGACAATACTTTGAATAAAACATACGGTTTCGTTATTTCACAATAAAAACCAAATTTTTGATAAAAAACGGCGGAGACTTATTTGTACTCTCTCTTTAACAAGTGTCCAGAAGAGGAAGGTTAAATAAATATGGAGAAACTAAAATAGAAGAGGTGATATAAAAGTTGTAGAAAATAATAGCAGACTGTTATAATTTTTAAGAAAATAATATAAAAACAAGAATTATATAGGAACAATCTTATTAGGGAAAACTAGAATACCAAATTATTAAGTATTAATATGGAATTCAAAAATATCAGGATGGTGTTTATAAGAGATAGTCAGTAACAGGTTAGACTAGGGGTTCCCAACGTGGGTCCATGCGGACCCCTTGGGTCGATGGAATTTTGGAAAGAATCGATAGAATTCGAGTGATTTATTGGGGATTAATAAAAAAATAAAAAATAAATTCCGCTTTTAAATTGTATTTAATTTTTAAACCAAATAGTACATATTCAATTATTAAGGGGGTCGAAGTATTATAGAAAAGAGGTTGGGAATTTCTGAGTTCGATAGTTGCCCTAGGGAAGCTGCAAGCTAAAAGTTACAAAACACAAGTGCAAACGCAAACGTTATAAATCAATTTTTATAAGGACCCGAATGATTAATTTTAAGAAAATGAAAGAACTAGCGAAATCAATGGAATAGACATTGAAAAAACTGAATCTCAAGGTAAAAATAGATCGTACAGATTCAAAATGCTTTCTGGTCAAGAATGGATTAGACAAGATCCAATTATACCAACGCTATTTAACATTATATTAAAAAAAATACTATGCTACAGAAAAATTATCCATTCAAATATTACACCAATACTTAGCTTTTGTAGATGTTATCTTAATAATGCAAAGTAAAATGGAGTTAAAGAGAGTAGCAACAATACTCATATAGCTGATAAGATAAAGTGAATAGACTGGAAATAAAATGGAAATACAGTAGAGTAAGATCACGTCAACAATGTAAAAGATTAATTTTCAGAGATAAAATTGAATTCAAGGTAATGATGTTTACAAAAGTGAAATGTTGAAACTATTTTTAGTAGGTTAATAAAAAAGATTTAAAAAAGGTAATTTTAATGGACAACCGTGTAGTTGTTTTTAAAATACCAGATTTGGTCTATTTATCGCCAAATATGAGTGTCTTTTAGTTCAAAAACAAGCGAGCGATGAAAACCTTAAAAAACTTATAGATAGAAACTATTATTGAAAGTGGAGGAAGAATAGAATGTTGGATGTTGTTACTACGGTGGTAAGGTATTTTCTATTGCACTGGGTGATTATCAGTGTTGGAGAACCATAGTTTCTGGAATGCTTTGCGTTTTTGTTTGTTAAATTTTTCTTTCGCCATAAATTTATCAAGTTGCAAAAAAAATTTATCACTTGTGATAAACTTGGTTTTTATTGTTTTTCTCGAATAGTTTTCGAGATATTCGACTTCGAATTTCGGGAAAATTTCGACATTGCGATTTTAAATGTGATTCTTATAGGAAATTTTACGCTGAATTCGAAAATGAAGAAAAAATTCTATGTCGAATAATTTTCCAGATATTCGATTTCGAATTTTCCCGAAATTCGAAAGGTTTTTTTAAGTTTGTTCTGGGATTGCTTACAGAGCAATCTCTTCGCCGGCCACATGTTTATTTTTGGATTGAAGATAAAAATTGACAATATTGAATTTTAAGTTTTGATCCGCTATTGCTGGAAACTGAAACTGTCAACAAGAAATGCCGCAAAAAAATTCGTGATACTAAAGGACAAGGAACTGTTTGCCTGGTGGCTATTTCAAAATTGTATAAGCAGTTCAATTCTGGTAACTTTAACCTTGAAAATCAAATACGTTCCAGCGGACTAATTTATTTTAGATGAAAGAAACTTGCAAGCTACTTTGGATACCAAACTTTTATTGAACACTCGCAATTTGAGCTTGACATCTTGCACATAACTATGTAAAACCATCTGCATCTATTCGACTTATGTACAAGAAGGCAAATTCAATAACTTACAAAGGACTGGCAAAAATTCATTTATAATGATGGGTTATATCAAAGAATTGTTGAATTTTAATGTTGATATTAATTCGGGTATAAAAAATTTTTTTTTCGCATGAGTTAAAAAATTTCTTTTACAACCTATAGGTAGGTGTGACATACGCCTCTTTGGAAATTCAGTACAATGGAGTAGTTCAAAGAAGTACGAGTCTTTTGTATTAAAGCTTTTTTAAGATTTACCATTTGTACATAAATGTTCGATAATAGTATCGTATTAACTACACTTTCATGACATTAATTAAACTTCATCCACAAATTTAATCTAAAAAGAAAGATTATTAATAGCGCTGATGCATAGTACTAAATAGGTAGACAGCAAGCATTAGACTTGTCAAAAGCTACAATGTATACCAATCTTAAGAATGACCATCATATTCTTATAAGTTTCATGTGACTTACCCAATGAAAAACAAGCACTGCATGCATGGAAATTGCAAACAAATCTTGTATTTTTCAATAATGTTTTGTTTAGTAATGCATTTTCATTTGCATAATAATGTGAATACCCACAATTATATAAAGACATCTGAATGAGATGATCTTCACACCTAAATTTTAGTAAAATACTTTTACAAAAATTATTTTTCAAAACAAAATATTTTAAGATACCCTATATAAGATTAACATTCACAATCAGACCAAAAGCTCAGTGAAGCATTAAATTTTTAATAGTGCAAAGAGGAACAGATAATGATTACACCCGGACGGACGAGAGGGAAAGAGCAAAAGCAGCCTATGTACTTTTATAGGTTCACGAGCCCTTCGTTAATAATAAATAAGGATTCATTAGCACCATTTCTTTTCCACCGACACGCTAACAATAAATACAACAAATTATCTAGACACAATATATTACTACGTAAGGTCAGCTCCCACCATATGTCGGAGTCAAGGGCAAAGGAAAGCCGTTGATAGATCCAAAGTGAATAAATAGTTGCAGGACATACAATACACATAATACCTAAAATCCCAGAGAGGACTGTCAATTAAGAAGAGTTTCTAGCTGTTGGGATCACGCATTGACCAATGTCTCTATAAAGAAAAATTATTGGCAGGCTTGAGACAAACACTGCCTCTCGAGAGGGTACTAGTGGTACACCACATGGAACTACTACTTGCGCTATGCGTTCGCGTTGCACATTCCCCTCTTCTTTTTTTAAATATAATTAGTACCTTATCTTCGGGTATGCTTTGACAGGGGGTGGTGAAATTTTAAAGTGATGCTAGCTCATGACTGGCGTTTCCACGTTGCTGTAGTATTAGGTAGGGGCATCTCTTCTTGAAGCCAGTTTTACAGAGAATTTCTTACAGGTTTTGCTTATAGTATAGTTTTAAACCTAGGCTTTCTTCTTTGAACGGCCTAGATTTTTCCCGTGTTTCTCTGCTAGCCCTAATAGTAAGGAATTATCTTGGGGTGAAATTTTGCTCTGTGACGCTTCTTAGGTTTCGATAGGTTTCATATGGCGTGTGCAAGTTATTCGCAAACGTTTATCTTGCTGGACTGTAGCATGTATTTGGCTGTGTTCATAGTAAATATAATGTTTGGTGGTTTAGTCGACCATTAGGATAGAGCTATTTTGAAATGAATTGCTAACTGCATCTTGAGGTCTCCATTTGGGTGCTCTACTGGCTTTGCAGCAGGATGATTGACTAGGATTAAGCTTTGTTTAATACTCGAACATTAGATTAACTACTGCATTATTTACAAATTGTGTACCATTATTGCTGATGATTTTTCTAAGCGTACCACAATGAAGTATAACTTCATTGAGGATTGTCGTAACATAGTTATTTAACCTCTTATGCTTGCCATATCTTTGATTATAAATATCCATTTATATCCTTTGCTGGATATTGGGAGTGCACTGAAAAGATCTAGTGCCAATACTTCAAACCTTTGATTTATCACTGGTGTCTGTAACAAATCTTAGTAGTCTTATACCCCTAGCATCCTAGACAATTATTTACGTGTTGGGTTACATATCGTCTCATCCCTATTCAGCAGTATTTGGCTGAGATACGGTGTAATGTATAATCTATTCTATAATGGTCCACTGTAGGTACATCATGATATGCCTGAAAAAATGGTCAGTGAACACGAGGATTGACATTTTTCTATGTAACCACAGAATTTTACAATTACTCAAACAATGGGTAAAGCTTCCCTTTTTATTGGCAAGTAATTCTTCTTGGCAGAGGTAACGGTCTCTCTGTGTACAAAGACACTAATAGTTTATTTTCCCTATCTCACAAATGCTTGTTTAAAAAATTATAGATCAGCACATCAATTCTTTTTAAGACACCTAGAAATTACAAAATGCACAATATTTGTCCAAGGTTTCATGCTCACTATATCAAAAAATTACATTAATATTGAACAGTTCACTGTCAAAACTTTGAATGATTTGTACCATTTTTGCTTATTTTTTTAAAATTACTGTTTTTTAATGATGAGTAAACAATCAGCACACTTTCATCTTCAATAGAGTTCTTCACTACTGACGCAAACTTAAAATATTAGAATGATTTAGTAACTTCTCTAAGCTTTTGAAGCGTTAACTTAAATATATATGACGGTTTCTGTATTTGTAATTAGTAATGGCAACTGTTATCATAAACCTACTTTGACTTTGCGGGTAACTAACCCCGGTAATTTTCTTACGTTAATTTTTTCACAACATAGGTTGTGGATCACTGAATATCAAACGCTGCAAATCAACTCAGTTACGCATTATAAGAAAAAAGTTAGTAACTGTCCTTACAATTTACCAAAAAAACAGCTGCAACAAGTTCTTGAGGATATACAAAACAAAATGGTGTTACATAAAGCGAGCCTGTGAAAAATACAAAATTAACCAAACAACTTTTTTGTTCAAGATACGCAAAGAACACCAGGAAAGTGTCAGTCACTCTACTATTTTGTTTCGGAAAGAAGGAAAGGTGCTACTGAAAACTTTGAATATTATAGCATAATGGTAATTCCCTTTGACAAAGTCTGACATTAAGAGTGTGATAGAAGAATTCGTCAACAAGAAAGGCAGAATCGTGAAACAGTGAAAGAATAATGTGTCCAAAACTTTTGGTACAAGAAATGGGCTTTCAAATCTCTGATCACAAATATAAAAACCAATAATCATGAATCGGTGTCTCCAAAATAATAAATTTTCAAATCATTCAGATATGAACTTTCAAATATAGTGTTGCTCTCCGATATTAATGCAAAAAGATTGCAAATAAATAAGTCACTGTTGTAGGTAACAACCTAGCATCTCACTTTTCACTGGAAGTTGAAAAATATTTCATACTAAAGTAATATTTATTTCACTGTATTGCCTCCAAACTCAACGCACTGTATAAGGCTCTTAGATATAAATTTTTTAGTACTTTAAAGAAAAATTTACGCTATGTTTTGGATCAGCAAGCAAGCAAGACAAAAAGAAATCATCCCAAAAGAACAGTTTGTTAAATGCAATTGATTCAAGAATTCCATTGAATCTTCAAATTTATTTTATTGCAACTAGTCCTTATCTGTTTGGCCCTGAAGTGGTTCTTAATAAATTTTCTTCAGAAATAAGTGTTTCTGGTAGAATGTTAGACGTTGATTTATTTATATTTTTGTAGAAAATTAGAGGCTACAATCAAAGCAAAGTGTGATATACAAGAAAAAATTGCAAATCAAATAAAGCCCAAGTTAAAATAGCCCTCAAGACCAAAACACCAAACTAACATATTCTTTTGTTAATAATGTACAACAATAAAAAATATTGCCATCAAAATATCTTAAAACCAAGGTATCACTTATTTTAAATAAATCTTAATTCAAACAATTTGAACAGAACGTAAATGCCATTGAAAAACTCTTAAACACTATGTCAAAGTGTCCCAGTTGATGGTATCCCATTTTAGTAAATTTAGAGTTAAATCAACTAGTCTAGTTCAATCTCTGTAACCCAAATCTTAATATATATTAAACTATTTGGGAGGCGATGAGAAACAAAGGTTTTTTGAAAAAATTGTTCTTTTAATAATATGGATTAGGAGCATTTGAAGCAACTTAGATAAAAAATTCTGCAATACTCTGTACCGTAATGCCGAAACTGCTGAGGTTAATTTAACAGCAAACTTAGTTTCCAGCAAATTACTTTAAATTTTGACAAACCAATCAATCACAACATAATTAGGGCTACTTGGCTTGGGAGCTTATAAAAAGTCTACCTTCTAAATACAACTGTGTTCTAAGGGTTGTCTACAAAACAGTATCTCATATATTTTTTGCCAACAGAAAAAATCAAGGAATAAACCTGCAAAGCTTGCAACGCATAGCAAAGTGGCAAAGCGGTCTCCCAAATTTGAGAAATCGCGTTTCCGGGTTAAAGGTCACTTAGTATTTCAAAGTTTTATGAACAGAATTTGGAAATTCCCAGCCGTTCTTGAGTTTTTGCTCAGACAGACGGATAGAGGGACAGACAGACAGACAGACAACATGAAGTTAGTAAGTGACTCCACTTCGCTTCGCCACTTAATAAAAATAAGAGCAAGGAACACATTTAAATAGTACATTACGATACGAGTGCACAAGTATCGTATACTATTTTTCCTATTGAGTGGGCAAAGCTCGATACTGTGGTGCTGCGTGGTCGGAGGAGGAGGGGTTCGGGGGGGTGCGCGAACCCCTCCCGATTAAAAAAAAATTTAAAAAGCTGTTTCAATATTTTTTATAGACGCCATACTTTTCACTGTACACGTTCAAAAAAATATATGAAGTGAGACCTGCCTCTACTGTACTAAAAAAAAAACAGCGAGTGAGAAGACAAAATATCCATGCAGGTTTTGACAGGTCTACTTAGTAAGATCAAGCTAGCCTCCTTCTTATACTTTCCCGCACACTCAGCTACTTTCCTGCTCGCTCAGCTGTAGGGATAAAAGCGTGCAGGAAAGTAGTACTTTGCGCACGATAGTAGGAAAAAATTATTGAAATATTTAAAATCAGCACAGCAGCTTATACATTCTGAATACACTTTTTAATTCTAAAGGGAGTAGTTTGTGATGGTTGAAAGGGTCATAAGGTGTCTTAAACAAAATAATTTAATTAAAACATTTTTTTTTCTAACCATTTTTGAGTTAAACAGTATTTTTATACTTATGATCTAATGTCATTCAATAAAATACATTTGCAATAATCAAATTTGAGCTTGTATAATTGTTATTTGATTTTTGCTGTTTCCATTCTTAGTGCTATTTAGGTCAAAATTATTATTTGTTTTATCACATTTCAATTTGCCTTACCCCTTCGTGGTGCTTGATATTCACTTTCCGATTCACTCGAACTGTTTTTATATGATCCAGATGGCTCTTCCGACTCGTTCTCGTCATCCTTTTCCTTATCATCCTCGGGCTTATTCTTCCCAGCCTGCTGAATGCCACCAGCCACAAATCCAATCGGAGCTGAGTAATTCTTCGGCGCTTTGGTAGATTTAAACGTAGGCTTCGAGTCTCCCTCATTGTCACTGTCATCAGCCCAAATGCCTACACAACAAACGATAAACTTAACAGGCGCTAGCAGCGATTGTGGGCTTACCATAAATTTGCTGGTTTTTACTGAGTCCCCGTCGAAACCTGTTGGGGTTGAATTCGTTCTCAATGTCGTAGTCGGTGACTTCGAACTTCTCGTATTCCTCGTCCGACATTTCCACGTGTGTAAACTGCACACCCGCTCAACTTCCGCTGCGCAAGCAACCCTCTAAACCTGAGTTTTATATGCGATACAAAATTAATCCTAATTAAACCCTGAGTATGAGTCCAAACGCTACAAACAGTTCTGCAGTGTTTGATTGCAGTGCGCATGAGCGCCGTTAATTGCTATTTTGCAGGGGTAAACAGCGAATAACAGCAGTGGCGTAGCATAAACGTATTTGACGTTTTCTCATTTATTTGCAAGATAAAAATATAACATGGCAACGCCGCATTTGTGCATATTTTTGCAGGCTCGCTAAAAGAACGTAAACAGAATGGCACGAATTTTAAATTTTTATCATATGTACTGGTTCTTCACTAGTTTACATCAGCTTGGTCTTTTTGCTGATTACCACAATCATTATGGTTCAGCCTGAAACTGAAAAAATCATTCCGCCTTAAATGTTAATGCATTTATTTTTTTATGTAAAGACCCTATCAGTTTCACATTGGTCTTCAATAAGCATATAAAAAAGTTCTGAGCAATAGCTTTATGCTACGCCAGAGTTTTATCGACTTAAAATGGCTTTTACGCAGTCTTATTTGGCAGAAGTAAATAAAAAAGTCGGATTTATTGAGTTACATGGGAATGACATTTTTAACTTACCCAAAATATGAAGAATATGATAAGAATATCCGTACCTCATAAAATGAGGATTAAGTCGCAACTTCAGACGTCAGATCAGATGGCAGAGTAAATTAAGAGAGTATGGGAGTACTGAAAAAAGTCCTAAAGTATTTTAAATTGTAGGCAACATTTAGACAAAAGGCCAGCAAAATGTAAATCAGATAATAAAATTGTAACATATGTGATAGCAAAAAGAAAACTTAGACAAGAAACTCCGTGAAGCGTTGCTAGTCCCTCATCGGGCGCAGACCCAGGTGGCGGATAGGGGAAAGCCTCCCAGATATGGATTGCACTTAGGAAATGAAATACCAGGGGCGGACCAAAACTAGCATGGTATGTAAAAGCAGCTATGTCATTAATGAGTCAAGGCTGCAGACTTGCCATCATATACTTACAGGCGACCATCACGTTATGATTAACTCGGCTGTAGCACTGCGATGAGGAAAGCAACGGAAAACTACCGCATTATATTTCTAAGAGAAATCAAAATGGCAAGGAATAGTAAAGTGAGAATATGTACTGATCATGGCCTAGAAAACTAAGATCCCGCAGGGGAAGAGCGCAGGGTTGTTCAATAAATAAGGAATCTACCTTAAAAATAAACTGGAAGACCACTAAAATCTGTATACGGAATGTTAGAACAATGTTCCAAACAGGAAAAATAAATAATGCCACCCAAGAAATGACTAGACTCGGAATTGGTATAATGGGCATCAGTGAGATGCGGTGGCCCGATATAGGCCTATGTACAATCAAAGAACATAAAGTATATTATTCTGGAGACAAGGACGACCAACACATACACGGAATTGGTATAATATTATCTAAGGAAATATAACAATATATTACAAATGTTAATTATGCAATCACCTAGTGAAACCAAATATTGTTCAAGTATATGCCCCTAGCTCCGATAAATCAGATTTCGCAATAGTTGCTTGTTAGTAAAGACGTACCCTGGCGCCGACATATCCTCGGATCACTGCCCTCTAGTTGGAAGATTTAAAACCAAACTCAAGAAAGTTAAGAAGAAAATAAATAGAAAACGACGGAATGTGAGGAGGTTGAAAGAACAAGAAATAAGTGAAACTGTATCAAAATTAATAAATGAGAAGCGTAAAGACATACAGGAAACAAACAATACAGAAAAAATTTGGAAAAGTTACCCAAAGATTTTAACATTATTGGGAATAAATACTTGGTAGATAAATATGAAAAAAGAAAAAGCTGGATGACAGACAAGATACTAGAACTTATGGAAGACAGAAGATAATGAAAAACAAGGAAATAAGATACAGAAGCATTGAAAGACAAATAACAAGGGAAATAAGAACAGCAAAGGAAGATTGGCTCAAAATATAGTGTAAAGAAGTAGAAACTCTAGAACAAAAACACGACCTATTTAATATGCATAAGAAAATCAGAAAAATAGCTGGAATATACAAATCTAACACAACCGAGAAATTACTTAATAAGGATGGACACATGCAAAATGTATATTTCCGAACTTTTTGACGACGATAGATCAGAACAACCTCCAGAGTTCCAGAATATAGATAGCCTCAGAATAACAATAGATGAAGTCAGAAAGGCAATAACACAACTTAAAAACGGAAAATCTCTAGGGCCAGACAATGTCCACACTGAATTCCTCAAGTTATTTGACGCAGAAGGCATTCAGTGGTTAACAGAAATATTTAACAAGATATATTCTAACGGGGAAATACCAAAAGCACGGCCAAAATCCACATTTATCACTGTAGTGATTTCCCAACTACAAGTTTAATGAGTTACCTCCTAAAACTCTCCCTGAAAATAATACATCAGATAATTCTCAAAGTGCGTGAAGAACAAATCAGTCGCACACAGTTCGGCTTCAAGAATGCGGTGGAAACAAGGGAAGCCCTATTTAGTATCCAAGTACTTTTTCAAAGATTGATTGCGATGTTCATGTCTGTTTTATCGATTATCAAAAAGCTTTTGATAATGTACGGCATAATAAACTTATCAAGATACTAAAAAAAATCGGTTTGGAAGATAGATATTTAAGAATTTTAAGCAACTGATACAGAAACCAAATAGCTTCCATACGCATTTAAGAAGCTCCGAAGATATTGAGATCAAACGGGGTGTCCGACAAGGAGGTGTGTTATCACCGATGCTTTTTAATGTATACTCAGAAAGAATTTTCAAAGAACCGTTAGAAGACAACGACATTGGAATCAAGATCAATGAGAGTACCTAAATAACGTAAAATATGCGGACGACACAGTAGTGTTTGGAAATAGCCTAGAGAATCTATAAAAACTAATGAACAGAATAGTAGAATCCAGCCAGATAAAAGAACTTTCACTTAATTTAAAGAAAACAAAGTATATGGTAATCTCCAAAAGTAATAATCATCGTGGCCAACTTATACTAAATAACCAACCAATAAAATGGTGCAAAAGTGCATATATTTGGGAACAACAATTAATGAAAACTGGGACCGCTCATTAGAAATAAAAAGCAGGAGAGAAAAATCCAGAGCCGCATTACTGAAGATGTCAAAAGTATTCAGATGTCACGATTTATCTTTTCCAAGCAAAATCAGACTATTGAGGTGCTACATCTTTTCAGTATTGCTATATGGAGTAGTGTATTGGACCTTAACAGAGGCTTCTTGTAAGAAACTTGAAGCATTTGAAACGTGGCGATACCGACGTATTTGAAAAATCCCGTGGACAGACCATATCACTAATCAAACTGTTCTCGAAAGAATGGGTAAAGAAAAGGAACTCCTACTAAAGACAAAAACTTGAGAACGTGGTTTAATACAACAACGATCGGACTCTTCAGAGCTGCGGTGGACAAAGTACGAATTGCCATAATGATACCTAATGTCCGAAACGGATTGGCACCATAAGAAGAAGACAAAAGACTTATGCAGAATTACTTATTCTCCTAATGTGAAAGTTTAAGGTTTCAGAAATTTTGAAAAGTAGTAGTGAAATGGTCCATAGCACAATAATTAAAACTACGAGAACGTATCGAATGGATTTTACTTATTGATACAAATCAAAACACACATATACACACATGCAGTCCGCTTGCTGGCTATGTATCCATAGTAATCATATTAATTGTTGATGTGAAACAAATCTAACTAGTTGAATATATACATAAATGACATTTACCACGAATTTGAAGATGAAATTAAAGAAAAAGCAATTTTGAGTATAACTGTCCCAATTATTAATTATTTAAGAAACAAGTCGTCGCTATTCTTTCAGTAAAAGTTTAGAACTTCCAACATGCTTTGATGTTTTCATGGACTTTATCAATTCAGTACCAAAGTTGATCGAAATTAGGATTAATACTGCCTTAATTTCTAAATTTTTCTTTTTTTTTTTATTAAAGTTGTCGAAGAAAGACTTGGAATTTCCAGATTGAAGGGTAGTGAACAGAGAACTTTTAGCATGTAGCACCCAGTCAAAAAAGTTGCAGCGAAAAATCTGTTTCAGGATATCCAAGAAAAATTAAAAAGCGTGGTTCATCCGGACAGGAGCTGGCAATTACACTGAAATAGCTAATAAAACATAATGTATATTATTGAATTATATGAGAAGATTACAGAATACTACTTAGATAATGTAAATGATGATCAAACGTTTATTTAAGAACAGCCAAAAACCCAAGAGTTTAATAAACTCATTTTCGTATAAAAATATTCAAAAGGTCTTTACAAAATGTTTTCTTGTCACCTGTCTTTCTTTCTTATCTCCTGTTTTCTATCTGCCGTCTCCTTGCCTCCTGTCTCCTGTCTTTTGTTCTCTGTCTGCTGTTTCCCGTATTCACTTTCCTCTCCAACTCTTGTTTTGTTTCCTGTTTTCTATCTGCCGTCTCCTTGCCTCCTGTCTCCTGTCTTTTGTTCTCTGTCTGCTGTTTCCCGTCTTCACTTTCCTCTCCAACTCTTGTTTTGTTTCCTGTTTTTATTTCTTGTCTCCTGTCTTCAGTCTTCAATCTCCTGTTTCCTGTCTCCTGCTCTTGTTTTCTCTTTCTCGTATCCTGCTCTCCTATCTCCTATCTTAGGTTTCTAGTTACCTGTTCTTTGTTTTAGGTTTTCCGTATCCTGTCTCTCGTCTCTTATTTTTTTATTCTTGTCTGCTAACTCCTACCCCCCGTTTTCTGTCTCCTGTTCATTAGTACAATAAGAAATTCAAACTTCCGAAAATCAATGTGAAAAGTTTAATAGGGAATATACGATGTGGTTGTCATGGTGGTCGAAATATAAAAAAATATATAAAGATAAGAATTTGGATACGTTAGAAAAATTCGAGTATACCAAAGCCCACAGTAATTAGCTATCTAATAAGTTGCAGATTACCATGAAATAATTGAAGCCCTACGGAAAAGATTTAGTAACAAGATAATAGTAATCCAGATTTACTGGCCATGATTGCAGAGTTATCACGGGCGAAGAATAAGACGAACTTAAGTCAACTGTATGGTAATTAGAATTACATCTTTGGGCATTAAGGACTTTGAGAATTGAAACTAGAACAGAGATACTTTCTTGTGCTAATTAATTAAATCTAGCTTTTCTGGGAACTTTATTCAAGATTAGCAATTGAACCTGTTTGCATTTTTCGAAGACCTTGATGATAAGTAATGGTTAATTAAGTTCTTAGAGAAAGAAGTTGAAAAGTCTGAGAGTCTGGAATTTGTTAGGACATTATGCAATTCTATATAGAGAAACGGGACCTACAAATATCAAAGTAATTCCTTAAATTCTCTGCAAATCAAAGAAATATACAATAATAAGGTTTACAAAGTTCTATTATGATGTAACATTGTGTCACAAAGTGTAAATTTATTTGATTAAGCTGCAAGACAAATACGACTCAAGACACAATAAAATAGAGTAAATCCACAAACTTTTTCGAGAGCCCACGGTTACCCAGAAGTTCAAAGCCTACAATATAGCAGAACAGAACATCGAAAATAATTTTTTCATGTATTTAAATGTACTGAAAAGTAAGAAAATTTGCTCACTTGTTCCCAGGATGAGGAATAGAATAAAGTAAAGAGAAAGGATATTTTAATTGTTGATATTGGACCAGTCCGGAGATAGAAATTGTTATTCAAACTGATTATCTTCAAGAAATAGAGTAGACAATTTATACAAATGTCAAAATAGATTCTTTGTAGTTGAAAGAAAATTAAACTAGAGAGTGATGGGTAAACTTTACTTACTTTACTTAATCCTTATGCCCTTTTTACCGTTCGGTGTAAGGCAGGTGGGAGAAGAGTTTGTTATGTTGCTGTATATTTTTCTTTCCATAGTTTTCTGTCCTGGGCTACTTGTTTTACACCTTCCCAGTTTATTCCCTTGTTTGCTGCTGCCTCTCTTATTCCTTCTTCCCAGGTTTTCCTTGGCCTTCCTCTTTGATTTTTACCCGGCACTCGATTCATACACTCTTTTCACTAATCTGTTTTTGGCATCGACACACATGACCAAACCACCTTAGTTGTCCTTCTTCTATTTTTTCCATTATAGGTTTTGTCTTTAAGTCTTGTCTGTACGTTTCATTTCGGATTTTATCTCTTTTCGTTTTATTTTGTATCCTTCTTAGGAACCTCATCTCCATTGCATTTAGTCTTATTTTATGTTTTTCTGTCAAAGACCACGATTCACTACTATACATTATTGACGGTCTCACCACTTTTTCACTACTTTGTTTTATTTTTCTTGGTACTTCTTTCTTTCCTAAAAGTTCGTTTTCAGAGTATTGTAGATTCTCCCTGTTTTCTTCATTCTATCATTAATTTCTTTATATATTTTGCCGTTGTTCTCGATGATTAATCCTAGATATCTAAAACGTTCTACCTGTTCAATTTGTTTTTCTTGTATTTGTATTTTGTGTGTTATATTCTCTCTTGCCACTACCATACTTTTTTCGCTGTGTTTATTTTCCGTAGCTCTGTTTCTAGCACCTCTAGGTTGTATTGCAGATTCTCTTCTGTGTCGGCTATTATCGTCATGTCGTACGCGAACATCAGTTCGTTTATTTCTGTTTGTTCCATTTGCCAGTATCCCAATTTTATCTTCTTCATCTTTTTCTTTGCATTTTTCATCGCCTCGTCTAGCACTATTGAGAACAGCAAGAAGCTCAGCACGCATCTTTGCTTTACTCCTATTTCTGTTACGAACTCTTGTGACTCTTCATTGTTAGTCCTTACTACGTTTTTATTACTTCTGTACATTGCTTTTACTATTTCTACCGTTCTTTCCTCTATTCCTTTTTTTTCTAGTGCTTTCCATGTTTGTTCTCTTGTATTCTGTCAAAAGCTTTTTCTAAATCTATAAAGCACACATGTATTTCCCTTCCTTTTTAAATAAATTTTTCGCTGATTTGTCTAATGATGAATATTAATTAAATATTGTATTTTCTATTCTGTCTCTTATTCTTTTCTCAATTATTCTGGCCAGTATTTTCGCAGGGACACTTATTAACGTAATTCCTCTATAATTACCACATTCTCTTTTGTCACCTTTCTTATGTATGGGGAGCATGATTCCTATATTCCAATCCTTTGGTATTATCATTGTCTTCATTATTTCATTTAGCAATTCTGTAAATTTAGTTATTCCTTCATTTCCCATAAACTTTATCATTTCCGGTGTTATTTTGTCTCTTCCTGCTGCTTTTCTTGACTTAATTTTCTTTATGGCCTCCCTAACTTCTTTTTCTTGTATTTCTTCTATTTCCTCTTTTGTCTAGTTCTTTCTTTTCATCTGTTGTACTGTTTCTGCTTTTGTTAGTTTTTCGAAATGATCTTCTCATCTTTCCATTATTTGATCTTCTTTCCCTTTATGTTCATCATATTATATTCCTTTTTCTTCCTAAGTTGTTTTAAGGTTCCGTAAAATAGTTTTTGGTTCTCCCGAAAGTTTTCTGTCACCTTTTCTCCAATTTTATCCATGATTCTTCTTCTGCTTTTTTCACCGCCGCTTTCGTTTCTGTTCTTGTTTCTTTATATTTTTCGTAGTCGTCTGTTTTTTTTTTGTACTTAAGTATCTCTTCCATGCCTGCTTTTTCTCTTTGATCTTTGCTTTTATATCTTCGTTCCACCATGCTGTTTTCTTTATATTTTTATTAGCTATTTTCCTTGTCCCGCAACTCTCTCTAGTAGCGTTTAGTATAGTATCTTTAAATCTTTCCCACTTTTCTTCTACCCCTTTTGTATTATCTTTTGCTCTAAATTTTTTGGTTCTCTGTTTCTTTTAGTTTATATGTTTTTATAGTTTCCACTGATTTCTTTCTCCTCTTATCTTCTTTTTTATTCTTTAGGTCCATCTTTACCAAGTAGTGGTCGCTTCCTATCTCTGCTTGTCTTGTTACTTTGACGTCTTGTACCTTTTTCCATTTTGGTTTACTTATTAAGAAATAGTCAATAATTGACTTCTCGTTCCTGCTTTCTACTACTCTTGTGAATTTGTGTATATCCTTATGTTTGAATTTTGTGTTTGCGATCACTAAATTGTTTTCTATGCTGATTTCTATGATTCTGTCCCCGTTATTATTTCTGGTCGTTTCTCCTTCTTTCCCTAAGTACTTTTCTATACCTGTATTCTGTTTTCCTACTCGTCCATTTAAATCTCCCATAAAAATTACATTTTCTCCTCCATTATCTATTTCTCTTTGTATTTCCTCAAAGAACTTATCTTTATCTTCTTTTCTAGCATCTTCGTTTTCTCCGTATGCTATTATCACACTCCATATTTCTTCTCCTGTTAGCTTCATTTCTAATCTTAAAATCCGTTCATTTATGTATTCTTCCTTTATAATGTCTTTTAACATGTCTGGATTTATTATTAATCCTACCCCACATCTTGCTCCTTCCGTTTCCTTCACTCCTGACCAAAATAGCCGGTATCATTTATGGATTCGTTTCATAACTTTTCCTTTCTTCTTGGTTTCTGTTACTCCTAGGATTTTCACTTGATGTTCTATCATTTCTTCTACTAAATCTTCTTCTTTGTCTTTAATGCTCCTCACATTCCATGTTCCTATTCTCAACTTTTCCTGTTGCATTTTGCTTACTTTCCTCTTATCCTTTTCTTTCTCTTTACTTTTGTTTATTACTACGCTCATTTTGTTGTTCATCTTATATTGTTTATCGTCGTCCATGTCCATCGCATATTTCTTTATAAGTTCGGCCTGGTTCTTTTTTGTTATCAATTTTTTGATTTCTCTACCTTTACTTCTGTCTTCATTTGCAATTTTTCTTATTTCGGCCTGTATTTCTCTCTCTTTTGGCGTCACATCATTGTCTATGTATACGGTGGATCTTCTCAGTTTATATTTGTTTTTCATGACCTTCTGTTTATTATCCCAGTCTTTCATTTCAACCAGACTTGTAATTGTGCCTTTATTTCCTTGCAGTGTTACTACATTTTTTACTTCTACTTCTACTCCCAATTTTTCTGCGAGGAATTGTTTTGTTTCTTCTTCTTTTTCTTTTTCTATTTTTTCAAATTTATCTTCCAGTTGTTCGATTCTTTTTTGGAGTTGTTTTTTCTCCGATTCCCATTTTATCTCCCGTTTTGCCATTTCCTCTCGTAGTTTCTGATTTTCTTCTGTACTTTTCTTAATTTCATCTCTCATAATTTTAAGCATGTCTTTAATTTCTTTTAGATCTCCCATTTTTCTTTCACTTACTGTTATTTTTTCTGTTTTTAGTGTTGGTGATCTAATTACTATTTTACTTTTCTTAAAGATCTCTTCTTTTTCTTCGCTACTGTTTAGATCTCTATCTCTTTTAGATCCTGAACTCATTTATAATCCCCTTTTTGTCAATATTTTATCTGAATTTAGATTTTTGTACGTTTGGTAAATAAACTTTCCGTATCGTCCGGGTCACGTTATCTCCCGTCTGCCGGCCGTGCAAGGCAGGGAACGTTTGGCTTTCCGGTTAAAAACTCTCTTCGTATGTATTCTTGATTGTTCCTATTTACACTGCCCTATAATCGCTCCTTATTTATAATTAACTGCTCACTCTTATTAAATTGCTAATAATTTTCACTTTCAGATTCAGTTAGCTACACTTCACGAAAAAGTCGGTGTGACAAAGCCGGCATTCGAGTATTTTATCGCCACCAGCCAATTTCGCGTCTATCCGCTTTCGCTCCACAAACTCAACTCGATGGGTAAATTACTATTAGTAATTACAGATTTGTGAAATCTTAGGGTTTCTGCTACCAGAACCCAAGAAAGATATTCTGTTGCATTACCATGGAACATCAACTAAGACAAGCAAATATGTTTGAACATAAAAAATGGACCAAGAAGGAAATAATCAAACCAGCAGAAATGATGTCAGGACCTAAATGTTACTAGTTGCTTCAGTAATTAAACCGGAGAGTTCAATTACACTTCGAGTTCCATGGAACGAAACCCACTTTTAACTAATTGGTTGCATAAAGAACCCAGATGAATTAAACTTATTCCTAACATATTACTACAATTTAAAGAGAAAAGAATTGGCATCGAAAGTAATATATTTTTCAAATAATAAAATTGTAAGAAGAAAACGGTTTTTGTAGTGGAATCCGTCAGTAAGTTAAAGATATTGCGTCACATAAGAGCTTCCTTTGCCATCAACTGTAGGCTATTTCTGTTTGGATTTACTTTAAATTACAATTTGAGTAAGATCAACACACAGCACCGAGAAGTTGACGAGAAATTAAGAAAATCCCTTTACATGGACAAAGAGTACCAAAGGTTCAAATCCCAGACTTATAAGATAGTAATGAGTAGAGGAGTATCCAGGAGTCAGGCTACATAGTAGCTGCAGATTGAATTCTAAAATGTCTGTGACTACTGAGGAATCAAAAACTAAATTCTTAAATTCACGTTAGCATATAGAATCAGATATTCTTGCTTGTGCCTATGAAATACATACTAGATAAGTTACTAAAAAAAATTATTAGACCTGGTTCATAAGTTTTATGGTCCGATTAGGTTTACCGTTCCAGTAACAGTTCTGCTGAAAATTCTTATCCAAGATTTATAGAATTAGAAAATAGGATGGGATTCCTAAATATATAATGCAGAAAACAATTCCACGCTCCATAATAATAAAAACTATAAAAACATCCATAATTGCATGTTTTCAAAAGCTGTTAAGGAAGCTCATGTAAAAATATTTCTCTGTATCAGCATTGGAGATAAAGTCAATGTACAACTAATTTAAGTAAGATCTAGTACCAACAAAAAGAGCTACCATTCGAAAACTTCAGCTATTAGGATGTATTATTGGGGCCCAACTACTACAATTATTAAACTTTTGAAATTCTATTACTAGAAATACAAGTATATGACCTTGAAAATTAGAACCAGTGCTATTTTGTCCAATTTCTGTTAGAAATTCACATTACTAGAATTGTTTATTGCCTGTTTTATAGCTGAACATACAAATTCTGTTCAGACTGCAGTATCCTGAATAATATGGCAATAATGCCCAGTCTATTTGACAACACTGTGTGTGCATGCAATTTAACCTCTCAATTCAGGTTATATAGAATTTTTGCGTCTGAAAATTAAAAGTAAAGATGACCGACTTCGGGGATAGCTTTGGCAGCTCATTAAACACAGATAATAAAGGCGACAAGGAACTGCAGGAGTTTCTCGTGGTAGAAAAACAAAAAGCACAATTTAACGCACAGGTTAGGTTTCTGTACAATTTTTCTCGTTAAACATTAAATTGCAAGAGATTCTACTTTCAGATTCACGAATTTAATGACTTCTGCTGGGATAAGTGTGTGGACAAGCCTGGAAGCAAGCTGGATAGCAAGACGAAACATGCCTGACGAACTGTGTGGATCGCTTTATCGACGTGTCTTTATTAATAACAAATCGGTTTGCACAGCTTCTCCAAAAAAGTGGAAACTTGTGAATTGTTGACATTAAATAGTTAATAGGACTTGTTATAGTTGGTTTTTAAAATGCATCAGTTGTATTTTATGATGCATTTTAAATGCACCAAATTCAAGTATTGTGTATAAGGAAGTTTATTTATATCCAATTACAAATGTTTTCTTTAAAAACTAAATGTATTTTTTTAAGAGGTTCTAGTATCTCAAATTGATTTTTTAATTGTTTAACATTTAGCTTTCATTTGTGTCACATTTTTTAATGCTGCGTTGGCAACAACAAATGGAAATGCATACATTCCATTACAGGCAGCAGCATACTCCCCTCGTGCATTGACTGCGATCACAGCTCCAAAGAATTCCGGGTAATACTTCACAATTCTCTTCACTGCAACGTTTGCTGCTTCCCTTGGAGATTTACCTCTTCGCATTTCTTCAACCGCTAAAAAGCTGAATATAAATGATATAAATGCGTTAATAACAGTAATGTTATTTTACCTTGGTAGAAACCGCATCATAATGTCACCATCTCCGGTTGCTACAGCAGCTCCAACGGTACTGTCAGCGTAAGCTCCTGCTCCTGGTATTGGTGAATCCCCCACACGCCTATAAAATTCCATCAAAAACTTTCTGAATCGCAAAATAATACATACCCAGGAATTTTATGGCTAGCACCATTTGTGGAAGTTCCTGCAACTATATTTCCTTTGCGGTCTATTACAATCATTGAAATAGTATCATGGTTTTGCTCGTTAAACCAACTTTCTTTAGTTTGCTTTTCAAAGTAGATGCTATTTTCCGAAATAGGAGCATACGGCCCACAGGAAGTGCTTGGGTCTGGCATTACCCTCTTGGAAATTAATACAAAGTGAAATCAAACTTGTTTAGTTACTTGTTCAGGTACAAACTTTCCAAAAGTTTGGTTGGCATTTGTCTGCTTTCCAGTCCTCCCAGATCTGCATCGACTTGTTAGTTATAGTCGCCTTCACAATAAAACCCATTTGAACAGCAAACCTTGTTGCTGAATCTCCAACTAAAAAGGAATGCTTTGTGTGCTCCAGTACGTGCCTTGCCACAGAAGTAGCCTCTCTAATATGTCTTATATCTCCTACTGCTCCCATGTCCATTGTAGTCCTTTAGAAAGTTGTGTAAATGCCAGATTTAATAGTGTAAAGGGAACGTACCCATCAAATATTAATGCATCCAGTGTAGTATCGCCACTTTCATCAGGGCTACCCCCATAACCTACAGTTCCGTCACACTGCAACTCCTCACATTTACTACAACCAGCTTCGATAGCATCTAGGTAACTACCACCGGATGTAATTTGACTCCATGCTTAAAATATGTGTAATGTATAATAAAGTGTACTATCATAAGAAATGGTTTATGTTTTTGAGTTTAGTAGGTGGAGATGTAAAACTTTAGAATGGTTAATCTGAAAGCTAAAGTTGTTAAATATGAGTAATTCTAAAGAAAACTGAGTTAAGAAATGAATATTTTTTAAATTTGGAAGAAACATTTGTTTAAGTTTACCACTTATTGTAATTGCAAATGTGAAGTCAAAGGATTGTTAATTCCAGTGAGAGGAGCTGAAAACTAAGGACTAGTGTTTTTTAGACTAAAAAGTACAAGAATGTTTACCATTACTCTCAGAACATTAAATAAGTTAATTAGTAATACAACAAAATATTTTAACAATCAGGTAGCCTGAAACCACACTAAACATTGGCTGGAAAGTTCTATGGGTCGTTAAAAGTGTAGGATTCCTTGAAAAAATTACAATATTTATATGTGATGTGATGGACCCGGGTTCATTCCCGGAGCTCTCTAATGCCTGGAGGGTAGCCCTACACAGTCAACTAAAAATAATTGAGTACCTGCGTTCACTTCGAACAAGGGGTAATAATGGTGGTCAGCTAAGGCGCAGTGTTTACCACATCGCACTGTATCAGAGATGGTGCTCGACGACCGGACACATATGAGAGCCTCAACCTTCTCAGTTTGCAGCAGGCCGTGCTACCACGTGGGGCGTTAGACACTTTACCACATTACCATATACATTTTATACATAGAAAATAGGGTAAAAATTTATTTAGATAATTTTCATGGTTTCATTGACGTCGTTGGCTACGCTCCTTAACATTTTCTTAATCTTTGAGATATAGTCCTTCCCATATATTTTTAAGAGCTTGCCCTTCATGATCTCTTGATATATTTTTTAATTGTTATATTAATTACTCTACACTTTCTTAGTAGAATTCAAGTAGTTGTTATTCTACTAGATAGTGAGGCCCCAAATTCAGTTGAAACAGGATTTTCAGGGGATTTCTAGTTGATTTAATTGTGCTTCTGTTTGTAAATGTTTTGATTGAATGCGCCCTTTACAAGTGTACATACAAATATTTTGAAAAAAGGTATTTCTCTGGAAACTGGCCATGATGTTATAAAGCTTTCTTGCTCAGATTTTCAACTGTTTTATGTCCATTTGTGTAAAGTGCATTTGTTTTGAAAAAGCAGACTTTGTTTTGATGATGAAAGTGTCATTCTAACAAATATAGTTTTGAGGATACAGATCTTATTTTTGAGTACGTTTTTGGACTATAATAATAAATATAGAAAAGTAGACCCGGTAAAGTAAAATTAAAAGCAAAAAGTGTGAATCATAGCTTGATACTAATACACTAGTGTTACAGATTAAAGTTTGAATGTTACAAATTACCAAAATTAATAGGATTAAATATATGGATCAACGAAAATGCTGCCAAAACAAAGCATAACATACTTAATGGCAAAAGTTACACAACATAACAATTAACAAAAGATAGGAGGGGTACTGAAAAGTAGCAGATCAGAGAAAAAATAAGGAACGAAAACTAGGCTACAATAATGATTTATGAATAATTATGTATATGTTGTGACTGGCTTGATGGTACTTTGGTGAGTGTATAACTAGAGTACAGTTTAGAACGATGGAAATCTTCAAAATAAAGAGAACAAAGCACTAATCATGAATCTGCATAATATACTACTAGATATTCGTGATTGAAATTAGGACAAGCCCACAATTAATTTAACATTATTAGATCATAAATTTTAATACAGTAACCATAAAGGATGGGGTTAACTTGGAACTAGCTGAAGACTACTGGGAAAAGTATTTCACGATCAAAATGTCAAGTTGAGATTAGTAAGGAGACAGAAAAGTTGCTGTCGACTATAATTTAAGTATTAATAAGTAAACTTTATGACTAAACCACCCTTAAAAGTTTCCAGGAAAAATATGGATATTGAAGTTGAAGCAAAATTGCAAAAAGATGAGCTGCATGTAAAAGAATTACTAGTTCTAATAGTGGAGAAAGCATTAACAAAACCAAATGATCAAAGTTGTGCGCGCGATTTTTTCTTTCGAGAAAAAACTGGCAAATTCAAAACATTTATATTCAATAACGAGTTAAACAAAGGTGGACTGATTATAAATTAGCTTTACACTAACTGGCTTGCAGCAGACCTAAATCAGATTGTCGAAGCAGAGTGACAGAATGACAGAGAGTCCGGACTAATTCTGACCTCCTGACCTATGTCAAGAAGGTCGTCACAAATCTGCTCTTTCTGGAAGGTGAAAGTTCGGTACCGACCGTTGGAATCTCCGATTTCAGCGTATTCCGGGAGTCAGCGTTCCGAGTTGTTAGGGTATTAAATGCCGTTTTATGGACTAACGGACACAGAATTATAACGGACTTTTAACTGAACTCTGTTTTACATTTTTCTCTCCAAAAATGCCTAAACTACCCAAGGGCTTGTACAAAAGCTGTAGATAAAAAGTAATGACTCATATTAGGTATGTATTTTTAAAGAAAGAAGTAAAAGACTAGCAGGAAATATGGTTAGCATTTGTTGCATAAGTAGCAAATCCAATTTAAAGAGAAAAAAAATATGTAAAACGTTCCTTAAATGTTGCATTTGTGAGTGGTATCGTGGTGTAACTGGACTTGTCTAGTCATAGAGTACAACCTAATGACGACAGACTCAAGCAAAATGAGGTTTTGTTACAGGCTAGTGAATAGTGGCAAGGAAATTGGTACAAGTATTATTAGATAGAAGATCTTAAATGTCTTGCATGCTAAAGTCAGATATTTAAAGATTATGAGTAAAGAAGTAACCACTTAGTTGTTTGGAGGGAGATCAAATTTTATAACCAAGTTACATAAAGTATAAGTGTTTGTTTAAGTAAAAGTAAAAATAATTAGTTAGACTTCGTATTTGAGTAAAGTGAAGAATAAAGAACATGGCATTTTGTAGTTGTCTTTGACTTTGCTAGTGAAACAACTGAAATAAAATTATTACTGTTATATAGCGCTGATATATTAAGCATATTGTACACAGGCAAAATATTTATTGAGTTTTAAGCAACAGATATATTTGCGGGAATGTTAATTTTCATGATAAACTTATCATCTATTCAAATTGTAGTGTGGCGCAGGATGAATTATCGTCATAGTAGTGCCAAGTTTGTATATACCAAAAGACGGGGAGCTTGAAAATAATCTCTTTTATGGCGAGAAATCCGTAATATTAAATTTCTGGACAATCAATCCAGGTCCATGCTTTACGATATAGGGAACACTCTTTACTTTAAAATAACGGCAGACTGTCTCCTATATAATGTATAATATACTCAATGGATAATCATACGCTTAACTAAAGCCTCAGTTGGGCATCTGCTGTAAATGTAAAATATTATCTGAATATACAAAATGAGTTTTAAAAAACTGAACTTTTAATTGGTGCGTTGTAGCTATAAAGAATACCTAGTGACATATTCTGAACTAAGCATGCGTACAAGCCATTTCTTGAAAAGAAATAATGAAATCTAGCAGAATAAGTAAAAATTGTAATTTCAATTCCTCAACCAATAGTGGGGAAAACTATGTGAGCCAAACCAAAGTGGTTTAAGCGTTTTAAAAAGCACAGAGCATTGGTTGGTAAAGATTCCAGGTTGGAGCGATATTTTATGTAATCCAACAAAGAGATGTACAATGAGCAATAAAGTTTTTGGCAGAAGTAAGGATTTATGTAACTTTATGTGACTTTTTGCTAAATTTAGGAAATTTAGATGTTTCTAAGATTCAATATCTTGGTAATGTCACGTTTTTAATTAAGTATGTTCTTAGACGTTAAGAATTTTTCTAAATGCACATGCACAGCTATAAATTACATAAGATAAGCGGTTGTTTAACAAAACCCAGTGGTGCGTCAATTCGACCACGTTTCATTATAGTTTTCCAGCTTATTTGCTGTGTAGCAAATCGCAATAACGAATAATTTTGATTCCTAATATCATCACGTCTGGAGCGTTCAACTCTCCAACTCTAGCTTTTGAGATAAATAGCAGCAAAATGCAAAGTTTGGATAATGAAGGCGATCGGTTGTTTAATGAGAGGCAGGATTGGGGAGATTTATCAGAATATGCACGCTTTGTCGTGATGGCGTCATCTCGTTCTAATAATTCAGAGCCTCAACAAAGTAAAGGTAAGAGTTTTCCTCTGCTTTTTTACTCTCTTCCGAATCTGTAGAATATAAAGTAAGCAGACTTCAAAAGTGATGAAGATCAAGGGAAGAGGTAAGAGCCGTTCTTTGAAAGCCCCCTGTGATATTCAATTTTTATAATCCATTAGAAAAAATATAATTTATTGTTGATTGATGTATAAAAAATGTTATTTTATTTATATATTTTTTCAAATTCTTATAATATTTATTAGTTGAGTGATTTTGAATAAATGAGAGTAAAACTGAAAGTTATTGGATTCCTGGAACTAAATCACCAGTAGTAATTTATCTAGTCAAAATTGTGCTTCATGAGATGAAGAGTTAAAGTTATGGTTAACAAAAAGGCATTTTCATGCAATATTTTGGAATTTTAAAAGTGGTTTAAATCAAATAAGTCGCTGAAGCGTTTGGGATTTCTGCCTTTCTTGGAACAAGTCTTCAGTTAGTTTTAAGACTGTGAATGTTAATCTCTTTAAGATGAATTCTGAACTAGATGACTCAATTCTGCGGTTATTTTGGAATTGCTGCATTAGAAAAAATTATTTATGACAAAGTCATCAAGAAACAGCGATTTAATGTAAATTTAATCAGAGTCAAAAATATTTAGTCATACCTCCTCACCCCTCCATTTTTGAACTATAAGTATACACGTATAAGTAATACATTTAATATTTAGTCTAAGTCTGGAGAGAACGATGGATGTTACAAAAAGTCAAAAATATTCGAAAGTTGTTCCTTGTAGTCCTGATCGATCTTGCCCATTTACAAGTTTAGCCAATACATTTATCTGATAAATATGAGTGCAAAATTTGATTTAAATCCAACAAGGAATCGTTATATTGATATCTTTATAAGTTTTGGACATGTGACTGTTGTGAAATCTAAGGAACATGAAATGAAAAACTGTACCAAAAGTTCTCGGAAATCGTGGCATTAAGGCTGTGCAATAGGTTGTATTTCAACAAAACTTGCCTAAAATAGTACAAGAGAACAATAGGACAACTTTACACGTTGGAATGGTAGCAGTGACAACAATCCTGAACAAGTTGCTCAGTGTTGGAAACTTGTTAGTCGATGGGTACCCAGAGAACAGAACACAGTTTTTGCATGAGCATTAATTTAAATCGTCCATCACCAGAGTGGTATCAATACAAATATTGCAGTACTTGCATGTTACTAAGAACATCTGAAGGTAGTTTAAATATGTTATTTTTCACTAATTTGCAATATGCTTCTAGGGGAATTTAACATAATAAACAATCTTGCAGCAATTGTCTTTTAATTAATAGCAAGTTCAATTCCATTCCAAAGGTATTCCTTAAAGTTAAGATATTCTCAGACCATTTGGTTATTTCTTGCTTTATGGATGAGTGCATCGTTGCGTTGAAAGCGAAATGGGATATTGTTCTTATAGTGAGTAGAGTTAGAGTGTTCAAAACATTTGTATTCACAAGGTCAGGCATTAAAATTAGTGCACCATTATTGCACATTTTCCCAGCTACATCACAGAAATGCAGTCCGGTAAGTAGCATTTCAGACGTTTGCACTATAGGTAGATGCAATGCATTAGTTACATGAAGTAAGCTTAAGCTTATGAGGGGGGAGAGGGGCTCAATTATTAAATCTAGGTACAATCACTCAGGGGATAGTAAAATTACTTGTACAACTTTCCAACAATGATCGAAGTTTTATTACCAGAATTTATAACAAAGCTTTAAATTTTGACATCAGTTAGGGGAGTTGATGATTTTCATTTGTTAATGTTTTTGGATTTTTTGAAAAAAACATGTTTCATTTTTCTGCCACTATCTGAAGTAAAGCGTTTTTTGAGGAAAATCATAATTTTTTATTAAGTTCCTCTGTAGCACATCTTATCAAAATCTAGAGCTGTCTGCTTACATATTGAAATTTATTAGTGTACTAAAGTTTAAAAGAAATGGTTACGTGACCTAGAGAGCATAATTTATACAATTTATAATCGACTAATGCTATACCAAATTTTGCCTACAATTTACCTGTACCTTCACTCTAATGGAGCCTCGGTCGTTGTAATTAATTTTTATAAAGTAATTTAATAAATGTCCATATTTAGATTGGAAATATGCTTTTTTAATAATATGGTATAATATGCGAATGGTGTAAGTTGGTTAGTAGTCTGTCAGAAAGCCAATAATAACAAGGAATTTAATAATTTAAGCATGTAATAAATAAGTGATAAAATTACCTTCTTCTGCTGCTTTGGAGAAAGCCCATGTATTGATAACTAACGGAAGAGAAGATTCAGACCACACACCTGCTTCAGTTAGAAATGTTAAGGCAAGAAAACTAATAATGAATTGGGAATGCATTGTACCGAAGATCTGAAAAAGAAACAGAATTTTGAGAATTAAAGGTTACTTCAGATGAATTACAATAATTAGGACAATTTGGTATTTTGTTGTTACAATTTCAATAAAAGCAGCTCGATGTGAGTTTTAGATACACTATTTACATGTTCAAAGCTAACTTAATATACAACTCATCTTTGTACCATAAAAGTTTATGATGCATGGTCCTAGAATATTTATGGTGTTGTGCTTGTGTTTTATGTTACGTTTACAATAACAAATATTAAGTTGTTTATTATTCTGTTTATGTTTATGCTTGCTTAACTGTACTGAACTATATATGGAGGCATAGAAGTTTCTGGATGACACTAATTATTTTTTTTTTATCTTGTATTGCATGTAAATTATTCAATGGCTTATGGGGTGCTTTGAATGTTAATGCAACCAAATAAATAAAATCAGACAATCGGAAAGAACATAACGTCACAAATATTCTCTTTTAATTAACAGTAATAGACTAAACTAATGACAATAATTATCACTTTTGCTGTAGTCCCTTTTTTGCATGCAGTGCACCGTCGTTATTTAGTAGAACTATTTTTGTGAAGTAAAATATTCTATAATTTTTTAGCCTACTAGATTTTAAATCACTTAATAATGTAGTTGATGTATAGAATGAACTTTTCGTTAACTTATTTTGCACTCTTGTATATTCACCTCCACTATAAAAGTTTGTTCTGATAAAACACAAGGTTCTTAAAGTAGCAAGTCCTTTGTCGGTGTAGTAATACTCGCTTAGGATTTAGTCATTTCTTTAACTGTTATAACTTAATATTGTAAGGTATGGGTAGGAGAGAAAAACAGGCTAATGAAACAGATAGTTATTGATTTGTTTAAGGTCACATAGAACAAAAAAGAGGAATAAACAGCAAAAAGTGAAGTTTAATCTTACATAGTGAAGCTGTGTAGAAAAGTATGTCTTTTTACTACTGTGAATTGCTGCAAGGCTTTTCACAACAACTACATTATAGTCTCAATCATATAATACATTTGAAAGGTTTTTGTAATACATATTTGTGCATGTCACACAAAGCTACATTTAAATATAGTCATATAATAATTAACTCTTCCAATGTATTCAGCAACACCGCTGTAGAAAATAAAAATGTTTCAACATGCCAATATGTGCCACATGTTAATCAGCCTGCAGGATTTCAGGCGCATAATGCTGCCTCATATCTAATATTTATTCCATACAATAAAAGGGGCAGTGTATAGTGTTTTCATCCAATGACGATTTTTGGAGGTCTGGTGCCATGCTAAAAATGGTTTGTAGCAATTTTATAAAAACTGCTAAAGCGATAGCAAAAGTGCAGACATTGAAAGAAACTAATTCGAAAAATCTTTCTAATGATAGATTAGTGAGAACAATAAAATAATTATAGCTCCAATAATTTTGAATGCTGTTGTGTGTGCCCACTCAATTATTGTACATATAATATAAATTTTCGAAAAACCTACATATCAAATTAAAGCTTCAAAAACTGACCGTAAATTCAGTTAGTGTTCTAATACTCATCCAACTGACTTTGTTAGTTACAACAAAAAGGAATGTTGTTACCTGTGTTAAAATATTCAAGATTATTGCTGCAAATGTAAAAAGTTCGACGTCTTCAAAATATAAAGAAATTGTAATTTTCTGCCTTGTTATCTGTTTATATCTTTATCCAGTCTTATTTGAGGTTATATTTGTAGTGATTAGTTGTAATAATAGTGAGCACTTCTCATACATGCAGTGAACACGACAAAATGTTTCAAATGAAAAATTCGTATCAGTTCCAAAACTGCATAAAAAATAAAAAATTCCTTCTACATGTTTGCTATAAACCAATGTTTACAATTAAACTATGTGATGAGCAAAGTAAAAATAAGTTTGTATTTTTAAGCAGTAAACAACAGTTTTATTGAACAACACGTTTTGTTTGATAACTTCTCACCATATTTTAGGCAAATTGAAAATTGTATCATTCTAAAGTTTTTTAGTTTTTTTTTGGAGGGGGGACGGTAAGAAGCTGCTCTCTCTAGTATTTTTTAATTTCAGAATAACTGAAAATTTTATGGTGCCAGCTTAGGCGAATCAGGTGGATAACCAAGAATTTATAGCCAAACTACTTTTTTTGTCTGTTCGTTACGTGTCGTTTGGGGTCGTTTTGGTAGAATATAAGACCATATTGATTGTTTAATTCTAGATATCATTAATTGCTGCCTTCAAACGGTTTGATTATCAAAATTTTCGAAATAAATTGTTTGATTTTGTGGACGCAGCTCATAATATACGATTCCGTTTTCATCTTACCAAACGAACAGTTTTTCGTAGGGATGTTTTGCTTTGGAGTGGTTAACAACGTTTTATATAGTTTTTCGCAAGTTTTTAAGCTCTTAATTATTATACCCAAAACATTTTTTTGAATAAAAATTTGCAAATAAAAATAGGGATTATTAAATTGTTCTCTTAAGGGGTATTATAGTCTAGCCAGTCCAAAAATTGATTTTTTTGATTTGGCTTTTTCTTAGAGTTGGGGTTTTGAAAATGTATCCGTAAAATATTACAATGAAATTCGTCCAATTGATCGAGATATAAAGGTTTAGATTTCAATCTGTTTCGGAGGCTGTGGTATATGGTGAAAATTATGTCGTTGAAAAAAATAGAATGCGTATGGGTACGACACTACGCAATGCTTAAAAAAACAACAAAGGAATCGATGGAAAGGAAACAGGAAAATTGACAGAAGCTATTATAAATGAATTAAGTACGTACTACGGCTTGGCAGTACAAAGAAATTCAAAGTCAATAGAAGAAAACTTTAAACTCGTTTTTCTAGAAACGACATTTTCAAAGTGCATCGTGTGGTTGATTCTCGGATTATAAGGCCGTGGTCGGAGTTCAGAAACTCTTGACGTTTCGTCCACAACTGCGGCGGACATCTTCAGAAGAAAATCTTCTAAAAATTAAGTGACTGTCCCGTGCGTTTTCGCTTTTATGCTCGTGCGAGTGTGTTAGGGATGGTGTTGGGGGGGAGTTTTTGACATCACCGGGATGGTAGATAACGTGATCAGACTAACTGCTGACGTCAATCGGGTCGTTGTACAACCGTACATTGGACATACCAGCAGTTACATCAAGGACTCCGCACATTTTGTCAACCAGCATCAAGATATCCAGCTACAGGGGGAGATCTAATGGTTAGCTTCTTTGTAACTTCTCTGTTTACCAAAGTATCAATTCAAGGTGCCCTGGATCATCTGAAGAAAATTTTCCCTAACGATATCTTACAGCTATTTCAGTAGTCCCTTACGTCCAGTTACTTTGTTTGGCAGGGCGTATATTACGAACAAAAAGACGAAATAGCAATGGATAGCCCACTTAGCCCTGTAATCGGTAATTACTACATAGAGAAATTTGAAGAGATTGCCATCAACACAGCACCTCTAAAACCCTCGATATGGCTAAGATACGTCGATGACACCTTTGTAATATAGAGACACGGAAAGGAGACCCTACCACAATTTCTTATGCACTTGAATTCCATACACCCAAGCATACCAAGTTTACCATGGAACTGGAATCGAAAGATAGGATTGCTTTTTTAGACGTACAGGTGTTGATATCGGATAATAGACATTTACAACACACAGTGAACCGATACCTTCATAAGCAGTCGAATCACTACCCAAGTCAAAAAAGAACAGTTGTGAAAATGTTGTTAGATCGAGCAAGACGTATATGCCAACCACAGTTTTTGGATGAAGAACTCAAACATTTGGAAGAAGCCTTACAAGGGACTAGCTACTCGAGAACGGAGATAAACCTAACAAATGTGCAGGAAAAACACAACCTAAATCGGCTACGGTAGGCAAAGCTTTTTTATCTTACATCAACAGAGTTACGGACCGGATAGGAAAAATCCTAAACAAACACAAGGTGGAAACCATCTATACTACCATCACCAAGATACGGGATTTGCTTAGACCAGCCAAAGATACAAGAAACCCACAGGATACACCAGGGGTATACTGCATACCTTGCTCATGTGAGCAAGTCTACATTGGGACTACGGGCCGAACGATTACTACCAGGATAAAGGAACATAAACGTCATCCACGCCTTAATAGAATTCGGGCAAACACAAGTTTTATCCAACTGTAGGAATTACTACCCGAGATTATAGAGAGGCGGTGGAAATTTATAAATATAAAAATAATTTTAACAGGGACGACGGATTCAATCTACCTAGGTCTTGGTTTATCGCTCTCAAGGGGCAAAAAACAGACCGCAATACGGCGAAAGAGCGAGTGACGCCAGAGAATGCTAAAATATTACTTGCAACGACCCGATTGACGTCAGCAGCTAGCCCGATCACGTTATCTACCATCCCGCTGACGTCAACAACCCCCCCCACCCAACACCATCCCTACCACACTCGTACGAGTATAAAAGCGAAAACGCACGGGAAAGTCAATTAATTTTTTGAAGATTTTCTTCTGAAGATGTACGGCGCAGTTGTGGACGAAACGTCGAGAGTTTCTGAACTCCGGCCACGGCCTTATAACCCGATAATCAACCACGTGATGCACCAGAACACCGGCCTTAAAGCTTTCGCATCTATATGACATTTTTTAAGACGGGCGTGTATTTTTCTCACAAACTACTGGGCCGATCGACTTCTAATTTTTTACACATATAGTGTACATGTTCGGCTATCGTTCGAACCTCTAACTTTTATATCTGTTTACAATTGCTATTTTTCGGACCGTGATAAGTGAAATTTTTTAGTAAAAATCGAAATATTTGCTTTTAAGCGCCGCTATTTTGTTAGTTTTTCAAATTATTTATTAGAGGTTCCGAACCATAACCACATGTCTACAAAATAAAATAAAAAAAGAATCGTTTATTTCAGATGACGAGGATGGTGGCAATCATCACGCCCGATAGAAACGAAATTTTGCGACATGACCTGTGTATCTCGTACAGTTTGCTATAAAAAGCGATATAAAAATTTTAGGTGTTACTTTAAATATGAATAAATATAAACACAAAACTTTAGATCAGCAGTTTTAACCGTTTTTGTACAATTAATACCCAAAAATCACTTTGAAAACGGGCATCCCCTTAAATTAAAATACAGCCAAATACTCTATGCAAGCGCTTTATAAATTAGTTTTCCAGATACTGTACTTATTTGTTTTATCTTTCGTGCATAACATAGATTATTCTCAATGTCTTGATTTGGTCGTCAATAACCACCTAAGCTCTGACTATCTTATGTTATATGGTATGAAAAAATGTTGTAAATTTTTGTTTACAGCATTTCTTCCATATTAAATGCACATCTCATTTTTAAGTTTGCTTAGCATTTTTATTTTCCTGAAAATAGAAAAGCATCTAACACTTAAATTACCGGCTGTTTTGTTTTGCGTTTAGAATGTCTCCAGATAAAATAGAGATGCCATTTTAAGCCCCAAAATTCTGCAAAGAAACTATGTATACCAATATAACAAATCAAAGGAAATAGTGTGAGCATCCGCCTCCGGTGTTGCTTTGTTTTTTATATGAGAAAATAAAAAATTTTTCTAACAATGTAATTTGCAAATCAAAAATTATTATTTTTAATCCTAAGTGTTTTTAAATGTGTGTGTTATTTTTACTTATTATATTAATATATGTTTAATTCGCTTTTAAGGAATGCCAAAAGAGGTACATTTGTTAAATAACCAAATAAAAAGGGTAGCCATTAAAAGAAACGTGTTACTCTCTCCAGCTACCAAGTGGCCATAAGGAGTGAGTTTTATACTTACCGTGAAAAGCCTAACAAGCACCGACAGTTGCTAACAGCAGAAGTGTCTGAAACCGTCAGTATGCTCAGTATGACCTGACGGAACAAAACTTTAGGACAAGCTCTTGTTATTTCTTTGGGCCACGGTAGATTCTATAGCATTATGGACAAAGAAGTAGAGGGCAAAATAGCAAAATGTATGTGTATCACTGTTGGTTTTACTATTTCCCCATCCTAAAACAGGCCAAAAAGCTGAAAATGTAAAATAAATCGGGAGTTTTGTAATAAAGGAAAAAAAAATAAACTATGGTTTTCCCCCACAAAATAAACTCATGGTGAAGACTTTGAAGTTTTTTAGCACCCCAGTTGGACTTTCAAAATGGATGAAACATATTTCGACCTTGCTTCTGGGAGCGAACTGGTGCTGGTTTAGAAAGACAGACATGTTTACGTAGAGTTAACTAAATTCAAAAGAAAATGTCAGTACTTTTATTATCGTCAGCGCAAATGGCGTTTTGATAGAGTCTTTTACTGTGTGTAAATATGGTAATGCTTGTAGCGATTATTAAAGTTACATCTGGGTTGGAGGTTGGGGTTTTAACAAAACAGAAAGTGGATGAGTGACTGCAGCAGTGTTTTATGAGTATTTCGCAAATACGTTCCATTCCGTATATAAATAAAAAGGAGGTAGATAAACTAATTCTTGTGTTCCTCGATGGACACAAGCCGCAACTCACGCTATATGTGAGCAAGATACAAAAAATGGTATTATCCTGATTGATTTGATGCCAAATGCGACTCACATATTTCAGCCGCTGAACATCCCAGTTTTCAAGTCTGTTAAGACTATGTGGGGTGAAATTAAAAGGACATGGGTGCTTTTTAATAAGTCTAAATATGACTTACGATCCAGTATCGTAAATGGAATTACAACCACTGGATTCTCTCACTTTGGAGCTCATGTTTTGGAGCACAGGAAAATAATTGAACGTCGAAATTTCTCAGATAAATACAAATCCTGAAGCTCTTCTCAGTTACTTGCGACATTTAAAATCTAAAATAGGTATCACGCTTCTGAACCAAATTAAGGGATATAAATAGGATGGAGAGAAAGCTGTGGTCATGCTTTTCGACGTATGGGAAGCCATCGTTAGCGATTGCTGTACTAAGTGGCCTTGAACGGGAAGCTGAAGTTGCAGCCATACAAAGTACCCCGAAACAGGATTTTGTCGATTAAAACTGTAGGTGAAATATCAAACACAATTTCACCCACCCTCTAAGAAAGCATGTCGGAGTTGGACAAGCTCTCCGGGGGGCCGCTGCCAGACCTCGTTTAAATAAAACCAGTTGTGTATGAGATATCATTAATTTTTTTTATTTGAAAGAATATTCGATTACATTATGTATAGAATATGATATCGACCAAATGGCTTCGCTGGGCGGTGACTTGACTGCATAAATCAGATTCGATATAATTGATGGCATTGGTTGTGTTGAATTTTAAGTCATCAATCGTCTGCGGCTTCTTCGCATAGACACGTGATTTAACATAATAATAATGGTACGGCTCTAACGCCCCGCGTGGGAGCACGGCCTGCAAACTGATAGGTTAAGGCTCTCATATATTCGCTCAATGTGCCCAGTCGTTGCGCACCATCTCTGGTGCGGGGCGATGTGGCAAGCACCGCGCCTTACAGACCGCCTTTATTACCCCTTGTTTGAGTGAACGCAGGTACTCTATTATTTTTAGTGACTGAGTAGGCCACCCGCCAGGCATCAGAGAGCATCGGTAATTGAATCCGGGTCCTCCGCATCGCAGCCCGCGCCTCAACCACTGGACTACTCTGGCAAGCGATTTAACATAATACCACAAGAAAAAGTCTAATGGTGCTAAATCATACGATATCGGTAGCTAGTTGACGTCGCCGAAATGCGAGATAACCATGCTGTCGAATTTGTTGCGTAGAAAATCCATTGTTGCATGCGCTGTGTGGTATGTAGCGCCGTCTTGTTGGAACCATATGTCGTTGTGAGTCATATCTTCCAATTTAGGCCAAAAAATTGGTTTTTATCAACCTGTACCTCTCGTCGGTAACAGTTATGGTGGTGCTGGCTTCATTTTGCTTGTTGACATAGCCATTCAGCCAAAAATGGACTTCGTCGCTGAAAATGATTTTTTTTTCGAAATCGGGGTCCACTCCCAACTGCTCCAGAGCCTAGTTAGCGAATGTTCGACGCTGTTTATGGTCGTTTACCTTTAGTTCCTGGGTTAATTAAATTGTATACGGGTGCAGGCCAAAGGTCCGACGCAAAATTCGTCAAGTTGAGGTCTGTAAAAAGCCAAGTTCTCGGCGCGATGAGGAATTGACTATTAGGGTTATCCTGAACGCTCTCGTTCACTGCAGCAATGTTTTCTGCAGACCTTACGTTTTGATGACGTACGGGTGTTGTTTGATTGTTTACTGAACCAGTTGATTCAAATTTGTCCACTAAACAACAAATAGTCGACTCAACAGGACGATTGTGTGCATCGTAAAAATCAAAGAGCGCGCGGAACGTTGCTCGAACCGAACACTCATTTTGATAGTAAGGTTCAATCATTTTCACACGTTGTTCAACACTGTAATTTTCCATGATAATTTTCTCAATATTAGTTACTATAACTTCCAAATTCGACAGCTAACGGTTCACCAACATGGTCACTATACGCTATCAAAGTTCGAGCGCCCCCATTGGAAAACCCTTTATTATCACTAATTTGTGAAAGTCTTAACAATCGAGCACATGTTGCTTCCCATAATTTCATTATTATAACATATTTATACAGAAAATGGTCCATAAAATTTTCAATATTCTTATATCTACTTTAGCTACTAACTGACTTAATTTGGTAGCTCTGTTCAGATGTACTGATGCTAATCAATTTTAAGTCTGAACAATTTAAAACAACAAGCCATTGCTTTGCTTGAACGATATTTTGTTCATTAAAAAGCAATGATAAACCAATACACAAAATTGCTTTGAATCCATTGTTTTGAAAATAACAAATATAGCGTCATTTAAAGCATTGTAACTAGGTAACAAATTGACCAAATGTCATGAAATTTTGACTGTACTCTTTTGAAGGTTGGCACTATTGAAATATACCGATATTTCGTTAAAGGTTCCATCTAGTAGTCAGGCCCGGGACTTATTGAGTGATGTGTTATAGAGTTGAATCGCATTTTTAATTCAAGTACAAGTATAGAAAAGACTTGCAGTTTGTTACCAACTTCCCACAAATCCTAATGATGATAGCTTCATTAAATGAATTGTTGTGTGTGGCAAAAAAATGAATCTTCTTCCATAATCAAAACACGTTTAAGCAATGGTTAAATTAAAGTCAAAAACCAAAATTTATTATCAACCAGGACAGATTTTAATACAAATTAATGTTACGCATTTGGTCGTGGTGTGGCTGTAGAACTGTACTTTGCTCAACTGAAACATATCTACATCGTTTTGGCCTAATGCTTCCCTTTCCATAAAACGGATATTACCACAAGATAATATTCTTATTAATGGGATCTAAAGAACAAAAGTCGGAAACTCGATGAAATTGAAGTATTTTAACCTTTTAGTGTTAGATTACTACTTATCTTAGTTGTTGGCTTACTTTTTTGTTTGTTGCATCTTAAAACAGTGAGGAAGTGAAGATTGAAGTAAGAATATTATTTGCTTCAACGGAAAGACAAGGGTCTGTAGTAATTTTTATAATTTATTTTTAATTAATGATAAAATAACAATCTGTAGTTTGTTTCTTTGATTTTTAAGTTAAAAATTAATTAAAGTTGTCATTTTCTAGATTACAAAATTTAAATTATATATTTTGTGTTTTATAAAGAAAATAATTAATTATAGTCAACATGGAATATTTCTTCGATTCTCACTTTAGTTATATTTTAATTTTTTGTTAATTTTAGAATGAGATTTTTATAAGTTAATAAGATTGTAAAATAATATTAATAAATTTATTTTATAAACTTCTTCATTACAGAAATTTATTATAAGTATGTACAAAAATTATATTGATAGATTTACGCATAGATGGCGCTAATTGTACGCAACTGCATATTAGGGATTCCTAAAGTGAACTTCTGAAAGGAGATTTGAAAATTTTACTGGATGTTGATCGATAATTTTCTTAAGATTTTCAAATAATATTTATTATTACAACTGTAGGAGTTTGTTAAAGTATGTTTTAAATAAATTATTTGATATATTGGCAAGATCTCAGAAAAACCAACATAAATATTCTAAGGGGGTTAATTAAAAAGAATATTTTCTTATAAAGGGGCCAACGTAAGAAAAAAATTATATGTTAACTTTAATTTAATATTGTTTTGAAATGTTTTTTAAAAACTTAGATTGTTATGTGTACCAAATTACATTTTATTTTGATTTGATTTTCTGGAAAATTCGGAGATCGTAACAAGATGAATAAAATAAATGGAATTATGTATTATTACAGAAGTTAAAGTATATTTTATTTGCGTGTGAACTAGTTGGTTATTTTTTTTTATTATAGTTTAATCAGCTCAGCATTGATTTTGCTATATATGATTCGGTTGTGAGTCTTAATTCTTAACTTATACTAACATTGTGAAGGTTACATTCCTCATATATTACTTTGTACATTTATTTGTTTTGCAGAACTTGTAATTTTCTGTGGTGTGTATTAGATGCGTTTCTCTATACGGGGCACGCATATGTTAAAATAGGTCTTAGTATTGTTTTATATATTAGCATAATGCGATTTATTAGAGGGTATAGGATACTCAACTTGGCATAGCACTCACTTAATTTTTTGTTCACATGGAAGCCCCATCCTAGTCTGGTGTCTAAATAGACCCTCAAATATTTGATTTCTGAATCCTTGTTGTTCCACTCAATCTTATTTTGGTTTAATTTTATGATTGGTAAGTTCTTTATTCGTTTTAGGGTAAAGATTTTTTTCTGTGTCTTTGTTAGATTGATTTTAATTTTCCAGTTGTTAAACCAGTTGTGTATCTCATCTAGGGCACTTTGTAGATAGTTCACTGCTACTTGGAGGTTTTTACTTTGTGTTAGGATAGCAGTGTCATCCGAGAACATAGCCAAGGTAGTATAGTCAGTTGTTTGCAAGTCGTGCATGTAAATATTGAACAAGAGTGGTCCCAGTATACTACCTTGCGCTACTCTCGCCAATATTGGTCTTTTATTTGATACGACAGTATTCACTCTCACCGAGAATGTTCTGTCTTTTAAGAAAGACGAAATTACGTTAATCAGATAGTCTGGGAATCCCATTCTTATTATTTTGTACCTTAGTCCTAGGTGCCAGACTTTGTCGAAGGCATTTTGTAGGTCGATAAATGCTGCTACAGTGTATTTCTTATTCTCAAAGCCTGTCTCTATTAATTCGGTAATTCTCATTAACTGGTGTGTTGTCAAGTGCTTTCTTTTAAATCCCATTTCATGATGAGGAATGATATTACGTTCATTCACTATCTTTTGGATCGTCTCATGTACAACTTTTTCCAATAGTTTAGAGAGTATTGAAAGTAAACTTATGGGCCTGTAACTTTCCCGACTGTGTTTTTCTTTACCACTTTTATGGAATGGTAATATGTGAGAATGTTTCCATTCATTAGGAAAGTATCCTATTCGAAGGCAGGCGTTAAATATATTTGTTAGGATAGCAAATGATTTTTTGGTGAGCTGTTTTAATATACTATTTGTTATTTGATCTGGACCTGGCGATTTTTTGTTGGGTAGTTTTAAAAAAAAATTTCTGAATTTCTATGGAGTGTTGACTATTGAAACTATTGTTTGTTTCAATTACTTCTTGTTGCTGGTTTTGTACGGCGTTTGCGTCATTGGGTGTAAATACTTTTTCAAAGTATGATGCTAGAAGATTAGCTTTGTCTTCGTCAGTTGGATATGTGTTGCCGTTGGCTGTTAGTGGAGGAATGATTGCATTAATAATTTTTTGGTAGCCTGCCACATCGTTGCGTCTCTTGGCTGGAGCTCTTCAATATATTTGTTATATAAATTATATCTGTAGTTGTCTAATTTTACCCTGACTTGGTGAGTGAGCTGATTATAAAACGTTTTAAGATGTGGTTGTCTGGTCCGTTGCCATTCACGTCTGGTTCTGTTCTTTAGTTTAATTAAGTTGGCTATTTCGATTGGCGTATGGATACCATTGCGTTTTTTTTACTTCCAAGGTGTTAGTGCTGGTTGTACATTTATTTTCACTGCTTAAGTATAGTGGTTGACTGCCTCATCAATATCGCTAGTGGAATGAATTGGTCCACAGTTTTTGATATTTTTGTCAAGCTCTCGTTGAAACATATTCCAGTTTATTTTGCCTTCAATTAATTTTGGTAATAGAGGTGTTTGCAGAAGTTCGCTATAGAAGGAGAGTGTTACCGGTAGGTGATCTGAATCAAGTTCATTCAAAACTGTTTGGTAGATAGGTGTTTGAAAGTTTTTAAATAAAACGACATCCAAGATATCCGGTTTATAATCTGTTCTATAGGGGTAGTAAGTATATTCTTTAGGGGCTGATATTTGTATGTTGTGGTTCGTCAGTATTTGATTTAGCCTGGCACCATTCGGGTTATCAGCTCTACATCCCCAGAATTTTTGTTTGCAATTTAGATCCCCAATTAGCAATGTTGGTTTATTTGTGCAGAAAATTTTTGAAATGTCTTCTTCTAGAATCCGTTTATTGGGTTGTTTATAAGCTGCATGAAGTATGATTTCAGTTTTATTTTTAAATATCAGGTTAACAGCTGCTGTTTCTAGGTTTTCAAGGTTTAGATCCGATAACTGGTAGTGAGCTAATTTTTGTTTGATTGCAATTGCCACTCCTCCCGATGATGTTTGCGTTTCTCTATCCCTCCTATATATATTGTACCCTGGTGAAAATTTCTGTATTTATAAGATTTGTCTCGGTGATGCAAGCCACGTCAACGTTATGTCTAAACAAGAACTCGATAAATATACTGCGCTGTTTGTTTATGCCATCAGCGTTCCAATGGAGGACTGTTATATTACTAATTGTGAATTTTTTATTTGAATCTATAAGAGGAAAGTAATGGTATTAGTGCTGTTAGATAAGGCATACTTTTATCCAGGTGTGGTATTAATAGCTCAATTACTTTTGATACAATACTGGTTAGAAGGTCCTGTTCTTCATGTTTTGTTTCGTGATTTCCGCTAGGTTTTGTTGGTAGTTGGGGAAAAGATCTGTTGTAGTCTTGTTGTTCATAGAATTCGATTGTTGGATATTTTGACTTACAGCTACTTTTGTTGTGGCTGGTGAAATCCACGCTCGTGCTCTAGTTTGACTTAGATTTGAAGGGTTGTATTGACGGCTAACTTTCTGGTAATAATTGCATCCCTTGAAGTTCGCGGGATGCAGTTATTTACAATTCACGCATTGAGGGGGATCAATAGGGTTTTTTGAGAATTTATTATATTCATGATTATTTGTGCACTTGACGCACCGTGGCTCCATTTGGCAATAATTCCGTGTATGTCCGTACAGTTGACATTTCTTACATTGGGGAATTTCTTTTGATTTTCTTCTTACTTCCACTTCAATGATACTATACTGGATTTTCTTTAAGTTTATAATTTCCTTTGCCATTGCGATGTTTTTCAGGTCCACTGCGCAAAGCGATATGGGCTTTCTGTTCTTGTTATAAAGACGAGTAACTTTAGTTACAGGGTATTTTAGGTTTATTAACTCTTCTAATACTTCCTTATCAGTAATTGAAACCGGAAGGTTTCGGATAATAACTGAAAAATTGTTTTTTTCAGGGTCTTTAAATGTATGGTAATTTAATTTGTTATCATTATAAAGTTTGCTGATTTTTCTGTAATCCTCAATAGTACTTAAATTATTTAGTTTGTCCCCTTTTTGGGCTGTATCAAATTCTCCTTTAACGTTTTCTTTAAGATCTTTTATAATTTCTTGGTGTTTTATATGTGAAGCGTAGTGTAGGAATATCGGTGGAATTTTTATTTTAGTTTCTTGCGTTGAGGTAGAAGGAATATTTTGTTCGTCGATATGCATTTGTTCTACAGCTGCAGCGTATTTACCTTGATGAATTATGTTTGAAGCGCTCTGAATGTTGTCATTTGATAAGTAATATTTGTTAGCTGCGATTAGTGTGGCGGCATCGAAGTAATACTTTTTATTTAGTGTGGCAGGTGGTGAAAGTTCGTTATTATTCCTCTTACCCATTTTGTTGTGATGAGGAACCCCCCCCCCGTGGGGTTTGTCTGTTGTGCTGAGATATTTACGGGTTGCGGTTAATTAGAGTTTATTCGAAGTGATAACTACAACTATCGATAAGCACTTGACTTCAGCTCAGCTCGTACTCGTTGTTTGATAATGCTGAGAAAGCGACCGCGGGTCGGCGTTACGCTCCGAAAGTCAAACGGGCACTAGTTTGTTACAAACAAATACATTTTTTCGTAGTAATTGTTCAGATATTTATAAATAATAAAAAAAATAATGGTTTCGATCGTGGAAAATATAGAGGAGAAAATTAAATATATTTTAGAATAAAAATTATTACTAAAAATGTTGAAAAAAAATGTGGCAAGAAAATATATATCAACTATACTCATGTTATTAAGTTACAAATCTAAAAAAATTGGGGGTGTTTTGTCTAAAAGTAATTTTGGATATTATAGAGAGCAATCTTCTGCAGGTGACGAAAATAGATGATAACGCTAACAAGCTACAAATGAGTTTTTGTTGTTAATGCTGCACATTAAATAAATTTTGATTTATCGTATTAACAATGTTACTTGAAGTCGAATTATCGCCTGATGAATTTAGAATCACCCAATGAGCAACAGTTCAAGATTTTAAAGTGTTACATGTTATTGCAAGGTTATGGCAGAGATTCTAAGAGACAGACAGTACTAGGGTAGCGAGTAAGTACTCTTAGAGAACCCGGTTAAGATATATCTACCTCAGGGATGCTACCTTGCTTCCGCCAGCCATGGTTTTCTCTCAGTCCTAATATCGAGAGGAATCATGTTCAAACCGTTAACCCTATCCACATTTCCACTCATAAGTCCTACATAGACATCCTTACCAGCTGGGAAGGCAATGGGAAACCACCTAGTTAAAAAAACTCCTAAAGAGATTCATGGTTATGGCTGATGAATACAACGGCCCCGAGTGTAGGCGCCCCTTAAATGAAGCAGAGGTGCAAATAATTTCCTGGTCTGCTAAAATCAGGTATAGATCTAAAGAAGTAGAGAATACCGGAAGGTGGAATGTGAATAGCATGTATGATCCTGGAAAAATTTACAACGCCATACGAGAAATTAAACGAATGCATATCGATATATTCGGAATAAGCGAGATGCTCTGGCTCAACAATGGAAAATTATAATAGACAAACATACCATATATCTTTCGTGACAGAATAGCTTCTACTACAGAAATAGGGTTGTAATAATCCTTTCAGAAGATATAAATAAAGCGACTAAAAACGTAGTACAACAATCAGACAACATAAATATAAACATAATACAAGTCTACGCGCCAACCGGACACTATGAAGAGGAACAGGTAGAACAGTTCTACGACTTAAATCCCGTACTAACATTTACTAAAATACACGAAGTTACTATCGTCATGGGAAATTTCAATGCAAAAATTGGAGAAGGAAGACAGGCAGATATCATTGGAGATCATGGACTAGACGTAATAAATGATGAGGCGACAGGTTAGCTGCATTTTGTCTAGAGAACCACCTGACAATCACAAATGCCTTCTTTAAGGTACCTAAATGGCGCTGTACACGACGTGGATATCACCTGCAGATTCACCACGAAAAATTCATTTGCATTAACAAAATATTTAAAAAGTCTACATTGTCAGTAAAAACCTATCCCCCACAAATCATAACCTACTTTTGGAAAAGTCACAGGAAAAGAAAAGATCAAAAAAAACAAGAATGGATGACGGAAAACATTCTTAGACTAATGGATCAAAGAAGGAAATATAGAAACATAAATGATAGAGAATATAAAAGTATACAAAATGAGATAAGGTAAAATATAAGACAAGCAAAATCAAAGTGACATGAACAACAGTCTACCAAAATAGAAGATTATGAGAACAAGCACGGCCTTTTCCATCTGCAAGAAAATAAAAGAAATAAATGGTAGCAAACGAGAACATCACCCTCGAATTATAGAAAACCGAAATGAAGACAAGCTGCCAGATATAAACCAACAACTGCTCAGATGAAAAGGATATACTTATATCAGAGTTATTTGATGACAACAGGCAAAATTACGAACAAACGGAAGCTATTTCAAGACCTACAATTACCAAAGAAGTCATACGAACAATAACAATCGCAAAGAATGGGAACACAACCGGACTAGATTTAGTGAGCACAGAAATACTCAAACTTCTAAAAGAAAACGGAATCTACGAAACTCTATAACACCATATATGAGATCGGAGAAATACCGATGGATTGGCTAAAATTAACTTTTGTAATGATTCTTAAAAAAAGAAGAACAACGAAATGCCATGAACACAGGACAATTGGCTTGATAAGCCAAGTTTAAAAAATTTTCTACGTGTAATACACTTCTTCTTCTTCTACTACTCTTATATATAGGCTATTAGCCTGTTTCTAACTACACATTTCGCGTAGCACTATGAGCCATGTTGGGCGTACCCCGGGCAGGTGGCTAGTCTGACCCGTTAGAAGAAGGAGAATGTACTTTACGACCGCCAAAGGTGTTTGTATGATGGCCGGAGAGCACTCGATGTTTGCCGTTATTTTTGACCTGGGAGTCGAACCCAGGGCCCGCCGCGCGTTAGTCTGGCAGGCCGAAGCCTTTACGTCGCGGCTGTCGCGCTCTCGTGTAATACAAGGTAGAATATATAAAAAATTAGACGGCGGGATTGGGATGACTCAGTTCGACTTCCGAAGCGGCCTGGAACAAGAGAAGCATCGTTTGGCGTCCAATGTTTAATCAAAGAAGTCGCGATATTAACCAAAATCTATTTATGTGCGTGATAGATTTTGAAAAAGCCTTCGGCAATGTTAAACATGATAAAATGATCAAGATCCTAAAAAGATCTGGGATAGATGATAAAGTCGTTAGAATCATTAATCACTTATACTGGCACCAAACAGCAACAATAAGAATAGAACATCAACTGTCAGATGAAATTTACATTAAAAAAGGAGGTCGACAGAACTATAAACTGCCCCGTTGACCTTCAACTTGTACTCAGAGGAAATATTTAATGAGACCCTTGCAAATGTTGAGAAAGGAATTAATATTAACAGTTTAACAATTAATAACTTTAAGTATGCGGATGCCGCGCTAAGAATAACCAACAGCAGTAAGAGTTTACAAAATTTAATGAATCAATTAACATAAGTGCGAACAATTCGGCTTGAAATTAAACATTAAGAAGACTAAATATATGATCATTAGTAAATAAAGAGACGTAGAAGACAATGGCATATCGGTAAACGGCACAGCGTTGGAGAAGGTCAAAAAATTGATTTATTTGAAAAGTACCATTAATGAAAACTGGGACCCATCCGTGGAAATTAAGATCCGTATAGAAAAGCAAGAATTGATCCAAGAATGAGGATGGTGATATGCTATGTTTTTCCTATTTTACTGTATGGTGTCGAAGCTTAGATTCTAACAAAAGCGACACTTAAACGACTACAATCCTTCGAAATGTAAGTGTACAGAAAGTTATTAAAGATAAACTGCATAGACAGAATAACATAATGAGGTACTCACACGAATGAATAAAGAATTGAAAATAGTTAAAACCATAAAAAGCGAAAGCTGCAGTACTTTGTCACGTAATGAGCCACCCCAAAAATATGAGATTTTCTATTTAATCACACAGGGAAAAATAGTCGGTAAACGTGGGCCAGGTAGAAGAGAGACTTCCTGCCTGAAAAACTTACGAGGTTGGTTTGGGAAGACGACTGTTCAATCGTTCGGAGCAGCAGTCAATAAAGGCACTAAAGTAAACATGAGAGCCAACATGAAAGCCAACGACCGTTGACGACCAAGGCACCGCCAGAAAAAGACAGTATTTCATAAAATGTAACATTTATACAAGATTGTCATTTATAATTGTCAGAAACCAACTTAGCAGAGGTCTTACAGCAATTTCTTAACTACAAACTTTCAGACAACTGATAGAATATGGTGTTTATATACCTACAGGCTTACAAGATACATTCCACCGAACCATAGAAAAGCCTGTCCAATATAGTGTAGAAAATATTATTCTTAGGTTAGCAGACAGTGCACTTTGTACTGTTAAGGGACCAGCTACATGTAATAGATTTGTAAATATACATACATCTATGTATTTGAAGATGCTGGTATTATGGTGTAAGTTGGAATAATATTAGGTTTTCGCATACTTTTGGTATTTAATAGTATTTAATAATATAAGGCGTAGCCCAAATTGAAGATCAAATCTAAACTTCGCACCCTTTTTGTGTCATCTACGATTCTTTTGATTAATAAATATAGAACGCTATAGAAAGAAAAACAGATTTGTTACAAATTTGATGAATATATTGCAAGATAGTATAAAAATTCAGTGGAACTTTTGGATAAAATAGAGCCCTAAATGAAAATCAAATTGTCCCAAGATTTATTATAAAATTTGATGAAACTGGATCGGTAGTGGATGCAAGTTCTCGTGAGTGTTAATGTGGGGTAAGACCTCGTTAGTCAAAATGTTGTTACAAAATTTAAATGATGCAAGTTTACACTTACTGACCATTCTCTCTGACATAATTCGTCAATTGATTTTTAGAGCACTATGAATTGATTTTTCAGTTTAATCAAAAAAATCATATTTAATCATCCATAAACAAAATTGTTGCATCTGGGTTTGAAAAATCCTTACGTAACCCTTGAAAAGCAAATACACCGTCAACGACTCACTGTTTGGGGTGGATTTTGGGTTTCATACTTCTAGAAATGGTTGGAAGACAGTAACAAGGTGTTCTGCGAAGATAGTGGTCTTTTGCTGATTAGTTCTTGCATTGATATTGTTGCTGCTTGAGTTTACGAATAGCTCTTCACAGAGAATAATTAGTTGCATTAGTTGGTGTTAAGTTTTTAAGATATTTTTGAATGATAATTTTTTACCTTGCGCAGTAATTTTTTGAGGTCACTTGCTAGTTTGTTATATCTATGATTATTCGATGGAGTTCTCATTATCTCGTTTTTAAGGTTTCGTTTCTCTGATATTTTGTGCTTCACTATTCTTCTTTTCTGTCTGAGGTCGGTTGACATGCCGCACTTTGTATTACTTGTGTTATGTCTACGACGGCCTTTTCTGTTTCCAATTTAGTTTTCGTTGGTAATGCTAGGGTTATCTGTCCATGTGGATTGTCTTTGAAATAATCCCAGTCTGTCTTTTGGCTGTAAAATGATAGTTTTCAGTTTTCCCAATATTTGTGTCTACATGGTTATCAGAATAGGAGTATGACCCAACGTTAACTCTAAACAGGACTCCAACAGACATTTTTTGGAGTTAATTCCTTTGACTATGCAAAAGTCAACAAGATCTGGTATGTTTTGAGGATCAAAGGGCCAGTATGTGGGTTGAAATGTTGAAAAATAATTTGTTATTAGCTTCCATGACTTTTAGTAGCACCCGTCCCTTGGTTTTATTGTAAGCCTAGATTCCCATATCGTGTTATTCGCATTAAAGTCTCCTCCAACTAGGAATCTGTTTTCCAGCGTCCAGAAATACCCGCCATAATTCTCATATTTGTTTTTGTTTCTTGTTGGGCAAAAAAGCGACAGCTCTATCTCTTCCTTAGCCAGAGCAAGAGGTATTCTGGTTTTATGTGTAACGGATTATTATTAAGTTTTTTTACGACAAAGGACCTAAAATCACCCAAAATATTGAGAATATTTAAAGCACAGTCCGGAGAAAAGATATTTAAAAAGTCTCAAGTGTACGCGTGGCATAAAAATTTTTAGGACCAACAGGAGCAATTAAAAATGAAGGTTACTGATGTCGTTCGAGAACCAGCGTGACTGAAAAGAATATTCGTACTGATCGTCGCCTCATTAAAGATGACCGGGAATAAATGCTTGCTAAAATTGCTTTTTTCAAATTTTGGACGAGGAAAAACTTACAGAGCGTTTGGAAAAACGCGAAATTGTAATTCGAGATGTTATTTTGCTTCATGACAACGTCCATCTCCATAGAATTGTTTAAACTCGCCAAATATGAAATATTTGTTCTGAGTACATTGGATCACCCTTCTTCCAGTTCAAATTTGCAATCTCTTTAATAATAAAGTGACTTCTGCAAAAAATAAGATTTTTTGCTTTTATTAAAGTATATTTTATGAGTTATTGTACAATTACCTAATATTTGATTTAATCACCATTACTGATTATATGGGGTATTTTAAAAAGAATCATTTGATTTAAAATGTTTATATTACAAAAAATAATAAACATATTAAGATTAACTTTATATTACAGGGCTAATTTTGAAGTACACCTTTTTTCAAGAAATTGCACAAAAAACATTAAGCTTAGGATAGTCTCTTTTATGCTATACAACTTGATGTGACTGCTCTGGGGTACAGACATTATGGAGGTATACCTTGCCACTTAAATGAAATGTAGCCTCGTCAGAAAACACTAAGCGTCATTTTGTGCCACCTTGTCGAGGATACATTTACACAACTACCCGCGTCGCTATTTATCACCTGCACGAAGAGCTTGTATTAATTCAATCATGTACGGTTTCATAATCAAATGTCGCCGCAAAAGACGTAAAATATAAAATCTTGACAAACACTGAAGTGGCAGATCAACGAAGTGCGCTGGTGTCACCTATCAACAACCGCGTGAAACTCGAAAATTTCCTCTTTCTAAAAGTACATTGTTCGATCAAAATGGGTTAAAAGCTGAATAGTTATGATTCTTTAAATCGGATGATTTTTTTTGAAACACCCTGTACAATACGGTGCTTCATTACGAAAAGTATTTTAATAAGGTTAAAAACAACCTTTTCTTTGTAGTAGGCAATTGCAACTTTTTATATATGCCTCGTATAAGTCTGTTTTTTTAAACTACAGTCCTTGAGTAATAGGATAACCCCAAAGCACAGCTGTAAAAGCATGCTGAAATGGTTTCAAAAACAGGACTAATATTATTCTGAAATTAAAAGAAAACTGTAATAAGACGGGAATGATAGTCCAAACGGCGACAATGGCTGTAACGCTGGCGTTGGAGATGGAGATAAGAGCAGCACGATTACAGTTACAGTAAAAGCAACGAGCTTAATATGGCTTTAAAATTTGAGTAAACGTAATAGCTAGACGCTTATAATTACTGTTTTGGTGACACTAATGAACATTATTCATGTTAATAATGGTACTCTAATTAGTGATAATAATAGTAATAATAATAATGCTGGTGCACATGATGTACGCGAGTATGTAATGCAACTGGAACTGCTTTGTGCAAAGCACAAATTATGCTTTATAATGGAGAAAAACGGCGAGGTAGTATATCTCAGTTAACTTTATATTGACAATATCTCTAGTTCCTCTTATGTTTACAAATAAACTTGAGAAGTCTGTTAAGAGCCACTAATTCCCTTATTTCGCTCTTTGAGCTTAATGGTGATCCTCTAAGTGACTATTAAGCAACGTTCAAGATAGATGTACCTATAGAAAGCTTAAGAACATTTGTATTCCTTTTACTCTACAGTTTTTTTAAGAGCAGATTTATGTGCAAAACTATCTCAATGAAATTTTAGTGCTTAATTATTTATAATAAATAATAATACATTAAAAAAAAAATATATATATATAGACATATGTTTTTCTATTTGAAACATGCTGGAAATGATTCTTTAGATTTTAGATGCAACTTTGAAATTAATTTATTTAATTTGCAACCACCATTTTTAATTTATTTGTTAATGTTTTATAATTTGAATTTTAAATTTAAAAGAATTATCTTAAAATATCTTATGCAGAACATTTTTAAGTCAACAATCATTGTTTTGTTTGCAGTATGGACGGTCGCATCATTTTGTTGAAAATAATATTCACATCTAATACTGCAATAAACTATTGAATGAGGCAAGATCACAAATTTTATTTGCAACAATGTAAAAAATAAAGGCTGCACCTTGTTGAGGATAAATTCACACAACTCCACGCGTCGTTGTTTATCACCTGCATGAAGAGACTGCATTAATTCAATCTTGTGCGGCTTCATAATCAAATGTCGCCGCAAAAGACACAAAACAAAATAATTTCTGTTATTCAGTGGCCATCTTGAGAAACACTGAAGTGGTAGGTGAACGAAGCGCGCCAAGGTTCCGTGGAAAAAGCCTGCAGGGGCAACGTCGGGGCTGTAGAGAGGCTCAGGAATCATTATGTGATGCCATTTTTCGTCAGGTACGCTGTAACCACGAAGCAGGTGTCCAAGTGGGCCACACATTTCTTGTCGAAAAATACAATCAGCATTGCTTTGATTCTGGACTTGACATGCGAGCTTTTTTTGGTCGAGGCGATTGTGGAGTGTGCCATTCGGTACTCTGCCGTTTTGTTTTGGGGTCGTATTCAAAGATCAAACTTTCATCTCCGGTAATGACATTGTCAAAAAACTGAGGGTTTTCTTTAATGCGTTCCAAAAGATCTTTCGAAACTGCCTCATGGTTTTGCATTTGCTCGTTTGTCAAAACTTTCGGGACGAGCTTGCGCAAATGTTTCTCATTTCAAGATCCTCGACAATGATTTTGTGAACAACCATTTTATCGATTCCTAGCTTATCCGCGATAAAACGAATACTTAAACGCCGGTCCGAGTTCAGCAAATCTCGCACACGTTGTTTGTTGTCTCCAGTTCTTGAGGTTGACGGACGACCTGTGCGGGGTTCGTCCTCCACGCTCTCTCGACCTTCTTTGAACATTTTGTGCCGCCTAAAGCTTGAGCTTGCCGTAAGCTTGTCGAATCATTTCCAGCGTCGATACACTAGATTTTCCAAGGCGAGCACAAAATTTGATTGCGTAACGCTGTTCAATGCTTTGATGCATTTTCAACTTGCATACACTTTTTTGCAGACGTCCGCGCCGCGCGTAATCATGCCTCTACGGAAGCCAGCAGGCGACTGCCGCTTGGAGCGTATTCAAGGTCAAACCGCCCTCTGACGTATATTCGCGTCAGAACAAAAATATTCTCATTAATTAAAATACAGACCCTAGAAAATTTTAAGAATTAATATTTGAGCATCCTTGAAAACGATAAAGCTAACACAACATAAACCTTAGCGTTTTTAACTTTCTGCCTTGTAGAAATTTATCTGGTGAGACTCCTGTCGTAGCATGAGCAAGCAGCAACTTCGAGCAAAACTAGCAGACTTGGAGCACCATCTTTTAGTGCGAATTAGTAGCTACCAGAAAGTGGCTGACATATATAGAGACACAGAGTAGTTATTCCAAGATGCGTTGTGATATCTGACATATTTGCAAGTCGAGGTGTGGAGACGCTCTTGGCCGAGACCAAAGTCCGACTCCATTGGACTAAAGCGGACGCCATAATTTCAAGCAACGAGCATGCGGACCAGTTGGCTAAAGAGGCAGCGGCAGAGCCAGGACGTTCCAATGGGGCTGGTAAAAAACAGGTACGAGCTAGAACGAGCCCAAGATGGGAGCAGAGATGGCAAGCAGCGCAGACGCTGCAACATGTGCGGATATTCATCCCCACAATCAACACGGCGCTAAGCTGCAGAGTACTTTAACCGGCACACGTCCAGCTTATTACCGAACATGGCAACTTCCAGTGCTATCTGATAAGAATTCAAAAGTTGGCGGAAGAGCAAGACAAATGCGCAAGTGGAGAGGTGAACGACGCCATGCACTTTCTACTAACTGCAACGCAGAAGAAGAGACCACGGTCAGAGTGGAGAAAACTTCGATTATAAGCGACTGGACATGGTTATGAAAGTGAAACGAGATCGAGAGACTTTTGGGAGTGCGCGAATGGTAGACAACTCTTGCGGTTTTCGCGGAACGGTGCGCAAGATTACGTGTTGACGCAAACTTGTAAAGAGCGCGCGGGGGTTGGGCAAATTAATGCTGGTGTGCGATGCAAACTCTTAGACCATCGATACCTCGCACTAAATGTGGCGTAGATTATAGTAGATTAGTCTGTTACCTTGAGTAGAATTGTGAATGGCCTGACTCGGGGTTTGTCGTGTTTTTCCCGGGTCCTGCGTTAAGACAAATGTCAGTAAGGTAAATTTGGCGACACGATAGATTTTAAAAAAATTTAGAGTATTGTAAAATGCGGGTTGGCCTAAAATTGCTAATGCGGTTGCGGTAGTGCTAGTATAGTGTCTGTAATGTTTTCCGTATATATTCAGTTAATATTTTTGTAGCATAGCATGAGGCGTAACACGGTAGGAAAATAAAAAACTGCTGCAACTTGAACTTCACATCTTTGATAACGTGCTTTATGGTGTCCTTGAGGATTTGGACTAATCTTTTTGCTTTATCGTTCGGCCGGGGATGGTTTCGTGGAACTACTACTGTGGGAGATACCGTTGTTCCTGCAAAAGATTTGAAACTCCCTGGAAGCAAACTGTCTTTCGTTGTCTGTGACAATTTTAACCGGAATTCCAAAACGACACATCACTTCGCGTAAGCGCGGATGACTGCTGTTGGTGTTCATATTGAATAATTTGGAATGAGTATTTTCCAATCATAAGCCACATTTTTTTGAAACGAGACCATAAAATCCATGTGCATCCGTCACGATGGTTTGCCCGGAAACTCTCATGGATAAAGAGGAACAGATATGGGATTATTTCGATTTTTGCAGCACTGTTTAATTTTTCTTTATGCAGCTAAAATGGGTACAGTTTGTCAGTTTTGCACATGATATCTGATCAACCAAATTGGATGAAGGTAGACAGCTGACAGCTCCTTATCCTTCGTCATTGCAATGGCGATGCCCTTGGTGTTTACCGGAAGAACTTCCTAATGCTCCGCAATTAGGTGGACTTTGCATTCAATTTCTTTTTCTGAAACTTCCAAGTCGGACGATGAAGTTGGACAACAAGACTACGCATCTAAATTATTATGATCCTTGTTATTACTATACCAGATATCGCAACAGAACTGTGACTAATCAATGCTGTAAGCGCTTAGCGACGTATGGTTGCAGGTTACTGTTATTTCAGAACATGACCAGGAGAAAACGATGATCCGTAACCAGGATAAACTTCTGACCGCATAGACACTTAAAATACTTTTTGACTCTAATGATGAAGGATAAGACTTCTTTCTCAATCTAGAGTAGCGCTTTTTCATATTAGACAGAATTTTGAAGGCGTACGTTATGGGATATTTCTTACCATCTGGAAAATAATGGAGTAAAACAATTCCAATTCACTGGAAGATGTGTCGCACGATATTTCAGTGGGGATGGTTGGATCATGGTGATCAAGAACTTCTGTTGATGAAAGGATCGATGTAACATGTTTTAAATGCTTGTTGGCACTTTGATGACCAATTCCAGTTTGGTTCTTTCCGTATTAATAGATTGTAGAGAGGTTCACAAACATTTGATAAAAACGGCATAAACTTTCATTAAAAGTTGATCAATCCGAGAAATAAACGTTATTCGGAGTATACTGGCGTGGTTAGCTTCAATTTTCTTCAGACTAGTGTAGATCCCTTTCTTAGGTACGACGTGTACCAAATTATCTATTGTAAAAATTTACATTTATTCTTGGACAAGTGACAATTGAATTTCCGCATACGACTGAAGATATCTTTCAGTGTCTGAAGGCGATCCTGATCTGACTGACATAATCCATTGTCAATGTGGTACCTGCACATCAAAATCCCTTCCATGAGTTCATCCATAAACTCTTGAAATATGGCTCGGGATATGGCTGTGGTAGGACGTTGTACCGATATAGAATTTGGTGTGTACTAATGACGAGAAATTGCAGATTTCTTCCATTTCCAGTTGGTGATAAGCGTTGACTCCATCCAACTTGGAAAACTTGTCTCCTCTAGCGATTGACGAAAACAACTCCTCCGGTGCTGCCAGCGGTATTGAGTGACTGAAGTTAGCTGTACATTGTTGACTTGAAATCACCCGTGATTCGGACTTTTCCATTAGGATTTTGAACCACGGCGATTGGCGATGCCTACTCACTGGGTTCGATAATTCCAAACTGTTTCATTTCTGCAAGCTCCTGATCGACTTTTGCACGGAATGCAAAAGAGAGAGGACGATTTTTCAAAAACTTTGGCGTTGCGTCGTCGTTGAGCGAGATTTTGGCTTTAAATCCACTAATTCTGCTAGCAGGAGATGAGAACAGATTATCATATCCCTTTAAAACTCTTCAGTATGAGGCTGCTGCTTCTTTCTGTAGTCTTTTTAATGTCGTGGTAAGAAAGCTTGAACAATCGTATCAAATCACGACCGAATAAGGACTCGTGTTTTGCTGTTGGAGTGGATGGGTGTGTGATTTCCACTCTATTGTACTTCAACTTATACAAAAGAACTCCGATGATGTTGAAAGTTTCTTCAAGTAAATACGAAAGGTGTATTTGGACGGGCACAATTTTGGAGAGCCAATTTCTTTCTAAAAGCCCTTATTGAGCATTTCCTTTCCACATCTGCTGTCGTTTTCCATTTGATGGGGATGATCGTTTACTTCAACATTTAGCATGATTGGTGCATACTCGATAAACGGTCGTACTTGGCAGGCATGACGGTCATTTACAACTTGTTGCTGCTGTTTGGAGCGGCAGTACATATTGAAGTGTCCGCTTTCCGCAATAATAACAGACTACATTTTTGTGTGGATGCTCCTTCACTGTGTTGCGTGACTTTGAACCACGGTTTGGATAAGACTTAAACTGGTCTTTGAATGCAGATGGTGTTTGACTTTTAAACATGAACTGTTGTTGGAGGGACTTTCCAGATTTGGAATCTTTTCTGGACTTGAAGGTAGTCTTGTAGATTGTCTGCTCTTGTAAAGCCTTAAATTGTCTATTACCTTGGGTGGTGCACTGGACTCGAAAGACTCATATGCAGGTGTGACTTGTATCATTTCCTCCAGTTTTATATCATCGTCCTTTTCAAAACAGACTTTATGTGCTGCTAGGCTGGACAACCCGTAGATAAACTGATCACAGAGTTATTCATTGAGGTTCGTGAGCTTGTACGTTGTGGCCAGTATTTAAATCCCTGTCAGGAACGTGGACACTAAGTTACCTTACTGCTGCCAGTGGTTAGCGAATCTGAAACGTTTCGCAAGAGCCTTCGGCACGGGCTTAAAATATGTTTTCAGGATTGCGACGAGATCCTTGAGGAATTTGGAGACGGGGTCATCCGGTGTTATCAAGTTAGACAATGTGGATAAGGTGGCTATCCTAATACTGGAGAGAAAAATAGTTTGGCACCAGTCTTGACCCAAGTTTTAAAACTTGTCTTTCAATTCAACCCACCCCATCCCTTTCCGGTTCCCATAGTCACTAAAATGTGTGGTGTATGCAATGAATTAGGGTCACATGAAGACTTCTAATGTCACACAATAACGTACTTTTATTTATAACAACTAAATTACAATGACTATGTACAGTGCAAAGACATATCCGATATTCAATTAAATTCCCTATCTACCAAATATATAATACTATACGAAATTTGTGCTCGCAAGCAAACTAATGGCTTATATATGAGAAGAAGAAGAAGAAGATTGTTATAACTGTAAGTTGTACTATTTTTTCTTGTAGTGATACAACAATTTTGTCAAAATACTTTATAATTTTATAATGCGATAAAATAAAACATGATATTGGGGTATTGATTGTCACCAAAGCAATGGCTACTATCTTAATTTTCTTCACATTCTGTTGCAGGCGAGATATACGGTATTAGGTATCCTTCTTACCTAATATATGTTATGTACGAGGTACTTTATAGAAAAAATTTCCTTCAGCCATTCATACCTATAAAGTTGAATCTTTTTCCGTTTACCTTACAATGCATAAACAAATCAGGTTTATATTTGATTAGAAAACCTCAACTTGGCTATTCGAATTCAGGACAGTCAGGATCTCGATGTCGCTACTCAGTACTTGACCACTATGCTCCAAACTGCTGCCTGACTAGCTACTCCTGCTCCTACAACTACTAATCCTGAAGCAAATAACATTCCTCGTCATACCCGAGACCTTGTAGTTAAAAACGCAGAGCTCGAAAACTGACAGTGAACACGAACCCGACAAGACAGAATCTCCTATAACAGACTTGTCCACCGCTTGCACAACGCCTCACTGAAAGTTTGCAATTACTCATTTAACGATTACCTATCTAAACTCTCCCCAGGCGACCAAACTCTATGGAAAGCAACGAAGAAACTCAAACAACCGATAATATCACTACTATCCATCAAAAGACCCGAGAATAGCTGGGTCAAAACTGATAAAGAGAAGGCAGATACATTCGGAGCATATCTAGCCGATATATTTATGATCCCCCCAAGGGACTGTCAGCTTCATTTACCCATAGCACCATTCTCTCTAGCTGAAGTCCGTCATGAACTCCTACACACCAATAAATGAAAAGCTTCCGGATATGACTTTATAATAGGAGAACTATTATCACCACCATCTATAATAGCATACTACGCTTAACATAGTTTCCGATGCAATGGAAGATCGCTCAAATCATAATGATTGCTAAGCCTGGAAAACCATCTTATCAATCCTCCTTCTATCAACCAATAAGTCTACTTCCTCTCTTATCCAAGCCATTTAAAAGACTGTTACTTAAACGAATCAAAGATACAGTTGACCTCGACCAAATCATGCCTTCCTAACAGTTCGGTTTCCGCGAACACCATTCGACAAATCATCAAGGTCACCGAATCGTCACTCAAATAATGGAGTTCCTTGAAACCAGAAAGGTCTGTACGACTGCACTCCTAGACATAAAGCAGGTGTTCGATTTATCGAACCATACTTTAGTATGGCACCATAGGCTGTTGTACAAAATTAAACTTCACTTTCCAAGCCAGCTCTATTTGCTATTCAATTCATACTTTGCTGACCGGTTATTCCAAGTCGAAATTAACAACACAGTCTCTGACTACAATCACATTACATTAGGAGTCCCGCAAGGCAGTGTACTGGGCCACTCCTTTACCTACTTTACACTTCCGACCTGCCAACCATAAACGACACAGTGATTGCCACATTCACGAACGATACGGTTATCCTAGCAGCTAGTGAAACACCGCAAGTTGCAACCAATCGCCTTCAGCACCATCTGGACCTACTACAGGACTGTACCAATCATTGGAGGGTATTAATTAATACTGAAAAATCCGTTCAAATAACTTTTACCACCAGACGAGCAATCTGTCCACAAGCCAGATTCAATGACATCCCCTTCGCCTGAAAACTGAAGTAAAATATTTAGGGCTGTATCTCGACGCAAAACTCATTTGAGCACCCATATTAAAGCCGAAAGAAAACAACTCGACCTAAAACTCAAGAAAATGTACTGGTTGCTGGGGTCCCGCTCTCAACTTTCCCTCACAAACTCCTACTATACAAGGCCATATTAAAACCCATATGGACCTATGACGTACAACCTTGAGGCTACACAAAGGCCTCTCACACCAAAATATTGCAGCGGTTCCAATTTAAAATTCTCCGCTTGATTACTAACGCGCCTTGGTATATTCGGAACGATACCCTCCACACAGATCTGAACATCTCAACTGTTTCATATGAAATTCAGAGACTCGTCACCACCTACCACCACCAGCTCGTGGGGCACGAAAACAACCTCATCGATCAGCTGTCTAATCAATCTGCAATTGTCCGCCTACTCCAGCGGAATTGGCCACAGGTCCTCATTCACTACCTTCCACAACCATAACATTAATTATTCGGTAGAATAGCACTGACTATATCCCCCCACACGACATGTAATATTCTACCATTTACTTATTACTCAATCTAAAAGTAGATTGTAAATAAGCATAAAATAAAATGAAAAAAAAATTTGATTCATTCACGTAATATTCATACAGTCGACTGTTAAAGACTCGCACGCTAGAACTGTTTGTTTGGTTAAATTCGGTTGCCACTATAATTTATTGTAATGATCATATGGTCATGCAGTGATTAGATTTATTATTTTATTAATTCAAATTTATTTTTTTAGAAAGGTTGTATGTAGGTATGATTTGACATTTTATATAGCAATATAAAATCGTATGTTAAACAATTCACTACTATTTTTGTACACGGCAGTGTTATTACGTTGCAATGGTGTTTAGAAGTTTTTAGTGTTTTCAAATTATTCCGCCAGACATAAATCTTAACAACAGCGTCGTGAAATTTTCAAGTTTTATATGTCCAAGAAAGAAGTTTTGCCACTTTGTCCGTTACAATTTTTTGCAAACCGCAAACTTGGACAAATTCCTGTCTCGTCGCGCTCGACACGTAAAAAAGTAATCGTTTTTGTATGGAGTGTTTTTAGGGGTGCCTTGGAAAAAACGGCGCCTAATTTTTGAGCTTCAGCGCCAGCGCTTAATCTATAAAATCAATGGCCGTCCTGTCGTTCGCGCTGTCAGCTGCCTGCTCCATCCATCAGCGAATAAAATTATGAAGTAATGAGCGGCAGACGGGGCGATGCTAATGTTTCGTCTTGATTTTTAATTAACGTAGGCTTCAACGTGATCCTTGGTGCGAAACAGTATCCGAGCGGGAAAACGGCAAGGTTTTCGAAATACAGACCTCATTAAGGCTTGATTTATATTAAAATGTTGCGAATGTGCTCAAAACTTGGAGAATTGTGTGCATCTACCATCTCGACTGTGAGTAAGATTTTCCCGATGAAGTGGATTCTTAATTAGATTTTAAACGTCTAGTTCCTTGTTGTTCAAAAAGTAGAAGAATGGGAGTTTAAAATGTAAACGAGTTAATTTGAAATAAAGTATTTCGCGCAAAGTCTAATAAATTATACTGGGTATCTAAATTTAAATATTTAATTTGTTAAATTATTGGAGTAGAAGCGGAAAGTCTTAACGAGCATAAAATTAGAATTGAATTTTGGTTCAGTAAAAGTCAGAGAAAGTGTTTTCTAGATACGACAAGATTCCACGATTTGATTAGTTAATTGATTTTAGGTCTTGGCGAGTTGTTATTAGTTAACAAAGTTGTCACTAGTGCACTAGGATGATTACAAATTTGATTCTTGCATTTGTTGGTAAGGTCTTTGACGACGTCCTTCATCCAGGAAATTCGTAGATCATTGTGAAATATTTTGTTGTTAATCCACCAATTTGAGTTTGTTATTATACGGAGAGTTTTGCTTTGAAAGAGTTGTAAAATTTCAAAGTTGGATGATTTTGCATAGTCCCAGAATTGGATGCCCTATAATCAATCTGGCAGAATCATTGTTTTATAAAGCAAGACTTTATTGTCAAAAGTTAATCTTGATTTCCGCCCTAATAACTAGTGTATCTTCCTTACTTTCATATCGAGCTACTTTGTTTAGATTGGATGTTTTTTTTACTTTAATTTGCAATCGAGATGAATTCCTAGATACCTTACATCCCTCTTTAAGGAGTATAACGGCTCCGTTAAGCGTTACTTAGAGAGGATCTTTTTCGTGTTGATTAATGTTGATTTATTTTTATTGACTTTAATTTGCCATGTTGTTGTACATTTCTCGAGGGCTTCCAGATTATTTTGTAGATTAGCTGCGACTTGGGCTGGATCTTTGTGGGAGGACAGTATAGCTGTGTCGTTGGCGAATGTATCGGTAATCGTGTTTTCGTTATGAGTTAAGTTAGCCGTGAGTACAAGGTTTGGTAAGGAGGTATGGTGTTTTTGAAAAGACTGTCACGCACTTATTTTCAAACGAATTTCAAAATTTATTGTTTCCGTACATTACTGGTACATTGCCATTTGAGAATATATAACGAAACATAAGGAAAAAATAATCAGTTGTGAAAAATCACATCAGTTAGGTGCCGTCCATTTTTGTCTAAGCATTTTTGTATAGGGCGAAATTGTCTATACTACTTTGAAACATTTCAAGCGAAACCCTTTGAATTTCTCGCGTTATGGATTTGGAAAGGGCTTCAAGATTTTGAAGTTTGTCTATGCAAACTTTAGCTTTTAAGAAGCCCCACTAAAAGTAGTCACAAGCTGACAGGTTTGATAACTGAGCAGTCCATTCCACATCCCCATGCAATTAAATAAGGGCCTAGAAAAATGTTGTCTTAAAAAAGCCATTATCGCTCTTGATGTATGGCTAGTCGTCCCATCTTGCTAACCAAACTTCTTAATTCTGACAGCAAATAATCACGCAACATGGCAAGGTAGCGATTTGTGTTAATAGACACTGTTCGTTCGTTTTCACGGAAAAAATAAGGCCCAATAGTGCAAGGTTGAGGTACGCCACACCAAATAATTACACTCTCGCAGTGCAGAGGTTGTTGATGCAATCATTGCGGCTTTTCGGATCCACAATAGCAAAAATTATCTTTGTTTACCATCCCCGATAAATGAATGTGGACCTCGTCACTTATTATCAAAAAGATATCGTTTGTTCAATATGGTTTCTGCAAACTTATGTCGTTCCACAATGTTATTTTGCCGCATTTATTGAACGATCATAATCTTGTAGAGATAGAAATGGAGGTCCAAATGTAAGATTCTGCGAACTGACCTGTCTGACATTCGAAGAGTGCGAGCGTGACATACTGGCGAACGACGAAGGCTGGCTTTTACCGTTTGTCGCAACCTTTTAATTTTTTCTGCAGTCCGTACAGTCTGTGCAGCCCTCGGTTTTAAAGATCCTGTTTGAGAATTATTCACCCACTTTATAATTACGACCATAACGACCAACATTAAAATGATTTTGAAGTCGCCGCTATGTGACCACCATAGAACGATTCATTTTAATGAAGATGCTGTGAACAAACACACGATGTGCTACAAATCAAGGCTCCATTGCTACTAAAATGACATCTGTCAATGAGTAGATATCAATAATTTTGAAAAAATTTGGTCCACTCTAGCGCGCACGACAGTCTTTTCAAAAAAATCACACCTCCCTGCTGACCCTGCAGTTAGTAGAACGTAAGGACTAATACGCTGTCTTGTGAAAATCTGTCTTTGAAGTATGATTTGAACAGTAGATAGTATTGGCGAGGAAGTTTCTTTTCAATTTTATATAAAAGGTCAGGATACCAAACTCGATCAAATGTTTAACTTATATTTAAAAATATTGCCAAATAATCTCCATTTTCTTAAAAATCTTTTTTAATGGTGTCTACTACTCTGTGGATTTGTTCTGTTGTTGCATATTTTTGCCAGAACTCGAACTGATGCTCAGAAATTAGGTATTTTTTAATGATCATTGTTAATCTTTGTTAATATTATTTGTTTAAGTAATTTAGAGCCAATTTCCATTGTATTTGTTGGGTTCTCAGGATTGCATTAAAATATTTCCGTTATTAGTGATATAGCTTTCCTTGGAAGTTCACAAAGGAATTCTGTTGTAATTTGAACATAATTTGGCGTTTTCTGGGGTTTGGAGCACTTACTTTTATTTACTATTTTCTAGTTTGTATAGGGTGTTATTGGTAGGTAAAGGATTTAAGGTATTTAAGTAGTTCTGAATCTGCTTGCAGTGTTTTAGGTGGCTCGTGTGAACGAAAGTGCTCCTCAAATGTTTCCGATTATTCTTTATCACTACGCGTCCATAATCCGTTAGTTCTACAAATGGGTAGGACAGGAACTTGGAATCTTTTATCTTGGCTGCGTGGCGTAGAGAGTATTCATTGTGTTGTCAAGTCGATAAATTTTCTGTATGATAGTTTGGGTAGTATAGGCATATTTATTGTTGGGTTACTATTACAGTTTGGTGAGATGTTCTTAACTATGAAGAAATATATTGCGTCTAGCAGGTTGTTTGGATCACTTGGACAGTGTGTAGGTGTGTCTGTGGTTAATTAGTTGTAATGATTGTTGTAGATTGTGCGTCTTAGCTGTCTTCCTTTGAGGATGGTTAATCTAAATCTCCAAGACGAGTTATAATCACCTCTTACTATAAATTTGTTACTCAGGGTCTTAAAAAAACTCTTGAAATTGATCTTGCAGTATTGTATGACGAAGAAGACAGTACACTGCTGATGTGACTACGTACCCATTTCTGTATTCGAGTTTAACATTTGTAGCTTATAGGTGAAGTGTTTCAAACTCTTTCATTTCATGGTGTGGAATCTTGCTGTTAATGATAACTGCTGTACCAGCGTAAGCGTTGTTATCGGGATAACAGGTAAAATACGTTTTGTAGTTGCATCATCAGATAACGGTGGTGTGTGAAGTGTGCTTAGGATATTAGAAAAATATTCGTTTTGTGTGTGTGTGTAAAGGAACGCATCGATTTCGAATTTATGGAGTAAGAGTCCGCTGGCGTTCCACGTGAGTAATCTTAAGTATCCATTAGTGATGCAAATTTTTATTTATTAGGCTTGACAGTAAATTGATCATTATGGTGTTCTGTTGCATCAGCTGTGAACAGTTACCACACAACCCAGTTACCAAATCCTGCTGAAGTTAAAAATTGTTAATTATTCCCGTAAGGGTGAGATTTAGTTAAGGATTGAGTGAGAGCAGGTCCAATCAATAAAACACAAAGGATTACGCGAAAGTTACTACTTGCCTAGGGATAAAACCTCTCGCGTGTTGAGAGGAAAGCCGGGGCAAGAGGGGTATTTATTCGTAGTTGTAAAACTTAAACTAGATACAAAACTTATAATAAAAGAACAATAATAAATGAAAATACAAATCCAAAGGTGTCGCAATGCCGATAGATGCGCGAATGCAATTACGCTAAGCCGCGAGGTACTTTTTCGCACGCAACGAGAGCTCTCTTATCTGGAAGAGTGTGTGCGCCGCACCGTCTATGACCCCAATTGCCCAAACGCGTCCCGACGTCTCGGGCGCCAAACGTTTGGGCCACGGGCAACACGAGGTTGCCGCATAGCGCTACGCCGCAGAAGGGCCACGAATCCGCACTGAACTGTTTCCTTGTCACGCAGTCCTTTTTTTCTTGAAAGCAACGTACTTGCGATAATGTCTTGAAGGCTCAACGGACTCGAGTCAAGTCTGGCGCTGACATGTCGCGCGGCACCTGACACGAGCGCGCGCTCCCAATTCTCGCTAAGGCCCAGCGGCGGCGCATCCGAGAGAGGGGGCCAGCGATTCTAATTCAGTGGTGGCGCTAAGTTAAGTATCTCTTGTAAAGGCGCATGAGCGCCCGGAAGTAAAGCGCCCGAACAAGCTGGCTGAACATGGCTTCGAACTTACCAATAAATTGTGAAAGTGTGATATCGCTGTTATTTTCGATTGGACATTGGTTGGGATTTTGTTGCTGTTTTGATTGTACTGCTGTAGCGTAGCTTGTTAGAGGCATTTTGTTTATGTTGGGTGTGGCTGAGGTTTACCCTGGGTTTTACTAGATGTGTGCTATAATTACAGCGTTGTTGATACGTTGAATATCCTTTATAATTTGCAGGATGGTCTTTTCTGCAATGTACACGCCTGTGTGGAGTGTTTTGAGTTTTATTGTATGTTGTATTATGGCAGTCGAATTTTACGTATACGAACGACTTTTTACAGTACACTTTACTATGTTCATATGATGAGTACCGGGTACATTACATAAATATATTTTTTTCTGGATGGTTCTATAATGATTTTTGTTCGTAAAAGATATCGTAAATTGTATTTTTTGTTATTACCCGTAGGCTCTAGATGTGTTTTGTATATCCTATGTTTTATGTTCTTTACGTTTCGTACTTTATGGCCTTGTTTTTCTAGTTCGTTTTTTATTTAGTTAGTGCTAACAGTTGGATGAATATTTCGAATGACTATGTGTTTTCTCTTCTTTGAGTTGGTAGATTATTTTTCCTTGTTAAGATGCATAATAAATTTCTAAAATGCATCTAATGTGTTGGTATTTATTTTTACTATATTATCAGCTAACGAGTTAGTAATGTTTTGTTCAAGTTCTAAAATTTTTGTAAATTACGTATAATTGCGTCAAAATCAGTAACCCTCTGTATGAAAATAAGTGTAAGTTTATCTATTTGTTGACGATTTTCTATAATAGAATGCAAATTTTTAATCAAAAGATGTCAAAAGATTGTCATGATCGCTTGCCTCTGCTAATAATACGTTAAATCCATCATTTACGTGAATTTGCGGAGAGGAACGATAATTTCTCGTGGGAAAACTTCTTTTATTTTTTAAATAACTGTCAGTCATGAGGATTTTCCTGCAATTCGTTTGTATCGATTATGTAAATTACAACCATTGGCGGCTGCGATGGCATGGTGTTCAACATGTGTGCTGAGCGAACCCGACCCATTGTACCTGTTTCTTGATAATTTGCATTTGCAACCGCTAGTGGTTAGCTCATAAACATTTGTTGCTAAAACAGGAACATGTTGTGAATGTAATTACTGCCTACTTAGATAATGTTTCAAAATGTAATTGGTAATAGGAAGTAGCCGGCAACCGAGTGCATGCCCGAGGCAACACATCCACTCAATACAAAAGGTTCAGGTAATCCAACTTTCTTTGAGTAAAATATTAAAACGTGGTATTGCGTCTATAATTAATTTAATCCCAATATTTAATTCTATAACACCAGAAACTATCATGAGCTTCAGTTGTACTCGAACCCGCTCAGCTGAAATTTATAGTTAAGGACAAATCTCTTAAACGTCATTCATTTCTATTTAAAGTTTTTATATATAAATTTAGTTTATTAGTTATTTAAAGCTTTATACATTAGTATATGCTTATTCAAGCTCAATGTTTTATAGTTTTTATAATCATGTATTTAATAATGTACAGTGCTAATATGTTATATTTTGCAATAGTCGAAAGTTGTATGATATTGCCACTATTTTCTTCAAAAGGTACAGTGTGTGCATGCGAAAATACGAGCGTGTGTGAGCATTAAAAGGCTTCTTTGCTGATCACTTCTTATCTATGCCACTAGGATTTTTTTTTGCAGTTTTTGATCTTCCGCACGTAGCACAGGATCAATCCATTTATATTTTTACTTCTACTGTTATATTAGACTTAGCATATAGGACTCGTATTTCTTGGTTAGTCCTTTTCTTTATTACGCTCCCACTTTTTACACCATAAATACCTTATATACCATTAATTTTTGTTTCTCTTTTTATTTATACTCTACGTTTTGCCCGCATAAATTACCGATGGCGTTATTACACTCTTATATATTCTGCTTTGTACCTCGAACCAATTTTCCAACTTCTACCATCAACCTTGTCATCCGAAGAGAAAGCAGAGATAAGGGAAATCCTTGATGTAACATACCAAATGTCACCCCTGCCGGACTTATTTACAGTCACTGAAATATAAAAATTAATTAAACCTAATTTAAACCCAATAAAACTGCCAGATTTCGACTTTATACCCGTTCATGTTACCAAAAAACTTCTTTGTAAAGGTAAACGCAATAGTAAAGTTGGGATATGTACTGAGTCAATGGAAGATTGTTCAGATTATATTAAACTCGTAAATCAGATAAATCAGATATACTTACATATCGATAAGCTGTCTACATACAATAAGCTGCCTCAATTAGGCAAACTATTCGAGAAATTACTTGCTAGAGACTAGAGCTGATTATCGAAGAACTGGGACTTTTTTTGGATCACCAATTTGGCTTCCGTAGGGGACACTCAAGGGTAAACAAGTTCACAGGATTGTCGATGTCATCAACCAAATATTTAAAGATAACCACTGCCGCATTCTTAGATGACAACCAGGCCTTATTCAAGCTCTTATTCAAGCTAAAAAGATCACTTCCTCTCAGTTATTTTATTTTCAAATCCTTTCTATCAGAAAGGTTGTTCCAAATCAAATATTGTCAAGAAATTATAGATCTGTATCCAATTAAATCTGGTGTTCCACAAGGAAGTATATTAAGCCCAATGTTTTATCCGCTGTTTACATCCAATTTTCCAAGGAATAATAATTCTACTAGCGCTACCTTTTCTGACGACAAAGTAGTCTTAATAAAACATAATGACCCAACAATCGGAGCATAATCCTCCAAAGGAAATTATACGAAATAGAAGGAAAATGGGCGCAAAAATAAAGAGTTAAAATCAATTACGCGAAATCCGTGCATATTATCTTCACAAAATGCAGAGGGAATACTCCACCAGTTACTATTAATAATGCTTCACTACGCAGATTCAAAAAATGAAATATCTAGGATTACACCTGGATAAAGGGTTGACGTAGAGTAGTTACATATGGAATAAACGTAAACAGCTAGAGCTCTAATTCCGTAAGCATTACTGGCTGTTAGGCCATCAGTTCAAACTATCGATTACAAAGTGGTAGTTTACAAAGTTGCGTTTAAACACATATGGCCTTACGGTCTTTAGCTGTGGGGGGACACTGCCACCATTTTATCGATACAATCTATAGAAATATTTTAAAAAATTGTTTAAAAAGTGCTACGCGTTATATGCGATGCGCCTTATTTTGTTAGAATCTAAAAGTAAACTTAGTGTATGATGAAATAAGTAAGCTAGTGTCAAATATTTAGACAGACTATTCAGCCATCTAAGTGCATAAGCAGTTAACCTGCTCGATAATAGTAAATAAACTTATACAAATACACAAATTTTAGTTTCTTCGGTTTGATTAAAACTTAAAATCTCGGTGTCTTAGCAGTGTCACAACACAACAGAGTGGTAATTGCTGGAATACTCTTCCCATGTACTTAGATACGTATTATTATTATTATTATTATTATTATTATACACACACACACACACACACACACACACACACACACACACACACACACACACACACACACACACACACACACACACACACACACAACACACACAATAAACATATACAAAAATATACCATATATATAATATATATATATATATATTATATATATATATATATATATACTATATATATATATATATATATATATATATATATATATATATATATATATATATATATATATATATATATATATATATATATATATATATATATATATATATATATATATATATATATATATTATATATATATATATATATATATATATATATATATATATATATATATATATATATATATATATATATATATATATATATATATATATATATATCATATATCATATATTAAATATAAAACTAAATTATATCATCATATTCTTACAATCACACTAATACACACATCAGCACATTTCTTACTTAACAACACACTCTACACAACTGAACTTACTCACACTTTAATTCATTTACTAATCACAAACTCTTAGATCGTATAATACAGTACCATTCACGATAGCTTTTTAGTATATTTATTTAAAACAATTACCTGTTATTTTGAAGTTTTACTTTGTCCATTTCACATTGTATAGTTATATCTTTTTGTATTCTAATTTTATTGTTTAATTTGGTTCTTTGTTCTTTGTGATTTGATTTCTAACATATCTATTTATTAACCTAAATTTGTATATTTACTTTTGATAGCCACTCTTCATGTTTTTCCTATGAACTTTTTGCTATATGTTTCTTGGGTATCATTGTTTTCGATTTGAAAATTGTCTTTTAAAATTATATGAGTCTTTATCTAGTCAAATTTTATTTTCTCTTGTTATTTTGTAATATCGGTGCTTTTATCAATTTCTTTAAATTTAATTCGTTATTATTATTTTTCTTTAGTCATATAGATTTTTTTGTATTGATGATTTACTTTATTTGCTTATGTTTTTATCGCATTATTTATATACTTATTTTGTTATGTCAAATTTTTCTTTCTTGAAGCACTATTCATTTTCTTCCTGAATTTTGTCCCAAGATTTTCTGTGTTACACCATTGTTGTTCTATATTGAAAATTCCTCTTTAGAAATTATTACCTTTAATTTATGGATAAAGTTTTATTTTACTTTATTTATTTGCAAACCTTTTAATATCTACAATTTTTCGTTTTTCTTTTTTTCTTCTAGAATTTAGATTTTTCTTGTATGAGATTCATTGTTACTAGATAATGATTAACGTCAGCATTCACTTCTTTGTAACTTCTTATACCTGGGTATATGTTTGGGTTTGCTCTATTAATAAATGGTCGAGTTGGTTATTGTACTTCAAATAAATTTGTGATTAACTTTGTGAGTGAAAATGTATTTTTACTTTGAAAGTTTCTTCTAGTAGCAAACTATCAGTTTTACTGACATGTGCATTTCATTCTTCCCCATTTTTAAATTAAAATTCACTATTAGAATTTTTCTTATAACTTGCTACTGTAACGGGACTTTTTAATACAATTTTGTAAAATCACTTTTTATTTTTTTTTATTATCTGAGGGTACGAATGCGTTGATTACTGTCAGTTTTTTGTATCTTACCGTAAAACGTACGCTACAAATTCTGTCGTTTAGTAGTTAAAAGTCAATTACTGCTTTGCTTATATGTTTGTTCAATATAAAGCCCGTTCCCAATGTTTTGTTCTTTCCATCACTAATAAAGAATGTATAAATTTTAATATATCTTTGTTTTCTTGCAAAGCGACCAAATTACACTTATTTTTTTTATTTCTTTGTAGCCCCTCTGTAAAAGTTTTTTTTTACATTCCTCATATCTATTAGACTTTTTTTATCCTGTGATTTATAATAATTCTTATCTATTGTACCTTTTTCTACTTTAACTCGTTCTTTTCTTATACTTTTATTCTTATTTATCATCAGTTTTCCTTATATTCTGTAATTTCTGCAGTTCATTCGTGGTCTTATTCCAAGCCTATGTTATATTACATAGGATTAATTTCTGACAGACTACATTAGCGGTTTTCTCTTTTTTATTTTTGTTTCTAGCTTTTGTTCTTTTTTGTATCAGATCTATGTATATCTTACTTTTCTTAAGCTTATTTTTATTTTTTATTTGTTTTTTGAAGAAACTATAAAGCGTATAAAGATCGCAAAAACGACAGGAATAGATGTAAGGGAAAAAGGAAAAAAAAACTAAAAAAAAATAATAATCCAACGTTGGAAGAAGAAGAGAATTTCAGATGAATGGGAAACAGGTGTAATATTTCTTCTTCTTCTTCTTTCTAGCCCTCATTCGTCCATTGTTGGACAAAGGCCTCCCCATTCGTTGCCAATTTTCTCGGTTCTGTGTGCTTCTTCTCCATCCTAGTCCAGCTGATCTATTAATGTCATCTACCCATCTAAGTTGTGGTCGTCCTCTGCTTCTTCTAGCTTCCCATGGCCTCCACAGCTGTATTTTTTTGTTTCATCTTTCATCGTTCTGTCTCATAGTGTGGCCGCAAAATCTCCATTTAAGTGAGGCTATGTGTGCTGCTACATCTATTACTCTAGTTTTTTGTCTAATCCATTGTATCTTTTTCCTGTCTGTCAATTTTATATTCAGCATTTGGCGTTCCATTGCTCTCTGTGCTTTTATCATTTTGTCCATATTTGACTTTGTTAATGTCCAGGTCTAGGCGCCGTATCGCATCACCGGGAGAACACATTGGTTAAATACTTGACTTCGTAATTTAATCTGTATTTTCTGGTTCTTCAGTACATGCGATGTTTTTCCAAAGGCAGCCCATCCTCCTAATCTAACCATCTTATTTATTTCTTCCGTCTGGTTTTCTTTATTCATTTTTATTACCCGTCCAAGATATATATATATATATATATATATATATATATATATATATATATATATATATATATTCATCGTCTCTCTCTAGGTTGTTTCCTTCTATTCCAATAAGTATTTCCTCGTTGCTGTTTGACATTTTTGTTTTTGACATATTCATTTTCAGTCCTATCTTTTCTGATTCTTTATATAGGTCTATGAACATTTCTCTTATGTCTTGGAGGTTATCTGATATTAACAGTATGTCGTCTGCGAATCTCAAATTATTTAGTTTTTCACTGTTGATGTTGATTCCTCTGTTTCCCCAGTTCATTTTCTTAAAGTCTTCTAGCGCCGTAATGAATAGTTTTGGGCTGATCGTATCCCTTGTCTGACTCCTCGTTCTATAGGGAATGGGTTTGTGTCTTTATGGAGCTCTATTATACAGCCGGCCTTTTCATATATATTGTGGAGTAGCTGTATATATCTGGAGTCGATACGGCTGTTTTGTAGGCTTCTTTCAATTGCCCATCTTTCTACTGTGCGAAAGCTTTTTCATAGTCGACTGGTATGAGATAGAGTGGTAAATTGTACTCATTAGCTTTTTCAATTAATGTTCTAATGGTTAATAGATGGTCGTTAGTTGAATAGCCACTGTCTAGTTTGTTCTCCAACCTGTTTGTTATTATTTTTGTCAGGAGTTTATATAGCTGTGATTCGGTCGCCTTTTTTGAAAAGTAGTATAATCTTTATATAATCTTTTTTATAATCTTATAATCATTCTGATGGTATCTGTGCTTGATGTAGGCATTTATTAAACAGTATCTTGAGAGATGTTGTTAATGTTTTTCCTCCTGTTTTTAGCATTTCGATTATTATGTTATCTTTTCCTGGTGCCTTGTTATTTATGCCTCTTCTTATTGCTTCTTCAATTTCATCTTCTTGAATATCTGGTAGTTCTTCTGAATTAAAATTCATAATTTTCATTTTTAATTGTTGGTTTATTTCTGTTGTTGGATGCTTTGTTAATCTACATAAAATTGTATAGAATTCTTCAGTTACTGAGATAATTTCATCTCTGTCTTTTATTTCTTTTCATTTGTGTTTAACTGATGTTATTTGCACGCGTCCATTTTCCCTTCTTAGACATTTTATACCCTTGTTACGCTCTATAAATTTTATGATTTTTTCTTCGGTTTTCTTGTACTTGTCTTCTTTTACCTTTTTTCTTATCAGTTTGTTTAGCTCTGCAAGTTGTACGGCCCCACTTTTATTTTCCCTAATTTGTTTTCTTCTTTTTTCAAATAGTTTTTTTTGCGTAGTCACTTATCTAGTTTGTTTTAGTTCGTTGTTATTCCGCTACTTCTTTTCCTGCTTCTATTAGTGATGTTGTTATGATTGTATTTATTTCTTCAATACTTTTATCTTCTGACATGTTTTTTTGTTGGTACTCATGGCTCCTTTCCTGTAGTCGGAAAGTATCTATTTTTATGGTGTTTTCTGCTACCATCTTAACTCGTTCCATTTTTGTGTTTATTTGTATGTGTCCCCTTACTAGTTGGTGGTCGCTTCCAGTAGAAAATGTGTTTATCACGGACAGATCTGTTACTATTTCTTTACGAGAGGATAGGATGTAATCAATTTTATTTTTGGTTGCCCCGTTTGGGGACAATCAAGTCCATTTTCTCTCTGGCCTTTTGTCAAAGAAAGTGTTCATTGCAAACAATTTATTTTGTTCTGGGTATTGTATTAACGTGTATCCTCTTTTATTTCTATTCCCTAGTCCAAATTTTCCAATTTTCTCTTCTTTTATTTCTAGATTTTTTCCTATATTAGCGTTAAAATCTCCTATGATTAAGCTATATCGCGTATTGTCGTTTCTTATCGCCTGCGTGATTTGTTCATAAAATAGTTCTATTGTTTCATCTGGACATGTAGATGTTGGGGCATATACCTGTATAATTATTAGGTTAAGTTTGTTATTAATTTTAAGTATTAGATATCCTACTCTATTCGATATTCCTATAAATTTTTTAATGCTGTTGGCGATTTTTTTCTTCACTATAAAACCAATGCCTCCTTCTGTTATGTTGTCGTCTTTTTTGTAGTATAGGGTTTCTCCAGATGGTAATTCTATCAATTTTTCACCTTTTCTTCTGACTTCGCTTATACCTCAAATATTTTATTCTTTTTAGTTCTTCCTGTAATTCGTATAGTATTTCATCTTGTAGCATAAATCTTATATTGTATGTGCAGATGTCAAACTGTGTTATATTTCGGTTTAAGTGGGTTTTCGTCAGTTTTTTTCCCCCCAGAATCCTTGAGGCAGGCTGATAATTCAGCGAGGGATTCTGGGCTTGTAGCCCTGTAGTCCTGGGGTATTTGTGAACCCCGTGAGGGGTTGCTAGATCCCCCATTGGGCGCCTCTCCATGTGACGGATAGGGGAATGCCCGCCAGATATGGAGGGTACCGGGGAAATAAAATACCTGGACCAAAACTAGCAAGGGGCACACTACAGCTATTTACTAATGAAGTACCTAAAGATTAGTGATCCGGATACCCTAGAGCTGGCAGGTATCGACAGGAACGGTGGCGGAAGAATCTATATAGATCAACGGCAGCGACCAAAGCCCGAGAAAGATGGGACACAGCTCACTCATCAAGACGCCCGGCGAGCGCGGTGTTTTATCGCCAAATTTCCTCCCGCTGATCAAAAGAAATGTCATTTAACAAAACACAAATACTCCAAGTGTAATATTACCAACACAAAACTGGAGATACTAAAGACTGCGAAAACTATAAATAAATTATATTACTGTGTAAAACGCTCAAAATTTATAAAATAATCCTCGAAAATAGATTAAGCGCAGTATACAAGACCATATTTTTACGCTGCAACAAGTTATAGAAGAGAAACTAATAAAGAACAAAGATATATACGAAAGCTTTCGATACAATAAGTAAAAAGAAAATATGGAATACCCTAGAAAAGAAAAACGTAAATGAACAGCTAATATAAGCTATTAAAAGTTATGTAAAAGTATGATAGGACTGAAAACAAAGTAAGAACAAGTAATAGATTGTTGGAAATTTTCTATACAACTGAGGAAGTGTGACAAGGTAGTTTAATAAGCTCATTATTATTTATATGTGTAATGGATGCTGCTGTTAAAGGAATTTCACAAAACATGGAGCAGCTAGTAGGCTACAGAAGCCTACAAACTAGCCATATAGGAGCGTGTGCCTTCGTAAATGATGTCTTTATAATTGCCAATACTGAAAGCAATCTAGAAAAAAACCTTAGTGGCTAAAAAACATCCCTAGAAAAGCTAAAGCTTAAGTTAAACATAGATAAACCAAATGCATGGTCATAAACAACCAAGAAAAAATCTGGTGTGAACATCACACGACTTTCCTTATCCTATTATATATATATATATCGGCCCTGCGCTGCTCTCGTCCCAGAACTTGTTATTTTAAAAAAGGACGAGGCGCGAGTCCAACACTCGAAAGCTGATTAAAATAAACAGTACAAGACAATAATTGACTCGTACTTACAATTTTGCTACGTCACTGAAGGCAACCGTGCGAGCTCGGCCGTACGACCTTCCTCATTATCACCTGCGTACTCCCCCCTAGCGGCCAAGCGCTCCCACCCCGTCCTCCCGCAGTCAGCCCGGTAGCTCTCCGAGCGCGCTGTGATTGGTCCGTTTAATTAATTTTTAATCGGCTACAACTTATTTATTTGACCTCGGATCAAAAAATTTCATTTTAATTTTTTGTTCGTCTCGGTTTGATCTATCCAGTAATATAAATTTCCCGAAATATTTTATGAACACCCGGTATGTTAAAAATCCTGAGTTTCAATTTTTTTCGAGTTCCTATTTTACCAACTTTTATTTTAAATTCATGTTTATCTCATGATAATAAATCATTTTTATTCTCATAAATTTTTTGTATCTTCAACCGTTTAGATACGCGACCGCTTTGAGACCGATTTTGCGACCTTGTGACCAAACGGCACGGCCGATTTTTACCAAAAGCTTCGCACTGCGTCCCCTACCTACAAGTAACTTGCATACCAAATTTCAAGTCGCTAGCTCTTACGGTTCTCGGGATATCTTGTTTACTGACAGACAGACAGACACACACACACACACACGAACCAATGGCTAAAAACAACTTTTTTGGTGTCCTGAGGCTATAATTCGTCCAGAAATGTGAAAAACTAGGTAGGTCAAATTTCCGCCGATTACATTACTTTCCTTATTATAGGATAAGGAAAGTAAAAAAATAAGAGTAACAATAGAAGGAAGAAAATATAGAACAAATACAAATATTTAGGATGCAAGGGAAACAAACAATAAGTTAAATGAAAGAATCCAGGCCGCTAATAGGGTCTACTATGCTCTCCAAAGAAATTTCTCGGACATAAATAAATATCTAGAAAAACAAAAACAGCGGTTTATAAGACCTACTTTACACGGAGGAGAAAATTTGGTATTAATAGAGAAACAAAAGTAAAGATTGAAGACAATAGAAACGAAATATTATAGGAGGGTACTAAGAGTGAGAAGAATCGAAAAGAAAAAAATAAAGACGTAAAAGAGTTACCAGTAAAATTGACAAAGCAAGTACTGGAAGAGAAGAAACTTGGATGGTTCGGGCATTTATTAAGGATGAAAGAAGGAAAACAAGTAAAGAAAATCTAAGAAGCAAAGCCAATAAGGAAAAACAAGAAAGGGAAGTCGAAGCAGAAATGGAACAGCGACATTGAGAAGATACTAGAGAAGAAAGGAAATGATTGGAACACAGCGAAGAAAATGGTAAGAAATAGGAAGAAGTGAAGAAAGTAGGGTATTAAGAGAACAGGACTATGTATGTATATGTTTACTTGTTATTCTCTCATTTATTTACTTCTACAACTGTTAAATTTTTGCCATATTTTTACTTGTTCTTATAAGAACTGCTCTGCTGCTTTGATATTTTCTTCTTTAAATTGGATACTTTTTATTATTATGATTTTCCTTTATGTTTTATTTTGTTTTCACATTTATTATTTTTTGTTTTTGTTTTTATGTTTTTTACTTTCCTAGTTTTCCTTTGTATTCATCGCACTCCTGTCTTATCACTTTTATTTTGTTAACTTTACAAGCAATTGGTTTATCTAATCTTAATTTCTACCTCACGTGACTTTATTTACAGGTGATCTGTACGTAACATAGTAGTGATTTTTTAAAGATATTGGAGCAAGCTACTAACCATTTTTATTTTTTTTGTCTTTTGAATTAAAAAATTCGCTCTAATAAATGCTGTAAACATCACCATATCAGTAATAGTTTCTTCTTGGTGCAAGGTTATTTTTATCACTAGTACCTTCTAACCTTTACTTTTTTCATTGTTATCTTTCTGTTATCGAAATTTAACTCTCCTTTCATTCTACTTACGTTCCCAACACTTATTTGTACTTTTATTTTTAACTTCACTTAATTGAGTTTCTAATTTGAGGTTATTCAATTGGAGAAGGTTTAAACACCTAACTATTAGGGAACACACGTTTTATCCTATGATAAAGTGCAATAATAATATGAAAACCTTTATTGCAAAATTGTTTTTTTATTAGATAATATGTCGTTCTTTAGTACTTCAAGGTACATTTACTATGTCATACTATATATCATAAATCTACTATTTGGGTAGACATGCATCTTTACATTATGAAAGCGGTTGAATGTTTAATTGAAGGGAGCATACATTTTGGTAAATATTCTTCTCCAGGAAACTTTAAATATTATTCATCATTAAATAGCAATTTCTGCCTTTGCTATGTGGTTGAGTTTTCTCATTTTGTATTCCACTGCAGACTAAAAAGTGACTTCTTTCTATATACATACACTAATATTGGCAACTTCGCACCATAATTTGATTAATTAAGTGACATTCGATTATACTCGTTCTTAAAGAATTTCTAATCGAAGACTTTCTTGGTCATCGACTACGCGATTTATTAGCAACTGTTTTAAAAAGATATTGAGCAGATACATTACTGATGTAACATAACTGTCAAATAATTAAAAATTACTAATGTTAAAATGTGTAAAATGTGTATTACAAGTAAAAATATTATTGTGTGAGTGTAATGTGAAATTATTTTACACCACTATAGTATAAGTGTTTAATTTTTCTAGAAAGATGCACACTGACGCTTACAATTTATGTACAGATATTTTTGAAAAATTATGTTAAGTTATATGATGTTGCCTTCAGTGTTATAGTGGTCCTGCATAGGCTTTCTTAGAGTAACGTGTGGTAATTACGTAAACGTGATTAAGTACTATGTAATTTCATTAACGTAATAAGAAGTATGATTTATAGCAATCTTAATTGTTTACAATAAAATTAAAGGAAAGAGTTAAAAGTTTTAATGTTAACATAATTTTAATATAGACACTTGTTATTTCCATAAGAAAAGTCAAAAAAGGTAGAATATACTTTAAGCTTTCTGAAAAGACTTTGAACTCGAATTATTTGTTCAACAAGCTAATATCTATATTGTAATGTTTTTGCTCTCAACGGTGGTGAATAATATGGATAAAACCTGCAGCACCTGTTTTGGGGCCTACAGGAACCATTTGGTAAAAATCTGGAATTGTCCACATTGTTTAAACGTGTGCATAAGCACCGCGGAAGTCTTGACGGCATTGAAGGCATTATGTATGTCACTCGGCCGCGACGGCTTGGCGACGACCCCGGTATTAGATGCGAGTGTTACAAGGCGACGGTGTTCCTACGGCGGTGTTCGGAAATCCGCTACAATATTATAATGAACTTCAGCTGAATAATAAATTAGGCCATAATATATTTGAAAATTATTCAAAAGTAGTTGGAGAGGCAGGCGTGTAAATAGCCGCTCTCGTGGTGCGGTGTGGAATACGTAGTACGGCCCGTATTGAAACGTCAACCGATAAGGCCCAAATCGTCCCTTAAACGGCCGTCGCGTAAGCGGATGGGGGTGGCTACCGATATCAACCAACGAGTATTGCCAAATCGCTCACCTGAATCGGCTTCGGCTTCGTCGGCGATGGTTTCACGGTGGCCACCTTGATGCGCTGTCTTCTTGTATGTTGCGGGGTATTAAAAACACACGACCGAATTGGCCGCGCTGCGGATCTCGTATGTATTCGGGTTGAAAAGACACAACCGAACTGGCCGCGCTGCGGAGTGCTTATTTGCGGGGTGTTAAGACACGACCGAATTGGCCGCGCTGCGGAATGCTTATGTTGCCGGGCTTCGCGCCTGGCTTGGCGGTAGGTCTTTGCGGGGAAAATTTTCATTCGACAGCACCTTTCATATCAAAAGGTGCCACCGACGGCGTATGCATATGCCGTTTTGTGTGCGATGGCAAACGTAGCAGCAGATATCAAAGGCCCGCATGCCGCCGCGATATAAAGCGGTTCAAGGGCGAAAAGGCCGCCACACCAGTAGTTTCAGTTATAACTGGAAAAAGAAGAGTTACAGTAATCTGAAACGTCAAAAACCTGTTCTTGTTTCCTATTGTAATTATAAATAAAAAAAACAACAAATAAATAAAAGCTAAACGCATAATAGGTGTAGACGATAACTGCAACTTTTAGGCTACAGGCGTTTTTTGTCTTAGTAAAAGTCCCGTCTGACCGATCTACAATTTTCCCATTCCGTGTATTCTGTCTTTTCTGTCCGTTATGCTCGGTCTGTCCAATCTGACCACTCTGTCCTGGCTGCCCGTCTTGTCCTTGCTGTCCACCCTGTTTAGATTTTTAGGCTTTTACACATTAAAATGTGAACCCTTATGTAGAGAGTAATGTCGTGCGTCCTTTTTATTTTTAAACTTTCGATCAAGTAGCTTCCAAGCTGGAGACAAGTTTCTATTTCTGTCATTTCTGACATCTGTCAAGCCTTATAATTTTTGATCTGTGGTAGATAGAGACATAACGTTTTCAGTATTCAACTAAGAACCGTAAGTCAAGACCAGGCGTCAAAAATCAGCCTGATCAGAAAATCTCAAGACCGGTTTGACCGGAAGTGGCCGGAAATTTTCGTTTATGTATAGAAGCCCCAGACATCTGTGTAACCGAAGTTCCACGTTCGTACTTGTTTTAGTCTGTTTAGTTTGTCCATTCTGTCTATTCTCGCCATTCTATCCAGCTCGTTCAGTTTGTCTATTCTATCGATTCTGCCCATTCTGCCCACTTTGTCAATTCTGTATCGTCTGTATTACCTTACTCCAGTATATTTTGTCTGTCCTGTCTATTTGGTCTGTCCAGTCTATTGTATCGATCCGGTCTGTCCCAGTTGACCCGTCTGTCTCGTCCCGTTTTTCCGTTCTGTTTTATCCGGCTTGTCCAGTCTGTTCCTTTTACCAGGTCTAGCTTGCCTGTTCGGTTTGTCTGTCTCGTTTGATCCATCTGTCCAGTCTGTCGTGTCCCATACGTAGCGAACATACCAAAAAGGCCTATGAGGGTTATACTTCAAAAATGACAAGGATTAATAGTCTATACGTAGAACCAAAACAAAAAACAAACAAATTCGTTTACTTTTTGAACAAGCCTCACATAAGACATAAGTTTGTGTCTTTTCAGATTATTTTTTATGAATGTTGAGGTTGGTTGTACGTATAACAAAAATCGATTTATTAAAAAAGCTATCTGCGAAAATAATTGCTGGACTTGGAGCAAAAAAGAAAACTTACGGGGTTTTATTTTAGCTAATTGTAAGCAATCACGTTTTGCTACTTCGCACATGGCCCCGAAGATAACATTCCATCAAAACACTTCCATCCAAAATCTTTACGACTAACTTTTTTAAGGTGAAACATTAATTTTCATTTTAATTTTACATGCATACATAGCCCTATCCTCTTAATACCCTAGGGTGTCGAGGTTATGGTATCTATAATAAAAAAATATTGCGTTAAATTAAATATAACAAAATAGCTATTTAAAGCATAGATCGTTGCAATTCTACAATCACAAAATAGGCTTCATGGAGAAAAAATTTATTTAATGTTTCAAATAATAGTTTGTTCTTTTGAGACGCAGTGATAATTAAAGAAGTGCCTTAAATTGTTATTTTTCTATTGCATATATAAAAATTTATTTCATTACAACAAATTATTAAAAAAATTAAATAATTTGGTAGGATTATTCAATAATAAATAAAAAATAACGTTGGTACATAAATTTCATTTTTTATTTCAGGCGTAGGATTTACATTTCTACCACTAATTGTTATTAAAACTGTTTTGCAACGTTTTTGCTAATTTACATAATATAAAAATACTTTATTTGACATATATATATAGATTTTTTATTCTGGCGGCACACAGAAAGGGCATTGATTGCTATCATTTATATTACAAAATTTATTTATTTTATGTACTAACTATAGGTTTTCCAGAATGTTTGTGTTAATTTTTATTAGATGACATTGAAAAATGTCTAAATACATCATAGTTATAGAAAACGCACGATTTGTGTATTATTAAAGCTGATATTTCAATGCAACTTTAGAAAAAAAATTCTTGCAATAAATTTATTTGTCATTTTTGTACTTTTTTAAAGATGGGAAAAAATAAAGTGCATTTAGACACTTAATGCTTTCCTATTACCATAATGGCAAAAATGCCACACAAGCAATAAAAGTAATATGCGCTGTTTATGTAGGAAGTTCTTTAGCTGAAGGAACTGTTCCAAAGTAGTTCACTAAGTTTAGAGGTAGACATTTTGATCTTAAAAATTAACAATGTTCTGGGTAGACCCACTGATGATAAGCAAATCAAGACACTGATCACGATACACAAAATGAGAGTTAGCAGAGATTCTAAAAATATCGAAAATCACTGCCCAAAGGCATTTGTTGAAGCTTGGTTACGTAAATCGATCTTTACCCAAAGAAAGTTGTGCTTTGTATCTGGCGGAATTGGAAGAAAATCCTGTGTAATGAGCTCTTACCAAACAACCAGTTAATAAACTCAATTAAGTGTTGTTTGCAACCAGACAAATTATAGACAGCGATTTAGAAAAAACAACCAGAATTAGCTAATAGGAAGGACGTTGTGTTCTACCAGGTTAATGCTAGATCTCATATCTCTATGATTGCCTTACAAAAATTGTTAGATCTTGGCTAGGGTGTAGCATGCCATTCGCCATATTCACTAGATGTTGCAACTTTAAATTTTTATTTATTTAGGTCTTTGTAAAATTCTTTTAAAGCGAGAACTTTAACTCTTTGAAAGACATTTAAAACCACCTTGAGAAGTTTGTCACCTAAAATCTGTAAATTTCATAGAGGATGGAATCTTTAAGTTACATAACAGATAGAGAAAGGTGTTGAACAAATGGTAAATACATACATGGTTAAATAAATAAACATCGACACGTAAAAATTTCGTCTTTGAATTTTGTTTAATAATCGGTCTAAACTTTCCGGACACCTCAATATAAAAGTTTCAACTATAGCATTTTATACTTTATTATGTCTAAACAAATTCACGCCCCAATAAAAAATGTAAGTAAATCTTTTACAGTCAAATATCGAGTCATTTGCACAAGAGATGTTTTATTGCAATTACAATACTGGGATAGGTGACATGCCAAAAGATGTCTGTGATAATTGTGTGTGACTAATTCCTAATTTAGTTATTATAATTTCGTCTTTTTAGCTTAGCAAGACTTCTCTACAAAGTATATCTGGTTCTAACGGAAGAAGTTTTGTGTCATTTTCATTTTATTTGTGGTGTCACTGACTTTAAATCAATTGTTTAAGAGTTGTTAATACGCTTGTATAAGGAACTGGTAGAAACTGTATCGAGCAAGCAGTAGATGCGACGGATATAGCTGTTTAGTTTTCTAGTTTATTACTCTTAATTCCATTATGTTCTAAAATCCAGCGAAGTGTCACTTGATATCTGCATATTTTAAAAATTAGTACAAGTTCATAAACATCACAGACTGGTGAAATAATATATAAAAAATTTATTTTTGAGTACTAAAACTCTACTAAGAGAATAATTGCTAAAAAGTATATTTCGAAACAGATGATATTTAAAATAAATTTTAAGAGTTTTTCTGATAAAAATTAATTCTTTGTCGCCTTATTCGGAAGAGTGCATGTTTGTGTGAATTAAGTATTATAAATCAAGTATTCAACATACCTCTGTGCTAGTCTTAGGTTTATTTCTGTAATATATAAAGTAATCTCCTAAATGACAAAGTATTAGCAAAAATAAAGTTTTGTATTGGATCGGTAAAGTAGAAGTCTTTCTGAAAAGATGCCGGTTTTGAATTAACATAAATGTATTTGATTACAAGCAGAGTGGATTTAATAAAAATTGATATAGTAGCATAGCTGGATAATCCAAATTTATTTGGTTTTCTATTTCTTTAAGTCCAAAGTCGAAATGGCACTATTAGGTAGAAATAAATAAGAATCCACTCACATAGTATCAACAAAATGGCGATTTAACAGAATTAAAAATCTGATAAAAGAGTTTATTAGTCAAATGGGTATAATGATGAATTTTATCCCAACGCTAGTAAGTAAAATGTCCTAATGTCTGAAAGATTGAAAATTGTTATAGGAAATGCCAACGACTTGTGCCAACATACACATGAAATAAAACAGTTCTTACAAATTAATAATATAAATATACTGTTAGTGTCAAAGATGCACTTCATCCACAAAAGTCAACTAAAAATACCAAGATATAGAATATATAGCTCTAGACATCCTGACGGCGATGCACATGGAGATATAGCAATTATAATAAGATTATAATAATTTACGAGTAACAGCAGTGGGAATAGGAGATCGTATGGGAAATATGATCATATCAGCAGTATATTGGCCCCCAAAGTACAATAATAAAAAGAAAGACTACAAAAACTTTTTTCAATACTCTTAGGAAATAAATTTATCACTGGAGGAGATTGGAATGCCAAAAATAAATTTTGGGATTCACACCAAAAGGCAGACAGTTATAAGCTGCTTTAAAAACAAATAATTTAATAGCAGTATCGATCAGAGAACCCGCGTATTGGCCTGCCGACAAAGAAAAAATACCCAATTTAATAGATTTTGAAATCACAAAAGGAATTAACGAAAAACAAATCAAATGAGAGTCTTGCTTTGATCTAATGTCAGAATATTCACTAGTTTCAACGTTAGAATGTTGTTAAAGCCTGGTAAAAATTTAAATGAAGTGGCGTCTTATCGTCCTATTAGTTTATTACCAGTTCTTTAGAAAATCTTCAAAAAAATATTTTTGAAACGAATAAAACCAATTCTAGATGATAACAAACTGATCCCACATCATCAATTCGGTTTTAGAAACCAACACAACACTATCGAACAAGTACGCCGGCTAGTTAATGTGACCAATTTGGCATTTAAAGAACAAAACTATTGTACGGCTGCATTTTTGGACATCGGGCAAGCCTTTGATACGGTTTGGCACGAAGGACTTCTGTTCAAACTAAAACAAAACCTTCCACATGCTTTTGTCATTGTCCTTATTTCCTACCTAACGTACAGTTTACCTAGTTAAATATTCAGGTAAATACACTAACCTGGCACTAATCGGATCTGAAGTACCACAAGGCAGCATTTTGGGACCTATCTTATATGTTTTATATACCGCAGACCTTGCGATAACTAGCAAAACCACAACAGCCACGTACGCAGACGATACTGCAGTTCTAGCAGTACATACCGATGCAATTACTGCATCACAACACCTTCAAGAAAATTCAAATAAGTTGCAAATTTGGTCAACTACATGGAAAATAAAGGCAAATGAATCAGTACATGTAACGTTTACATTAAATATGGACACCTACCCTTCAGTTACATTAAATAATAACAAGTTATTCAAGCAGATGAGACAAGGTATCTTGCAATGCACTTGGATAGGAGCTTGACCTGGAAGAAGCATATATTTATAAAAAAAGCAATTCCGCATAAAATTCCGGCAAATATATTGGATGATTGGTAGAAAATCACAGTTGTCACTTGAAAATAAACTGCTTCTGTACAAAACTATTTTGAAGCCTGTGTGGATATATGGGATTCAACTATGGGACACAGCTAGTAATTCAAATCTTAAAATCCTTCAGCGCTTCCAGAACAAAGTTTTGAGAATTGGTTAATGCCCCCTGGTATGTTCTAAATCAAGTAATCGCGAAAGACTTACAAATACCAACTGTTAAAGGAAAAATCAAGAGATTTAGTAAGAATTATAGTGCTAAAACTGTAGTGTATACAAATTTATTTAAAAACACTGGTGAAGTGCGACGTCTAAAACGTTTCAAGCCAAATGATTTAATAGACAGATTCAATTAGTTATATGTAAGTATATAGAATAAAACAGTTTAAGTTACTTAATAAAGCCATTACATATTCTGTAAGATAAAGAAAAGTCTTTATTGGAAGCAACTCCTGCAAGTTACTTTGGTATATCTAATATTATTCTCATTATATAAATTACTTATTGTCCAAAATATGGACGGATTGTAAGCAAACAGAAGTAAAAAAAATTTTTAGTTTGATTTTTACCGCTATTTCCAGTGCTACTAACTCATCTAATTTTTCTCTAAAGAGGTTACAGCTTGATATTTAAGCAGATTATATAGGTATCCAGAATGTTTGAGAGGTTTTCTGGTAACAGTTGGCCATTTTTGGAAAGCATCATGTTGTTCGCTGGAGCGTGTCGAACGCAACAAAAACAGCTGTCGCGGATACCTGGCCCACACTTTACGAGAGACAATATCATACGCCACTTAGACAATGTGCGCAATACATTCATTTCTAATCCCACAATCCCTAAGACTTCCTGCCTGTAGCGTTGTAATGTAAAATTTACAGTAGAAGCATAAATCCCTAATGTTTTCGCGATGCTACGCACTGATAGCCTTTCTCGATGTACAGTGAGAATGGCTGAACGAGTTTTCATCGAGAGAGGCTTATCATCGACCATTGAATCTAAAAATTTAAAACGATACGTGAAAAATTCAAGGTACAAGGTCTGATGATAAAATGGCAAGCTCAAAAGTCGGAGTTTCGGACGGCGTATAGTTTTTTTTTTTTAATATAAAGGGATATCTACAACAAGGGATAGGGATAGAAAGAAGTATTGAGCGACAGTTCAAAGATGTAAAAGCATTATAATTTTTTATTCTAGTTTTCGACCAAACAAATAATAAATAATTAATAATAAATAATAAATGATTAATGATTTTAATTTAAAATAATATTGTTTAAGAAAATGGTAAAGGGTTAACGAAATGTTTTCGAAAAATGTAGTTATTTACTGTACAACTGAATTTTAATAAGGTGTACATACTTTAATGAGAGCTAGTGTATGTGTAGTTTTAAGGTTTATAAAAGATAAAAAATTAAACTAACAAAAAGTCGTGTTTTTACTTTTTTTGAATTTATTTTTATAAAAATATATTATAATTATATTCCAAATAACTTGTAGTGTGCAGTTATATTTCCAAAAATGTCAATCCTGCTGCACATATTTAATACTATTAATAACACTTGGAAGTATCAAAAGCTTAGGCTTAAAACAAAGGCTTAATTATACCACATTTGTGTAATAGGTGTATTATATTTTTTGTAAAAATGAAAAACTTTAATTAAACTCTTACAAGTGCAATAAAAAAAGAACTTAAAAATTCAAAATACTTTTACCTTAATCTCATTTGTATAGTACGTTACAGAAATATCATTAACGAGCATGTTAACCTGAATTCTCTAGTGTGCATTAGAATTTCCATAAAAAACAATTAAAGGTAAAACCAATTTTTATAATAGAATTCCCAATACTTCGGAGAGAACTCTCTGCTCTCGCTTTTGCTTCTCTTTATCAAACTTTTAATTGCAATTTGATTACCTACTCTTTTACAATAATGGAAGTGCCGTAATGGTCTTATTATAGCTTCTTGTTTATGTACTGTAGATTGAAACAGATAAAAATGCACTAAAATTATATATATTGATTTTACTATGGAAATGTAAAGACTGAGATTATACTTTCACATATTTCACCTGCAAAAACACGATTATTCTCTACGACGTTCCCCTAAGATGTTCGTTGTGTGTTAAAAAACAGAATGAATGCACCTATTTTCGCAAAAATAAGTTTCTACAAATATTTTGTGTTAAATAAAACAAAAATTGGAATACGCTATAATTTTTTTTAAATTTTTGACAAGTCAGGTACGTGATCTATGCAATTTTATTTATTATTTTGTAAGGTTTTGATTAAAAAAGAACTATACAGGCCATATCAATAAGAAAATTTAAAAACTACGCACACGCCCAACAATTTAAAAATATTGTTGCGTTTTAGTTGTCTTGTATTTTACTAAAAAAAATTTATATATGTAACAAAGTGATTACACTATACAAAGCTTTGATTTAATATTTTGTAATGTTGCATTATTATGTGGTTTTTCTTTTATTGAAGTTACATTATGAGTATAATTACCTAATATAACGTCCAATTACCTCCAGCATTGATTATAGCTTCACAACTTTTTACGTGTTGTCGACGAGGTTTTTTGTAATTATTTGGCGAAACAGCCACATTTTCTTAATTTTTCTTTGAGCTTTTATCATGAACGACCACACGATTTCAATGGGATTAACATCTAGGAATATTGTTGGACATCCTGTCGTAACGATGTTGTTTCTAAGCACTACATGTGGTAGTTTGCAGTAATGTTTAGGGTCACTGTTTTCTTGTAGCATTCAATTTGTTCTGATTGAACCAAAAATCTTTTTAGCAGACTTCAGTAAGCATTTATAGTAGAGGGCCCACATGTCCTCGGTGTTTAAATTGTAGGTAAACAGATAGAAGCAACTAAAACTGTGCTTACAGGAGCATTCCCAAACATGCACCTTTAGGGCGGTCGTAATTTGTAAAGGACCTGTGGAGGAGCTAGGGCTGAGCTAATCTGCGCGACTATGAATTTAGTTACAACAAACAGTTGTGAGGGTTAGATTCCTCATATATTACATTGTACATTTATTCGATTTAATACATATATTGCTTCTTTATGAAAGTTATGTATTTATTAGAATAAGTCCTGTGGGAGTCTTTTATGTTTACCTTTTTCACCAAGGTCGTACGTCACTGCGCTGTCGCATTCACTTATATTATCAAACAATTTGTTACACTGTTTATTTATGTGATCGAGTAGAGGCGGTAAATTTAGTTATTTGTGAATTTGGCCATTCCACACAAATCACGGCGCATTCACTGAAATTCGAGCAACTTTGTTTTGCAGAACTTGTAATTTTATGTGGTGTGTATTAGATGCATTTCTCTATGCAGGGCACGCGTATGTTAAAATAGGCCTTAGTATTGTTCTATATATATATATATATATATATATATATATATATACATTTTACAGGCAAATGTGATTTTTGATTTATCAGAGGGTATAGGATACCCAGCCTGGCTAAATCCTTGTTGTTCCACTCAATTTTATTTTGGTTTAATTTTATGATTGATCTTTGTTATGTTGATTTTAATTTTACAGTTGTTAAACCAGTTGTATATCTCATCTAGGGCACTTTGTAGATGTTTTATTGCTATTTGGTGGTTTTCACTTTGACTAAGATAGCAGAGTCATCGGCGAACATAGCCAAGGCAGTATTGTCAGTTGCTTGCAAGTCGTGCATGTAAATATTGAACTAGAGTGGTTTTAATATACTACCCTGCGGTACTCCCGCTAATACTGGTCTTTTATTTGATACGATAGTATTTACTCTCACCGAGAATGTTCTGTCTTTTAAGAAAGACGAAATTACGTTAATCAGATAGTCTGGAAATCCCAGTCTTATTATTTTGTACCTTAGTCTTAGGTGCCAGACTTTGACGAAGGCATTTTGTAGGTTGATAAATGCTGCTACAGTGTATTTCTTATTCTCAAAGCCCGTCTCTATTAATTTGGTAATTCTCAATAACTGGTGTGTTGTCAAGTGCTTTTTTTAAATCCCATTTGATGATGAGGTATGATATTACCTCCATTCACTATTTTTGGATCCTCTCATGTATAACTTTTTCCAATAGTTTAGAGAGTGTTGAAAATAAACTTATGGGCCTGTAACTTTCCGGCTGTGTTTTTCTTTACCACTTTTATGGAATGGTAATATGTGAGAATGTTCATTTATTTTGTGCCCTTGAAAAATAAAATAAATATTCTGATAATGTTGAGACGCGACTCGTCTCTTTTAGTAGGATAGACTTGCCCAAAATAATTTTGATACCACACATTTCAAGCAGAGTTCGCGTGACAAGTTCTTTACAAATTACGATCACTCTATATTGTACGTTGAATAATCCTGTTATTGTTTGCCACGCTTTTGATAAGAAAGACCATACTCATAAATAAGACTCGTTTGTAAAGGTATTATTGTTCTAATTCTCATCTAAATTTTTCTTTACCCATAACAGTAATTTTTCCATGTGTGTTATTGTTAATAAAGGTTTTTTGTAAAGTTTTTTTTGCGCAAACGACTTTGAATCATGTTGTAACGCTTCTTTATGGTGGTGAATAATTCCTATAATTTTACTATCTACTTATTTATTTTACTTTCAGATTATTAAAATTCAACACCACTTATGAGTACAAAGCACACAATTAATAGAGAATATTTGCAGGTTATTGTTATTTTCCAATTCATTCCTGTGTAGTTGTGTCATTAATGTGTTATTCAGTAAGTGCTTTTAAAATGACCTTTGGCTTGTATCTTCAAAATAGAACTAGATGTAAATTCCAGATCTCATTAAATCCGAGAAACTTTGTAAATTAGATCAAAATAAAACAAAAAATCTTTCCTACCAATTTGCAACTACATTTATATAGCAAATTTAAAAAGATTTAGAGTTACGTGTTAATGTGATATTTGGAAAAACAACAACAGTCTAAATAACCACATAATTCCAACAAGTCACTTTCATTTTTATTGTTTGGTTTACGTTTTCAACATTTCAAATTAAAATCAGTCTCACAATGTTTTATCACTGGATGCAATTGTATCTACTTAACACTTAACACATTCAATATCTAGATAATACATTAATTTAAAACATATGTTTATATTATTCTTTTTGTTTAATTCGTGTTGGGGAACACATCTCTAAAATAGTGCCATGTAATTTTGAAACACCATGTATAATAGCTAAAGCACAGAAAATAAAAAATAAAATAAAAGTGTGAGACTAAGAAAAGAAACGGAAATAGGTCACAAAAAAATGTAAAAGGAATAGGAAAATAGTGGAAAAGTGAGTTTGATCAAAGCTAACCTACAATCAGTATCATTAACTACTATTTCTAGATCTAAATAATATTAAGGGGGAGCCTCTTTTTAAAAATACTTTTTGCAATTTTTTTATTGCTTTAAAAATTTATTTTCTACCTGAAGAATATATTTCCAAAGTTTTAAGCCGAACAGAAAGTCCCAAAGGTCCCTAGGAAGTCACCGAAATGATGAGCTCCAAAAGTACGGCCTTTACCTTTTAATTTCTTAGTCTAATACGTTTGATAGTTTACTTTGTGAATAATAGAAGGCACTTCCGTCGATTGTAAAAAAAAAATAGTTAAGAGACAACGCACTCATAGTAAACAGTTCTACATTTCAAGAACGAAAACTTCAATCGCGTTTTTCTCGAAACGTGTTTTTTTCCGCGCCGTAGAATGTAACTCAAAAGTAATAAACCAATCAACTTAAAATTTTGTAAAGATATTCTTTAATTTAATGGCCTTTGCACAAACATAAAATTTCGTATAAATTGTTATTATAAATATTGTTTTAACAATTTGTTTAACAACTTTATTCAAAAATGTCCTCAAATTTTTATTTTTTTGTTTTGCTAAATTTAGGTTAGAGCAGAGCGGAATAACTTATTTAAATAAAAAAAATATTTTGTTGAGTTCACTTAATTACAAGGACCTGGGCGTTCCACAACGCAAACTGGAGGAGCCAAGTTCGAGCATCTCTAGTACCGCTATTTTGTTTTTTGAACTCATAAAAAAAATTTGTATTCATCCGAACGTCTTTTTTGTTATGTAACTCTATTCATTGTAATAAATGCTCTCATTTTTTTGTAAAAATTTATTGAAAAACCTGTTGTCTGGAGCAGGCTCCCCCCTGTAGTTGTATTTTGAAAAATGTTTGTGTTTAATAAAACTTTTTAAAAGAGATTATTGAGATACAAAAGAAAAATATTAAGGTGAATAGTAATGTAGCACATGTTTGAGCTACGATATGTAAAAGAGATTACAAATTTTTTTTTATTATAAGAAATAGATTTACAAAAAAGATTTAGACCAATTATAGAAGGCACGCCTGAAGAGATCAATGATGCAATACCGGGATGCACGATATCTACTGCAAAAACTAACAAAATTTTAATGTTGCAAACTTTTTTATTGTTTTTTTGACGGTAAATATATTGTAATTGTAAATATATTTGGAATCAATTTTCATAGCATTTTTTCTATAGCAAATCAGGTGTTTCCGAAACAGGTTTTGAACACATTACCCATCTCTTCAACGTTGAAAATCATTGTCCGCGCAGTTTGTTCTTTACCTGTAAAAACAAAATGAAATAGTTAGGGACTAAATCAGAACTGAACTTCGGATTACTCATCAACTCGACGTTTTGAGTGCTCAAAAAGCCAGTTTTTTGCGTCGATGTGACTGAGCTCGCATTGTTATAGTGAAAAATGACCCTGTGTCGCGCATTGGTTTTTCGTATTTTTTCTAATACTTCTTGTGTGCCATTTAGAAGTGGCTGTTTTAGGATCCTCCAAAACCACGGTTGCGACATGTCCAGATTTCAAAAAAAAAAAAAACTGATGGCTATTTATTTCGAGCCCAAAGGACTTTTGTTGGGTTTGACTCATCTTAAAAGACCCTTACACTTGACTGCTGATTACTTTCGGGTCCAGTTTTCAAAAAAAAAAAACAGATGGCTATTTATTTCGAGCCTAAAGGACTTTTGTTGGGTTTGACTCATCTTAAAAGACCCTTACACTTGACTGCTGATTACTTTGGGTAATATATATATGTATATATGTATATATATACATATATATATATATATATATATATATATACATATACATATATACATATATATATATATATATATATATATAGTATCGGACAAAAGTAATTGAATTTTTGGAAATCATTCTAGTTTTCTAATTAAGAACCGCCCGTCTGGAGTGATGAGAGCAAGTTCTGCTTGTTTGGATCTTACGGCGTGCAGTGGGTTCGACATCTCGTGGGCGAAAAAAACAATCCGAAGTACCAGAAGCCGACTGTGAAACATGGAGGTGGGTTTGTTTCAGTGCAAAAGGAGTTAGTCCACTTTTTCAGATCGACGGCACCATGGACCGCCTCGTTTATGGCAAGTTATTGCAAAACCATATGCTCCCATACGTACGTCAAAACATGCCTCGCTGCAGGGTATTTCAACATGACAACCACCCGAAGCACAAGTCGGCCCATATAACGGAAATCTTGATTTGAATCCTATTGAGCATCTTTGGGATGAGCTAAGACGTCGTTTGGAAGAGAAACGGGCCCGAAACGCCAACGAAATTGGCACTTTTGAAGCGTTTAAACTAATCTCTATAGGTAGTTTTCAATGGTGCATGTTTGCTGTACGCCTCCTAAAGCAAACGAGTGCTTCAGCTGCATTTTTTTCAAGTTAAAACAGAAAATCAAAGCTTTCTGCAAATGCCGTTTATTTGGCACAAAACTCGACATTTTCGTTGTTAGAAAAAATATGTTTTCGTTGCGATATGTGTTGGTATTACAACTGGTTATTGTTAACATATGTTTAAGCTATCAAAAAAAAATACAACTTCAGACATGTATGTCAACTACATGTGTCGTTAGCGCTATACATGTGTGAAACCCGAAAATTCAGTTGCGCACCTAGTAGATATAGAATGAAGTGGGCTCGACGACCTTCTGCAATCTGACTCTTAGAGTCTATTGTGCACTCCTCTAATTTGTTAGAGCTTTCTCTCTATGTCCAGTCTTTCGATTAGCCTCCAGAGTCTAGAGAGATGCTTTTTTTGAATAGCTCTCTGACTTCGGCTTTTCTTCTCCTAGTTGTAGAAATCTGAACCTTGTAGGGTCTTTACAGTAGCACGAAATGTGATATCTTTCTTTCATCTTTCTGGAAAAATCTGTATAGGTTGCTATGTGTTACTTTTAGGAGATTTAAATGCTTTCTAAGCCGACAGTATCCCGGCAGAAAGTCAACTATGACCCTAAGTTTAGGTCTGTTTAGTCGTAGAAGGACTGTTGTAAATATCTGTAACGATCCCTGTATAACCTTTTTTTACTTTTTCAAGTGGTTGGTATTGTTTCTTTTTTGAGTTTTATTAAGTATCCATTCACTAATGAGTGCTCTTTTGAGACTATTTTGGTTCTGTGGGTTTTGTTTTTGATCTTTTCTAGGGTAATAAGTTTGCTATCTTCATTACCCCTAAAGTTTCAATGTCTCTGTCTCAAAAAAGGATTAAATAATTATCTTTCTCTATCTTTGTCAAAACACCTCTGCAGTCTACACAACCTTTAATTGTACTACAGGTGTGGCTAGAGTTTTAAGTGCTACTTGGCTGTACAAAAAATGGTTCTGCTCTTACTCCCAATGCTAAGCCTTTTAATATTCTTACAGTGTTCTCTAGGTATAGTTTTCGTTTAAAAGATTCTAGGAAAATTTCCAAGCGCTATTAGAATCTTAATGTTCCTGCTGCTGTGCCTAATGCAGTTTTGAAATATATCAGATAAAATCTAAAATTGAAAGTCCTTCGTTTTAGTCTCTTCTGTCTGGTATTATAGTATTAAAGTTTTTTCCAAATTTATAATAACTCCCAATGTGTTCTTTGCCTCCAAATCCTACCTCAGTTTTTGATGCTATCCTATATGCGTGGGAATTATTGAGCTTGTCTTACATGAGTGTGTAGGCAATTGCCCGTGCTTTCCTTGAATAATGTGAAATGGTGGCAAGTTTAGTAATACTTCTAAGGCAGCATTTGGCGCCATTTTTATAGCTCTCGTAACACCAAGGCAAGCTTGCCTTTGAACGTCATAGAGGAGCACTTCCGCCTTTGTCTGTAGTATTTTCGTCCACCATGCCACATAGCTATAGGTTATTGTAAGTCTTACAACTCTTGCATATAACCATAAAGTTATCTTGGAGTTTTATTCTCACATCTTACCACATAACCTTTGCACCTGCTCTGTGCTATTTTGGCTTTGTGTGATCATATATAAATGTCGATTCTAACTGATCTTTTACCGAAGATTACTCCTAAATATTGAATCTCTGGGGAAAAGGAATTTTTATGCAATTCACTTCAATAGATTTCTTTTAAACACCCTCCTTTTGGTGAACAAAATTGTCACAGTTTTGTGGAGGCTAATGTAAAGTCCTTCTTTTCTGCACTATTTGCTCGTAATATTGAGAATATAGTATTCTCAAAGCGCTTTCTTGTAATCACCACAAAATGATTTGCATATTCTAGGTGTTTGATAATTAAGCACAGTTAAAGTAACTCGATAAACAAAACAGGAAATAAAACAAAACAGAGCTGTCTAAACTATATATTGGACAAAATGGAATTAATAACAAAGTAACAATTAAACAAAACAAAGAAATTGAGAAAAAACAAAAAAACAACTATGATTAAATAACTTCAAATATGGTGGGGCAAGTCAGTTGTGCGGGAAAAAATGTGCTGTTGGGGACAAATGCACGACGGAACAACTAAGACGAGACTTACCGCAGGTAATGGTCTCTGGTAACCTGGACGGCAGATTTCGGCGTGCTCTTCGTTGGCGGCTTCAACCCAGGGGTGGGTTTTCCTTGACCAGATGTACTGGGGCACCACGGACGAGGTGGAACGTACAAAAAACAGCGATAGCGTGCAAGCACAGCGCAATAGAGCACCTGGTCAGCTGGCTGGCGGTCCCGTCGCTCACGAGGGTTCGAAGCGGTAAAAATCCCGTTTAGTTGTGACTAGAGTGGGTTAGCGTACAATCAAGGTTACAGGTAGAGATGGGATTCGGAACAAGGGGGTTTAGAGATGAGCGCCAAACACTAGGTTTTTGTTGATCTCCAGTCAGCAACCAATAATAAAGAAGTATACAACATAGAAAGACTACAAAACGTAAACATTAAGATTGAGCTACCCCGCAAAACCAAAAACGATATTGTGCAGTGTAAGAGATGTCAACTGTACTCCAAGTCTTGTTGCAATAGACCTTATGTATGCGTAAAATGCGGAGGATCACACAACACTACAAGCTGTTGTAATAAAAAATCCAAAGAAATGCCAGCTACTTATGCTTTAGGCAAAGATGACTATTCGGCCAATTATAAAGGATGCGAATATTGCCATAAGTTTATTCATCGAAATCAGACACAAAGAAAGGCTAGTGCTATAAAACACCGACCTCAAACATCGGATCTAATTTTTACCAGGGCAGTTATCAAAATCAAAATAGAACATATAGAAGTGTAGTCAACAATAATCGACCAAATAATATTAATACACCAGAACCATCAAACAATATACTGTCACAATTTCTTAATGAATTTAAAGCCATGTTCAATCAATTAATTTAAAAGTATCAAATCTACCTTATGATTTGACAATTGCAGCTATTTAATGCCCACCTCGCCACAATATAAAAAAGGAAGATTTCAAAGAATATTTCTAAACGTTGGCAAATAAATTTCTAGCTGGTAGTGATTACAACAGCAAACACACCAAGGTAGGCTCACGTCTAATAACAACTAAAGGCAGTAAATTGAACAATAGAAGACCATAAATATTTATTTCTATTAACAGACACACCAACGTACTGACCTACTGACCCACAAAAAGTTTCTAATTTATTAGATTCTTTTTTTATAAATAGAATCAATTCCACATATACTAATATTACACCCAGTCATCTGATCACTCTTCAGTTATAGCAATAATTAGAACTTCTGTAATATACAAGAAACCCCTATCTAGACTACACAATACTCAAACAAATTGGGATACTTTTGTGGTATATTAAATGATAGAATCGATCTAAAAAATAGAACTAAAGGCAGCTACAGAAGCATTTATAAACAAATTACAACGAGCTGTACAAGGGTCTACACCAAAATATCACAAAAAAATAACCCGAAGTATACCATTACAAATTGAAAAAGCCGTAGCAGGAAAAAGATGTGCCAGATCAAAATGGCAACATACTCACACACCAGCCGACAAACGGATCTGTAACCAAATGAGTCAAAATCAAAAATCAAACTTAAAGAAGTAAGAAACCAGAAGTTCGAATAATATATAACTAAACTAAGCAGAACAGATAACTCTATTTGGAAGCCAATTAAGAATTTAAAAAGACCTAAAACTGCTGGTCCACCAATAAAAAAAAGAATCAACGAACTATGGGCAAAAAGTCATGTTGAAAAAGCAAATCTATTTGCAGAACACTGGGTTTCCGTATTTGAACCGATATACAATGTAGCAGACCAAGAAATACAACAAAGTCTCTCCATTCCATATGTAATACATACACCTATCAAAGCATTGATACCAAAAGAAATTGCGGAAGAAAGTAAACTTCTAAATCCAAAAAAGTCACCTGAAATTGATCTTGTTATGGCTAAAATGAATTGCCTAAAAAGAAGATACTAAAACTAACCAATATCTATAATGCTATTTTATGACTCGAATACTGGTCAAAAAGTCTAAAATGGCGTAAATTATAATGATAGGAAAAACATGAAAAAATTCAACAGATGTTTCTTCTTATGGACCTATAAGTTTGCTGTTAGTAGTTTCAAAACTACTTCGTAGATTACATTAAACCTATCTGCAGAGAACTGGATACCAGAACATCAATTTGGGTTCCTTCAGAAACACTCAACAGTGCAACATATTCATCGAATTATACAAACCATAAATATAGCAAGTGAAAAAACAAAACAATATTGTAGTGAGTTTTCCTCGAAATCAGCCAAGTTTTTGATAAGGTTTGGCACCCCGGATTAATTTATAAAATCAAATGTACTTTTCCACTTCCTAAAATCTTATTTGAATGAGATAAAATTTCAAATTAAGCTAAATAAAGAAAAATCCGGCTAATTTCTTATTAACTTAGGGGTGCCTCAAGGTAGTGTTCTTAGACTACTGATGTATATCTTGTACACGTCAGATCCACAAATGGCACAAAATGCGACAACAGGAACTTTTGCCGATGATACGACTATTCTCTCCTGCCACAAAGATCCTCAAATAGCCTCAAACATTACACAAAGTTACCTAAATAACCTACAACAATGGCTGGAAAAATAGAAAATAAAAGTGAACAAGAATAAATCAGCACATATTACATTCACTCCTCGCAAAGAAACATGCCCTGCAGTCACAATAAACAACGTATGAATACCACAAACGCAAACGGTGATATATTTAGGATTACTCTTATATCAGTTTATAGGCCACTTTATAGAATTTTGGACGCTGAGTCCAAATCTGCTGCTGGTTTTTATCAACAGTTAATACTTTTCGAGTTATCCGCATGGGAGTGCAAAAATTTAGTTTTTTATAACTTTCCGACCAATTGAGATACAATAAAAAATTTTAACGCCTTTATGTTACCTACATATAGCACTCTCATGAGTGTTAATATAAAGTGAATCTGTCAAGTTTTTTTTAAACGGTGGATTCAAGTTCGTTTATTTTATGGTATGTTTAATGGAAAAGAAGTTAATCATTAATTTTTCACACATTTGGGAGCATAATAATAATTTTTATTAAGTGTTCCAAATGTATACATTTTCTGTTATTTTGATTTAAAAAAAAATATCATAACATATTAACACAAATGCTTAAGAATGAAGAAATGCACAAAAAAGTTTTAGCACTCCTGTGTGAATAACTCGAAAACTATTAACCATCGATAAAAACGAGCAGCAAATTCGGACCCGTAGTCTAAAATTTTATAAAGTAGTCTATGATTCAGCGTAAAACTTCGTAACCTTCCCTTGTTAGATTAGACTTGGAAACAACACATCACAAAAAAAGGGAAAACAAGTAGAGATTAAGACAAGAAAACTGCAGTGGCTGATAGGAAGAAAATCACGGCTATCTATGGAAAATAAAAATCTTGATCTACAAAGCAGTCATCAAACCAATATGGACTTATGGATTAGAACTATAGTGACGTGCCTCCAAATCAAATATAGAAATTATTCAAAGAAATCCATCCAAGATACGCTGTTAAATTTCAGACATTCCCTGGTGTGTAACAAACCATATTGACCTACATGTTTCAACAGTACAAGAAGATCTCCCCAAAAAAGCCATCGACCACCATACCATCTTAGACAACCATCCTAACTCACTAATGAAACAACTTTTAGAACCAATAATCAACAAAAGACTGAAAAAGCTGTACCCAAGTGAATTAATTTAAGTTATTGTATTCATGTTTATTTAAATTTACACAGGTGATATCGTTGGATATCTCCCTGATCATGCTATTTGCCACTAGTCCATCTAGTAGCTACACTTTAGCTCATAAAATTATGTATTATTCTGAATGCTAAATAAATAAAAAAAAGTTTTCCGCATAACAATGGTTTAATTTCGTTGAATACTCTTTGAATTTATTGCTTTCAGTTCAGGGATTGTTCTTATTTTTGTAATATAAATTTTAGTTTTTACGAATTCCCAGATGTAAAATCGTGTTTTGTGGGTTTTAAAATCTTGGTGGCTAATTCACTTTGCTGTTTTGAAAAATATGACGCCCATTAACTGTTTGGTCCAACAATAGAATTGTTTTACTCGTTGTAGCACCATCCTGCTGGAACTACAAGTTATCCAAATCGCTACTGTTCAAATATGTTTCGGGCTCAAAAATGGGTGAAAAATTCAGTGAACAATTTTTGTTACATTTGTGGTGGGATAACATTTTTGTCACAGAAACGCAATTTGACGCCTCTTGTGAAGACTGGCTATCAGCATTATTTTGAAGGTAAGGGATCAGGATAAGTCATGGGCTCCACATATATGTTGCAATTCATGTTCAGTTTTATTATAAAAATAGCTGAAAAATAAAAAAACGATCAATGGCTTTTGCTGTGTCTATGGTTTGGCGGGAGTCTACAAACCATACAAATTACTGCTATTTTAGCTATAAAGGCAGAATTGCCAATGAAAAAAATGGAACAGTTTAATACACGAATCTTCCATCTGCTATTCGACCTATTCCACATTCAGACAGTTTACCATTTCCTACTCCCCCCAAAATTATGAGTTCGAAGTAGAAAATGAAGACAGTGTGGAAGAAGAAAAACAACAAGCCTTCAACATCACATGATTCTGATTTTGAAGAAAAAATGATCAACCGCACAGATTAAACCTATCTGAATTGAGTGATCTCATTCGAGACATGTCACAAAAGGCGAAACTTCTAGGGTCAAGGTTACAGCAATGAAATCTTCTTCAACATGACGTCAGGGTTTCCAAGTACAGACAAAGTCAACGGAATTTGCTTTCTTTTTTTGAGAAGAAAAACAATCTTGTTTTTTTGGTGTGACATTAATGGTTTGATGAAAAGTTTGAATTTGAAGAATCATCCTACTGAATGGAGGCTATTCGTATACTCCTCCGAACTTAGTTTGAAAGCTATATTGCTTCACAACAGCAACCGTATTTCTTCTAATCATGTTGGTCATTCAGTTCACATGAAGGAGATTTATGCAAACATGATAGCCCTTCTTAATCAAATATGCTGGACATCAGTGGAAAATATGTGGCAAGCTCTCAAGTGAGTTATGCATAGATTTTTAGCGAACAAAAGAGATGATAACTACACTCAGTTGGTGGCAATTCTACAAAAATACCATCAACTCGGATGCAACAAGTCCCTAAAAATCCATTTTCTTCACTTCCATCTCGATTTATTCCCACTTAGTTGTGGAGCTGTCAGTGATGAGCACGGAGAAAGGTTCCATCAGAATATTTCTATGATGGAACAGGAGACATCAGTGCCGCTGAAATGAAGTAATGCTTGCGGATTACTGTTGGTTTTTGTGTAGGGATGCTTCAGAACTCACAAGAGGGAAGCCAAAAGACAGCGATCTCATGAAGCCACCAATTGATGCTCTGTAAATCCAACCACCTGGTAGTTGTTCTTTTATCAATTTAGGATATAACTGTCATTAAAAAAAGAACGATCACACTTCTAACGTTGTTGGCATATGTAATTAATAATTACCGTTTTCTCTTAATTCTTTAAAATGAAAAACTTTTACTTTTTCTTTGCATATTAGTTTTTTCCAACCTAAAATTAGTAAGAATTGACTCATGAAGTGAAGGAAACATTACACAATCTTTTATTAGGGTCGTGTATTGCGTTTCCGGTTTCATTTCCAAAAAGGAATGCCCCAATCACTCCATCAACATAAAGTCCATACCATACTGTTATTCTTTGAGTATGCATAAGCCGCTCTGGAATGAGCCGAACATTGTTTACATCCCAAATGAAACAATTTTACTTATTCACATAGCTACTAAGATTGAAATGCCTATTGTCGCTAAAAATGATTTTCTTAGCAAAAATTCCGCCAACTTTTTGATTCTCTAATAGTCAATCGGCAACTATACTCGGAGTTTCAAATGGTCGTTTGACTTTAATCCCTTAGCAAAACCTTGAATGGGTACAGATGCAGGTCTTTTGTTAAAATCCTCTGCATGGTGCTTTTTAAAATGTTGAGTTGTAGTGACCGACGGCGCACCGAGGTTTTTGGACGTCCCGTCACACTATCGTTCGCGGAGGGAATGTTTTGAGCTGAATGAACGGTGTAAGATGGGTTTGTTTTCTTTTGTTGTCTCTAACAGATCCTTTTTTAATTAGTTTTTTAACAGTTGTTTCATTTGGTGTATTTATCTTTCTGCAAATGCCACGCAATTTGCTCACAGTCTTGGCTAAACATTTTCCGTGGTTGTAATAAATTTTAACAATTGCCACTCGCTCCTTTGTCGAGTAGCGCTCCACATGTACTAACCGCGATGTGTGTACTACAAAATGCCACTAAGCAGAACGCTGCCAACTTTGCAGCAAAAAAATGGCGAACAATTTAAGTCCTGCGTTTCTTTTGGGGAATCCGTTAAAAAAGTAATATAATTGCAGTTACTTGAAGCGTATTTTAATTTTTATTTAAAGTATAGCAACAAAAAATTAAATCAAGTATCTTGTAAATTGCTGTTTCTAGTTATCCGAAGAGTTTAGTAGACAATTATGATTTTTGCGGGGAAAAAATGTTACTAAATATGACAAAACAATTTGTTAATTATTTTGTATTTTTGGTGATAACTAGGTGTGGTCAGTTCGATCATTTGTTTTGAATATTGACCGCCGCCCCCCTATTCCGCGGCCGATATCGTCTTGAATATCTGCACGCGGCACTCGGCGCCGTCCATAAACTTATCTTATCAGCCGAAATGGATGTAATGCAAATGAAGTATGCCTCCCAGCATTGAGTACATCAGGCAGGCACTTTGCGTCTGGATCCTTCCACGCCGCTCCAGCCGACGCTGAATCGCCGCGACGCCAGCGAGCGCCAGTTATCGGCGTCCTTCGCTCGTGGCCGCACGTGAGTTTCCGGGTTCCGGGCTTTCTCAGCCGGCCTGTTAGTATGCACGAGTTCAAAAACCTTTACTCTTTATCCGAAAGCGCCGATGTAGGGCAGGAATTGTAATCGAACCGCCGTATCTACCCCGCTCGCGGCGTTGCGGGCTGAAAGCTGCCCGATTCGGCCGACCGCGCGCCGGCTCCCGTGCATGTGAATTGTTAAAAAACAATTTGCCGAATCCGACCCCGGCTCGCCGATAAGTACCCGCCAAGTGAGCTCGCCGGATCCGCTTCAAATCCGATTTGAAGCGGGGGCGAAAGTTCGCCCGAAGTTATCTGAAAGCTCTACCCCTGGATAAAATACGGAGGAAGTCACGGGCTATCGCCGCAAAACGCGGCCGAAAAGTAAAGGTAACTGCTTAGTCTCTAGGGCGGCACGGGTCAAATTGGACACGCAAGATTCAAATTTTGCAAAAATAAAATATAATGCGTAGCGCAATAAGATTATTCATTCTGGCATGATATTACTCGAGGATCTACAGAATGAAACGCGCTGCTTGGCAAGTGATTTATTCAGTCTGTTGCGCGCTTGAGAATTATTGTTATTAAAGCTTATTTTGAATTGAACGACAGTTATGGCCCTTGCTTATTGCGCTTTGTAGCAGTCGCTGTTGTTTATGCAAATGTCTGGTGAAAGATAAAATTGTTGAATTATTTAAATGTTTTATTTTTAAAAATTAATTAAATATAAATATAATGACACAAAATGGGAAATCACAGTGCTTAATTGCAACTGTGTTGTTTAGCTGATGAGATCGCGTGCTAAACTCGGCTCATTTTACCAAATTTTGCCGTAATTGGTGGTAGGAAAATGGTCAAGGTATGTTAAGGTATGATATAGAACGAGCGCTGCCGCACCCGTTCTTATGCGGTATAAAATGCAATTTTGCAGCCGGTTTCGGTTTTTCAAATTAATTACGTTCCAGTTGAAATTTAATTTACTTTATTTCGGCTGAAAAGTTCTGTGTTGCTTCAGGAGCTGAATTAGGCCAGCTCCGATAAAGCTGTCGTTTGTTTGTTTGCGCCTTGGAGGCTTCTTCAAGGGCCAAAGTGAAATAAAATCTGAAAGGATGCGCCCGAAACTGCATGTTGAAAATATCACATTTTATTTTCTCCGTTTTGAGTGCTCCCCATTTGTTCTGACAATTGACACTAAATATTTTTAAAAATTATTTTTTGTACACCCCCGTTTCAGGAAATGTTATTAAATATTTTTTATAATATTCAAATTACAGAACAGTTTGCTTATATTATTTTTTATTCTTTACAGCGGCATTATTTTCGTATTTTTCCTTTATTATTAGCAATAACAACTATAGATGAAACGGCTTACCGATTTCATTTCTGAAAACTTTCAGGCTCACACAGCACAGCTCAGCAATTTTGTTTATTACAATGACAAGCAGTAACGAGCTCATCATTTTGCACTGTCTAATTAATGATAAGCCAATTTACGTTTATTTAATAAGGCCGTATCATTCCCTGTCGTGAATTCAACAAAATTTAATATACATTTATGTTGTGCTTGGATTTATATATCTAAGGAGAGAATTTACGTTTTTTTATTCTTTATAGATTCCAATCAGCTTTTAAAAAGATTCTGAAGGTCAATAGATTAAAATGAAAAATTCAAATTAGTACTTTGCAAATTTTACATAAATATTATTATTTGCAATTGAATAAGAGAAACGGCTAGTCACTTCATTAGAGTATTTGTCTCGACATAAAAATTTGCGCGATTAAGGCTACGCAAAATGAGGTTGTAGTTTACAAAATTAAAAATTTAGCAATTTGGTAGATTAAAGCAGTCTTTTCCATTAATCTAAAAAATTAAACAAAACAAGCCGCTGAATACTTCGAAATTAAAAAAAAATAACACAGAATTTGTAGTTGCATTTCGATTTTATTAGAATGTTACTCTTATTTTTATACAAAAATTATATTCTTTAAATAAATCTGAAAACTTGTGCGACTATTAAATTTTTACAGTAATAACAGTAATATTAGATTTTTTATTGATAATTTAATGTACCGCAACAGACACCACATCCTTCTATAAATATTTTATCATTTTTAAAAAATTTACGGAAAATCTAAAGGTGTGTGTAATAGTAAAAATTGGTTATGAATACAGCGTGCCCTAAAAAACACGTTATTTAATTAAGTATATCTTAGTTCATTTTTAATATTTTTTTTTATTAATACCAAAACAAATCTATAATAAATGCAGTTTTACGAAGTGTGCATTCCTTACTTAAGTACGAAATATTATATTGGAAAAATAACGTCCTTCTTGATGTACATACATCCGGAATTTTTTCAAAAGTCTGTATCGCAATTATCGACACTTCTTTAGCTTGTCTACTGTAAAAGGATTTCAAACATATATTTCTATTTGAGGTAATCCCAAAGAAAAATGTTGTTGGCAGACAAATTTGGTGAGCGTAGGAGCGAAAAAACATCGCCGACACGTGCTGCTATTAGGTGTTTAGAAAAGTTTTGTCGAGATGCATGTCGACATAGTTATTGTTATTACAGCCCTTTCTTCTTTAACAAAGAAAGGCTTAGCAATACCTGCTTTCAAAAAACCACACTAATCTGTATGCTTTGCACCATGGAGAGGTGTCTCTGCTGCCCAAAATCGACAGTATTACCTGCTGACATAACCATCCAAATAGAAATGTGCCTCATCAGTCAGCACAGTTATATCATTAAAGCTTCAAGTATTTTGCGTTAGACAAAATCACCTTGAAGCTTTAGATGGAATTCGTAGCAAGCGGAGGAACAAATTCAAATCCATGTTCTCACTACCTCAAAAGCTTTTGGTATTTGAGCCTGAGATAGCTAGTCAATTTCCTCTTCCTAACTGATCCATTTATGCGTAACGATTCAACCTATTGAAGTAATTTGTTACCCTAGGGATTGCCCTATCACGCCCCACATTAAACTGTTGACAGAAAAGACGTTAAAAGTAGCAACAAAATCGTTATTTCCAAAGTGTTCCAAGTTTTATTATATCATGGCTATTAAAACTGAACTCACTAAACTACTCATAGGAGATATGCGGCGGTCGGTGACCTCCTCTTTCCTACTGCTGCCTATTTCAAAAATATGCGTTTTTATTGCTTCAACCAGTACTTGAAAATAAGGTATAGAAATACTAGTGGAAATTGGAACTTTTATTTTACATTTAATTGATGTGTGTTGTAGAATATGAATTAGTTAATAAGCAAATATAATATATATATATATATATAAAAAAAAGTTTTAAGAAGCTATTTTTTATAATTTTATGGTTTTTCGAATCGTATAATGATTTGTTATATGGATTTTACTGACAAATGTATATTCAATTTGAATGGTTGTTCAAAGATCGAGTTCTACAAAGCAACTGCAGTAAATTGTTTTACATTCCAAAAATTTATATCAGTTCTTTGAACTTCATAAAACCTTAGACACCAAATTGCAGAAAAATGTAAGATCTGAAGTTACACAAATTTATAATTTTAGCTAAAGCTTGTAACAATTCCGAAGTGACTCCATTAAAAAAGTTGTTCTGTTTGCTAGCTTGGTTGCTATAAAACATAGAATAAAAAGTAAAAACGTCTTTCATCACAATACAGTTAGTCAATATTTTCTGATTCTACATAAGCAAATAATCATTTCATTGCTGCAGTTTCTTATGTTTGGACACTCAAATAAACTTTAGCTTCTAGTTTATGTAAACACAAGTGTAACAAAAAGAGCAATTGGTAACTTACACACTTTTTGTTACAATTTATAAATTCTGTGTTTTAAATTTTCTTTTTTTCATTAAAGCCGGCACTGTAGTCTTTCTTAATAATTAACTTAATACTAGGCCGTCACATACAACACAGGGTTTCCAGCGACACTGGAACTCGCCCGCATAGGCTTGCGGACAGAGAAGCAATGCTCTTGACAACTGAGCTAGAGCGGCGGTGGTTAGTAAGTTTGCAAATTGTTTTATAACAATTATTTTAGAGTATACATCTTTTATTTACTCTAATAACTTATGTATCTGGACTACAACGCTTTAAAACCATTATAGCCTTTTTTTACTTCTTTTGAAGCCATAAATTTTGAATTTTTTTGATAGATGAGAATGTGACAGGAGGCTGGAGTGAACGAGCAGACATTCCAGCTGTTGCAAAACGTACAGGATGAAAGGGTTGTAAGAGTTGATAGAACAGTTACAAATAAAAAGTTGTGTAGGGGTTGCAGACAAACTACGAGTGGTGGAATGCATTTTCAGAAACATAATAAACAATTCTGTACTACAACTATTTTTACAAAATAACTGAATCAAGTGCTTAAAGATACTATAAATAGACAGAATAAACAAAATGAGGAAATTTTAAGTTCTATTCCATACTTGTATATGTTAATAATTTATGTAAGTTCTATAAGCTTTTTTGTTAAGTAAAGGTTTCGGCAGAATAATAAACATGACAAAAACAAATAACAACACAGATTCTGTCTAATGCTTTATTGTACCGTGACACAGAACAGTGCTTACCAATTTTAAAGATGATATCATCCAAACGTTTGCTCCTACGAACGATATACTCTTGCAGATTTATCTTAGTTTCGCGTTGCTTGTCAAGTAATTTCTACTGGTACTGCTACGATAGTGTTGCGAATAGCATTCTTTAATTCTTAAACAGTTTACGGCCTGCGTTAAAAAAATTCAGTTCTTCGGTGCTCTCACGAAAGGAAATTTGCAAAAGACCAAATCTGGTAAGCTAATTGGTATCCAGTTACCGCGCGCCCTGTTTCCTTCAAAAAATACGGTCCTATGATGCCAAATTTTGTAATAGCACACTAAATAGTTACATACTCATACAGTTATTAAGGATTTTATGGAGTCCAATACCAAAAATTCTGCTTATTGATGCAGCCAGATAAATAAAATGAGCCTTGTTACTACCGAACGAAACAGCATTATACCAGGCGTACTAGTCACACTTTTTAAGTTTCTGAATTACTGTCAGTTTGTATAGACTTAGTATGAGATCGCAATGTAGAATTCCTCATACCTTCCGGTTAGATATTCTCAAGGCGAGTACATTCTCAGCGGCAGAATGTTGTGGCAATGTGACAACGGCCTGCTTCACTGCTGCGATATTCTCGGGTGTCCGAACGCTACAAGGTTTACTGGGTGAATTCTTTTTAAATGCTGAACTAGTCTATATAAAATTGTGCATTTATAACATTATGGTTTTCTTGGTCGGACCTACCCCGAAATGCTTATTAAGTATTTTATTTTTTATGAAAAGAGCGTAATACATTAATAATAATGCAATGCTTATTGCGAAAGCCTTTAAAAGTCTGAATTGGTAAAAAGTAACAACTTACTTTTAGTCTATTAAAATGTGGCAAAATAAATTTGACTAGTTTAAGTTATTTAGAAGATCTAAAATAAAAGAAAATACATTAAACAGTTTAAAAAATATCTTAAGATCACTTGATTTCCAGCTTATTCGATCTGAGTAGTATTGCTGGGAGCCGAATCAAAAGGTACACAAACATAGTTTAGTAATAACATGCTTACCGCTTTCATTTTGTTTTAGTTTTGCCAAATTAGTTGATTACGTTTCTTTGAGATGAAGCTTGCGAGTCTATTTTTTCGTTTTTAAAAATTAGGGCAACTTAATAATTTTTCTAATTAATAAGAGTAAACATAGTTATGGAAACACCCTATATCGTGATGTATGTTGGCTTGATAGGCAAATATAATTAGTTCATACATTTAAAAAGTGTGTTACGTTACAAACTAGTTATGCGCAATGGTAACAAGTTTTCTCCCTTCTTAAAGTAGATAAAAAGAATTTATTATCTGAGTTTTTCAAGTTTCGTAAACCGTTGTTTTTTCCTGACCTAAATAATTTGAGTAAGTCCTCTCTTCATTTATTTTTTTTTGTATTGTGGGACATAACCATTAAAAATTTTACCGTTTATATATTCTCTCTTACTGTGCAATTTTCTTTACCAGTTTTGGTAAAGGCGTTTTTAATTTTTTTTTGTTTTTTCCGGTTTACAATTTATTACCAATGATGTTCTGAATAAAAGGAAAGTGACCATAACCCATTAGAGATCCCTGTTTCTTTTGTGATACTATTATTCTTTCTTTTAAAAAATAAGCCAATAGCACTAAAGTAAGAAAAACCTGATTTTTATTGGACAGCACCACCAATCTTCTTTTAGAACCAAAATGTTCACAGGTGACAACAGTATTTACACCTATCTTGTCATTACTAAAGTTGCACTCTTTTGAAGTGGTTTTTGTTATAAGGAAACTAGGCCATAATAATCTTAACAGAATATTTGCGTTACGGCGTGAAAAGACCACCTTTGGTTTTTTACTCTATATATTCGCAAATAAGCAAGAAATTATTGTAAAAGTTATTGTAATTGTGATTTTAGATTGTTTCACGTAAAACAAGAAAATGGAAACGGGCCAAAAAACTAAAATGGGAAGATATTTGGATTAACGATGATTACACGAAAAAAATCCAAGAGGAAAGAAAAAGTTTGATATCCCGCTTAAAACAGGCAAAACAACAAGGATATAGAGCCTTTCTCAGATACGATAAAATTGTTGTAAATAACGGGCTGTACGGAACAGAGAATTTTGAAAATAATGTAAGTAAAGAAAAAATAAATTAATGTGACAAGAAACATACGGCGAATAAAAGTTCTCCAGAGAGTAAGAAACTCTAATGGAGAAAGTTGCTAGAGCAACAAAAAAATATGAAATATAAATACTGGTCCTGCAGGAAATAAGATGGAAGGGAGAAGATAGGATTGATAAAGAAAATAATATACGTTGACTTACGGAGGTAAATAAAACAAGAACAGCAATTTAAGGGAATTTAAGAAAATAAATGGATGAATTTCAAACATCGGATTAAAAAATGATATAGTCTACATCACGCTTATAAACTCTTGTGAAGAAGAAAAGGATGGGTTTTATGATAAAATAGGAAACTATCCCAAAAACACAATACGTTTATTTTTCTGATGGATTTGAATGCACAGATTGGAAAAGACGAATTTTGGAGAGCAGTATTTGGAGGAGAAACGGTAGATAACAAAACAAACAATGGGACAAGACTGGAAAACTTAGCAACAGAAATGGATATGCACATAGATAGCACGTAATACCAACACAAAATACAACATAATGTAACATGGCCAATTCCTAGTAGAACCACAGAAAACCATATAGATCATATCCTAATAGCTAAAAAGAGACAAAAAATGATACGGGACGAAAAATCGTTCAAAGTAGCAGATGTGGGGACAGATCACGTCCTAGTGATTGCAAAGCTAAAGTTAAAATGGTGGGAAAAAGGAAAAACAAACAATGCGAAATGAAAAATTGAAGTGATCACAGAAAAAAAGCACTATATGAAAAGAAAGTTAAAAACAATTAGCAAAAAAATGAAAGATGAAAATATAGAAGAAGAACGGGACAATATAAAACAATACATTGAAGATGCGGCAGATAAAGTAATAGGCAACAAATCTACGGAAAAAATAAACGAATGGTTTAATAAAGACTACAGAAAAGTAACTCAGACAAGAAAGCCGCCAAAAGTAGTTAAGAAAAAGAAACAGACTCTAGGAGATACCAAGAAATTTAAAAAGGTAGTACAAGATTATTAAAAATAAAGAAAACAAAATGGCTCAAGGAACTAATGGGCGCAATTGAAAAGGATAATAAAAATAACACAAAACTGTATAGATACATCAAAAGACAAATATAAGTAGCATAGATTGGAGACATAATTTTAAGGAAATACTAACAAACAGCAATAAGGTTATAAAACGACACAGACAATGAAGAATTGGACATACCCATGAAAGATAAATTTAATAAATAGCACAGCTTAAGATGAGCAGAAAAGAATAACAAAGTCAATAATTTGATAAAACACGGGGGAGAAATTTTAAGACGAAGAATATTTAAACTACTAATCCACATCTGGAAAAAAAGATACCTAGAGTGGCAAAAAATAATAATAGTACCAATATATAGAAGGGAGACCCAAAAGTTTTGCAAACTACAGGGGGAATCGCCTTACTAACATTGTATATGAGATATTGATTACGCTATTAAATGAAAAACTGATCAATTACACGGTGACACAAAGCTGGCACATAAGTTGGACTTTATGATGTAAGCATTCAAGTAGTATTTTGTGACCTAAATACAGAGTTTGGAACTATTTGCTATTTTATGTTTGCTGTTGCTAATTGTACGGAAATTGTTGATTTGAATAATTCATATTTTTGTTATTGTTTTGCACTTTTTTAATGTACAATTTACAAATTTTAATTTTCACATTTATATTTTGTTTAACAACTTAACAAATTGTCTTATTTGTTTCGGGCCATCTCATTCGCTTCTGTTGGCCACCCCGAAAAATATTTTATTGAATTATCTTTTATGTTGCAAACTAAAGTTATTGTATTGTCAATTGTTATAATTTTTCTGGTTTCACATAATTAACAAGTATTTAATAATGACAAAAATAATAAGCTGGCTAAGTGCTTTTTTTTTAAATAACTATTTATAAATCTTTTACTTAATGTTTACTATTTCCTTTCTTACAATTTGCTTAAGCCAAAATTAAAAAGAAATTAACCTAAAGTTGTACATTTATAATTTTTTTGAATCACAGTTTGTAAAAGTTATTTAATTAACAACCAAATATAAGTTAATTTGTAGTTTATTAAAGGATAAACAGGTTAGATTAATGTTTATTACCATTTTTGATTTTGTTAAAAAAATTGCATAGCAAAAAGCACTGTTAATGGTGTGTATTTGCTATTTATATTTTTTTAGTTTTGGACATTATTTTTAATATTTTCATTAAATGAAATAATAAAATACATAGTCTATCAGATTTTGTTACAAATTGGGAATTTTACAAATTTTATTGTTAACTTAAAGTTAGGTAGTGTAAAGTATTTTTTGATATAATAAAACTCTTAATAACACTTTCATCAATCAGGAAGCAGCACGCATATTTTTATATGTTGGAATATACTAAATATTTTCCGTGTTACGCATGTCTTACTTTGACCTTTGATTAAATTTGTGAAGTTTTCAAAATTTCTCTAAAAATAAAATAAAATTTTAATATATTTTTGTAATAAAAATAAACAAAATGGTAAATATGCAAAGAACGTTTCAAGTTTAGTGTATTACGTAAAACATATTTGTAATATTTTTAAAAATCCGCTTTCCTTTTGATAAGATTTTAAAGAAAATTGAAAAGATCTAATCAAATATTCCAGATAAAATCATCATATTAATACTTTTCGTAAAATCCAAACGTAAAATTAACACATTGTTTTTTTTAAATGAAGAACATTGTGTTACCTTCGGTTAATCGAAAGTGCTACTTATCTTTAATTACGTTAATATTTGCTCCACTATCCCTAATTTGTAAAGTTAGCAAACTAGTTGGTTATTGATAACCTTACGCACACCCTCTGCGTACGCAGAAATTGTTAATATTATGTTAATTTATTACTAGAGTTTTATTTAAGGGTAAATGTTAGCTGAATTATCGTTTCTGTTTATTTTCGTTTCACGCGCTTGCATGTATTTTAATTTGTTGATAAACCTGTCGCTCCCAGCCATACACCTTCGATCGAAATAAAGTTCAGCTTATGTAACCATACAGAACTCCACTGCTTAATTCTTCATTCTGTGATTTTTTAATTTCAACGATTTAATAGATTACTTTCTTATCAAATTAGTAATAATTTGAATAAAGTAAATTCATTTATATTAGTAAAAAATTTATGTGATTGTCAAAAGTATAGTTTGCGCCATTAAATTTTACTTGTTTTATTTCCTTAATAATATAATTTAGTACACCTATAAACTATTATTATTTATTAATTATTTGGTCAATAAATAAAAAAAGTTTTATCTCCGTAAGTGTTGCAACAGTATTTTCTGACTAGAGTTTTATAAACAGTCAGCGAGGAACAATGTATCAAGTCTAGTAAAAATTATTACTGAGCTTTACACAGCAAGATGGAAGGGAATTTTTTAAATAGCTTTTAGAATAAAAGGTTTTGAGTATGTCTAAATTTGAATTGACTCACATAAAGGGAGATGCGAAACAAAAGCTTAGAAGTGTCAATCGTATCAGTTTTATTCATGTACATTTTATAAATGCAAATTAAATTACAACTGTTTTTTGCTTCCAGTAATAAAATACTAAACCGCTGATGCAACTCTTCAGAAATCTTTGGTTTATAAAATAAATTTAAAGAGCTTAGAGCTGTTACCAAAGAAAAGAAAAAGTAAACGAATACTCATTTTGAAAATTATATTGTTTCTAAATATATACTATATATAACTATATCATGTCCTAAAAACAGCAGTTTGTAGCAAATAACAGATTCGACCAGTTTAAGCATAGATAGTAACAACGATGTGTGTCTATAATCTTTCATTTTACGTTTATTACCATTTTAAAGATTTGCTTAACAAAAATTAATTATTAACATAACTCCAAAAATATTTAGCATTTTGATAGATATTGATCTCAAAATTTTAATTTAATTGCAAAATCAAGTTCTCTAGAGCTTTTTAAAATTGTATTGAAGGTTAGAGAATTTTGAGTTAATTTTGCTTCTCTTTTATCTTACAAACGTCATTTTTTTTATTAATTAGTTTTATTAACTATTTGTTAAATCATTTAAAAAAAATTATAAATTAGTAAGCTATTTAAAAGTTTATAATTACAATTTAAGATCTCATGTTCAGTTCTGTTAAAAGTGAGAAAATATTGGAGTAAAGTAGCAGTACATTTAATTTTTAACAAGGGAAGATGATACGAATTAATTTTCACAAAATCAATTTTGGATTTTTTAACATAATGCTGCCACTATCTCCATTAATATTGCTAAATACCAAGTTAATGTTGTTACTTAATACAGTAAAAATTGTTAAATTGCTTAAACTTCAAAAAAACTAAAAAAATCTTACAGAAACTGAGGCGGCTGAGGAAAACAGAGAAGAGGCTCAGCTTATTCACGTTGAAGTCACAAATAAAAAAATTTGTAGTTAGAAACTTTTCCGTCAGAAGTTCTATATCACAGTACCAAATGTGCTTTTTAGTGGCTGATGATAGAGAAATATGTACTGCTCTAAGGATCAAAGAAAATGAGCGCAAGAAAATACTTACAACAAAATTACATTTAGATATAACTGTAAAGATTAGGAATTTTTTCTTAAAAGTGACCAGCACACCATAATCTAATGTTTTTGTGCTAGTGTTGATAAAACGATCCAAAAATATTAAAACCCAAAAATTACATAAGTCGGTTTCAGTCAAGACAAACATGTAAAGATTAACAATTGAAATGACAAAATGTAAACTATCTAGCTTAGTACAAAGAAATTCAACATTTTGGCAATATATAATTAAATGTTAATTAAAATACTATTTAGTGCTTATAGAACTTCTAGAGCTAGAAGTTTCTACAAATGGAGCAATTTTTGAATGTTTTTTATGTAATAAAGAATGCACTTTCAATCGTTAATTTTGTTTTTCCCTTCAAGTTTGAGGCGCAAATTTTTCAGAAATTTATGTTTAAAAAATATTTTACTTTTTTGTGTTTGGATTTTAGTAAGAATGGGTGAAATGTGTCACTCGGTGTTCTGTAAATTATGTTAGAGCTCAGTGTCTGGTGTTAATTATATTCCTTCCTAAACGAAGTGTTTTTACATCAAGCACAGTCTTCCACATCCTTGTTGTCTTATTGAGTCCTTTCCTTGGTCAAAATTATAGAAAGTAATTTATATATGAGAATCCTGCTTAGTACAATGGTTTGAAAAATTATGGATAACTAGATATTTTTAAAAATACTCTGTAAATAGTATTTTTAAGAACTACTAGCTATTATCAAAACATAAGAGAAAGAAAAATAAAGATTGGAGCAAAAAATTAAAAAACTAAAAGTCTAAAAGTAAGGAAATCGTCAGGGATAGATGATATACCAGAAATTGTAAAATAGGCAAGAAAAGCAGAAACAGAGGTATTATGTAAAATATACAAAAAGGAAATGAAATAATGTAAAGTACTTGGATATTGGCAGACGAGTATAAAAGTGCCAATCTATAAAAAAGCAAATATTTATAACTGCACTAACTATAGAAGAATAATGGAAAATTTTTACTGGAATAGAGATTGAATCAACAAATTGATAAAACTATAGTGGTTTAAAAAAATAATATATGTAATGAAATAAATGGGTGAAAGAATAATAAACTGTGAATTACATGTACAAGGTGTCCCACGAGGATGTTTCAAGGCTATTTATAGATTCTTTAAAAAATTTTAAACAAAAATGTTTCAACAAATACGAGCAAAATTCTCAACCATTTTTGAGATATTGATGACGCAAGTTTGGGGTCTTTAGAGGGGATATTTAGTTTATTTTTTAAGCAAAAATTGATTGTTCAAACAATAATTTTCTCGACGGTGGATTGAATGAAATGGTGCCCAAAGTCTCCTGATCTCGATTCTTTGGATTTCTTCTTTTGGGGTCATGCGAAGTCACTTGTGTATGGTAGAAGCAACCCTAATTCAAGGGAAGTTAGTTTAAATCTTGTATTTTGTCAAATTATATTTTAAATAAAATATTTGAAGTGATTATTTTATTTGGTTATTTATTTTTTAAATTGTTTATTATATTTGTTAGAAAATTTTAGGGCAAATAATAATAGAAGTGTAGAATAGTTGTAAATAATTAGCTTAACACAAATTTAATTTACGAGGTATGACAAAGATGCAACCTTTATAGCTCCACACATATTTAAAAGAGTTAGGACCGTTTCGGATGCGAGATTCTTCTCTCGCAATAAAGTTAAAAATACTCTCTGTGCATATTCACACATTCTTACATAAAAAAATTAAAGTATATTTTTTATATAGATTCATTTAATATGAAATTCAATGTTGCTAAAAAAATCGTCCCTTTTAGGCTTATTATTATCATCATATTTAATTTGAATTTGGTTTGTGCATGCAAGGTAACTGTTTTTATACATGTAGTATTTTGATTCCCGTATATGTAGAAATTTTTAACTTTAAACTATACATAGAATTTTTTCTGATTCTTCAAAATGTTGTTCTTGTTTTTAAAAAGAGATACAGGGTCTTGCAGAAGAGTATGGTGTTTTTGAAAGACTGCCACACAATTATTTTCTAACAAATTTTAAAATTTATTGTTTTCAGACAATACTAATGCACTGCTATTAAAGAATATATAACGAAACACAAGAAAAACATAATCAACTGTAAAAAGTCACATCAGTTGGGTGCCGTTCATTTTTTTGTCAAGGCGAAATTGTCCTTTGAATACTCCTTTGAAGCATGCCACCGGGAATCCGTTGAATTTCTCACGTTATGGTTTCGGAAAGGACTTTAAGATTACGAGGTTTGTTTACGTAAACTTTAGCTTTTAAGTATCCCTACAAAAAGCAGTTATAAGCTCACAGGTCTGGCGACCGAGTACCTTACGGTGTCTAGGGAAATGTGGCCTTAAAAACCAATGTTGTTTATGATGTATGGCAAATCGCCCCATCTTGCTGAAACCAAACTGTATTGAGGTTAATGCGCCGTGTTCTTAATTCTGGTAGGAAATAATCATGCAACATGGCAAGGTAAAGATCTGTGTTAACAGACATTGTTCGTCCCTTAAAAAAATAAGGCCCAATATTGCAGTTTTGAGATAAGTCATACCAAACAGTTATTCTTTCGCAGTGCTGCAGTTGTTGTAGCAATTCTTGTGGGTTTTTGGGTGTCCAGTACCAAAAATTCTGTTTGTTTACCGCCCCCGGTAAGTAAAAGTGGGCCTTGTCACTCATGATCAAACGATATCGTCTGCCAGCAAATTTAACATCGTTTTTGCGAACCTATGTCGTTTTGTCGCAGTTCTTAAACAACCATAATCGTGTAGGAATGGAAATGAAAGTTCAAGTGTATGATTCTGTGAACTGACCCGCCTGATATCAAAAAAGTGCGAGCGTGACACCGCCTAGCGGCAAGGGCTGCTTTCCACCCTTGTCTCAATCTTTCATTGTTTTCCGGGGTCCCTACAGTTCGATCACCTCTCCGTGCAGTCCCCGGTCTTAGAGATCCTGTTGTTTATTATTATTCATTCACTTCATAATGGTATTCCGTTTTGAAACGCGACTATGAACGACCAATATTAAAATGGTTTTGAAATAGTCACTATGTGAGCATCACAGAACGGTCCGTTTTAATAAAAGTGTTGTAAAGAAACACACGTTGTGCTATAGACTAAGGCTCCATTACTACTGAAATGATATCTGTCAATAAGTAGATATCAACCACCCGGAAAACATTCGGTCTACCCCAGCTCGCATTTTCAAAGTCTTTGTCGGACTTTGTACAACTTTTACAATTTTTAATAGACAAAAATGTAAATTTTAATATTTATTGCGATATGTGCCTCAAATAATTAATTAACAGGTCAATTGTTCTCCGGAAAATACTAATTAGTGCCTTAACTAACTAACATCATTATTTTAAAAACACATTAACATTAAATTTTGCAGATTTTTTAGTTATTTATAGATTTTTGGATAGACTATGCATGCGCAACTTAATTATTGAACTTCTTTACTAAATTGTAATATTAATTTATAAAAGATCGACAATTTACACAATATTCAAAACAATCTCCCTCGTTTTCGATGCATGTTTGCACCATCTTTCGGGAAGCTGCCGAAATTATATTTGAAGAAAAGGGTTAGTAAACTCAATGCCTTTTTTTAATATATTCGTTTATATTGAAGCGATTGTCAGTCAGGTGATGTTGCAAAGTTACGCAGAGGTAAAAATCTGAAGAGATAAAACACATGTAGGTGATCATTTTCAAAGTGTGTGGTCACATGTCATTTTATGGCAAAATTGCCTGCCTTTTTCTTTGCTGGCAAAAAATCTTTTTGCATCTAGTGCGTCAATAATTATTACTACTTGCTGGTAACATTTGGAAATTACCATTTTACCAGATGAAAGCAACTGGGTATTCAATTGTGCGACATTAGCCGACAGTTTTATAATTATTTACCTGTTTCCCAACAAAAAACTATTTTTTATTGCAAGTGACAATTTAGCAGAGGAAATATTTCTTCTTAAATCTAGAGAAGAATAATTATGTCGTGGTGTCTATTAATGTTCTCAATCATGAGTTCGTGAGAAAACTAAGGGCCTTTCTGGAAAACCTTCTTCAGCTTGTGTAGATACTTATAAATGGTTTTACGTATTATTTTGAGTTTATTTGTGAGCTTTTACCATATGAAATAAAAATAATTTTTCAAAAGTTGTTTCAGTTTGCCAACTTTAACAATCTTTCCACTTTTAAACAGAAATTGATTATTGTGTGTACTATAGAAAACAAAACCTTCCTCTAAAGCCGTATAAATTATTTTATGGGCTGTAATGGCATTTTTTTAGTTGTTGCAAGAAAAAGAGCGAATGTCACAAATTTTATATGTTGCATTACTTTCACGACTAATTTCCATGTTATGTTGGTAGAACAAGCACCTCCTGTAGCGCGATGTAAAACTGACAGATGGCTTTCGACTCCATCAATAGAGGCAAGCTATTAGTAGTAATGAAGAAGCTAGGTATACCGACCAAATTAAAGAGGCTTATAATGATGACGCTTGAAAAAACCAGAGTCAGTGTAAAGACCCGAAAAGGACAGACTGGTGAATTTATAATAGACAAAGGGGTGAAGCAAGGAGATGCGCTTTCGGCCACACTTTTTAATATGTGTATAGAATATACAACGCGGAGAATAAATAAAGGCACAGTAAGGACAGGGGGGACACAACTGTTAGCATATGCAGATGACTTAGTACTGATTGCCAAAGGAAGAGATATATTAAGGAATATGACCGAAGAGTTAATAACAGAGGGACAAAAGTCGGTCTAAGAATAAATGAAGACAAAACAAAAATCATGAGAACGGAAGTAATGCCGCAGAAGGATCCCTAAAAATAAGAAATCACGAATACAAAGAAGTCGACAAATTTAAATACTTAGGGATTATGGTGTCAAGAGATGGAGAAAGGAAACAGAGATAACGGATAAGATAATATCAGCAAACAGGGCCTTCTATGCTAATAAGAAATTATTGAAAAGTAACTGCATTTCAAAAAACCAAAATAAGAATCTATAACACTCTGATAAGACCAATAGTAATGTACGGGCGGAAACAATGTCAATAACGAATAAAGAAGAGGAAAAACTAAGGACAATGGAAAGAAAATATACAGAACTATACTAGGACCAATTAAAAGTGCAGAAAACGAATATAGAACAAGGATGAACTACGAAATAGCACAGGAGATTGAAGTGGACATAGTTAAAAAAATAAAACAGCAGAGAGTAAAATGGCTGGGGCACGTATTAAGGGCTGACCTGCAGGAAACTACGAACATAATCATGAACTGGACACCAGCCGGGAAAAGAAAGAAAGGAAGGCCTAAATCAAGATGGATGGACGAAGTAAAACATGATCTACTAAAGATAGGAATGGGAATGGATGAAATAAGGAGAAAGGCCGGGGACAGAAAAGGGTGGAACAAAATATGCCAGCAGATAAGATGAAAACCGGACGGGCTGATCCCCCGCAAAGGATCTCGAAAGCTTCCTTAGAAGCGGCAAAACCCCTCCAAGGGGTGTTAAGCCATTCATTCATTCATTACTTTTACTACTAATTTCCATGTTATGTGGTAGAACAAGCACCTCCTGTAGCGCGGTGTAAAACTGACAGATGGTGCTGCACTCTGACAATACTATCATTTAATTAAGTTAAGAATTGAGAATTAAGTTGTACAAATTCTCCGTTTGTATTTTTTTATACATTGATTTATATATTCTGTATTACAGTTAAACGAAAAACAATTTTCTTAACAATAAGTCTTTGTTTCGCTTTCCAATTCCGTTGTTTGTTTGCCACTTTTAGGTCTTCTTGGCAATGTGGTAAAAAACACCATGTTTAATAACATGTAGAAAAAGGTGACATGTAGCCAAAAGCCTAAAGAGCGTTCTATTACTTCAGTTACCCAATGATTACTTTTTGAAATATTAGTTGTAATAGCAAGAATTACACTTCTATAACTTCTCTTTAGCTTTTAATTGTTGATCTGATGATTCTGGTCCATCTGAATGTACCCTGATGGTTTTTTCACCACGTTGAATTGCACAATTACCCAACGGCGGGTATAGCCAATATTAATGTTTAGGAAAATTCTTTTATTATTTATTGTTTTATTGATTTTTTCTTTTATTTTTGATTTTCCTCGGACTTACTTATTTTTTATTGTTTCTTATGCCCTGATTACTTTTTAAATCAGTAAATCTTTCTTTATAATTATTGCGTGTTGACTTTTTTAATTGTCTTTATTGAATGCAGTTTTAGTACAATTTTATTTTTATCACTTCTATGTATCTAATTGTATTCTCCTCTTTCATATAATATATGCTTGTTATTGTATGTTTTTTTCTTATTTCATAAGAGTCAATATGAGTCTAAGTATGGAGTTATAGACATTTAAATTCCAAGCAGTATTTTTCTTTTTCTCATAATAAACGCAGCTTTTGTTTTTCTGTTTACAATTTTACTATTTATTTTTTTATTACTTGTTAATACACTACCTAGATATGTGTATTTCGTTATCGTTTTTATTTTTTGATCTTTTACAAGTTACTTTGATAACCTTTATTATCTTTCTTTGTATTTATTAGTACCCGTTTACTTGATAATTTTTATTTTTAGTTTTTTAGTTTATTTCACTTTGTATGTCAAGTAGTTTTTCCACTTCTGTCTTTATATAGATTGTGTTAAAATCTACACTATTTGTTTGTAATAATAGCAGAATACCTCTAGAATTTTGTTTAATGTTGTTTTTGCTTGCAGTTTTATATGCAATAGTTCCCGAAAATTATTCTTTTCTGGGTTTCCATTAATTTTCATTAAAAAATTGTAATTCGTTTTATATTTCTGACTTGGTTGCTTTCTAAGGTCGACCTAAGTTTTATGTTTTGCATCTCTGATTACTAATTATTGCATTAATCCCAATTTAATTGTCTTGCGTATTAGTATAAACTTTTAGTAATTTTATGGCAATTGCTTTTACTCTTTACATTTTAGCTTTCTCATTATATTATATATATATATTTTTTATCGCATTTCTAATATTAGTTCTTTGGTTTTATGCTTTTAGTGTTATTGTTTTATAAATAAGACACATTATAGTTACGTATGTGTCTTCGTTTTTGTTAACTCATGCCGGTAGGATAGTCGATAAGTTGTAGCCAGTATGCTGCCTCTATATAATTCTACCTGACTCGATCAATTTCGTTACGGGCTTCTGGGAGAGCGACGACCTTGAATAGATGGAAAGTATTGAAAGCTTTATTTCACTGAAATTTAATAATTCTTATGATTGCTACAATTAATTTGTTGCGAGTTTAAAAATTTGCTTCTACTGTTTCGACTTGTTTTATCGAGTATTCTAACATTTATTATATCTTCTGCTTTTTTTAACACATCTTTCCTGTCTCATTTTTTAAAAAATATTTTCAACAAATTGCTTTTGTAAAAACTTACTTCTGTTTACTGCACCTTTTCGTAAGGTTTTTACTTGTTTATGTAATATTATTTACTATTTATTTTGCTGTTTGAACTTTATATTGCTTTCGGTTAGTTGTCGTTTTTAATCTATCTATCTGTCCGTTAGTCAACATGATATCATGTTTTATGACCAATTTTTATCAATTTTTTTACTAATTATTGAAATCCAATATAATCTGCTGCCAGAACTTATATTTAATTTAATACACGTTCTCATTTTTATAATAGATTTTCAAAAAAGCATGAATTCATAAATTCACCTGTTTAACCTGTTGATTTCTTTTTGTTATTTTCAGATTTGTCATATTTGTGATAGTTTTTCATCAGCAGGTTTTGAAGATTAGTTTTTTGTAATGCTTTTTATTTCTATTAAATTTTGATTAGATATAATTTATAAATATATTTTTTATTGATCCTACTTTATTTCAAATAAATAATGCTATATTATATTTCTCTATTGTTATTTAATTTATTATTTGTTTAGTTGTATTTTGTATTAATTTTTTTAAAATTTCTTTTTTATATTATCAATTTTGTATTACCAAATGTGTTATTATTTGTGCTCTCAACTTTCTATTATTTGGAGGTTCTTATTCACTGGACTAGCTTTCTTACTTTTACTTTGTTGTTTTATCAGCTTTTTGTAATTGTTATAGTAAGAAATTAATTCTTAACTTGGTTTATATTCTTTTTGATATATTATTTTTCTTTTGTATTTTCATATGCTTTTTCTTTAGTCTAAGAATTGTGTTGTATAGTCTTGCAGCAAACGTTTAAAGTTATTAAAATAATATAACACAGTTCTTGGTTTAGTATTTTTTGTTTCCATTACAGTTATTTGATTTTTTTATAATTGTTGGACTACTGAAGGGATGTATAGTTAAGTATATACTTTTTCTGTAAAAATTCATAACTGTCCTCCACTCTGTTACATTGATACTTCTCATGTCTGACGTCGCCGCATCTAATCGTTTTTTCCTCTGTGTTTCTATTCCTCATTCTCTTTATTCTCTAGCGCTCCAAAATTATGCTAATATGCTCTATCTTAATCTTTGCACTTTAATTTGTTGGATTATGCTACTGTGTTCGTATAATTTGTTTATTTCTTGATTTGTTTTTCGTCCCCATATACTCTTTGCTTTTTGTTCCTTCTAATTTTATTTTATTCTTTTTTGTTCAAACGCATTCGTATACTACCGCTGACCTTGCTATTGTCCTGTATAGTCTTATTTCTGCTACTATAGATTACTTTAACTTTAGTATTCTGCTTAATAAGTTCATTGCTTTGCTTCTCTATTTTATTCTTTTTTCTAATTCTTTGTTTTCTTTATTATTGCTAATAGCTCTTACCCTCAAGTATTCAAAATGGTTCACTCTTTCAACAATATAGATTACCGAATCTAAAATCAGCAACTATAACTAAATTAAATAATACTGTGGATACTGGATCTTCCTGTCTGACTCCGGTTGCTAGTCTAAAACTGTTTGATATTCTTCTGCAGTTAGTTCCCTCTCCCTTTTTTGGAATTGAGTATACTAGGGCATTTCTTCATTGCTGAGGCATTCGTTCTTCATGCCATATTCTTTTTATCAGTGTACTAATTCTTTTTCTAAATTTACCTCCTTCATATTTCAGTCCTTCCGCGGAAATGACGTCTTCTTCGGCACTTTTATTGTACTTTAGCTTTCTGCATTCATTTTCTATCTATTGATCTTGTTTGCTATTGTCTGGTATTTCTACTTCCTTATTTTGTTGTTTCGTAAATTCCCATACTTGACATTTCGTCGAAATACTCCACCTACACTTTTAGTTTCGCTTTCATATTTTCTATTACCTCTTAATGTTTATTCTTCAGGTATGGAATGACATTTTGTGAAGTGGCTCTTGTTTTGATGCATCGTGTGATTGGTTCTCGGGTTATAACGTCAAGAGTTTCCGAACTCCTACCATGGCCTTATAACCCGAAAACGAACCACACAATGCACCATAATACCGCCCGCAAAGTCTTCGCATCTGTCTCTTGTTTTCTTAACAGCCTGGTAAAACTTTTTATTTCTTTATTATTATAATTTTCTTCCATTCCTTCCAGATGCTTATTTATATGGGTTTTCTTGCTATACCTGCTTCTCTTTTCTTTTTAGTATCTCGTATCTTTTTTTATTGTCTACTGTTTTTCTATTTAAGAACATTAATCTTACTTGGTTGGTTCTTCTAGTTCTCTTTTATAATTTTCCGTAAACCACTCCTTGCTTTCTTTGAGTTGTCTAGGTCCTACGTGTTGTTGTAAACTCTCTTAGTTTTTTTTTATTTGTTCCAAATAGTTCTTAATGTTTTTTTCCTGGAAACGTATTTCCAATTTCTTGTTTAACTCTTTCTTTATTTTCTGTATTGTATCCTCTTGGAGCATTTCATCAGAGTTGTACTTTTGTAGCCTTGAACTATTTGGCTTTATCATCGTTCGTAGTTCTTGTTTTAATTTTGCCACTACTACCACTTGGTTTGATTTTAAATCTGCTTTCTAAAGCTTCGTATATCTTTAATATTTCGGTGATATTTGTTTTCTATTAAGAGGTGGTCGATCTGATTATCTGTATTTTTTTGTTCGGCGAGATCCACATTTCTTTGTGATTAAATGATGTGCTGTTCCTTTCCTTGTAGGGCGAATATGTCTATTTTATATCTATCTATTATTTTAACAAGTTTTATAATTGTTCCTTTTTTGTTTGTTCTCCTTACGTCCCATGTTCCTGTTTTAACCACCTCTTTCTTTGTTTTATTATATGTTTGATCTATTTGTTTTTCTATCTGTTTGCTTGTGTTGCTGTTGTCTATTTTCAGAGCCTGTATTTCAATCCGCTTACCTTATCTAGCTTTTAGACTATTTTTTGACTGATTACTTTCTTGAGCATTTATTTCTCTTTGTCACAGTCTATCCTTCATTGTTAATTATTATCTTTTGGAAGCTTATTTTTATTTTATTTTCAGCTGTTAACTCTTTCTTGATCTTTTTTCTTAATTTTTCCTGCATCTCCCTTTTTTCCTTGCTCATATTATCATTTATAAACATTTTCTAGTCTTTTAGACTTCCTTGTTTTTCATTATTTTTTCTTTGTCTGTAGTATTATTTAATTCTATTAAGTATGCTTTACTACTTAGCATTCTTGCTTCCTTTGTTTTTATTTTTTTTGTATAGTCCTAGATATAAAGTTTTCTATTTCTTCCTTAATTAAATTTTAATTGTGTGTCGCTACTTCTATTTCTTGGATTACGACATTGTTTTCTGTTTTTTTGCCCCAATGCTTTGTTTTCTTGTTTCATTTGTTTGCTTTTTTTCCACAAGTTTTTTTACTTCTTTTCTGTATTCTCTCTGCTCTGCTTTCAATTCTTTTATTTATGTGGTTCAGTTCTATAGCATGTCTAATATCCTGACCATTTTATTCTCTCCCTCTATCGTAAGCATTCTCGGTGTCTTTTACTTCTTCTGAAAAGGCCATTCTTTTCTTTCAAATCTTTTGTTGAGTACTCATCGTTGTCTATGGTGCTATTGCAAGTTGCAATATAGATCACCCGATTTAATTATTTTCCTTTCATTTGTGTATAAACGGAGAATTCTGGCAACATCACCTTTTCCTAGGCCAGAGCTCCCTGCTATGATCAGCTGTTACCTGCTCACATGCTGTTTACAATTGTTTTTACTTCCGCACTAAGTTCACACTTTTATTGTTTTAACTAACCTATTTATATGTATTTATTGCACTACATCCATCGATTCTCAAGATTAATGTAGATGAAAACTCAAATACCACTTATCTTACTTAATGCACCTTTACAGACCAGTAGTCTACTGAAAAGAAGAAGAAGAACTTTGTAACCTTTAGTATTTTTGCATCATATTATTTTTGCTCTACATTGCAGCATTTTAATTTTATATGATTAGTTACAAATTTTGCTTATAACTCTAGTTTTATTTACGTTTTTACAGTTTTTCTATTTCATTTTTAAAAATCACATTAATTTTTATACTTTACCTATATATTATTGATGTAGGGGTTACATGTTTTGATAAATTATCAATATTTTCAAATCAAAAACAGTAAATAATAATAGTAAAAATAAATGGCACCGGAATAACAAAAGTATAATAACATTGCAAAAAAGTAAATAAAATTCGGTAACTTAATATGGGTGTACTCTAAGTACGACCGGCAGGCGCCTTGTTGTTCCTTGTTCAGGTCGACGTTTACTAACAAAAGTTGACTGGACTCTAATGGATGCCTTAGAGATCGATGTCGCGCCGAAATTGAACTTCCTGCCGCGTTTGGAAGTTCCCTGAAAGAGGGCTAACGCCTTCTCATCATCCCGCTAACTAATCGAATCAAGGCGTTAAGGCGCTTTCGACCCCGTTTTCGGTTATGCTTTCCAATGTTTCCGTACGTGCCGTTCGAGTTCGACCACTTACTTAATTGGGACGAATTGGCCTGGCGGCCGGACACCGATGCCTAATTGTCCCATGAAGGGCCGCGTTGTCGTGCTTTGACGCCGCAGTTATGCTAGTCGCCGGAAAGGTTATTAATGGCGGTTTAGCTCGTCGCTTCGAGAACAAGGCCGATCCTCTGGGAAATTTCTGTAAGTGCATAAACACGGCTGGGGCTGTTTCTGAACGAACGGTCAAATCCTGCCCGCTTTAATCTCGTAACTAAGTTTTCAGCCGTCGTCGCCGCTTTTCTAGTCCAAATCCTGAGAGCCATTCAATGCCGTCGAGTGTCGTGCGGCTGAATGAAACGCTAAAGCATGGAAGGCCTGCTACTGGGGATTCTTTTGTAAATACCCAAAATGAGTATTTTTAAACAGCGCTCTTAAGAGAATTTAGCGCCGCGTTTTTGCATCGAGACCTCCTTTTCCTTGAAAAACAGAACTTTAAGGTTGTGCTGCAGGAGTCTGTAAAGTGGCTTCTAGAGGACCACATTATCACAAGCGGTGGCAAAAACGTTATACTTGTGTTCGGACGAGTAAAGTGCACCCTTTTATCATCCTCTCCCGTCATAATATGCTGATAACGGTAGTGATATAAAGGGCTTTTAATCAGCAGTGCATTTATAATTTTTTGCTGCATTACATTTAGTAACGATGTATCAACTGTTATTTTAATTGAACAGAAGTTTTAAATTTGATATTTTTATTGTAACATTATTTGTATTGTTTTAATCGTATTTAAAAAATAATTACAAAAATATTAAAATTCAATTGATTACTGAAGTTAAAATTTTTACTATAGTATAGTAGAAATTAATATAAGTTAAAATAACAACTTGTAATAACAGATCTTAATTTCAAAGTTTTTCCGATCAAAAATAAAGAAATAGTAAGTTTGTTCCAAAAGTAATAAAATTTTTTTAAGGGCATATAAGAGGTAAGCGCAAAAGTTTCCGGTATGACTATATTTCAGTAACAATAGATACAATATATAGCGGAAGTTTTAGATAGCGCCATTTGTGTTTGAATATTCGTAAAAATTGTAGCAACAGTCCCCTGATTTGAAAGTACCGCTTTATTTTGCATAACGTTGAAAATTAAGTATTAAGCTAAAGAATGATATTAAACAATGTTTAGATTTTTTTCAAAATCTACTGCAAATGAAGGGCAAAACAATTTCTTATTTGTCGAGAAAATAGTGAAGACGAACCAAGTGCAGGTCGCCTAGTTGAAGTAATTAGGATGAAAATGTTGTTCTTGTCGAGCTTAAGATGTTGAAAGATAGAAAAACTAAAATTAAAAGAACAATCAGCAAGATTAGGGCTGTTCAATGCAGTCGTGCGGCATGTTGCTCTTGAGTACCTTTATATGAATAAGGTTAGGGTCAGATTTGTAGTGACATCTGTCGTAACAATAAAGAAGACGTTTTTAAATTTATTCTATACTACGATCTCCAAATAAAAAAAGATTTAATGGACTGGACGAAAAATGGTCAAAAAGGCAAAGGTGTTCCAATCGATGAAAAAGATTATGGCAGCGATTTTTGGGATTTAAAAATTTTTATCAATTTATTTTAAAGAAAGGAGCACAGTGGCAAATATAGAGTGTTGTGCCAGATTATTGCATAAATTGCGCGTTGTCATGAAAAAAAGAGAAGTGGCATGCTGCTCAAATTTGTTCATAAGACTCCAATTGGCTAAATTGCTACAAAGGACTACGGCTCCTTATTCACTTTACAGCCCAAATCGAGCCTCCAGTTATTACTATATATTTTCAATTATGAAAAAGGATCTTTAAGATTTAACAAAAATGAAGAATTGAATGGAGCTACATTAAAGTATTTTCCAGATTAAACTTCAAAGTATATTTCCAAGGGTAAATGCTAATTTTGAGATGCAAAAAATAACCCTTTTGTTTTATTTTTCTAACTCCTGGAAAAGAGCCTGTCCGAAAACATTTGACGCCTACTTCATCTGCAATTACAACTTATTATTTTTTAAATACCCTCCTTTTGATCAAATACAAAGATTTCAGTCAAGGAAGTTTTTACGTGAGATGTTCAAATCCATCTTTGCAGGTATGTAGATGTTTTTAATCTCCCAAAATAATATCCTTTAAGGTAGTGCTTTGAAAAATAGGAAAACATTATCAGACAAGACTGAACAATGAAAGAAAACCATGTAAAATTTTTTAGTCAAATTTCCTTTACAAACTTATTACATTATGCCTTAACGATTCGTCGTATCGAAAGAACTTGTTTGCAATTTTGCTGCAGACATGCACAACAATTTTTCTTAAACCCTAGAGAATCTGCAGATAAAATGTTTATTTCACATTTTGCCTGCGAGACAAATTTCTTATAAATATCTTTCTTTTATATGAAAAATAATTTCTTTATTTATCTGTGTGTTTCTGTGAACTCTGCAATTTTACTCAAAAACTTAAGTTTTATATCAAATTATTCTTCTCTGGAAAAATTACACACATAATTTTTCAGTTCTGCATAAATTTTTCTTTGTGCAAATCTTTCATGGTGATCCTTTAAACATTTTTCTTGTAAACTCTCTCCTCTGTAATTAGTTATACGCTCAAATATTGTTACTGATTTACAAATTCTTCTCATATTTCGTATTTTTCAAATTATTTAAAGTTAAAGAACGCCCTGTGTGATGTTTCGCTTAAATTTCGACCCTCCGTTTTCAATGTTTTGCGCTGTTTGAAGATAAAGCCATATCTGCAAATTCAAACTTTTTGAAACTAATTTTTCGACTTTTAAGATGAATTGTATTGTGTAATGCTGCTCAGAAAAAAATTAAATTTGCTAATGTAAATTGGCGTAAAATAGTGTTGTATCACCCTCGCACAACAATGTTCCTGGTTATAATACCAAAATTAACGTGGGTACATCCACTGTAAGTTAAAAATTGCTTTCTTGTAGGTAAAAAAGATATAGACTACGAAATAACCGTCTTGTATTTTAAACGCAAATACGTTTTTATCTATGTTAGGTTAAAACACAAATAATTACAAGTGAACCACTTAACAGAAATACTATTTTGTGACGAATAGTATATTGAAAGATTTTTAAGGAAGAATGTGCACCAATATGTATAGGGTTATCAAGGAAAATCCGGAATTTTTTAGGTTGTATTGTGGGAAAATCGAAAAACCGCCTTATGCGCATGCCCTTTTAGGTAACAATAAGTTAGTTTCACACATTTTATAATCCGCGATTGTCAATAAAATAAGTTGACAGAAATTATTGCGTAATTTAGCTACAAAAAGACGATGTATTATAAGAGATATAGGAAATATGACCACGAGGAGGAAGTAGTTGATTACAAGGTAAGAGAAATGATGAATTCGTCAGTCAAATAAAAGAAGGTCCATAAGGGTACTGGTCGGAACATGACTGACCTGGCAAAAGAAATAAGCGTGGCGAGGAAAGTACAACTCTGACTGAGAGAAACAAAATGAACAGGAAGTTAAAGCTTCAAGCATTGCCGAACAACAGTGATAAGACTATTTTCCGAAGAAAAAAATTTCATTAATGTGATTATAAGCAATAAAGAGGATATACCATAACTGTCTATTTTTTTGAGGAAGGATTGGATTTGATCGTCGATATCTATATCAACGTGTTGGAGACGGTTGAAAAACCCTAGATAGAGGAGGTAGTCGCTGGGAGTACATATATATTCCAGCAAAACTTTGCTTCAGCCCACATGGCAAAGGAGACCCAGGGATGGCTATATGACAATTTGTGTTACCACTGGTCTCCAGACTTGTGGCTACTCTCTATCTCTGATTGCAATCCCATAGACTATTACTTGAAGCGAAGGTCCATGAGAAAGGCAGCTTAAGAGTTTCCATCATAAATGTTGCAGCACACACGGAGAAGGAAAATGTTGAGTTGGGGTGCAGTGGGCTTAATACACTGAATAATATGAGTCTAAATACTATTTATTTAAATTGTGCAAAGTTTTCTCTAAATAAATTTAATTTTTCTTGTATTTTAATGTCATTTTTATTGTTTAGTCGTTTTCCGAATTTACCTCTACGATCTTGTATACTCCTTACAACTTCCAGCTATTGTTAAGGTATGTAAATGCATGTCTGACCAAGAAGTTGTTATCGAATTTGGGATAGTAGAACTGACTTTGAAAATGTATTTTTTATTTTTTGTAGATAGTGCACCTTGTTACAGGAATAAAACTAATTTAATGCTGAATATCCACTAAAAAAATTAACGGACTGGAGTGGACAGCGCAAAATTCGGATTTCAGTTTAACAGATAGAAAATATCATATCTAAAAAACAAACTTACAACAACAATTGAATTAGTCAAATGTTTAATTGAAGCTTGGTATAACTGTACTTCGAGTTACAGAAGTTGATGTATTCCCTGCCCAACAAATAAGAATTGGTTATCAAATATAAAAAAACCGACCAATCAAATATTAATATTCGTTCCATTTAAGTAATATACTATTTAATATTTTTATATCCTTTGTGTTACATAATTTATCTAATCTATATAATTTTGTAATTGTGATATATTGGACTTTCAATTGTATTTTTTTAAATCAAAATTTATGTGACACTTTCTTTATAAAATGAATATAACAAAATAGTTTTTGTGCAACATAGAAAGCAAGAGTTCAAAAATTTGATAATAGTGTAATATATAATCAGTTTTTAATTTTTCTAGTAATGCAAGATTTTACTACTATACGTAGTACTGCATATATAATATAATAAAAATCTTAGATAATTGATTCTTAGGGCAGCCGCTGTAGTCTAGTGGTCATGAGTATTATTTCTCTGTCCGGAGACCTAGCTTTAGTGAGTTCGAGTCTCGCTCGAAAGATATGATTACATCCTTTTATTCTTGAGATCACTGGAGTATCATCTGCATATCCTCTATATATTTGTTTTGTTTAAACGGATTTACTGAGGTGAGTTGCGTTGGATGAGTACCTGGCTGGAATTAGCAACATTGAGGTCATGATAAGTTTATTGTGTTTTTCAATATGCTGAACTTAATCCTAATACTTCACAGGCACTTATATGCTCTATTGAAACTTTAATTGTCTTGGTTGCAGTCCACAGTTGAAAATTGGCTAGAAACCCATAATGGGTTTTACTTTCCGCCATACCTGGTCTTTTCAGTTCTAAGAGTTTGAAGTCTTGTCAAATCAGAAGAATTTTTCTCTTGCCATTTCATTATTAGAAATATATAAATCACCTTCTATGATGAAAACACTACCTGGAACACAATAGTTCAGATATGTTGGATTTCTATTTTTTTTACAAAGATTTATTTTTTATTTTAAACTAATAATATTGATAGACCAACTAAAGAAGATTATATTAGATAATATTCCGTTTCTAAGAACTACGTCTTCAATCGTATGAAATTGATGACCATTTTCGTTCAAGTGACAGTGTTCTTAGTCAAACGTGCGAGAAAGAAGTTTCTTTAAAATTTTCTAAATCTACAGTTTTTAGCAATTTTAAAATATTTTGCTTAATTGATAAAGTTGATAGCATCAAGTAACACCATTTAGTAGACGTTTATCTATATTACAATCTGACCAAAAAGTAATTATCTTAAATTAATACAGTTGATTGTCTTAAAACTAAGGATCTACTCACTAGTGCTTTCTAGACACTGATAATTTGTTTATACAATAAATAAACTCAGTAAAATATGACGAATTTACTCTACTTTGCACTATTACTTTACCATTTCAAAGATGATTCTCTCGGCGTTTACATGTCGTTGCTCATGACTTTTGGCAAACTTAGTGATGGCTTGGCTAACGATGTTTTGGTGAAGCTACTCTTTGTAAAATATCAAATGGCATGTCCTGTGTTTCTTATTACTTTATTTTGGAATCTGTGGATGACAAAGATTTTATTCTTTTTGGTCCAATCCTAAAGGTGTATGCTATATGTGCTTACCGGTTTAAATATTTATTTATATACTAATATATTATTATTTATTGTCAAATTAAACTTTAATTTGATTTTTCTTTTTGGCCCAATTATTAATCTGATTAATAGATGGTTTCAATTTACTTTCAGCTTTTTCGTAATTTTTGCCTGCAGCCAAAACGGTGACGTTACTGCAAAGGTGGTATTATATTATGTTATAGTTTAGGTGTATTACTAGTATAGACCAGGTACATCATAGGTCTTAAAATAATATCTAGTGGCATCTGCAGCTTAATTTATTTTATTTTAAAATAAGTCTCTTTCTACGAGGCGCATTCATAAAGTAAGGGCCGTTTGGTCACAGAAAAAAATGTACTCATAAGAAACAAATTTTATTGTCATATTTAGTTAGGTACAATCTTACTTTACTTCTCTACATAATCGCCGTTCACTTCTAAGCATTTTTCGTACCACTGCACCAGCTTCTTTAACCCCTCTGCATAGAAGCTTGCCGCCTGAGAGTTGAACCAGTTGACAACGGCGTTTTTGAGTCCGTCTTCGGTTTCAAAACGTTGTCCACCCAGCCACCGTTTAAAATGCAAGAAGAGGAAGTAGTCGCTAGGTGCAAGGTCGGGACTGTACGGTGGGTGGTCAAAGTTCCCAACGAAAATCTTGAATTTTCTCAATGGTTTTGGCAGCAGTGTGAGGACGCGCGTTATCGTGGAGGAGGATTATGCCAGATGACAGTTTCCCGCGGCGTTTGTTTTGATCGCACGTCTCAAGTGTTTGAGCGTTTCGCAGTACACGTCAGCTGTAATTGTTGTCCCACGTTCCATGAAATCAACCAAAAGAACACCGTCTTTGTCCCAAAAACTGTAGCCATCAATTTTCGACTTGTGTACTGAGTTTGTTTAAGCTTTTCGGTTTTGGTGAGGATGAGTGTCGCCACTGCATCGATTGCAGTTTTGTTTCTGGGTTGGCGTAGGATACCCACGTCTCGTCCCCAGTAACAATGTGAGAAAACAAATCATCTCCATTTTGTTGATAACGGGCCAAAACTTTCGTCCACTAGACATTCTTTGCTCTTTGTGGTGGTCGGTGAGCATTTTGGTACCCACCTTGCACACAATTTGCTGTATGCGAGGTTTTCTGTGACAATATTGTAAACAGTAGTGCGTCCAAGTTGAGGAAATTTGTCAGCCAGGCCACTAATCGTCAATCGACGATCAGATCGCAGTGCTTGGTCCACTTGTGAAACGATTTCATCAGTCTGGATACTGGGCCTGCCACTCCGCTCTTCGTCATGGACATTTGTTCGGCCATTTGTAAAATAACGGCACCATTGTCTAACCTTTCCTTCACTCATAACTGTAGGTCCGTAAACCAGGCATAACTCCCGATGAATTTCAGCAGCCGATGATCCTTTTGCACATAAGAAACGAATCACAGAACGCACTTCACACTTGGCGGGATCAACGATTTTCGCGGCCATTGTTCTTTGCATTCACTGACAACAATACAATTTCAGAATCAAAACAAATGACGCTGTAGCTTCGCAATGAGTCAGTAGATGGCGCTGCAGTGGTAAAACTGTGCTTCGAAGCGCCACTATTTATATGCATGCAAACGGCCCTTACTTTATGAATGCGCCTCGTATTTGTTTCTGAAAGTTTGCCGAAGTTGCCCTTCAACAAGTAGTTCGATACAAAACATCAAAGAAGTTCAAGAGCATGTTGCTGAGAGTCCAGGAACATCATTTCTGCACCGTGGTCAGGAACTGGACATTTTGAGAAGCTGTCTACAGCGTATTCTTACAAAAGATTTTCATCTTGTTGCATAGGTTCAATTGACTTAAGAACTGAAGTCTACTGACCACGCACAGCGGAGAGACTTCGTTGAATGGATTACGGAGCAACGACAAGTGGACGTTGATTTTTCGGATAGTATCATTTTCAGCGATGAGGCTCATTTTTATCTTGGGGGCTTCGTTAATCGTCAAAATTGTCGCATTTGGAGTTCAGAAAATCCACAAGTGATTGTTGAACAACAAATGCATTTACAACGTGTCATTATTTGGTGGGGACTTTGGATCGGAAGCATTATCGGACCATTCTTATTTGAAAATGCGGCTAGTCAAGCAATGACAGTTAATAATCCAGTTTTTTTTGTGCCTAAGTTGCAAGACATGGATATAGACGATATGTGGTTTTAACAAGACGGTACCACATGCCATATAGCCCACAAAACAATTCAGTTACTGGTCGTGTAATTTCCCGTTTTTGTGATCAGATCGTGCTATTTAGCGCTGTTAGACTTCCTTCTTTGAGGTTTTTTTAAAGTCTAAGGTTTATGTCAACAGGCCACACCTTAAAGGAGGAAAAGCGCTGTATCAACGATATTTAGCCATATTTATGCAAAACGGTTATGGAAAATTTTAACAAAAGAGTCCACATGTGCCAGCAAAGACGTGGAGGCCACCTACCCATTATTTTCGAAAATTAACTGGTCTGTCCAAAGTCTACACCAAACAGTGTTTCACAACAATTCTTTTTGTTTACGAACCTGTCGACTTAAAAATGCAAAAGTAAACGTAATCTCTATTTATTAAAAAAATGTGGAAATTAGTTTTATTCTTAGACACTGGTACAACTGTTTATTCAATAAAATTGGCGATAGCATCTTATTAGTGATTATGATATTTTGGTAGAAAGTTACAAACAAAAAATAGGAGAAACAAGTATTGGGAAACATGGAATTGGAAATAGAAATGAAAGGGGACAAACACTTGTCAATTTTTTAGAACAACACAGTCTAAAAGCCATGAATTCCTTCTTTGCCAAAAACCAACATAGAAAATGGACGTGGGATAGCCCGATGGGATTACCAAGAACGAAATAGATTTTATTATTACAGATAAAAGAAATACAGTAACGAACGAAATGGTACTCAATAAAATACAGATTAGTAACCATAGTTTTGTACGAACACGAATTAGGATAAATACGAAACTAGAAAGAAAGAAGTTGATTTCCCCAAAATTTAATACTATACTTATCGAATTGCTGCCTTCAAAGAAAAAAACCTATAGAACTAAATTAGACACGGCAATTTAGAACAACCCTATGAATGAAAATGCTAACGTGGATGAACTGAATAAATACATCACTGATATAACAATACAAACGGCAAAAAATCCTCTTGAAAATATGCCCATAAAAAAGAACTCCAGTAAATTAACGGAAGATACAAAAGATTTAATAGCAAACAGAAACAAGGCAAGGAATAATATAACACCTGAAAAACTTAAAAAAATGAACAAATAAATAAGAAAGTAAGAGCGGATATAGCAGCGCACAACGAAAAAATTATCAAGGACACAATAGAAGCAAATAAGGGCCCAAAAGTCTTCAGAAATAAAACCAAAATAGGAAACACTGAAATTATTTACCTAGAGGACGAAACAGGGAAAACAATAAAACATAGCGAAGAAATTTTAAGATGCATAGAAACATTTTATTCGGACTTATACTTTTCAAAAATACAACAACCAATTGTTAGCCCTAGAGATAGACGGACCGCTCTCACTCGTCATTACACAGAAGATATTTCATCAATATCAAAATACGAAATAAAGACTGCGCTAAAACAGATGAAAAATAATAAAGCCGCAGGATCCCGATAACATAGTAATCGAAATGATTAAAGACACAGGAACACCAATCTTAAACTGCCTAAAGAAACTGTTAAATCATTGTTTGGACACAGGAAAAACACCAGAACAATGGAAGACCGCGAAGGTAATCCTAATATGTAAAAAAGAGAATAAACAATATTTAAAAAACTACCGTCTTATTTCGTTACTGCCACACCTATATAAGCTTATGACCAGAATCATAACGAACAGAATTACAAACAAACTGGATGCTTTCCAACCACCGGAGCAAGCAGGATTCCGCCAGGGATATAGCACCATACATCACATCCATACTATAAAACAAGTGTTGGAAAAATCATACGAGCGTAACATGCCTTTCTATACGGCCTTCGTAGATTTCAAGAAGGCATTTGATACAATAGAAATATGGGTTCTGGTAAATGCATTGAAGCGATGTAGAATTGATTATAGGTACATACAACTAATTAAAGAACTTTACGAAAACTCTACTATAACAATACACACGTTTGATCAAACCAACCCAATTAAAGTTAAAAGAGACATTAGACAAGGGGACTCCATTTTCCCAAAATTGTTTACAAACTTACTAGAAGATGTTTTTAAAACCCTAGATTGGGAAGCAAAAGGTTTAAATATAAATGGTGAATATTTATCACAATTGAGATTCGCTGACGACATAATACTATTATCAAATAACATGACCGAGTTACAAGATTTAGTCATATATTTAAACCAAGCTGCGATGAAAGTAGGACTTAAAATGAATATAGAGAAAACTAAGATAATGCCCAACTGTGACGACGCAGTGCCTATACATATATATATATATATATATATATATATATATATATATATAGGCCAAAAGCTAACTACAACAGACGCTCCCCAAATAACCGAAATAAATAGAAGAATAAGACTCGCTTGGGCAGCGTACGGAAAACTAAGTGACGTATTTAAGTCATCATACCCTCAACATTTTTAACAAAGTTATTTAATTAATACGTACTTCCCATACTTACCTACGCATCCGAAACCTGGAGTTTCACTGAAACTAACCTGGAAAAACTCAAAGTAACGCAGGGACAAATGGAAAGATCAATGTTGGGAGTTAGACTAAGAGACAGGAAAACAAATATCTGGCTTAGAAATAAAACAAAAGTAGAAGACGTGGTAACTCGTATCGCCAAATTAAAGTGGCAATGGGCTGGACACCTAATGAGAAGAGAGGACAATAGATGGAGCAGGAAGATCACAGAATGGAGATCGAGGACTGGTAGAAGATCTCGAGGTAGACCACGTGCAAGGTGGAGGGACGATATCGAGAGAACAGCAGGGAAACAGTGGACGGGACTTACATTCAATAGAATAAAATGGCAACACCTAGGGGAGGCGTTTGTCCAAAAATGGAATAATTTACGCTGAATAATGATGATGATGATGATGTAGGTTTCGGAAGTGTGTGTATTTAATTTTGCTTTGTCATTTGCTATGCCTTACTATAATAGTTTTTCTTCTTTGACTCCGGGCAGATTGTCGATCATTTTTTATAGTCAACTGTTCTATATGTATAAATGGGGCGAGGTTTAAAAAATTTTAAGTAGGTTATTTGGATTGGGATTGGCACTTTTAGTTAACAGATTTATTAGTGGGTTGAATTGGTTGGTTATGGATACCGCAGAGGCTGTTTTAGTATTTTTTCAATACTTGTGTAATGCCGTTTTTGTTTAATTACTTGAATGAGGAGTTACAGACGTATCTTCTTCGCTTTCTTCTTCTTGTGGAAGATAGGTTAGTATTTCCGGGGTTGAACTCCAATGTTTCATATCAGTTTTAAAATTATATGTTTAGTTTTGTGACTGCAAGGAATAGATTGCTGGCTGGTAGTTCACTATTTACGGATTAAGTTGCTGTTAATTTGGTATTGGTTGATAGTTAATATTAGTTTTCGGTATACCATATTTATGGTGGTTTTTAGTATTCGTTGCATGGACAGATTAGCTTGAATTCATTGACTTGAAAATTTTTGCATAGCTTGACATGCTAATATTGACGTTGATTGAAAACTACACTTTTTTGACTAAGAGACCCATTTATACCGAATGCTGTTAATAGCTTTTATATTTTATGTTAGGCAGAGAAAAGAATCCAAGCCCGGCACTGTTTACTTAGTTTTGTATAATATTCTATTTTTAAGTTGGCATTAAATTTAGTTTGCAGGTTTTACTCACTTAGTTATCAGCAAAAGCAGAACTGTTTATTTGGATTCACGGCAGGTCACAGAGCACTCGAATTATCGCAGAGAAGCAGAGTGCCGCGCGTTCTTATTCCTCGAAAGTAAAACAAAAACTAAAGTTAAAACTGAGAAATACTTTTTATACAGTTATTCTAATTTTTTACAATTACAGTAATATAAGTACAAGTAATCATAATTGTTTCAAAATAATAAAATATATTATTGTTTTTTTTCTACTTAATTTTTTTATAACGTGTCTGCTATATTTTGTTGGTGTTATAAGTAAGATATTTTGAAAAATACATTTTAATAATAAAACAACATATGTAGGGTAATTCAAATTAAACTTTAAAATTTGAATTTCGCGCCGTTTGCGTTCTGAAAACGTTGGATGTTTGCATTGTGCAGTTGGTAGCTAAACACATGGAATTTTTCCAAAAATTTATATTGAGCAATAATCATATTTCCTCTGCAATAGTAGAAATCTATGTGCTTCTCATAAAAAGCCAAACTACAAAAATGCATTGTTTGGTATGCATTGTGGGTTGAAGGAATTATTGGTCCCTATTTTTTTGAAGACAGAACTGGTAACTCTGTTACTGCCACAAGATGGAATTATACGTTACCCAGCATATAAAGAATTTATTTTACTTAAAGCTGGATTGTGTTATCTTGCAGAGAGGCGATATGGATTGGTCAGTGTTGCCTTACGATATAAACTGAATAGATTTTTTTTCTGAGGCTATTTATATGAAAACGTTTATGTGAACAACCCTGCTACGGTTCCAGAGCTAAAATAGAACACCAGAGGTATAATTGCTGAAATAAGCCAGATTTATGGAAAAATATTATGAGAAACTTCGCTAAAAGAATGGTGGCATGTTAGCCAAGTCGTAAAGGGTATGTGGTATACTTTATACTGATAACAATAAAATTTGGATTGTTTCAATATTTTGTTTTATTAAAAAAAAACTCTTTGAAGTCTAATTTCAATCACGTTATATAAAAGAACACATCAAAAAGCATTACTATCAACGCTAAAAATTCTTTTGCTTAGTCTATGCTGTCCTTTTGCTAAATATTTTTATACAAATCGGAAAGAATGTTAATTTAATCTGTTAAATGATGTAATTTTAGTAAAAATGTAAGTGTCTGTATACATAAACAAAAGCTGACGATAAACCATGGTTAGTATAAGAGCAACTGTTCGTAAAATTTATAATATAGTTTTATCTAATGATAAAATAAAAATACGCAACATTTAAAACTACAGAAATTTTTTATAAACAAATTTTTAACATTTGAAGTTAGGGTACAAGAAAGGTTCTTATAACATCAATGCCGCATTTGCATGAACTTATTTGGAAGATAACAAAAAGATTTTAAACAATGATTCAAAACCCAAGCATATATCGGAATAGATATATGTCATAAAAGTTTGAATGGTGTGCACGCGTGTCTATTGCTCCGTAAACAAACTCAAATTACAAGCCTTTTCGAGATAAATTTTCACGTAAGTTATAATTCATTCAGGAGAATAGTAGATTTATATTTAAGAAGAGATAAGTGAGATAAATTAAGTAATAACTTACACGTAGTAAACGATAAATGAACATATAAAAGTATATTTAACGTCCACAGATAAGGACATCGCCTCCGAAAGATCGACTTGGGTGATAACACTTTACGCTAGTTGGGCATGTAAATAAGCAACCCAAATTACAAAGTTTGTTTAAAAGCAAGTATATCCAGTAAAGTAAATTTTAAATTAAAAATTAAAATTAAAGTTTAAAAACAAAGGCGCAAACATAATAAAGTAAATAAAATTAACTAAATAAAGTCAAGCAAAATTAAAGATAAAATAATACTATTGTAGCAGAACAAGAAAGGAGAACAGTTAGTCTAGAAAGAGAAATCAGGAAGAAGAATGTCATAATAAAAGGAGTAGTGGATGAAAAAAAAAGAAAATAAAAACGAGACAATACTGCAAAAATGGGCACAAACATAGATATGAGCAAAGATATAAACCAAACAAAAAGATTAAGGAGATATACAAAACACCGGAAAAAACCTATATTCGTCAAACTAACTAGAGTACGAAAGTAGCAATGTTACGAGACGCGAGATAACCCAAAGAGACGGATATTTGTCTATACAAAGACTTTAGTAAGAAAGTGCAGGAGAAAAGAAAGTGCTAATACCTCATGAAATAGGCGCGGAAAAAGAGACTTAGAGCGCAGATACAATATAATAAACTGATGGCCAATGGCGAAGTATATACAACAAAAAATGTAAAAAGCTGGGAAAAACCTGAAAAGGACGTAACTAGCGAAAGTAATTCACAAAAAGGACAATAACGGGAAGGTAGTTTTGAAGAGCAGATAAGAAAAATAATACGCACTACACGAAAAAACCACTAGACACAGATAAGTTGAAGTCTGGTGGTCATGGATCGTACAATAAACTTGGACAGAGATTAAAAAAGTAGTAGCGTATATAAAATAACAAAAAAAAAGAAATAAGCGAGACCAAAAAAATAAATAACAACAAAAACAATCAAGAGAAACAAAACTTAAATATAGGTACATGGAACGACGAGGAGTATAAGAGGAAGAAGCAGTAATAAATATGGTAAACGAGCTAGATAAATATAATATAGAGATATCAACAATACAAAAACACATTCAAAAGTGACAAACATACAAAAAGTTAATAATTATTCATTATTTACAAGTGGGGTTTCTAATAAGAGATACTCTAGAGGAAGAAGTGAAATACCTTGAGCCACAATCTGAAAGGATTTGTTTTATAAGATTTAAAATAATGTATAACAAGATAATGATAACTAATGTTCACGCGCCAACCGAGGAAAAAGAAGGCGAGTTAAAGGACGAGTTATATAAGGTCCTATAGGAAATAGTTAGGAAAACCCCAAAGACAGACTAATAGACTATATGAACGCAAAAAAGGTAGGTAAGAGGTTTACGGAAATATTAAGGAGGGAAGCAAACATGGAGAGAGTAATAATAATGAACTAAGATTAATAACACTTGCTATAAAATAAAAGATGAAAATAATGAGTACACTCTTCAAGCGAAAGGACATTCATAAACGGACGTGGAGAATTTCAAGAAGGAAGAAAACAAACCAAATCGATTATGTAATAATAGAGAAAGAAGAAGCAAAACAAATTAAAAGTAAGGACATATAGAAAAAAGCCCTGATGCAGGCTCAGACCACTTATTAAGAAGTTAAACTAGAAAAATACTTAGTAAACCATAGCATATTATATTAATGGTTTCAAGACAGTTAGTGCAAAAAGACCCTCGTGTTTCTATGTGTATAACAGAAAAACTGAAGTTGAATAGGAATGCAAAAATATTCTTTTACACACTGTCAGAAGACCAGAAAGAAATCTGACAAACCACTAAATTGCAAAGGACCAGAATTAATTTTACATTTGTGTTAAACATTATTGCTAGAAATAAAAATTGGTGCCACCAGTGTGATCTTCAAACGAAGCGCTAAATACCGCACAATAAAGTTATGGTTCTTCAGCCTCCAAAAAAGTAAAGAGCCAACTTATAGAAACAAAGACAATATTGAGCGCATTTTTGGAAACTAGAGATTTGGTACCCTATGAATATCTACCTGAAGAACAAAAGATAAATCGAGGCTTTTAAATCATCTACCTCCAAAGTTTTTCTCTATTGGTTCCTATCTATAACTGTCTCTTCCCATTCAGTAATACTCAAGCTGCGTAGGTTATCTTGTAATTCTTTTTTCTATTGGCTTCGAGGACTCTCCCTTCTTCTTTTTCTTCCTATTTCAGCCCTGTAAATTATATTGGGTGTTCTTTGGCATAACCAGCTGCGTCTCTGTATCTTGACTGCACCAACTATGTTTATTCCCCGTATAGCTCGTATATCTCTTTGTTTTTACGTCTTTTCCATTGTTTTTCAATATATTTTCCACAATAAAATTTCCGTAGTATCTTTCTTCCCCACACTTTTAGTATTAACTCGTCACTCTTCTATAATGTCCACACCTCACATCCATAGGTCACAGTTGGTCGCACAATTGTTTTAAATACTCTTATTTTTGTTGATCACAAAAATGCTTTACTTGTCAAGATGTTTTTAATGTTGTTGCGCTTTTGGGCTTTTTTGGCACTGTTTCCTGGTTCTCTGGTTATCAACATACCCAGATATGTGAACGATTCCACCTGTTCAAAGTTGTACTGCCTAACATCGTCTACTTTAATTAACAAGCTTTGATTTTGTTGGTAAGGTCTCTGGTTCCAATTCATATACTTTGTTTTTATTTCGTTAAAGTTTAACCCCATGTTACGTGCATTCAATACTAATCTTTTAACCACCTCTTGTAATTCTTCCTTTGATCTTATTACAATGGTTAGGTCACTGGCAAATGCCAGACATTAGTGACGTCGCTGATAAATTGTTCCCTCTCTATTTAATTTTGCTTTGTGTATTGTGTATTCAAGGGCAATATTGAACAAGATAACTGATAGCGGGTTGTCATGTCTCAGTCCCTTTTTTCTTTAAACGATCTTGTCAGCAATTTTTTTACTCTGGTCCTGTTTTCTGTTATTTTTAGAGTCATTGCTATTAGAATAACTAATTTCTCCGGTAATTCATGATGTTGAAGTGCAGCAAGTGCAGCGAGTTTATTTGTATGCTTGTTTATAGTCTATGAATAAGAGATATGTAGTTAATTTAAATTCATATCCTGTGGCCTGTATTTACCGTAGCATAAATATGTGGTCTGCTACCGATTCACTCTGGTATTCACCTATGATGTTTTCTGTATACATTTCCAACCTATTTTTGAGGCACGTAGCAAATTTATCTTGTTCATGACATTTAATAATGCGATTTCTCGGTAATTTCCACATATAGTTTTATCGCCTTTTTTAGGAATGGGGCATGTAATCGCTAGATTCCATGATTCCAGTGATCATCTTGTATATCTCGTTGTGTAGCTGATCTCCTCCATACTTCATTGTTTCTACTTGTAGGCCGTCAGGGCTTGCGCTTCTGTTGCTTTTTAGCGTATGTATTATCTTTACTATTTCTTGGAAATCCGGTGCCTCTTCGATTTTGTTGGAAACTTGTTCAGCTTTCTGTGGAGTTTCGACAATTATAGGAGCTTCTTGCTTATTCAGTAGGTCCTCAAAGTATTCAGCCCATTTTTCATTTATTTTCTCTTGTGTGCCTAGCAGTCTTCCATTCTTATCTTTGTGGAATATTGAGTTTGTCTGATATTCTTGTTTGACTTTTTTATCCCTTGGTAGAAGTTTCTAATTTCTCTCCTATTGTATTTTTTTCTATTTTTTCCAGAAATTCTATGTTAGGTTTACGTTTCTTTTCTCTACATAATCTCTTGCACTCTCTTCTTGTATCAATATATTCTCTTATGCCACTCTCCGTACTACGCATCAACATTTTTTTTCTTATCATCTCTTTATCTCTAACTGTTTGTTCACATTCTGAATCAAACCACTGTTTCTGTTTCGTTTGTTTACCGCTTCTCTGTTCATTTACTACCTTCTTGATGCATTTCTCTATTTTTGTACTACATTCTACGTTCTGATGGCCCATTCTTCTTTCTAATTCTTCCGTTATTCTTTTTTTTTGTAACATTCTTGGTCTATTTTGTTGTGTAGATATAGTCTTTTGTATGTGTTTATTAGTTTTCTTTCCTCACGCTTATTAATCAAAATCACTTGTTTTATTTTTTGCTCCTCTGTAGGATCTTACATCTGTAAGATGTTTTTTCGTTTTTTGTTTCAATTAGAACATAATCAATTTGGTTTGTGGTCTTACCATCTCGACTCCTCCAGGCTCTCTTATGTATATTTTTGTGTTGAAAGGCGGTGCTCATTATTTTAATGTTCTTGTCCACAGCAAAGTTAATTAACAGTCTATCGTTTTTATTTGTTTTTCTATGTAAACTATGTTTCCAATTTGTTGGGTGGTATATTGTCTCTTGCCCTACTTTGGCATTACAATCTCCTATTATGATTTTTAGACTATATTTTGGTATTTTGTTATACTCTTTATCCATGCAATTATAATATTGTTATTTGTTGACTGTTATTTCTTTCTCCTCGCTTGGCATATGTACATTTAGAAGACTTATTTTCTGATATTTGCCTCTCAATCTTAACCAACACATTTGATCTGACACTGGGGTAAAGCTTATTACTGCTGACTTTAAACTTTCACTTATTATAAATCCGGTGCAGTCTTCTACTATTACTGCTGCTTTTTAAAAATGTGTACCCTTGTATATCTATTATTTCATTGTCATTATGTTTCGTTTCCTTAATGTTAATATACCGATTTTGTAATTTTCCGTTATGTTAATGAGTTGTTTTATTATTTCTTCTTGGTAGATCCCTCTGACATTCCATGTTGTGCATATCCTTTTTCTTGCCATGTTCGTTTTCTTCTATTTTATCCCCTCTAGCAACTAGTAATTTTTTGGTAGGGATCTAACATTATAATGGTGTTGACTAAATATTATGTGCATATTTTGGATCGTAACATGTTTTAGTAACTTAAAAGAATTACGTTAAAAGGTTGAATATATATAAGGTCTGGGAGGGAGGTGTTACGTTTTTCAAAACATTCTAACACAGATCATAATGTAATTCAGGTGTGAAAATGACGCCATTTAAGTGGTGATCGTTCTTGTCCAGGCATTGTCGCAGGCAGCTAAATAAATTATCGGAACAGCTTTTAAGCGTAACGCGTGGAATTGCTCGACTTTTCGAGTTATGGCTTTCAAAAGAGTTTTAAGAGTAATGTAAAATAAAAATAATCATACAGTGAAAGATCTGATGAGCACGAAAGCCACTCCATATCCCTACGCAATAAAAGGAAGCGGCGTGGCAAATGTTCTCTTAAAAAGCCATAGATTCTCTTGAGGTATGGAAAATAGCTCCTTTTTTTAAAACCAATTTCTATCGAGGGTAATTCAATGTCTTCTCAATTTATGCATAAAAAATTCTCGCAACATTCTTAGGCAACCTTGTGAGTTGACCGTCACAGTGCGTTCGTTTTTTCGAAAAATATAAGGTAGAATTATGTGAAATTGGCCTATTTCGCACCACATAGTTACTTTTTCACTATATAGATATCTTTGATGGACGCAAATTATTTTCCAATCAGTACCGGCAATTTTGTTTATTTACTGGATTTGATAAGTGAAAATGAGCCTCATCGCTTGTTATCAGAACACAGTCATTTTCCAAAGTTTACGACATCGTGTCGGCAAACGTAAACTCCATACATGATTATGTTTCTTCAGTTGTTAAACCACCATAATTTTGTATGGATGATTGTGTAGGTAAAGGTGTAAAATTCGACAAACTGGCATGCACTATGTGAGAGCGTGTCGTATCACAGTTTGTTCAATTCTTTCGACGTCTTCTGGTGTTCTAACGGTCTGATCATTACCAGCTGTGTTCTAGGTCTTGTAGTTCCTTTTGTTCTAAAGTTGTTAAACTATCTCAGTATTAGGTGAGATGGGACGGCACAACGTCGACTAATATCGAAGCGAGTTCGAAATCTTAGTTGTGTCTGCGCTATCGAATGACCGCTGTGACCCTGGCGTGGTAAACAAAGAAGCTTTGTTCAATCTTTTATGGCAACTAAAGGTGTTTTTTGTTAAAAAGGGAGTTTCTCATTAAGCCTAGTTTATAACTCATATTTTAAGAGATAAGTTGATAATTCTGCAGATGTAAAACGGGCTTTAAGCAAAGGAACTGTAGCGTTAATGAGAGATAAAGCCACGTAACGTTTGAAAGCGAAATATTTATTTCAAGTTATTACTGCGCGCTGCTATCGTGTAATTAATACGTTGATTTTGTGAAGCTCCATTTAATTTTCCCTGTGTACAACTAACCACTAAGCAAACTAATTGAGAAAATAAACCGCGATAAGCTACACCAGATAAAAGAAAAAGCCGGAGCTTAATTACTACAAAAAGCACATCGCCGGCGTAGTTTGCACTTGTAAAATGTACTGCAAAACCGGTTGCCGTCTAATTTATAACCTTAATACATGATTTTTGCGAAAACAAGCTTTAAAAGTTGCAGTGTTAAAAATTAATTAATTAATGCTCGTTTGTGCTAAACAATTATTTCATTAAAATTATTACGGACAATTTATAATATTATTTATTTATAAGCTTATTAAATAATTAGTAACAATACATTATATTTTAATTACAATTCTAGAATTAACTTAAATGATTATTACTGCATATTATTAAAAAAGATGAACGAATTTCTTAGGACGTAAAGTATCTAGCTAGGCAATTGAAAATTCATACATTTATTGAAGAAGATACAAAGATATATTATAAATAAAACAATAAGGGTTCGGTATCCTTAAAGTAAAAATTATTATTTATATTTTTCTGAATCTTATTGATGCTCTAAATACTTTTTACTTTTAAAAGTAATTTTAGTTTTGAGAAATTTGATGCCACAGAAAGCCAAATTTAGATTTTAGGGAAAAGCAGGTAATTTTTATTGCAAACATTTTTGAATTTTTTTATAGACTCCATGAAAACTTTAAATTTCTCCTGGAAGTAATTGTATTCTATAAAATGTTATGGATGAGATTGGCTCTCCGATCAGACCCTGCAACAGTGTTTTGTGCGTGATGAAGCGTAACCATTTGTTTTCATAAAGCCAACGACAATTCTTCTATTATTTAAGGTTTGTTAATGTGTTCATTGAGATTAATTAAATAATTTAGCCAAACAAGAACAATTAACACAACCAGAGACCAACTACCCTTACCATGAAAAGTATCATCTTAAAGCAATTGGGTGTCGTTACGCACCACGAGTGATGCGTGGAATTCATTAAGTTAATAAATTGTTTGAATTTAAATAGGACGCAATTTGCGTCGTACCGTGTTTAATGATACAAAAGTTTATTATATTAGAAGAATTATATATTAGAATTATAAAATGATGGCTGTGTAAATGAGAGCGATAAAAAATTACTGCTTATGATAGTTTAATAAAGTACTGGTGCATTAAAGCATTAAAGTCTTCTCTAAATGTAAATTTGGTTTTAGGAATTTGAAGAGTTAGTTATAGAAAGTTTTTTTTGCTTCTCTTGCTTTGACACGTTATATGCTAAGATATTACAATAAAATGTCCTTGCATTGTCAGTTGTCAATCTTTTCGAGTGCGACTAATCCACATTTAACATTCTCAAATATTTGCTTGATATACGTCTTATAAAACTTGAACTGATATCAACAGATTTTAAATAACCTTTGCAATGTGGGTATCACGCTTATATTTATGCAACACTTACTGTATTGTCTTCTAAACCTCTTCGGGTTATTTTGCAGATAAACGTTTAAGTTTAACATGAAAATTTATGAAAATTCATTGATTAACGTGTTTATTTTTTTGTAATATCTGTACTACAGCATAAATGTGGCCGTTTAACACTAACTAAAGCCCGCATTTACTAGGTCACTTTGACATTCCGCAAATTAACAATAGCTGGATTTTTTCGAGCACGCTTTGTATACTAGTGTATAACCACAAAAAATCTTAAAGCTTTAATGTTATGCAAAGTAATTAAAATGTGAAAAAATTAAAAAAGGAATGTAGATAGATAAATCTGAAAGAAATTTAGATAAGAATAATAAATTAAAATTGACAAAAACGACATTAAAACACTAGAAATTTAAGTACAACCTGATTTGAAAATGTGGAAATACAGAATTTCCATAGGAAAACGATGTGAAGTTTATACAGCAAAAGCATCGTTGGTATATTAAGAAAACGGAAAAATTAAGCATTATGTGGCTATTCACAGATATATCAAACAATTGTCAAAAATTGAAGTCTAATTATAATTGCGCAATACTTATTAGAAACTTTAAATTTTTATAAAAAACCCTAACATTATTATTGTGGAACTTATTTCAGGGTATTTATTTCTTTTTAATTTTTGCTTATTTATTATTTGAGTTTAATAAAGTATAAAATTAAATTAAAAAGTGAAGATATAATTTTTAGATTATGTAATAAAATTAAAATTATAATTTTATTGTGACTTTAGTCCACATTCTTAAATGTTTTAATGTATAACAGATTTGTTAGTTTATTAAAAGTACCGGTTCTAGAATGATTTTAACGATTCGATGGGGAAAATAGCTGAGTTCGCCATCATCTACAAGCTTTTAAATACGTTTTAGTGTGTTCCTGTTTTTTTAAATAATAAACTAACATTTATGAAATCTGTGTAATATCTAAAGCTGGAGAAGTATATTCATGAAAGAAAGTAAAAACCACATGTCCGTTACGTCTACAGCGTTTGATATCAAGTAACCGATGCTATATTTTGATGCTTTTTATAGAAAAGTAAAGAAAAAAGCTTGCATCAACGTTGTGCATGCTTCACTTTTGTTTCTTAATTCTTAGAACGAAGATCGAGATCACTATTTTACCAACAATGTTGGAGCTACACATGGAGTAATTTTCTTCCAATTATAGAAACTCCCATATGACAATTATATTTAATTTGTCTGTTTAATATAACAAAATGATTAACGTTTTCAGTGAGTTGTAAACTGGACGAAAATATAGTCATGATCACGTTAAATATTCCACGTAGATAGTAGAGTAGTGATTTAATGATAATGCAAGTGACGGAGCAAATAAGTAAAAAGTGTAGTATAGTTGAAACAGTATTATAAAATAATAATTTAAAATGAAGCTTGACTGATGAGTTGCAGTAAGGCAGGACGTGACAACGCGCGAGTTGATTGTGCTGACGCCCATTAGCCAGATGACGGTGATGAGAAGTGTTTAATGTTTAAAAATTTAGAAAAGAAAATGGATACCAGTAGCGGAATTTACACAAAGCAGATGCCAGCAGTACAAACATGGCTATAAATAGTATTCAAAAAGAAGTCGAAAAACTGGACGAAAGATTTCTACACGAAGACATAGACAATAAATGGGAAATATTTAAAAGAATTTTGAAATCTGCGGCAAAGGCAGTATGTGGGGTAGCCAAAATAAATAACCAAAATAAACAAACAGATTGGTGGAATGAAGATATTAAAAACGAAATTAAAACAAAGAAACGGAAATGGAAAAATTATTTAAATAAGAAAACTGAAGAAGCATACCAAGAATACAAGGAACAAAGGAAGAAAGTTAAAGAAATAATAAAGACAGCTAAAGAAAAGTCATGGGAGAAGTTCGGACACAGAATGGAACACAACAGCAAAGAAAACCAGAAGCTATTTTATAGGGTGCTCAAAATTGTAGAACAGAGAAGAAAACAATACTAAACCAAGTCAAGAATAAAAGAGGTAAACTCATAACCGAAGAAAATGAAGTGATAAAGATATGGAAAGAACACTTCCAAGAAATCCTAACAGTAGATGAAACGGTAACACAAAATTCAAGAGAAGATGAAGAAGGAGAACAAAGAGCAGAAAGAATGGAAGTAATAACGGATGAAGAACCCACAATGAAGGAACTATGTGAAGCAATAAAAACGTTAAGAATGGGAAAACACCTGGACACGACGGAGTAGAGGCAGAAATGCTGAAAACTATGGGAAAATATGGAGCACAAATATTCTTAGACATTTGCAAAGAGGCTTGGAGAACCGGTAGAATACCAAAAGAGTGGGAAGTGGGAATCATATTACCACTGTACAAAAAGGAGATAGACTTAGTTGTCATAACTACCGAGGAATAACACTGTTGAGCATAGCATGCAAGGTTTATGAAAGAATTTTAGAACAGAAACTAAGAAAAGTCCTAGCAAGACAACTAATAGACTCTCAAAGCGGATTCAGAAAGGGACATAGTATACAAGACCACATATTTAGCTTAAAAGAAGTAATAGAAAGAACACTAAAACAAGACAGAAAAGTTTACCTAGCCTTCATTGATTTAGAAAAGCTTTTGACCGCGCACCAAGAAAAAAGATCTGGAAGAGCCTAATTAGAAGGGGTGTAGGAAAACAATTGCTTAATGCCACCAAAAGCATGTACCAAAACTGCAGAACTATGTAAGAACTAGATACTCACAATCGGAAGAGTTCATAACAAGCAATGGCCTAAGACAAGGTGGTGTACTAAGCCCTCTGCTGTTCATACTACTCATGGACGACATTATTAACGCATGTAGGTCAAAAGTAGCGAAATTATGTGTAGGATACAGAAACATGCAACGAATAAACATCTCGGAATGTGCGTTTGCTGATGACGTTGTGATATTCGCACCAAAGGAGAGGGACCTACAATACAATCTGGAAATATGGAAAGAAACGTTAGAGGACTACAACATGAAAATTAACATAGGCAAAACTAAGGTCATGGCAATTGGTAAACAAGAAGAGCAGACAAACATAAAATCAACAACAGTAAATTAGAACAAGTCAAAAGTTTCACATATTTAGGAGTTACTATAGACAGCAAACGAGGACACGAAGCTGAACTAAACAAACGAATAGAAAACACTGCCAAGTTGTACTACGCACTAGGAAAGACATTCTTGAACAACAAAGAGATTTCTAGGAAAACAAAACTCACCATATATAAAAAATTTATCTACCGACATTGACATTTGGGGAATCGTGGGTAACAACGAAGAGACAGGAAAGTAAACTACAAAGTATGGAAATGAAATATCTGAGGAAAGTACTAGGAGTAACCAGAAGAGATAAAATACGAAATCAAATAATTCGAGAAGAACTTAAAGTAGAACCACTGGAAAAAAAAATAGAAACACGACAGCTACAATGGTTAGGACATCTACTTAGAATGGACAAAGATAGACAGGTTAAGAAAATATGGGAATCGAAAGTAGATACTAGTAGAGCAAGAGGAAGACCACGAAAACATGGACAAGAACAATAGAAGAAAAACTTCTTCAGAAAGGAATAACATGGCAAGAAGCGAAGGTAATGGCACAGAACAAAAAGGAGTGGACCAGATTAGTACATACGAGTAGAAATCAAGAATAATTTTAGTTTTAAATATTATGTCAAGAATTAGTTTAGTTTTATTTTGTAAATACATACCTTTACACTGTATGGTAGGAAAGGTCTTGATAATATATATATATAAATAGTATTAATGCATCACTGTGCATATCAGTTATAAAGAAGAAGGCGCTAAAGGAAGTGGCATGGGAAATAGAAAGAAGTAAATCATGTTAAACAAATGAAAGAAAAGTTAAGGATTTGGGGAAAGAAGAAAAAGAAGGCACAGAGAAATAAAAAAAAAACAACCTCAGTTATGTATTGTGAGAAGTAGTGCGGTAGAAAATAAGGAAAAACCCAGAACTTAAAAAAACTAGAAAGGATGCGTAAGACAATAATAAAAAGGCAAACAAAATAGAAATAAGAAAATGGAGAAAAAATAAAAAAGTATAAAGATGATAGAAACACAAAACAAAACAATAAATAATAATTAGTTTTTAGAGAAAGATTAATAAAAATAGGACTGGCTAGGAACTAAGAGCATACTAATTTAGCAGTTTATAAAATTGGAATAAAATTGCGAAAAAGTACAAAAGTTTAAATAAATGGAAGGACGACGTATTCTAATTTATAACGAAATTCTGCAGGTTAAATTTGTTGGGGCTAGAATACGTATCATAATAGAAAAGAAAAAAACGGTTAACGTTAGTAGGTGGAAATAAATACCAAAAAATCAGTATCGCCCAAATAGAAACAAAACTGCAAAAAATAAAAACATTTTTATGCACAACTTAAAAAAATAACGACAATAAGTGCGAAATTAGAACCCTTGAGGAATAAGGAATAGGTCGGGAAGAGTAAACTCTGAAATTAAACCTTATTGGGAAAAGAGTAGAGCAACAATGATAAAGGTTAATAAACTTGTGTACAGCTACACATGTACTAATTGCAAACACTTTTTTAACCATAAAGATTTATGTTTATCTAGATATAACCAACAAGAGGATCAGCATGTATCGATTAAATTATTGACTTGAGAATTTATTAAGAGCCTTAAGATGAAACAACAGATAGAACTGGGGAGCAATCACTAACTTTAGCAATTTGTAAGATAAGGTAAATGGTTCAGTAGCACCATAACATAAAAATATAATTAAAATAATAGAAACGATAAAGATGTGTAAATAAAGGAATAAGATACCTTCAACAGTTATATCAACGGTTATTATAGAAACCTCATTACAAGAAATAAAATAATTATAAAATATAAGTTATTGCTGCTAATCATAGCCAAAAAGGCCTGTGGTAAGATAAAAATTAGGTTAGAACACGTAGTGATTGAAAACTATCAAAAAGATGGTACATTAGCAAATGTTGCTAAAAGCTTTAAGTATCAAAGAGTTAGTTCACCAAATGGAGCACGAGAAACAAATAAAGGGATTAAAAGAAGTGACACAACGAGCAAAAAAAAACACGAAAAAATTAAAATATAAAATTAAAGCAAATTTTAGAGAAAATCAGAGGTGTTTTAATAAGGTTTTAAAGAATATCAGAAATTGGCGATAATAAACATCTCGACAAAAATAGTTGATTAATCTTAATATATCAAAGGAAAATGGAGACATTTGGGGTACATAAAGTAGCAACAGAAATTGTTAGCATAAAAAGGTATGAGTGCAAATAAAAACGAAATAACGATGGATTAAGTAAAAGTAATATTAAAAGGCCTATAGCCTGAAAAAGCAGTAGATTGCAATAACAATGTTCTAATAATATTAAAATTCCTACTGCAGGAGGGATGCAAATTACTGAAAGAATTACGAATTTAGCAAGGAAATGATGTTAAAACTCAAAAAATTAAGAAATGACTATATTTGTGTATTTTCAAATAAAGGGTGGCTGCAAAGCAAGTGATAAATACATATTTTACTAGTAAATGCGGTGGGAATAATTAATAAAAAAAATTTGAAAATTAAATAATGTTAATCAAATAACTAGAACACCAACTGGACGAAGAGCAGGGTAAATTTAGATTAGTTAAAGATACCCAGAATTTAATATTTTTTGTAAGCAGTTGATAGAAAATCAATTGAGAAAATTAGCTCAATAATGGCAAAGTGCGTTCGATAATGTTTTAGGAGAAGTGATCTCAGATTTTCAGTAATACATGAATGCTTTTATAAATTTGTAAGAAATGCTTAAATTTTGTTTACAGAACTACAAGAAATTGTATTAGAACACGAAACTAAATATCAGAAAGCTTTGAAACAAATCTAGATTTGTAGTAATTATTAGAAGACACCAAGTAAATATGAACACGAAAGATGAAACTATAGAATATCGAACACAGAAATCCCTAACTAATGAACTTAGCAGTAATGACATATGCGGATGACTTGTTTTTAGTCACACCTACTAGCCAGGTATTATAGGGGTCTGGAGCTACGAAATACAATAGTTAAAATAAATAAAGCTAATTCTACAAAATACAAAATGTATGGTGTAGTTTAAAACATGATGAGGAAAATAAAAGAAGAACTTCAACCACACTAACAGCAAGGTATTAGGAATTAAAAAATATTACAGTATTAAGCATTAAAAGGGAAATGAACAGACAAATAAATGTGAATGTGTACAAGAGCAGCATGCATATATCATGTACCACAGTATGGATATCTTATATGAGTGGGAACGTATAGGCTCTTAAGGGAGATAATAGAGAAGTAACAGAGGAAATAGAACGACACAGCGCATAACGCTTTGGAAGAAAGAAGCATAAACTAGAAATAAGCGAGGCGACTTGCGGAAAACAGAAAACTTTTGAGAGCTGGAAAAAATATGTTTTACACCTGCATAGTGCTAGACCCTATACAAAAGCTTTTGCAGCTGTTTTCTTATAGCGAGTGAAACTTTTTGAAAAGCATGTTTTTGTTGTTAGCTTTGTAAAATTTATTTCTCGCATTTTCTGTGATTTATGACAATGCGCCCTAGGTAGTAAAACTTTTTTACTTTTTTTGTTATGTCTATTTAGTCATTTGGACATAACATACTATCATATTTATTTTAGATTCATTTCTTTTTATCACATATCCTCTTGTTAATTTATTTTCTATTTTATTAAGCGGTAATTTAAGGTTTTCTTAATATAGCAATAGAATCCGCATAATTTGTCATCTCATTTTTGTTAATATTTTCAATACATGTAATACTACCCTGATTATCCAATAGTTTTCTCACTTGTCTACTCTTTTTTCCTGGTATAGAAATTATGGTTATTAGTAGAATATTTTTGTTTCATATATAATGACTACTATTTGGTAGGTTTTATTTGTTTTTAGATATTGTACCGCTTTTTATATTCAGTATACATTATTGCATCACCCATCTCATATTCCTCTTCGAGTTTTACTTTGTTATATTATATTCTTTATTACTTTATAACTGTTCCAGGTATTGTTTCTACCTTTCTATGATTTATTTTTGTTGCAGTAGAATTTTTCTCTGTCCATTTATAGTGTCGAATATTTTTTCTCGGTTCTTTGAAAAAGTTTTACTACTTTACATGCCGTATGTATGAAATGTTTATAACCATTCAAAGAACGCATTCGACCCCCTGTAGCTCGTCTGAAATCCCTGCATCCTTTATCACAGCCCTTTTATGGGAATGATTTTCGTACGAGTGTCTCCTATTGATTCCGATAACCTATTTACCTCTTCTAAAACGCGTTTAAAATCTATCTAACTCTCCTTTTACAACCTTTAAAAGCGCGTACTTTTCAGCTTATTCTGGCAGACAACAATCTGACTGGAGGTTATAAAAGGGCTGTAAACGGAGCTAGAAAAGCACATTGCGCAAATTTATATCATAGTTACGCCGCAAAATAACTCGTAAGCGTACAAAAATATTGAACAAAGTCGCACTTCAAAGAGTTGTATCAAAAATTGCACGAGTTGCAGACGAGCTGCGGACAGGATATATTTCCTGCAAGATAATATACCATTATTATAAAATAATTGGTTCAAGAAATATAAGGTGCTAAACAGTATGCTGGATAAAATAGTCTGTTTTATTTATTTTTATATTTGTGGAATTAATTACATTGGGCACGTGTTCGGATTAAAATTAATAAAAAAATGAATTAAATGTCAAGGAGTGATTCAAGCATTAAAAAAGGTTACATTTAAAGTAATAAAATTTTAATACAGTCAATCCTCCTATAACGCAGCTAAGTCGTAGCGCGTTATATGGAAACTCAGAAGTATGTATGCATGTACACTAGGGTGTCCTTTATTTCCCAAATCGCGAATTTTTTTGAGAAGACTAGTAAAATGTCTTCTTTTCATTGTAAATAACTATTTTGAAAAAAAAAACTCATTGGTAACCGTATTTTCGCGTGCTTGCAGGCAAATAAAATTTCCTATTTAATTAACGTGGGAAAAACGTCTTTAAACGCTTAAATTTTTTTTTAGAAATTGTAGGTCTTCATATATGTTAACATACCAGGGCAAAACTTCAAAAATCGTGTATTGAATACAGGGAATTTTTTTTGCAACAAGAAAACTATTTTTGGTCTCCAAAAGAATTGAAAAACCAAAAAACAGATCAATAAAATTGACATGCACCTTTATCCATTTTTCGATGCGAAAGTCATGAAATAACGTCAAAATAGTACGAAATTCGTGTTCTACGGAAAATTTACGATCGATTGAGATTTTTCACTGGTATTTTTCTACGTCAAAATGACGATTTTTGAAAGCAAATATGGTTTCCCTAATTTTTTGTCAAAAAACATCAAAATTTAAAAAAAATTACCAAAAATTTTTTGGACGGTCTTTTCATTTACAAGTACCGTAGAAGAACGGCAAAAGTGATGTGGAAACTGTTTTAAGTTTAGTCCCAAGACATGAAGTTACCTTTAAAAAACCCATTGGATGCTCTCATGCACGGTGGATGTCGAAGGCATTATGTATCATTTTGATCTACCTTTTCAGGGATCATTACCCTTTATCAGATGATGAAAAAAACAAGTTGTTTGACATTTGCTTATTTGTAATATTCGTTTATTTAAAACATTGGTTCACCGCTCCTTTGGCGCTGAATGCACCGAAAAATGACCTAGAAAATATATTTGAATACAGAAAAATTGATCCGAAAGTCGCAAATGAATCTCTTCGGAAATTTAAAAATCACCTTTGATATTTAAGCCCAGAGGTCAGCGTTTGATAAGAGAGTTTCAAAAAACACAAAATCGAAAATTGTGGAGAAATTGAGCCTGAATGATGAGATTGATGAAGATAATTTTCCAAACGATGCAAGTAAACAATTTTATGAAAAATTCGTAGAAGAAATGGAAAATTTAAAATATGTCGATATCGATCATTTCATGCTACCTTCGTCCATCAAGCTATTTGATAGATTTAAGATTACTAAAGGTTTTCTTGCCCTCGATATTGATGAATGGGAGAATAATGATTATTACAGAAACGGTAGACAAAAAATAAATGAACTACATGTTGTCAATGATGTCGCAGAAAGAGGCGTAAAACTTACCCAAGATTATATAAATGCATTGGCAAAAAAAGAAAATACCTGATTCAACTTGTAGAAGAATATAATAAGATATATACAAAGGTAATCAAACAAACACTCGTTAAAAAATTTAAAAATTAAGAGATACAATTATTTAAATATTCTATGTAACGAGGTTGTAATTTTAATTCGATATGTGTAAAGAAAAATTTGAATAATAAATCATAAGTATTGTACTAACCCTGTGAATTCTTAGTCATTTACTTGAAATTATTTACTGTTGGAACCTATTTTGAAACATATCCTTTTTTTGATCAAAATAATGGAGACGGTCAACAGACCGCGAGAAAATTTGAAGAATATTTCAAGCTTCAACCATTTTTGAAATCTTATTCAGAAACATAAACTTGAAATATTTTTTGTGAGAATTGGTGGGAGCTTAAAGTTAAAGTTTATGGAAATTTAGAAATTTTTTTAAGTTTTGATATTGGTTTTAACGGATTTGCGAGAGCTTACAATTAGCCTAAACTTACATCGGTCGACTGAGCTTACGTTTCAAATGCTCCAACAATTTTTTTCAGTTTCCACATCACTTGCAGTTCTTCTACGGTATTTGTAAATGAAAAGACCGTCCAAAATTTTTGGTAAATTTTTTTAAATTTTGATGTTTTTTTTGACAAAAAAATTGGAAAAACCATATTTGCTCTCAAAAATTGTTATTTTGATGTAGAAAAATGTCAGAGAAAAATATCAATCGATCGTAAATTTTTCATAGAACACGAATTTCGTACTATTTTGACGTTATTCCATGACTTTCGCATCGAAAAATGGATAAAGGTGCATGGCAATTTCATTGATCTGTTTTTTTTGGGTTCTCAATTTTTTTAGTGACCAGAAATGGTTTTCTTCTTGCAAAAAAAATTTCCCTGTATTCAATATACAGTTTTTGAAGTTTTGCCATGGTATGTTAACATATATGAAGACTCACAATTTGTAAAAAAAATTTGAGCGTTTAAAGACAATTTTCCCATGTTAATCAAATGGGAAGTTTGATTTGCCTGAAGGCACGCGAAAATACGGTTACCAAGAAGTTTTTTTATTTCAAAATAGTTATTTACAACAAAAAGAGGACATTTAACTAGTCCTCTCAAAAAATTCGCGATTTGGGAAATAACAGACACCCCAATGTACACATACGTTCTACGTTACATATATAAAAACTGAATTCTTAAGGCATCATGCTACGATAAATATGAAATAAAATTTAGCTGATACAAAAGACAACAAATGCATTGTTTACATATGTTTAAATTATTGTTATTTAAGAGATATTGTGTAATAATGTCCAATCATGGTAACACAAATCAAGCAAGCAAATTGCACTTTATTAACTACTAATTAAATTATGCATTTACAGGGGAATTCCCTGATAACCGAAATTAATATAAATAAAGAAATCAGGGGATATCCCCAATAATTTCAATTATAAGTGTGTAATACATGCAGTCAAGCCCCCTACAACGCAATTAATTCTTACCGCGTTATAGGGGAGATGTAATATCTGTACCGCGTTATATGGAAACCTCGTTATTAAAGTACGGCGTTATTTATTTATAAATTGTTATTATTAAAGCTTTTGTTGTATCACGTAGATATAATTAAACGATTGTGATGACTATTTAATTTAATATTATCATATTTAGTATATGAAAAACTTAAATTGTTAAACAAACGCGGAAACCATTGTCAATAGTGCGATTTCAAGATATATATTTGCAATAATAACAATTGAAAATAGATTGATAACTGATGTGTGCCCTCAAATCCGATTAATCCAAAGTTTTGTAAAGAGTAGCTCAAATTGAAAGAAGACTTTAAATTTCGTGTTGTTTTCTGTTTTGTTTTTGATAAACGTCATCTACGATTCTTTATCAAATAAATATGGAGGGTTATACGAAGACGCGAGTTGTTATTATCAGGATGGAGTATAAATTTTGAGAAAGTTTTTTGGATACAGTGCAAAACTTTAATTAAATTTTTAGTCGAAATAATGCAACAAAGGTTGATTATAAAATCTGCTAAAATTAGATCTCTAATATATGCAAGACCTTATATTAGCGTGGGGTAAGGTTCTGTAAGATTATTGTTATAGTTAGTTAAAGTACCGCTGCAAATTTAAAAATATAGATTGGATATTGTGCATTACAATGAAAACATTTTATGCGTACAAAATTCAACGAAAGCAAACGTTTAACCTTGCTGGCGTTCTTCACTATCGACAATTTCTCAGTTAATTTTTAGAGCATCATTAAGTTGATGCTTAGTTTAATCGACAGAACATCTTTAGCGATGAGGCGCCTTTTCAACTCTACGTATTCGTAATCAAATGAAACAAAAACATTTGAGGTTCGGAAAATCTTCTCACAATTCATGAAAAGCAAATTAAATGTTGTGGAGTTTGGTCACCTGGTCCTACCTCGGCTGGAAATCCTCCAACTGTGAACGGCGATCGTTATGTTAGATGATAGCCCAGTTTTTTTTTGTTTCAACTGGTTAACATAAATCTAAAATAAATACGGTTTCAGTAGGGTGGTGGTACCTACCATGCAGCTCGAGCAACAGTCGATTTATTGCACCAACAATTTTCTCTTAACGTAATGTTATGAAATTCAGACATCAACTGGTGAGCAAGACTTCTTTTGATATTATTTGAAATCAAAAGTTTATGCCATCAATCCACAAATAGTTGACTATTCTAAAAACTACCATAAGAACTAACATTTTAAATACAAACCGAGGTAGCTATTTATTTGACATATTTTTCGTAATTATAAACTGCGATCTGTGATCTGTGGTTTAATACTCACTACAAATACAATTATAAACGTTCAAGGATAGTGTTGTAAATGTCTTGTTGGATAATTGTTTTTTGCAAATTATTTAACTATCACCATAAAAACACTTCCAGACTTCCACAAACATAGAGTACGATTTTCAGATTGTAATTGAGACTCAAATGGATTTTTACTCGTTTTATTTTGGTTAACTTACATAGAATTTTATAGATTTGATTAGCTTATTGAAAAATATGTTAGATAAGCCAACGTTATTTAATAGTTGTGAGTCAGCTTATTCATCTTTGTTTTGTTTTTTATTTTTACCACGAGTTGTGTTATTTGATTACTTGGTGTATGCATTGAATTGAGATTAAGAACATCTCAAAATTTATAATTTGTTTAATATGTCGGTTACTTGAACAGTTAATTTATTTTTCTTTCTTAATAAAAAATAATAACCTACACGCTGTTTCTATCATCTTTGTTAAGGTTATCCATAGCAATAATAAAATTGTGAGGTTTAATGCAAATAATTCGTTTTTTATATTAAACTTATTTTTAACAAAGTTGCTGAACATATTCTGTCGTATACACAGTTTAACTGACAACTTATTTATTATATCAAGTTTAAGTAGCAATTTTTTCGACAGTTACTCGTAACTATATTTGAATGCAAGGTACAGACTGATTTTACAGCAAGTTTCAGGAAGGATACTTTATCAAAAGCATAAGTTTTTAATCACCACAAAGCGGATGATGTGACTAAAGTAAAAATGATTTTGGACTCCGATCAACTTTTAAAAGTCAAATTAATAGCAAATGAAGTGAAACTTATAAAATCCATTGTGCATGAAATTTTCCCGTCGATACTGCAGAAAGTTTATTCTAAATTGTTTTCTAAAGTTTTGATCCACGAATTTCAAGATTTCTTGTGAGATTTTGAACAGTCTGAGCATTGGAGCCTGATTCTCTTTTAAATGATAAGTAGGTTTTTGAGTATGATTTGAAGACAAAGACAAAGTCTCTAGTGTTTCTTTTGACTCTAAAGTTGTTGCCCATAAGAAATTTGTACCGCCCGGATGGATAGTCAACGCAGTATTTAACCCTTCGTTGTCACACTGGGTCAATTTGACCCGAACTTAAACTTTGCTCGTAAATATTCCAAAAGTATTTTGAAAATTAGCGACCATAAAGCCCTCTGTGATGATTTGGAGTCTCAACTATAGAATAAGATGTTTTCCGCGTACTACATAACATCCAGTGGCAATTGAGCGTCGTTCCAAGTCGGTGTGAGATTATTTTGACCCATACTATGACCTCCTTGTCTGTTGAATAAAAAAATTAAAATAAAGTTTTTTTTTAATAGTGTACTGAGTCAAAAATAGCTTAATAGCTTAATAGCTGGTTTATTTTTATTTATATTTTTTATTTGGAGTGCTCCTTTTTTGTGAAAATGGCGTACAATTTAAGGACACGTGTTCAACGCGTCCTCATGCTTCATGAGCATAAAAATTTTTGCGCCGATGCTTCCTCGGATGAGGATTATATCTTCGAGCAATTAGATACAAATACCTCGAGTTCAGATTACAGTGAAGCCGACGATACTAAAAATGTACCTCTGAATTCACCCAAAAGAGTTAGATATTCGAGTTGTCCCAGTAATAAAGACAGGAAAACGAAAATGCTTGTGCCCTATGTGCGATGATCATCGCGCCTACATTTGTAACAATTGTGCTGGAGTTGAATAAAAATATGTCTTTTAATAAATTAAACTATTTTTTACGATTTATGTACAAAAAATAAATTTTTTGGGTATTGTTTCGCTAAATTTGTTACTTTTCTTTACTCAAAAAACGACCCTGGGCTAGATCTCACAAAGAAAAATCTGCTGAACACTTATTTACTGTATTTCAACCACATCACTCCGACATCAATGATGAGGATATAAAAGAATACCTAGACGTTCCATGTCAGATGACGCTACCTGTCAGACCTTTTTCACCTGCAGAGGCTCAATTCGAGATAAATAAAACAAACAACCATAAAGCACCAGGTTACGACCTTATTACCGGTTAAGTTCTAAAGGTGCTCCCAAAAAAGGCGATAGTATTATTGACAACTATTTATAATCTAATGCTAAGCCTATTGTACTACCCCTACTATGGAAACACGCGCAAATAATAATAGTCCCTAAACCTGGTAAACGACCCGAAGATGTTACTTCATATAGGCCAATTAGTCTTTTGCACATCTTAGGAAAAATGTTTGAGAAACTGTTCCTTAAACGCGTGTTGAATGACACAGATATTTTGTCATATATCACCATCAATTTGGATTCCGCGAAGGGCATTCTCCAATCAAGCAAGTACACAGAATATTAAATCAAATTTCACTGAGCCTTGAAGGAAAAAAGTACTGTGGAGCTGTATTTTTAGATGTTGAACAGGCGTTTGACAAAGTTTGGCATATCGGATTACTTCATAAATTAAAAAGGCTTCTCCCTAGCTATTTTTATTTTTTCCTTAACTCCTATCTTACTGACAGATATTTCACAGTTAAATACAATAATGAATTGTCCAACTATTTCCCTGTCAAATCTGGCGTCCCACAAGGTAGCATCCTCAAACCCCTCCTGTACCAAATGTACACAGCTGACCTACTTTAAGATACAAACACAGTTATCGCCACATTTGCCGATGATACCACCATCCTATCGACGCACGAAGATCCCTACCTAGCAGCTGCAAATCTCCAACAACATCTGAACACCATAAACAAATGGCTTACTAAATGGCGTATTAAAATCAACCCAACTAAATCAGTGCAAATAACATTTACCACGCGATTCAACGTATGTCCGCCAGTCACCTTGGATAATGTAGAAATTCCAACAAAAACAGAAACTAAGTACCTACGATTAGATCTTGATCAGCGTCTTACATGAAAAAAAACATCTTCAAACCATACGCCAGCAATTAAACCTGAAGTTCTGTCAGATGTATTGGTTATTAGGAAGAAAGTCAAAATTGTCAATATCAAATAAGCTGCTGCTTTATAAAACTATCCTGAAGCCCGTTTGGACGTACGGGATTCAGCTATGGGGATATGCTAAACCTACTCGTATTAAAACAATTCAACAATTTCAATCAAAAACTCTTCGTACCATAGTGAATGAATGCACCATGGTATGTAACAAATCAGACACTTCAGGAAGATCTCAGCATTCCCTTTATTACTGAAGAAATTCACCGGTTTACTGAGAATTATCAAGAAAAAATTAGTAATCATCCTAGTGAACTAGTCCACCAACTGTCAAATTATGGAAACGCTGTCCTAAGCTCCCTACGGCGCGGACTTAGCCCCTTCCTTGTTGCTCCGACTCAAATGTAGCTTGTAAGGACACCATTCTGGTACTGCTAAAATATGGAGGGGGTTGTGATAAGTGTTTTAATAGAGATTCCAATTTAAGACATCTAGGCCAGTGCCAGAACCACTGGCAACAATTTTTAATGCTCAAGGATGTTATTATAAAAAATATTTTCTTAAATTATTCTTATTAGCTTCCGAACGTACCTTGTATATAAGAATTGTTTATCTAGATATTCTGGCTTTTAAATTATTGGTATAGCCTTTAACATGTTTAACATAAATGAAATCTATTCATAAAGTTTAGTCTTCTTATTTGTGATTTAGAATCTACTCTCATTAAAATTGATTTAAAGCAGAATACCAACATAATTGTTACTGTTTTCACATATATAACTTTGTTAAGTTATCCAAATATTTGATATTTAATATTTTTATTAACCTTCTTTTATTAAACTTTTGAATTGCCTTTCGATACTTAATCTTTTGTTGAATAAAAATATTGTTTTTGAAGTTCTTTATTTTAAAGTTTCTTCTTTGTATTTAGTGTAATATTTGTCGCGAACTGCTGCCGGTTCCTTTTTCGTTGGGGTGATTGATTAAGTCTTTCAGACATCTTTGTTACATATTGTCGTAAATACGTAAAAGTTTTCTGAAGAACGATAGATTTATTGAAGAAAAATTAAATTTTGTTTTTGCACCTAAATCGTTACTTGAAGTTTTATATATTTTTTAAACTTATTTTGAATTGGTTACTTTGCTTGATAATTTGTAGTTATTATTTTTTTGTAAATTGTATTTAATGACTTGTTGAATCTGTAGACACAAAAACAAAGACCATTAGTATGTAATTATTGATTTTCCTATAATTTCTTATATTTACTTTAATTACTCTACACTTATTGTATCAAAAAATCTGTTATCTTTGTTTCCATTAACTTAAAACACTTTCATTCGATCTGGCCGCAATTTAGATTTAATTTGCTACAGCAACAGACATTTTTATCGACCAGGGTTTTGATTTGCAAACAATGGAGGCACTTCGGCGCTCATGCTCAAATTCAGATTCAGGGCAAAAGCTGCTCGAACAGTTTGCAGCGTTCCCGGGCAACATGTGACATTTTTCATTTTCACGGAGAAGGTAATTTAGCCGGCTAGCTGTCGAAGTGTAATTGGCCCATTTCATTCGATATTTCCGGCGATCGCGTCGGCTGTTGGGGCGTTATGAATGAATCTGACTACATATTGGATGATTTACGGGGATCCTATTTTCGAATCCCGAGCACCGTGTGGCGTGCCATTTCAACAGTTTTTTAAATATATATCTAGATAATGGTCAACTAACGATAATAGTTACTATTAATAGTTTTAATATTATTTTTTTGCCATCTATATTCTTATCTATAGCGAGTTGCATAAAATACTGCTTGTGAAGTTAAAAGTTATTTTATTTTTTTTGTTAAATTTTATAGAATATTAATTTATTATATATATGTATAATTTTAATAGAATGTTAATTTAACATTAATATCAAAAAGTAAAGCAAATAAATGCGAAAAAGAAAATAATAATAAATTCACAACAGTGGTACAGCAAACAGATAACAATACGATAATAGATATATTAAACAAATATTCGAAAAATAAAATAAAGCTAGAAATAAAAAATATAATAATATGAACAAGAAAAACATTAATAGAAAAAATGTAGAAACATAAATTAGCAATATTAGAACTAAGGGAAACAAAACATAGAGACTAGGAATCATAAAATTACTCAAAATTTATTTTTTTTATATTATTTAGTTGTAGCGTCACGAAAAAAAGTTAAAAAGTGAGTAGGAGTAATAATAAACAACTATTTTAATGAAAAGATAATAGACTTCCAAGCAATAACTCTGATAATAATATTGGTTAGTATAAGATTGTAAGAAAAGATAAATATCCAAACAGAAGAAACTGAAGAAGAAATTATTATCATTTTTTAAGAATAATTACAAATGGTAGCTGTAGTGGTCTAGTGGATAGGTCGCTAGACTACGAAACTTAAAAATACGGATTCGAATCTTGCTCTCGCCAATTCGTCGATCATTGGTATTTTTACGGCCCAGCTCAACTCAGATTGCAATTAATAAGGTCAAATTCTGGGGTAATAATAGGCGGTCGGTACGTACCGCCAGCCACGTTACTACCCTTGTGTAGCGTAGGTTCTAGATTGTAGCAGACATTATTACGAGGAACTATTATTATTATAATTAGAAACGGTAGTAGATAGGAAAAGAAAAGAACAGGAAAAAGTCATAATAATAAGAGATTAAAATGGAATAATAAGAAGAATAACAAAGAAGGTAATACGTCATAAGGAGAGAAAAATATAAACAAATAGTAAAAAATAATTGATTTTCGTCAAGAAACTGATTTGTTTATTGGAAATACTTATTAGTGCACGAAAAAATAAATGTAGACTTATATAGTAGAAGAAAGGAATGTAATGGTGATGCAGCGTGTTTACAAGAATTGCAATATGTAAAAAAATAAGTAAAACTTGGTAAAAGTAGAACTAAGAACTCATCACAAATTAGTTGTAGCTAGGGACGTCGAAAGCTAACGTTGCGTTCAGAGAAAAGATTTATACTGAACCCTCAAAATATTTTTAAATAACATTGTATTAAAAATAAAGGTCACTTTTACAATTCCTATAATAACCCAATTTAAATTTTTACTTATATGCGAATGCACATCGAATAACATGCCAGGTTTACTCTAAAAATAAAGAGCAAATTACAATATAATGAAAACAATTTGTAAAACCACGATGTAACCTGGCAGCAGATGACTGTGGACTGTAATGTGCATGTTTGAATAGGGGCAACTGGAAACAATAAAAATGCATAGTTTTTATGTGAAGCTAAACTGTTTGTTTGTAGAATGATGCAATGAGTGCGGTACGAATAAAGGCTTGGTACAAAGGGCTCCGAGATGAATTAGAATCTGTAACATATGATTCGTGTTTTGAAAGACCAGCAAGGAGAACATCAGTTGGCAAGGATCAGCGACTAACAATCAGAGAACTAGGAGATAAACAGAAACTTCCAAAGTTTAATGCACGTAAAATTTTTACGGAAGATCTTTTGCATGAAACGTGTTTTAGAAGAATTTTCTGCGACTACTGTTACCAGAGCAAAAGGAAGATTATGTTGCAATTGCTAACTATTTGTTTCAGACTACTACCAATAAATCAAATTGTTCAATAACATTATAGCCATATATATATATATATATATATATATATATATATATATATATATATATATATATATATATATATACAATATACAATTCGCCAAACAGTCGCCTACTAGAATTCTCTTGGTTTGTATGCGGAGTGCTTACTTTAAAGGTGACTGAAGCTATCTACAATGTTCTTGTATCATTTTTACTAAATATAGATTTTTTGTTATTGTAATTGCATACCTAAGGACTTTTGGAGCAGCCCACGTATTTCTCCTCAAATGTTATTTTAGACAGTCTTTTATCCTGTACAAATGTAAAGAAGTAATGCAATTTTAATTAATACCAATACAGAATCAAATTCTGTGGTCACTGGGTATTTTTAAAAAATTAAAAAGTTATACTGACTTGTAGAATAATAATTAAAGGTTTTCCAGGCCCCTAGAGATGACGGTCGTAGGAAATTCTACCTCCTCTCTTCCTTACTGTTGATAGCCCTGGTTGGTAGAAAAGACAATATAAACTTTAAAATGATAAAATAAGTTGGGAAGAGAGAATACATTATTTCGGTTAATATGTAGCAAAGCTTTAAAGCCTTAAATACAATATTGAGTAAAAACATAGTCTAATAATAGTAATCTAAAAAGAAAGAAATCAAAGAAACTGCAGAAATTATATAGCAATATGCTTGTTCTTAACATGTTTTAAAACGTACACAAGAATTGTTGAGGAAAGAATAAGAAAATGATAGAATTACACTTAGAAGATATTAGCAACATACAGAGCAAACAAATTAAATATTAAAATAGCTACACTCAGCATTCATAGATTTACAATAAGCTTTCTAGACAATAAGATTAGATAGTAGAATAAGGTATATTCTGGTGTGAACGTCACACGACTTTCCTTATCCTATTATTTGGGTAATTCTGGCAAAAATCCTGGACTTCAATTTTTTTTTCGAGTTCCTATTTTACCAACTTTTACTTTAAATTCATGTTTATCTCATGGTAACAAATAATTTTTATTCTCATGAATTTTTTGTATTTTCAACCGTTTAGATTCACGACCGCTTTGCGACCGATTTTGCGACCTTGCGACCAAACGGCTCCGCCGATTTTTACCAAAAGTTTTGCAATGCGTCCCATACCTACATATAACTTGCATACCAAGTTACGGTTCTCGAGATATCCTGTTTACTGACAGACCTACAGACAGACAGACAGACTCATACACACACGAACCAATCGCATTAAACGTTTTTAGTGACTTGAGGCTATAATTCGTCCAGAAATGTGAAAAACTGGGTAGGTTAAATTTCCGACGATTACATTAATTTCCTTATTATAGGATAAGGAAAGTAAAAATGATATTCAAAAATATAATATTCAATAATAGGTAAAATATAACTAAACAGAAAAAAGATTATAAAAATTTGAAATAGAGCAGAGTTAAATATAGTAAACAAAAAATTAAATATACTAACGGCAATAGATACTTATAAAAGTAGAATGTTTATTGTGTGCAGTTGATATAATTAATCAAAAAAAAAAAATATGGATAAACTAAGAATGAAAGTAAATATAAACAAAAGCAAGCTCGTAAAATATAAAAATAATTTGCGTAGATTTACAAACGGATAATAAATATTTAGAAAGTACACTAAGAAATAATAGAAAAACGGATAGTAAAGTTCCAAATATAGTTTGCAATAAATAAGACAATTATGGGAAAGAAAAAAATAAAATTAGATATTAAAAAATGTGTATACAACGCCATAGCTCTACTTATACATATATATGGAAATTAATCTTAGATACTCCAAAAAATAAATAAAAATAAAATAAATACTATAAAACTGAAATACTTAAAAAACGCGTGGAAAAACAAATTAGAATTCCATACAAACAAGGAAATTACAAATAAAATAGAAACAAAACCCACTAATAAAGAGATTTAGAAAGGAGAACACATAATTAGAGTGAAGAAAAGCAGAGTTGTTAAAACAATAATGAAAGCTAATAGAGACAAGAATAGAAGATTAGATGGACCAAAAAGGATATAGGTAGAAAGGTTAGTAGAAATAGAAGAAAAAGAGTTAAAAGAATTGAACAAATTAGGAAATCAGCTACGAACGGATTGGAGCACCAAAAATTAACTTATAGATAAAAGTCAACGAAAGTAAATAAATAACATATATTTAATACTTTTTAAGAGCATAAAAAATAAGGAGAGAAGAAGAAAAAAATTTTATATTCTTTATTTTCTTCCAATTATTGTTGGTTAGCGTAAAGGAACACTTGTTTATCAATTTTGTAGAGTTTAAGACAATATTTTAACTTAATTTCGTTCAATAGATAAAAATATCCAGTAGTTGGATTAGTTTACAAAATAATTGATTTGTTTTCTTTTTTACAAATTTGATTAAGTCTTTGATTTTTTTATATTGTTCTTTATAGTACTATCGCTGTTTCTAGATAAGAGTGTATTGGAGATCACATTTACCCGTTCTCTTAAGGGGACATTCCAATGTGACAAGTTGAAAAATTCGAATTTTTTTTTGACATTTTTCGGTAGTTTTACCAATAAAATTGATATCCTACAATCGGTTTAGGTAATTCCTACCTTGTTGACCAGTTATAACACTTCAAAAGAGAGGCTCAAACTGCGCGCGCTTGAGTTTCGGAACAGGTATAGGGATGAAGCATTCGAGCAGCTATTCCGTGTTTATACCTGCGTCTATTCTTACAGGTATACAGTAGAGACGTCCTTTTTCATAATTTTAAGTAACGGTTTTGTGAAACGACCAGTATTATTTGAGATTTCGTCGTGGAAAGAGCGTTGCTTTTTTCAGAACTTGGATAAGTAAAAAGGAATGAGAAGCAGCGTAGATCATCTTCAAGACGTCCTAGTTATCCTGCTAAAAAGAGAAAATTCCATGGAATTCAACATTCAAATGATACTACAACTGATTTTGCTAGTACATCAGGAAATAAATTGAGAGGGAGTCAAGATGACAGTTTCGCTGTGAGTGAAAGCGACTTTGCCACTTACTGTTTTCTCCAGTTCGCTCTTGTTTTCATCACTCCAAGCTATCGTGAAATGTCGAGATGTGGTTCAAACATCACTTTTTCGAAATATGGTTAACAAGGACTTGGTTTTAAAATCAAATTAGTTTGCCAGTGCGCAGATAGATTCATAGACTCGTGCCATATGATTTTTCATCTTGAAAAACTTTAAACGCGTTTTTCTCGAAACGACATTTTTGCACCTGGTGCAGGTGATTTCTCAAAAACCACCTGGTCTATCGACTTCAAATTTTAACAAGATATTCACTGCTATCATGGCTATGGCTCGAACCTCCAACTTGTTGATATTTTGATTTTAACTTATAATTTCACCTGATTTATGATGCAAAAATGGGTGATTGTTTACACTTTTTCAAGAAACGCCGCCATTTTGTTAATTTTCGATAAAATAAAAAAGTGGAGGTTCGGGACATAGGGACTATGACATAGAATAAGAAACTTGGTAGATTTTCTGTTTCAGATCACCAGGTGGGCCAGAATCACCTGCACCAGCAGCAAACTTTTTTTTAAGATGACTATGTTATATTATAAATAAACAAAGAAATATTTTTCATGACCAAAAAAAAAACATTTTTTTCTACTCTGATCATACCTTTAAGGGAAAAAACGTTTGTCCAATTATTTTCAATAGTCCAAGAGAAAAAAATTGTTGAAATACGCCCTTTTTTTGACGTTCACATTGGGATGTCCCCTTAAATAATGAGCAACTGAATGGTTTGAAGCAGATCTGTACTTTTTTATGTTTACGTATGAAACGCATCTTTTTTATCTATGATCAAATTTGCTAACATTAGAAAAATTTTTGTTTTACATTTACTTTACCCAAAAACAACACACTTCTCAATTGTCTTCAAATGCTTGTAGGTGATATTATTTTCTTATCAAACTTATTTATATCTATTTGAAGGGACAAAACAACTGAAAAATAAAGAAATAAGTTACATAATTTTTTGCGAGTGGTTGATTTTTTAAGAATGGACAGCTTTGCAGTATCGGTAGTTCTTGATTTGAGAAGTGAGCAAAACACTATTATGGTATGCTGATTACATTCTCCAACTGAAGTCTATTTAAATCTTTGGACTAAACCTTTAATGTTCTTGTTTAATTTCTACATATAGTGATTGTCGATTACAAAACTGAGTAGACTACCCATCGCTACCTTATGAAATAAAGCAGCTGGACGTAAGACACTAACAAAGAGGTGCTCCAGGGCACTTTGGATCGGAACTTTGGTAAGCGGGGATAAAAATTGATCATTAGGATTCATCCCTGGGAGATAGCTGGATGTCATCCAATTGGTTGACAAAATGCCCGGAAAAGTATTTGGCCAGTTTGTAGGCAGAGCCACCGATAGCACTGATAACAGGTTACATCATTCTTGTAAATTTTGGGGAGTGTGTATATTCTTGGAGGCAGCGTCTCTGATGTTATTATTCTTTTTTAATGTCGTCATCTAGAAAAGAACTTTTTATCAGTTTACTTCTATCACATAGCATCTGTACTGTAGGATTACGTTTGAGAACAGTTTAGGCTTTCGAACTTCAGCAGTTTGGCCATGTTCTTTGTGTAGCCCCTCTGTGACAATATAACTGCGGCACTGCCTTTGTCCTCTCGTGAGATGATGCTGTTGTCATTCTTGAGTTCACGAAGAGCGTTTAAGTTTGCCTTGGGCAAGTTTTTCTTAGGAAGCTTAGGAAGTCTCGATTTGAACTTCTTCTGTTTTATCCCCTGAAAATATTCTTATGGTTACTTTTACGTTAGTTATGTTGTTGTTAATCGAAAAGAATGTAGTTGTAGATTTTGCAAACTAACTACACTCTAAAAGCTCGAGAACGAAGAATATGACGCATACAATTTTTATTTATTTGAAAGTTTAGTTAAATGGGAGTTTATATAAAAACATTCCATAGCATCTGTTGGTATTACTAAGTTTATAAAAATTAAAATGTTTGTCTCGATTATAAGGTTTGTCACTGCTTGATATAAGTGGTATGGCATTTGGACCATTTGGTAAGCTATCTTTTCACTTAAGTGACTCAGATATTTATCAGTATATATATATATATATATATATATATATATATATATATATATATATATATATATACAAGTGTTATAATAATAAATTTTATTTTCTATAGTGATCTGTATTCATAATTTGAATATATATATATATTTTTTTTTAATAGAACTTGTACCTGCTCAACAATATACATTGTTATACAAGGTATTTCTAACAAATAATACTTAACAGAATGAAATAATATGAATGGAAATTAATATCCACTTGAAATAGAAAAAGTTCACATTCACTTCGGTTTGATTGTTGTTTGGCACTTAGTTTTCACCACTATCACTTCCCTTTATGTCTTGCGGTAGCTTGCGTTTTAGACGTGTATGGATATTTCTTTGACCTAGTTTGTAAGAGGTGGCACCGCTGCAGTTGGTAAGGTTCTTATGAAAAGTTTTGGTCAACTTCGCGATGTGTTCTTGAATTTTGGATAGAGTTAGTTCATGGTGGAGCTGCTGATTTGTAATAAACCAGGGAGCGTTGACTGTCATTCGAAGGATTTTATTTTGTAGGACCTGGATTCGATTTAAATTGATTTTTGAGGTGTTAGCCCATACCACACATCCGTAAAGAACTAAAGGACGTATTAATGATTTATAGAGAAGAGTCATACAGTCAATTCTCATAGAAGAATTCCTATTGATGAGTGGATAAAGTTGGATTAGTCGTGTGTGTCCCTCGTGCAATTTTTTTAGTATGTGGTATTTCCATGTAAGTCGAGTGTCGAGGTAGATACCAAGATATTTCATCATTAGCATTCCACTGGATGGGATGGTCGTTAATTAAAATAAGAGATGGATTTTTGATTTTTCGAAGAGAGAATATTTTAGTGACACATTTAGAATAATTAATTGATAAATTCCACTGTTTGAACCATCTGCTTAGAATATTGGTGGCAAACTTGAAGTTCAGCAATAGCTTGTTCTAAATCTTCATTCATAGTTAACACGACCGTGTCGTCCGCGAACATTGCAAGGTTTGTGCTGGGAACTGGAATATCGTACATGTAGATGTTGAATAGAATGGGACCCAGTATACTGCCTTGCGGGACCCCTGCGTGTATAGTTCTGGTAGCCGATAAGCTAGTGTGTATTTTGACCGCAAATGTGCGATCTTCAAGGAACGAAAATAATACAGAGTTGATATACTCGGGTAATTGTAGATGTGTATTTTGTATTTTAAGCCTTCTGTTCAAACGCGGTCGAAAGCTTGTGCTATATCTAAAAACAGGGTGGTAACGTATTGTTTGCTTTCAAAACCTCGTTCAATGGTCTCGGTCATACGCTGAAGTTGGTGGCAGGTGGAGTGGCCTTCTTTAAATCCAAATTGAAAAGTGGGAAGAATACTCAGTTTTGTGATTTTCTCGTTGAGTCGGAGATAAATGATCTTCTCGAAGAGCTTCGAGGTTGTTGTTAATAAACTGATTGGTCGATAGCTGGTGATTTCTTTCTTATTTTTGCCTGGTTTGGGAAACATTAGAATAATTGCATGTTTCCATACATTCGGAAAGTATCCTATTCTTAGGCAGACATTAAAAGTACTTGCTAGGTATGCTAGCGCTTTTTTAGACAGCTTCTTCAGTATTATATTTGGTATTTTGTCGCATCCAGGTGATTTATTTATCGGGAGAGTTTTAATTATAGACGCAAGTTCCCTAGGTGACGTTGGTTTAAAGTTAGCTTCAGCAATTGGTTGATGTGTTTCTATATAATTTATCACTATATTTTTAAATACTGGGTCTGCGTGATTTGCAGAAGTGAATGTTTGGTCTAAATAGTTTGCGAAGGCTTCACATTTTTCTTCATCCAAGTTGTATATTTGTGTTCCTGAAGAGATTGGAGGTATCTCGTTTGGTTGGCGCAGAATGCGTTTGGTTGTGTTCCACAAGCCCGGGTCGCTTGGTTCAAGGTTGCTGATATGTCTTTGATATGTCTCGATTCGGTAGGTGTCAAGTTCCTTTTTAATACGATGTGATAGGTTGTTCACCATGTTTTTGGTTGAGGGATTCCTTGTTCTCTGCCACTCTCTTCGCAGAGTGCTTTTTTGTTTAATTAGGCTCACTATATGTTTGGGTGAATAGTGATCGATATTTACTTTGTGTTTATGGGTAGCTATGGTCGCCGCGTTTACACCGTCGGAGATGGTTTCGGTTATGTGTGTGATCGTTTCATCGATTTGGTTTGAGAATTGAAGATCGTTGGGATACTGCTGTTGATCGAGTGTAGCACTAAAGATGTCCAAGTTTACTGGACCATTTATTAATCTCGGCTCTGGAATGTGTTTAGCAGGCGATAGTATAAACGAGATTATAACGGGTATGTGGTCTGAATCGAGTTCGGAGAGCGCTTCTTGAAAGATTTGTTTGTTGAAGTTTTTGTGGGTGACGATGTCCAATATGTCTGGTTCATGGTCGCTTCTATATGGGTAGTATGTAGGTCCATCTGGGGCTTCTATTTGGAAAGCGTGTGTAGATGCTAAGTCATAAAGTTTATTTCCAGCTGGGTTTGTTGTTCTACATCCCCATATCGTTTTTTTGGCGTTCAAGTCTCCTATAAGAAATGTGGGTTCACTGGTATTGAATATGATGGAGATGTCTTTTTCAAGAAGTTGTTTCTTTGGTTGTTTATAAACACATACTACGGTTATATTAGTACCATTGTTAAGTTTGATTTTGGCTCCGATAGTCTCTAGGTTAGTGGTATTAATTCATGATGAATTATATTGCGTTTTATAATTATGGCTACTCCGCCAGATGCAAATGTAGCCTCTCTGTCAGCTCGGTAGATCAGATATCCAGAAATTTTGAGTTTGTCTAAATTAGGTAGATGAGTTTCTGAAACGCACGCTATGTCAATGGAATGTCTCATAAGGAATGACTTAAATAAGGTTATTTGTTTTGTAATGCCATTGGCATTCCAGTTAAGGAGTTTTAATTGAGAGAGAGATTTAGTTTTGTTGTCCATTGAAAAGGGAAGGAAGGAGATTTGATAATATGAATTGTTTGATTTGTTCTATGAAGGGCTGGATGAGATTTAGGAGGGTTGATAGAATAGTGTTGATTATGGGGGAAGTTTCGGGTGATGCAGAATTATTTTTTGGTAACCAGGATGGGTTAGGTAAGGATGTGTTGTTTGTATTGTTTGAAAGGGAGGAAAGTTTCTCATATTGTTAGCAGGTGCTGGCTTGTTATCTAGTTTTCTTGTTGTAGGAGTTGCGTTCTGAGGTCGTTTGCCTTGGTGATTTATTGATTCATGGAAGTATTTGCATCCCTGAAATTAGCGGGTGGTTTTCTCCGCAATTAATGCATATTGGGGTATCACTTCGAGGTTTATCACAGTTACTGTACAAGTGATTTCCTTGGCATCGTACACATCGTGGTTCTAATCTACAGTAGTGTTTTGGTGTGCCCTATGCGTTGACATCTGTGACGCTGGGGTGTTTTACGATTAATTGTTCGTGGCTCTACAGTTACTACGGTGTGATATAGATTTTTGACGTTGAAAATTTCGTTTGCCTTTGCATTTGCGGTGAGGAGTACTGCACAAACGGGCATAGGCGTTTTATCTTTATTTAAAAGCCTTGTAATTCGTGTTATAGGGAGGTTGAGAGGCGCTAGCTCAGCATGAATGTCTTCTTCAGTTAGCGAAGGAGGAACATTCTTTATAACTACCGATAGGGTTTGTTGTTGGGATTTTGGTAAGTATGAAATTCGATCTTATTTGTTAAGTAATGTTTCGCTAATTTTCTATAATCGCTGTCGCTTGATAATGTGATTTTCAGTGATGATGAATTGAGAGCCGTCGAAAACTCACCCTCGATAATAGTTTTGATATCATTTACAACTTCTTTATGGTTGACTGGGCCGTGAAGAAAGATAGGTGGTATTTTAATTTGAGGTGATACATTGACCTCTGCTTCTTTTGAGGCAGACGGCTCGAGATGTTCGGGTAAGTAATATTTATTTCTTTCGAGTAATGATTCAGGATTCCATTGGTATTTCTTTTGTAAATCGGTGATAGGCGGAGAAAGGTGATCGGAATTTCTTTTGTGAACAGACATGATAGCACACTCAATTCATCCCCGTAGGGGTGATAGTTAAAAGCAGACGAATTTACTGCTAAATATAAATAAAGTTTGTTACCAGAAATAAATAAACGATTGCTGGTTATCGCAGGCACCAAATGTTGATAATTCGTACTCGCACTTTCGGGTCACGGAGTGAACGCTCGCACGTCCTTGCGGTTCGAAAGTAAAGCGCGAACTCTCTGAATATTTTTTGACATCATTTATTTTAGATTGAGCAAAGTTGTGTAAGCACTGCTGCTTAATTGTTATAAAATATCACAAATTTACTAATTATTCTTTATACTTTATACACGTTTGTAATACATTTATGCAGTTTTGTATTTAAATATTGTTTGAATATCTGTATAATGACAGAATACAGCAGCATCTAAATATATTGATATTTTTTCATTTATAAAAAGTTTCTGTAAATAACATTTAATAACATAGTTTGCACAGTATAGTTTATATGGGTCTTACTTTAATACATCTTATCTTGTGATACATTCTGTTTTAATTAAGAACCCCAACCTTGCTAATCTTTGGTATCTTTAATTATGCCCATAATTCAGTTTATAACAGCATAGTTGCTTTATGCAGACATTAGATTGTAATATTAAGATTCATTAACCAGCATTATAACTGTTGTAGTCGTTCCATACAAAGAATTGCTTGTAATATTTTCATTATCTTTAGAAATATTATTAAATAAATGTAGAGAGCTGGATAACATCAAAAGCGACTGCCGAAGTCTTTTGAGATGCGTAGTCAGACTCCTTCAGTTAATTATCTCCCTTCATTGAAGGCAATCAGTCTCGCACTCGCCTAAATCAATATAGAATCCAAACGCGCCTTCAGTCTTAGCGGCCGCGCGCTGAATTTAAATTGCGAACGTTCGCGCTGAAGGTATCCGCAGATCCAGACGTCGCGAATTTTCGGCCCGGCGCGCGGATTAATTGTGATTTCAGAAGTTCGCAGTCGCCTGCGAAAGTTCGAAAGCTAATTAATTTCGTTTCGAAACGTCCTGGCGCGGAGGCCAAGGAGAAAATTATTTCGTAAAGGTACCGCTTAATTAAAATCCGCGTCGGGCAAATTATGTATTCATAAAACGCAGACAAACGAGCCTGCCTCAACTGGAGGTTAATTTATGGGACTGAAGGTTTTTAATGTGATCGGATGAAGGTTAACTCAAAAACTAATATTACATATAGCAACTCGTTCTCTAAACGTAAATCATAAAATTTGTTGGTTTTATTTTAGCCATTACGTCAGCACATTTGTGAATTATGACTCCAATAGAACTTTATCTTTTTTTATCACATCCATTCAGTTAATTTGTGAAATTAAATTTAACTTCAAAGAGTTCAGCAGTTCTGTTTTTTTAAGTTATATATTAGATCAGACATTAATGTTTAAGCAGAAAATGTTTGATTAGAGCTATCAAAAAACTTGAGATCATTAGAACTTTATAAATAATAATCCATTTCGTTTTATTTGTTTCAAATTTTTTTAGTAAATGTTTAGATTATTTATAATTTATTTAAATTTTAGAGGTTTATTTTTTTTTAATTTTAAAACAATTTATAAAAGATATTTGTCTTTTTTACTGTTGCCCGAGTAGTTCTACTTATAAATGCTTTTGAAGTTCGTAGCCTGTCACTAATTTTCCACAAAAGCCTTTAATTTTTTTTTGATTATTTTATAAATTTTGCTTAAATACTTTTTGTCTGCTAAAAACCATATGCTCTAAGTCTTCGGTGATACTGCAACCTCATTTTTGCTTCTCTCATTTTCTTCACAGCACTTTTTCCAGTATCTTTGTCTCTTGTACTAGTCTGTACAAGTCCCTTATTGGATAGTTGCTGCATTCTTTCGAATCCATTATTAGTTTTTCATAAAGAGCTTGCTCTCTGTGAGCTAAAGGTACACAGTCGCACAAGATATAGATGGCTGCATCTGTTTCCCTGCCACATTTTCTGCAATTTAGGTCTCCATTGTACAATCCTATTTTGTTAAGGCATTTTCTGAGAAGCAGGTCACGTGAGGAGACCTATAATACTTTTATTATTATTAACAGTTTTTCGGGTTGTTTTAAGAAGTTTTATGAGAATTTTTCCATGTGTACGTTCCCGTACATTTTTCCAGTATTTTTTGTTGTTTTCTGACTCATTCTCTCGCGGGGCTTTCTATTGTATCTTTAGGTACTCCCAGCACCGAGCTGACGCTCATACGGACACGACATTATTCCTATACCCGCGAGCCGGCGCAGGCAAGTTTAAGTTTCGCTGGAAACTCACGTGTGTATGTGACGTCCTAGTTTAAGTGCATGTTAGTAGGCACAATAAGCTCTCGAGGTTACAGTGCTGGTAAGTGCGCAAAAAAACCCAGCGCCGCTTCGGGGCCTATATATGGAACTGATTTTTTTGCTAGTTCATTAGATTCCTCATCGCCTGAAATTTTATAACAGAATTAACCTGTCGGTCTTCAGGAATGTTTGAATCTCCATGAATATATTTATTCGTCTATTTCGATAAGCCCTCAAATTATTTTTTTCTAACGCATTTCAGTAGCGCCACTAGCTTCTCTTGAAAAACGAATGTATATTTTCCTAGTGAGAAGCTTAACTTCAAGTTTCTTATAGTATATAACACACTTGATCACATTCCGGATTTGGTTTTTGATCCATCACTATTTACTTACTTACTTACTTTTCTCCCATCGTACCTTACGTTGGGGATTTGAGATATTGTTTGAAAGATTGTCTATCCCTTGCAAGGGTTCGGATTTGTGTTAGGGTTTGTCCTCTTTCTCTAATTGATTCATAGATGTTGTATTTCCACTTTCGTCTGGGTCTTCCTCTATCTCTTCTTCCATCTCACCTCATTTCGAAAATCTTTTTCTGATAACGTTCATTACTCATTCGGATCAGGTATCCATACAATTGTAATTGTTTTATTTTCATGTCTTCCATTAGCGGTGTCAGTTCTAGTTCATCTTGTATACTTCTGTTGAGTACTCTGTATCTGTTTTGCCCACTACACGTCTTAAGTTTAATTTATCTCTGCAGTTTTTAATGCTACTGATAATAAGCATATAACCCTATAGTTGTCTCTGTTTGTGGTGCCTCTCTTTTTATGTATAATATTATAATATTCTTTCCCAGTATTTCGGTATCTGTTCTGTATTTCATGCTTGTTATATTATCTTTTTCATCAGTTAGTTATGATCAGAGCATTTTTTTTCAAAATTTCTGTAGCTATATTTTTTCCCGCTGCCTTACCTTTTTTTGTTTTCTTTAAAGATTCTTTTATATCTTCTTCTGTTATTTCTTCCTTATTGTTTTGATTATCATTTTCTTCCTGACGCTGTTTTTCTCCTCTCCGTATTTCTGTTTTTTTATGTTTAAATTTGGTTGTGTAGTAATCTTTCCATGTGTTCAATCCCGTCTTTAATATTTCACAATTTTGGTGCTCTATTTTTCTTTAGGCGTTTAACTATCTAAAATCTAAAACTGTTTTTTGTTTTCTATATAATTGTCTTCTTTTTTTTACCAAATTACTCCCTTGTGTCGTTCTTTGCTTGTTTTACCGCTTTCTTTGCTTCGTTTTGTTTTACTAGATATTTTCTTCTATTTTGTTCAGTTTTATTTATTATATATTTTTTCAGATTTTTTTTGCTTTTAATTTTATTTCTTACTTCTTCATTCCACCATTTTGTTCGTTTATGTGTTGGTTATGAAGAGCCCAAGATTCTGTACCATATGTTAATGTCGGAAGTATGTGTTGATCAAAAATTCTTGCTTTTAATGTGTTCGGTATTTGGATTTCAAAAATTTTTGCAATTTACCGCATGTAACCCATGGTAGTGATATGCGTCTATCTAGATCAGCTTTTAAGTTATCTTTCCATAGTATGAGATTTTGTTCTAGGTAAATGTATGAATCCACCTTTTCTATTGTGTGATTGTCAACTTTCAGATTTTCATTTTCTGTATCCTGTATTATTTGATTAGTCATGTATTTCGTTTTTATTTAATTCATTTTTAGGCGAATTTGTTTTGATTGTTGATGTAATTCTTGTAACATTTGCTGTAATTCTTTTTTATCAGTGGCTATTAGAACAATATCATCTGCAAAGCGCAGATGGTTTAGCTTCTCTTCGTCGATATTGATGCCGTTGTCGTCCCATTTTAGTTCTTTGAACATGTCTTCCATCGTAAGTGTAAATAACTTAGGCAAAATCGGGCCTCCTTGTCGTTTTCCTGTATCGATTTTAATCTTCTTAGTTTTCTCATGCAATATAATTTGAAATGTAGCATTTTCATATATATTTAGTATTAAAGATGTATATCTGTGATCTACTCGGCTATTTCTTAATGCTTTGAGAACTGCTCAAGTTTCGATAAAGTCAAAAGCTTTCTCGTAGTCTACGAAGGCCATCCACAGTGCTATATATATATTCATTCGCTTTTCCTATTACCGTTCTAATTACTTATAGGTGGACTAAAGTACTGAAGCTTTTGCTGAACCCAGTTTGTTCTCGTGGTTGGTAGTTATCAAGCTTGTTAGTCAATCGTTCTGTAATTATTTTTGTAAAAAGTTTATATAAAACTGTTAGGATATTGATGGGTCTGTAGTTTGTCAATTTATATTTATTCCCTTTTTTAAAAAGTAGAATATCAGAGCATTGTCCCAATTATCTATTTTCAGTTAAGTATTTATTATATAGTTTTTCTAATAGTTTTAATACTGGGTCTTCTCCGCATTTTAAGATTTCGGCTATAACATTGTCTTCGTCTGATGCTCGACCATTGGATAGCTTTCTTAATAATGTGGTGATTTCTTCGATTGTTATATTGGGTATTTCTTCTGATCCTATGTTTTTAACTATATTTGTATCTTTTGGTGTTTTACCCTGTGGCGGTTTATCTTAGCTTCGTATAGTATCTGATAGAAGTTTTCTGTTGTTTTTATTATTTGTTCTTTTTGTAATTATTTCATCGTTCTCATCTATTAACTTTGTTATGTTGGGTTTTCCTTCTGACATTGTTCTTATTAAGTTTTTTTAGACTCTTTCCTTCTAACACCTCTTTAATTTGTTCATTATTATAAGTTTGAATGTCTACTCTTATCTTTTTCTTGATCGCTTTGTTAATTTCTGTAACTTCAATCGTATTTGTTTTCTCATTGCTGTTCATTTAACTACGCTTTTCCATCAATGTAATAGTGTCTTTACTAAGTCGCTGTATTTTATTGGTCTGTTATTGATTTATTTCATTTCTTTATTAGTGTCTATCGTTTGTGATTGTTCTAGGATCTTTTTTTGGTATTGGCATTTAGTTGTTTTCAGCTTTTCTACGTTGATTTTGTGTTTCTTACTAATAATAAACTTTTTTTCTTTCTATGTTTGTATTAATGTGTGTCTTAGCCCTTACCATGTGATGATCGCTCTTTTATTTATTTTTACTACGTCAAAAGGTCATATTCCTTCTTCGTTGTCATCTCTTCGTTTTCCAATTTTTGCATTAAAATCACTGATAATTAGTATGTATTTTGTTGAATCATTTCGTGCTGCTTTGTTGATGTCTTCATACATTTGCTCAATTTCTTCGTGATCAATGGTTAGGGCATACACCTAAATTATTCTACATGTGCATCGTTTGTTAATTCTTATGTCTATTAAAATTATTCTTTCCGATATACTCTTGCACTGTACAGTAGTACAGCGCAAGAGGACCATAGAGGAGTATCTACTCATTACCCTTTAGCAAGTAGTAAATTTTAAAAAGTAAAGTATTACTTGTTATGTTTCTGTTTATTAAAAATGCGACTCCTCCTATTTGTTTATCTTCATTTCCTCTGTAATATAGTACATGACCGCTTCTCAATGTTATGCATCCTTCTCCTTTTCTTCTTACTTCCGATATTCCTATGATACTCCAGTTTATTTTTCTTAATTCTTGTTCTAGTTCTATCATTTTATCTTCTGTAGCTAATGACCTTACCTTGAATGTTGCTACATGCAGTATTTGTTTTGTTTTGCGTAGTTTTATAGAATCTTGTTTGTAGACTAGTTTTTTAAAATTTTGCCTCCCCTAGAATCATTGAGGCAGACCGTTTTGTCAACAGTGTGAGATTCTGAGATGTTTTCGCTACTTACCTGGGGTATTTCGGTTTTAAAATTCGTCATTTCATTATGTAGGGGGTATGTTAACCGTTACTCATCACGCTGGCTAGACGGTTTGGTGAGGTTGGGTTGAATCAAGGAAAGATTTATTTGTATTGGATGGAATAGGGATTGTGGGCTCAAGGCTTACGTGGGCAGAGTCGCTTCCTCTGTCAGGATCACAGAGGAGTGTCTACTCGCTACCCTTTAGCAACTAGTAGATTTTAAAAATAACCATTTTTAGGTGTCTGTTTTAAATCTTTCTATAATCTTTTCCTTGATCAATCCTTAATTTTTTCGGATACTTACACTATTAAATATCTATAGGTTAAAAATTTCTTTTGTTTGTACTATAAATTATGATTAAGAAAGTGATCAACTATTTAAGAAACTAATATCTCGCAACATTATGGTTACTATATTTTCTAAAATTAATCATTATAAAAGTATTTTCAATCGCTCTAATATAGTCTTAACAATGTTTTGGTACCATTTAAAATGGAACAAATAAAGTGCAAAATATAAACAACCTCTAAAATAATTTATTAAATAAACATTATAACAACAAAAATAATAAAAAGGAAGTCACCGGAATATTACCCATGCAAATATAAAATTAACGTAAAGAATGCTGAACATAAAGAATTTTGCATGAGTTTTAAATTAAAGTAATACGAACAAAAAAATAATAAAATGATTATAATATTCCATGTTCAAAAAAAGATATATGTACACTTTTGTTTATGAAATTTCAGATCAACTCATTAACTAATGATTCTTCTTTATTTGAAATTAAATGTTCTCATAATTTATATAAAACTAGCAATGTTTTTGTGTTATATGTCATATGTTAGAAGCAGTTTACCAATATTCTTCAATTTCTTGCGGTAGCCTTCCGACTAGTCGCCATAATTTTATGCATTATTTTTTTTAGTATTTTTTCAGCCATCGAAACATGACGCAATGACACAGTAATGTAACATCCAATAAAAGTTCTGATACAAGTAAGGGTTGCTTTTCACAGTTTTATGAGAGAGTTTGAAAAACACTTTTTTTATTTTCTTAAGTTATATTATAAAGCTAGCGTGACCTCTTGGTTGAGTGCCGAGTTGCGGTGCTAGCAAACCCGGGTTTATTTCCAATGGTTTCAGATGCTTGGAGGGTGGTCTACTAAGTCACTAAAAATAATTGAGTACCTGCGTTCATTTCGAATAAAGAGTAACAATGGAGGTCAACAGAAACAAATATTTTTTTATAAAATGTTATTTTATTTTTTAACAATCTTTTTTTAAGTCGATACATTTTTTCCAGCGATGTTCCAACCTCTTTAATCTGTCCAAATGGTAGTTGGCGTCTTGCTTTGCAAAATAGGCGTCTACGGTTGCGATGACCTCCTCGTATGATGAAAATTTGTCTTTCAAGCCGAGCTTTGAGCCTATGAAGTAGGAAATAGTAGCTGAGGGCCAGATCTGGTGAATATGGTGGGTAGTTAATCAATTCAAAGTGAAATGTGCATATTTTGTCTATGGCAACTGTCGAAATGTGAGCCGGTGCGTTGTCTTGATGGGAGAGCAGTATTTTCCGTTTTTAAGCATTAACGATATGTAGTGCGACCCCGTTATTGTTTCCTCAGAATTCCCTGACTATTCCAAAAAACAGTCGCTATCAGCTTCCCGGCCGATGAAACTTCTTTTGCCTTTTTCGCAGCAGGTTCACCTTTCGCATTGTTTTGACTGTTACTTCATCTCAGGAGTACAACGATGGACCCAAGTTTCAATGACAGTGATAAATCGACGTAAAAATTCCGATTTGTTTCGCAGAAATCGCTTAAGCAGGGCCTTGGAAATGTTTATTCGAATAAATTTTTGGTTCAAAGTGAGTAAGTGCAGAACCCAATGGGCCGATTTCTCCAGTTAATCACAAAGGCGTTCGTTTCATATGCCCTAGCCTCTGCTATCCCTCTAATCCTAATTCAACGGTCATTTAGTACCATTTGGTAAATTTTTCCGATGTTATCGTTGGAAGTCGCAATTGATGGCTGTCCCAAATGTTCATCATCAGCCAAGCTGGTACGACCATATTTAAATTCAACTGGCCATCTTTTCATGGTAGCAAATAATGGAGCAGCGTCCCCGTAAACGGCGTCTCACTCAGCTTTAATGTGCGTAGGCGTATTGCTTTTCAAATATAAGTACTTAATTACGGCACGACATTCAATTCGTTCATTTTTACAAAAGTTCTGACATCGACTGATACAAACAAGTGCCAACCGGCAACTAAGCATTCAAAATGGCTGACATTGTTATAGATATTTTTCAAAGCGTGTCTTCTTCTTCATCTTGAGGTTCAAAACTTTTTAGACTGCCCACGTAGTTCTCTCTCAAAGCTATTGTAATCTACTAATACCCTATTAGCAACAAATTTCTTACATACGATACTTTGGGAAAAAGAACAAAACTTGCTGGAGAAGAGTTTGATTCAGTGTTTATTTATTTTTTTTTACTTTATAGCGATATGTAGATATATCTGAGATTTATTCTACCAAATCTTAAAAACTAATTGTAGCTTCGCCAATGTACACTAAAGATAATATATTTTAAGTATCATAAACACTTTGCTCGTCTTCAGTAATATTTTTATAGTTGTGTTAAGTTTTGTGAAGATGATTCATCTTGTGTTGATAGCTCTATAGAATAGAATATTAATATTTTGTCTCGTCGTAAACGCTACGTCGTTATTTTCACCTCTTTATTTGATTTCTTAGTTTGCATTGCTTTGTCAAAAATTAAGGTGGTATTTTAAGTTTGTCTTTGCTGTTTGATATAAATTATTTATTTTTCTTTTAACGAGTACGTTAAGTATTTTTCTAAAGTGGGGTATTTTATCAAGTGTTTCTAATACATCATGTTTTATTTTAAGACTATATAAATAAAATAATTTATGTTTATTTGCTGTTTACCTTTCACTTTTCAAATAGTGTAGTGTTACGTGCCATCCCGTTCTTAGGCCATGTATTGGTAACACACATAAACCTGGTCATATAGCTGCATAAAATTAATAGCAACAATTTTAACATAATTGTTTGTATTACTAGAAAATAAAATAAAATTTAAAAACATAAATAATATAAAGTTAATGAAAAAAGTGTAGAAAGAAATTAAAACGTATACGATGCAAATAGAGCTGTAGGGAAAAGACCTATAACTTGTATCGGTTCTTCAATCGAAACAATGTCATTTCTGCACAACGTTAATACATTACGTATTTTAAATATATTATTCAGTATATTTAAAAAAATAAAAATTTGTATTTTGCAAAAAGCTGAATATTTTATTGTTTTGGCGTTTCATATAGTGATATATGTACTTTTTCAAAGCTATAAAATAGTTTTAGTTGCTGTATTTTTGTTTTCCGTTAAAATCATCTATGACTTATTATAATCTATCAGTTATTTTGCATTATTAATAATAGTTTTCGTTTCTATCGCTACCAATTAGTAGTAGTATTAAGGTTACTTCCTTTAACTGGGTCACCAGATAATTCATAAATTAGATAGTCCAAATTAAATGTTATTTTTTCTTTGAGGTAAATATCAAATGGTAGTTAATACAGAAAAGTAAATGGAGAAAATACGGAAGCAACGTTGAAGCGGTGAATTGACGACATAAATAAAAATGAAAGCACAAAAAATGTGGGCGTGATGTAGATATGCCTTCAAATATATTCTTAAATTAGAACAAGGTTTATTTAGTATTTCACGAAATGCCTTGCGGGAACATGCTTATGACGTTGCAGAGTCTAATGTAATTGTTTACAGATTTAATAATGGACCAGCTGCTAGAAGATGGTTTATGCCGCGTCATAAAGAATTATCACTTCAACAATCTGAACCTACTCCAGCAAAACAAACAAAGAGAAATATTAATTTTTGCCTGTTTTACTGCTCTTTACTATGAGCACAAGTTGATCCATATGAAATATATAATGTTAATGAGACTAGTGTACGAATAGTTGAGAGACTTCAAAAAATAATTGGATAAGAGACAAATGTTAAAGAGGTGCAATTATAACTTGGGTACAATATTTTAATTTGTTATTTTAACGAGTTGAATAATAAATGAATTATTTGGTACATGGATAAGACATTTCATAACAATTGTAAGACTATTTAAGGAAAAATTTCTATTAATAATAAACGGGCATACCAGTACACCTGGAAGAGATCAAAGAATAATTATGTTATCGCTATCAATGTATACTGCGTATAGACTATAGTCCTGTAATGTTTCATTATTTAAACCTATTAGTTTTTATTACAATAGAGCAGCAGTTAAATAGCTTGTACCGATTTATCTAAAAAATAACACAGTTTTAGGTTTCAGGGATTTATTTAAAGAAGTACATTTTAAAGTTGTTTTTGCAAAATTTATAATATGGGCTTTAAAATATAAAAACACAAAAATAAAATTTTTTTATCCACTATAGCGAATTTCTTAGTATTTCTAATCATCGCACAGAAAAACCATGTCCAAATAAAAATACAATAGATATTTTGCCAGCCATAGAAAAGAATTAAGATATTGGTGAGTTTACAAACAACTTTAATATATTTTCAGAAGCTTAAGATTTAAGAAAAAATGTATTTTTGAAATATTTAATGTTTCTATTTTGACACTAAAACTTAGACAAGCTGCTTCTATTTTAATTAATCTGAAGACCGACAATCATTACGCAAATAAATTAGAAAAAAATGGTGTAAAAAGATATTTATTTTGTATATTATATATTAATTTCATATATATAATTAGGCCAAGTCTTCCATTAATAATTTTTAACGTTAGATAGTAAAAAAAATTATTTATTAAAAAATTAAATAAACAACCTTTTTTTTCCAAATATTGGTTATTAGAAATAATTTACAAAAAATCGACCCCATTTTATTTTTGAAGACCCAAATATATATATATATATATATATTAGGTAAGTATCAAAGTATTCTTCGTTGGCATCCATGACCTTTTGCCATCTTTCGGGTAGCTTGCGAATTCCCTGGCGATAGAAGCTTACCGGCTTCGAGACGATAAAATTATCGATACATTTTCGGACTTCTTCTTTTCTGAAGTGCGTATCACCCAAGTGATGCAGTAACGGCCGGAATAAATGATAATCGGAAGGGGCTATGTCTGGGCTATACGCTGCATGTTCCCAGCCTAACGCGAAGATGTGTTCTTGCGTCGCCTTCGCAACATGTGATCGACCATTATCATGGAGCAGGATGACTTTGCGACTTCCTTGTCCAGTAAATGGCCTCTTTTCTTCGATTGCGTCGCTCAAATTGATGAGTTTCTGTTGGTAGCGATCCGCTGTAATTGTTTCACCTGGTTTCAAGAGTTCATAGTACAGCACACCTTTCCAATCCCACCAGATACAGAGTAAATTCTTTTTGGCGTGGATATTGGGCTTTGGAGTCGATGTCAAAGGTTTGCCAGGGTGTACCGCTTGGGATTGTCGTTCAAGATCCATTTTTCATCGCCTGTAATAATTTTATTCAGAAAATCCTTTTTTCGGTTCCTTGAAAGCAAATGGAGTGCGGTGTCACGCCGTCGATTTTTGTTGCTTTAGGACAGTTTATGCGGAACCCATCTGCATTCCTTTTGTATCTTACCCATTGCATACAAACGTATGGAAATGGCTGGCTGAGTGACGCCAAGCTGCTCTGCAAGCTCTTTTTCATTTTGCGCATTGTTTTGACCCAGCAATGTCTGCAGCTCATCCGTGTCAAATGTTTGAGGGCGTCCAGCACGTGGTTGATCTTCAAGACTAAACTCTCCTCCGCGAAATCTTTGGTACCACTTTTTGCACGTTTCATGACTTACAGCATTCTCACCATATGCAGCACAAACCATCTCGGTGGCTTCAGCAGCGTTTTTCTTAAGATGAAACGCGAAGTGGATAGAAAATGGAATATGGTCTTTTGTGATTGCCATCGTGAAGACAGCTGATTATTGAGGTTATGTGCATCAAACGCCAAATCTCATAATGTTTTGAAATTGCTTTAAAACCTCAAGAGGGCGGACTAATACGTTACATGTAAACGGTGATTTGCGTCCTGTGAAATTTAAAGTTGAGAACTTATTTATACACGTATATATATATATGGGTCTTCAAAAATAAAATTGGGCCCATTTTTTGTAAATTATTTCTAATAACCAATATTTGGAAAAAAGGTTGTTTATTTAGTTTTTTAATAAATAATTTCTTTTACTATCTAACGTTGTTAAAAATAATTAATGGGAGACTTGGCCTAATTTAACTGGACAGGGTTCCCTGTCTTTATATTGTATATTAGACCAACGATTTTTTGATAAATATTTTTTTTTAATTATTTGGAAATATATTTACCTGTTTTAATAAGCTTAATTTATTTATTACAGCTTAAGACTATTAGCCATTTTCTCTTGTTACTTTGACCAAATTATTAATTAATAACAATTTTTTCTTTAAGTAGTTCGATGTAGGTGCAAAATAATAAAGAAGCCACCTGCTCTCGCATTTTCGATCCGATACGTTTGATTTTCTCAAAATCAACAGGTTTGAAGTCGGAAATAAAATAATGCGGGGAAAAAGTTGTCTGGTTGCGTTGAGGTGCTCAACTGGCTGAGCATGGAGCTGGAATTTGAAGTAAGGGTGTAAAGACTGGGATATTGAACTTTAGCCCGTTGAAGAATATATAATCCGATCACAGCGGCAGTAGGTCAAATTTAATAAATACAGCTGCGATGCCAGTAAGCTTTGCGTAAGAATGGTGAATTGAAAACGCCGAAATGCTAACGTAAACGCCAACTTGGGAATTGTGATTGCAAATGCTAAATTACGAATGTCGATTTGCCAATGCCCACCGCTGCGACGAGAAAGCCCCAAGTTTGGCGATAACAAGCGCTTCGTTGCTACATCCAAATAATGTCGAATGTAATTTACCAGTTTAAATAGATAAAAATATTCATTATAAATGATAAATAACAACATTGACCAAAAACAAAATTATGATATTTCTTAAAGATAAAAATTATCCTATTTGAGAGATAATTATCAAAAATTTGTAATAATTTAGTCCTGATTTTTGAAAATTAACTAAAAATTGTATAATTTTTAAAATTTGCTGTTGTTAACCTTTACAGATTTTTGTTATTTTTAGTGTATTTTTAAAAAAATTCTACATAAGAATGAGGTCAGATGTATTAAATATTTTGTATATTAATACCTGAATCCAGAAGCAGAGAGATTCCTCGTTACATATTTGATGTTAAGTAACTATTTTCATGCACTCTGTTTTAACTGCGCAAGATTTTTCTGGCAAGAGTTAATACTCCAAATATTTATTTAAATGTTAACGGTTATAAGCAAAATTGCCGCTATATTTAATGTTGTTTATAAACCATAACGACAAAATATGAAATATTATTTCGGAGTGGTGTTGATACTTCTACAATAAACCGAGATTGATTTTTAACAAATTTTTTAATTCTGATTTGCCTCTACTTCTGCGAGATGGTTAATTTTGGTTTAAAATATATGATAACCATATGTTTCTAGTATATGATAATTGCCGTTGTAGTTTTTATTTCTAAATGTCTTCTAATTGATTTAGTTCTTGCAATAAAGTAAGGAATTTAAATTTTGTTTTATTTGCCTTTTAATTTTTACATTATCAATTCCATTAGTTCATATTTTATTTACCTAATGTAATGTAATCGGCGGAAATTTGACCTACCCAGTTTTTCTTATTTCTGGACGAAATATAGCCTCAGGACACCAAAAAAGTTGGTTTGAGCCATTGGTTCGTGTGTGTGTGTGTGTCTCTGTCTGTCTGTCTGTTTGTCTGTCTGTTTGTCTGTCTGTCGGTCTGCCAGTAAACAGGATATCTCGAGAACCGTAAGAGCTAGAGACTTGAAATTTGGTATGCAAGTTACTTGTAGGTAGAGGACGCAGTGCGACGCTTTTGGTAAAAATAGGCCAAGTCGTTTGGTCGCAATGTCGCAAAATCGGTCGCAAAGCGGTCGCGAATCTAAACGGTTGAAGATACAAAAAATTTATGATAGTAAAAATGATTTATCATGAGATAAACATGCATTTAAAATAAAAGTTGATAAAATAGGAACTCGAAAAAAAATTGAAGCTCAGGATTTTTAATATACCGGGTGTTCATAAAATATTTCGGGAAATTTATATTGCCGGATAGATCAGACCGAGACGAACAAAAAATTACAATAAAATTTTTGATCCGAGGTCAAATAAATAAGTTATAGCCGATTAAATATTAATTAAACGGACCAATCGCAGCGCGTTCGGAGAGCTACCGGGCCGACTGCGGGAGGACGGGGGGGAGGGAGCAGGCGATAATGGCGAAGGCTGTGCGGCCGAGCTCGCACGGTTACCTTCAGTGACGTAGCAAAATTTAAGTACCAGTCAATTATTGTCTTGTACTGTTTATTTTAATCAGCTTTCGAGTGTTGGACTCGCGCCTCGTCGTTTTTTAAAATAACAAGTTTTGGGACGAGAGCAGCGCAGGGCCGAGACGATGGACCCGATATAATATATATTAATAGGATAAGGAAAGTTGTGTGATGTTCACACCAGATTTTTAGTTTTAGTTTTAGATAAGTAGCTTTGGCCCATATGTAATATTTTATATTTTGTGTAGCCACTCACCAACTATACCACGCAATGTGTTTATGTCGTTTACTGCTTTAAGAATAAAGTTTTTTGTATTGAATTTAGTTATTTTTTTATTGCAAAATATACGTCTTAACTTATTTTTTTATCACACCATAATCGAAGCACGGTGACAAATTATTTGGACTTTGAGTGTTTAGTGCCTTTTTTAAAATTTTTTTCTTACCTTGTTAATTTATGTAAAGTAGCAAACATAATTTATTTGTACTGATTTGCCATTTAATGTTGTTTATTTTTAATTCTAACTTGGTTGTGTAATTAATAATCGAGATACAAATATTTTAGATAAATTAAATCTGCTAATATTGAAATTTTTGGGTATATAAGGTACTATTGTTTTGGCAACTAGATATCTTCTTAATATTATTTCATAATTTTTGTGTCAACAAATTGTCGAATACTTGAACAACTTGTGACTATTTAAGACTTGGGAATGTTGCAAATCACAAATTTTATAATCACATTATTTCACAGTATAAACTAAATATTAATTTTTATTTCGGAATTTACAAGGAGCAACAATCACTTATCTAATTGCTTGTTTCACTGAAAGTTAATTTTAACTATTGGATGTACACTTAGAGTAAAAAATATGATCATATTTTCAAGTTTGTTCAATACGCTCAAAAAACCTTATGTTTTCTGTTGCTCGAAGTGCAAATATGTGCCAGTGTTAATAAAAGGCTGTCATAAAATTTATGAAAAATATAATAAAACTATTTTCAACGGAAATACTGGGTGTCCTAAATAAAAGTTTCGATTTGATTGGCTTACTGTACGCAACGAACCAGAAAGGCGTAAGACGCATGTTAATCGGTAGTACGGCTTTCGGGAATGTAGTCGCTATGGAGCGTTTCTTGGCAGCGGATCGACGTTTGGTATACAAAAATTTTACTAAAACAATAATTAAGCGATTATTGCCCAAAGAAAGTTTAGTAATCATTATAATTTGTGTAATATAAATCAAGCGCCAAATGTTTCTCTCAGAAAATAGGTTCGTAAGTTCTAAGAAACCGATTCAACTATGAATAAACTTAAGTCTGGACGACCAAGGTCATCAACAATTGCGTACGACAGTCCGTTCGCAAGACTTCTAACTTATCTGTTCGTAAACGGGCAAGTGTCTTGAATGTGCTTTGATCATCATAAAATTTATTTAGTGCAAGAATTAAAGAGCAACAATCCCAGTCAAAAACTTAAATTTGTGTAACAGGGCATTCCAAGTTGTTCAACAACATTTTGTTTTTGGGGAGGCACATTTTCACCTCAATGGCCACGTTAACAAACAGAATTGCCGTTTTTGGAGCGTTACGAACACACAATGCAAGCATGAGAAAGTCCTTTATTTACCAAAAGCAACTGTATGGCCTGCAACGTCAGCGCAAGAAATAATAACCCCGTACTCTTTTAAGATGAAAGAGGCCGATCATTAACAATAAGTTTAGAGCGTTATGTGGAGATGCTAAACAATTTCTTGGCACTTCAACTGCAAAATTTTGATGGTTATAATCAAAGAATATGGTTCTAGCAGGATGGAGCAACATCGCACACATGTCTCTTCCACGAGTTCGTGAAATTTTCCCCCAAAAATTGATTTTCTAGTTATATAAACTGGTTTTCACGCAGCCCCGATTTGACTGTTATGGATTTTTTGATGTGGGTATATCCTTAAATCAAGATTATAGAGCCGGGTTCTCTGGTTCACTTGAAAGAAAATATCCGCCAAGAATGATAGAAATTGCGGAGACTACGTGGCACGCAGTGCTCAAAAATTTTGCTTCTCATTTAAAAATGTAGCTCCTATACAGCATTATATTTATATGATATTATTTTTAAATAATGATTTCCCAAAGACTGTATTTTAATAATAAATAAAAGTTTTCTTTACAGACGTCTTCCTTGTTTTTTCAATTATCTTTAAAAGAAGCTTGTATTACCTTGTATTAAGTATGAATGAAACTTTTAATTTAAGCTAAAAAGTGTTCAGTTAGAATTCTAGAAATAGTATCAATTTTGCGAAATACGGAATTCAGTTAAAATAAGTGTTTTAAAAAGTGATATAAGACAAAAAGCGAAAAAGATAATGCAAACAGAAACGGGCTAAATGTCATTAGAAAAGTTAATATATATATATATATATATATATATATATATATATATATATATATATATATATAAAAGATATAAGAAGAATAAGGTAATCAGTATGAATAAACAAACATCGGTTGGAAAATTCGAATAAAATTCTAAAACATTTTTAAATGAACGAAGAAGAAGTTAGCAAAAATATTAACCATCGTTAAAATCAATATTATTGTAAAAAATAATTTAGAGTGAAAAAGCTCATTTAAAGTTTCTGTACTTTACTTTTACTTAGTCCTAGGCCTTTTACCTTTAGATGTAAGGCTGGATGGGCTGAGTCTTGCACTTCTGTCTCCATTGTTTCCTATCTTGCGTTAGATTTTGTATTCCCTCCCATGACATGCCTTTTCTCACTACTTCTTTTTTTATATTGTCAATCCATTTTGTTCTCGGTTTTTCTTTTTTATTTTTCCCTGAAATTCGCGTTTCGTACAATCTTTTTGTTAGTCTGTCGTCCGACATTCTGCACACATGCCCATTCAATCTGAGCTGCCCTTCTATATTTTTTTCGTTGATTCGCTCTATTTTCAGATTTTGTCTAAATGTTTTATTTCTTATCCTGTCCTTCTTGGTTTTATTTTCTATTTTTCTCAAAAACCTCATTTCCATTGCGTTAATACGTATCTTTTGTCTTTCTGTAAGAATCCACGTCTCACTGCTATAGGTAACTGATGGCCTTACCAATTTTTTTTACAACTTCAGTTTTTATGTTGTTTGGCACTTCCCTTTTTCCCAGAAAGGTTGTCTTCGTCATATTGAGTATTTTCCCCCTTTCCTATTCTATCGTCTAATTGTTTATCCATTTTCCCATATTCTTCTGTTACTGCGCTTAAGCATTTAAAATTCTCTACCTGTTCTATTTCTTCCCCGTCCAATTTTATTTGATGTGTTTTCTTTGTGCTTGATATTATCATTGTTTTTGTCTTTCCTACATTTGTTTTCTTTAATTCATCTTCTATTACTTTGAGATTATATTGCAGGTTCTCCTTTGTATCTGCTATTAGGGCCATTAGAACATAAGTTCTGTAAAAAAGAAAAAAAAGGCATGGAAAAATATTTAACCACCAAAAAGCTGAAGATTATGAGATATACAAAGAAAAAGGGAAATAAGTTAAAATATCAATCCAAGCGGCCAAAGAGTAATCATGGGAGGAATTTGGATTTAAAATGACGGAAAACTATAAAGAGAACCAAAAATTATTCTACGGTACATTAAAAAAACTCAGGGGAAAAAAATACAACATGCTCAACATAAAAGATAAGGTCGGAAATATAATAACTAACAAAGACGCAATAATAAACTGTTGGAGAGAATATTTTGAAGAGTTAACATACACGGATAGGTAAAACCAAGAAGATGACGATGAAGAAGGTAACGAGGAACAAGAGATTGAAATAAGAGAAGAAGAAATAGAGGAAGCAGTAGGAAAGTTAAAATTAGACAAAGCAGCTGGCAAAGATGCAATCACACCGGAAATGATAAAGTTTATGGGAAGAGCAGGCACTAATAAATTAAGTGAAATAATGAACGATTTATTAAAGGTTACAAAAATACCAAAGGATTGGAAAATGGACATTATATTGCCAATATATAAGAAAGGCGACAAAAGAAATTCTAATAATTATAGAGGAATAACACTCTCCGGCATCCCAGGGAAAATATTCTCAAGAATAATAGAAAAAAGAGTAAGGAATACAGCTTTTGACAGGATACGAAGAGAAGATGTATGGGAAGTACTACAGAAACGAAGAGTGAATAAAAGCACCATAGAAATCATAACAAATATGTTCAAAGATAATATAAACATAGTACGAACAAACAACGAAGAATCCAAAGAGTTTAAAACGAGACAAGGAGTTAAGCAGGGCCGTGTACTAAGCCCACTGCTCTTCACAACGGTATTAGACGAGACAATAAAAAAAGCCAAGAAGAAGATGAAGAAACTAACACTGGGATACTGGAAAATGACACATACACAGCTGACACAGTTTTCGATAGTAAATATTTGAAGGAAACAGATAAATGTTAAAGAGTGAAATGGTACGTAATCTACAAAATTTTGATTAAAATTATCACCTTGAGAGTTAAAGTGCCTACGCAACTAATCAGAGATTACTAGTGCAGATATAATATAAAAGATGATTTATTATGTTTCTTGTAAGTTATTTAATAAAACTTTTATAAAGTGTAGACGAATTTGCTACGCTTCAATAATTTAATGTTTGAAAGTGCTGCGTGCTGCTTGTAATAAAGTACTTTTAAATGTGTAATCAAAAAACAATTTTTTTAGTAATTGTACAAACATATTTAAGATATATGCATCCCCAAAACTTCCCAAGCTTCGCCCGAGTCAACAGCTTCACCGGTCTCGCCGCTGGCAACGCTATCACATGCACCTTCGCAGACCGTCCTTCAAACTACAATAACTATCACCCCATTGCCTGTGCCGCCAGTCAGAATTTCGGACAGGTAGACACCCAAGTTGGTATGCTGGAACAATTCTCGAGCAATCAATGCCATAATCAGTCAGCAATTCACTTCGTCTCGGCAAATATAACACAAATACAGCAAATGTATTTTACAATACTAAAACTTATCAAACATCGACAAAACAATTAAATAATTAAATAAATTTAAATGTTAACAGGGCTTCCTAATCACACTTTAATTAAAACACTAATACATCAAATTATAATAAAATTGCTAATTATTTGCTTTTTAATGGTACAATTCCAATACAAAAGAACACTAAGCAGTAGTAAATTGCTTTAAAGTAAAGTATGAAGCCATATAAAAACAAATCAAAACAGTTCACGAAGTAAAATAAGAAATAGGTTCCAACTACTATCACCCAATTTTAATCAAAGCCATAACGAAACGAATCACTTAAATAATAAAAAATAGTTTCTAAATTGACTCTAATTTTTATATATGGTAACAAATCATAAGGCAACGACTAACTAGAAACCTATATAAAGTTAGCCATATATGTGAAAAAAAATAGAAAAGGCCATATAGGGTTAGTCATACACGATATACATCGCTGGGATTTGTTAGAATAAATAATAAATAAGCTAGTAGTACGAAATATTTTAAATCATTGGATAGCTTTGTTGTTCAATAATCAAAAACCAAAAGGTAATAACAAAAAAACAAAGAATTTTTATAAAACACAAAATTGAAGTAGGACCATCTAAACCGAAAAGTATATAATACAATGCATAAAATAGCACATATTTCTAAAATATTTTATATAAAGTCTTATAAATGCAAACCTGATATAAAAATGTGTTAAAAATTTAAGGATACCTATGCATTGTATAAAGAATACGTTCAGAAAACTACGCTGTATTGATTATCTAGATTTGAAGAAATTAGAAACATTATAACATATAACATTTATAATTTTTGAGCCTCTCTACATACTATATTATAGTTGCAGGCGAAATAACATCAAATGAGAAAACAGATTTATATGTGTTTGTGTAGATAAATAAAATATTAGTAAATACATATGTTAATAAACATACATTTTATTAAATAATTTAATTGTAAATAAATTAAACAAGTAGTTTTAAATAAAGTTAGGTATTTATTCGTTACTTTAAAAGCAAAAACGTTATAACATGTATAGTCCAGGCATAATTTTAAATTATAATTAATAAATTATTTAAATATTTAATTAATTATAATATTTTAGCTATGTACAAATAGCAGCAATAAATAGTAAATATAAGCAGAGTTTTTCAAATCACGATAATGTATTGAACAAAAGCATATTAAACAGTACTAATAAAAAAATTCACCTAGTTAATGAATTAATCAAAATAACATACATACCTGTTAACAACAGCAGTATGTTACAACAATGTTAGTAAATATACTTATAGTTGCCTGCTAACAAATCATATAAAATATAACATGATAAATCATATCATCATCATACTCATGGGGCGAAATGCGTCAACTGCCCCAGCGCCACTGCAGATGTCTGTGCGATCGTGAAATACGACTTTATCATCTCGTCGTTTCGACCTCAAAACATTAATAAAAAATTATTTGAGAACACATTCTTACGTATTTTTTTCTCAGATTTCCAATGGTACCATTATTTTTAGCGAATCTTTACTCTATAACCTTAAAAATACGAAAGTATGAAAAACGTTATATCTTTTTATCTTCAGTTTTTTGAATTTTTAGACCATCTAGACCGAAAGATCAGGCATTTTTACATAAATATAGACAATAAAAAAGAGTTTTTTTTTTTCGAGTATTTAAACGACGAACACGAAGAGTCGCCGCGCGCCACAACGCGAGGCATTTCAAGCCATTTCTTATTATTGTTATTCCTATTCCTTCCAATATTTTGCTTTAGCTTTTATGACCACAGAATATTTGTCTTGAATTTTACTTGTTTTTATCTTCTACTCTTTTCTTTTACAAACTTCTAGGACAGTTTCATTTAATTTTTCTCTATTTATATTCTATCGGTTCATAAAGAGCTTGCATTATACGTTGCAATTTGTAATACATTTTTAAGAGCTAAATTTTTCTATTGATTTTAGCACTTTTTGATCTTTTGCTAGACCTTTTGTAATTTCGGAGATAGTATTACAGCTGTCGAGGCCATTTTTAAAGTGCTGTCATATTTTATAAAGGTAAGTAGTCATATTTGACTATTTTTACTTGGTAGCCTGTAAGTTAATGTACGAGGTACATTCAAGTTATAAAACCTCTGATTTTTTTCTCACAAACAAAAACTGTAAAACTTCTGTCACTTTTCGACGTAATCTCTCTGCAGTATACATTGTTCACAACGTTGACGCTATGATTTCTTTAATAGTTTTCTTTGACCACTGAAAAATCTCTGATGCAATAACGGCACGACTAGTAAATTTGCAACTACTAATATCGTTGGAAACAGCCAGCTAGGAGCCAGGTCAAGTGAGTAGAAGCATGAAAAATCACTTCAAAGTTGTCAGCATTCGTGGCACCCACCTGGAGGACGCTTTTCGCATTTTCGAGTCTTTATGCAGGATTGTGTGCACAGATCCCACGGAAATTCCAGCTTTGGAGGCGATGTGTTCTACAATCATTCGCCGATTCTCCAAAAGCAACTTTCTCCACTCGCTTGTTCATGTCGCCAGGCCGGCTGGTGCGAGGCCGAGCTTGTCTTGGTTTGTTGTCACACGACGTTCTGCCTTCTTTGAACTGTCGTACCCACAAACGCACATTAGACACATCCATAATACTATCACCACGTCTCACTCAACTGGCTATGAATTCAAATCGGTGTCACACCACGCAAATAGAGAAAACGAATGATTACACGCTGTTCTTGTAATGAAAACGTAGCCACTTTAAGTATCAAAAACAGTTCCCACTTTCGCCGCTGCCGTTAGAGTCTCGTGTGCCGTGCAGCGCTGCAATCTTTGTTACGCATTTACAAAGAGTGCGCGCGTATTTTGAAACAAGCCGCATGTTTCTATGTGTTCTTAGTCCTGAGAAAAAAATTTGGAGGTGTTATAACTTAAATGCACCTCCTAGTTGCCTGAGTTGTAGCACCGTGTGGAACCATAGGTATATCTCGCGGGGGCCAGTCATCAGTCTCCTTGATGTTTCATGTAACTGTTTTTAGTGATAATATACTACCTACATAGTGTAACCCTACACGTATAAGAAGTATCATTTAAACTTATGATGCATTTTCCTAGTCAGTTATATTTAATTCCTAATATTATACTTTAGAGAAAAAACTTCCAAGTTAGGATTAATAATTCATCGTCTAAGTACCATCCTATTAAATTTGGCGTACTACAAAATAGTATTCTTGGTTTATTTCTATACTTAATTGTTACTATACATGTATTTATTATAAATAATATTACACTTGCTATGTTGCTAACGATTTTATTTTTAGATACACCTTGACAGGGCTCTCGAAAACCTGCAAAACCATTTAGGTTTATTACATAACCGACAAAAATTAATAAAACTAAAGTAAATAACAAAAAATCTACATTAATTTCTTTTAATAATGAAAATATAATTTTAGACTTTAAATCAACCCAATTATTTTAAGTTCAAACAAGCCCGATTAAAGGTTTGGTTCTAATATAATACTACAACTATTGTTAAAAAATAAATTACTTTTATAAAAAAACCAATTTAGGGCGTTGAGTCTTAAAAGTGAAGCAAACCGCCCAATGCAAAAATACTTTAAATATTTTAGTTTATAATATTTTGTATGATAGTGGATGTACCCTGGTAATGGTAATTTAAAGCACTATAATAATTAGTTTTTGTTTATATATAACTATATAACTATATAACTATATAACTATATAACTATATAACTATATAACTATATAACTATATAACTATATATATAACTATATGACTATATAACTATATAACTATATAACTATATAACTATATAACTATATAACTATATAACTATATAACTATATAACCCCTCTGTATACTAGTAAATTAATTATAGTTATAAATTTATAAATAAACTTCACAGCCAACCCCTAGTAGAAAGTCTATTTAAAAAAATTTAGCTAGAAGATCTGACTAATCAGCGAAAAATAGTAAACCATAACTAAATCACTACTAGATATTAAGTACCCTTAGTAACTCCTATTTATTACTCTAGCATGTGTATAACCTTACAGTAAATTATAAACTAGCAGTAATTAAATAAAGTTTTTTCTAAGTACGTCATTTTTTCTTTGATATAGAGTGCAATCTTAAAAAAAGAATACATTGACTTTGTGCAGGTTTATTTGGTTTAGAACCTCAGCAAATACTCTCTAAAAATGTTGTTCTTTGAATTGTATTATGGATTCAAACATTATGTGGAACTAGGTTTTTATATAATAGTAACGAGACTCTATAATATTTTGTGTAGCAAGAGTAAATAATTTTTGATATTTGCTCTTCTTATTGCATTTATTTGCGGGCTTCACTTGTTTTTTTATTTTATGTAAATATTTTATCTTAACTAAAATATATTTAACGTTATATTTTTATATATTTTGAAATAAAGATTTACTTTCTAAAAAAGCACGGTAAAATATTTTGTAGACTTTTTATTACTTATTTTTTTGTATTTTTTGTTTCTTAGTTTTTTCAAAATATGTCTTCCGTTTATTATTAAGTTTTAAAGAACCATTTACAAAGTTTTATCAAGTGTACAATTACAGCTTCTAAAACGCTTCTTTCTGCCCGAGAAATTGTGCATTTTTATTTATTTATTTTTATTTACTATCTTTAATAGTACCTGCTATTAAACTACAATTACCTAAAAAATGGCAATTTAACCATTTTACTCAACCAAGGATTTCTCTACACGTAATTCGTTTTTGAAGCTTACACATACATATGTATGAGTATGTCTTGGCGGTAAAAGGTTGGATATAGGCATTTAAAAATGTCTTCTAAAGGCAATATTATTTTACATTTTTTGATATATTATATGTAAATGACAACGTTAGTAAGTTTTTCATTTAAGCGTTTACTAACTTATTAAGCTCTTAAATTGAAATTTCGTAATTAGTTTTCGATAAGATTCATTATATAACATAAAATTGATTAAAACAAGCTTCTAAACGAAAACGACAAAATGGTTTTATACAGGATAAATATTAAATTAAAGAGCAAATATTAGCAGGAGACTTTTGAAAAAAAATTTCATATAAACATATGCCTGAAAATGCATGTGTTTTATAGTAGTTGGCAATATTGTCCTTCATGACGTTAGTCCCTTGTAAAAACATGCCAGATGAAGCAAAAATACAGAGTGCATCCAAAATTTATCCCAAAAATGGTGGATATAAATTTCATTTGGCTATTTCAATAAGTTTATGGTAAGCTCTCTAAATTTTGAAAAAATTGTAAAAAGCTAAGTAGATTTTCAATGAAAAGTTTTATTTAAATTGTGTTTGCGATCGGCTCAATCGAGCTTGTAATGACAAACCGTTTTTTGCAGATATTGATTTTTAAACAGAGACCAAAATGAGGATCTGATAAAACGGTTTAAAAATATGTTACTGTGCTTTGCCTGCACCATACTACCTTCAAAATTGGGGTTGAAATTGAAAAGACGTCTATGTATGACAGCTAAATCGCGGAGCTATTTTTAATAGTGAATACTAAAATGTCTGTTTTACTTGTCTTCTAACTTAATTTAAAATTTTAAATTAAAAATAAAGTTGCTATGTTACCAAAAATGTTTGTTATTGGTATTGGAATTATTTGGTATTCGCAAATTGCTTTATGTCCAATGTAATACTCAAGTACATTTTTGAATTTCGTGTGTTATAGAAGTTCAAAAAAGCTAAATTTACGTTAGATCGATAGTTTTCCTCAATTGTCTCTGGTTTTTAAAAATCTTTATATTTTTGGTTAAAAATGTACATTTTGTAGGGAAAACAATCAATAAATATATGTGCACAAAAAATCATCTGCTGAATTTTCTTGTGTACAAGAAATGATTAAATATGACCTATTTTGTTTGTAAATAATATAGAAACATTTCTTAACTAAAATCACGAAAAAATTTTTATTGCATGCACTATGGCTATCTATAAAGTATTGAGTTTTAAAGTTTCACTTATGTCGGATAATACTAAATAATCGAGATTTGGAATAAACCTTCTTTAATTAGTAGCTCATTTATCAGTCACATTTTTGAGGATTTTGGTGTTTGTATAAAATGAAATTTTAATTAAATCTATTAATTAATAAGTAAAATTAACTTTGTTAAAATAAAAATGTTCATTTTATATAAGTCATATTTTGACTTATTCAAACAAAGAATATTTTGTATATCAATTTTGACAAATCTTTATCTATCTTTTTGGCTTTACGATCCTTGTACGGTCTTGGCCTGTTCAATGATCTTTTTCCATTCCTTTCTGTCTAGTGCCTTTCTTCTCTAAGTTCTTATTGCCAGTCCCTTTAAATTATTTTACAACTCTTCGCTCTATATTTTTCTTGGTAGTCCTCGTTTCCACCTACCCTCCGGATTTCTTTCGTATGCCATTTTTAGCACTTTATCACTTTCCATTCTTCTTAGGAGGCCTAGTCATTTCAGTCTTTGTGTATAGGTTTCTTAATTTATAATTCACTCTTGATTTCCATTCTTCTCCTTTTTTTTACCGGGCCATGTATCCGTCTTAGTATTCCTCCTTTGAAGGTGCATAAGTTTTTCTGGTCTTCCACTTTTAGTACCTATGCTTCGCTTCAATGTGTTGCCATTGGTCTGACAATTATTTTATATATTTTTTTCTTCATGCTCTTGATGTGCTTCTCGATTGGAATATGTTTTTAAGCGCATAGTAGCTTTTGTTTCCAGCTCCTATCCTTGTTTTTATTTCTGCGCTTGTTTCATTATTATTTATAATTACGTTTCCTAGGTATTTGAATTCCGAGACTTCCTTTATTATATGCTCATCTGTTTGGATGTTGCTTTGTTCTCCTCTTTTATTTTTTTATGTTCAGTATGCATTTGGTTTTTTATCGTTTACTATTAATCCAGCTGTTTTGGCCTCTTATGCTAGTTCACAATATGCTCTCTTTAATGATTGTTGTGTTCGTGCTAGGATCACTACATCGTCTGTAAATGTTAAGTATTGGCAGCTTTTATTATATATGTCTTCTCTTGGGTTTACTTTTATTAACTTTCGACAGCGGAACGCTATAGGCGAAAGTTAATGATTTTAACATGGTGTCTATCTGTCTGGCTGTGTGTCTGTCTGGAGACAAGATAACTTCCGTTATAATCATCGGATTCACTTCAAACATGGCATACATATACCTTATGTCAATACCTTCTTCGCTATTGAATTTCAGCCAAATCGGCCAAAGGTCAAAGGGTCAACGGTGAGGTCAAACTTTTTTCCATCATATAACATATATCATGTGATACCTCATTCGAAAGCGGACGTCATAAGGAACATTCGTTTATTTCACCTCTCGCTAATTCGCCACACTGCTGTCGAAAGTTTCATTTATGGTTTTACACCATTCTCGTTTTCCTTATGCATCTTTCTAATACTAAGTTGAACAAGATGGAAGATAGGGGGTGGCTTTGCCTTATACTTTTTTTCGCTTCAAATTGATTGGAAAGGTTTCTTTGATTTTGTACTCTGTTTTTAGTTTGTGATATTGTCATTTTTACTAAACTAATTAGTTTTTCTAGGGTTCTAAACTCTTTCATTGCTTCTTCTATGTATCTTCTATTTATGGTATTGTACGCTTGCTTATAATTTATGTATATTTGGTATTTATCTATATTATACTAATAGCAGTTTTCTAGTATTTTTCTGATTGTAAATATATTATCAGTACTGGACCTTCAATTTCTGAATCCTGATTGATATTTGCCTAGTATTTCTTCAGTATATGTCTTAATTCTGTTTGCTATGATTGCATAGGATTTTATAAACAACTCTCAATAAAGATATTTTTTTGTAATTAATGCATTATTATTTGTCCTTTTTCTTCTTGTAAATAAGGAAGATTATTGGTTGTGTCATATGCTTTGCATTAGTTCTTGTAATTTGCTGATTAGTTTTATCCTTCCGTTTCTTATTAATTTGGTTGTTATCTTAACTTCTTTGGGGATTTGTGCTTCTGGCGTTTCTTCACTTGTTGTTTTACATCTTCCTCGTTGGCGGTGATATGTTTATGTGTGGACCGTAGTACTGAATATCTTTATTCTCCTGCTCTTATTCTTTGTTATCAATGCAGCTTAATAGTTCCTGAAAGTATTTCTTTCATCTATCTATTATTTCTTTGTCATTTGTTATTAACTCCCCTTTTTTGCTTTTGTATATACTTGTTCTGGGCTACCAACCCTCTTTTTGTTTTTTAACTTTTTGGTAAAATATTTATGCTCTATTTTCTGTATGTTTGTTCCATTTTTCTATTTCTTCTTTTTCGTACTTTCTCTTTGTTTCTACACAAGTTTTGGGAATATTTTCTCTTGATTTGGTGTTCTTCAGTACTGGTCCTTGTTTTTCTTTAGATCATTCTCATTCTAGCTTTATTTCTTTCTTAGTGTGCTGCCCTACATTCTTCATCATATCATTTTTTTGTTTCGATTTGTTATTTTTCTCCTATTGTTCCTTTTGCCGCGGTATGCACTCCTGTCAAAATACTTTCCCATTTCTCTTGGGTGCTTGTGTTTGTACTCGATGATTTTCTCAGCAGTGATGCTATTTTTTGTTAGTATTTTGTAATCTCGTTGCCGTATACCCTTTGTTTGCTGTTGTTTTTATGTTTTTTTGTTTTTTAGCTTCCTATTCTTTGTCTATATCTTTCTTGTACTAGTATGTGGTTCAAGTTACAATCTGCTCCCCGATAGTTTCTCACACCTATAATGCTTGAAGCATGTTTTCTGTCTATGAGGAAATGATCTAGCTGGTTGCAAGTTTTTCCATTAGGGTGTACCTAAGTTTTCTTGTGCATATCCTTGTGTGGGAATCGGGCACTGGAAATTATCATATTTTTCCCATTACAAAATCTATGAGCCCATCTCCATTGCTAATATCATACTTGCTGTGTTGTACTATTGTTGGTCTGTATGTTATTTTCTTAGGAATTGTTCATTTAGGTCTCCCAGGATTATTTTGGAATTGTGCTTTGGTATTGATTCGTATATTCTTTCTAGTATGTCATAAAAAGTGTCTTTTTCTTTCACCTGATTTCTTTGTTGGTGCGTGGCAGTTTATGTACGTGGTGTTATAGAACTTGCTTTTCATTCGTAATATGCTAATTTGTTCGGTTTGTTGCTTTAATATTTGTTATCAAATGTATTATCTTCTTGTCAACTAGAAATCATATACCTAGCTTGTTGTTTTTATTGCCACTGTTGAACAGTGTAAATCCGTTGAGGTCTGTTATCTCCTTTCTTTGTATGGTATTTGTTATAGTGCTGCTAGGTGTGTTTTTTATCTTATTAGTTCATTTTTTAGTTCTTGTATAGCTTCCAATATATACAAGCTTAGCACATTGCATGTTGCTAATAGTATGTCTTTTTTTTCCAGCAGGGGTTTTCCCATTGATCAAATCGGCTTTCTAAACTTTGAGCTTTCGTAACTATAGTTTTTTCCCGGGATGTAGGTTTATACAACCTGGGATAATTAGCCCCTTGCCCAACTCCCTTCCCAATCGATCTCGACTTCTTCTTCCACCAAGGTTAGTTACTCGATCTTCGAGTTTACGGGGTTCACCACTCCTATCTTAATATAGAGCCGCTTGGAGATTGAGAGTCGGAATTGTATAAGAGAGGATTAGTGACGCTATCTGGATGCGGCGCTATGTATTGCGCGTACACTATCCCATCGAAGCCCAGATTTTGACGATACAATTGCTTTATTTCTAAGTAATGAAACCGTGTTTGAAGATGAGGTTTGCTGCTTTTAACTGAAATCTACACATACACAACGGCATTAGGTATGCAGATAAGATGACTACAAATTGCAACTGTGACGACAGCTTATGCTAAGAAAAGATGCTACAACTTTTAAACAACCAATCAGTCAAGTTTAAAAGTAAATTAGCGAAACTTAAGGGATTACGGGGACTTCTGTAGATATTATCGTAATTTTCTCATCGTTACGATTACTAAATAGTGCAATTTTTCTCATTTTATTTAAATAAATTTATTGTACACAAATACATAAGATCAGCATCTTGCGAGAGAACAGGAAATATTATTTAAAGTATATTATATAAAGAAGTATTTCTCATATAACAATTATATTGAATATTTAGAGACAAGATTTGTAATTGTAATAAATAATTTTGCAAATAATTTGCTAAATCAGATTATTCTTGCTGTACGTAAAAATTCCATAATTTTTTTATATATAATTAGCTGTTTTTGGGTAGTTGTGATAGTTTAATTCCAATTTAGAAGGTAGTATTTTTAAATTTTATAAATTTTGCATTGGTTATTTCTGCAGCTCTATTATTCATAGTAGATGTCACCTACTAATAATGTGAAGTTTTAATTATGAAAAACATATTGGAGTTCTTTATAAAAATTTGGTTTTGATAGATTCTAGATAGAAATGAATTTTAATAAAATATTATTTTTTATAGTTAAATTAATTGATACTGCCTTTATATAGCGGATATTTTATTTTACGATTATAATCTGCTCTACTTAATTGTATTTTGTCTATCATTCCAAAATATTTTTAATAGTATGGTGAGTAAATTTTTCATTCTAGATGAGATACGATTCAGTGACGCATGTTACTGCCATATCATGCCATGAATGCTGAAAATGTGACTTCTTGAAGTAATTTCGGAATACTATCTAATATTACAAGGCGAAAAATGTTTTAACTTATTTAAGATGTGTAGAGATTAATTCTAAGATTAATATGAGAATATTTATGATAAAAGATCTATTGATTGAAGTAGCAGGATTACTCTTATCAGAAATAATTGGTTTGGGAATGAAACGATTTTATAGAGTTATGTTGTATAAGAACTAACTTTTCCTGTAATCAAGGTGTTGGAATTGGAGGACCTAATTAGTGAAAAGTATGGGTTATTGTTGTACTGTTTTATATAACGGCAACCTCTGTAATTTGCTGTATGTTCCCCTTTATAGTTGACATGTTTGGATTTGTAGTTTTTTTTTGTGAAGCAATGTTGCTACATTGTGTATTATTAAAAACTGGTTTCAGGGTTCAGTACTGATGAAGTGTTATGAGATTAAAGATTTTATGCTTTGGATAATACTTTAGTGATTTATTTCATTTAATAGAAAGATTAGTGGCATCTTAAGTTTTCGGGCTATTTTGTATTTTGATAATTTTTTTCAGTGCGTAGTACTTATTTTGGGTGACTTGTAAATCAATGCTGAATACAAACCACTTGTAATCATTAGTTTTACGTGAAGCTTATTGATCTTCTTTTTCTTCCTTTTTTATTATAAGATTACTCCTGTTTTTCGCCACTATTATAATGACTCTCTCCACCTTCTTGCTAGTCTTTCAAATGAACGTTTTCATATCTGCAATATCTTTGGCTATCCGGACTAATCCGTCTTCATTCATTCTTTGAATGTGGTTGTTTCACTTTCTCCTTTTAACCGAACTCCATTCATTTACTAGTTTCTTATGTCCTCGCTTTCCATTCTACTTCTTCGTGTTCGTCCTACTGTCTTTCTTAGTCTTTATTTAGGCTGTTTTCATAATTTGTCTAGTTTTTTGTGTATCCCCCCTTGTTTCTGCACCGTATGTTAATATTGTTTGTATCGTAGACTTGTAAATCCGACTTTTGACCTCTGTAATGTATTTATTATGCCATGTTATGGTATTTAATGCGCTAGATGTCTTAACTACCTTTATAACTTGTGGAATTACTTGCTGTTTGAGGTTTCCATAGCTGATTATATTAAATTCTAGATAATTAAAGCAGGATACTTGTTCTATAATTTCTTCTTGAATTTATAATTTATATCTTATAGGCTCTTCGCATATGACCATACATTTAGTTTTTCATGCTGATATCTTTATATTATATCTTTCACATATTTCCGCAGTCTTCATTAGTAATATTTGGAGTTGGTTTTTCTTTTTTTCCTACCAGGATAGCATTATCAGTGTAGCATAGAATTGTTATGTTTTTGCCCTGCATATTGTATCATTCAAATACTTTCACCTCTTTTATTTTGTCGTCTATTCAACTGTGGTTTCTATAGGCCCCAAAAACTTTATATTTACTTTAATTGTTACTTTATTGTCAGTGTATATGTTTTTGACTAATTTTGTAATTTCATTTGCCACCTTTGTTTTAATATTTGTAATACATCTTTTTTTTAAAGCCTTCTGCAGCTCTATCATACACATAAACAATGATCTGTTGTACTCCAATAATTTTTGTGTTAATTGTAATTTCTTGAAAAAGGTAGCCATACTTCCAAGTCAATATTATTTATCACTTCATATTTGTTTATACCTTACTACTCCGAATAGTCCCAATAGCCTTCCTTAATTTTTTTAATATTGCTATTAACATTATTTCTTATTGCTTTATATTTATTGTGGTTTTCTGGCGTTATGTTAAAATTGTAATCTATAAATTATTTTATTTTTCCTCACTTAAGCTTTTGATTTTTCCTGTAAACTATGGTGTTTTTCCATTTTTTTTCTTACTAGTTTTTATTTTTGTTTCCAGTGCATCATTTGCACTATTTAATATATTTGTTTCTAACTTATACCAGGCCTTATTAATATTGTCTGTTATTAATATGATGTTATTTCTAATGTTGCTAATGTTGATAAACGATTTTCATGCAGATATAGAATCGTTTCGTCTTAAAACAGCTCTATTTTCAGTTTTACTTTGTTTTCTGTCCTTAATTTGTTTTTTATTAGTATTTGCATTCTTAATTTTTCTAACAATAATATGTTTCTACTATTTATCCGGTGAATTTAAGGTTTTTGTTCTGGTTTTATTGCTCTGATTGTGATTTCCCTGATGTGTTGTCGCAAGTATTTGCATTTTGTTTCATACCATTTATTATTTGACTTTCCACTCGGTGTTTAGATTTCTTATTCAATTTATTTTTTCCAAGTCTGTTACATGTGATATTTCTTTGCTTAATTCCCAAATAAAGCTTCTCTTTTTTGCTTAGGCTTTATGTTCACAGCTGCGTATACCGCAACTATAAATTGTTTTTTTTCGATTTCTATGATAACTTTTAGTTAACTCTTGATGACACATTTAATTTATTTAATGTTGTTTACATATTTTTTATGTATTAACATTGAAACTTCTTTACCTTATTTTTCTTTAGCAAGCTGTAGATCAAAATGTATAAATTGTATTGTCGTGTGCTTTGTCTCTTTCTATCCATTTAGTGTTCCAGGTGGGTACTCTTGTATTATTTGTCCTCCATTGTCTCTTTCTGGTTTGCGCCTTGGTCGTTAACTTAATTAGCTTCTTATTTATTCTTTGTCTCTGTTTATTTTCTCACCGGGTTATTACCATTTGAGTAGTCTGGGCTTCGCTGCTTTATAATTCATAATTAATGTTTATAGTGTTTTATTCAGTGCGTTGTTTTGGTACAATTGTTTCCATGTTTATAGACATTTTCTTGCCGAATTATTAGGTCCTACGAGTTGTTTATTTTACTAGTTTGGCCCACTAACCCTCTTCCTTTTTCCGGCAACAGTATCCAATGCACTATTCAATCCATGAATTTTTATTTACCGCAGATGGAGTTTGGTTATTAATAAGTACATTTGCGACTGGTTTAGACAAAATAGCCACACTTAGCTTCTACACAAGCTTTAAAACATTCAAGCCCCTTGTCTACGCACTACATCTATTAGAAAAGTATTGAGTACAACCGTTAGGCTCGCTTCAAAAAGTCAATATTTGGGTATTTCTTTTTTTAAAAATTATGCTTTTAAAACCTCCCGTAATATGTAATTTGGTAGATTAAAATCTGAGTTACCAGAAGCTAATTCTCCACTGTTGGGAAACAGACATATTGTTGCTCAACCAAGTTTGAGTCAACCGTGCTTTGTTGGCGGTTGCGGGGTCTTGTTGAAACATCCAAGATTCCCCTGAAAAATTATGTGCTTCCAAAACATTTTGTTACACAGCGGCCAAAGTTTTGACTCTCTTTTCACTAAAATGAATATCTCTCTCCCCTACTATGACAGACTCCCGTTAAAACCGTTGCAGCTGCTGGATAATGACTTTTTTTAGCACTAGCTGAGATGCTTTTTGGACGACCCAGCGTAAACCTTGCCATTTTTGTTTATTGAAAGATGTAATTTTTTTCTCCGTAAACAGAGATTTTCTGTGACCATTTCTCTAAAGCATCTGCCAGCAAGTGTCTCGTAAGTATTTTGTAAGCAGCTAGTCCTAGGTTTTGCTTAATAATACATAACATCAATGCTTTGGAAATTTATATCTCTTGAGACATAATCTGCTTATGAAGATGATTTTCTTTAATTCTGCTACTTACGGATTTGTTTGCCTGAACAGTCTGAACTGAACGTGGACTTCCAGATCTGGCTAATGTGGAGAGAATGCAGGCTTTTAGAGATTACATTTTTTAGTTCAATTTTTATCTAACGCTATTACAACAATACGGTCTAGTGGTAAATAACCAAACTTGACAAGAAACTTAATGTAATTTACAATCGTAAGACTTGACAATTGCAATCGTATGTCAATATCATAAATATTTCAATACGGTTGCAAGTGTAGCAAGTGTAGGTTTTGATTTGGTAACAGTATTTACGGGAATACTAGATATATTATATCCCTTACGTATGATATTTGATGGCTTCGGTAAAATTTTCCAGCTTCATTTCTATCAATATTTTAACATCAGTTTATATGTAATACAAATATTACCTGTTTATAGGTGAGGTGAATGCAGGTTATCTGTGCGATAGCAGTGAGTGCCGCGCGCCATCTTACATTTATTATAACAGAATGTTGGGCTATCTATTCACTGAAAAACAAAACTCGATGATTCACCCACAACAAATTAGTAGCAATAATTCAATTGACGTTTGCAAGCTAAGAAGAAATACTGAAATGCTATTTCATAATTTTTGTAAATGAAGAAATAAGGAGTGTCTTTATTACTTAGCCTAAAAATGTTTTATTTTTACTTATTATTCTGTCTTTAAAAGAGTAAATTAAAAAATAACTAGTGATAATACAGTTACTTTTGATGTGTCTTTTGGGCTTTGTTGTTTACCTTATTACGTGTAAAAATTTTTTGATTAAGTTTTTAGAACATACATATATGATATATAGTTATGTACTAAACTTGTAGAAATGTTAAGTAACCTTGGCTCTCTTATACGACTGTAGCATTTGTTGTTTACTGACCTTTGTTTGGGGCAGGTCTTCGTAAGATCCTTTAATATTGTTCAGAATTTCTTCCTTTTTTTGTAATTGTGTTTCTACTTTCGTTCATAATTTTGACAACCTCGGCTTATTTTTGATTTAAATAGTTTTATTTTCCTTATTGCATTTACAATGTTCTTGTTTAACTCTTGTGGTTGTGTTACCTTTAGATGTACTCGATAAGATCTTCATTAGTTAGTAAGTTATTTTTTACGAGCCTATTTTATGAGTAAGGTTGTAACTATCGATTTTGAAAAACAAATAAAATAGTATTGAATATACAGCGAGTTTCAAAACGAATCACCTATTTAAAAAACCATAATTATTCAGCTCTTAATCCGTTTTGATCAAACAAGAAAGAGGAAATTCTCGAGATTCACGCAGTTGTCGATAGGCAGCACCAGCACGTGTCGTTAACCTGCCACTTTAGCGTTTGTCAAGACGGCGATTGGACAACGGAAACCACTAAGCGAAGTGCAAGTTTGTAACAACTGTTCAGCGTAATTTTTGACGACAATATGGTGTTGAACCTTCTACCGCTCAGAGCATTAAGCGACGGTATAGACAACTCTAAGACACGGGTTGTCTGTATAGAGGGAAAGTCAGTGGTCGTCCCAGTGTGTCAGATGAAGATGTGGAACGCATCCGGCTGAGTTTCGCAGGTAGCCTCTAAAAATCTACTCGGTGTGCCGGTAGAGGACTAAACATTTCCTTAACGTCTACGTCGCGTGTATTGCGGCGACGTTTGATTATGAAACTTAACAGGATTCAATTAATGCAAGATCTTCACGCGGGTGACAAACAACGACATTTGGAGTTGTGTAAATTTATCCTTGACAAGGTGGCAGAAAATGACCATTTTGTAACACGTTTACTGTTAGTTTGAGAACACACGGTCTGCCACACTAGCACGCAGAGATTCTACTTTGAGCTCAAAAGTAACAGGAAACATTAAAAGCGCTCCGGTCGTCATACAAACATCTTTGGCGGTCGTAAAGTACATTCTATTTTTTCTAACGGGTTAGACTACCCACCTGCCTGGGGTGCATCCAACATGGCTCATAGTACTATAAGAAATGTGTGATTAGAAACAAGATTATAGCGCATACATAAAAGTAGAAGAAGAAGCTTAGTGTTTTCTGGTGAGGCTACTTTTTAATTTAAGTAGTAAGGTAAACTTTCATAATGTTAGAATATGGGGTATGGAGCAGCCACATCAAATTGTGAAGCACGAAAGAGACTCTCTTAAACTCAATATTTTGTGTGAAATTTCTTGAAAAAGGATAAACGATCTCTTTTTTTTCTTAGAAAATACTGTTACAAAAATCACATATTTAGATATGCTTAAAAACTGGTTTTTCCCACAGTTAGAGACAGATTCGAATGACTTTATTGTTTAGCAGGACGAGGCACCACCACACTGAAGTCTGAAAGTTTGAGAATTTTTGAATAATCATATTCTACAACGATAAATTGGTCGTATGGGACCTAACGATTTAACTTTACATCAATGGCGTTTAAGGTCTCCAGATCTCATTGTATGGGATTTTCTCTTGTGAGGGCTTATAAAAGACTGTCTCCTCTTCCAACTACATGGTCAAACTGCGGAACTGCATAACACCAGTAGTAGATCCAAATATGCTGACAAAAGTTTGGGACGATGATTTGGTACGTAAAAATACTTCATGACTAGCCCTGTAATATGAAATTCATCTTGTGTCCATGTTTATTATTTTTCATAATATATACATTTAAATCGGACGATTCTTTTTAAAATACCCTGTATAATATAAAATATAATTGGATAATTTTATAATTTTAATAGTCTCATGATTTGTAAGGGTACAGCAAATTCTGATGTATTACCAATACATAGTTTTTGCATGTTAACATATTATGATGAATAAAAATTAGTTTTCTTATTTAATATTACACTAGAGTTTGCTAAAATATTTTGGAGGGTGGTCTAAAGGATTCTTCCGTAGTTGCTAGTCGCGTTTATCAAGTTTCTTCATTATTCTTTATGAGGGTAAGCTGTGCTTTTCAATTAGATATTTCTTCTAGAGAAATGGTTAAGAGGTCAAATCGTGCGCGGGATTTACCAACTTATTTATTTTTTAAAGTTCAATTTATGGTTTTAAGATATAAGCTCATATTAATTTGATCCTATTGTCAGGATAACATCACCAAGACACACTGTTCAGCACTTTACAAAATAAATGTGGTTGAAATTGTAAAGTAGATGGTCCTTAGGAACGTAATTCCTGGAGTTATGTTTGTTAAACCATATATTTTTATTTTCGCTTAAGGTAAAAGTTATGCTTGTGGGCTAGATTTTTGTCAAGTTTTATTTTCAAGTCTCTTTCAGTTTTTATTCGACTTTATTGTTGTTTACTTTCCTTATCCTATAATAAGGAAAGTAATGTAATCGGCGGAAATGTGACCTACCCAGTTTTTACATTTTTGGACACCAAAAGTTGGTTTTAGCCATTGGTTTGTTGTGTGTGTGTGTGTGTGTGTGTGTCTGTCGGTCTGTCATAACACGATATCTCGAGAACCGTAAGACTAGAAGATTGAAATTTGGTATGCAATTACTTGTAGTGACGCAGTCGAACTTTTGGTAAAAAGAAGGTCGCAAAATCGATCACAAAGCGGTTGCAATCTAAACGGTTGAAGATACAAAAATTTATGAGAATAAAATAATTTGTATCATCAGATAAACATGAATTTAAAATAAAAGTAGGTAAAATAGGAACTCGAAAAAAATTGAAGCTCAGGATTTTAATATACCGGTGTTCATAAAATGTTTCGGAAATTTATATTACCGGATAGATAGACCGAGATGAACAAAAATTATAATGAAATTGTTTGATCCGAGATCATAATAAAGTTATAGCTGATTAAAATTAATTAAACGGACCAATCACAGCGCTGGAGTTCCTGGCTGACTGCGGAGGAGGGCTTACTAGTTTAGTGTATGCAAGCAGGCGATAATGAAGGCCGAGCTCGCACGGTTACCTTCAGTGACGTAGCAAAATTTTAAGTAAGTCAATTAATTGTCTTGTACCGTTTATTTTAAATCAAGCTTTGGACAGAGTAGATATTGTTGGAATCGCTGGATCCTCTGTTTCCTTTATTCTATAAATAGATCAAGTTCTCGGATCAAAGTCTCAGGCCTTAACGATGGACCCTTGGTTTAATATATTATTTATTTATAGGATAAGAAGTCGTGATGTTACACAGATTTTTTCTCTTAACTGTTACTAGCTTAACATCTAACTTATCCTATTACTCATTCAAGGTTAACATTTAATATCGCTCTTAAACAATGCAGTATTATTTGGTTTAAATATAAATTTAATTTATTTCTATTAGTTAAAATAAAAGTTGTAATATATAATTGTATTTTAACTTCAACAGTGCTAACTGAATTATTATTTTAGTCTTAGAGTGCTTGTAATTACTTTACGCTCTCAAACGAAAATTTTCTATCCTTGTACTCGCGCCTCGCCGCTAGAATTTGTCATTCGAGACGTTCGCGTCGTTAAAGGCACGTAACAATTGACAATTAGTTGTTAACTTTGACCTTATGTTGATAGTCAATTTAATTTATTATATATATATATATATATATTATATATATACTATATATTTATATATATATATATATTTATTCTGTAGAAAAACAAAACAAATGGCGTTTAACTAAGTAAAATTCTGATTATTTTTTCATTTCGTTAAACGTGTTTGGTAAAGTGTACGTTTTTGTGCTTTTATATCGATCACAGTTTTTCTACCGTCATGTTTGCTTACAGAGCTCCCGAGCTGTAGCTGCTTTAAACATTTTTATTATTGGCGGTGTTTCTAGATTGTTTTAATTGTTATTACTGCGTTTTTGTTTGATTAAGCTCAATTTCGTGAAATTTGTTTTGAGAAATTGCTTATTTTAAGTTTTAGTTGTTTAAACAGGCCGCTGTAGCAGCTTTTTATAAATTTAATGAAATTTTTCTTTTAGAAAATATTTATAACGTTTTTCCTTAAAATGTAGTCAGTTTTTTAAATATTTTATGTAAATAAATTCAGAAGAACTGTTTTATAGGAGTAAATTTTATTTGATTTTTGTTTTGCTTTTTTATAATTTATACACAAAACGTTATTTCTATTCTTATTTAAATTTAATTTAATTTAATCAAATCTATAATGTTTTCCTTCCTGTATATTTTAATGTCAATCATACAGTTGATGTTAATTTCAATGCAGTTATTTATCAGAACTATCTGAATTTCGGTCTTTCTTTCGGTCTATGTAATTGTCCATTCTTGATAATTTGTGGATATTCCTTCATATATATATATATATATATATATATATATATATATATTTCCCGTCAAGCTTGTTGTTTATGCCGCATACATTAAAATTGGTCTTATCATTGTATTCTCGTGTTTCTACTTAGCTTCTTATCGTTTAGTATATTTCCGTTTGCATGTAGCGTCTTATACATCGCTGGATTCTATGTTTTGTGTTCACACTTTCATTTCTTCTATTTATCAGGAATCCGAAATATTTATATGTTTCTACCTCCTCAAACTTGTTCTTATCAATTTTTATTTCTGTCAAAATTTTTGCTTTTCATTATTTTTGTTTATTTCTAGTCCTTTTTCTTTCGACGTTTTTTTTGTGTTGAAAATACTTTCTAGTTCGTTTTTCCTTCTTGCTGTTATTGTAATGTAGTCAGCGTAGGCTAATATTTGAACCACTTTATTGTTAATTGTACCATTCTGTTTTTTCTTTAATGATGTTTTCTATAGTTATCATATAGATCAACGCTGATAAAGCATCGCCTTGTCTTACGCTTTTTTTTAACTTCAAAATCCTCTGTTAGTCCTTGACTAAGGAGTACCGAAGCACGTGATTCCTTCACCGTTATCTTATTTAGTAGTATTAGATTTTTTTGGTGTTTGTGTTGGTTTTAGTTCTTGTATAATTTTCGTTCTTATTAGACTGTCGAAGGCTTCTTAATAATCAAGGAATAAGATGTCTAATTGTAAGTCTATATCATACTCGTAACATTTTTCAGTGATTTGTCTGATTGTATGTATGGTGCCCGTTGTTGATTTATTGTTTCTATATCCCAATTAATAACATCCCAAAAACGTTTCCGCGCGCTTTGTAAGTCTGCTTTTTATAATAATCGTTTGTCCATATATTTTCTATTAATTTATGAAGTTTTTGCTGCAGTTCCTCTCCCCTATGTTTTATTATTTCAGCACATATATTGACACTTCCAGCTGATTTTCTAGTTTTTATTTTTGTTATACGTTCTCGTATTTCTTCTAATTTTGGTATTCCTTCTACGGTTCCTAGTTGTTCTATCGGTTCCATTCTCTTTCCTCTATTTCTTCAAATATTCCGTTGTTTCTTCTATTTCGTTTTTATGTATTGATACAATGTCGTTTCTTCTAGTGTTGTATCTATCTATCTATCGTTTTTTCTTCTTTTGATACATTTTGTTTGCTTGCTTTCTTTTTTCCTGGTAGTCTATCTTGTTTTGTTCTTTTCTTGCATTATTTTTTCTTTTATACAATTTTCCCATTTTGTATGAATTCACCCGGTTGTGTTATCTACCTCTCCTACTATGGTATTCTTGATTTGATTTTAGGCTTCTTCTATGTGTTGTGACTCCTATTTTCTAATTTTTTCTTTATTCCCTTCCTATATATTTTGCAAGAGTTTTATCTTTTAGGTTTTCTATGTTCCATCTTTTTATTCGTTTCTTTTTCCTTTTGGATTTTTCTTATTTTTACTTCGGTTATCACTAAGAAAAGGCCCGAATCTATATTCGCGTCCTTCTACGTTCTTATGTTATTAATAGATTTACAATGGTTTCTTTTCACTAATATGTTGTCGATTGCTATTTTTTCCATTTGGCTGCATCCATGTAATTTGTGTTAATTAGCCGCATTTCATTTGCAGCTGCTCGGTTGCATAACCTTTGTAAATTATTATTCATTTTCATATATACTATTTGTTTCCATGCTACTTCTTCTAATCAATCTTATGTTCCGATCTGCGCGTTAAAATGTTCTATTAACATTACGAAATCATGTTTGTAAGTTTTTTCGATAGTTTGTTCAAGTTGGTCATAAAATGTGTCTTTCTCATTTATAGTTTATAAATTATGTTTTGCGCTTTATTAGTATAAATAAGATTTTTTCGTTAATAGCCTTACATAGCATCACTCGTTTTTTCCATTATTCCTCTTACTATAAACGCTGTTTTCCATCTTATTTCTTGCAAAACTGTTATTTCCGCCTGGTTGTAACTGTGTTTTTAGATTTCATGATCCTATTTTTATTCGTCGATTTTTGCATCTAATTCTTTTCTTTTTGCTATTAAAATTAGTTAATCTTTTACTTCTTTTTGTACTCATATTCTTGATCATCGCGGTCGTCAACATTTCTTTCTCACTCTTTCTTTTGTAATTTTCTAGTTTTTTGTTTCCATTCTTATTTTCGTGTTATTCTAAACATTTTTCCCTTTGTTTGTTTATTTCTGGTGAACTTTCACTGACTGTTCTTGTGCTGCTCTCTGTTTTTGTTTTTTGTTCTTCTAGCTTTTCTTTTTGCCATTTTCTTATATCTTCAACAGCAAATTTTCTCCATTTATTATCAGGTTGTCGTAGTGAATATTTACTGTAAATCCTCGTTTTCGTTCTTTTTCATGTTTTATGAGATCTTTTCTTTGTGCTTGTACTTTTTTGCTATAATTTTCGTTTAGGTATACTTTTGTTCCTTTAAGCTTACTTACTCCTTTTAGAATTTCTGTTTTCGCGTTGCCATTTTTTATTTTCATAAAATTGGCCTGATTTTATTTTATTTTCTTTCTCCTATTCTTTTAATTTCACTTACCGCATCTACTACTTTCACTTGTGCTTCTATTTTTCAAATACTTTTTGCATCTTGTTTTCTAGTATTATTTTTCTTCCTGCTGTCTCTTTCAAGTACTTTTATTTTTTGGTCAATTTCGCTATTTCGTACTTGAGATTTTTGTTTGATTGCTTAATTTTTACTTTCTTTTTTCATTTCTTTAATTTTTGCATGCATGCTATTCAGTCTTTGTTTGATTCTCTGTTCTCTGTCATCCAAATTTTTTAAGTATTGTCTTATTTTTACTTTAGGTCGGTCGAGCCTCAACTTTTAACAGAGTTTCTGATTTTAAATTTAACTTGTGCTTAAATTAACAAATTCTTTAATTATATTAATTTTAATTTCTAATCTATAAATATTTGAGAAAATTACATAGCTAAAAATCACGGCTCGCACCGCTAACGTACTGACTTCATTTAAGATTAAAAAAATAAATAAATAAATTGAAATTTAAAATTAAAATTTTACTCCTCTCGTAAAACCGGTTTTGTATTTTGTTTCAATTTAAAACGGCTAATCAGTAATTGCAATCTGTCGCCATCAATATGAGTAAAAGTTCAAGATCCGGTCGATCTGCCGAAATCTTGGCTTTTATTAAGTTTTGTATATATATCAAAATTTTAATATTTGGAGTGCTTCTGTAACAAGATTGAAACTCTTACTCTGTTTTTTTATCTTAGTTATTTCATTTCACTTCGCTTCTTCGAATCAGTTGCTCGCGATTTCCCCGTAAATTGAGTACAATTGCAGAGCAAATTTATAAACACTTTCTAAACACTTGTCAGGACCAGCTTCCTATTTATTAGATAATATTCAAATACAATAAATGGGTGTTATATACCTGACATGTGTTTCAAATAAACACAATCTTGAAAGTGTTTTCATCTAAACTTACTAAGTGGTAGGGCTCTGCTTAGCACATGATGCGTCAAGCAATGCGACGGGCCTAATTTTTTATTGCACGGCAATGCATTATACTCCTGTGTTAGTCTAGAACTATTTGGTCAAACATCATATGCTCTGCTACATTCTCCATATTTACCCAACTTGTCGTCGTCTGATTTTTGTTTCCCCGTATGAAAATATCACTGAAAGACAGGGTTATGGAGATATTGTAACAATTAACATGGCTGCAACAAATGTGCTGAGAAGCATCCCAGACCAAGCTTTTTTGCTTGTTTCTATGACTTTTAGAAACAGTAACAGATGTGCATTAATAGAACCATTATTTGGTAAATTAAATAAATTATTTTTTGTTAGCTCAGTCTTGGAACTTTTTTGATAAAAGTTATAGATGTAGAATAAAATAAAAACAAAAAATTAGATGTAATTTTAACTACAGGGCTAGAATGAAAAATTTTAATGCAATCCTTGCAAATTTTAACACTGTTTAACTATGTTTTAGCTTCTTCATTCTTTCTGCAAGATTGTTAGAATATGTATTTATATTCTCAATCACTTCATATTTGGCAGAAATTTTTATTTGGCCAGAATAATTTGAGTTTTGGGAATTAGTGGTAGTTTTAAAAAACCAAATCAGACAAATAAGGTGGATATAAAATGATTTCAAATTTTATTTCTACCATTTTTTCTAAATAATAGCACTTGAATGGATATTTAGAGCTTTTTTTCTGAATTATTGCCTGCAGTATGCACAAAAATTTTTTGCAACATTTTCTGGAAGCTATTTTCTTTTTTCAGGATACCCAATAAGTAAAATTTTTTGGTGCTTCAAAATACTGATTGAACTAATTCACCCTGTCCGATGCAATGTGGAAAATTGAACAAATATGGTACACATTCCGCAGAAAGCTTTTTAGACCAAAATAATTAGAGAAAATACAAACTTCTCACATAATCGTTTATGAAAGATGTATACAATTTCATCAATTTTAAGCAGATTTATCCGGCAATCTGCCAAGATTACGCCATGAACTTTAATCGTACTCTCTGAAGTGGTTGCTGCTTTTGGACGTTCTAAACACTCATTATTGGTGTGCATGTGGTCATCTTTGGATTCCTAAACTCAAAAACTTGTTAGAATATAAAAGTGATAAATACTGAAGAGCAGTACCCAACCTGTGTTTAATTAATTACCTTTATATTTTTTCACATAAAAAAATTGATGGACTCTTAAATTCCCTCAAACTTGTTGATTTGAATGCTTCTCAAAAATAGCCTCATTTGTTAACAGAATTACGAAACTGTTGTTGCATAATTGTAGCATACCTGTAAATAAATGTATTATTATATAAGCTTGGCCAGATGTCTAACCTTCATAGAATTATCTAAGCCATAAAAGCATTTGGTAGGTTTATACCTTAGGGGGTCTTTCTTCTGTAATTAGTTAATCTTTTTCGTTAGCCTTCCTTACTATGTTAATCTGATTGTTAATGCATCAATATTATCTGCTAATTATGAGTTTGTGCATATCTTCTTCTTGGAGTGCCGAAGGTTGGCCACCATTAATGCTATTTCCACTTTCGATACCGCAACCCGAAACAGGGATCTCGTACTCCTTCCAAGTTCGCAAATTTTTAAGCCAGGATATTCGTCCTTCTTTAACGCTTCTTCTACCTTCAGTTTTTCCTTGGATTAATTGCAGCAATTGGTACTTTTGATTATGTGTTCTAGATATTCAATTTTTCTTTTCTTTATTGTATTTAGAATTCTCAATCTTTCCCTATTCTTTGTAAAAATGTTTTATTTCGTATTCTGTCAACCCAAGATATTTTAAGTATGCGGCGGATATATGGATATAATATTTCATCTTTTTAATCTATGCTTCAGTGAGCGTCCATGTTTCAACTCAATACGCCAGAACAGGTAGAACATAACATCAGACCATTTTCACGTGAAGTTGTAAATTTATATTGCGACAGTATAGGAATTTCTTTAATTTTAAGAATGCTGCTCTAGTTTTTTCTATTGGACTTTTGATTTATACGCTGTGATTCTACTTCTCATTCACACTGCATTCCAGATATACATACTTTTCCACTTGTTCAGCCGTTTTCCTTCGATTCAAAGATTAGTTGGCACATTGTTCGTCTTGCTTATTACCATGATTTTAGTTTTTTGTTTATTTATGTTTAAACTAAAGCGATTACTAGAGTTATGTACATTACTAATGAAAGTTTGTAAATCGGTCACGTTTTTTGCTAGTAGGACGGTGTTATCTGCATATCGCAGGTTGTTCAGTCTTATTCCATTTATGTTAATTCCATTCAGTCTGTTTTATAATGCCTCTGTCAATATTGCTTTAGAGTAGATATTAAATCATAACAGCGACAGAATGCAGCCCTACCGCTCCCCTCGCATTATTTTAATCTGTTCCGTTTGTTCTTGTTCATATCTTACGGCCGTTGTTTGGTTCCAATAGAGAGATTATATAATATATATATATATATATATATATAATAATATTTTCCAAGCCGACGTTGGTTAAAATTTTCAGGAGTTTTTCATGTTGTACACGGTCGAATGCCTTTTCATAATCGACAAAATAGGCAAACACGTCGACATTCCTGTCTTTACATTGTTCGAGTAGAATCTGTAGACTAAAGAGCGCTTCCCTGGTGCCTACACCATTTTTAAAACCAAACTGGGATTTGCTAAGGATTGTTTCACATTTTTTATATATCCTGTTGTGCATTACTTTTAAGAATATTTTTAACATTTGAGTAAGCTTATAGTTCGAAAATTTATTTGGTGTATCTCCTGTGTCATGTGTAATGTTAAATAAATAATGTTAAGCAATATATTTGATTCTTAATTATATTATTTGGAGTATCCGCTGGTGAGATCGTAGATTCTCTGAGAGGATAATTTAATATAAGTATTACTAATTACAAACTGGTTCCTCTTGGCAGAATTGTAAGTCTATCGCCGCATTCGTTTCTTGTTCCTAAGCCATGCTTCCCTAATATGTCTTCCTATTTGCCTCTACTTACCTTTCCATTCATATCCCCTATTACTATTGTTAGTTCATGGTCCTTTGTACGTTTTACTACTGATTTCACTTGCTCATAAAAATCTTTGATCATGTTATTGTCCTTATCTGCAGTTGGGGCATACACTTGTATCACATTAATATTAATCGGATGTTCTGCTATTTGTAGCACCATAACTCTATCTGACAGTAGGAGAAAGTTGATGACAGGCTTTTGTATTTTTTGGTTAACCAGTATCACCACTCAGTACTGGTGTGCAGTTTTATTGCCAGAGTAATACATTCTACCATGTGTAGGACACTCTCCTTTTTCCTATAATTTTACTTCACTTATACCAATAATATCTAGCTTTAATCTTTCTATTTCTTCGGTTAAATATCGAAGTTTCCTTGCTTCGCACAGATTTCTAACATTCAAGTTGCAATCCTTTTCTGGGCTGACCCGGGGATTCTCCGCACCCTCTGCCCATTTAAAGGCTGCCGGGGACTGAGATCCATTTCATTTGAGTTTTCAGCCATCGATGATTTTTATCTGGGACTAAATAAATAGACGGTGGTTTTCCGTTGCCTTCCGCCCGCTGTTATGTTACCGTACCGATATCCATTAGCCTCGCCAACGTATCTCCAACCATTACTGCTTCAGTCCACACGACATCCACATAATAGTTGATACTGATAGCGCAGTTGCCCACTGCCGGGCTAGTTTTGGTTTGCCCCTGGTATTTGATTTCCTAGGTACCCGCGCCATATCTGGCAGGTTTTCCCTATTCACCACTTGGGGAGGCGCTCGATGGGGGATCTAGGAACCCTCTACTGCAAGTTATTGTAATAAATAAATTAAAATAATAAGAAGGAGCTAACCGTAACCTGGAAGCCGCTTACATTCAGGACATACCATATATTTTTCTTGAGATATAACATGCTATTTTTGGCGAAGAAAATTATTTTGTGTTAAATTTTTTATACGGTAGATTGGTTTAAATTATTATTGTTGAATAAGCGCACTTTACATCGTTTGCAAGCTTTTTGCTTAAATCATCTAATAACAACAAAATAACATCGAAGTATAAGAAGTCTCATAAATAAGTTTTAAAATTAAAAATAAGGTGAAAGCAAACCATTACAGCTCTGAAATTGTTCATAACTACAAGGCACGTGTTTTTTAGAGTTAGTGCAATATCTTGGCGAATATATTATTTTGATTCTTCAATAGATCTGGGATTATTACTGTGTACTCCGTACAATCTAAAAGAGTTTAGTCGGGGCTTCATGAAGGCCAATTTTTGTTACCTCTTCTCGATATCCACGTTCGCTGGTTATAATAAACAAAATTTTGAAAAGCAGATATAAAATATTTCTTAATCATCGCCAAATTTATAGTTAAAGAAGGGCAAAACGGATTATCCCGTAAGGATTGACAAAGTGAAGCCTGAAAGCATTGTCAGTGGCCTTTAATTCTTGCACTAGCTGTATTTTTTAGTGATGCAAATCTATATCTTTACCAAGAACACGGTATAGAGATTTTTCTGTCACACTTATATTTTATTGTTTACGAATTAATAATAGGTTGGGATTCTTGTGAACTCGATCCAGATTTGCATCACTTCATGACATCTGCGTAGGTTGCTTAATTCTGAATCCGTTTTCTCAAACTTCTTTACTCATTTTAATTAGAATTTTAGAAGTTTTATTTATATTAAGTAAATGTTAGTCAACAAATTTTTTCCGCTTACTATTCGCAAAATTAGTGTGTCGATAAAATTTTCGCACATAAAATCACGTTCCTTTCCGATGCTTAAATTTCCAAGAATTTGGCTTACACTTTGTATTACTCTTAATCTCATCCCAACTATTACAATTACTAGGGAAGCCAAATAAATTTAACTTTATGATACTACTTCTGTATTGAAAAATGTATTTTGGATACAGATCAAAATTTTTAGTTTAAAAAAGCAAATGAAATTTGAGTTTTTATTTAAAAATTCTGCTGGGCTTCTCGAGCTTCATAAATTTGTAACATAATTTACTGAAAGTTGAACATGAACGAGGATATTGTTGAGAGTTATGTTCACTATTAACAAAGAATACTTTTGGTACAATTTAGCCTTATAACATGGTGAGTTACAATTTTTTCTAACGAATTTTTAAATTTTTAATACGTTTTTAAGTTAAGTGTTTGTTAATAACTTTCGGCGCAACGTTTATATTTTTCATTTTTTAAACACTTTAGAACTGTTCTAAGTGATTTTTAAAAGGTTTATAAGGTTTTAATTATAAACTATTCCTTCATACACTTTATTTACCTTGTAGATGTAAATATCTTTTTCTATTCTATCTCTACTACCCAGTTATGCTTCACGGCGTAGGAAGACGCAACGACACGCGGTATTCCCACCAAGCAGTCATCCATCTAAGTACTAACGGAACCCGACGCTGTTTCACTTTCGTAATCGGACTAGAACCGGTGTTTTCAACGTGGTATATATTCTGCTTTTAATAATCTTACCTTGTGTGGGTAATTGGCTCAACTAAGAGGGCCCTGTTACTTCGGGACAACTGGTACATTGTTATATTTCTCGATGTTTGGTCGCCAGAGTATCTAGCAAAGGGTACTACGTGCAAGTGAGGTTGACTAGATGTTGACACCACTCGTCACCCTCCGTAGATGTAAGTATAACAATTATAAATATTTATGACAAAATTAGGTGGTAACAGTAAGGTTCTAAAGCTTTGTATGGAAGGACAGCTTGCGAACTGAGAAATTAAGGATCTCATATGTTCGTTCTCTACCTTGTCGTAGCTCACCATCTCCGATGCGAGGCAATGTGGCAAGCACTGCGCCTTAGAAGACCGCCATTATTATCCCTTGTTCGAGTCAACGCAAGTACTCAATTATTTTTAGTGACCGAGCAGGCCACCCGCTAGGAATCAGAAAGCTTCGGGAATAGAACGCGAGACCACTCTGCCAATTTGACAAGATTAAGTATAGACCATAAACATTCTTATTCATAACAAGAAAATATATTAACATATTTAATAAATAAAACAATTTGCGGTATATCATGGAAAAGGTAGAATATAAAAAAACAAAGTGTAAACAGATATAAAGTATCTTATTGTAAATAAAATCACTAAGCCAATTATAAAATTTATGATTACTTTTTTAGTAGATGTGAGTAGATTGTATTATTTTTAATCGAAAATAACAATATATACATATATAAGTATGTGATTACACATTTTTTTCTTATAGATAGAAATTCTATAGTTACAAGTTATTTTGACAATACAATGCAAAATATATGGAACTAGCACTGGTGGCGCCATTAAATTCTTTATTTTACTTGTATGCTCATGTGCTTTGAATAAAACTGATCGATTTTCGGTAAACGAATTTAAAGGCGGCAAAAATAGCAAAATCTGGACGTGTGCAAACAGCAGTCACAACAGAATCTTTAACAAGTGTTAGTTAGCAGAGACTACGAGCATCTAACATCTTTTTTTTCTAATGTTTATTAATCAGCAATTAGAATTTTACATTCTACAAGCCAATATGGTAGCATAGGACCTAAATATTACATGTGATTTTGGCAGAATGTGAACTTTTACAATGAGGGTCCACTGGTTTAACATATAATGTCAACTGATTAACATCTTTTTAATCTTCCGTTTTTTATTGTTATATTAGTAGTGCCACTAAAGGATTACCGTGAGATTCTAGTCTCGAATGATGCTTGTTAGTGCGTTCTTAAATGTTATCTTTCACAAATAAGTTGTCAAGATCAATGTGTATAAAAATGCCTACTGTTACTAATGTAATGATAATGTTTGAGATATGCGTTTGGTTAAATATACACCAAGGTGCGTTGACCATTATACAAAAAATCTTGGAGGATTGTTATATTAGACTTGGTTGCACAACCACATAGTTCGTTGCCATACATTGTATGGGTTTGATAACTGTCTTGTAGATCAGGATTTTATTTTCTAAGGACAGTTGGAGCTTGTTTCAATTAACTAGTATAGTCTGTTAAATCTAAAATTTGTTTTGTTTTCTTTTCTTAAGTATATATTCCTTTCTATTGAGTTTTTATCTAGCTGTAATACTAGATAATGAATTGCTGACAACACAGGAGTGATTGTATAGTTGATAAAACTAAAGGATAAATATAATTCTTTAGTGCATATGTTATTTCTATTGACTTAGTTTCGTTAATCTTGGTTTTCCATTTATTAACCCATCCTTGTAAGAGGTTTATATGATCTCGTATGTATTAAGATGCATTTATCGGATTTGCGTGACTTGCAAGGAAGATTGTGTCGTATCAGTTAGTGTATTAGTTGTGGTAGGTAGGTCAAATTTACACAGTATATAAAGTGATAAGTTTAATACACTACCCTGAGTCACTACGGGTTTACTTGCAAAGGTGTTCAAGTATTTGCTGTTAATCTTGGTTTTAAATTATCGGTCTCTTAAGTACGATTTAAAGAAGTTGAAATACGATGAAAGTGTAATTTTAATTTTATACAGCAGACCTTAGTGCTATACTTTATGAAATATAAATATGAAAATTTTATTGCGTGAACGACGTTACTACTATTGGGCCGTTAAGTGATGTTGACAGAATTGAAACCGATGATTAGATATTGTATCTAGGATAAGGCTAATGCGATGGAGTGTTAATCTTTATAGTAGTTTTGATATGGTAGATAAAAGCTTATAGGATTGTAAGAGAATACATGGTTTGGATTTTTGGCAAGTCTAATTATTATTATTACTTCGTTGCCTTTAATAGAATTGAATAGATTAACATCATGATGCCTTTTCATTAGAAACTCCTTCAGAATTTTTGGTGTTATTTGGTCAGATCCAGATAATTTTTTGACGTTTAGGCGATTGATTTTATCTTTAACTTCTTTAGAAGTTATTAACTTTCAAAAGTTTGTAAGGCGTAGATGAAAGTTAATGCGATGTGTGTACGTCGACACGATATCTCCGGAACTATTTGTCCGATTCACTTTATATTTGGGAATTAGATACTTTAGATTGGTATCTTCATATTATTTTGGATCTATAGCTCTCATTTGACCTAAAATATAGGTCATAAGGTCACATGCATGACTTATTTCGCTTTCAAAAGTTGCCTTTTTGGATTTTACATCCGTCTCCTTAGTATTGCACTTCTGTGTTGTCTGGATGAATAAGGCCTCAAAATTCGTATTATCGTAATTTGAAGTATGATTTTTTAGTAAAGCGAGTCTCACTGATTAATAAAATGTCAATTTTATGTTGTCTAAAGATTTTAAAATTATCTAGAATTACTTAGTTGGCGTTCCAAGAAGCCATTTTTAGAAATTTAATTATTATTTTTTTCTATTAGCATTAGAAACATGTTCAATATTTTAAAATTTATTTAAAAAATGAGTAAAAAGAATATTAATGTTTTTGTTGCTATTATTAGTGTTAGTTGACTGAGCAATGTTGGAGTAAGAATTTTGTTGGTGTATTGGTTAGAAAGATTTGGCAACTGTGGTGGATAAAATGTGTGTTTGTAATGATGGATAAGAACAGTTACTGTGTTTGCTGTTGCTTTTATAAAAACGATATTAATATGTGCAGCTTCTAATTTACTAGAATTGAGCGAGTAAATAACGCAGAAAGAGACAAAGATCCAGATATCACTAAAGCAAAAGTTATAAGTAAAGGTTTATAGTAAGATATTAAAGATTATTGTGAACAAAACGATGCAGGGCTACAACTACTACCATCATTATTCATTTCAATATATCGCACAGGAAACATTTCAAGAAACTGGTTGAAATCAACTTTTGTCACAATACCAAAAAGCCTAGTCTTTATATTGCAATAACTATTAAATGTGTTAATTAAGTATATGAGGAATAACAATATTATACATCACATCTATCAGCCAAAAGAAGAGCGGGCGTATAGGGTCGTCATAAAATACCTACACCACACAGTTGACACTAGCGATATTAAAAAAGAACTAACTAATATTGGACACAAGACAAGAAACATAATTAACCCAATACAAAGAAAAACTAAGAATTCTTTGTTGATTTGGAACCTTCTATTAACAACAAAGGTATATACAAGATCAAAAGACTTCTAAATAGTATAGTACAAATAGAGCAACCAAGAATAACTAAAGGCTTGATGCAGTATGAGATGCCAACATTATGGACATACAAAAGCATATTCACCAGACCATTTTTTTGTGTAAAGTGTGTACAGACACACACCACTGCCAGCTGCAAGAAAGACAAAAAACTCCTGCAAAGTGTGCGTTATGTGACGGTTCACACATAGTGAACTATAAGGGCTGTGAATTTTATCACAGACTTTTAAAACTGCAAACCATCAACAACAGGCTAAACATCCAGTCAACCCAAGTAGCACACGACTATGTCACAACTAGACAACCAATGCCCAGTATCCAAAAGGCAAGAAATGTACAACAAAACCTCACTTATGCAGGGGTATTGAGAGGTGCACAACAGAACACACAAGCAGGAGAAGATTTCTCTACAATAACATTGAACAAATTTTAGAAGAATTCAAGTTTAACCAACTTATACATCAAAATAGCATGATGTTAAACATGCTATCAACACTGATAAAGAAAATGCACAATGGCTAAGTTTTTAAGAATAGCAACATGAAACGCAAATGGGGCCCATCAACATAAAGATGAAATAAAACTATTTCTTGATAATAACGCAATAGATATATTCTTGATCAGCGAAACGCATATTAACAGATCTTATTTTAACCTAACGTATTATTGTAATCACCCCGATAATACAGCACATGTCGAAAGAGCACTTCTTATTAAAATAAAATTAGCCACTATGAACTCCCAAAATTTGATAAAGAGAATCTGCAGGGGACATTAATTAAGTGAATGTGTTACCAATGACTTAACGATAGCATCGGTGTACTGCCCACCTCGACATAATATCAAGAAAGAAAATTTTGGAGAGTCCTTCCAAACACTGGGATCCAAGTTCATTGCCGGTGGTGATTATAAACACATTCTTTGGGGATCACAATTGATCACACAGAAAGGCAGAGAACTTCACAAGCTGTTACTATAACAGCATTACTCATTTTATCAACAGGTACCCCAACTTACTCGCCCACGGATTTAAATAAGATTCTAGATCTAGATTTTTATGTAACAAATAGAATTTTCGTATCACATTTAGATGTAACTTTAAGTTTTGATATCTCGTCGGATCACGCACCGATAATTGCAACTGTCAGCATGTTTGTCATAACCAGAAATCCTACGCTTAAATTACACAATAGAAGAATGAATTGGAAAGAATATAAACATAAAGTAGAACAAGCAATAAAACTAGACATAAGTTTTAAGACATCGGAACAAATCGATAAAGCTTTTGAAGATATAACAGATATACTTAAACGAGCAGTCCAACAAACTACACTGCAGAACGATACACAACAAAAACCTAGAAACATACCCATACAGCTGAAAAAAGAAGAGTTAGGGCAAAATGGCAACGAACTCGTGCAGCCAGCAGACAAAATAACATTCAACCGAATTAGTAACAAACTCAAAGCAACACTTAAAGAACTAAAGCATCATTCATTCCAAGAGTATTTTATCAATCTAAATCGATTCAATAATAGTCTGGAGACTAATAAAATCAGCTAAGAAACCCAAAATGTCAGTACCACCTATACGAAATCAGGATGGACTCATCGCAGGACAGTGGGCACACAGTAATAAAGAAAAATCTGAACTATTTGCAAAAAATCTTAGCAAAATATTCACACCGCCTGATATCCAACCTAATTAGGAAATACTACAAGACATCACGTCTATACCAAAAAACATCCAACCGATCCGAATATTCACTCCAAAAGAAGTTCGACAAGAAATCAGTTTCTTAAATACCAAAAAAGTACCGGATATAGATAAATAAACACCGAAAATGATAACAGAACTCCCAAGGAAAGGAATTTTACTTTTAATGTACGTGTATAATGCAATTCTAAGACTAAATTACTGGCCGAAACAATTAAAAACAGCTAAGATCATATTAATACCGAAACCAGGAAAGGATGCAAAAATTGCATCTTCATATTGACCAACAAACCTTCTGTCTATAATAGCAAAAGTTTTGGAGTGATTATTATTTCAAAGATTAAACCAAAATCTAGCACCAAAAGAGTGGATGCCCCTCCATCAATTTGAATTTAAAAGTGGCCATTCTACTATGCAACAGACTCACCATTAACGAAGCACTTGAAAACAAAGAATATTGCACATCAACATCTGACAAGGTTTGGCACAAAGGCTTATTATTTAAAATTAAACATTACTTGCCTCTGCCTACTTCAAAATTCTCAAATCATATTTAAGTGATCGTGCGTCTAGAACAAGAGTAAATCAAGAAGTGTCTAAAAAATGTATCATTAAAGTGGGAGTTCCATAGGGTAGTGTTATAGGACTACTTTTGTGCGTGTACCTTAGTTTAAAGATGCTAATCCAAAATATTACGAATGATCACAAATGCACCTTGGTACGTCACAAGTCAAACCCTTCACGACGACCTGAATGTGCCCTATGTTAAAGACCTTATTAGGGAACGAAGTACTAACCACCATGAAAAACTGGAAAGTTACAACATACTTCTACACCCATTACTGGAATATAAATCTACGTCCAGTTCCCATATGGGATATTTTTAACAATTCATGTTTATTTGATTTTTAAAAATAAACTCATAAAAGTATATATGAAAAAAGTGACTTTGCAAATATTTAAAAAGAAGCCAATTAATTTTTAGGGCGTTTTGTTACAATGAACGCATTTTGGATTTATTATTACATATTGAGAATAAAACATTTTATGTAGTAAACTGTATAACCGATATCGGTATATCATCTGCTAAAAATGTAATCGCGACAGTTTTTTTGAATATTAATAAATTTTTTTTAATTAACTACTATGAGAAGAAAAAAATGTTATTATCAAATTTACATAAAGATTGCAGAATATGTTTTGAAATAGGAAAAAGTATTGTTTAACTAAAAGAAAAAACCGCACTTTCATGAAGAAATCGTAAACCTGGAGCAACATTGGGACAAGTGCGTAAACTTCGAAGGACCTATATCAAAAAGGCAGTATTTTCTCTTTAATTTAAAACTAAGTTGTTGATCAACCTCCCTTGAATTTACCGTTAAACTAAGATACATTTGAATAAATATTTTGATCCTTAAGTCCTCTAGTCAGTGACTGATCATTACATATTTTATAAGTTAAAAAATCTTAATCTGTATTATACAATATAGCAATATTTAGTACATTACACGCCTTCGTACAAAAATGATAAATGCGATAAATATTTTATAGCACTGCATATATTGCAATTTTGTGTGGAAGCGCTCGTGGCCCATTTTTCATAGGGGATGAAAGAAGCAAGCGGTTACTGCATGTGGATGCGGCGGTAAACGTTTCTAATATATTACACTTAGTATGTGTAACGCGAGTTGCGCTGGTTATAGGAGGCAGTATAAATAAAATGGATGGACCGTTTTCACACAAAATATTTAAGTAGCGGTCTGGTAAGTAGAAAAATAATAATTAATTGAAACGGACTTTTCTGCATTCGCTTTCAGTTGCCACTTTTTAACCATTACCTCACTTTGTTTATATTAGTTTGCAAGTTTTTCGAGGCTGTTGTAGGATTTGAATGGGAGGACAGTATAGTAGCATCATCGGCAAACGTTGCAATTGTCGTCATTCTAGTTTTTGGTAGGTCATACGTAAAAAGCAGATACAATATTGGGCTCAGATCAGTTGTCACTTCTTGTTTGACGACGAAATGCCTGCGGTTAAGTATGATTTCATTGGCTTGTAGTAATCAGGAGATAAATTTTTCTTGAGCTTATAAAGTAGGGCCTCATACCATACCTTATCGAAGGCTTGACTAATGTCAATAAATACTGCAAGCAATACCATTATTTTTTAAGTTCATTGTTTATTTTCTTAACCACTCTGTATATTTGTTCCATGACTACTACGAAAACTGATGGCCGGGAATAAGTTTTCTGTCTTCTATTATTATTTTCAATCTGTACGATATTATTTTCTTGAATACCTTTGGCAATACTACTAATAAATTTATGGGTCACTATGAGGATACTTCATCAACTTTTTTTACTCGATTTAGGTAACATTATTATTTGGCCCATTTTTCAAGCTTCTGGAAAATATCCTAGTCTGATTGTAGCGTTTAATATTTGTGTTATGGATTGTATGGCTTTATCGGTTATTTCTTTCAATATTTTTTCTGTTATCATGCCGAACCCAGGTGCTTTCGTAGGGTTAATTCCTCGTTTTATTGTGTTTGTACACTTCACAAAATGTTATTTCCTTTATAAAATTTGATGGGGTACGTCTAGAGATTGCCGAATGGTATACTGATGTTCCAGAAATAATTTTGCAGTTATTGGTTGAAACACTTCTACCAGGTGTTCCGCAAATACTGCAGCCTTTTCTTCATTGCTTCTGTTCTATTTTCGCAATTCTCTCTTATTGGCGGAATGTGCTGCTGTAATCTCTTTATCTTCCTTGTCGCCTTCTACAATGGGAAGCCTGTCGCTTCGGTTGCTGTCAGGTCCTTTTTTAATTCTAGTAATGGTCTTTTTAGTTTTTTACTGCCTTGTTGGAGTCCTTCTTATCAGATTCCAGCCTAGTTAGTTGCCATGGCTTTCTTAATCGATGTTTTTCTGATATTTGTTGCATTACTATGACAGAAATTTCATTTCATATCTGACGATTTGTTTGCTTTGGTGTGACTTTCCAAGCTGCAGCTTGTATGGACTTTGTTAGTTAATATATTGCTTTATCTACGTAATCGGTTGTTTTGAGTGCAATGTTTAGTTTAATGAGTTCGTCAATTTGTTCTTTATATGTTTCCCAGTTTGTTTTATTGTTGCAGAGGGTTGGTTATCTGAAGAGTTGCAGTTTGTCATTGTACATAATAATTATTATGGGTGTTTCATCCGATTAGGAGGTCTAGCCTGGATTCAAATTTTGCATAAATCGTATTTATACCTTTCTTGATACAAAAATCTAACAGATCCGGTATTTTCTTATTATTTGTAGATTGGTATGTCGGTTGTTTTGTTGAAGTATGCTTTAAGTTTTTTTCTTGCATTGCAGCAAATAATGGTCTACCTTTTGTGGTTGTTACTCTTAAACTCCACCATGTGTTCTTGACATTGTAATTGCCCTATAAATCTATTTCCAAAGGCATCAAAGAATTTTTTATATTCATTTTTTTTTGAACTTAGGCGGGCAGTATGTTAGTGATATTTTGGTGTGTTAATTTTCTCAACTATTTTTATAGTGGTTGGTTGGAAATTGTCTTATTTATATTTATTAAATTTATGGTGCTTAATGCTGTTTCGAATGATAATAGCTGTACCGGAGTGTGCATTTTCATCTGGGTGATCAGTTTCATACACCTTATAGTTTGGTATTTTTAGGCAATTTTTTTGAGTGAAACGACTTCTTGAGATTAACCCATCAATATTATTTATTTGTAGGAATGACTGTTGCCAACTATGTTGTCACAAACCGTTGGCATTCCACATTCCTATTTTTAATAGTTGAGCCATTAGGACATTTTCTTGACAAGAGCTGTAATAAGATTCATCATTATACCCATTTGGTTTATTAAATTCTTTATCATGTCCCCAAGTTTCGTTATATAATTTGTTAATTTTATGGTGTTTGCATTACTGTTTGCTTTAAGGTTTTGAATTTGTTGGTAATTTTGCATAGTTGTTGCTTGTGCAGAAGTTACTTTAGGTTATACAGCTCGTGTTGTGATTTGTTCTCTTAGCCATGAAGACATTTTCTGCTGTAATTGTTTATAAATTGCACAGCCTTTATAGATAGCCGGATGGTTTTTTTACATTTTACATATTTTACATTTTGATCTTTTCTTTTCTTGGAAAATCTTTCGTTAAATTATTTTCTATGCATTTGATACAACGTGGTATTTGGAAATAGAAGTTCTTAGTATGTCCAAATCTTTGGCATTTTGTGCACTGCGGTATTTCTCGTTTAGACGTTGTGGTACGTTGCAATTTATAAATAATTCTATCTTGTAGATCTCTTTGTTGTTTTCTTTTTTTTAATATATGGAGAACATAGGAAATTCTTTTTTGTTAATTGTTGTTTAATGTTTCATACATTTGTGGCTTTATCTCCTAATATTTGTAGGTTTTGTTCAATTAATTTTATATTTGTTATGGGGTGTATATTTTTGAGAAAATCACAGAAATTTTTGTCTTGTTTTGGTTTACTTAGCGCTTTAATGCTTGCGTTATACATTTTTTCTCTTTAGGTTGAATTTTGACATGATTATTACTTAAAGCCTTTATAAATGTATTTATCTGTAGCAATGTTATTTAATAATTGTATCAATGCAATTTTCTGAACTTCTGAGACATAAATTGATTTTGGTTCATTTCTTTTTCTACAGTTACCTCAACCTTTGTGATGCCTTCTTCAATATCTTTTTTGTTGTTTTGTTGCGGCTGTGATTGTTGTGTTGACATTGGTTGCAAAGAGAATGATATACCTAGCATAGTATTTGTTTGTGCTGGTAGAATGCCTGTACAATTACCGTAAGAATAGGCCGTAATGGCTAATTTATTTTCTTACCATACACAAATATAGACTTTTCAGATATTATTCAAATTAATTTATATTTGTTACTTATTTTATCAACTCGAGGTTATCGGCTTCGTTTTTAAAGCGCGTGATAAGAAACTCGGATTTGTACTTTCTTGCGGTCCGAGGGGTCTTTACGCTTTGAAAGCCAAATGCGAACATGTTAAATATAAATAACCAACGTTTTAAATACCTATTTAGTAGCGTCACCGTTATGAATGCAAAAATATATAAAAATCAAAATACTCTTGTAGCTCTAGATCTGCCATAAAGGTCTTACTAGAGTTTAAAGTCCTAATTTCATTAAAAGTTTGGCAAAACAAAGATGCTATAATAAACATTCAGAAGCTCCAAAATAGAATAAATTTTAGTATAGTCCAATTGTTTATTATTACTTTCTAAAACAAACTATTTCTTATTGGTATTATTGATTTTTTTGTGCATATATTAACATCAATTACACAGTTTCTACAAAATTTTTATTAAAATAAAGAATAATAAATACACATTCACATGTTTTATTTATAGCAATAAAAATCGCTCTAATGACGCTACGCTTTGCAAACTACAACGCTGTAATCCAGTTCTTTGTTTAGAGGTTCATGTTACTAATTACCAGGGATTCGCGTTGAAATAACGCAAACATCTCGACAATTACTATTTAATTTGCCTTTTCATTCAACAACAGCTAAATGATTAATCCCTAATCGTTTTGTAACAATTGGCATTAATTTAATTAACTGTTATTTTCTTATTTAAGTTAACAATAAAAAACAATTTTTTGATGTCGTAACGAAAAAATAAACCTTAAATTTTGTTTTACGATCATAGATGTTCAGTGTAAAAAATCTGTTATACGCAAAAAAATGGCATGGTGCATAAATTCTATTAGATTTATATAAATATTAATGCTTTAGCAAACAGAAACCAATAAGATAGAAATAATCAAAAAGAGAGAAAGAAAGTTTTTCAAATTAAAATTTATATTTCAAATAGTTAAGAAACTGTTATAGTAGTTAAATATTGACAAAAAATACATTGAAAATTTACGAAATTATTGCTGAAAGCCTGATTCTCCTGATTATCTTTTATAAATTTATCTTTCAAGTGTCTTTTAAGGAAAACTTTCACAATGAACAATTTTGTGTTCTTATGGAGTTAAAGTAGTACTGTTAATCAGTTTTAAAGATTCAAACTTTAAAACTATTGAAAGTAGCACAGTTTTTACATGCAATGTTTTTATTGATACAACGTTGTATATTAACATAGTTCTAAAATCGAATATCTCTATATATTTCTAGAACTGTAAATCTATTCATATTGTGCTTATAAATCATAATGTTCTCTTCTATTGCTTCCTCTTTCACCTTCTCATTTATTATCCACAGCGTTGAGTCATATATTTTCATATACATTAATTAACATTAAATATACTGACTTATTATTTCTTTCTTTAAATAAACACTTGAAAAATTTTTTTTTGTTGAGACAAATATGAAAATAAATCTGTGGGTATAAATAAATTGATGTCCTGATAACAAATAATGCTTTAACTATCTGTAGTTTTTTGATAATACTCTTAAATTATTTTGGTTAGTCAGTGCCAGTCAATAATACGCAATAATTAATATTTTTATGTACATTTTGTGTTATATAGACGTTGTAAATTTAGATCGTGTTGTCTGTTCTCGGATTGTTAGGCCTTGATCGAAGTTTTGTCATTTCGTTAACAACCGCGGCGTATATTATCTAGACAAAATCTTCTAAAAGTTAAGTTACTGTCCTGTGTGCTTTTGTTTTTAAACTCGTACGCGTGTGGCTGGATGGTGATGAAGGACCGTTGTCGACATTGCCGTGTTAGTTGCTGACGCATTCGCTTTTTCACTGCGTTGATCACCTTTTTACACTTAAGATCGGTGAACCAAGATTTAAGTAATTTTTTTTTATTTTATTGAATTCGTATATATTAGCAATCAGAACTAATTACAATAAATTCTATGAGCTAATTGCGTGAAGTTTGGAATAGATTTGAAGAGAGGTGCACCCAGTGGTGCAGTCTTGTTACCTCCATTTGAAGGCTTAGGGGATGGTGTAAATGATTTCTTTATTCTGTCAAGTCCCATGGCCACTTCCGTTTAAGTCGTCTCATTACTGGCTGCTGTGTTAGCGGTGTAATATCGTTATTAGTGTGTCCCACTAGCCGAGCATGGTGGCTTGTAGTCCGTTGTCTGATTATGTCCCGCACATATTGTACGTTGGAGTCAAAGTGGAGGATACGGTTTGAAACATACCAGGGAGCATTGAATATACTTCTTAATGTCTTAGACTGGAAACGTTGTATTATGTCAATATTTGAGTAGCTGGCGCAACCCCAGAGTTCACAGCCATATGTCCATATTGGTCGTATGATAGATTTGTACACCAGTAATTTGTTTTCTGTTGAGAGTTGAGAGTTTCTTCTTATGAGCCAATACATTTTTTTAATTTTGATGTCCATTTCTTTACGTTTTTTATTATATGTGGTTTCCACGTTAATCTTGTGTCCATATGGAGACCTAAGTATCTAATTGCATTTGCTTGCGGGATGGGTACGTTATTCAAGCTTACAGGTGGGCATTGTGATCGTCTTGTGGTAAATGTTATATGATTGGACTTCGTCTCATTGACCTTAATTCTCCATTTTTCCAGCCAACCCTCTATTGTACTTAGTGCCTCTTGCAAGATATTAGTTGTGATTTGTGGATCTTCATGACATGCCAGGATTGCAGTGTCATCTGCAAATGTCCCCAATGTTATGGTTGGTGTCGTCGGTATATCTGCAGTAAAAATCAGATATAAGAGTGGCCCAACACACTTCCTTGGGGAACACCAGCCGTGATTGGATACAGTTGTGAATATTCCATACCAACTTTGGTTTGAAAGTGTCGATTAGTTAGATAAGATTTAAGCAGGAGATAGTATTGATGTGGAAAGATGTGTTTAATTTTAAATAGTAGCCCATTGTGCCAAACACGGTCAAACGCTTGCCGCACATCTAAAAATACAGCAGAGCAATATTTCTTACTATGAAATGATTGCTGAATAATATTGGTTATTCGGTGGCATTGCTCTATGGTCGAGTGTCCTTTGCGAAATCCAAACTGGTGATTTGGAATCCATTCTTCAAGTAGACTATTTTCGTTTATTCGCTTTAATATTAATTTTTCTAGGAGTTTTGACACGACAGGCAGTAGACTAATTGGGCGATAAGACTGAGCTTCATTTGGTGGTTTGCCAGGTTTTAATATTAGGATGACCTGTGCAAACTTTAATTGTAAGGGCCAGTATGTTAAGCGTAGGATTGCATTAAAGAGTGCCAATAAGAATTGTTCTCCTTGTCGTGGTAATTGTTTAAGTACAAGGCCTGTAACGAGATCATAGCCCGGCGCTTTCTTATTATTTAACCATTTTATTTCATTTTGTAATTCACCAATTGTGAATTTTTATAGGGGTGATAGTTGTAGTGGTGCTTCGAGAAAGTTGTTAACATCTTCATCAATTTCATTAGAGTGAGGTGTGAATACGTCTGCCAGATGTTGGGCAAAAGTTCAACTTTTCTTTGTCTGATCTTGCCCAGGAGCCATCGTTTTTGCGTAACGGCGGGACTTGTTGTTGGGGTCTCTTAAATCCTTTAGTGGCTTTCCATATACTGTGATCTTCTTTGGATAAGTTGGTTATGTAGTTATGGAATGTTTCATTACGCGCCTCTAACATCTTCTTCCTAAGTTTATTAGTAAGTCGATTGTATGTGGTTTTATCATTAACGTTGTGTGTACGTTGCCAGATTGACCTTGCTCTCCTTTTTCTTTTATTAATTCACTTATATCTCTAGAAACATTAAATGACTCGATTTTCTGGATATTCATTGGTGTAGCATTCCAGGCTGCCTCTTGGACTGTTGTTATAAAGTGATTAACTGCGATCTCTATTTCTTTCGGTGTTTTTAAGCTTATATTAATATTTATATGTCGGTGGACGTGTACTTTAAATTTGTCCCAGTCAGTTCGTCTATTGCAGAGTACTGGCTTAGGCTGCTTTTGGATAACTGTAGCGCTAATGACAGCTAACACAGGGCTGTGGTCCGAAGATAGATCGAAACTAGGAGTGACGTCCACATAATTTCTTGAAATGCCCGAGGCTATATAAAAATCTAATAAATCTGGAATCTTGTTCACGTCGGTCGGCCAGTATGTTGGAGTACCGGTTGATAAATGCATGTAATTGTTGTTAGTAAGAATTTTTTCAAGTTCTCTACCCCTTGTAGTTATTAATCGAGACCCCCACCTTGTATGTTTACAATTAAAGTCGCCACCTACTATAAATCTCCTCCAAGGGTGTTGAAGAATGGTTGTAGTATGTTCGTGGTTAGTCTATGTCTTGGAGGGCAATATACAGCGGCTAGTGTGATTGGGCTAGGAAGTTTACTGATTTCGATAACGGCAGCTTGCAGGAACGGTTCTTCGTATTTTGGTAATTCATGATGAACTATCGAGTTTCGAATAATAATAGCTGCGCCACCATGGGCTGTATTATCTGGGTGTACAGTGTGGTAGATGCTGTACTGAGGTATTTTTATAAACGTTCTTGTTGTAAAGTGTGTTTCACTTATGAGTAGTACATCAATTTTGTTCATTTGAAGGAAGACTTCTACCTCCAATTTTTAGATTGGAGGCCGTTGGCATTCCATAATGCAATACGTATGAATTTAGACATTATTTAACTAATTTGGCAATTACTGTTGTGAGCATGTTGAGGATCATGCTATTTTGTTGTAGCAGTTGATTGAACATTCCTTAAACTCGGCAAGGAATTGTGCGAGGGTGAGGTCATTAGATGAGTCTGGTTTATTTGCTGTAACGTGGCTATAGGTATGCATCGGCATATCAGCGTAAACATTAGGTTTTGGCAGAGGAGGAAAATTTCTTATATCTGGCTTATACTGTGCAGGTTGTTTCTTTGGTTGCTGTGTATTTGGGTAGGTCTTGTTTTGTAATTCTCTATAGACCATACATCCTTTGTAGTTGGCAGGATGTGGTCCATTGCATAAGATACACGTTGCCGGCGTATCCCTATTTTTGGTGCACGTTCTTGTATCATGGTTACTGCTGCATTTGACACACGCATATGGGCGATTGCAGTATGATTTCGTGTGGTTAAAGTTTTGGCATCTTGTACATTGTACTATATTTTTATTTTGCTTGGGTGGTTCAACCGTTATCTTTAGGTTCTGCAGATACTGCAATTTATAAATATCTTTGTTGTTATCGGCCGGTTCCAAGTCCACGAAGAATAACGGCAGGGCTTCTTTAGTTTGTTTGTGTTTGATGTTGCTAATATTTCGAACTTTATGATTTTTGCTGCCAATTCTGCTATTATTACATTTATCGGGATTGTGGGGTGTAGATGCCGTACAACTACTCTATACGCCCTCTCCTGCTTGTTTTGATATGTGTGAAATATAACGTTGGTATCTAAAAAATGGGCGGTCAATTTCCTGTATGAGTCAGGCGTGTGAACATTGGTTTTAACGACATTATTGGCCATACATTTTGTTCCTTTTCGACTATGTGCGTGATGCTAGCTACCATTTGTTGATAGTTTTCGACACCTTGAACAAAGATTGGCGGTGGTTTTGGCAGTTGAACAGTTTGACCCGTAGTATTAGTGTTGCTGCTAGCCCCTGGTACATCTATTTCCTCTGTTAACGTAGAGTATTGGTTTGTTTGTGTTAAGTTGAATGTTTGAGTTAATTGTGGGTTGTATTTCCGTCTTTTCCATTTATTGCCAGGAACCACTTGCCAAGTGTTATTATTATCAGCCATGTTTTCGTCTTCGCCGGCATTACTTAAAATTTCTTGCTGGTCTTTTTCTATTTGATTATTTTGCGGCAAGGTTTGTGGGGAAGGTAATTGCACTTGAGACAACCTTGGATATTGCATTACGGGCATTGTATAATACGGAGAGGGTTGAACCGGTGGGATTGATGGCACTGCATACTGCTTTAATGGTGTTTGTTCGAAGAGTGGTGGTGTTGATTGTATACTGTTACTTACAGTATACTGTTGCTGTTGATAGGAGGGTGGGTAACCATATTGTTGATACATATTGGAGTAATTTGGGATGGCGGATTATTCCCATTGCCAGTGGGAAACATCAATATTAAAGTTGATTACATGGGTATTAAATTATTAAATAAATAAGTACGCCTGACCTTAAGGCTGCGACTCGGGCGCGGCGATATCGCAGGTAAAAATTGGCTCGCACACGTCAACTCTGTTTCAATGTACGGGCCGTACTGATTTAAGTAAATGAAATCCACTTTCTGTTAAAATTATTTTTATATTTATAAATCTATTATCTATACATATATAATAATATTAATAACTGTTGCACCAGCAGATAACAAATAGCTATATTGTAAAATAATCTGCGCTTTTAAGAAATGAAATTGTACAAATTAAAAGTTAACTTGCAATACATGTTCTGAAAAGACTAGAACGTTCTTCTATTTTTGTGGGTTTTTAAAAGTAACCTCTAAAGACCAACACTTTCTTAATGTTACTAAAATGAAATACTAATAACTATAATAAATATTAGTAAGAAAATTAAAGAGTTAAAAGGGAGGATTCTTGTAAGTATTTTTATATCTGTCTCTCTTAAACATAACTTTGTAGTGTCCACTACTTTTTATTGCATATTTGCACTTCTTAGTCATGTTGCTAACTGAATCGTAAACGAGTTTGACCTTCATGTTACTTGAGTCGTGATGGTTAATTGATTGGCATAATGAATAAACATCTCTTAGAGATATACGTATTTATTTGAAACTCCGAGGGAAGACTGTATTTCTTGGCATTAGTTTAGTGTTATAAACAGCTGGCGAATAAAATATCCAATTTTCTATTTTATTATTACTATTTTTTATGAGCGGACCCTTGCTAGGTAGCTTACCTGTAAGGCAGCTTCCAAGCTGGAAACCAGTTTTTACTTTTGTCATGTCCGTCGTCTGTCACACCTTATAATTTTTGATCTGTGATAGATAGAGACATAATGGTTTCAGTATTCAACTAAGGGCCATAAGTCAAGTCCAGACGCCAAAAATCAGCTTAATCGGAAAACCTTGAGACCGGTTTGACCGGAAGTGACCGCAAATTTTTCGGTTCCGGTTGCTAAATTTTTGCCGCTATTCACTTTCATTTGAATATAATGCACTGTCATTCGTTTCAATAAAATTTCGTTAAACTCTTTAGTTTAGTTTTATGCATAGGATCCGCTCTGCTTTATCTATAAAGCAAATTTTCGCTTGTAAAATTTATTTCCCCGATTGAAACATTGTTGCGCTGGTAGTAAATGTTATACATAATAAACCTGCAAAGCTTGCAACGCATAGCGAAGTGGCGAAGCAGTCTCCCAAATTTGAGAACCCTCTAGTCTAGCTGACCTTTGACCAATCAGTTTCAAAATAACTAGCAAACAAGCCTTTTTGGTCACCTGTCGATTGGTGAAAACAGAATTTGGAAATTGCCACCCGTTCTCGAGTTTTTGCTCGAACGGACAGACGAACGACATGAAGTTAGTAAGTGACTTTGCTTCGCTTTGTCTCTTAATAAATGCATTCCATGTTTTTGTATCTTAAATCATTTTCTCTTCTTCCTTCCAAAATTTAAATTAACAGGTAGTTCGTTTAGAGTTCTTAAATTACATTACATTGGGATCGACTTTATGCGAATAATAAATATTTATAACCCACTTTGCATTTAGAAAAAGATGTTGGAAATTGCACAAAAAATAATAAAAAACAAGGAACTAAAATACTATATACATAGTACATTATATTTATATCAAAACAGATTAAACAAATACCTAAACGAAAACTTTGAAAGCGCAAATACTGAGATATATGAATATACTAAAAAATCATTCCAAAAAGCTGCAACGAAAGCTCTACTAACTATTGGATTAACGAGGAAATTAAAGAAGAAATCAATTTTAAAAAGACATGTACATAACATGGTTCAATACCAAATAAGATGAGGATCGAGAAAAATAGAGTACAAAACCTAATAAGAAAGGAAAAACAAGAAATTTTGTAAGCCGAAATGTAAAGAAGTGGAAATGGACACAATGTAGAAATGTAGGAATAGAACAGGTATTTCCAGGCATTGCTAACAGAAGATAGAATTGAATATCACACAGCCCACAAGCAAAAGAATTATGCAAGAGCAGACAAACATATCGAAGTAAAAAAAGAACAAGTAATAAAAGGTATTAAAAAAATAAATAATGATAAAACAGCAGGATCAGGAGGCATACCACGAAAATTATTTAAAGCAGGAACAATAAAACTTATATAAAATGATTACTAAATTAATAAATAAAGCCGTAAATGCCAAAGATATACCGGATTAATGGAAAATGGATTATAATAACATCAGTGTGTAAGAAAGGGAAAATAAATCAAGGCGAAAACTATTGTGCAATGCAGTAACAAATGTTTTTGGTAAAATATTTGGAAGAGTAGTGAAAGAACTAATAATGCAGCAATACATGGAACAACAATGTTTTTCCGAGCTGGAAGGTCCTTCGTAGACAACCTCTTTATTAATACAGAAGAAGATAAAGACTGGAAGAGAACTACATCTAATGTTTCTAGGCGTAACAAAAGCATACGATAATATACCCCAAATAAAAAAATAAAATATTGGTTAGAGCCGTGCAAAACCTATATAAAAAGAAAAAGCAAAAGTAAAGGTAGGAGTGGAGCTGACTTCAGTATTTCATATAACAAAAAGGCTGAGACAGGGCTGGTGTATTTCTCCAACATTATTTGAAATATATATCGATAAAGTGTTAGAGAGATGGAAAATAAAATGTAAAGAAATGCGAATACCGATAGAAGAAAACTCCACATTTTACACGTTACAATTCGCGGACGATCAGTTTATCCTAGCAGAGCATAAAGATGACTTAGAATATATATATATATATATATATATATATATATATATATATATATATATATATATATATATATATATATAAGCGTATTCAGGGGTGAAATACCTGGGAGCTCCGATAGGTAAGCAAGGGCTATATAAAATAAAAGTTAAAGAAAGAATGAATCAAGGACACGAGCAATTGGCGCTCTTAATGGAATTCTGTGGGACTAAAATATACGGAAGAATACAAAACAAAGTATATATAAATCAACAGTCTAGAGTATAGTATCGTACGGAGCAAAAGTATGACAGCTAAGCGGAAGACACAAGACATAGCTATAAGCACTAGAAATGGATTATTGGTGGAAGGCAGCAGGAATATCCAGGTTAGAAAGGAAAAGAAACGACTATGTAAAAGAAGTAATGGGAATTAATGACGACATAGAAGAAGAAATAGAAAATCGCCAATTATTATGGTATGGACACGTAAGTAGTGTGAAAGATGATCGAATACTAAAAACATTAATAATGTGGCAACCAAAAAAAAACTTAAGAGTGGTAGACCACGAAAGAAAAATTGCACCTCTCAGTACTAAAATGAAATATACACGATGATGCGTGGGAAAATAGACAACAGTGTAAGGAGACACTGGGCGTTGGAAGACTCGGATAGAAGTCATAAAGCGGCGAAGAGAGAGAGAAAGAGAGAGAAAGAGAGAGAGAGAGAGAAATAGAGAGAGAGAGAAAGAAAGAGAGAAAGAGAGCGCATCTAGAACATGACATTCTTCAAAAATTTAGAGTTTAGGCTTAGTGTTTATTGCCTGACAAATTTTGTAATTTTTATATTTTTGGTCTTTGTAAGGTAACCCAGACAAAAAAATTTATTATATGACCCTATTTTTGTCATATTTCAAATATCTGATGACATATCACTTAATATTCTTTTTGCTAGATAAGCTCCTTATCCGTCGCAAAAATTAAGTCAAAATGTCGACAATAATAACGTTAGGTTAGGCAATTTCAGAATCAAAACGAACATTCTGTTCCCGTTGCCAACACTAATCTAGCGAAAAATTAAAAATAAATGCAAATAAATGTAAGAAATAGGTAAAGTAGGGAAAAAACCGATTTAATTAAAAAATTATACATTCCTACCTTGCAAAATTTTGTGGGAAGGCGGGTGAAAAATTGTCAGTCTAGAACGCCAAACATTTTTGGCGGGAAGTCCCTAGTTATTCTTAGTGATTCATTAGAAAAGTTAAACACAAAAATGTAAGAATTAGAACCACTAAAATTTTTTTACTTTTCTTTTCCCTTGGCCCTAAAGTTATTAATGTTTTGTAAAACCACCGTTTTCGGTATAACTTTGACTATAAAAACAGCAGATTCTTTAATAATTTAATAAATACGTTGTCTGTCATGCTTCCTAATTTTATTTTTACGCATTTTTTGTGAAACCTCATTAAAACTTTTGTCTTTTTACCACTTTATAAAACAAGGCTGGTTTGTCTCTGGGAAACCAACAAAAAAATTATAATTTGAATTCCAGTTAGTAGACTGTTTTAGTTTTTCTCTTTATTTGCCTTTAGGTTTTATATATTAAATAACTAACAATATGATTGCCTTAAGACTTTTAAACATGAGCTTGTTGCATTTTATTGTTTGATTTTTACACAACTCAGTCATGTTTTAGATACAAATATTTCTGTTGGCTTTCTTACCTAATGATGTTTAAACATTTTAATCTCACACTACTTTTGTTAACTTTTATTGAAAATATACATTGACATAGAATAGGATATGTTTATAGAATTAATAAGAATCTTGTAATATAATACTTGATTGTATAAAAATATTGCTTCTGGGATCAAAACAATATAATTTCAGTATTTATTAAAGTTGCCATTAAATTTGACTCTGGACGTACTTTTGTCAATTGATAAAACAGTGGTTTTGGACGATTGTTTAAATTTTCCCTAGATTAAATTATTTAAAGTAATTATGTTAAATAAGATAAGATGTCCGTGGCCATTGTTATCGAATAATAAATGTTTATTAGTTATATAGCAGCTTTTGAAAGATTGACTTCAAGAGGTTTGCTGTTTTGGACTTCTTTATAAGACGGAGCTTTATGTCTAATAGCGCTATTAGCACCTTGTGGATGTTTACTCTTGTCTCCCGGTTGGTGCCGCTTACTCTTAGTGTAAACTTTGTCTCTGCGTCTAGTATTCCCTCTTGTAATGTGCCCGGACAGTCCTGGACGCCAGCCTTTAAAGCGAGCGAACGTCTCTTCCATGTAAGACGCGTGATATCAAGACATGAGCTGGTTCGATAATCAGCCAGCAGTTTTTAAATTATATTTTATTATATTATTAATTGCATCTGCCCAGCCCCGAGCACCCAATTCACCCTAAAAGAGGTAATGCGATCAACTAACTTTATCGACAAATGATGCATCCAAGCATTATAAAGCTCCTATTAAAAAGGAATTTGTATTACCTATTTTCAATCTAGTAAACGGATAACAATGAACAATAAGTTAAAATATTAATATTATAACGAACAAAAATAAAATTTCTCGCATTTTTCTCCACAACGTTAATAAACATCAAAAAATTATTAGAGATATAAAGCTAACTACTAAAAATCGTGAATTTGCAATTATTATACGTGGCAAATATATAAAAAATAATGTAACCTCAATTAAAAATCATTGTACATTAACTAAATATTATATGAACGACTAAATTGAATGTTATACTATTCTTTTTTCTTTTTTTTATAACTTATTTGCCTTTTCAATTATTATCTATCCTCTATCGTTTCTCCTTTTTCTAACCCCATTTCTTTAATTTGATCAACCTATTTTCTTTCTTTTTTTTTACTTTTGCTGAGTTCTCCAATTTTTATTTTTTTCCTGTAATTCTATCTTGTTCTATTGCCACCATATGGGCATACCTATTTAATTTTTTAAATTTTTTATATTATTTGTTCTGGTTTTGTTATATCTCTAATGTTGTTGTTTAATTCGGTCCCTCTTAATTTTACATGTTTCATCTCGATGATATTTGGTTTAGTTTCGCATTTTATTTGTAATGTCTGATTTTCACATGCGTAAGTTATTGTTGGTATTGTTATTACGTAAAGAATATTTAGTTTTACCTACATTATTAGCATTATTTTATTTAAAAAATACAAATATGTATTTTTGTTTATTTGCTCGCTTTATTTGGTAATTTGGCATCTATTTTCTTCTCCTATATTATTATACATCCCAGATATTCATACATTTTTAGTCTTTCTAGGGTTGTACTTTTGAATTTAATGTTTTTGTTGTTTTTTATTTACAATTATAACTTTTGTCTTATTTGTTTATTTCGATTTTTATATTCTCAATTTCTATGTTTCATGTATTTGTTAGTTTTTGCATTTTGTTTTTAGTATTTGCTATATATATATTGTCCTATACAGTGTTTTCTTTTAATACGTTTGATGTTTTTATCCACCATAATAATAAATGTATCCGTGTTTTATCTACTTATACATTTTAAATTATTTGCCCTGTACTTCTTACTGTGTCTATTGAGTACTTTTATCTTCTCTTCTATCTTTCTCTTCTATCTATCGTTTCAAAGGCCGAATTTAAATCTATAAATATTAAATACAATTCTTTTCCTTGTTCTATTTTGCTATTGTCTATTTTTCTAGTCTGAAGTTGCCTGTTCTTTTAATTTTATTTTACATGTTTTTAATCTCTTTTCTAAAATTTTTTTGTATGTTTTGTTGTTTGGGCCAGCCAAATTGATAGTTTTCATATTGGCTCTGTTTTCTTCTCTTGTGTGTTGGTGTTAATAAATTGTTTGCATATCCATTCTATTTATTTTTTTTCACCTATTTTATTATTTCTAGAACTATTTTACTTTTTCTATTTACTTTCCCAGTTTTGATTTTCTGTATTGCATCCAAATTTTTTTTCTGTTAATTTCTTAACGATAATCTATTTGTTCTTCACTTGTTAATATTTTTTATGAAGTTGATTTGATTTGATATTTGTTTATATAATACTCCTTCCAGGTTTCTAGTATTTCTTTTATATCAGTTTGTATTTTTTTTGTTATAAACTCATTTTATTAGCAATCAGAATAAATACAGTAATTCTATGAGCTAATTTTATGTTATTAAATGTTTTATAAAGGTCGTGAGAAGAAATCACCTACTGGTCAATCTCCTACTTTAGTTCACTAAGTCTATTGGCCACTTTTTCCTTAATCTTCTGGTTTCGGGTTCCTGGACTAGGATGTTGACTGTTATATTAGAGTGATTTTCAACAATGTAATGATGTTTTTCAGCTTTTGTTTTTATAAAATCGGCTACTAATGGGATGTTACAATCGTTGTGAATTGTTGCATTTGACACAAACCAGGGAGCATTGGATATCATCCTCGGGGTCTTGGACTGGAATCGTTGTATTATTTCTATTGTTAATTTACTGGCGCATCCCCATAATTCACAGCCGTAGATCCAGATGGGACGAATTATGCTTTTGTAGTTTAACAGTTTGTTATCTATGGCAAGTTCTGAGTTTCTCCCAAGGAGCCAATACAATTTTTTTAGACGTAGATCCATTTCTTTCCTTTTTTTCTTATAGGAGATCTCCACGTCAAGCGTTTATCGAGATGCAGACCTAGATATCTGACTTCGTATGCTTGAGGGATCGGTGTATCGTTTAGGTAGACTTGCGGACACGCCGAGTCTTTCGTTGTAAATGTGTCTTGGACCGATTTATTCCCGTTTACCCCTACCTTTCACTTGTATAGTCACTTTTCGAGCTGGTTTAAATGTTCTTGGAGTAGTTCGGGTCTTCATTGCACAACAGGATTGCTGTGTCATCAGCAAACGTCCCTGTACTTGTTTGCTCTGTGATAGGAAGGTCACACATACAATAGAGGCCCAATCATACTACCCTGAGGACACCCGCATTAATTCTACATATCTGAGAGGTGTCGTTACCGAGTTTCGTTTGGAAGAATCGTTTGGACAGGTAGGAGCGCAAAAGCAGGTAGTGATAGTATGGAAGTAGCTTTTTTATTTTGTACAATAAACCTCTGTGCCAAACCTTGTCAAATGCCCAACTCACATCTAAGAACACTGCACAACAGTAAGTTTTGTGTTTAAGTGCACCGCGTATTATTTGTGTTAAACGATGGCATTGTTGAATTGTTGAATGCTGGGATCTGAATTCAAACTGGTGATCTGGTAGCGATTTACTTTGAAGTTCACTTTCATTAATGCGTTTTAATATTAATTTTTTTAGCAGCTTAGAGATTATTGGAAGTAAACTAATAGGTCGGTAGGATTTGGGTGGGAGGTTTACCCGGTTTAAGGATTAGGATAATTTGGGCAAATTTAAGTAATGATGGCCAGTATGCAAGACACAGTATTCTATTAAACAGGATTTGGAGATAACGGAGTCCTTTCTCAGGTAAGTGCTTTAATATAATTCCTGTTATATGGTTATGTCCTGTAGATTTCTTATTTGGAAGTAATTTTGTTTGGGCTTCAATTTCGTGGATAGTGAAACTCTTTATTTGGGGTGATAATTGCAATGGAGTTTCTAAATAATGTTTAACCTCCTGGTCTGGTTCATTAGAATGCAGTTTGAAGGTACAGCGCGGAAGCTTCAGCCCTTTCTTTGTCAGTTTTCGCCCACAATTCTGGTGCATCTTGTAGTGGTGGTATGTGCTCTTTGGGACGTTTTATTCCTCTAGTTGCCCTCCATATTGACTGATCTTGTACAGAGTGTGTGGTTGTGTAGAGTTGAAAAGTTTCATTGCGAATCTGTTGAAGTCTTCTTCTTAGTTTATTATTCAGTTGGCTAAATATAGTTTCGTCTGCAATGTTACGACTACGTTTCCAAGCTGCTTTTGCTCTTCTTTTTTCCCTTACTATTTCTATTATTTCAGTTGGGATGTTAAGTGTGTTGATTTTCAATCGGCTTCCTGAATAGTTGTTATTAGGAGGTTAGGTGCATATTCTAAGTCTTCGTTTGTTTTTAATGCCAGGTTCATGTTAAGATTTTCATTTATATGTGATTCAAAAGTTTCCCAGTTGGTTTTGTTATTGCTGAGAGTAGGTGTGGGTTCTTTGTAAAATATAGTTGCACTTACTGAGACTACTACAGGGGTATGGTCAGATGAAATGTCGTAACTGGAAACGATGTCCATGTAGTTTGAGGACATACCGTCGGTGACGAAGAAGTCAAGCAGATCTGATGTTTTATTGGGGTCAATTGGCCAATATGTTGGGCTGTCCGTTGATAGGAAACTGTAATTGTTATCTATCATGAGCTTTTATAGTTGTCTACCTTTTGTAGTTGTTAAACGCAAACCCCAGTGTGCATTTTAATTTATGTAATATGAATTTCATTGTAGTTATATGTCTTCAAATAATTAATTTAAAAATCAATTACAGATTATTAAATTTTAAAGGTGATGTCACAAGTTGGAGGTCAACTTGTGACATCACCTTTAGTCGCTTTATTGTTTGGTAGTTGTAATCTTGCAGACTGCTGGCAGACGTCTTTATTCCGCGAGTGTACAATGCGAACTCAGTTTGTACTTTTGCACGTAATTGCTTTTTAATGTTTTTATTTCTGTTTTTAGTCTTTTTCTTTTGTTCAAAACTTTATGTTATCTATGTTATGTAATTCCAATATCTCTTTTGCAAATTTCTTCCACGTTCTTTTTTGTTTTTTTGACTGCTTTTTTTATTGTTCATTGTTTTGATTAAATAATTTTTTTCAAAGCTATTTTCTCTTCTTTTGCTAGTCTCTTTACGTCATTATTACACTATTTCGTGATTTTTAATTATTTATTGTGTTTACTTTTTCAATATACGTTTTCTAGTATTGTCAGCACTATTTTTTTAAAAGTCACCCATCTTTCTTCTAGTGTCCAATCTGGTTTTTGTTCTCCTGTATTTGAAATCCTATATCTGCTTCTTTCTAGTATTTTTCTTTATTTTTTTTTAAGTTTATGAGTTACTCATTTAATATATTCTCTTATTTTCTTTTTTATATAATTTTATTAGACATTTGCTTTTCACTAATCTGTGGTTTGATTCAATTTCTGCTTCTGTTCTGTCCCAATTTCTTAAAATATATTTGTAAGGTCTTGTGTATATCTTATATATTCGATTAGACTTTTAACATTTTTTTACTTTTGTATCTACTTGTCTACAATTCTTGTAAAATATTATCTATTATTAAGTCATTTCTTTTGTAAAAATCTCTCATTTTTATTCCATTTCTGTTTATAGTTTCTTTTCTATAAAAATTTTTATAAGCCCCATTACCCTGCTATTCTAATCTTCTATAATTGTTTTTCCGTTTTATTTTTTTATGTAATTTAGTACCTGTTGTAAGTTTATATAGAATTATAAAGTTTTTTCTTCTATTTTTGTATAATATTAATTATTATTTTAAATTTAAATCACATTGCTTTAAAGAACATTTTTTTGTTTACTTTTTCTGTTATAATTGTTCTTACTCTCTCTTTTGTTGTTTGTTCTAGTCTTACTTTCGAGTAATATAGTATATGGCTATTAGTTAGATATATGGTTTTCTAATCTATTTGGTTTTACTTGGTTTTACTTAGGGCCTACTATTTGTATGTTGTTGCTATTCATTTTCTCTGTTATTTTTTTTCTTTCCCTAATAGTGTAGTTATATTTTATATTTTTCTTTTTCTTATTTATATATTTTTACTTTCCTTATCCTATAATAAGGAAAGTAATGTATTCGGCGGAAATTTGACCTACCCAGTTTTTCACATTTCTGGACGAATTATAGCCTCAGGACACCAAAAAAGTTGTTTTGAGCCATTGGTTCGTGTGTGTGTGTGTGTGTGTCTGTCGGTCTGTCAGTAAACAAGATATCTTGAGAACCGTAAGAGCTAGAGACTTGAAATTTGGTATGCAAATTATTTGTAGTTAGGGGACGCAGTGCGAAGCTTTTGGTATAAATCGACCAAGGTCGCAGAATCGGTCGCAAAGTGGTCGCGAATCTAAACGGTTGAAGATACAAAAAATGTATGAGAATAAAAATAATTTTTTATCATCAAATAAACATGAATTTAAAATAAAAGTTGGTAAAATAGGAACTCGAAAAAAATTGAAACTCAATATTTTTAACATACCGGGTGTTTATAAAATGTTTCGGGAAATTTATATTACCAGATAAATCAAACCGAGACGAACAAAAAATTACAATGAAATATTTTTATCCCAGGTCAAATAAATAAGTTATAGCCGATTAAAAATTAATTAAACCGACCAATCACAGCGCGCTCGGAGAGCTACCGTGCCGACTACGGGGATGGGAGCGCTTGGCTAGGAGGAGCACGCAGGCAATAATGGCGAAGGCTGTGCAGCCGAGCTCGCACAGTTACCTTCAGTGACGTAGCAAAATTTTAAGTATGAGTCAATTATTATCTTGTACTGTTTATTTTATATATATAATAGGATAAGGAAAGTCGTGTGATGTTCACACCAGATTTTTTTGTTTGTTTTCTTATTTGTGTTCTATTTCATTGCTTGTGTGATTTTATTTTTCCTTTTGTCTTATTACATTATGTTTGGGCTTTTTGGTATTGCATCTGAAATTCTATTTGTGCAGTCAAAAGCATAAAACGAGGAAACCAGGCTACGTAAACTGCGAGGAAAACCACTCCGAAAGTTACAAAGTTACAGTTGTCCATAGCATCAAGAATTTATTAAAATAGAATCATCATTAAGTCAAACAAGACCGCACTAAACCCAGTTTTCTAACACCCAAAAACTGTACAGTGAAGTAACCAGGCATCTTTTTTCCTTTTTTCTGAATCTTCAACATATTAAAATTTGCAAAGAGCTTAATTATTCTTCATTTAAATCTAATTAAATTTCTTCTAATAAAGCATGTGCTTCCCAACTTCTCCAATGGTTAATTCAAACTACTCTCTCCAAAAGTTTACAATTCTCAATTAGGACGCAAATAGTTTAAAACAGTAACTACCCACTTTTGCACTATTCTGGGCAAAGTACAATTTAGATATGATTGTGTAATAGAAACTCATCTCCCCGAAGGTGAAATTACATTTTTTGCAAAGACAACTAGACAAGAAAAAGAGTAGCTATAATAAAAAAAGTACAATACAGCACACTTAAAAACATTACTAGCAGTTTGAGAAAATACTAATTAATATTTATATAAGTAACAATAACCTAATAAAAATAATCAATGCCCTATACTAAACTAACAAAGTACTAAGCGAAACTGATATAATTAAGGTTTTTAATGTGTCAACCCAAACACTTCTTATAGGATATCTCAAAGTAAACCACTTAATGAGGCTGCCGTGTAAGTAATCCCAGTGAACCTAAACTAAACAATTATGCAACAACACATCAACTTAAAATAATTTTATTTAATTAATTGATGTATTTTCCTTAGAGATTAGACCATCAGTTCAATATGTTAAATATTATAGTTGCTAAAAATCTTCGCCATCCAATTCAACAAAAGGTTATTTTTGAACTCGAACCACTTACCTGTAATCGTGACATTTGGTGCTACTGTGGTTTAAAGATCTAAATTAAAAAATACGTCTGGTGGCAACAACTAAATTAAATTAAACAGTCTCAAATTAACTATCTTCAAGGAATAGATGAAGCCTTTCTAATTTTATAAGCAACATTAAATATCTTAGCATTTTATAGAATTTCCTAAACAATAAAGCAGGCTTAGAAGAGAATGGCAAATATGTAGGATCATCAACTTAAAAATCAATTGAATAATATTAAAATTAAACGAAGAACGTGCCAATACTATTCTAACATATAGACTTATTAATTATAAATTATATTAACGATCCCACTTTTCCTTTGGAACTAAAACCCTATACTAACTTTCTTTCACTAAAAAAGCTCCTGGTTACGACTTGATATCCAACATTATACTAAATCATTTATCTAATAAAGCTTTTAAATTTCTAGCAAATCCACTCAACGTATTTATGAGAATTGGACATTTTCCAGCAACGTTGAAAATTGCACATATTTTTAGGTTTTCTAAACAAGGCCAAAGCTAAATGAACTGCATAAGCTACCGCCCAATGAGCCTTTTCGTTTTGTAAAGGCAATCTGCAGTACAGCAATTACAACGAATTTTGGAAATTTAAAAATAAAAAAAATATTGTTATTGTTATTTTAGATGTTATCAAAGCTTTTGACAAATTGTGGATAAAAATTGTCAAATATAAGTTGTTACGTATTTTTAATTCTTCAATACTTCGTTGTCATTATATTCTCATTTTTAGAAAATTGAATACTTGTGGTACGTGTTAGCAACGTATATAGCATATACACATGCTGGTGTTCTTGGGATCAATACTGTTTAATATATTTATGTATGATATACTTATGCACAATTTAATTGAGGTATAGTAAAACGTGTCTTTTACAAACCCGTGTGTTTGAATAGTGTAAGTAATTCAGAGAGGGCAAAGAGCGAGTGGAGAATGAACCGTATGATCGTCGGCCGCGAACATCCGTCATCGAACCAAACATTAATTATGCAGACGCGCTAATTTGTGAGAATAAGCGCAGCACTATCAAGGAATTTAAAGCAATGCTGTCTATCAGTATTGGTAGTGTAGAAGACATCGTGAAAAATCACCTGAACTATCGCAAAATGAATGCAAGGTGAGTACCGCGCACTTTGACGGACGTAACAAAATGGTGCGCATGCAAGGCACTAGTCGTCTCCTACGGCAGTTTGAAGACGAAAGTTGATGCATTTTTAAAGCTTGGTAGTGACCACCGATAAATCGTGGGGGCACTACCTTATTTCCGAGTCTCAGCGATCATCACGCGAGTGGCGGCATACCAGTGCTCCTAAATCCAAGAGAACACAGAAGAGTCGTTCGACACGAAACGTGATGACAACGTTCTTCTGAGTCTGGCAAGCGTTTATCTAGGTAGACTTTCTGACGGATGTCAGAACAATTAATGCAGCTTATTACTGAGACCTTCGGGCAACAGACATGAAGAAAAAATTCGATCCAAGCGGAAGATAAGTGGAAAATGAGTCGCTTCCCTTTAAGACAATGCACGTCCCCATACGGCCAAAACAACAATGGAAGCCCTCTAGAAATTGAAATGGAATCTCTTTCCACATCCTTCGTACAGTTTCAATTTGGTCCCATGTGATTTCTACCTGATCGAAAGGGTAAAATCAGACATGCGGTTCGCGGTCGACGATGCCGTCATCTAGACTGTTTGGGAGTGGATACGCCGCTAACCAAAAGTCTTTTTTGTAAAGAGCATCAATATGTTTCCAAAACGTTGGCAAAAAGTGTTGCCTCTAGATGGGAGTACGTTGAAGATTGACGTGGAATTATTACGTTAAGAGAAAACAAATTAAGGTTACACCAAACTTCTACAGTTATACCCATACATCAATAAAAATACCCCTTTTTGGAATGAGTGCACATTATTATTATATAAACCTTTACTTAGTCCCATTATTACATGCGTTTGTCTGGTATGGAACACTACATCGGCTACTAATTTTTAAAAAATTTAAGTTTTAGAAAATAAAATTATATGCGCAATAAAAAAGTTTCATTGCAAATTAGTTATGGATAAAATTGTTTTGTTCTTCTTCTTTATCGTTTCCCCGTAGATGCCATTATAGCGTTGGGGTGTAGTTGGGATTCTCTATCCATCTTCTAAAGTTGTTTCTGTTCCTTACCATGTTTCTTCTTAACCTTTTTTTCGCATTTCCGTTGCCTGATTTCCGTCCGTTTTCGAGGCTCCCCTGAATACTCTGAATTGTTGTACTCCGTGTGGGTGATTGGCCCAAAGACAGAGGCCCCGTTACCTCGGGACAACTGGTACCAGGTTATACCCCCCAGCGCTGGGTCGTCAGAGCCTCGTTCGTTATCTAGTAGAGGGTACCACGTGCAGGTGAGGTTGACATTTGGGTGACTGGATGTTGGTGTCACCCCTTACCCTCCAAAAAAAAAATGTTTTGTATATTTGTAAATTAAATAAATATTTTTTAATGTCCTACTACACAGCCAGTCAATAATAATTCAATATCTAGATCACAAGAATACGCATACCCGCCTGAAACTTAAACCAACATTTACATTCATACAGAATAACCATGTATAACATTCTAGAAAGTTGTACTGGTTTAACATAAATAAAAAAAGACAAATACAGCAAACTTGCTTACCTACCAGTCTTGCAATCTAACGAAAAAAATATGATTTCTCTGTTGTTACTTTAAAATTTACAATTTTTCTTATCTATATTTTACGCCAACAATGTTTAAAATAAACAGCTGAATGGCAAGTAAAGAACTTTTGTAAACCTCGTATAGAATTAAAAACATTTTCAGAATGAGGTGTAACAGCACATACATTTTTGTATTCTATCTAGAATAACGCATTTAATTCAAGTGGATCTTTTATGTCTTATTCAAGTAAACTAGACTTTTGCGGTACCTATCTTTTCCAATACCGATGCTCTTCGTCATTTTTATTTTCTACCTCCTAAAGGCTACAAAAACTATTCTTCTTTTTATAAAAATGTCGTAGAGATATTGTGAAATCTATAATTATTTCTCTTATTCCATTTTATGGAAGCACTGATGCACGCACAACAAGTATTTCGTCGAAGAATCGTATGCAATGGAGTTCGTTACATTTTTTTGTATTGTAAGGACATAATTGAATAAAAGAAAGATTTTAAGAAAATTTATAATACTTTATTATTTAACCACCTTATCTACGTGATACTAGCTTCCAGCCTAGGTGTGAGCCGTCACGTCCGGTCGAAATGTGCTTTTGATACCTCGGAATGTCGTTAAAACTATTCTCAGACCAGAAGGTCCGTCGCTCAAGTGCGACCAATCTCCGTCGGATCCAAAGGCTTAGCCTGGCCCCTGGACTACCAGGTTCATCTGAGCCATTTTCATTTTTAAGCAACCAACTACATCCAAACAAGGTTTGCAATAAATAGATATATGACTTTAGACTTAAGTTGTAGAGTTCTCGCTTTACTTTCGAACAGCTAAAACGTGTACGCTCCCATCGCGGCTCAGAAGTGCGAGTGTGCTTATGAACTCTCGGTCTCAGTGATAACCGTAAACAAACAACATTCTTTTACATTTTATATTCTGGTAACAAATTTTATTTCATTTATTAAGTTTTAATAACCACAAGCGTATCCCGCACCCCCTCTTTAGGGGGTGACCGCTTCAATCTCCATGTCCAAAAGAAACTCAGATCACCTATCTCCACCGATCATCGATCTACAAAAAAATATCAATGGCAACCCACTTCCCTAATTGAAAAAATTAGATATTACTTGCCCAGCCATCTGGAACCCTCTGCTGAAGACAAGGATAACTCAACCAAAGAACCACCCAAAATTAAAATTCCACCTATTTTTCTGCATGGTCCAATTAATCACAAAGCAGTAATCAGCGACATAAAAACCCTCCAAGCTGAATTCACAACACCTCTAAATTCTACTAACTTATAAATTACCCTAACAACCCAGGAAGATTATAGAGCCTTAGCTAAACATTACATAGAAAACAAAATAGAACACCATACATTTCAAGATCCCAATAGCAGACCCCTTTCAGTAATAATAACGTTCCACCCTCATTAACTGAATCATACGTTCTTGAAGAACCCACATCTTATAAGCTACCAATTATACGGATCACCAGATTACTCAATAAAGATAAAACACCGATACCAGTCTGTGCAGTCCTTCTCACCGCAGATGAAAATGCAAATGAAATATTTAACATCACCAAAATATTTCACTCAATAGTTACCGTAGAACCTCGAAGGCACAGTAATAAAACCCTCAATGCCATAGATGCCAGCGCATTGGGCACACTAAAAATTACTGTCGTCTTGAACCACGATGTGTCAAATGCAAAGGCAATCACTTATATATAAATTGCGATAAACCGCCCCAAGAGCCTCCCATATGTACCAACTGCGGGGAAAATCACCCAGCTAACTTCAGAGACTGCAAATATTTCACTGAGTCAGTGAACTATCAGGACAAACGTCGTCGAAACGAACCTCGCAAAACAACAGGAACTCAGAACCACCATCCACCCGTAAACAACATGGAAAATTTTCCCAATCTTCCTCGTAATATACCACAAACTAACTCATCACCATGGCAATCTAGAACAAACACCTCAATACCTGAAACGTCATCCTTACTTAATACTTTATTATCATCTCTCTTAAATCTAATCCAACCCTATATTGAACAAATTAAGCAATTCATTTTATCTAATCTTTTACCCTCTCTGTTTAATAGACCCTAAAATCAACACAATTTCTCAAATAAAAATCCTAAATTGGAACGCAAACGGCATCAAAACTCAACTAAATTTATTTAAGTCCTTTTTGTCAAGGCATTCCATTGATATAGCATGCGTCTCAGAAACGCACCTAAGTCGTGCAGAAAAACTCAACATAGCTGGATACCAAATCTACCGCACAGACAGAAATGCCAACATTGCATCAGGAGGGGTGGCCATCATTATTAAACGCAAAATTATACATCACGAATGTCATCTAATTAACACTGTAAATCTCGAAACAGTAGGAATCAAAATTAAAGCGCAAGACGGCACAATAGTAAACATCACATGTGTCTATAAGCAACCCAACAAAACACTGTTAGAACAAGACATTTCAGCAATCTTCACTACAAATGAACCTACCCTGCTCATTGGTGACCTAAACTCCAAGAATACCATCTGGGGATGTAGAACAACAAACCCCGCTGGTACCAAACTTTTCTGTCATCAACCTATGCTTTCCAAATAGAAGCCCCTGACGAACCCACTTACCACCCCTACAGAAATGATCACCTGCCCAACGTCTTAGACATTCTTGCTCGCACAAACTTTAACAAACAAGCATTACAACAAGTGCTTCCCGAACTAGACTCTGCCAGTTATCATTTTATTTCTAATTACACCAGCAAAATTCACCCCAGAGCCTAGACTAATTAATGGGATAGTCAACTGGGGATCCTTCGGCGAGTATCTTGACAAACAACTCAAGTACCCTAACAATCTCCAATCAACAACCCATATAGATGAAACAATTATACATATAACAAAAAGCATTACCGACAGCGTCCATAAGGCTACCGAAGTGAAAATAGAAAACGCACAACCGTTAACTTACCACCTAAACACATAACTGTCTTAATCAAGCGAAATTAATTCACTGAGAAGAGAATGACAGAAAACCCGAAGTCCCATAACAAAAAACATAGTAAATAATTTATCCCACCGTATCAAAAACTAACTTGAAGAGTACCGAATTTACTCTTACCAAAAACACATCAGCAATCTTGAACCACAATATCCAGGGCTATGGAGAACAACCAAACGGATACTACGCCAACCTCACGAAATACCTCCAATCACCATGGACACTCAAATACTCAGTTCTGATGCAAAAAAAGTGAAGCCTTTGCTGATCAACTCGAGAAAACATTTACTACTCACACTTATATGGACCCGGTTTTCAATAACATAGTGACCAATGTTATTGAAACACGCCCATCTATCCCGGAACTAATCTTCAAACCAACCTCACCCGAGGAACTTGCTTTAATTATCAAAACCCTGTCAATCAAGAAATCGTATTGAAAAAACTCACCAAGAAAGCATTAGCGTATATGATAACAACATTCAACGCTTGTCTACGTATAGGTTACTTCCCAAACATATGGAAACATGCAATCATTCTTATCTTCCCAAAACCGGGGAAGGATAAGAAAGATATCAGAAGCTATAGACCCATTAGTTTATTATCAACTATTTCGAAACTGCTAGAAAAAGTCATCCATTCTCGACTAAATGACGAAGTTCTTAGACTGAACATTCTACCAGCTTATCAATTTGGCTTTAGAGAAGGTCATTCCACCTGCCATCAATTACAGCGCGTTACGGAAACAATTGAAAGAGGTTACGAATCCAAACAATACACAGTAACTTTGTTTATCGACATAGCTCAAGCTTTTGACCGCGTGTGGATCAACGGCCTAAAATATAAAATCTTACAACTTCAACTACCCAATTACATCAAATCCGTACTTTCCTTCTTTCTTGATAATCGCACGTACGCAGTCAAAATTCGCACATCCTTATCTGCCATCAAAAACATACAAGCAGGGGTCCCTCAGGGCAGTATCTTAGGCCCAATTCTTTTCAATATCTACATGCGGGACCTCCCTACCATCAACGCTGACCTTGCATTATATGCAGATGACACAGTCTAGAAGTGGCTATCTCAGAACTGCAAAAAGCCAGCACTATCCTCAGTAGGTGGTTCAAGAAATGGAACCTATCCATCAATTATGACAAATGCGCTACAAAAATCTTCACATTAAGACGATTTAATAACCCATCAGAAATCACAATTAACGGACACTCCATTCAGTGGAACGCCACCGACAAACTCGTTAAATACTTAGGTATATATCTTGACACCAAGCTCACCTGGAAATACCATGTCCTTAAAAAATTAAACGAAGGGCACACGAGACTAATCCAACTCTACCCACTGCTAAACCGCAAGTTAGTGGGCCTCTTCGTTTTTGTATGTTGTTCTACAAACACTTAAATAGTTTAAATGACTAAAAACCTTTGAATAAGTTTTTTGGGTTTGCAGAACTTTCAAAAATCAGGTTATTAAATAGATTTCAATTCTTAGTACTTTAAAATAAATAAAAAGATAAAAACAACTAAATAAAAAAACAAAGGCATCAAATTTGAATCAGGAGGCATTTGTTTATTTTGAATTTGGCAGGCTTATTCTTATTATTTTTGTTAGCTGCTTTACTCCGATAAATTTAGTATTGGTTATTTTTACAGTACATCAGTTCGTTTTGGTTATGGAAGAGTTTACAACGGAGCAATATGTTCTTATCATTAAAACATTTTACGAAAGAGGCACGTAGACAGTGCGCAAACTTCATGCAATTCTCGGAAGAAATGGGCATCCAGCGAATCTACAGTTCGAAGACTAATGAGAAAGATTGTGAAAACTGGTTCAGTGGGAACTGTAAAATTACTTAGGCGGAATCGGTTTCACCAGACAGAGCAACAAATTGCTGTTTTGCAAGACTGTGTCGCCGAGAGTCATGGAAAATCCATTCGCCGACGTTCGCAGCAACTTGACATCCCGACAACTTCCTTACATCAAATTTTTATTGAAGATCTCCATGTGCACGTGTATAAAATCCAACTGACGCAACAACTTGAGCCTGCTAATTGTGAAAAAGGGAGGCGATTTATTGAATGGGTAGTGGAGAGACTGGCAGTAGATAATAATAATTTTCATTAACGAAACCCACTTTCACTTATTTTACTCGTTTGTCAACAAACAAAACTGTCGGATTTGGAAAAATAAAAATTCTTGAATAATTTAGAAACGTGTAATGCATCAACTAAGAATGGCTGCTTGGTGTGGTTTCTGAGCAGGTGAAGTGATAACTACGTTTTTCTTTAAATATGATGAGGGACTGCTATTAACGTCACAGAGAACGTTACTGAAACATGATATCCAATCGATTGTGGCCTACTTTTAAAGATATGGAAACTGACGATCTTTTATTTCAGCAAGATGGAGCGACTTCTCACACTTTGCGTGAGACGGTTGTTTTATTCCATGAAAAATTTGCATGGTAACCAAGAACGGCCGGCAAGGTCCTGCACTCTTGGATTGTTTCTTATCGGATTTGTAAAATAACAGGTGTACACTAAAAAACCACGCATAATTCTGGAACTGTAGGTGGAAAACATACGCGTGATGTAAGGCATCGGGATAAATATCTGCTAGAGAGTTATCAACAATTTTGAAGAATGCATAACTGGTGTTCAAATGCCTAACATCGTGTTTCATAACTAAACGAGAGATGTTACTGATTATAAGTAGAGCTTGGAATATATGGAAAGTACATATTTCGGTATTACATATATTTAACATATTTAAGGGAGCTCATGTTAATTTTATTAATTTTCTTGATTTTATTTACAAAAAATAGTTACAATTCCTGTCCTGGATTTTTAAGTTCATGGGGATGCCTTAATCTGTTTTATTTACAGTAAATACCTATGGGGGGCAGTTTAAGTACCTTTCCTATAGCTTCCAAGAAGGTTCATTTGATATCTATTTACACTTCGCTCTATTGTTAAGGGATTACTAATACCTTAAGGTAATCCCGGCTACTACTTTTCGACAAGTACACAATTTAAAGTGCATTTAAAAACAATTAGGAACACAACTTTCCAACTTATAGAAATACAGAAACAGCTTTTGTACCTGCTGTGTTTGTTAGAATATATTTACCAGCCCAAGTGATTTTATTTGACTTCGAAGAGTTTGTGAAAATTACGTAGCTAGTAAGTAGACAAAAACAAAGTTAAATTTTGTTGTCTGTAATTTTTTATTATTAATTTATTGATCTAAATTAAAGTAACTTACAAAATATAGGGAGCAAAATAGGCAGCGCTATAGCCAGTAGAAGTAAATCTGCAAAATACGTAGCGTGTGGAAAAACCAAGAATGAATTTACCTAAAATTTACTACAGTATATGAGGTGTGGCAGAAAAGTAATGAAACAGATTTTTTATTTACCAAAGTATTTATTTTTTTCAAACATAAATGTTATCGCCTTCAAAGTTCCCTTGGGCAGCTACATACCGATCGAGACGTTGTTCCCACTGTTGGTAGAGTCGCTGGAAGTCTTCAACCGGTATGGTCTTCAGCATGTCCGTTACACTCTTTTGGATGTTTTCTAATTTTTCAGTTTAGGAAAAAGGAAAAAATCACAGGGACTGAAGTCAGGTGAATAGGGGGGCTGGGGAAGCACAGAAATGCCTTTTGAGGTCCCTTTCCCATGTGCAAACGATTAGTCAAAATTTGATGAACGGTAAATCTGTTCAAATTTAATTGTTCACTCAACATTCTTAATGTTAAATGACGGTCTGATCTCACAAGAGTGTTCACACGTTCGATGTTTTCGTCGGGTTTCGAAGTTGAAGGCCTCCCTAAAATTCCGCTATTTCATTTTGCACGACGCACAACCGAAATACAACTTCACTAATAGCAGTCACAAAAATCACGTAGTTAACGGAAGGAGTTGAAACTCGTACTGAGCTATGGGAGGGTATTTATACACGTGCTCTATCAAGGACAACAGCGTAGTGTGGCCAGATCGCTTGCGGTGTTGCCAGTCTCATTACTTTTCTGCCACACCTCGTATATAAGCCGGGATAGAAATTTTGAATTTGCCTTTTATCATAAAGTAATCACTGACAAGACAGTATACTATTTATAAAAAGTCCCGAACTATACATAACTTGTTATAGTTATAGCCTGCTGTTAGAAGCCACTAAAATTAGTTTGCACATGTAGAATCCGAATCGAGACCGACGTACTTCATTTCCATTTCAATTTAGTTTACGATCTTCCTGCAGACTGCTTCAAGTAAAATACGGCGTTTATCAAGCGCTCTCAGCCAAAGAGAAAATTACGGTAGCTGTTTTTTGGAGCACGCGGCGATGCGGTGCTCCTCTCCGACGCACTAGCCTCAGCAAGGCAGTTCTAGTGAGCCACCAAGACGACTGAAACCGCTGTTGCGAGCTGAAAAAGCGGACACTTTACAACCGGAGTTGTTTGGATTTCGGCGTTGCGGCGGCATGAATCAAACCATTTTAAATGATCTGGCGCGCCGCCAAATATAAATGCTTTATTGGAACAGGACATTCGGTTTATTTTTGAAGTGAGCGGGAATGCATTCAACCTGCTGTTTTCGCGATTTCTGCGCTTTCGCTTTGTCGGCCGCGCGTGTCTGCTTAATTGAGAAATAATAAATTTGCATATTGCCGCCGAAACAATGCACCGCGTGTTTGCGTTCGAGCGAGGCGGAGCGCGGCCGAAGTGCAGAACAAGCAAGCGCGCATTTGGTTTGCAGAGCAGCCTGCCAACTTGACTTATTCGATTTATTAAATGCGAGGAGCTGCTGAGTTTCCAACTTTTTGAGTCGCTTGTTGGCGGTTTTTGCCTCTCTAATTGCAATTTGGCTATTTGCGCCCGTACAAGCAAATGCACTCCCGGTAATGTGATCGCGGTCTTGGTCGGCAACTATGAGCGTTCAAAAGGCTGACAATTAGCAAGCCCTTTGAAGCCGGCGGCGAAATTGTTGCGCGCTGGCCTTTCAGCTGCAAAGAGGATTAGAGTTTTGACGGCTTCAGTGATAAATTAAGGTAAAAAACGCGACAAAAATGCACGTTAGCGTCGGATAAATCAGCAAGCGTTGGCTAGGGCTTCAGCAGCCAGTTACTTCTTGTAATTGGTGTTCAAGTTTGAGGGTAATCGTTTCGCTCCTCGGACTTAATGGACATCTTAAGTGGAAAAATTTATTAGTTTGAGCTATTAATTAGATAAAACAATTTAAAGTGACAACTGCATTTAATTTTTGTGCAGCGTACATGAGAAATGTTCCGTCGTGTTGGAGGGCATCCTTGTATTCAGTCTTGTGTGCTACTTCATTTCACGTTAAGTCCATTGGTTGCCCATCATTCTCGCAACATGTACTTTGACGTATTTTGTTATATGTGACTCTATCCCTTGTGATATTCTCAACATAGATCGTTCCACAGCGCGTTGCACAACTCTTATTTTCTTAACTGACTTCTTTGTTAAAGCCAGAGTTTTATAGATGAGCATACACTGATCGAACACCTTGCGTTTGAAGCCTTGAAAATATGTTCTATCCTACTAAAAGCGATCAAAGTTAGTATGATTATAGTTTTAATCTCTCAAGTTCGATTGTCCCCGAATATTTTTATCTCATGTTCTAAATATTTGTAAGATGTGAAATAACAAATTATTGATTTTCTACTAGAATATTGTTGTTAGGTACAAGATAAATAAGTACTATGTCATCGGCAAAGTGTAAATGATTTAGGTTGTCACTGTTAATACTAATGCGCATTTCGTCTTTCTCTATCGTTTTAAACATAAACTCTAACGAGGATTCGGCAAAACATAAAACTGAAAACTTTGGGGTTTGCAATAGCTTGTCGAACTATGTCAACCTATCGTATTATAACCCCCAAGGAACTTTTCCCGGCAGGACAGGGTTTTTGAGATAGCAAGGGGGCCGCAAAAGTCTCAAGATCAAGTTTAAAGGCAAGGATCAAGTGCAAGTACTTCTCTAATTATCCTTTTCTTCAATTTTCTTACAGTAAACGAAAATGGTTACCCTCTCTGGAATCGCTCAAGCGTATAGGCCCCCAAAAAATTTTAAATACCAATTTTGGGGGCTCCCTCGCTATATCAGAAACCTAGTACTTTTAAAGAAAATTTTTGGGTGTTGTAATACGATAGGTTGACATAGTTCGACAAGCTATTGCAAATCCCGAAGTTTTCAGTTCCATCTCTTGCCGAATTCTCGTAAGAAGGAAGTAAATAATTTAGAGGAGATTACGTCTCCTTGCGAACTCTTCGCTGTATTTGAAACTTAGCTAGTTTTCCTAAAAATACTGTTGAGATATATATGACATTGGTACACGGTTGCAGTTTTCAATTCTTAAAGTCGTAAGTTGCATTGAAATTTTTGTCAAGTTTGGTTATTGGAAACCGCGTTATATAAGTGTGAAACTAAAAAAAAGTCTAAATTTTAAGACTCTCGCATTAGACTCGGCATTAGCCATATGTTTGTGTATCGGGCTATAAAATTGTTTAATAAGAGGAGGTGTCAAGAATCATCTAAATTTTGGACCACGTTTAGTTCGGGCTGTTCGGGCAGTCAAAGTCGTAAGTATTTGAATTAAATAAAATCCTCTTCATAAGCAGAAGATTACGTCTCGGGAGATGCAAATTTCCAAAGCTCTGATGTCTCGTATTAATAAGCAAGACCTAAAAGTAGCTACTTATAAAGGAAACACGGAACATTTGTTAATAGGCGTTTTAAAGAAAGGTGGGAGAGAAGAAGCACAGAGATTGTTGACTGAATATGCACACGATGGTCACAGAAAAATTATGATTACAGATAAAATAAATTTACAGCAGAGATCTTCTAACAATAAAATAACAGGGTCTACGCTGGATTGTCCAAAGAAACATGTCAGCTAGTGCCAAGGGTTTAGGGAGACCATCATTCAGCAGCTGTAATGGTTGGAGTAACCGATATTAATTTTTGTGAAACGAAAGTGAAAACTTCGGCCGCTGTATATCAGCAGAATATTTTGGAAAGTGTGGTGAAACCACTAGTTTTACTGCAATATTATTCAACAATTGTTTTAATTTGATAACACGTAAAGATGTCAAAAAGATATTTGACATCCCTGATCTCGGTTAAGCCATTTCATTAATCTAGTACAGTATATCTGTATGTATATGTGTGTCTGAAAAATAATTGAGTACCTGCATTCACTCGAACAAGGGGTCGTCTAAGGCGCGGTGTTTGCCAGATCGGTCGTGTACCATCTCTGGTCGGGCACATTGAGCGAACATATGAGAGCTTTAAGCTCTCAGTTTATATATATATATATATTTTGGTTTAGAATGTTCTTCTGCGTTGTCTGATGTCTATTTTTTATTCTGATCCGTTATTCCGCTGTTCTTCTGTTAAATTTCTTGCACTTATGGATTTTCGTATGGTTTAGATACACGTTCTTTTGGTCTTCCTCTTTTTTGTCTACCTCGACGGGTCCGCTTTAGTATTTGTTTGGGTATTCTGTGATCCTTCTTTCTTCGTACGCGACTATACCATATTAATTATTTATGCTTAATATCATCTGTGATTGTATCTTCTATACCAGTGCGTTGTCTAATTTCTTCATTCGTTATCATCAAATATCTTTAAAGCACAATGCGGAGGTCCCGGTACCCTGGCCGCGTGAGAAGCATTGGTTCCCAGAGTAAAGCATTCGAGGCCACGCCGAAATACACGAACAATCGTTGCTATATATTTCGTAATGTCATCATAACGTCAACGCCCATTACGGCGATGCACCAGAGTGAGACGGAATTCGTAACCGGCATAATCGTTGGAGGGCAGCAATAGTAACGATTGCTACAGAAAGTTCGTAACACTTGCATTATCTATAGTACCCAAGGGTAGCTGGCTGGATTTTCCAGTTTTTTCTTAATATGAAATTCTCCCTGTTTGTCTTATCGCGTCACCCAAAACGCCAAACCCCTCAATGTGCTAATTGCCAGAGGTTTGGCCACACGAGAAATTTTTGTAGCAGAAGCCTAAGATGCGTGAAGTGCGCCGGCAACCACTTAACCTTTAATTACCAGAGAAAGGAAAGAAGCAAGGACGTAAAATGCGTTAATTGCAATGGAAATCACCCAGCTAATTATCGAAGTTGTCACGTTTATAAACAGCTTCAAGAAAAAATGTTTACCGCACTCAGAGTCAAGCAGCCTGCAGTAGCTACTCAACATATTTGACAATATGTTCGTCCAAATCTTAGTCATGCCCAAGTTCTGAAAAACAGTAACTCCAATGCCGCTCGCTTTGCAGTTAAAGCAGCAGCAGCAGCAAGCAAACAACCAGACAGAAGATATGAGTAAATTAAAAAAAGTAATAAAATTTTTAATGGAACAAATGAGAACAATGTTAATTTCCTAACAACCACTGCTTCCAAAATTAATAATGGGTCAAGTTCTTAGAATAGCTCAATGGAATGCCAACAGGCTGTCACAACACAAAGATGAATTGCTATCCTTTCTTTCAAACCAATGCATAGACATCATGTCGGTGTCAGACATTTCACAGACAGAACTTTTATCAGAATCCCAGGTTATATACTGTATGTAACACAACATCCGGATGGAGGAGCCCATGCTGGCACAGCAATTATCATTAAAAATAGTATCAAGCACTATGAACTACAAAAATATAAAGAAGACCACCTTCAAGCTACAAGCGTAATGGTAACAGACTGGACGGGATCATTTGTAATCTCAGCAGTTTATTGTCCACCTCGCCACAATAACAAACAAGGTCATTATGAACATTACTTCAGTACCCTAGGCACTAAGTTTTTATCAGCTGGAGACTTTAATACCAAACACATGGCGTGGGAATCTAGGTTAACTCTAATTAAAGGCCGCGAGTTACTGAACGCAATTAATAGAAATGATGTATGTTGTAAACCAACATGTTGGTCGTCAGACTCATCGAAACTACCAAATCTGCTTGATTTCTGCGTATTCAAAGGAATTAGCTCAAACAATTTAAAGGTAGAATCTTGCCTAGATCTATCAGCTGACTACTCGCCTATTATAATTACGCTAGGGTCATATGTAGTCATTAACGGGAAAACTCTTACTCTGAGCAATAAAACCACAAATTGGGACTTATTCTGAGAAATAGCAGATAACACATTATCGTTAGACGTTCCTTTAAAATCAGAAAATAATTTAATTTTAGCCACAGAGCATTTTACCAACGTCGTTCAGCAAGCTGCCTGGCAAGCCACTCCCGGCAATACATTGCATATTCCGAATATGCCCAGTAATTGTTAAACAAAAAATCGCTGAAAAGCGGAGATTACGAAATTACTTCTAATTTAAATCCTTGTAAAGCACCAGGCAATGATTTAATCACTGGAAAGGTTCTAAAGGAACTGACGGATAAAGGCTATAGATTTATAACGTGTCTATTCAACGTCCTGCTAAGACTGTGTTTCTTCCCACCACAATTGAAAGTTGTTACCATTATCTTAAACCAGGCAAATCCCACGTAAACACCTCATCATATCGACCAATCAGTTTGCTTCCAGTGATGTCTAAGATCTTTGAAAAATTGCTTTTGAAAAGAATAATATCGTTACTTTTAACCAAGAAATGAATTTCTAATCATCAATTTGGGTTTAGACAACACCATGCCACAATTGAGTTAATTCACAGTGTTATAGATAAAATTCTTGGCGACCTTGAAGACAAGAAATATTGCTCAGCCGTGTTTGTTGATGTTTTGCAAGCATTTGATAGAGTTTGGCATATCGGCTTATTGCATAAAATCAAGCGTGCATTCAGACGTCTTTGAAATTATCAAATCTTACCTTGCTGACAGGCACTTTATGGTCAAATATGGCAAATCCTACACAAATTTATTTCTTATATGTGCTGGCGTTCCCCAAGGAAGCGTGTTAGGTCCTCTACTGTACCTACTATTTGCTGCAGACATGCCAACAACAAGAGACACACTGACAACTACATTTGCGGACAATTGCGGAGTTATTGAACATAACTCTACAATCTGTCAGTATTTGGCATTCAGTAATTTAATATATAATTACATCCTTAACATGTACATATAGCTTGCTGGAAATAGTCAAATAACAATTTATATATATATAAATATATGTATATAATATATTTATATATATATAATATATATATATATATATACTTTTTTTTAAATATATTGACATATGCAACAACTTCAGAATAGCAAATAAATATTATAAACCTAAAGAAATTCATAAAGATATATATATATATATATATATATATATATATATATATATATATACGTTTTTTTCGAATGAATACGTTAATTTTACTTTCGATCACATTGTATATTTTCTCGAATGATTGTTTTGTAATATCTACCAATTTTTCACCTAGTTTTTCTCATCTAAATATCTCACATTGTTGTGCATTAAATTGTCTAGTTTATATTTTATATTTTCTTCTTCTGTCTGTTGATTTTTGTTATGAGAATATGTAAAAATAATATATCTCTTACTAAATGGTGATCTGAATAAAGTGAGAACCTTTAAATTATTTATCTTAATTTTTTTATGTGTTTGGTAATTACATAATTATTTACAAATTTTAGGTTTCGAGTTGGTTGTACCCAAGTATATTTATAAATTTCTTTAGGTTTATAATATTTATTTGCTATTCTGAAGTTGTTGCATATGTCCATGCGTTTCTCGCCATTATAATTGATTTTATCTTCCCTATATATATCCTTCTTTCCTGTTCTGTTGTTAAAGTCTGTTAACACTATAATTTCTCGTGAGTTTTTTATTTTTTTGATAATATTGTTAACGGGTTTATCAACGGATGGAGTATAAACCCCTATAATTGTTATTTTTCATTTGATCCAATTAAGGTTTACGCGAGTTAAGATTTTCATCGATGCTTTTTCAAATTGTTATATACTTCTTTATTCTTCTCTTAATTAGAATGGACACTCCTCTTCTTGCTCGTTCGTTTTTGATTACTTTACTATAAAAATGGATAAAGCTTTCTATTATTTCTAACACGTTTTTCTTCTTTTTTGTTTCTATAAGCGCGATTATTTCCAGTTTTAAATATTCTGCTGTATATTTATTAATTTTTAAACAACATTTCCTTTATGCTTTAATGATTAATTTTGCAATTTTGTTTTTTAAGCCATCAATGTTTATGGAGCCAACTGTTCTCACATTGTCTGTTTTATTGTTGTCCATTTATTGTTATTTTTGACAAGTTTGCTTCTTTCTTTTACTAGGATTACCATTTCCCTTGTTCTTACTATTCTGTGGCCACTGTCTACTGACGGCTTGCTTAGTACTATTACATCTATTTCCGATGTTTAGCTAGGTTATGTTGCAAAAAAAAACTGTAATAGCAAATTTTCTCTTTTATTCCTTTTGTCTATATTATATTATCCCAAAGAGAATTTAGCCTTATATTGTTTATTACCAAATTTAGCTTTAAAGGTCCCACTTAGTATCAATCGATATTTTCGTAAAACTGTTCAAACTCTTAAACCATATGTGTTGAGGTCGTTGTACAAACGTGACTAAATAATATTAGATAGCATTCACATGAATTGATAATTCTTATTTAAAGAATATTATTTTTTGTCTCTTATCTATTATGAGATCAACTTTATCGACCAAACTGTCATCTTCATATTTGTAGTAGATTTTTGAGTTTATATATTACTTTTATTTTCTGCGGATTTCGCTAATGTCAACTACGTGTATGTGCCAGTGTACTTTATAAAGCTCTTTCTTAAGAAACTGTTTTTGTATTATAAGTTGCGATACGTAGCGTTCGTCCTATAACATGGTGATTTTTTACTTTTCCAATCGTAGTCTTTTCCAACAGCTACCGTAGACAGGTACTAACAATTTGCCGGGCACTGAGGGTCGTTTATTCTTCGATGTCTACATTTATTCATATAGAGTTTTTTGGGAGATTATTTTCTTTGTCTCACATGAAACGGTTATATCTCCGTAACTTGATCGCTGGAGCCTAATTGGTTCTCGAAGTTTATATTAAATAATTTTTTTATACTGATTTTTACTTTAACAAGAAGTTGCTCGCCAAAAGGCATTTTTGGCATCCTAGGCTGACAATTTTTTACCTGATTTTCCTTAAATGTTTGCAAGGTGGGAACGCATAACTTTTTAATTGTATTGGCTTTTTCTCTGGATTGAAAACGTGGAATAATTTAACTTCGCGCCCATTCATAATGGACGTAAGTATAAGCCTCCCATAAGAAATACGTAAGGTGAAATCACTGCACAGCTTATGCGCTTGTTTATGATGCACTCCTGTTATTTGTACATTTTACGTTTTTCGTTCATACATAAGAAATCGGTTTAACTTTATGTATATTTACATTTATTTGCAGTAATTTTTAATTTGTCCTAGATTAATGTTGGCAGCAGTAACAGTGTTTTGATTTTGAAATTGTATAACCTAACTTTCGTATTGTCGACATTTTGGCTTCGTTTTCACAATGAAAAAAAAATTAAATATACATCTGTTTCTACACCATAAAAGGGTACAAAGGCAACATAGTTATGGAAAGTACTTGGAAGGATATTGCTGCCGCTACTGTGTTTGGGCATGCTCAACCTTCAAATGTTTACATAAACTTTACGTGTATTACACGTATTTTTTATGGGCGGCTTATGCTTTTTGCATGCGGCAATTCAGCGGCCCGATGACAGCCGCGATCGCTAGGCCATTCAGCTAGGAGAGAAAGCGGCCCCGACGTGCGTTCACGCACGGACCTCCTTGTGTACATCAAAAGCTCAGAGCACAGCCAAGCCAAATTTAATGCCAGCCGTCTTTGCTTACTTTCCGTTCAAATGTATAGGCTGTCTTTGTTTACAACGCACGGACCTCCTCATGTGAATCAAGAGCCTAGAACACGCCAAATTTCTTTGTTTACATTCTATTCAAATGTATAGATAAGATATTTCATAGCTACCTTTAAATAACGGTGTTTATGGAATTATGCTCTGCGATTAAAAATACGTTGTTTATAAAATTTTGAATGTGAAAAATTATTCAACATGTTAATTACATTATGGCTACCGCACATTTTTAAAAGTATTATTTATAAATAAATATGTTACAGCATAATTTTGGGCTATCGAATGTGCAAATTTGTTTATCCAAGATCTGTAGTTGCTCTTACTAACAGTACTGTGGCCCTGGATATAAAGTATATTCCTAACGGCGTTTTTAAATATTGATATAAAATTTGGGTAATACACAACTTTCCTGCTAGTTTTATTTAAATTTGTAGAAATGGAAGCGTGAGCGTAAGATTTGTCTCACATTTTTATTCAACTTGTGTACTGACGCAGAAAATTGGGGATACTCATTGTAATGGTACATTTTATTTAAATTAAAAGTTTGCAATAGCGTTACTTTATAGCAGTCTCCGTATTTTTTTGTGCAATTATTCTGAGCTCCTCCTAATTGGAGATAAACACATGATCTTTTCAAGTACTTTATGTGACAGAGAGAAGAAGAATAGTCTCTATAGAAATTAAGCAATTTTTTGATAGTTAGCTTTAGAATTTTTAAAAGACGTTTGGAAATGCTCCAATTTAATGTTTATTTTTTGCTATATATTGGTAAGTTTCTTCTTTTCTTTAATAAAACGCCAATGTTATGCTGTTATTTATTAAACCAGGTTAAGTATTTATGTTTACAGAATACCCTGATTTTTTTGGGGAACTATTTATTGTGGATGATTATAAAAACTGAATTATGATTAATTTAAATTATTTATTGCTAAATTAGCCATCATTCACTTAAGTGCACACTCGCGATACGTAACGAGAAAAATTCGTTTTCGTATTGTGGTTAAAATATTTATACTATACAACGGATCACTAAATACAGTTTTCCTTTAGCGTACCGGAAAGTGGAGCGACGACGTAACTGACCCAGCAACTTTAAAACTGTACATCATGAAAACGATGTTTCTCTCAAAAGGAATATACAGAGTTAGAACTGTGTTGCAGGTAACGGGTTTACTTATTATTCCCAATCTTTCTAAACATTTCCTATTTGAACTTATTTTTAGTTTTGTTTGAATGAAAAAACATTTTTATAAACATTTACAATATTTATATTGTTATGTATTATATTTTTTAATAAAATATCACTCTTAGATTTGTACTAGGTACTAATTGTAGGTATATTTCTAAAAATATGCAATCTTATTCTAATATCAAAACTTGTATAGCATATCTAGCGTTCTTATATAACAAAATCTTCAAATATGCACAAAATCTCTAAAAGTATAATATTTTTGATAGAAGCATGACCAAAGTAGGTAAAGAATAAGTATAATAAAGATTAGTGTCAGGTATACTAAAAGTATTAATACTTTCAAAGTTGTAAACATAAACTGAATTTATATACACTTTGCGGTTAAAATATATTTTCTTAGTGTGAGTGCAACATTAACTTACTCTGAGACATGTTATAAATATATTTTAAGTTAATGTCCCTTTAAAGCACAAATAAAATTATAAGAACATAACTCTTGTTTTAGGTCAAGGTTTTTGGAAGCACAGCGGTACTAACAGCATTAAAAATACATAAGGTACATCCGAAAAGTAATGAGATTAATTTTATTAGTCCAGACAGAAGGGTCAGGCCCAACGGTTGGTGAGTGTCAGGTAAACGGCCCGACTTATTGTTAGATTATTTACCTTTGAACCTTTACCAAAGATTAGAAACTATAAAGATGAATCATTCGCATCGAATCCTTTGTTCTTTGACATATCGCTTTGTTGACCTTGAATCTGAGTGGAAATGACGCACCAAATTCAATTATGTAAAATTGTTATGGTTACGTTATACGCCTTCTTTTTGGCAAAACATTTTGTTTAATAAAAGAATAATATGTTACTTTAAAGTTTAAAGCAACATTGTTACAATAACATATTAATACAATATTGAAATTAATTAGTTTACCTGTTATTCTTCTTGGTGTTCCTACAAGTTAATATATAGATATAAAATTAACATTTGGTTATAGAATTCAAATATTTGTGTTACTTTTAAAGCAAATTGTTATTGTTAAAATTAATGTAAAGGCCGCTTTGAGCCTTGTTAAAGTATATGTAAAATGGTAAACCTTTCGAGCGGTGTGCGTTGCGGCACTTAGCGCCTTGTAAGAAGTGCAAAACCTACCTTCTCCCCCCACCTAAATGTAACCACTGGCATAAATGTGAAAGGGGGTATTTTTTAGGCCACTTGTACTTGTCGTATTGAATTTCTAATCTCGGATTTGGATTCTACCACAAATTTGGCTGTCCTTCAACGGCTAGGGAATCTGTGGTTATTTATTTCAAGGGATTTCTAAAGGTTTTTTCAACTGTGTATAGATTTTTAAAATAAAAGGGGCTATTTTTAAGGCCATTTGCACTGGATTTATTGAATTTCTGATTACGGATTCGGATTATAAGTCAAATTTGGATTTCTCTTTTGTTTTTTTGAGAGGCAAGCGCCGGCTATTTTATGTGCTATCCTTATAGTTTATAGAGGGAATGGCAAAATTCTGTTTTTATCAAGACCGATAAAAATCTTTTATCAAAGTGTAAGGAGCAAAGGCAACAGTTTTGTATCTTTCTTAAGTAAATATTTACGTCCTGTATTTTGCAGCCAAATTTGACACCTAAAAATTAAAAATATTTATTATCCACATAAGTCATATCATTTATAGTTTAAATTAAAATTAAAACAATATATTAGAGTAGCTACGTAAGGAATATTTTAATGTTATTTTACAAGACAAACAGGCAATTCTGGGCTGTATCGAGCAATTGCGAGTATTGATATAGACTAAAACTAACAGCAAACAACAGTGAGTTAGTAAAAGCACTTAAAACATCGAGGTAAGTGGTCCTTTACTAAATTGCACAAATTTGTGGACATTGATAAGGAACATTACCTTCGAGGAGTTGATCCGGGAACGTTCCTTAGCCCGACGGTTCACAAAGTTAGGCAACACACAAAATATATCATAAAGAACATGCATTCTTCTGTGAGCTGCATAGATACAGACGAAGAAAATAAACGGGAATGGTAAACGAAGTTCCTAGAGAATTTTGGAAGAAGTAAATTAACAAAAAGGATACGTACAAAACCAAAACATTAAAAAACGATTATTTTGAAGACGTGATGATTGATATGATAAAAGCACTTCTAAATAGCAACGACAATATAAAGAAAGAGTCAAAATCTATAAAAAGGGAACAGAAAGCGATCTATGAAGAATTGTTAGCAGTAAAAAAAAACCATAATGTGAAGAAAGAAATAAAACAGCTCAAGTTACTACTAAAAAATGAATAAAAAATATTAGGGTAGGACATTTAAGCGCGACCGTTAGAGCGCGAGGACATTGAAAGGCGGAGAGACGAGAGCGCAGCGACATTAGAGCGCAAAATATAAAATTACATGAAGGAGCAATATTAAGCATGATAAAGCAAAATCTAAGGCTTTTAACCATTAGTAACGTGGGATCAAAAATAAAACGCCTCTAGTTACTTGTTGATTTTTAATTACCGGTCACATTTCATGAGAATCACGTTATGATTATTTGGGGTAGAATCCATCCCAGTGCTTTTGCACTGCAATACGTGATAACAAAATGCAATAAAGAAATTTGAAAAAGTTCTGGGATATAATTTAAAGCTTATTTAAGAAGATCCTATTGATTGTTTATAAAAAAAAATATCTTAAATATATGAAAAAATCATAGAAAAAAATTTGAATAATGGTTTTTTCGAAAAATTGCTCTAACTTGGGTAATTTTGAATTTAGAATAAATTACAAAACGGTTTTGCAAACTAGAAATGATATGCTTTAAAATGAATGTACTTGTTCTAGTGAAATTTTTAAAAAGTATATTTATTTTATCATGCAAAGCTCGAATTTTCGACTACAAATAAAACACATGTTGTCTATTAATTATCCTTGTTTATTTATCAAAAAATATGTGGAGAAAATTTGAAAAAAATATTGAAAGGTAAAAATGAGTAGTTACATTGTAATTAATTATTACTCAATGTCCAAAGTGCAATCTACACATAAATAAGTCTGATGCTTGTCACACATAGGCCGCTGCTCTGCTTCGTATAACTACCAGACAAAGACTAACGGACTAATTCCCATTGTACCTATCTCAGCTTAATGTTTGGTCCACAAACTACCTATAGCGCTAGTAGTTTCATTTTCGTGATATTAATGGGTCGTAGTGCGAATTGAAAAATTCCTGAGGTCGAGTTTACCCAATGTGACCAGTAAAGGTTAATACATTTTAAATTTAATTACTAAAATAGGTGGAAGAAAATACGTATTTCCAGTGAATAAAATTTATTATAAACAAAAAAAAATGAATAATATTTTTATACATTTAGGTACACAGTTAAAACATTTTTAGTTATGCTGCTCTTTCGTAATTGTAGGCAAGTGCCTTCAAATATTCTACAAAAGTACGGGTAATGGTATATTCAGTTACAATGTTTTTAATCCTAATATCTGTTTAAACATACTTCATACATACTTAATTTTTCATAAAATACATCGCGACCACAATGGGTTCTTTTAATGTATCGATAAATTTTCATATTGTCGGATGACCCATCGATAATTTACACTGTAGTCTCTGATGCGCAGCTTCTGGATGATTATTGGTACGATCAATCTCGGATATGACTCTGTCATAAACTGACCATATCTCAAGATAAAATAAAGAAGACTGCCGTCTATTCCCTCTGCTATTGGGGAGCCCGATATAATTGTCCTCAAACTATTGCAGGAGTTCTTGTAATTTGTATGGGAGCGTCACTGAAAATTCGTCAACAGCTTCGTTCAAATTAGCGAAGCCTACAAAAACCAACGCCATTCAGACATTCACTGCGAATTTTGCGTCATTTTATATGTTATCTCCAAAAGATGGTAATCTCCCAGTCTTTTTTTATATTTTTCGTCAAATAAAAGAAGCATCCCATTATTTTGGCGCCTGAGAAAGCTTCTTTGAATGAATTTGGCTGCAGTTTAAGGCCTAAATCATATCGACCATGGTTTTATATGTTGTTTATTCGAAAGAAGAGCATATAATATAGGATAGACATCTTCAAAATTTTTCTCCAATATGGTGTACTCTTGGAAGAATGGCTTGGGTGTTGATTTGAAAGTTCCGTCAATGAACCAATGCTCAGATTCACTCAGGATCTAAAAAAACGCGATTATTTAGAATATAATATATACGAGTTATAGTAAAACTTTATTTAAAATGCAATAAGTATGTATGAGCAAATGAATCAAAGAAAAAGTAATTGAACTTTAAAAATTATTACAATGTTGAAGTAAATCAATTAGATTGGATTATATTTTGTAATAGGTACATATTTAAACATAAAAATATTAGGTATCACATACTTTTAAATTGTTTTTCTGACTGAATATTAATTCGGCCTGATACTTTATTGTCAGTCAGTAAAAATTAGTCTATTTGTCCATCAGGACATTTGTATATCTTATAAGACTGAAATTATTATACCATCTAATCGTTGAGGTACTGCAGGAGCGGCATTGATTTGGTTTCTCTTCTTTTTACCATTTTCTTGAGGAAACCATTGCTTGGAAACGCCATTTGAACACTGGGTACTATACCATCATACAGAGATTGATAATTTGCGAAGTTGCCCCCATAGTTTTACAGCTCATTTACTATAACACTAACTGTATTTGCAGCGGCAAAACTGTCATGAGAGTGTTGGTTCAATTGCCTCGCTCTAGTAGCCGCGTTTCAGTGAAAAACTAAAATTAGTATATTATTATACTAGAACAGTATATTGTTTTTAGATCTAACCATAATATACATTATTAAACTTTTTTTGAGGATATTTGAAAGAAATTGTTAACAAAACCTATGATTTCTGGTCTAGAAGAAAACATCAGATGTGTAACTGCTGAAATGGAGCCGCATTCATGAAAAAGCATTTTATAAAACTTCTCTAAAAGAATTGTACAATGTCAGCGGAGTCGTTGACTACATTTAGATTACTTCATATTCCACATTTAACTGTCCAGTCTTATGTTGATAGCAATAAAAATCGGATAGTTCTAATATTTTATGTTTTATTCAAAAAAATGTATAATTTGTATCATCCTATATAATTGCATTTAGGTTTTACGGTAGTAGAAATAAAGTATTTGAACATAACTGTAGCGTATTCTAATTTATATGTAGGTGTATTTTAAGCAAGATTTTTATGTTTTTGTGTACTTAATATTCTAAGGAAATTTTGTTCTTATATACTAATTTTGAACTTGCGCTTTTAAGGTTTATTGGCGCTTTGCAGTTATAAACTAACTTTCTACCTTATAACTAAAATTGATGAGATAATGGCGCTATAAACCATCTGTACACGGGGTGTGTTTACAAAGCAAATTTAAAATCTTGAAATATTGCCATTGCAGAGCGTAATTGTGACAAAACGTCCTTTTAACGTATTTGTATGTATAAAGTAATGCACTACTTTATATGGCGGTTTTAATAAAAGTCCTAAAATCATACTCAAATATAAATAATAAAATAGCCGACTATCTATGGGCACAACAAAGAAAATTTGTTAAAACCGGCAGTTTATATATTACAGACGTGTTCTCATAAGATACATAGAACTCGAGCCTTCTGCGCAATTTATTTCATAATGATAATATGGTATAAAATACATTTTTGATTTTTTAATAACTATTTTAAAATTTCTTTTTGCGTACACCTCGTCTACAAATTATAGTACCTTGACAAATTTGTTTCATGCAGTGCACTTTAATAACAGTTCTAAAAACTTTTTGGCGTTACTCACCGAGTTGTTTTATGTTCACTAAAGCTCTGTAATTTCGCTTGTCTCCCGTTGTCTGTGCGCTTAAAGTTTGTTAGTATCCGCAGGCAGTAAAAGTCATACCTCATTTATTTTAAGAGCTAATAGTAGTATTTCATTTTTAGTTACGGCTCTCTCTAAAATTTAATTTGGACGTTTGTTACAGTACCTTTGTTTGTTTGGTCAAATTATTTTCCCGTTCAAAAAGACATTGATTTCTATCTAATATTAATATATCTTTGTTATTGAATAAATTTGATTATTTTGTTTGTTAAATATTTGTTGTTTTGTAAGAAATTCCTTTTTACAGTTTTTGTTAAAATACAAGGTGGATAAAATACTTTTATTAAGGCTGTTCAATAATTTTCTGGTAGACATAGAAACGGGAAGATCTCAAACTCAAAAATAAATTCAGAAACGCGCGGGTTCTTAATCATTAAAGCGGGCGTTTCTATCGGCGGCTACACTCTACATAGATGGGTAGAAGGAACCCATCAACGTTCGTCGTTGGCTGGGAGAACCACTTGTTAGTTCGAGGTCATATGGTCGTTGTTTGCTTTACATGTTTGATGGCGGTGGTTTGTTTTCATTATTCTGCCGCCTGTAAGGCGCTAGTTTCAGTTTTGTTTTGTTCAATTTACCGATCGTTGTCGTTTGATTATAGCTTAAGCGGTGAACTACTTATTTTTATTCAAATTCAAGTTCGTAACGTCCCCCATCTCCGAAAAGCTTGTTACAACAAAATGGAAATTGAGAAAGGCAGAAAGATATTTTGACTGCTTTCTATGTGGATTCCAAAGGTAAAGAGGAATTCATTTCTAACTTGCTCCTTCTTTTTTCCTCTGAGTTATATTTTAGAGTCCTCCCCAATAATCTAAAAAATAGAACAAGACGAAATTTGGTCAAATTGTGCGGATTTCAAGAATAATAAAAGTTGAGATTTATACAGTCCTCTAAATTCACGAACTAATAGTGTTTTTAAAACTCTTGCAATTAGCCGATAGGTCTGGTAATATTAGAAGCATATCAAATAAATATCATAATATTCTCTAACTCTGCAACTATTAGCTGAAGTCACCAAAATGAATAGTGACATAGACATTCCGTTGAAACACTGCCCTATTAGTGAGTTCCTAACTTGGCCAAATAAATTTTGTCTATGGCACCCTCCATGTGAATATCAGTCACAATCAATCTGCATTATCAGGCTTGGTGTACTTGGTTCTTGACCGTTAAGTGGGTGTAGACTAACTGATTCGTGCTAATTGCCGCGGAAAACAAAGTGATATCTGGGCTAGAGGTATGAATAAAGCTGACGGTTTTGTAAAAAGGTAATAACACCTCTTTATACAATATATATGCCTAGCTTATAGGAAATATTTAAAATTGTATACCTTATTTGATAATAAAGTTATCGTAAAGGAGGCAAGACTGTTTAAAACATCATCGTATTATAATACGCCCAGTTTTATGTGGTGTCTCTTCTTCTCCAAGTGTCGATAGATATGTCTCAGCACGGCTTTTCTCCATTTTTTGTTTTAAGCCAGTCAACTTGAATGCATGTATACTTTTCTGTTCGTTCTCTGCAATTGCCCAAATTTCAGTCTTGTATAGTATAACGCGACACTCCATATGAAGGGGTGTGGAAGAAGTTATTCCTTCTGTCCAAAGAGATTTTACTAGATGTTTACTAGATTGTTTTTTCTTGAAAAATATTACTTTAGCTTGTAATCTACACATGATTTTTTTCTCCTTTCGTCTTTAGGTATGATGCTACCCAGATAACAAAACCTTTCAACCTCTTTTATTTTTTTCTATTTAGCGTTATTGAATGTTTCCGTGTCCACATCTCCGCGCACCATTGTTTTTGTTTTAAAAATGTCTATTTTTATATTGTATTCTTTTATTACATATAACGATTGTTGTAAAGCTTGTTCGCTATCAGTTATAATTGTTATATCATTAGTATATGGTACCGTATCTGTTTTCTTTCTATGTATATTTATTCCTAAATTTATTGATTCTCTATTTTTATTAATTGCATCTTTTATATAGAGAATGAATGAAATTAGCGACAACGCACATCTCTGTTTGATTTCTAGCTGTACTGGCCCTTCTTTTTGGAAATGTCCGTGGTACGAGAAGTTATAATTCTTTTGTCTCTGCATTTTATTTATACTTTCTGTAGAATGTTGAACAGTGTAAACCATTTTACCTTATCAAAAACTTTTTGCAACAAAAGCTATAAATGTAGGTTTACTTTTTTGTGTTATTTCCTTAATTTTATGAGCTTTAAGGTTAGTTAACTGATGGTCTGTAAGCTGGTCTTCTACACTCTTTTCTATGCTTTCATATGGTTTAGTTAGTATTTTAAATGCATGTAAGATCAGGTTAATTGAACGATTGACGCATCTATCCGTTTTTATTTATTTGAAATCGACACTATTATGTCCTTTCTAAAATCTTTTGTTATCATCTCCATTTTACATATATTTTTTATTATTTTCGCGGGAAGTTCGTCTGTTGTCACTGCTTTGCTTGTTTTAAGTTTTTGTATGGCTTTATTGCATTTAATTGGATTATGTATTGCACAAGGTTTTCTACATCTAAACCCTATATTTTCTTCTATTTTGTTTATATTTAGTTGTTTTAAATATTGATTCTATTCGGCTACGATTTTGTCATAATCTATTAAAAATTTTCTATTGTTGTGCTTTACGCCATAAGTGCGTTTTTTAAGGTTCTCGAAACAAAGTTTTGATAGTTTTATAGGTTGACTCCATCTTTCGACATTTAAATAATTACTCCACTTCTTGATGTATGTGCAATTCTTTCGTTCTTCTTGATTTTTTGTTAATATTATTTCTTATGTGTTTACACTACCTTAATCCATATTTTGATTTATTGTTCTTGTATTTCGTTTTAACTTTAATTAACAATAATATTTGTTCTGTAATTCGAGGTTTTCCCTTTTCACTCTTTGTTTTGGTGTGACTTCTTCTATAGATGAAAATAAATTTATTTTAATGATATTCTATGATTTATCTATTGTTTAATACACTATGTTCATTAATATTTTTTTTATTATTGTTTTAAGATTTTCTCTCACATTTTCCCCTCGTATCATTCTTAATAATGGTACGGCTCTAACGCTCCGCGTAGAAGCATGACCTGTAAACTGAGAGGTTAAGGCTCTCATACGTTCGCTCTCTCTGCCCGGTCGTTGCACACCATCTCTGGTGCGGAGCAGTGTGGCAAGCACCGCGCCGAAGACGACCGCCATTATTACCCCTTGTTCGAGTGAACGCAGGTACTCAATCATTTTTAGTGACTGAGTAGGCCACCCGCCAGGCATCAGAGAGCACCAGGAATTGAATCTGGGTCCGTCCGCATCGCAGCCCGCGCTTCAACCACTGGACCACTCTGACGGTTCGTAACATACTTACTTGTTAAAATATTTTTTTTTTAATTTTTAAATTTTAGATCACATATCATAACAATGTTGTGGTTGCTATCGCAATCGACACCTGGGCAATTTCTATAATTTCTAATTTGGTTCCTGAACCTATTTGGTTTTGTTTTATGTTACCCGGCATCGTCCATGCGTACGTGGTGTTGAAATAATGCATTTGCGATAGCTAAGTCTTGTTGATCTTCTCTTCGTTTTTTAAGGCTGTATCTACTAAAGCTTTTCTGTTCGTTACCTTCCTCTATAATTGCATTTTAGTCTCCTAGTATAATAAGATTTTCTTCTCCTCTCACATTTTTTATTAACTTTTCCAAATCTTCACAGACTTGTTCTAAGTCTTCAGCAGTGTATTCTAATGTGGCCATGTACACCTGTACTATGATTGTGTCTTTGGTAATGTAGGTACCATTATTATTCTCTTTTGTATAATATGCATCCCTTTACTTTCTATTGCTACTCTTACAATTTCTCTTTCAACTGCTCTGTTAATAATTCTAAAGTTTGTGCTTTATATTATTTGACCATTTAATTTCGCTTGATTTCTCTTGTTTTCCCTATTTTAATAGAGCTCTTACGTTTTGTGTTCTTAATATTTTTAGGTTGGTTCTGTTTCTATCTTCTGTAGTTGTCTCTGCTCGAAGAACCGAATTGGAAACTATCTTATCTCTGAAATATTTAACTACTGAAGATGTTGTAGTGTCGATTTTTTGGAAATGAAGCTACTGCGCGGTGTTTTTCCTTTTTTCTACCACTTGATGTTTAGCACCTGTTGTATATGCTCTAATATCTAAAGTCTAAAGACATTTCCTTCTTCAGAATAAAAGTGTGTAGATTATGGTTATATCTCCAATATTTGGTTACCAGAGCGTCTTTTCTAAAAAAAGAGCACACTGCGAAAAAGTAAGGTTGACATTAAAGTAATCCAGGTTATATGTTTATATTCTCACTCCTTATCCGCCTTACGTAGTGTATGCCTATTTATATCTTCTTCATATCGGCCTTGCAAGTGTTTTAGCATCTTTAAGTAATTTAAAATTATGTTGATTAAAGTAAAATCTGTTTTACGTTTCTATAAGAATGTCAACCCAATGTTTATTGCCTAGTTACTAATATTTCTCACCGAAATGTATGACTTATTATTTTAGAGGACTAAAAAAGTGTCGAAAGTTATTAATTTTCTGCCGTTTTTATTCTGCAGTTATAAAGTGTACAACTCACTAAACATAATTTGTGGTTATTCTTATTTGATCTAATGTTAAAGATTTTTTATCACAATCTACAATGTGTGTAGATTGAGCGTGCTAGGGTTATTTGGTACTGAACACTTCAGATACGCATTGTTTTACATTTATTTATATATAAATAAGCTGTCTTTACAATATTATTATAATATGATGGAGCTTATATGATATTTTTTTATAGAATAATAATATTGCCAAGCAAGAAGCCAATAGCAAAGTGTATTAAATTTATTTTGGTTATTTAGTATTTTAGGTAATTAAATTTCTTATATTATTACTATTAAATAAGCTGCTGTTTGTGACTTATGGCAGCTTTAACAAAGTACAGCGACATAAGTGCCGGCGTAAATCACCAACAATAGTTAATTACTAAGAATGCAAAATATGTAATCTATAAATTATACAACAGCTAAGAAGTTTTTGACTTTTAAGTTTACTTTAATTTTAATCTGCTCTCATAATAATTTGTTCGTAAAGAAAGTTTTATAATTTCTAATTATTTTTTGCATTTGTGAATGTATTAAACCTGCAATAAATAATAGAAAGCGCAAGTTGTATATTACAAATAAAATACATTTAAAATGGTTTACGCACAGTCTATTCGCAGATGTGGTCATCTATCAAATCCCTTTTGCAAAAATGCGCACAAGAAAATATTTGCCAATGTTGTAAAACAAAGTTTTATATTAATAACAATGAATTGTCGCTTTTTTCCACCAAATCTTAAAACATAAATTTATCGGGTGGCAAATCAAAAAGAGGCATTAGTTTTATGCTTTTGTATAAAAAAAGATTTGGTAGCGTAGATGTTGCAGTTTTCGTTAAGAAAGAAGTGCCTTTGATGGGTTTTGTGTTTTCAATATTTATTCCATTTTTGTTTTTATATCTCTAAAACTTTACAATTCTGAAAAATGCAATCTATGTAGTTTGTAATTTTTTAATTGTAGGTTGCTTAAGGAGGTTACACTGAAAAATGACTAGAATATCGTATTTTAATTTATATGAATAAACGATCTTTAATTTTCTGAGTTTACTACGTTTGAATATGATATATTTTGGAATTTGATGGGAAAGTAGGAACATTGAAAGCAAGAATTTAAAATTTAAAGTTTCTTTAATTGTATCCAATCAACTTAAAAAAAATGAAACTTTATATAACTATAATTAACACAACACAAAAATATAAAAAATTAATTTGCGCCACGTTTGTACGATCTTTTTTCGTAATGCTAAAACTCCCTTTTCTATTTGTTTACAGTTGCCTTCTCTTCTTTTTTGTCTTTCTAGTTTTAGTTTTAGACTTGTACTTTGCAACAGTCATTTGTTTCAGACGTATCATTTTTCTTATATTCGAACTTTACAAAGTTCTAAGTCATTTGGCAGTTTAAAATTTCGCAGTTACCTTCTTCTAGATAAAATTAATAGCAAGTATTTTTTATGTTTTTCGTGAAAATTTTTTGGCTTTGAAAACCATCAAACTTCCGCATGTATTGCAGTAATTGGTTTAACAGTTCTTAGTATGTTGGTAATAAACTACAAAATATTAAATTTGATCTTTGACATTCTATAGAAATTTAAGCCTTTTCCGTGAACAGTTTCATCTAGATATGACACTATAAAAATATTTTTGAGCTACTATTGGCTTTAACAGGTCGATTAATCGATTCTTTTGTAGTTTTCTTAGCAACTTTTAAATGTTTATGGAAAGTGAAAAGCGCACAGAAACTAATTGCAGATTCAAGATTTCATACAAAATTCTGAAACTTTTACGACGATAGGGCATATTTCAATCTGAAATTAAAATCAATTATTCGTTCGTCTTTCTGTGATTTTGATTGCTCAATTACTAAAAGTCTTTTTATCACTACAACTGTTGAAAAATGTGTGTGACTAATATTTTGGTCATTTGTTTTGCATAAAGCTAAACTTGATTTTAAGTTTCTAATACTTTCATATTCATTGGGTTTGTTAATATCTAGTAAAATATATATAATAATAATAATTAAGAATTTTAGCTTTATTAAAAGAAACAAAGTTTTACTCCTAATTTTCCTCGCTTGGTAATGATGGTCAATATGATAGTATTTTGAAAAACGAAATTTTGGTTTCTGGATAAATATTAAATAGCATTATGATGATTTATCGCATTTAGATGCAGAACTTCAAACTTTAAGTTTTGCTCACAGATAGCAATTTTTTCCATCAGGTGCTTTTTTACGACACTTATTAAACCTATTGAAGCGCTAGTGTGGCTGGGTTGTTGAGGTGATTGGCTATGGTGCAGTTTTTCATCTTATACACTTTTCATTACCATAAAAGGCATGGATTCCTTGGACATTTTCGGTTTACGAGTTATTTCTATTTGTTTTTGTTTCTGGAAACTTCTAAGAAAAAATAAAACAAAGAATGAGAGAAGTAAAGGTCATGTTTAATAATAAAAAACAACTATTTTATATACACAGTCTCAATTCAAAAATAAAAAAGACTAATAAAAAGTTAGAGTATTGTCTTACATGGACAATGGGAGAGAATAGAAGGAAAAATATAAATTTATTTGCAACATAGCGCTGAAGAATGCACTTATAGAACAACATGTAATGTTTTTAAAAAAGCGAAAGAAGAAAATATACTACTAATGATGTTGCACAAAGGCATTAAACAGATGCAACGATTTTGGTTTTGTTTATTATTTGACCAATTGAGCGATTTAAATTGTTGTCGCATTGAGCGATTCAAATTGTTGTCGCATTTGGAATCGCGAAAATCCACGCGCTATTCACGAAAAACCAATATGTTTACAAGAATGTACCGACTGGGACAATAATTGTCCCATATTTTTTAACGATGTAGCAGGCAACGTCGTAGAAGGTATATTTCATACGTAGCTGTTAAGTCTGTACTTCACACTGATAGCAATGAAATTCAGATTATTTCAATATTTTGTGTTTTAATCAAGAATTTCACCCTAAAGTAAACTACAGAATAACCGCAACTACAATATTTAAATAAAAATGGCTTGTCATAATGTCAGATAAAAAGTTATCGACCAATTTGGGGATTAAAAAGAAGAAAGAAGAAGGGGCAACTTTGCTTAAGACAAAAGATATTTATAATCGTTTTATTTCAATGTCGAAAATAAATACAAATAACACCTTCTTTTTATAATATAATAAGCAGTAATTTAAGCTGTTTATAGATGCCAGTGAAAGCTGAGTTTAGTTATTAGTTGTAATAGTAGTTACAATAAGTTTAATTACAATAAGAATTATTTACGCCAAATTTATTTAAGGTGTAACATTTATTTATTTTACAAAAGTAAGCAGAATGGTAACAAAAAAAATTTGTTTATATTGCCTTTATCAATATTACTGTTCGGTTGTTGTCCAATAGGTACTAATATTGAATATATGGTCTTAGTAAGGTGCCTGCCTATTGATATTTGTGTTTCTTTATAAAAATTCTGTTATGAAAAGATTCGTGGGTTTTAGTAAAAGTCAATATCAAACATTATGTGTTTGTTGTTGCAGAGCTTGACTGCCAAGAACAGTAAATTAAACTGTTTTATTAATCGTAATAGGTTTCTCTTACTATATATCATTGTACTTAAATTTCTTATAAGTGTCAGCACATTGTTTCTGTATTAATAAAGTGATTTTTGTATAAACTTTATAAAAACATATAAAATTTTTTTAAGCTTTCTTATAGTTTTCTTGTTTTACAGCAAAAATTCGATATTGATTTGAGATGCGGTGTAACGTTATTAATTAAATATATGTTTGATTAGATTTTCATTTAAGTAGCTTTGCGGAACATCTCACATTAGCGTTTCAGCCATTTCTTCTTTCAATAACAGCAGATGAAAAAGAAAACATCAAAAAACTGCAGATTCCTCAGCAAACGCCTTTCTCAAACAAAAAAACATAAATTTAGGAATCAATCTAAAACAGTCTCCCAGATCCGTATTGATCACCGAAAAAATACTAAAAGAGCTCTCTCAAAAAATCATCACAGCAATAACACAAAGTTACAATTTCATTCTCAAAACCAACTACTTCTCTTGTTACTAGAAAGTGGGGCAAATAATAATGATTCTTAAACTTGTCAAAGCCCCCATTGATGTAACATAATAACGTCTGATTAGCCTCTTTCTACTTCTATTCAAGCCATTGAAAAACTACTGCTTAAACGTCTAGTGCACATCATCGTTGAAAAGAGGCTAATATCTCCTCATCAATTTGATTTCCGCATTTTTTGTTGACAAGCTTTTGACAAGTTATCGCACCTGAGCCTACCAAAAACTTAAAAATGTTTTTTCTTATCTACAAGATACCCTACTAGAATTATATTTTACAAATAGGACTTTTCAAATTACATATCGAGAGGAATATACTCAACTTTATGCCATCCAATCTGGGGAACCGCAGGACAGTATTTTCGGCCCCTATATTATATTTGTTATACGTCGCAGATCCATCCGAATTTAGAAAAACCATATATACTTTTTTCACACCCAAGTCCTATAATTTTTTCCAAAAATCTACAAAAGCATCTAAACCAACTGGAAAAATGGTTAAAACGATGGTGTATTAAAGTGAATGAAAACAAATCAGTTTATATCACATACACACTGAAGAAAGACATCTGTCCTCCACTAAATGGAAACATAATACCACAAGAAGTAGTGACCAAATACTTAGGCTTCTATAATGGTAGGCGATTAACCTGACGTACTCACATATTCTCAAAAAGAAAACAACTTGGACTCAAATTCCGGCAAATGTATTGAATCCAAGGCAGAAAATCTAAATTATCAACAAAAAACAAGCTCATGTTATGTAAGTCCATACTACAACTAATATGAACCTAAGGTATGTCTCTTTTGGTCTTGGTAAGTCAAACTTAGAAATATATATAAAATAATATATATATATATATATATATATATATATATATATATAATATATAAAATGAAACTCTTCGAGCTGTAGTAAATGCGGATGGCATATTCCAAATAAAATCCTACACTCTGACCTGAAGATACCAACCATTAAAAAAGAAATAGCAGATTAACAATCAGAACCATTTTACATAATAAACATATAAGGTCCTATGAGCTAATGAGATGACGGTAGTGACGTGAGGGGAGTCCATCCATCGATGTTATCCCGTTAGTTTCTTCTTAGATCAATGGGCCACGTTTTTTGTAATCGTCTAGGAGGTGGATCATGTTGCAGGCTGGATGCCAGGACATTGGGATGAACTTGAAGTCGCAGGAAATGGTTGTTGCTTCTTTTAGTACGTTCTTCTACTACTGTTGGCATTTCCAGGTCGGTATGCAGGGTGTCGTTGCTAACATACCAGGGAGCATTGGCTAACATTCACAGTGTTTTGGATTGCATGCGTTGGATTATGTTTACGTTTGACTTGCAGGAGCATCCCCACAGCTCGATGCCATGGGTCCAGATAGATTTAATTATTATTGTATAAAGTAGAATCTTATTTTCTAAAGATAGACACGATTTCCTACCAAGTGACCAGTACATTTTTTTAAGTCGTAGATCAACTTCCTTTCGTTTCTTTAATATATGCAGTTTCCACGTGAGTCTTTTGTCTAAATGAAGGCCCAGGTAGCGGGCTTCATTTGCTTGAGAAATTGCTATATTATTTAGATGCACCGGCGGGCATTCCAAGCGATTTAGGGTAAAATTTACCTGGGTGCATTTGGCTTCGTTCACTTGGATTCTCCATTTGTTTAGCCAGGTTTGTAAGAGGGACAGATGATGTTGCAAGTTTAAGGAGGCTGTTTGAGGATTGGTATGATGAGAGAGGACTGTATCGTCAGCGAAGGTGCTTATAGTTGTAGCTACTGTTGTAGGTATGTCTGCCGTGTACAATGTATATAGAAGAGGTCCAAGAACGCTGCCTTGTGGTACTCCGGAGTTGATTGAATGAATGGCAGAATATTCTTGGCCATACTTTATCTGGAAGTGTCGATTTGATAAATAGGATTTTATAAGTAAATAATATTCACTTGGAAGGTGTAATTTGAGTTTATATAAGAGCCCCTTACGCCATACTTTATCGAACGCCTGTTGTATATCAATAAATACTGCTGGACAGTAAGATTTAGAGTCCAGTGCTGTGTTAATCATATTTACGACGCGATGACATTGCTGAATGGTAGAGTGATACTTTCTGAACCCAAACTGGTGGTCCGGGATGCAGTTTTCCAATATATCTGTTTCATGTATTCTCCTGACTAAAAGTTTTTCTAACAGTTTAGAAACTTGGGGCAGTAAGCTTATTGGACGGTAAGATGTAATTTCCTCAACAGGTTTACCTGGTTTTGGTATGAGAATTATCTGTGCGAATTTAAGTGGTAACGGCCAATAATGGAGACGTAAGATAGAATTGAAAAGGTTCCTTAGAAACACCAGACCGACTCTAGGTAATTCAGCAAGCACTTTACCGGATATTAGTTCGTACCCTGGTGCTTTTTTATGGTTAAGATGTTGAATTTCTTCTTCCAGCTCTGCACAGGTGAATCTCTTGATAGGTAGCGACAGTTGCAATGGTATGTCCAAGAAGCTGTTTACTGTATCATCAGGATCATCTGAGTAGGGCGTAAAAACATTAGCAAAGTGTCGTGCAAATAAGTCTGCCTTTTCCTGATCTGTTCTAGCCCACTCGTTATTTGTTTTTCTTAGTGGGGGATTTGTTTTTTGTGGCCGTTTGTTTGCTTTGGCGATTTTCCAAATCTTATTATATGTTCTTGATAATGTAGTTAGATAATGGTGTGTGGAATTCCATGCTGCATTTTGCAGAGTAGTGATACAGTGATCAGTAGCTTGCTCTAATTCCTGGGGAGTTTTTAAACTAATATTTGATTGTAGGGTTTCTTGAAGTATGGCTCTGTATGAGCCCCAATCTGTTTTATTGTTATAAAGTGATGGTCTTGGTGATTTTTTTAATTATCGTTGTACTGATTGTAGCTATAACTGGTGTATGATCTGAAGATAAGTCAAGATTACTGATAATATCCGTATAGTTAGAAGAAATTCCATTTGTGACAAAAAAGTCTAGCAAATCAGGTGTTTTATTATGGTCCGTGGGCCAGTATGTTGGCTCCCCAGTTGATAGATATCCATATTTTTCTTCTCGTAGGAGGTTATATAGAACCCTACCCCTAGTGGTAATTAGCCGAGATCCCCAGTAGGTGTGCTTACAGTTGAAGCCTTCACCGCATATGAATGTACTGCCAAGTGATTGGAAAAACGGTTTGAGGTCCTTCTTGGTAATATTATGTCTTGGCGGACAATAGACAGCAGATATGATAATTGGGTTTGGTAATTTACAAACTTGTATTGTTGTTGCTTGTAGGCATGGATCCTCATATTTTGTAGTTCATAATGAACTATTGAGCTCTTTATGAGTAGCGCTGTTCCCCGTGGGCGGTACCATCCGGATGTTCCGTATGATAGCATGTATAGTGCGGAACTCTTAGATAAGATCTGTCCGTAAAATGTGTTTCTGATATAAGAAATATATCTATATTGTGAAGTTTTGAAAATAATTCGGTTTCTTGAATTTTTGATTGGATGCCATTCGCATTCCATAAATATATTCGTAAGGACTTAGAGATTAACGACAAGTTTATTTATGACAGTAGACAACATGTTTATTATCATGTTGTTTTGTTGCATTAGCTGGGTGAACATCATTTTGAATTCTTCTAAGAACTTTTGTAAGATTGTGTCTTGACTGTTGGCTTGTACAGTGTCACCTTGTACTACTTGGCTGTATGTTGAGGGTGTGAACTTTGAGTGTTGTCTATTGTTACTGCGTGGTGAGTGGTTTGAATTGATAAACCTGTTTTGAGTCTGCGTGTCTGGTTTCAGTCTGTTTTGTAATTCTTTGTGTACTGTACAGCCTCTATAGCTGGAGGGATGATCACCGCCACATAAAGCACATTTAGCCGCAAATCTTTTGATTTCTTGCATGTCTTAATGTCATGCCGTCCTCCACATTTAACACAAGCGTAGGGACGGTTACAGTAGGCTTTGGTATGGTTATATTGTTGACACCTCGTACACTGGACAATTGATGTACTTTTATGTGGCGGTTCCACTTTTATAACGTTATTATTTAAGAATTTAAGGTTGTAAATGTCTTTATTCTTTTCAGCAGGTTCCAAGTCTACAAAAAACATTGGTAAGGATAATTTTGTAATTCTGTGTTTGAAGTTTGTTACAGCTCTTACTTTGAAACCTTTCTCTTCCATTGATTCTGCTATTTCGGTAGAGGGTACAGTAGGATGGAGGTTACGAATGACAACTCTATAAGCTTTGTTTTCTCTCATCTGATATGGGTGGTAAATTATACCTGATTCCTTCATGAATGTTACTAACTTACGGTATGTGTCTGGAGTATTTGCACTTAGCTTAACTATATTATCAGCCATTGCTTTTGTTTTATATTGTTCTATTTCAGTAACAGCTGTTAGAGCATTTATCATTTTATTATAATCTGTAACTCCATGTACAAATATCGGAGGTGGTCTGGGTATCTTATTTTGTTGAACAACCGGTGCGACTTCAGTAATATCCTCATTAAGGCTATTAAGGGCAGAATATCTATTATTTTGTGTGACATGTACTGCTTTATTTTGTGCTGATTGTTTTGTTATTCTTTTCCTTTTTCTGTTTTGTACACATTGCCATTCTTTATTGGGCATTGTATTCAATTCCACTTCACTATCACTATCGGGTGTATTTATTCTGTTTGATAAATTATTTGTCGGTATGTTATTTAGTTGCATTGATGTAAAAGTATGATTAGTTTGTGTATTCATTTGAGATTGTAAATTTGGGATCTGCACATTTAGCACATATGTCAAGTTGTTATGTAAATAAGGAGTATTGATAATAGGAAATTGGGGATTTACCTGGCTATCCATCGGAGCGAAGCTATTATGTGATTGAGATGCTAGCTGCCGTGTTAATTGCGTTGACGGAATATAGAAATTATTATTGCTGTTGCATGCCATTTTAGTATCATGTGGCTTGGTTTCATATAACAATTTTACGAAATGTGTGTTTATAATTATTATACTTCACACAGATTAAACCAGTGTATTGCTGACCTAAGGTCAGCGATAACCGCGTTACACACTTTCACTATTATCGCTCAGCACACGTCTTTACGGTATAAAAGTCAAACGCGGACAACATCAAATATAAAAATAAAATCTCCACTCATCTAAACGCAGACGAAGACGCCAGATGACTGAAGAGATTTAAATTTTTCTGATCTTTCTGCCAGATTTACTTAAAGAACGAAGAACCAGTTCAACAATAAATAAACCTGCAAAGCTTGCAACGCATAGCGGAGTGGCAAAGCAGTCTCCCAAATTTGAGAACCCTCTAGTCTAGCTGACCTTTGACCAATCAGTTTCAAAATCACTAGCAAACCAGCCTTTTTGGTCACCTGTCGATTGGTGAAAACAGAATTTGGAAATTCCCAGCCGTGCTCGAGTTTTTACTCGGACGGACGGACGGACAGACGGACAACATGAAGTTAGTAAGTGACTCCACTTCGCTTCGCCACTTAATAAGAGAGCATTTGTTGGGATGCTACTCTCTATGCCATGTATTATATTAGTCTCCAGTTTTTAGATTAAAGCCTACATATGGTATATTTAGAGTCCTTCCTGGACTGGTTGTATAGTTCAGTGGAGTCAATAAAAATTTTTATTTAAATATCGACATATTACATGTATATTATATTATTCGTTATATTACTGGATTATTAAAATATTTTCAATTATACATAATTATTCTGTGTATTTAATAACAGGCACAAAGATTGTAGCTGAACTTAAATTTCATTGCTTAATACTTTTGTAAGAGATGGTTTACCTCTAAATTCATACTTTTGATAGCAGTACATATATGATTATTATACAATCAATTCTAATTATAAGCTTTGGAAGAATTTTGAAAACTTTATCACCTAACTGTATTACATTTAATTTTTATATTCACCTCATTCCTGTATTACACTTAAACACAAACATCGTCTTATCTTTATAAGTTAACTAATTATTTTTCTAAGATGGGATTGCAGAAAATATATAAATGTATTTTAAAATTATTTTTAATTGTTTTTTTATTTAGGTAAGTAGCAGCAATGAATAATAAAATAAGGCATTTGTGGATCAAACATTTACATTTAATTAACCCTCTTTTATTTATTTTAGAGGCCTTGTGTAAATTTTGTTAGCTGTTAGCTTTTCGCAAGCCTCTGCTTGACTTTGTCAGAAAAAAATACGGTATAGGTATTTGTTATCTTCGTATTTAGTATTTATATAATTCGGATTTCGGGGCGCTGTCACTAAGACGTATGTTGTGATAATACACTTGAGAGCAAATAAATCGTGCCTCCTCTTTCCTTTGAATTTAAAAGTAAATATTTTTTTGACATGTGTCAGTACTAAAACACACCACCTGAAAGATTATTTAATTAATTGCCAAATAAAGATAAATTGCTTTACGTGTCTTATTTAATTAACAGCTCTAAAAAGGATGTACCTATTTTAGCAGAACTTTGACGGATAAGTAATAATAATTTGAAAATACTAAATACAGTAATTCTAGAAACAATTTTTAATTTTAATAATTTGTATTACTTTCTTCCATAACCTAATGCACATTTGCATTTAATTATTTATCCACCTAATTAACCTTATAATTAAGTATTTTACTGTGTTGTTTCACTTTATGCTGTTACATCCCTTTTGTAAAAATTGTAAAATCAGCCTAAATCTAAAGGAAAAAATCTATTTTAAGCTCACTTCATAAATACGAGGTACGTTCAAGTTCTAAGGTCCCCAAATGTTTTTCTCACCAGTGAGAGTAACTATAAAGATCCAGTTAATTTTAAAAGACACACGAAATATTTCTGAATTTGTAATATAGATTGAACATAGATTAACAACATACAATGTGCACAGGTCGAATTACCACTATTGCAGACGTTTAGTATTTAAGAACAACGTGTAATCATCCGTTTCCTTTTCTTATGTGTTAAAACTCCTATTGAAATGCATCCTCAATTAAGTGAGACATGCGGTGAAGACGTTATGGATGTTAAAAGAGAGCTTAAAGAAGGCCAATAAACCTAAGCAGCCTAGGTGACGAACAGCCGGATCAAAACCGTGTTTGAGCGAGTGTAGCAAGTTGTTTATGGAAGACCGTCGATTAAGTGTACGTCATATTTTGGCGTTTCTGCAGGATATGTAGAGTTCATTTTGCATGATGACCTGAAAATGCCGAAAGTTTTTTTAAGGTGGGTCCCACAAATGCTGACCGACGAACACAAGGCTGAGCTGGTGGTAATATCTCAGAACTTGTTGACACGCGATGCTGCCATGAATTTCCGACCATCTTCCAGTGGAGCCACTGTTGCATCGAGGAAGTGTTCACAGCAGTCATGGACGTTGTAAAATGTGTGTACATCTACTAATCTACATCGTATAGCAAAATAAGTAGATTAAGGATTAATTAGTAAATTAATTACTTTGTTTTTTAAATTGTCCCGATCAGGTACATTACTACAATAATTTGTTTATTTTAGTAAATAATACAAAAATTAATTTTTTGATGCTCTAATTTTCCTGTCTAGCCAAGTGGTTCATAATGCTACCTAAACTTTTTTTAAATTTGACTGTAATCTTACATTCTACTCTTCAAAGAGTAGTAAGTAAATATGATAATACGAAATAGACAATGTTAAGAGAAACTGCAGTACTTAATAGTGATATTTTTTGTAACAATTCTTTTCGCTTTAAGAGATTTTCTCGGGTTGCAAGACCAGATTGTATTTAATTTACTCATGGAAGAGAAGTTAGTAGACAATCGGTGGACTACAGAGTTGGGATGGAAATGAAGGCTAGCCCACTTTGGGCAATATAAATTTTTTTTAGTGATAAAGGGAACGCTTAGATCCTCGTGCAAATTTGTTTTGTCACATATCAGCGTACGGAGGGTTACAGACTACAAATGTAGCACATCCCTATAGTTGCATTCCTTATATCCATATTTGTTTTAAAATTGTTTTATAAAAAAGAAATTTGTTAGATACTGAGAATTTCGATTTTATTTTTAATAATCAATACATTCAGCGGAACTTCAGATTTAATTGTTAACCTTTAATTTGAAAATGTTTTTTTAACGTAAGATGTAGCAAATACTTGGTTTCTATTATAACAGAGACTGGAATATCATTCAGGTGACTGGTCATCACATATTAAATAAAGTGGTAAACTTTATTTGTACCAATTTATGCCTTTAACTTTATTATGCCGTTTAGTCAGCCAGTTATTTAAAATGTTTAAATGGTACTGGAGATTTTAGTCGACCAATAGAGGATTTTCATGTATAGAATGGCAGTATCATCAGCGAAAGTGACAATAACGGTGTTTATAATAAGTCAGCTGTATAAATTAGCAAAAGGAGAGTCTCAAAGATACTACCTTGCAAAACATCGAATTTAACAGAATAATAGATTAAAGTATGTTGTTATACTTGACTGTAGCATATTTTCCAGAAAGGTAAAAGTTGATGAGTAGGTAATAATAACTTGGAAACAGTTTTTCAAAATTTGTTTTTCTTTTCTTTAAAACTTCTTGAGATGTGGTTAACAATCTTATGTACTTGTTGAGTTGTGGAATGTTCGTCACGGAACCTAAATTGGTACAACGGTGAATAAAATATCTTATTCAAGAAATAGTTTCTTGAAGAGTTTTCTTAAAAGTGACATGAGTTTAATTGGTCTCTAGAAAGATACTGTGAGATGGGGATGATTACTATCTGCGTAGATTTTTCTTGGATACAGCAAGGTAATTGTCTGCTGCTTATGGTTTAGAAAACCATTTGGGTTGTAAGTAGCTATTCACATTATATTATCCATGATCTGGTTAAAGTTGTCATAAGATTTAGCATGATGTTAGTTTGGTTATCAGTTGTGCAAACATATTTTCGAACTCGGAACTAAAGGCACTTAATTCTCCTCATATTTTGGTTTGACGTTCGTTGCTTTTGTTTATGGTAGTATGAGATTGATCAGCAGCTTAAATCAGTTTGCAGGTTCTCGTTATTTGGCCAGATTGCTGGGATGTAAAGTAGGTTTGTTGGTTGAAATATATATAGCTTTTGAGTCGGTTTATTGGAATGTTGTATCTATCATATCTTAGTAAACAGACGATCCCCTGTAGTTTGCGGAATAATTTCTTTCACACAAAATACAGCTGGTTGCAGGTTTATGAATCACGCTGATTCTCACATGCATTGTTTGATGTAGTAGGATTTAGAGTTGCTGTAGTGCTGACATCTTGTACACTGAATAATTTCTGTACTTTATGTGAAAATTTTAATTTTGATTTTCCTAGCGTAGTAAAATTCTATTTCTCCAAGTTCTAGATCAACATAAATAAAAATGGAAGTAAGTTTTTAGTTTTTATGTTTTATGTTTATTATGTTTTGTATTTTGTGTCCTACTATTTTTAGTTATTCCTAATATTCTTGGTAGATATTGAATGATTAATGTGTCTAAAGACTACTTTGTGATAAATCGTAAGCATTTGCTTATTAATTTTTACTTTGTTTTCTTAGTGTTTTAGTATAGTATTGTTCGTTTTTAGTAACTGTGGAAATATGTTTAGCATTTTGTTTAAGTGTTGTCTGCTTGTATTGGGTTCAGTCTATATTAAGTTACTGGTTGCGTTATAAGCTCACATCTAGTTTTAGTATTAAAATAAGATTGATATAGTACAAGACTTTCAGTAGATTTGTTGGTTTTTCTTTTTTTAACACTTACTAGATATATGCATTAATAGATTATTCATCGATTTTGATTTTTGTTGTAGGTGTTTGATCATATATTGGTATATATTAATATTAGGTTGTTATATTTCGATCATAACCAGAAAACGGGATATAAAAAATAAGTCGGAAAGGTTTGGTGACTGTTTTGGAGCAATCGATATTGCTGATATTGAATTGGTGGTTGATATCTGGGTTAATTACTTACTCACATAAATGTGTCCTTAGTGACAATTAGATTATTCATTTAAATAACGAATATAATGTGCATGGGATGTTTACCCAAAAAGTTTTCTTAGTTATAGTTCAATGTCCCGTTAATTGGAGAACGTTAACGTACTGCAGCATAAAGGAGAATATTAAAATATTATCGCGGATTTTTTATTGATTATAATATCTTTCTGATAAGGTTTCATGCACATAGCCTTATTAGTGTTATAGTACAAATCCAAATTCGTAGAAAATTAGTTCTTTATATATAAATGTTTTAAATAATTGACTTTCGTAAAACGGTAGCACCTTTTGTCTGTGATTTTTTTGTTTTTCTTATATTCTTCTGCCTTTCAGCGTCAGGATTTCGTGTCCTCTTGCATCTACTTCTTCTATTGACTTCTACTTCTTTAGCGTTTTTCCTCTTCACGTTTTCCGCTTCACGTATTTTTCTACACAATTTTTCTGTATCACTCCGTAATATGTGACCATAGCAGTTGAGTTGTCTAGTTTCAATTTTTTTTACTTATTTATTTCTGCTGTAGCAGTTCTCTAATTTTCTTATTGCGTATTCTTTCCCATTTTGTTTTATAGGCTATACTTTTTAGATGTTTTATCTATATGGGCGTTATTCTTCCATTATGTTTTGCTTGTAATGTCTAATTTTCGTTGACATATAACCTGAGTTTTTGTGTTGTGTCCTGTCTCTATATACGTATTATCAATGGTATTTGTTGTTTTGTACTTCCTCCTTTTAATTCCTTGTTTCATCCCAAATCTTCTTTTCCTATTTTTTCCTCGTTTTTCAGCGATTCTTCTAATGTCTTTTATTTCGTCTTCGATTGATAATCTTAGATCTATGTCTCTCAGGACTCTCCTTACTTTCTCCTTTAACATCAGGTCACTCCTCGCTTTTTCTTCTTTAATTTTTTAGTATTTTTTTGGTGTTCTATTTTTTTATGTAATTGGTGTTTCTTTCTTTTTAATATAGGTTTTTATTTTTAAGTTTGTATAATTCTACTTGCATTGTATCTAATTTTATTTCTATTTGTTTGTCTCTACCTTCTGTTCTCTTTAATTTTCTGTTAATTTTTTCTAGTATTTTCTCTATTTTGTAATTTCCTTCTTTCTTGTTTATTGGTTTTTATACGTATTCTGCTATTTACAGTAGTAAATGACTAAGCACATTAAAGTAAATAGTATTTAGAATCATATTATTCAATGTAGCCTTCATCAGCATACGATCTTCTCGAGCTGGGACCTAAACGTTCTGCTGACCAACATAATTTTCTCCTTGTCCATATGTGGAATCACCTGTATAATAGAAGCTCTTAAGCTGTCCTTGGTGTTATAATGCCTTAATAGTCAAGGAGATTGGAGTCAAAGCTGGAGGATGGTTACAAGTCGAGGGATCAGTGAAAATACAAATTGTTGTATAGCCATGTCTTGTTTGCTTGATCGACTGGAGCAGAGTCTTGCTGGAACACCTCTTTTATTCAGGGTTTGACAACTATCTCCAGGATATCGATATATCTGCCAGCGGTGACCTTTAATCCTTTCTAAAAGAAGTGGGGCGCCATAATATCTTCTTTGCCCACAACCCCCAGCACTGTCATATAGGCGGGAAACTTTGTATGCACAATTACAGAAGCATCTTAGTAGATTCAAAGGTTATTTTGGCGATTTACCTTCCTACCCTAAAAAAGTGATTTTTCTAAAGTAATTTTTAAGCTTTAATATAAAGATGGTTGTTGCATATGATTGAGTTATGTTTGGAGTTCATCTCGCTCGAAGGGCTATATGTTTCTCTACAATTTGGACAACCTTTGTAATTTCTTGTATTTATTACATAGAGCACATGTAAGTTTTGTATTTTTATTTTAAATGCATGTAGAACTCGGGCGAAATAGGTCGCATTTTACGCATTGGAAAGGGTCTACGTTACTATGCTTTTAGTGTGAATTCAATTCTGACAGCGAGCATATTGGATCTTCTCTTTCTTTTTGTGTAGAGGTTTAAATCACTTTGCAATTTATTAAAGGGTTAATCTCGTAAATTTCTTTATTGTTTTGATTTGGATCTAAATCTATGTAAAACAGTGAGAGTGGTTTATTCGTTGTTTTTTATATTAAATATGTTATTGGTTTTATGACCTTTACTTTCTATGTTGGTTTTAATTTTGTTTGGCAGAATAATGCGTATGCTTTAATATTACCCTAAAAAGTTTGGTTTCATTTTAATTAGTCGATGTTAATGTGAATTTTATAAGTTTCTAAGCATCTTACAATTTTCTTGATTGCTTTCGTAGTTTTAACTGAAACTTTCAAATTATCTTTGCCTATTATTTTACAATTATAGTTATTTTTGTTGCATTCTCTATTATATCTATAATAGGTTTGATAACTGAAACACTCGAAATGGTTACTGATGGTAGTTTAGGTTCTATGGTTTTGCTTGTATCGGAGTCAAGTTCCTCAACTTCTGCTTTGTATACCAGAGCTTAAAATTTGTTTTGAGTAGATATTATATTCTGATCGTGTTGTGTGTCGATTATTGCTTAGGGTGCTTGTAGTGTGTTTTCTGGATCACAGCAATTTTATTGTTTTATACTTTAATTGAGGATTGTATTTAGTCTAACTTGTGTGTTGATTATCATTTTGATGCGTTGGATTTTGGCACCAATTTTAGTATAGTTTTTCTCATATCTCATCAATCCTGAGCATTTATACCTTGTCTTGCTACTATTGTTACGTTAGTTCGTTATCTATTCATCTTTGAGTTCTTTAGTCTATATTTTCTTTCCCAGTATTTTATAGCGTTGAAAGTTTTTTCTATGACAGCTGCAAGCTTATTTATTTCATCATGTATCTTCCTATTGTTACTAATATACTCTATTTATTGTAATTTCCTTCTTCTGCTGCTATAACCATAATCTTTGTCTTTTCTATATTAATTTTCATGTTTGCTGTTTGCATTTTCCTAATGTATATATTCAGATTATCCTGTAGTTTTTCTCTGTTCCTGCTAAAGTGACCATGTTGTCTGCATATAGTAAATAATTCGGACATATCCATCTTTTCCAATCTTTACCTTCCTACCTTATATTTCCTTGTCTCATTCTTACTCTCTTTAACTACTTCGTCCATTATTAGTGTGAAAAATGACGGGCTTAGTACACAACTCTGTTTTAAGCCTTTTGTTGTTCAAACTCTCTGATTCCTCGTTTCTGGTTTTCACTACACCTGTTGTCTTATAATACAATGTTTTGACCATATCTATCGCTGTTGCGTTTACATTTTTATTTTCTAGTAACTTCCACATATCTTTTCTTCTAACTCGGTAGACGGCCTTACTTGTCACGGTATTACTGTTTTATCTCGTACTCTTCTTTCTTTTTGAAAGGCGCATTGACTGTCTTCTAATGAGTTTAGCTTTTTTCTTTTAATCTTGTTTTCATATTCGCGCCTATATCTTTCCCATTATGCTTAATAAAGTGATTCTTCCGTAATTATCACATTCTCTTATATTACATTTTTATATAGTGACACTATTACAACAGTTTGTCAATCTTTTGAGGGTCTCTTTACTTTTATCATGTTGTTCATCAAGCTTAATATTTTTTCCATTCCTGTCTTCCCTATATATTTTACAATTTCCGATGATATCCCATCTATTCCTGAAGATTATCCTATTTTTTTTTATATTGCCTTTTCTAGTTTAATTTCAGATATATACTCGATGACTACATTTTTGACCGTCGTTGTAATACTTTGTTCGTTTTAGCTGTTGTTTTTATTTTCTTCTTCTTTGCCGCTGCCTTCTAACACCTCCTTAATACGTTGCATCCATCTTTTAATTGTCTTCTTCTATCGTAAGCAGTTCCCCTTGTTTAACTCTAATGTTTTTTAATGCCTGAGTCCGTTTTTTCGTAGTTGTTTTATTGTTTTTAAAGAACATTTGATTGTCTTTTATTATATTTCCAAGTTTTATTCATTCTTCTTGTTTTGCCGTTTTTACCTCTAATTTTTATCCTTTTTTTTATTTTTTTACTTTTTGTAATTTTCTCTGGTCTTAGTCTGTAGCTACATCTTCCAAACATTTTTTTATTTTACTTTTTCTTTTATTTCCTTTGTCCGTCAAACTGTTTTCTTTATATCTTTATTAACTCCTCGGCTTTCCTCCGCCGTTTCTAGCACATTTTTTTTAAACAACTCCTTTTTTTACTATACTTTTCTTTTTATTGGTTTTGTATTTAGTTGCTTTTGTATTATTTTCTAATACTCTTTTATCGCGTTTTTCTTTTAGTCTATAAGTCCTAATGCTTTCCTTTATAACTTTTTTTTGTTTTGGTGCCTTTCTATTCTCATGTTCATCCTCACTAGGCCGTTAATTTCTGGTTTTCTTTTCACGACTACACCTTTTATTCGACTAATGTCTTTTTTCCGACTAGGAAATAATTTGTAATTAACTTCTCTTGTTTTGAACAAACTTCTCGTGGGTTTTTGTGTATTTCTTGGTGTTGAAATTGAATTTGCTATCACTAGATCGTTTTTTATACACAAATCGATTATTCTGCTTCCGTTGTTGTTTCTTGTTAAATCTCCATGTATCCCTAGGTGTATTTCTATGCCTTTATCTTTTCTTACCCATACATTATGATGATATTTGGTTCACTTACGTCTATCTCTTTTTGTAAATTTTCCCCGAATATATCCTTTTATTTTTTTTGTCGCATTCTTATTTGGTCCGTATGCTACTATTGCTGTCCATGTTGTAGACTCCATTTTTGTGCGTATTGTTAACATCCTTGCGTTTACAAATTTTTCCTTCCTATATTTTCTTTTTCCGGTCTTATTATCAAAGCCACTCCTTTACATCCTCTTTTTGTTTGTCCGATTTCCGACTAGAAAAACCAGTATCATTTTGCTATTCCCATTAAACTCTAGCTTTTTTTTTGTTATCATAATACCTAAATATTTTAATTGTTGCTTTTTCATCTCTTTTTCTAACTCAGTTTCTTTTCTTGTTATACCTTTCACGTTACATGTGCTCATTTGTAGCACGCTTTTCTTACTTTGCTTTGCTTTTTTCAGTGTCTTTTTTCTTTGCTGTACTTGTCTCACCTTATCTTACATGATTTTCCTTCATTTTTCTATTATCCTCGTCCATGTCCTTTGCTAGTTTCGTCTTCTTGGTGGGTTGGTCTTTTTATCGTGTTAGTTTTTTTACTATCTCATTACTCTTTCTTTTTTTTCGTATTTATCTTCGCTTATGACTAACTTTCTATACCCCACATTCACTCTATTTTTTTTAATTCGTTTTCCTTTTGCAATTTTTCTGATTTCTCTCTGTATCGTCCTCTCGGCTATCAATATCAATTTTTGCTTCTTTTAACTTGTTTATGTTGCTCATTATCTATTGTTTTCCGATCCGGTTTTCTATTTTCTATGTGTTTATTGTTATCCCGGACTTTATTCTAAGTGATATCATTTTTTTTATTTCCGACTCTACTTTCAGCTTGTCAGTTAGAAATTTCTTTGTCGCGTGTTCTTTATTTTGTTTGTCGAATATGTTTCATTTTGGTCATTATTATCGAAAATCTGCATAAGTTGGTGTTGGTAATAATTTGTAACAGGTTGCAAGCAATCTACGGAAGCATTCTGTTGAATTAGACATTTTGGTATTAAAATTACTGTCCACACGCCTATACAGAGACACGCAAAAACATTATGTAAGTGATGTTGGATTAAATCTGAGGCGCATTAAAATATAAAATTGGAACAGGTAAACGCGGATGACCTTAACGACGTCTGTGATCGCTGCCTCCGTGATTTTATGTTTATAAAGAAATATTTTTGGAAATTCCTGTGGCAAAAAGCAGTTTCGGCGCTTTACAAGAGAGTTCGCTTCTTATCGACGCAGCGCAAAAACATGCATTAAAGAAAATGATCATTTACACCGAAGATAACATGGTGTGAAGTAAAAAATTAATGGGGTGCCAATTTAAGGTTTAGGAAAAAAGCAATTTATGTCGTGGTTTTTATTTTTTCGCTTAATTGAAACGCAAAACTTATGCCGCGCGGCCAAAGCAGCTGGCCCGCTCCTATTTAATAGGATTTTATGGAATTTATGAACTTTGTTTTTTGAGGTTCGAACAAAAACAGATTATCTGTATTCCCGGCGGACCATGGCGCTGCGAAGTCGAATCAAAACAATGAGCAGCACGTGGGGTTCCTCGAAATGTTGCCGCGGGTCCCATTTGGCTCGAATCGCACTGTGTCATCGGCATTCCCTCACCGATGTTGCTGTTTAATGAGGTTGAAGAAACAAACATCAGTGTAGCAGTCGCTGGTCGTTTGTTGCGACTCATATTTGCAGAAACGTTATTGCCGCGGCCTGCAGTGAAGCGTCGAACATTTTCCGGGGATAAATTGACAGAATCGAGCGCATGTGGAGATATAGTTACGTTGTTAAAATCGTGTTACAGTTTTGATTATTGAGAAATTAGTAATTAATTCACTTAAACTACAAATCTAATTTTCTTTTTTTTAAATAAAGGGTTGTGCAACGATATCTAACGAATTTTAAGTAGTGTTTATTCCTTACTGTTGCTACCAACATTGTAAAGTTGCTAACAAGAAATTAACATATTTGCTGAATTTTTACCGTGTGTTTGTAATTGAAACATTTTTTAAATAGTGATTTAAATGTGGTTCAGATAACGACTATTTCTCGGCATGGCAAAGTTCTTAAATAACTATAAAGCTGAATTTACACACGGATGTCAACTTTTATTCATACAAAATAGTTGTTGTTTAACAGCTCAGGGCAACAGTGAATGTGTGAAATGCTGCCTGGATAGTTCATTCTACTAAACGGACACATTTAAATGCTGAATTTTAAATTGCAACTATTTTTTATGTAATAGGCATTGACGACATCGGCTGATTGTTGGCTTGTAATTATTACTATTGTTTAACAACAGCTGTGAAATAAGCAGCAATGAAGCAAATCAGTATTGCTCATCTTTGCAGGAATGGTATTCAGAAAAGTTGTTTTTGCGAAAACTCGCAAAAATTACAGTATTTAAGGTCGACAGTTTTCCAAATAATAAACTCGATGATTTGCCTAAGTCAAAGTGGCCTGGCTAATGCAAGAACTGAGAAAATTCTTCTGAAGTCAAAAAATTTATGTATGTGCGTCAAATAGCCAAAAAAACAGTGAAGTAAGAATAAGTACTGTTTAAAATATCGAAAAAACGAACCAATAATACTTACAAAAAAAAAAATGCCAAAAGAAACAAAGAGCAACAACTTTGGCTAGAGAAATCTTGTAGAAGTTTATACGGCGATTTAATTCAAAACCAAATTTTCGGTGTTTTTATGGATGACAAAATATACTTCAAAATGGATAGCAGTACGTTAACAGGGCCCCAATTTTCCAATATTATTGTGGAAAAATATGAACCTGATAATGTAAGAAGAATTAAAATAAATAACTTTTGTAAAAAAAACTCTTGTATGGGAGACCATATGCTCTTGTGGTATTAGAAACTTCGCATTTTTACATGTGGTACAATTGGAAGCAAAGTGTACAGAAAAGAATGCATACAAAAACGGTTAGTAGCCTTGCATCGCAAACATAAGCTTCCTCCATTTTTTTGGGCAGACTTAGCATCCGCCTACTACTCTTCTTTTTGTGAGAACAATTCTTAGCTTTGTCCTATTCAACAATACTAAACTATTGTAAAGAGACAATTAAGAGAATATAGCCAAGAAGCCAAAGTAAACAAATGTGGAGGGTACCTAGCCGAAAAAATTCGGTAGAGGATGTGCGTAGGCTTATGACGTTCGAACAAAAGTTAGAAATTTCTATCCTTTTTGATTGTATTATATGGTTTTTTATATCACTGATAGATATCACCAGAAACTAGTAATTTAATTCAACAATTTTATGGTAAAAACTTTTCTATTCACTGGCCTGCTTATTGATTGTAATAGAACTAGTACTGTATATGTACTTATAAACGATACAAACATCAATGTTTTTTAGGTCTTTTTCTCTAGTTATATAGTTAAGTAGTTTGGAAAGCGTAGAGCTAAGTGAAAGAAAAATTTCTGGTTAATATTGAAAGTTAGTTTTTAATTTTGTGATTATCTTTTAATAATTTTTTTCCAACATATCCCTTAAATTGTTTAGTTAGTGGTGATATACTGCAATTTTTGAATGTCATTCAAACGTGTAATAGCACATGGTATTTTAAATACAAATGTTGTATAGGTTTACGTTAGCGTTCTATGCTATTAACTTGTTACAGCGAAAGTGAATACTATGTTTTCAGTACGAAAATTTAGTATATAATTAGCGTTTTATTTAAATATTTCCATGTCATAAGTGCTATATCTTGTTAAATATTCGCAAATGTATAAAATATTCCTGTATAACATATTTTACCTTAAAATCCGTTTTGTATGTAATAAAAAACTTTCTTAATATGTTTAAGTACACCTCAAATTTTTTTTAAATTTTTTAAATTTGCCATCCGCGCAGCCTTGTATTTATGGGTCAGCATTTGTGAGACGCACTTTAAAAAAATGTTCCTCGTTTTCGGGTCATCACGCAAAATGTCTTTCAAAAATCTTACGTAAATGCCCAGTTCAGATGCAATATCACGCACGCCTAATCGACGGTCTTCCATAACAACTTGCTCCGCTCGGGCAGTCATGGTTTCGATTCGGGTGATTCGTGGCCGAGGCTGCTTCGGTTTATTGTCGCGCAACTCTCAACCTTCTTTATACTTTTCGCACCCACAAACGCATATTTTTAACATCAATAACGCCTTCACTGCATGTCTCTCTCAATTAGCAATGTATTTCGATGGGCGCTTTACCACGCAAGAGAAGAAAACGAATGATTACACGTTGTTCTTGAACACTAAACATCATAATTTGAAGTATACAAAACAACACTCACTGAAATAGCAGTAATTCGACCTGTGTATATTGCACGCTACCGCTATCTATATTACAAATTCAGAAATATTTTTTGCATTTTTTAAAATTACCGCAACTTTTTACTTACTTTCACTGCTGAGAAAAACGTTCGGAGACTTTAAAACTTGAACGCACTTCGTATCATCTTCCCATGTAGAAATATTTATCTGTTTTGCAATTTTAGGGAAAGCAAAATGTCTTGTTAATTTCCAAAAAATCTATGATCAACGCATCATTAGCCTCGAGTTTATTCTCATAGTTTGTTATAACCGGTAGTTTCAAATGAAATCCATTTAGAAGGGTAAAAGTAAGCCTTCATTTGAGCTTTATATATGGTTGAGTTTTGAAAAATATGACGTTTGTTGATAAATGGCTAGGCAAACAAAATGGGCAAAAAAAAACTCCGTAGCCCAACACATTAATTTTAGTGTTATTGGGCCTATTAATAAAATGAATCTTGCTTGCAATGTTAGAATTTTTGCTTTTTAAAATCCATTTTGTACTTTATTTGCATTGCTGAGTAAAAGTTTTCGTTGAGACATATGTTCAAAAACATTCGTTGCTATGTTCAACAGCAGAGACACATTTAGTTTATACTATTTTGTCAATTTTAGGAAACTCATCTGTTAAACTGTTTTTTAATTTCCAGAAAATCTATGATTCAAATCGCATCATTTGCTCATCGATGAATTTACTTTTCTCATAGTTTTTATCTATATCAACTGTGTTATTCGTTTCAAATGAAATCTTTATAACTGATTAAAATACCTTCATTTGACTTTAATTCTATGTTGATGTTCTTAAATATATCTTGATAAGTTTTTATTATGGTAGGTCACATAGCAATAACTGGGCAAAATTCATATGTAGATACATCAATATTTTATAGCTTTTTATAATATGATGCTACTATCAATTGTATATATAAATGATACTGTTGCTCACTATTAGCATGTTATCTTTCTGCAACTCTCGTTCTATGTATCTTTTAATTTTTATCGATGTTACTAATTTCAACAATGTTTTTATACATTTTGATATATTTATTATTATTATATTATTACATTATTTTGGTGAGTGTTCTTCAATGTAAATAGCAGTTTAGTTGTATCAATTTTACGTTTAGTATATTATACATGTTATGCAAACTCATCTGTTAAACTTTTGATGCGAAGGTATTTACATCCAGTTGGTTAATTCTTTTCTTACCTAAAATTTCCGCTATGTCTTTCTCTTCTATCATTAACCTTTGATGGTATTCCTACCATATATTTATCTTTTCTTGATTACTAGCTCTCTGTCTTTAGTTTCGAAAGCTTTACTATTCAAATTATATTGAATTAGGAGTATCTTTATGTTTAATTTCTTTCTGTTCTCTTTTCTTGTCTTGTATTATATGTTGCTGCATATGCTTCTATCATATTAACACTATATTTTATTTTTTAAAATTTATTTATTTAAATTTTTATTCATCTTTTTTTGTTATATGTATTTATTCTGTAACATATTTTTTCGTACCACTTATGTTTGCACTATCTTGTTACTATTTTATCTCACATATTTTCTTTGTTTCCTCTTTTTTTTAGAGTTATGCGTTTTTCGACAAATTTCTGTTTTTATTTTATATACCTACACATGGTGACTGATACCCATATCTACGGAGATTCAGTTTCTTCACTTGTTATTAGTTATTATATGGTTAAATCGACTGTTTGAGCTTTGATCGGGTGAGGCTCTTGTAATATTGTGACAGTCTCTAAGCGGAAATAATGTTTACTCTATTAGTAATTTATTCTTTGAGCACAAATCTGCGTCACCATTCTCATTCCTAATACCAATGTCACATCACTCCATAATTTCTTTAACATTATTATTGTTACAGCTCACTAATATTATGTCTTCTTTATTGACGCTTTTGTGGTATCTTTTTTAATTTCTCATTAAAATTATCTTTCTGACTTCTCTGTATCATTTGCGTGTTAATGTTTTATTATAGCTATATTTTTTCAGGGTTACTATCCTTTCAGAAATAGCTTAGACTTAATTAAATGTTTAGCATTATTAATCAAAATTATTCCTGCTTTTCCATTTTCTTCCTCGACGTTTCCGTGATAAGTTGTGTTAACAAACTATTAGCATTATTAACTTTTGATATAATTTATTGAATTTTTGTTTTGTAAAGTTCTTTGTTTATTAAGCTAGAATTTTTGTTCATTATTATTACATTATTTTTTACTTCCTTATCCTATAATAAGGAAAGTAATGTAATCGGCGGAAATTTGATCTACCCAGTTTATCACATTTCTGGATGAGTTATAGCCTCAGGACACCAAAAAAGTTGGTTTGGGACAATGGTTCGTGTGTGTCTGTCGGTCTATTCTTAAACAGGATATCTCGAGAACCGTAAGAGCTAGAGACTTGAAATTTGGTATGCAAGTTACTTGTAGGTACGGGACGGAAACTTTTGGTAAAAATCGGCCTAGCCGTTTATTCGCAAGGTCGAAAAATCGGTCGCGAAGCGGTCGCGAATCTAAACGGTTGCAGATACAAAAAATTCATGAGAGTAAAAATGATTTGTTATCACGAGATAAACATGAATTTAAAGTTAAAGTTGGTAAAATAGAAACTCAAAAAAAAATGGAAGCCCAGGATTTTTGCCAGAGTTACCCAAATAATAGCTCAAGGAAAGTCGTGTGATGTTCATACCAGATTTTTTACTTATATACTGCAAGCCTAAAAGTACTACAAGCACGGACGTGGAACTCCTTTTCCACCAATGACCGGGGCTTCTATTAATAAACAAAAATTTGCAACCACTTCCGGTCAAACCGGTCTCAAGATTTTCCGATCAGGCTGATTTTTGCCGTCTCGATTTGGCTTATGGTCCTTAGTTGAATACTGAAAACTTTCTTCTCTATCTATCACAGAGCAACAATTATAAGGCGTAACAGATGTCAGAAATGACAGAAATAGAAGCTGTTTTCCATCTTGGAAGTTGCCTTGATCAAAAGTTATAAGGAATGACATATTAGAAACTGGGCCCGCTTAAAACCCTTATTGCATTGTTGTAGGACATCCCACCTATGCCACCTCGCAATGTGAACTCGGTAGGCCATGGGCTTTTGAATGATACCCCCAGCCCCTTATGTCTTTAGGTTCAGTAGTTTTCGAGTTGCAAATCGCGACAGACAGACAAACGTCCGCATCAATTTCATTAGGCTTCTCTTTCAGATATAGAAGTCTAAAAAATTGAGCTCGTTGATATGATTGCTTATGAATCGTAATAATTTGTTTCATGGTTTAAACAGATAAGTTAGATATGTTAACACACCAGGAGCACTCGCCTTTAGTGTAGTTCACATTTTTTGAAGCACCAATTTATTTATAATTGATATGCATTGTATTATTAAAATTTACTATAGAAATAGAAAAAAGGAGAAATTTGAAATTCTGAGGGCAAACTAATATTAATAATAATGTATGTGTCATCTTGTTTCTACAATTACTTTAGATAAGAGTGCTTGTAGAATTAAATACTTTTTGTGCGGTTGTCCCATAAGGCTTGTAAAGCTAAATTAATAGTTTAAAATAATTTTACAAAATAAGACCGGCGGAGCTTTTGTGATATTATTTTTATGTGTATGTATTGAATAAGAAAGCTCAAATTAGAAAAGTAATGGCTTTATTGTTTTAACACTACAATACAAAAAGCTTTGTTTACAACTAGATACAAAACAATGTTTTAGAGTTCCATAAAGAAATTTGAATGTCTCCGAATAGAAATAAGCTGTACGTTAGGATTTCGTGCAGCGACGCGTATACACATATATTATGTTTTTGACATCCTGGTGTTATATTTATACGAGTGCACATGCCAACTGAATACAAAAGAACTGTTTTCCAAAAAATATTTGTTGTCTTTATTGTTTTTAGTTTACTAAATGTTATCTTTAAACTTTTTATTAAAGATTTAGGCAATTAAAATATTATTACTACAATATTTGCTATTAAATTTAAAATTATTATTAATTACAAAATCTAAATTAACAAACAATTTTTTTGTCCATAAAAAAGAATTTTGTTTATTTTCTTTGAATTATCAGCAGAATGTAATTTATGAAGAATTAAAATTGTTTATTACTAATCACAACATCGTTGTGTTATTAGCCTCAAAAACACATTCTACTGATAGATGTTTTATTAAAATCCTGAATTTTACAATATATACCACAAATCACCCAGCTGGAGCGACACAAGGTGTATCCGCAGTAGTAATTAAAAATTCAAATAATCAAATACAAAATTATAGCCGTGAGTTTTCTAGTAACAAGTATATCAATATAGAATCATATAGGTGCCCTTATTCTCTCGGTAATCTATTATCCTCCTTAACATGTAGTAAAAGAAAAACAATTTGCAGATTATTTTAGAATTCTAAGACTAGGATAACGCTAAATATACTGATTAGTATTCTAGAACCATAACGACAAAAACACGAGAACTAAGTAAAGCCGTAGAAAAAAACTTACAACATCTTTCAACAGGAGGGCCTACCTATTGGATTGCCAGATCTGGTTGATTTCTGCATAATAAAAAATGTTCCTCCATATTTTACCAATATAAATTTTTTTAAAATTTTTTTTAGACCATTCTCCTATATTGACCACTCTTACTAATAAAGCCGATAATAAAGAAATAACTTCTGTATCTAGGCAATAGCCGTACAAATTATTATGCAATATCTACTGAATAAAGCACTAACCTTGAACATTGTTCTCAAGTCTCTAGAAGATATTAAAGCTTCCGTCTAGTTATTTAACGGTGTTATCCAGCGGGCAAGCTGAAAAGAAACGCCAAATAAACCAGATATTATTGCGTTCCCCGACTGTCCTGTAGTAATCAAGTAAAAAATTTAAGATAAAAGGAGACTCCAAAGAAACTAACAAAGACTACGGTCACCTAAAAGAAATCGATTGCATAACACGGTAACACGTAACTTGCAAGAACTACCCAACAAAAATAAAAATATTTGTGTTGAAATATTTTTAAACGGTCTTTTACTCACGGAAGTCATGCACTATTTTCTCTGAAAGACAAAAAAAAAACAACTAAAACAAGTATAAGATAGTGTCCACCCATCTGTAATCTCCAGGGCAACTGGGCAAGGAGCAATAGGGATAAAACAAGTAGTTTTGCTGAATATTTAACAAAAGTTTTCTAACCACATCTCCGAAAGAGTAAATCACAAAAATAAAAACAAGTCACCCAAACAATAGACCTGCGTACCAATTCGAACCGCCTGCGAAATGATTTAAAGCCACTGAAGTTCGTGAAGTTATTAATACCCTTAACCCTAAAAAGTAAAATTCTCAAAGAATCTACTACTGGTATAAAATACCTAGCCCAGCTATTCAACACAGTTTTACATACTGAATATTTTCTAGCTCAAATAATAGTTATTCTAAAATTAGATAAACCTCTCCAATACACCAAAATCTTTATCAAACAATAAGAATTTTACTTATTGTGACTAAACTTTTTGAGAATCTCCTATTAAAACGAATAATTCCAATTATTGACGACAACGATTTAATACCAGCTCATCAGTTCGGCAGCAAAAGAATCGAGCTTTTAAAGACCAGCAATGTTGTTTAGCAGCATTCGTAAACATTTCTCAACCGTTCGACAGAGAGCCATACGGGTCTCCTATACAAATTACAAACATTCCTTCCCCTAAATTACTTTCTAATTCTAAAATTCTACCTCGTCACTTTTGGTCAATTGCAAAACAGGATATACAAGTTTATTCCCGATAAATGCTGGAATACCTCAAGGTAGTGTCCTCGTACCGCTGTTTTATCTCTTATACATTGCAGACTTGCTGATCTTACCAGAAATCATAGCATCAACATCGCGAATAACACCGAACTCTTGGTCTCAGATAGAGATTCAACGATAGTCTCGCAGCAATTATAAACCAACTTAACTACCATTAAAAATGGTTAAAAAATGGGGAATTAAAGCAAAAGAATTTAAGCCCATCCACGTAACCTTTACCACGCGCAGGGCATCTGCTCTCCAGTACAGATAAATAACAATCTTCTACCCCAAGAAAAGAATGTCAAGTATCTGGGGTTATATCTCGACAGAAAACTCGTGTGGCGTAAGCATATCTTTATAAAACGCAAACAGTTGGGGCTAACTTTATCTAAGATGTAGTGTTTACTGGGATGTAAATATAAGCTTTCAATAGAAAACAAACTCCTTTTATACAGGACTACACTCAAACTAGTTTGGAGTTATGCCATCCAACTATGGGGCATATTTGCCAACTCTAACATTGAAATTCTAGAATGCTACCAATCTAAAGTGTTGCGTATGATCGTGAACGTGCCCTGGTTTGTCTTCAACGCGACTATCAATAATGACTTACGAATATTAACAGTAAAAGAAGTCATCCACTCCAGTTTTAAATATAGTGACCGTCTTAGAGCACATCCAAATACTTTAACAACGGGCCTCATTGTTCTCTCAAATTAAAGTAGAAGACTTCAAAGATATGTACCAACCAATCTGCCAGATTCTTTATTGAAATAATATTAAGTTCAGCGTTACTTTTATTATTAGATTTTTAATGTGTAGTTTATAAGTTTCATTTTGTACTCAAAAGCCACATGGTGTGGCGGCCTTTTCGCCCTTGAACCGCTTGTATATCGCGGCGGAATGCTGGGGGCTTTGATATCTGCCGCTATGTTTTGCCATCGCACACAAAACGGCATATGGGCTTTTGCTCAGCCGACAAGTCTGCATACGCCGTCGGCAGCACCCTTTGATATGAAAGGTGCTGTCGAATTAAAATTTCCCGCAAAAGACCTACCGCTAAGCCAGGCGCGAAGCCCGGAGATATACGCACACCGCATCGCGGCCAATTCGGTCGTGCTTACCAACCCGCAAGAAACATACCTGCACCGCATCGCGGCCAATTCGGTCGTGTTTTAACATCCCGCAACATACACGAAGACATCGCAACAAGGTGGCCACCGTGAAACCATCGCCGCCGAAGCCAAAGCCGATTTACGTGAGCGATTTGGCTTTACTTTCGGTTGATATCGGTAGCCGCCCCCATCCGCTTTCGCGCTGGCCGTTTAAGGGACGATTTGGGCCTTATCGGTTTACATTCCAAAACGGGCCGTACTACGTATCCCACACCGCACCACGAGAGCGGCTATTTACACGCCTGCCTCTCCACATACATACTATATATATATATATATATATATATATATATATATATATATATATATATATATATATATATATATATCTTTGTTTTCTATGATAACGTTTCAATAGGTCTCAGTATCGCTAATTGGTAATGTTTGTATGAAGGGATCACCAGAAGCCTCTTCCTGTTTCCAAAGGACAATCACCATTTGATCGCTTAAATAATTTTGGCCGTAGTTTCTTGAAGCAAAGGCTTCCAAAGTATTACTATTCCATAGGTCCATAGTTTCAAAACGGGCCGTACTTAGTTTCCCACACCGCACCACGAGGGCACGGCTATTTACACGCCTGCCTCTCCACCACAGAAGACTTATGTCTGTTGTTACAGGAGCATACTACTGTACATATTTTTATACGTCCAAATAATCAGTTCATTTATGAAATATACATGTACAGATATTAATAAAAAAGGTTTTTTTGTGATGTTTTACGTAACATTTCTAAACTATTTCTTAATACATCTTAGTTTACGTCTTTACCCCTTTTTTGCAAAAATAAAGGTTTGATACATCGTCATAACAAACATCGTACCAGGTCATTTTAATCACATGTGGCACTTCTCTAGAGCTCTTGGCACATATCTTATGCTGATTAAAATATTTCTTCATAGTGGAAAACTGTTTATCTGTAAAAAGGATGCAACAATGTATTTTGTAAGGCTAACTCTATGGTAGTTTTTTTACGTTTTTCCAACCTATTTTTGCAGAAACTTGCTAGTTTTTGTTATTTTATCGTATGGTTCTAAGTCTAGGTTACTTTTGTTAAGGCGAGACGGATCGTAGCGGTATTTTCATTTCTTTTATATCATTTTTTTGGCTTTAAGCGGTAATTTACGTAATTTCTAATATGTAGTAATTAAAAGAAAACATTAAAAAGTGAACTGCCTCTTTAATTATCATTTAAAAGATAATCTAAAGTATACAGCTTTTATTAGTAATAAACATGTCATCAAGCAAAATGCTGTTCCTCATAATTGGGTACACAAACCGAAATAACATCTTAAATGTTTATGAAGTGCCATGAAAATTACGAATTATGTGATGTGCTTAATTCAACGACTTAGTAAGGGAGGCATCTGTATTACCCGGGCCAGCATCATTTTTCATCCATCCTAATGGTGCTTATAAACGATTTTTTACTCCGCATTTTACTTAGCTGCTAAGAAGCGACTTCCCATTTTTAAATCTCTTCCAGGCTATTCGATATTCAAAAGCGTTTTTAATCCCCAGCTTTAGGGTATATTTTGTAATCGAGTTTCATTTTGTGTGCAGAGGGAATAAGATTTATGATTTGAGGTTTTGTTTGCAAAGTGCCGTTTCTGGTATTAAGACTCGGTAGCGTCTTGCATTAGGTGCTGAAGCCAAAGGAAGGCGGGCTGCTTCTTAATTTTCATGCTGCTACAGAACAACTTATTTTATTATAACTGTAAAAAAGTTTTTTTTATTAAATAGTTTTGTGTTTCAGTAGAACGCTAAATTTTGCGGAATTTTAAATTATTATTTATATAAATGTTAACTATTGACTTGTTTGTATAAATAGTTAATAAAACAAATTTAACGAGAAAAGTCATTAAGTCTAATTTTTGTTGTATCCGTAAAATTATTAAATTTTGCCTTATATTACTTGAATTATTCAGTATGTTATTGTGTTCTTATTGATCATTAGTAAAAAATAAAATTCTTAAATAATATAAATACTTTTTAATGCGTTATTTTAAAGTAGAAATAAATGTAGTATTTCTGGCTATAATCTGTAATATTAGTTATATATTTGTGTATCATTAAACTCAAATACAAATACATTAGTATATTCTTCTTCTTTAGGTGCCGTATCCTATCGGATGTTGGCAATCATCATTGCTATTCTAGCTTTGGACATTGCTGCTCTAAACAATTCTCTTGATGTGCAGTCGTACCACTGGCGTAGGTTTTTAAGCCAGGATATTCTTCTTCTTCCCACGTCTCGTTTTCCATGTATCTTTCCTTGTATTACCAGTTGTAGAATTTGGTATTTGTTCCCTCTCATTACGTGGCCTAAATATTCCAGCTTTCTTTTCTTTATTGTATACAGGAGTTCTTTGTTCTTGTTCATTCGTCGTAGCACCTCCTCGTTTGTCACTCTATCCATCCATGATATGTTCAATATTCGCCGGTATATCCAGGGTTCGAATGCTTCTATTTTTCTGCTAATTTCTTTATTTAGGGTCCATGCCTCCATTCCATATAAGAGAACACTGAAAACATAGCATCTGGTTGTCCTCATCCGTATTTCCAAGCTTAAATCCCTGTTGGTTAGAATTTGTTTCATTTTACAAACGTGGCTCTAGCCATTTCAATACGTGTCGTTATTTAATTTGTGTATTCCCAATTATCATTCACCCATGTTCCCAGGTATTTATATTTGTTTACTCTCTCTATACTCACATTATCTATTCTAATGTCAGGAATGTTCACTGGTGTTTTTGTGATTGCCATGTATTTAGTTTTATTTAAATTCATTCGGAGACCATATTTTCTGCTGATGTCATTTGTCCGTTCAATAAGTCTCTGTAAATCTGGAATATTATCTGCTAAAAGTACAGTATCATCAGCATAACGTATGTTGTTAATTATCTTTCCGTTTACTACTATACCACCGTTTTCTTCCATTAGTGCTTCTTGAAATATTGCTTCCGAGTACAGGTTGAACAGCATGGGCGAAAGAATACAGCCTTGCCGAACTCCTCTCTGAATTTTTATTTCTTCTGTCAGCTGCTTTTCTACTTTTACTGTTGTTTTTTGTTGCCAATATAAGTTTGCAATTATCCGCTTGTCTTCTACGTCTATGTTCTTTTGTTTTAGGAGTTCCATTAGTTTATCGTGTCTAACTTTATCGGCAGCTTTTTCGTAGTCTATGAAGCATGCGTATACTTCTTTATTAATATCTCTGCATCTCTGTATTAGTATGTTTAGTGTGAACAATGCTTCTCTTGTTCCAAAACCATTTCTAAAGCCAAACTGTGTCTCACTAATATCTACTTCTAGTTTTTTATATATTCTTGCGTGTATGATCTTTAGAAAGGCTTTAAGCGTGTGGCTCATTAAGCTTATCGTTCTATGTTCACAGCATTCCTTTGCGTTGTTTTTCTTTGGTATTGTAATAAACGTTGAATTCAGCCACTCCTTTGGTATTATACCAGTTGAGTATATGGTGTTGTATAAATCAACAAGAATATTTACTTGGTCGTCGTCTATTAGTTTAATTAGTTCAATTGGAACTTCGTCTGGTCCAGTTGCTTTACCGCATTTTGATGTTTCAAATGCTTTAATGACTTCTTCTTTTGTTATTTTGGGGCCATGTTCTCCTTCAATAGTTTTATAGTCTTCCTTTCTGTCATTGACGAATAGTTCTTCAATATATTCTTTCCATCTTTCTATTTTTTGTTTTACATCTAGTATAATTATTCCTTGTTTGTCTTTTAAAATGTTTGATTGTCTCTTCTTGTATGTACCTGTGACATCTTTGATCTTTCTGTGTACGTTAAACATATCGTGTTTCTGTTGTGCCTTTTCTATTTCTTCACATTCTTGTTTCATCCAATTTTCTTTTTCCGTTTCAATTTTTTTCCTTATCAATTTGTGGATTTCACTGTATTTGCCGTCCTCTTTTATCTTACTTTTTCTTCTCTCTTTCATCAGTTCTAAGATTTCGTCTGTCATCCACCTTTTTTTCTTTGTTGGTTTTCTTTCGGTGAGTATTTCTTTCGCTGGTTTCGTTATCGGATCTTTTATGGTATGCCATCTTGAGTCTATGTTGTCGTTGTTATCCAAGGAGTGTCTTCCCATGTTGCTTAAATTGTTATTTATTTCATTTTTAACTTGTGTTCTTATGTTTTCTTCTTTCAGGTGTTGCACTTCTATTCTACTTGTCTTCTTTGTTATTATCTTTTTAAGTTTTATATACATTTTTATGACAACAGGATTGTGATCAGACGCTATATCTGTCCCTGGATATGTTTTTGCCAACTTTATACTATTTCTGTATCGTTTTCTAATTAAAACATAGTCAATTTGATTTCGGCAAATATTCTGTGGTGTGTCTTGTGGTGATTTCCAAGTCCATAATCTTCTATCTGGCAGTTTAAAGAATGTGTTGGCTACTATAAATTCTCTTTCTTGGCAAAATTGGATCAGTCTATCACCCCTTTCATTTCGCATTCCAAGACCGAACTCTCCTACATGTTCTCCACTTCTTCCTTTTCCAATTTTGGCATTAAAGTCTCCTATTATTAATGTCACATCGCTCTTTTTGGTTAGGGATAGTATGGTGTCTATTTGTTCATAGAATTCTTCTACTTCATCCGCGTTTTTCTCATTGGTAGGTGCATAGACTTGGATTATATTTATTTTACCTACTGTGGCACATAGTTGTATTGATATTGCTCTTTCGGATAGTGGTGTGACACTAGTGACGCTTTTGTTAGTTTCTTTGGTGACTATTATTCCGACTCCATGTTGGTGTTTTGCTTCATTACTGCCTGAGTAGTACATTACTCCATTATCTCTTTTTATTTTACCAGATCCTGGCCACCGTACTTCACTAATTCTGAGAATGTCCAGCTGTAGTCGATTCATCTCTTTGGTTACATTTTGCAGTCTTCCTGCTCCAAATATACTTCGCACATTCCATGTTGCAATTTTCATAGCTGACCCGGGGATTCTTCGCACCCTCTGACCATTGAAGGTCTGCCGGGGACTGAGGGCCGTGGTTTGTATGTTCTCAGCCATGGTGATTGTACTAGGAAATAACTAATGAGGTGGTTTTCCGTTGCCTTTCTCATCGCAGTATCATAACCGGTAGGGCCATTATGTGGCCGTCGCCTATGACTATCTGGGGGTAAGCCGTTCCAGAGTCCACCTCCTCCGCCTTAGTCCAGTCGTGGTACTTGCTGCTTCCCAATACCTATTAGTTTTGGTCCGTCCCGGGTATTTTATTTCCCCGGTACCTGCCATATCTGGTGAGCATTCCCCTATCCGCCACCTGGGGAGGCGCCCGATGGGGGACTAGTTACCCCTCACGGGACATTAGTATATATATGAGATAATTGTTGGACTATTGTAGAGTCTATGGATTTCATGAGGACGAACGAAACCTATTGATCATTATCTATCGTGGCGCCTCCACCATTGTGCAAAATGTTTGATTTGTAAGTATTGTATGGTTTTTATTCAGGTTTGTTCAGAATAGTCTCGGAATTACACTACATAGGTGCAGTTTGGGTTTGGCATTTATTTTATAAAGTAGTACCTTGGTTCATAAGAATAATTTGGATCTTCTCTCGATAAGCTAATACATTTAGAGAAACTGTAAGTTCAATTGCTGACGTTTGGAGTGGATAAGGATCTTGTTTAGTACGGAATAGTTATTAATTTATTATTAATAATAGTTGTAAGGATTATCTTATTTTAAGAATTAAGATTCTCCAGGCAAGTTGAGTAACAGATTTATAAGTCTAAGTGATCGGTGGGTTCCCTTCAGGTAGATGACCGCCTGTCGTCTCTTTTGTGCTAAATACAAGTTTTATGACCCTGTTCAAAAATATAATTATGAGTTTAAGATTTGTCAGCGGGTTTTCTCATTATTAAGCTAAATAATTGCAGCCATCTTCCTTTTTGCAGGTAATTTATTGGCCCTGATTTCAAGAATCCAACCCTTGAATTTTGAATGCACTCGAGCACATTCGCAACTTTGTATTTTTGCTTAACTTCAGTCAACATTAAATTGTAGTATCGAAATCGCAGTGTTTGATTGAAGAAAACATCATCGCAAGTAAGGGGATTTATTATTGCAACTTTTCCCCCTGTTAACTATCGCGAAAAACTAGCCGCGGTAACAAACAGATCTTTCATGTGAAGTTTTGATCAATATGTAAGCTTATATATTTGGCTTCGATCTTAACAAATACCGATACGTTAAGTAGAGTAACAGACGGAGAGACATTAAATCTTATGGTAAACTTTACCTGCACAGACTTAGTTTGGTTGATTTTAATCCATAATTTATAAAGCCATTCATTTACGAGGTTAAGGTGGCATTGAAAGTTTGCAAGTACTATTATAGGATTATCATAGATTAATAGGATGGCAGTGTTCACCTGCAAAGGTGGTGATGATAGTATTTTTGGTCTCTGGTAAATCAGCAGTAAAGATAAGGCAAAGAATGCTAAAGACGCTACCTTGTAAGACGTCGGCAAGGATAAGATCGTAGTTTTAAATTTCATAATTGTTTTTTACTGAGAAATATCTCTTGGTTATGCAAGACTTTAAGAGTAGATAATAGAGACTTGGTAATAAAATTTTAATGTAATTAAAGTTAATAACGTTATTGACAGTCGCACAGTCTGATAAGTCGGTTACAATTGTGTTTATCAGCAGCATTACCGGTTACTTACTATTTTTTACTTTGGTGTAAAGAGGGTTGCAGGTAGTTTGTTGTGTACAGTTATTTTGACAAGGAATAACTTCCCAAGCTTTTCTTGAATAAGAGTTACAAGGTACTGGAACATTTGATCTAGGTCTTCAGGTTTTTCATACACAGTTGGATGTTTATTTTGGTCTTAAAATATTACAAAAACTTATTGCAGTCAGTTGCCTTTGTTGCAATGCTATTAATAGTTGTGGTATTTAAGTTGTATGGGTAATGATTCTATGTGATATGTAGAAACAGAGTAAGCAGGGAATCTTATTGGGGTTGATAAAAAAGTATGTACTCTCTTCAATAGAGTAGTAATAGTAAGGATTTACATATGTTTATGCATCTGGTAGTTATGATTTAGAACCCCAATAAAATTTTCAAATTTAAATCGTTACCAGCGATACACCAAACAAGTTGGAGTATAGAAACATTGATTATAGTTATATAATACCAATGCAATATTATGTAAACATTTTGTCTTTTTCCGTATAAGCGTTATTTGATTTTCCTCCTTTCTCTTTATTAACTTTCGAAAGCTGTAAAGCATAGGCAAAAGTTAATGCCATTACGATCCTGTCTGTCCTGTCTATGTGTGTGTTGGTCTGTCTGTACGTGTATGTGTATATGTCGGCAGTGTTTCTCCGAACTGCTTGACCAATTCACTTCATATTTGGTAAGTAGATATCTTAAGTCGGTATTTTTCTCGGTATTGAATTCAGATCTATAGCTATCATTTGACCCGAGATATGTGGTAATAAGATCATCTGCATGACTTGCTTCGCTTTTGAAAATTGCTTTTCCGGATTTTACATTCGTCTCGTTTTAACTCAAAAGCCTAACTAAACATTTTAAAATTAACTTTGGAAAAATGTTGATTATTTGACATTTAGATTTTTAAATGCTAGCTTTTGTGATTTTTGTTTCTTACTGATTACTAAATTTGGTGTTATTAACTGTTTTTGCTAAAGTTGATTTTGCTAGATATAATTTTTATTAACTGTGTGTGTGTGTGTGTGTCGGTCTGTCAGTAAACAGGATATCTCGAGAACCGTAATAGCTAGAGATTTGAAATTTGGTATGCAAGTTACTTTTAGGTAGGGGACGCAGTGCGAAAAAATCGGCGAAGCCGTTTGATCACAAAGTCGCAAAATCGGTCGCAAAGCGGTCGCGAATCTAAACGGTCGAAGATACAAAAAATTTATGACAATAAAAATGATTTGTTATCACGAGATAAACATGAATTTAAAATAAAAGTTGGTAAAATAGAAACCCGAAAAAAAATTGAAGCTCAGAATTTTTAATATACCGGGTGTTCATAGAATGTTTCGGGAAATATACATTACCGGATAGATCAGACCAAGACGAACAAAAAATTACAATGAAATTTTTTGATCCGAGGTCAAATAAATAAGTTATAGCCGATTAAATATTAATTAAACGGACCAATCACAGCGAGCTCGGATAGCTTCCTGGCTGACAGCGGGAGGACGGGGGGAGTGCTTGGCCGCTAGGAGGGAGCACGCAGGCGATAATGGGGAAGGGCGTGCGGCCGAGCTCGCACGGTTACCTTTAGTGACGTAGCAAAATTTTAATTACGAATCAATTATTGTCTTGTACTGTTTATTTTAATCAGCTTTCGAGTGTTGGACTCGCGCCTCATCCTTTTTTAAATTAACAATTTTTAGACGAGAGCAGCGCAGGGCCGAGACGATGGACCCGGTATAATATACAATAATGGGATAAGGAAAGTCGTGTGATGTTCACACCAGATTTTTTAACTTTTATTTTATATAGCTCTTGCTTACCTATCGTAGCTTCCAGGTATTTCACTCCTGAGCATGCTTTTATATTTTCGCTTGTTTCCATAGCTATCATGTCATTTTTTCCCTATACATAAATACTTTGATTTTTGTGTTAATTGTCAATCCTTATTTTGTATATTCTTTTTCGGTTTTTCTTATCATAGATTCTAGGTTTTCTTTGTCCTGCGCTATGATAACATGGCCATCCGCTAATTGTAACGTGTGGAGTTTTATTCTTGATATATATTTTAAATCATGTTGGAGAAGTACAGCAGCCCAGTTTCAGCCCTTTTGTTATTTGAAATGTTGTGGGCAGCTCCGCTCCTACCTTTACTTTTGATTTTTATTTTTATATAGGTTTTGCACTGCTCTAACCAATGTTTTATTGATGCTGATGTCATTCAACACTTCTCATAGCTTTGATTGAGGTACATTATCGTATGCTTTTGCTATGTCTAGGAACATTAGTTGTAGTTCCGTCCCAGTCGCTAGCTTCTTCTGTATTAATAAAGTTAGACTAAAGAGGTTGTCTACGCAGGACCTTCCAGCCCGATATCCACATTGTTCTTCGACTTGTTGTTCAATGTATTGCTGCTCTATTAGTTCTTTTACTACCCTTCCAAATATTTTACCAAAAACATTAGTTACTGTAGTTGCACGATAGTTTTTGCCTTGATTTCTTTTTCCTTTCTTATACACTGGTGTTATATAACAAATTTTCCATTCCTTGGGTGTATCTTCATCAGCTTTAGTTATTAATGCAGTAATCATTTTGTATAGCTTTGTTGTTCCTGCTTTAACTAATTCTCCTGATATGCCTCCTGGTTCTGTTGCTTTACCACTTTTTATCTCTTAATATCTTTCTTTACTTGTTCTTTCTTTATTTTGTTATTTCATGCGCCCTTACATAATTCTTTTGCTCGTGAGCTATGTGATTCCTTTATTTCTACATTAAATAGTCTGTTCTTTTCCCTGTGCTCTGTTCTCAATGTTTTTTTATAAATCTCCATGCTTTTGATATTCTTCTTCCACCTATGTGTATTTCTACTGCTTTACATTTTTGCTTCCAGATTTCTTGTTTTTTTTTTATTAGGTTTCTTACTCTATTTTGTTGCTCCCAATATTTGTCTCGACCTTCATTTAGTTTGATATTTAGCCATGTTATGTACGGGTCTCGTTTGTAATTGATTTTTCTTTAATTACTTTTTTTTTATCCAATAGTTCTAGATTCAGTTTTTGATTTCTTCTCTCAGACTTTCTGTCGCAATTTTTCAAATTTTTTTTAATATGATTATGTGCCTTCAAAGTTTTTGTTTAAGTAGTTGTTAATCTGTTTTTACATAAATATAATGTACTGTAATATTCCAAGCTTTGTATATTTTTAGTTCCTTAACTTATTCTTTAGTATTTTGCTGTATCCTGCCTTTCTTTGTGCGATAACACTATTATGGTTTTAACTAAAAGTGATTCGTTCCACAAATAAGTTCTTTTGAAATAACACGTCTAACACTTTTTCTGCAAAGTGATGCCGAGTTATTATATAGTTTATTATTGACTTTCTATTTCTAGCTGCTTTATTCTTTTATATACTTGTGTATCTCCTTATGCTTGTAGAATCCGTTATTCATTTTTAAATTGCATTGATAACATATATTTATTAATTTTTCTCTACTGTTGTTTTTGACCTTTTTTCTAAACCTGTCCACTATTTTAATATTCTTTTCTTGGTCAGTTCTAGCGTTGAATCTCTCAAGAGCATAATTTGTCTAGTGTTTCTATTTCACAGAGTAATTCGTCCAACGTAGCGTACAAGTCTTATCTTTATTTGGTGCATATAACTATCAAGGTTTACTTTTATAATCCTCTCGTTTATGGCTTTCCAACTTTATATATATTTGTAATAATTATGGAAGCACCTCTTTTCCCTATTTGATCTTTAGGGACTCCACTCCGTATATGCATGTACTGTCCTATTTTCTTTATTCCTGTGCCTGTCTTTTGGACTCTGTCAGGGCTACTATATCCATGTTTATGTACGCGATTTCCGTTAAAACTTCTTGAATCTTATTTTTAGACCTTGGTTATTCCACGTATCTATATCAATAATACTTTCGCGTTGGTTGGCTCGTCTTCTCTCCGTTTTTTTAGTACTGGGCTTTTTTGAAACTAGCTTTGGATAACTCCAAGCAGAACTTCCATCTCTATATGCGCTGAGACTCCTTGTTGCCGAAGTGTGGGTTACCACCGAGAAATTGTTTATCATTTTATTATTTTTCATCTTGTTTTTAGTTCTCTTCTCCCTTTCAGTTTTAAATGTGTTAGGATTTTTAGGCCTAACACCACAACTCCTTAATGGAGGACCTTTAACTTAGACGCCTACTCTAGATCAGATGCTGTTGGCAGATATTGCCTGTGTGTCTCTTGGGCCGCGGGAGGTATTTTGTTTTTCTCTTACCTCCTATATCTAGGAGGATTTTTTCAATCTGCCACCTAGGAATGCACCCTCTATGAGTAACAGGCTAGGTTTTCGAGGTTAGCTTTGTTTAAACAACTTAGTTCACGGTTTGAACGACTGTCTTACTCAAAGACTTGTAGCTCTTCTTGGGGAGTACGCAGATTGAGACCCCGAGTGAAAAGCTATACTCTTAAAAATAGCATCAAAGCCGATGCCGAAACGACGAGAATTGTTTCAAATTCGACACAATTCAATCCGAACACTAAGTTGCACGATTTTCAAAATAATAAAAAATCTGAATTTGGTGTGTTGATAAAGTATTACTTTTTAATGGGGAAAAATACCGTTCAATCGCAATCGTTGAGAAATGTTATTCAGACTTTGCTCCATCGAGGCCAATGGTAGACAAGTGGTTTGCTGATTTTAAAGGCAACCGTACAAACACCAATAATTCTAAACGCCCTGGTCGCCAAAATTCGGCAGTTCCAGAAAACATAAAAAATCCCACAAAATAGTTTTGGCCGATCGTAAATTCAAGTTGCTTGAAATAGCTGACATCTTAAAAATATCAGAAGGCAGTGTATTTACCATTTTGCATGAATATTTGTTTACAAGAAAGCACTGTTTTAAATGGGTACCGCGTTTGCTCACATATGATTAAAAATAACAATGCGTTAACGATTTAGAACGCTGTTTGGAGCTGTTTCGACGCAAAAAAGATTTTTTATGGGGTAAGTAACAATGGATGAAACATGGATCTATTACTACAATCCAGAGTCAAATCGGCAGTCAGCTGAGTGGATAGCAAAGGGCGAAAGCCACCCAAAGCGACCAAAAACGCAAATATCAGCTAGTATGGTTTTGGCTTCCGTATTTTGGGATGCGCGTTTTATTCATCGATTACCTTGAGAAACAAAAAACCATCAATAGCAAATATTATATGGCGTTATTGGTGCTTTTAAGAAAGTAATTGTAAAAACATGATTTGAAATGAAGAAGAAAATAGGGCTCTTTTACCAAGTCAACGCACCGTGTTACAAGTCGATTGCAACGATGACAAAATTGCATGAATCGCAATTTGAATTGTTTCCCCGTCCTCCGTATTTTCTGGGTCCCAGCAATTACTACCTGTTTGCAAACTTAAAGGGAATGCTCCAGAGAAAGAGATTTGCCTCCAATGAAAAAGTGATTGCCGTAACTGAAACCTATTTTGAGGCCAAAGATAAATCGTTCTACAAAAAAGGCATCGAAATGTTATAGAAGCGTTGGAATAAATGAATCACTTTTGAAGGAGACCATTTTAAAGAATAAAGTCGAATTTTGCCTAACAATTGTTGCTTTATTAGTCATCCTACGAACTCATTGAATGATGGGTTATATATATGTACATTTTATTGCAGTATTTTTCTGAATACTCTAAAATGTCTTCAATATTAGGTATTTTTATTGACACTTGTAATATTCAGTATTTTGTCTGAAATTGTCGAGTGAGAATTTTAATTTTTTTATATAAATTCTTAGTATTACGTTCAGTAGTTTTTGTATGGATGTTTTAGTAATTTTTTGATTTATTCGTTTATATGTATTCTCTTTTGTTTTCTAATAAGAAAATAAATAAAAATCCATGACTTGCATTTTTTTATTTTGGAGTTTTTCTTTGTATGATTCGATGAGATGTTTTCTTTTTCGCTTTTGCTGAATAGTTGTTCTAATCTAGTGCTTGACTTATTGTCATTTACCGGTTTAATTTTTGTATTTTATTTGTATTTTATTTAATACTCGGCGATTAATAGTTGGCGATCGTTTTCATATTTCATAGTTTTTATGTTGGTTATTAAGAATCTCAGTTTTGCCCGTATAAAACTGTAGTATATTTGATTTCTATCCACTCATCTGGGGATTGCCATACATATAGAAGTCTTATGTGGAATTTTCATTGCACATCTGTATCTTTCTTTCGACGCGTTAGTTTTTATTTTTATATTGGGCTTGGTTTTTACATTTCCTCTATGATTGCATTGAAACGTCTACTTTGTAAAAATCTTTGATCGTGTTATCATCGGTTGCATATTCTGGCACATAAATCTGCAAAGTGTGTGCGTATACTGATTTACAGTTCAGGCCTAATTGTAAAATATTTTCGTTTATTGCATTATATTTGTTAATTTGTAAGGATAGTGCAAAGACTGCTCTTCTTAAACTTTACGACTCACTTTCCAAAATTGCCACGCCTTTTTGTTTGATGTTTTCTTCTTCTTCTTGTGCATCTCCTTTTACTGGAGGTTAACTATTATTAAAGCTATTTCAATCTTGGACACAACTGCTTTGAAGAGTAAGGTAGTCCTCGTATTTTACCATTCACGTAGATTTTTCATCCAGGACGTTTTCCTCCTTTTCACTGATTTCTTTTCTATCTTCCTTTGCATTATCAATTGTAGAAAGCGGTAACTACTTCAACTTTCTTTTCTTAATTTTTGTAATTTCTGTTTCTTTGTCAGCTCGTCTGAGAACTTCAGCATTTATAACTCTTTCTACGCAGGAAAATTTCATTATTCTACGGTATATCCATAACTCAAAAATTTGTAACTTTTTACACAAAAGCTTTGTTAGCATCTAACTTTCCGTTCCATACAGCAAAACAGGGAAGACATAACATTTGGTCATTCTGATTTTCAGTTTTAAGTCTAAACTCGTATTACTTAATAAACTTTTTATTTGAACAAATGCTCCTCTTGCTTATTCTATGTGCGATCTTATTTCCTGTACGTCGTTTCACTGCTTGTTTAACATGCATTCTAGTTATTTATACGATGTTATCGTTTCTAACGGTTTATTGCCTACAGTGCTAGTAAGTTTGAATGTGGACGTGCTCATTATCTGCCATTAGAACTGTATCATTGGCGTACCGTAGATTATTCATCTTTTTCTTCTCCTACTGCAATTCCTTTTTTCGCTTCGTATAAGGCTTCTTAAATATAGCTTCCAGATATATGTTAAATAATAATGGCGACAATATGCAACTCTGCCGCACTCTCCGTTTGATGGGTATATATTCTGTTTCTTGTTTTTCAAGTTTTGCTGCAGTTTTTTGGTTCTAAGAAAATTAGTAATAATTCGAATATCTTTATCACCTAATCAAGTTTGTTTTAGAATTTTCAGAATTTTTGTCTTACCCTATCATAAATTGTTCTAATCTAGAAAGCATAAAAACAAGTCTCTGTTCATGTCTTGGCATTTTTGTACGAAAACTTGAATACCAAACAGCGCCTCTTTGTACCTAGGTTGTTTCGAAAACCAAATTGATTTTCACGCAGCGTTTCTTCACATTTACGATATATTCTTGAATCTATCAATCTTAAAAATATTTTTAGTATGTGACTCATTAAACTTATGGTTCTGTATACACTATATATTTTTGCATTTCTCTTTTTAGGCATTGCAATAAAGGTAGCCATTCTTCTGGGATAATTAGTGTCTGAGTCATATATTGTATTAAATAGATCGCATAGTACGTCAGTCTTTTGGTCATCTAGTTTAATAATTTCCGCTGGTATAGTATCTGAGCCTGTCACTTTACCGGGCTTTGATAATTTTATAGCCTTCACTGTTTCGTCTTATTAAAACTTAGGTCCGGATAACGCTATCCATATTTGGGTGGTCATCTTCAAATAAGCTTTTGATATATTTTTTTCATATATTTAGCTTTTGATTCGTATCCATTACTACATTTTTCGCCAATTAAGTTGCAAACTGTTTTTTTATACATTCCTATGGTTTACTTTATTTTCTTCTAAAGATTAGAGTTATCGTGTTTCTTTTGTAATTATTTCACTACTATGCATCTTGCTGTTAGCCAGCTGTTGTTCTTTCATTTGTTGCAAAACTTCGTCAGTTATCCATATCTGTTTTTAAAGGGTTTTTGGATTTTTGTATTCTTTTAGTATACCTGTTTAATTTGTTTTTATTGATTCCGTTTCTTCTTTACACTTGCCCTTTATGATATTAGATTATCGTCTAGTTGTTGTTTAATTTTTTGCGTTACTTTTTTTTTTAGCTTTATAGTGTCCCATTTACTTGATTCCCTGGACCTTTTAATATTTCTTACTTTTCTTTTGAATATTTCTTATGAATGGTTGTAATCGGAGTTTGAGTCTGCTCCTGCATAAGTTTTTATTGATGATATAGTTTTTCTAATGTTTTTTCTTTGCTATCCTGTGAGGATGTCTAGGTCTACAATCTTTGTGGTGGTAACTCATAGAACGTGTTCTGTGTTACAAAATTCTCTTCCTGACAAAATTCTAGTAGTCTGGCTGCCCGTTTGTTTTTTTCGCCTAAGCCGAAATCGGCTACAATGTCTTCTTATCTGCCTTTTCGAATCTTCGAGTTGAAACTTTTTAGCATAATATTTAATTCCTGTCTTTTTGTTAGCCTAAGCGCTTGTGTCAGTTGACGATAGAATTGGTTTATTTATACATATAAAAGAGAAAGCCTCACTGACTGACTGACTGATTCATCAACGCCCAACCTGAACCACCGAACCTACAACTTTTGATACTTTAGGGTTTTATTCTCTGTATGACGTAGGGACGTCAAGGATTTTTTGAAATTTGCCCTTCTAAGGGGTCTAATGGGGGTCTTTTTCAAAAACGGGAATTTTTGATCTGACTCTCACAGGGGCTAAACTGAGGGTCAAAAGTTAAGCTTCTATTTCTGTCATTTCTGACATTTGTCACGCCAACTAAGGACCACAAGTCAAGTCCAGGCGCCAAAAATCAGCCTTATCGGAAAATCTTGAGACCAGTTTGACCGGAAGTGGCCGCAACGTTTTTGGTTCCGGCCACTAAATTTTGGTGCGATTCACTTAAAAAAATAGATAGCAGTATCTGGGTTTGTTGTAACCTTCTAAGTCGTGACAGGTCATCTCTTGACTCTTATAATTATTTAATTTCTTTAAACAGAGGGACATTCTCCACCTATATACTTATTAATCGTATTTGGAAGGAAAATCTATAGTTAAAATTAGAGAACCCGTATTTCAGGAAATTTATTAATTGCGGGTGTATGCTATTAAGGGGTGCACTTCTTTAAATGAAAACACATTCCCGCAAGATTAGGCGGGGAAGGGGAGCCGAAGGCGACCGAGCTGGCTAGTGTTTTCATAATCTTGTTCTTTGTTTGCATTAGTCGCAGGAGCATATATTTGTATTAAATTTGTTTTAACTGGTTTTGTGTTTATTTGTAGCATTAGTATTCTGTTCGAAATGGGTCCAAATCTGTGTAATATTTTAGTTATTATTATCCAACTCCGTTTATGTGCTCGTTATTGTTAGTTTTTAAATAGTAGACTACATGGTTGTCGTGTATAAAGGTGCCAGAGTCTGGCCATCTCATTTTGCTTACGCCCATTATGTCAACATTTAATCTATTCATTTCCTGATTTGTGTTATTTCATTTCCCTTTATATATATACTTTTAACGTTCCAAGTACCTAGTCAATATCTGTTTTTCTTTCTATTTGTATTACGAGGTGTTTAGTGTTTTGGTGTGGTTTGTAATATGTTTTCGTGTCTTTTGCATCTAATGTTCTAAAATATCTTAATCTATCTAATTTATAATTTTCTGTTAGCAGAATTGTGTAGCGTAAGAGTTTTTTTTAATATTTTATACTAACCTACTTGTAATATCCTTCCATGTTAAGTTTTTATTTTTGAAAACATTATGTATTTATCTAAAGATTTGACTGCTGTCGAGACCTTTTTTCCTAAAAATACGATTTTGATCTAAATATATTATATGAAGTCCAGCGATTGACTTTTTTGAAAATAATTAATAAAAAGTAAAGTGGTTTCTATTTGCCATCTCCGATTTGATAGAATTTAGGAGCGTAAAGGTATATGCTTTAAATGGATTAATGTTAGTTTAAGGTTAAGCAAGATTAAGGAAATGAAGAAATCAAGAGCTCGCATGGGCAGCATTGCTAGTTCTGAAATTTTCTTCTATCGAGATCACAAAAAAGATACCTACTGCTACTACAGCAATATTTGCTACTCTACTACCTAAAACTTTAACCAAATTTTGTAAGAAACTTACGACGAGCTTCACAATGAATAAATATGTATAATTTTTAACATTTCTTGCTTAAAATTTGGCAACAATAACTAAAATGTTATTTGTCTAAAATAAGTCGATGAAATATTACAAATGTTTTAAATGGTCGTTTAAATAGAGACTACGTTGATATTTTTAATTTAAACAACGTGGAAGTTTCCGTGACGTTAGAAAATTAGACGAATTTTGTCCCTTGATGGTTTGAAAAACTTTGTCAAAAATGTTTTCTCTAATTTGACAATAGCTTTGCAAAAAATAATTAAAATAATGGCGAAATAGCACAAGTCAGAAATTTCAATAACGACCCTTCTAACTAGCTTCTTTATGATGTCCTAGGGAATACTTGGAGTCCAGTTGCGTTACGTTAATTAACTAGTTTTTGTTGTATTACCTTAAAGTGACTCCGCCGTTATTATTCGCATAGAACTGTCAAAAGACCAGCTTTATTGTAAGCGAAGCTCATGGCTAATGCTAAAATAATTTATTTTCAATGACTGCGGTATTAAGAACAACAATAAGAGTAAATTAAGTTTAGTTTGCTTCTTCGCATTTCGGATTAAACACTTTCGTCGTTTATTATTGAGCAGAAGATCTCCACGCGTAAGCTGAGAGTTTAGGACTTAACAAAAGGTACAAGCAGATTACATTTTATCGTGCGCCTTTGTGAGTATTTGCTCAACAAGCTTTGCTGCTGTAACGCACGTCAAACACCTCTTTTGTTGCTTTACATTATATATCTCGTTAATGCAAGCAAATTCAAAGATTAAAATGTCTACGTTCATACCTTTATTTATAAATTTTAAAATTTTTAATGGTTTAGACTTTTTGCAAAAGTGTTTTCGAAGGCACAAAAATATTATAAATATGAGATTGAATAGTGTTGTAATCAGGACCATTTAGAGGGTTCTAATTAACTGTGTTGTGTGAGGAAAACTGATTTACGAGGTAGATTAACAAAAGCTTATCGAACACATTACGCACAAATTACACGAGTGACAGAATGAAGGCTAAGTTAAACAAGGGCGAACGCCTAGTATAATTGATATGAAGGGTAAGTTGCTCAAAGTACGGTCACTTTGCCAACAAGAGGTATTTATAAATTTAATAAATAAATAAATAATAAATTAAACATAATTAGATTACGCATTAAAGTTAAAAGAAAATTATGGTAAAACAGTGAGAGGGGGTAGAAAATCCGAATGCGACGATAATATCTCAGAGTAGAGAATAATACTACTGAAGTTACATATACAGGGTTGCATCCAGAAGTAGTAGGACTGTTTTTTTTCCGGAGCAATGGAGGGGGGTCTGCAAAGCATGATGTTATGGAGGAGAGCCTTGGGAACAGGTTTCGACCTGCGGCAGTCGCCTGCGTGCGTTAGTTGAGTGTGGACCACTGTTTTAGTGACCTCCTGCTGTGATGCCTCGTCGTCAGTTGCTATGGAGCGAAATTTAGAGCAGCGGTTCGCCATCAAGTTTTGCTACAAACTTGGAAAATCAGCGACCGAAACCAAGAACATGCTTACGCAGGCCTACAAGAAGGAAACCATGAGCCGTTCCTCGATATTTGAGTGGCACAAGTTGTTTCGGGAGGGGAGGGAGCTCGTCGAGGACGACCAACGCACCGGGCGTCCGTCAACCTCGCGAACGGACGACGATGTGCTGAAAGTTAACTTTTGAACTCTGACCGACGGTTGGGCATTAAATTAATTAGTGATGAGCTGAATCTTTAGTACGGGACAGTCCAACGTATCATCACAGAGGATTTGTCGATGAGAAAAGTGCCACGGTGCGTGGATTTTGAGGGATCTCCTGGCCAAATTCGGCGTTTCCACGTTGACTCACTACCCCCCCCCCCCCCCCTACAGCCCTGATGTGGCACACCGGACTTATTCCTGTTCCCCCGGATCAAGAGGCAGCTCAAGGGGCATCGTTTCAACTCGGTGGAAGCAGTCCAAGCGGCAACGACGAGGGCGCTGAACAGCATCCCGGGGGACGACTTCCAGAAGGCTTTCGCGACCTGGAAGGCTCGCTACCAGAAGTGTGTGGATGCCCAAAAATCAGTCCTACTACTTTTGGATACCACCTTGTACACTGCTTAAAAAAATTGTTACAAATTACAGTATAGAGCAGTTAATTCAGACAAATATCTAATAGAATTGAATGAGATATAACCACATTGACTTAATTACCTCGGCTATACTTTTATAAAAAAGATGCAATATAACATTATTTATTTGTTACAAAGGTACGATTAGTAACAGAAAATAAAATTAATAAATAAATATCAAAATCCGCAAAGGAAAAAATAGGGAGGAATATAAAAAAGCATAAAATCAAGTATACAGCAAAATTAGTATCAAAAAAATAAAAATGCTGAAAGAAGATAACATTTTATGGTACATTTAAAAAAAAAAAAAAATTATTAAAAATTCTAGAGAGACCCTAAAAAAATTAAAAAACTTAACAAAGCTCTGCTGATTGTTAAACGAAGATGTCAAAATAGATAATAAACACAAAAAAGTACAAAGTGGGAATGCCTTAAATAATTAAAGTTAATTATATACACAAGACTTGAAATAATAAATATCAAAGAAAATATAACATCTAAAAGGACAACAAAAACACGTTTTTTTTTTAAAATTACATAAATACATCTAGAAAGAGAATGCTTTTAACATTTCTACTTAAACTAGGATCATTTTTGAATGAACAAAGTTAATGTTAAAGTTAATAGTTGAGTATGAGTATTAATATAATTATTAGAGACCGGATATTAAATAAAATTAAAAACATAAAAAAGGCAAAAAAGGTAAAAATAAGTAAAAAAAGAATAAATAAATTTTGCACATTTATTTTCAATTTTGTTATATACAATTCACATTATATAAATAATTCATTATATATATTGACAGATTCCCAAGCACAAATTAACAATTGTTCTAAATTTTCTGAGTCAAAAAAAAAAAAAACGATAGACATTTTAATACATACAAAAATTAGGTATATAAATTATACAAAACATAAATAACAGCAAAAAAAATTACATGTATTAAGTTAAATTTAAAGAACCCGACTTTCTTCTTTCTTAGTAATTTTAGCAATTAGTACATTATTTAAATTACCTAGGATAATTACAAAACAACTTTTCAATCTTCGTGGTTAAGTTTTAGTTCAATTTACAACATAACCGATGTTCCAGAACTCGACTTTCTTCTTTCTTAGTAATTTTAACTAGACATTGTTTAAATACCAGGATAATACTAAAACCTTCTAGTCTAATTGTTAAGAGCTAGTAGTGGTATTTGAACTATGGATTTTCAGAGTAGTAGCAAGTATTCATATGTGTTAATAGAGGAGATAATCTTGAATTATTATTTTTGATAGATCTAAGAAGATTTTTAGATTGCCATCTGATTGACGAATAGTTTTTTGGCAATTTATACTTTTTTGCCATTATATTGTTACTGAAATAAAACAATCTACATTGTTTTATCATAAACGTTCTTAGCTGTAGCTTTCTATTCAGCTTAAAATTTTCAGTTGTCCTAAAAAAATGTTTACTCTGTTTTTAAAGATATATCCAGTTAAAAATCCATCTATTAATTCCTAGAGTAGCTTCAAATTTGTATTCCTATTACAGAGAGTACGAGTATATCTTATTTTTGGTCGTATTTGAGTGACACTGTTAGTATAATAGTAGAATATTTATATAAAACATCTAATTAGAATGGCGCTTTAAGTTTGTTTAGATATATTCCTTTCACAATGCATTTAACAATTTAGGTATTTTGTCAAATAAATAGGCCAGTTGGTGGCTTTACAAGTAAATGTGTTTTTAGTAGTTCTCTGCCTTCTGTGGTTGTAATTATAGTTACCTAAAAAGAAATATAGTTCTCTGTGGAGTTCTCTTGTGGAGGTTAACAGATCATACAAATCTTCACTGCCTAATAATGTAGCTTGGAAATGTTGCAGACCGTAGTCAGAAAGTTTGAAATGTTTTATTGAGCCTCTAAAAGCAATATCTGTACTACCATAATGTGTTGTGCGGCATAAACCTATGACTGTTTAATAAGTTTGATCTGGATGTCACCGAATTATATATATGGATTAATTTAAAATGCTTTATATGGGTTTATGGCTACAAGTTTATGATTTTCAAGCTACTGGTACTCCAAACAACTAACTTAGAATATTGGGCCATTATTAATTTTAGAAACGATGGCATTTAATGGCTTTTATATGGTTCCCATTTGTTCCAATTAAGGTTTTTGGTTTATATTTTAGTCATTTTATATTATTGAATCTATTTAGAAGTGTTTTTTGCTGGATTTGTAGATTCACTAACAACACTTTTCACATGAATAAAATAACTCGATTAAGCATATTATGGTTAGCGCGATCGTGCTACTTAAATTATTTATTTGTTCTTTCGGGATAAAAATATTTTGTATTGTAATTTTCTGTAGACTAGCCAATTCTTGTAGTTTGCAGCTAATGCAATTGACAAAATTACATTGTTTTTGCGTTGAAATTAAGACGTTGCATGACTTGAATTTCTGTTGCAAAAATATTTGTATGGAAAAAGCAAGATTTTCTTTCACCAATTATGTATGAAACCACCATTAAACCAATTTGGATTAATTCTAGTGTAGACATCTTAAGACCATTTCGATTGCAAATTTTTATACCTGTGATAGATGTACCGTAATACGTCTCTCATAAGATAAAACATCAAAATCAATCAATTTTTGTAGCGGAGCGAATGACTCGTAAAAATATTTCCTAAACGGTCATTTTAATGGTCTTAGAGTCGGTCGGCGCAGACCGCAATTATCTCGTGCGTTTTGTTTTTACCTGCCAAAATTATAAGAAATATTTTCCTTCATTGTTTCCAAGATGAAGTTTCGACCCTTACCTTTAACCGATTTACAAACGACAAAAACAACAATGAGCATTCAGCTACTGCAACATCCATATACCTGCACCAGGGTAGATTGCGGTGAGCCGTAGTCAGGTGCACGTCTGCCTACTTAAGTTAGTCGCTAAGTATTTTTGGCTTGCCTGCCATGGTATCGCGTACATTAAAATATACGTTTCATACATCGATTGTGGTTATATTTATAATTTACCACCTAAACCTCTACAAATTCACTCTTACGAGACATTTAATGAAGGAGAACATTTAAAAACCGCGATTCGAACGTTTTAAATTCTCCAACCTATCAGCAAGTTTTGAGTAACGTGCGCAGATTGTATTTAGGTTTAAAAATATATTTTAATTTAAGGTATTGTCAAATTCTGATAAAAATTGTAACTGTGGGGATTGATAAATTTAAATTAATATAAAATGTTAAACATTTAGCGCAGTTATGCCTTTTGATCACATTAATTAAATATAGTTTTGTGTTTTTAATACTTGTAACATTCATTAACTCTTGATAGAGTAGTTTTTGCATATAAGAGCTGGTGTAGTTTTAGATCCTCAGAGCAAATGCGTTTCCGTTTGGTTAAAACAAATAAATGCAGGTAAGCTTGCTCTCGATATGGTTCTAAAGGATGCACCGAGACCGCAATCGCAGACACTCACGTTAAAATTACTGCGCTCACGCGTTTATTCTATCCGAACAGTGCTATCCTAAAAATTTAATCCAATAAATGTGTTTAGATGTAGCCCCTTTTACAATCACTGTATTCTTAGCTCGGCGTTATTTTTTATTTTGTATTTACGGCATTGAAAGGCGGGCTTTTTAGTAAAACAATATTATTGTAGGTCTGAGCGTAAAATAGCTTATTGTAGTTATACGTCTAAAAACTTTGAAAAATATATACCTACCTGCTATATTAAAACTCTTTAATATTAATTTCGATTCTAGGCTCTTTTTACTTATTACTAAGTCATGTTTTTTTGAATAATAAGTTTCTTTTATTTGCGATTTATTGTTTTTATGACAACTATCACCATATTTAGATTGTATATTTTTATATTCGTGCTTTTAGCGCTTTTATTTTTATTATTTATAGATGCCTTTATGTTTTATTTGAGTGTAAAGTTTTATAACAAAACCAAGGACCATAAAAAGAATGCGTTAGAAGTTCCAGTCTTTTATGTAAAAAGAAGGAATATTACGTAAAATTTGATAGTGCTTTCAGACAATTTAAATTTACATAAAACATTGATTTTATGAAAAAACTGCGAGATTCTGCTTTCATTATTAATAATAGAAAATCATTTAAAATTATTATTACAGTTTCTAAATTTTCCAGACGTGCTATGATAAAATATTAATAAAACAGTAAATATAAGAAACTGGAATTTTATTCAGCGTGAGCAGGCAAAATTTAGAAAATTACAATTTTATTTTGTAATACCTAGGTGTTTGTTCTGTAAATGCACCAGACCGTGTATATATCTGCTGTTAACGTTTATTTCAACATAATCCATGTGTGTTTATTAACATCGATGAAATTACCGAAATAGTCTAAGAGAAAGAAATTTAAGGCGCTGACTGACAGTATATGGTTGGACGAGTAAAAACAAAAATTACTACCAAAAAATTTAACGGCGAAAGAGCGGTTTCATATTGTTTACAATTTTATAAATTGAAGGTCTTCAAATTGTTAATATTTTTTATGCAACAGATGCAAAATCCGGCAGGATGATCTGCGGTTTCTCAATTTACCGTCGCGCCTAATATATTGGTAGAGCACAAGGCATGCGTTTTAATGTCCATCTTGGCTTAAAGTAGTGAACACCGTGCGTTTGTGTTGGAGACTTATTTTTAAAGCTGATACTGTAGTGCTCCTTAGTAACTAAACTGATTTCCATTTATAGGGTTGCGTTAATAAGTAGAATTTTTGTTATTGAACCCCACAAAATCCTTTACAACTCTATGAGCAATTTCTCCACAGTCACTGTGTAACTATTTGGCATTTTGTTACGGAATTTGGCATAATAGAATCGTATTTTTTTCCAGGAAGTAGGACGCGCGAAAACTCAAAATTTTTGGAATCCAGACCCAATACACATGGAAATGCATACTGTGGTTTCAACAAGATGGCGCTACCGCACCCACGGCGAGAATTTTACAGAAGTTTAGGGACAGATGTTTCCAGGCCCCCTCATGTTATAACATGGTGACATCTCATGGGCGGCTAAGTTAGAAAACCATTCCCTTGCGATTTATTTTTGTGGAGATACCTGAATGTTGGTGTTTTTCAACGCAGATCGCAAACTGTTGAGGAATTAGAATGCTATTTATAATGCGATCTCAGCAGTATCGGTGAAAATAATTCGGCTAACTATGCAGAACTTCAAAGTGAGACTATAGGAGTGCATCGCTTGGGCGAGCAAACATTTGGACGATATCATTCTCAAAACTGCGTATGGCTAATGGCAAGCATTGTTCTATGTGATGGTACTTACAATAAAACACTAAGGGGTTAGCCTGGTTTAGTGTACGAAAAACATGTTTTGTGCTAATTTTTGTTATAAAACTACAGGTGAAATAGTTTTAAAATTATTTAGTGACCATAATATGAATTAAAAAATAATTTTCTTTTTCTCAAAATATGACTTTGAATCCAGATTATACGCTTATAGCACAACTACACCTATTTTCAAACGTTTATTTTGTTTAATCAGAAAAAAAAAAAAAAGTTGTAAAGTATGTAAGTGTTTTTTTTGAGGAAACCAAAACGATTAGAAAAAATCTGGTGTAAACATCACACGACTTTTCTTATCATATTGTTTAGGCAATTCTGGCAAAAATCCTGGGCTTCAATTTTTTACGAGTTTTTATTTTACCAAATTTTACTTTAATTTCATGTTTATCTAGTGATAACAAATCATTTTTGTTCTCATGAATTTTTTGTATCTTCAACCGTTTAGATTTTTGACCTTGCGGCCAAACGGCTTGGCCGATTTTTACCAAAAGTTTCACACTGCGTCCCCTACCTACAATTAACTTGAATACTAAATTTCAAGTCTCTAGCTCTTACGGTTCTCGAGATATCCTGTTTACTGAGAGACCGACAGACAGACACACACACACGAACCAATGGCCCAAACCAACTTTTTTGGTGTTCTGAGGCTATATTTCGTCCAGAAATGTGAAAAACTGGGTAGATCAAATTTCCGCCGATTACATATAAAATTTTCAAAATTAGAACATTCTGTAGAGAGATACAATTTTCCAATTTATCCAAGAATGTATATTGTTTTCTTTGCTTATGTTCAAAACTAAATTGATCCGTTAATTAGTTTTGAGTAATCCTGCACACTAATGCGGAATGTTTTTCAAGTTTTCAATAAGTGCAAATTGAAGAAAAAATTTAAATTCTGACTTACATTTTGTTATCTTTCAATTGGCTATTTTGGGACTATACAAGATGCCTTCAGTTTTGTTAAAAATTAATTCTCTTTTAATCGTTCTTGTTTTCGAACAGCCCGATACTCTTTGCTAGTATCCAAACTTTGACGCTCCTGCCTCTTTGCGCAATCCTTGTTTATTTAGTTGACAAAAGATCGACGTTGAGTCCCAACCATGATGTTCGTTTTTTGTATAATGCGTAAAATAACCGCGCATCCTTTGTTGAATACTCTTGAAGTGTTACCATTATTTTTTAAAGGTGTTTTGGAGTGCTTTTGAGCTGTCATTAGCATTCTTTTCAGTAAATTTCTTTTAGACAGATCTTTCTATAATGGTGAAACATTCTTAGCAGCGTCGATATGTTGTAAAGCCAGATTGTTATAGTTCATTCATCAAGTATGTGCGGAACGTTATTTTCAATGGGTTGATAGTCTGACTTAAAATTAGTATTTCGGAAAAAGCTACTCAAGGATATATTCTACACACATTAAAGGGTGGTTTAAGCAAAAGTTTTTGAGTGTTTTAAAAGTTTTGGATTAGGCTACCTCTTATTAACAGTATTAATTTTTATTGCTATTTTGAAAGAGGGAGATTATTCTGTAAGAACATGTATTTATTGCCCGAACAGTGATAAAACAATTCTAAATCAATTCTGTGATCACAAAACCTCTGATTCAGTATTTGAGGTGTATGTTTTTCTCAACTCTTTGTGGAATTCTTCCAAATTTTTGCTTGCACATGTATTTATGATTTCTGTTTATATTAGAAAATACTAGTCTATTAAATTAATTAATAGAAACTATCCATCGATTGTATAATACTAATAGTCAGCTTAAAAAAAAATTTTTTAGAATAAAAATTTTTAAACCCAGTTAAACAATTATTTATATTTGAGATTTTTTAAAAGCTACACTAATAAATTTTTAATACAAAATAAATTGTTGTGATTTAAAGGTTTTGATGTATTTATTCGGGTGCCGTTTATTGTTGTGTATGGATTTATAACATAAAAGAGATATATGCACCTTTGTGCTTACAAACATCAGGGGTAGCTATAAAAAAAGGCAGTTAACGTTTCAGAAAATAAATACCACTATCCGTTTTATTTCAAGTATAATTATTAAAAATTAGGACACTAAAAACCAATAAAACTTTTGAAACTGTGTTGATAATGTTCAAATACTGAACTTGTCTTATAAAATTACATAAATCATGTTTGTAAAATTTTTATGTTAAAATAATACGAGTTGTTTTCAAGTTCTAAGGTCTCCCAATTTTTTCTCAGCAGTGAGAGTAAGTAAAAAGAAACGGTTTATAAATTTGTAATATAGATAACAACACCATAAAATGTACACAGGCTGAATTACCGCCATTGCAGTGAGTGTTGTTTTGTATGTTCTAAACAGTAACGTTTAATGTTCAAGAACAATGTGTAATCATTTGTTGTCTCTTCTTGAGTAGTGAAATTCTCACAGAAATTCATCGCAAATTTAATGAGACATGCGGTGAAGGCGTTATAGATGTTAAAAATGCGTATTGATAGATGCGAAATTTTAATGAAAATCGAGAGTTGCGTGAGAACCGAATCGCCTCGGTCACGAACCAGCCGGACCGAAACCATGATTGCGCGAGTGGAGCAAGTTGTTATGGAAGACCGTCTGTTAGGTGTGCTTGGTAACTTTCTTAAACTTGGAACTTCCGTAGGATCTGTAAAGTCCATTTATGATGTCCTAAAAATGTAAAAAGTTTCATCAAGGTGGGCCCCACGAATGCTGACCGACGAACACAAAGCTGCGCGCGGGGCAATGTCTCGGTACATGTTGGAACGTAATGCCGCTATGAATTTTCGACCGTGGTCGTTCATTTTTTAAATGGCTGCTGTTGTATCAGTGATTTTTCAGTGGGCAAAGCACACCCCCTAGAGAAGTGTTTTCAGCAACCATGGAATCATGCCGACGATGTTGTGAAAAATGTGTACGTCTAGACAGAAATTAAGTTGAAAAGTAACGAAAGTTTTAACTCTTGGATAAGTACTTCTTCAGAAAAAAATTATAGTTCTTAAAATTTGAACGCATCTTAATTTATTCCTAGGAGAATGGGGAAATATAGTGTGCGTAGTATATTTTTGTTATATGTAAGATATTCGAATTACACTTTTAAATGCAATAGATTTCCTCGTTATACTTATTAAACGGATAGACTAATATTGCCAAGTAATATAGAAATTTAAGAAAAGGTGTTTTTGACTACAATGTCATTATCACTACAAAAATTTATTTTACTTTTGCTAACACTAATGTGTTAAGAAATGATGGATATTACATCAGCAATAAGAAACAAATTTAAACAAAACGTTTTGGGTAACCCTTGTAAACAAAGACGTTTTTGAACCCGTTTTTGAAAATTTCTCTACTGGATTAAATTAATTTCTTTTTATTGCTGGTAAAATTACAAAAGCACATAAAAAATATGTAAATTATGTCTTTTGACCTGATTTTACCAACAACAATTGTTCAATAAACGTGGTTAAACAAATGTTAATCTCGCTTCAAAAAACGTCTTATTATAAGTAAAGTAGATTCTTTTATTATTTTTAGCAAGTCCTGCCAAGACTTTTTTAAAAAGCTAGATGTTGAGAATATTATAAAAAAGTAAGAAGTTTAGTTTAACAAAAATTGATAAAATAAACTTGTAGACTGTTTTATGACTATAAAAAATAAAGCAAATTTTTGAAACATCCAATACTCAGGTATATTAACAAAGTACAAAAGACAAAATGTGTAAATTAGAATTTTTATATATGGTGGAGTTACGTTAAGGATTGTAGTTAAAATTGTAAGTATTAAACAAAACTTCTATGTGCAGTATATAGAATCAGAAAACTAAAAAACTATTGAAATGAATTAAAAGTAGGTAAATATAGCAGAATAATCAATTAAATATAATACAGGATTATTATCTTCCTAAAATTTGTAAGATTAACATATATATTTAAAATTGATTTCTTGAACCAGATCTTATGAAAAATAGTGGATAGCTAGAGTTCGTTACTTACAGAAAAGACTAAACCAAACAGAAATAAATTCTAAAAAAGTAAAAAAAATAATAACAAATCGAATGATTCTTTAATGTACGTGGGTTGCGCAATATCTATTGTGAAAAACTAAGAAAAATAAATGTTTAATGTTAAAAGCTTTTTTATTGTTTTTAAAATATTTTCCCAAACGGACAATACATTGTTGCATACGCTAAAACCAATTTTCATAGTATTTTCTCCATAGCGAATCAGGTATCTCTGAAACATAGATTTTGAACGCATCAACTGCCCCTTTCGGCGTCGAAAGTCGTTGTCGACGCAGTTTGTTCTTTACTTGTGGGAACAAAAAGAAATTGTTATAGAACCAAGTCAGGACTGTACGGCAGATGACCTATCAATTTAACCTTTTAGTGCTCAAAAAGCCAGTTGTTTGTATTGAAGTATGTGAGCTAGTATTGCTATGGTAGAGAATGATCCGGTATCGCATTGGTTTTTCTTATTTCTCCGAAGACTTCTAGAAAACAAATAGTTATGTACTATTTAGAATGGACAGTTCTACGATATTTCAAAACCAAGGTTGCGACATGTCTAGTTCTTAAAAAAAACAGGCGATTATTTGCTTTGAAGTGCTTCGAACGAGAACAACTTTTGTTGGGGTTGGCTCATCTTGGAAGACCCATACAGTCTGTTTACTTTCGGGTTTATTTCTTTCGCCCAATCCACACGAGCTCTTTTTAAGGCGGTGGTTAACTTATGTGGGATCCAACGCGCACACAGCTTTTTCAAGGTTAAATATTTATGCTATATCAAATGTATACCTAGGAATGTCTGAATTTCACGATAAGTTACATGACAGTTTTGCTTTATCAGTTCGGGCACGACATCGATGTTTGGTGACACCACAGCCAATTTTGGACGGCCTTCTTTAAATTCATCCGCCAGCGAACGATATGCAGTGGCTCTATGTGGGGCTTTATCACCAAAAGTCGAAGTGAGTTGATCGACGCACTGTTGTTGAGATAATCTACGTCGAAAGTCGTAAAAAATCATCGCACAAAAATGTTCACGAGATTTTTCCATTTTTTCGATTCGAGACAATTTTTCACTTAATGACAACAAAACACACACAGGGTTGTCAGTTTGCAATTAATATCGTGCAGCCCACGTATAAGTAAAGTTGCTGGTAAAGCAAGGGATGTAGATTTAAGGTTAAACGTGAGTTAGTAGGCACAAAGGCCCATTGGCAATTGTAGAAGTGTGAAATAAAAAAGATATATTCAAAATACTTCTACTTCCTCCAAGATTACTAGTTAAAAATTAAATTCTATGTTCATTTTACAGAAAAATTATTCAAATATTATGTGTTTCTTGATAGTTATCGTCTATCAACAAAAAATTATAAGATACGATCCTTCACCTAGATAGAGGTAAGTTATTCCAAGCCTTCAAATAGGGTCGGGGAAATGTGTGTATCATTTTGTTCCTCTCATACATGATTCATAATTATTAAAACGGTTACGGATGTATTTATATTATTTTTTTATTATTGTCAAATCCATCTTAAGTCTGATTTTTTATTTGGTTACGTTATTTTACATTTATTATTTTTTATAATTAGGCGTTTGTATTGCAAAGCTATTTATTTATTCTACTTATAGGTTATACAGATTAACAATGCTATTTATATACACAATACATACAACTATTGACGTAAGGGTCATACTATTTATGTCAACACAGCTTCCATACTTGGATACGCTCACTGGCGTCACTTCAAACTCAGAATGCTTGCAGCCAGATCGGCGTGCTATACTTAAGCCTATTCGGTGACACTCCATAAAAAGTCGCTAACTATCGAGGCGCGGCATTATTACCATCTGGAATATTCGCGAACACGTGTGCGCCAGCGGCATTACTGGAAGTGTCGGGTGCCGAGCATGACAGAATGCAGATGTCTGTCAGATGGTGATCGTATTGAAATGCGGTGTCCCAGCGTAAATATTTGTCGGAATATATAGATGGTTTTGGAGGTGATCTATTATAGTTTGCTATATTTAAACAAATTTTAAATAAGTATGTTCAACTTAAAGAGGATCCAAGGCTGAACAATTTGGTTGTTCAATGTGTGAATTGTAAAACAATCTTCATGAAGGTGGAAACACTTTAGAATATGCTGAGTTATCTTTTACAAGATAGAAATAGATATAAAATGAGCGTTATATGCCTATTAGCATACAAAATAACAAAAGCAGTCTAACATATAAATAATTTTGATTTGCAGTCTTTGCAAATGTGGCAGTTATGATATCAACTTATCAGTGATGTCATTTTTTACTTCTATAAAGGCTTAACCACCGAGAAATATTATTACAATGGGTTTAGAAAGTTTAAAAATATCATTATTATAAAACGGCTTAAAATGTTGTAACGCATAAAAAATTATAACCATGAAAGCATTGTACTTATAAAATGTCAGTTCAATCTATTACTTTATCTTTCATGTTCGCTAGAATTAATACTTTTCAACATTTTTCTGTTATTGGAGTCGAAGAAACATCTGCGTGGTCTCCATCGCGCTGTGCCTTTTATTTTCCAGACGTGACTATTTTTCAACATTCTGTTTGATGTGGTCTTCTTACTTTTTTATGCTTAATAGGGTATTTACTAAATTTTTAATATTTTCATAAAAAATATTAAAATTGACTTTAGAAAAAATAATAGATGGTTCTCTGCTTTACTGTCAACTGGATTTTTATTCATCATTTATACTATTTGTAACCAACTTGTTTTCGTTATTTTGCTAGATTTCAGCAGTCTGCTTTCTTTCTACAAAAATCATATAGCAACATATTGTTAAAATTTTTATGTTTATACATTAAATCAAAGCATGAAATCCAAAAAAGTTAAAAATTGTCTGCACCTTTAAATAATTCAAATTTTATCTATAAAGCCTTATAAAATTTTACAGATAAATTGCCTTACTTTTTTACTTTCCTTATCTTAAAATAAGAAAAGTAATGTAATCGGCGGAAATTTACTTACCCAGTTTTTCACATTTCTGGACGAATTATGGCCTCAGGACACCAAAAAAGTTGGTTTGGGCCATTGGTTCGTGTGTGTGTGTGTCTGTCGGTCTGTCAGTAAACAGGATATCTCGAGAACCGTAAGAGCTAGAGACTTGAAATTTGGTATGCAAGTTACTTGTAGGTAGTGGATGCAGTGCGAAGCTTTTGGTAAAAATCGGCCAAGCTGTTTGGTCGCAAGGTCGCAAAATCGGTCGGAAAGCGGTCGCGAATCTAAACGGTTGAAGATACAAAAAATTTATGAGAATAAAAATGATTTGTTATCACCAGATAAACATGGATTTAAAATAAAAGTTGGTAAAATAGGAGCCCGAAAAAAAATTGAAGCTCAGGATTTTTAATATACCGGGTGTTCATAAAATGTTTCGCGAAATTTATATTACCGGAGAGATCAGACCGAGACGAATAAAAAATTACAATGAAATTTTTTAATCCGAGGTCAAATAAATAAGTTATAGCCGATTAAAAATTAATTAAACGGACTAATCACAGGCGCTCGGAGAGCTTGCCCGCTAGGAGCGAGCACGCAGGCGATAATGGGGAAGGTCGTGCGACCGAGCTCGCACGGTTACCTTCAGTGACGTAGCAAAATTTTAAGTACGAGTCAATTATTGTCTTGTACATTTATTTTAATCAGCTTTCGAGTGTTGGACTCGCACCTCGCCCTTTTTTATTAAAATAACAAGTTCCGAGACGAGAACAGCGCAGGGCCGAGACGATGGACCCGGTATAATATATAATAATAGGATAAGGAAAGTCGTGTGATGTTCACACCAGATTTTTATATTCATTCTACATGAATTTTGACACATGAAAGTTTGTTTACACAAACAAGAAGCTTAAAATTGGCAGTACATTGTACAGAAAACATGATGTTGACATAAGCACATGCACGTAAGCTGCATGTTTGTGTCTGTCTACTGCTCTCGGCCGCCGCGATAAGGTTTTGCTCAATAAAGTAGGTTGAGTTTATACAGTATAATATACTTTTCTATACAATGTGTTTATTTGTATTTTAGTTGCAATAAACTTGCAAAGATTCATTTAAGGTTATTTAGTTTTATTATTATAATTAATCTGTGACTAAATCACGTAAATACTTTAGAGTTTAACATAAATAAATGTATTTGTAAATTAAGAGTTTCCATAAAATTCTATTTGCTAGATTTTCATGTTTAACTTAATTTTTCTTAAATTTTTCTGTTTTTATTATCAACGAACTTAAAAAGTTCGTTACTGAATTCTATATGTCTGTCTGTCTGTCGGTCGGTCTGTCGGTCCGTCACATAATTTGAGATTTTTAAAATTTGAAAATGGATTCTCATACGAAATTTTACGCTGATTTCGAATTCGAAATTAAAAAATTTCTATCTCGAATAGTTTTCGAGATATTCGACTTCGAATTTCGGGAAAATTTTCTACATTACGATTTTAAATGTGATTCTTATAGGAAATTTTACGCTGAATTCGAATAATTTTCGAGATATTCGATTTCGAATTTTTATGTTCGTTCTGGGATTGCTTACAGAGCAATGTCTTCGCCGGCCCCATGTTTTTTATTCTTAAATACAAGGGTGCCTATAAAAATCTTGTTTTCTTGGCGATTGTTTTATTAATAAGGATTTTCTTTTTATTCGGGTGCCTATCCAGATGTTGGCTATAATGTTGGCTAATCTGACTTTATTTACAGCTGCTCGGAATAGTTCAATGGTTGTCATGGAGAACCAGCTCTTTAAATTTTTCCCACTCGAGTGAAAGTAGCCTTCGACATTAAAAAATATTTTTGCAAAATGTTCGTCTGCTGCCAGTCTCTCCAGAACCTATTCAGTAAATCTCCCCCGTTTTCCATTTTTAACATTAACAGGCCTAATTTTTTTCCTTAGTTGAATTTTACACGCGTGTTATGCAAAATTCGATGTAACGAAATTGCCGGAATGTCCAACTGATGGAAACGTCCGCAAATTGATTTTCGCAAACTGACTCACATTGACACTGTTTTGCGCAACAGTGATTTGTTTCTCTGTCCGACGACGCCCATTCCGCCCAGGCGATTTTACCATTCCCACTGAACCAGTCGTCTTAAACTTCCTCATTAGTCTTCGAACTGTAGATTCGTTGGGTACTTCATTTCTTCCGAGAAACGCACAAAGTTTTCGCACTGTCCGTGTGCTATTTTCGCCGCTTTATTAAAGTGTTTTAACAATAAGAACCCGTTGTTCCATTGTAAACTGTTGCAAAACAAAAAGAGACCAAGGTAAAATTGTGTACTGCTGAAACAACCAATACTAAGCATCCAGCCTAATCATGGAAATTTGTTATGATTGAATTTTTTCTTTCACACTTTTTGCATACTACCTAACAGTATTGATATTTACACAGCTGTTGCCGTAGATATTCCTTATTTATTAAAGTTAATGGCCGCACAATCTTCACTTATTAAGAACCAAATGTCTATGTAATTTGTCAACCTAATGTTGCAGAGAAGCGCTATTGAGTGTCTTAATAGTAAACGAGTTAGAGAATGATGTGATATTTATTGGAATATTACGAGACCTATCGGCTAGCAGGCAATATTTTTAAAACATTTGTGCACATTTTACCTGGATTTGTCATATACTTCTCCAACGTCAATACTTTCAGTGATTTTAAAAAGTAACATGAAAGCAGAGAGCTATATGAATTCAAATGTCAAAGGTGTTGAATCCAGCAGAGTCCATAATAAATATTTCTATTTTCTTGTTTCATTTTCAGTCGTTCCACTAAAGTAAAACGTGGCAGTGTACGTCCAGAATTTCGTTTCAGCCTATGTCCACCATAATTATTAATATTTGGAACTGTTTGCATTGGTTATTATTTTTCAATGACCTAATTAAATGTTTTCATTTTTATTTATATAATACAAAAGTTTTCTTTTTTCTTTGACATGTTGCTTTTATCTATCTATCCAACTCATCCATTGTTTTTGAATTATTTCCGTTATTTTCTCTATTTTCTTAATGGTTTTGCCATGTTTTTCTACTATTTCTTCTAATATCTTTTCCAAGATTTTTTTCGGTCTACCTATTTTTCTCCCCAGTTTGTTTATTGAAGTACTGTTTTGTTTTCTTATATTTAGGTATTTTTGTAACATGTCCAAACTATTTAGTCGTTTTGGTGTGGATACTTTATTTAAATTGCGGCGAGTTTCTCTATGTGTGGTATTAGATTTTTGATAGTCAATTGAATTAATTTTAAACGTATTGCATGTTTATATCCAAGTAATACACATACTCAGTTTTAGTTGTGTCTTGGTTTTACTAGAGCAGCTTTTGTTTTGGTTGTTTCATATTTTGTTATAGTCTGTTCCAAGAAGGTTGGAATGGCGATTCTTAGTAAGAGTTTAAAAAAAATCTATACTTGTAACTGGTTAAAGCAACTTACATTTAAACAGGATTTTCTAGTAGAGATCAGTTTATCTTAAATTTTGACCGGAGTACAAATTTGTTTATTTAATCTAACTACCTTTACTGGACTTTAAAATAATTGTCATCCTTTACAACGCATTTCTGATAACGCTTTTGGAAATTGCCAGTAAGGCTTCTTTTTAGAAAATGATCACAAAACAGCTGTAACACAGTTGTAACCAGTTATAAATACATTTATGTCCATGATGTCCGCCCCTTACACTTGCATCAACATATCATGCGTTGCCATTTTCCTAATTTGTAGCAAAACTTAAAGTTCTTTGTTCTATTTGAGTCTCAATCGGAGATTTACCCTGATTAATGCGTGTGTATTTGGTCTATGTTATCGTTGAGATATCGGATTATTATATATATATATATATATATATATATATATATATATATATATATATATATATATATATATATACTTTGTTTTCTATGATGACGCTTCAATAGGTCTCAGTATTGCTAATTGGTAATGTTTGTATGAAGGGATCATCAGAAGCTTCTTCCTGTTTCCAAAGGACAATCACCATTTGTCTCGCTTAAATAATTTTGGCCGTAGCTTCTTGAAGCAAAGGCTTCCAAAGTATTACTATTCCATAGGTCGACATTATTTTTTTGGCGTCTCATATCAAAATTGTAATTCGTCTTCTGCGACATTCTAAAAACATCTCTAGATCTAAGCTATACAGTTGCAACATCTGTTGGCATACTTCAACACGTTTTTTCTTCTATTACGTCTTTATAAATGTTGGTGTACAAAATTATTGGAGACAGACTTGTTAAAATTTAATGTGAAGGCTTTCACGGCCGATGTTTTGATATATTATGTTGTTTGTTCTCGGGCTGTGATCGAAGTTTGGAAACTCTTGACTTCTCGTCCAGAACCACGACTGGCATCTTTAAAAAAAGTTTTTAAAAAATAAAATTACTGTGGACGTAGACATTTTTGGCTGACAAGGTACCTGAGTCCTGGCGCTACAAGAGTGGGAGAAGGTGTTTCAAAAATCCTAAACATTTAGGTAGTTGCTACAATCCTCTAGAAGGATTTCGGGAATGCTGTGGTGTACAAGTTCTGAAAACACCCATCGAGGGTAACTCACCCTTGGTGTGGCTATGGTGAAAAGTGCTGTGGTAGGCACCGAGATGCTGGGGGTTTTCGAAGAAAGCTAAAGGATTCTCACTCGTCGCTACGGCATCTCTCCTCGTCGCTTTTATACTCGTACTCGTGTAGTAGGGATGGTGATAGAGGACCGTTGTTGAAGTTACCGGGTTAGTTGCTGACGTAACCAGACTAGTTAAAGTAAATCGGATCGTTATAGGTAACATCTGGCCATTTGTTAACGTTACTCGCCTTTTCACTGCCTCGTTTCTGTTAAAAATATTTTATATTTATAAATTTTCATTTCTTTTTTGTATAATCCCTGGTAATAGTTTCTACAGTTAGACAAAACTGCTGTTCTTTCAGAGTCTATTTCGTGGGCAGGATTTGCCAAGGTCGATTGAGGCGTAGTTGTCGTTGGTGTTATTTTATTCTGGTGGTAATTGTCCCAATGCAGACTTACACTTACACATGGGGTGGGCCATCATTGCCGATTGGTTCCAAAAGGTAGACACTTTTATGTGTCTGGCAGCCATCCACAACATAATTGTGGCTACATGAAACGCTATTGACTTTTTTTAGGTGATTGAGGGGCTGATTTTCTGTATCGATGACGTCTGGTCCTGGAGGTTTAGATCACGCTTAAGTATCTGGTACTTTGAAAGTGCCTAATAAGCACACCATCTTTGTATTCTAGGGCTTCTTAGAAAGAAAAGTTGAAGACGTAGATCTGTGTATCTTATATGTCAAGGATATCCACACCGAAGTCAACAGTAACTTAATTTTAGAAGATATCATTTTGAAGATGTTCTCCACATATGTGAACAAAAGAGTTTTTAAACACCAACCACGGCCTAATAGCCAGAAAACAACCAATATGATGGATTGAAAACACAGTTCTGTGACTCGGTGCTGCGTTTTCACACACAACTACTAATCAGGTATAGTTTTTTAAAGTAGTTATTCCCAGTCTATAATGAATCGACGCCGTCTAACTGCACGAACGATTCACTAACTTTTCGCCTGTGCGTTGTAGCAGCGTTATCTGATGGTGTTACGTGACATTATAGCCTGTCTATATATAGGCACTGAGCGCATGTTTCAGTCTGAGACATAATCGGAGTTTCAAAAGGGAGTTTCAAATATTTTTAAATGTTTTTTGAGTTTTTCTTTTTATTGGAGTGTACTAAATCGGCTTGGTAGGTCAAGAAGGTTATGTTTTTGCAATCTACTCATTGTACTGCCGTTATCGAATAGGTTTACAAAGAGAGTGTTGTGATTTCCTAGACGTACAAGATATTTTCCACTCACACACTTCACTACTTTTTTCACCGTTTGCACTTGAAGGTCACGATGGATCATTTCGTTTTTTACGTACTAAGGTGCGCCAACCATTGCTCTTAACGTTTTTGATTGAGATATTTGAATTATCTCTAGATTTGAATTGTTCGGGGTTTTCCACGGTGGTCTATATTGGTCTTAATACGGTTTTGTATATTAGGACCTCATTGCTCAGGGTTAGTTTCGATTTGCGCCCTAATATCCAGTTTAGCTTGGAAAACTCTAGGCTCAGTTGCTTAAGCCTATTGAATTAACGTTTTTCCAAGTTAATCGTCGATCAAGGTACATACCAAGGTATCTGACGTTTTCTGCTTGCGGGAGTAGTGTATTATTCAAAGTTAGTGCTAGACTTATTTCTCTTCGAAGTGTGAATGCCACATGAGTGGACTTGGTTTTATTCACTTTGATCCTTCCAGTTTCGTATCCAATCCTATACATGGTCGAGAAAAGTTTGTAAGTTGCTTGATGTAATGTCAGGGTTTTCATCAGATGCTAGTACTGCAGTATTATCTGCGAACGTCCCTTATCTTCTAGTTTAAATTTTCTGCACTGATGTAAGCCTCTTTATTGTTTTTTACGCAATATTATTTTTGGAATTGAAAACTAATTTTTATATTTTTCCATTAATTACTTTATGGAATGAATTCTTTGCTGCGGTTGATCGTAGTTAGTTTTGTTTTTAAAAACTGTATTTGTTTCCCACTATACACTGTTTTTAGACCAAGTATTTTAGAGTAAAATTTATTTTTTATTTTGCTTTAAAATATTCCTAAATTGTTAATTTTGCTGAATGTAGCTTTTCTTATTGAATGTTAGTATTTTAATTTTACCAAAAATTAAATTATTATGTACGGGTTAGGCTAACCACCTGTCCGGGGTATGCTCACCATGGCTCATAGTACTGCACGTACTGTATGGTTAGAAGCAGACTAATAATAACTTAAATTAAAAGAAGAAGAAGAAGAAAAAGGAGAAATTATTATGTGTACCAAAAATTTTTTAATAAACAAATTCTATTTCACCTAAATATGAATTAAGACTTAACTATTTAATCAATTTTTTTTTAAATTGATTGATTAACAGCCATATTTGTTTTTCTTTAAGAATTATTTTCTTTAATGTCTTCTATAAAAAATATAATTTACCATATATTAATTTTCAAAATGTATTAGTTCTATGACGTAGCTGAGTGTTTTTGACTGATTCGATTGGGACTAACTTAGTTTCCAAATGTAACTTATTGTAGCTGCTGCTTAAATTACAGTCATTTTTATCTGAAAATATTTTTTTTTGCTTTATATACTTTGTTTTTCAACAGTAACTAAAAATATTTAGTTAAAAAACTAATGTGTTGCCTTATAGAAGCTTTTTTATTTTCAAAGTCTTTTCATTTTTAATACTTGCTGCCATTTATTTATCAAAATTCTATGTTTTATTTTAAATAAATAAAAACCACGCAGATATATTTTAAAATTTTTTTACATTGTTGTAAAGGTTTAAAAAAAATATTTGTATTGTGTTTCAATTGAGTTATCTTTTATTATCTCTTGATATTAATTTAAGCTTTCGGCAGTATTTTACTTTTTTTATTAGAGTTATTGTAAATAAAAGCTAAACTATTATGATTTATGATCCATTATTACTTTTATAAAACAAAACAAATAGATTTACATTAAAAATGTTTGAAGCTTTTTCTCGGAAGACAAATTTTTTGATTTTTAAAATTCTTCTTAATTTTGATATATTTCTAGTATGGGTAGCATTTATTTATAGAAGCTTATTATAAGAGCAACTCCAAATGCTACCGTTCGTAAATTACGTCTCTGGGGGAAAATGCTACAGTGCTCCCAACAATATATGCTCGATACCATTAACATTTGCAGCCTTAAATCCCGCAATTTGAGTCGTATCTTACTATTAGCAACGGCAGCTCCACATTAAATAACACGAAACCCCACACAATATGCGGCGATTTTGTACGGCACACATGCTCTTTAAAGCAATTTGCAGCGCCGGAGCGAATGCTCCATTGGCTGCGTAAATGGACCGGGAATGTTTTCAGGCTTCGCGTTGCTTCAGATTTTCTGCGCACAGTGCCAGCTTACTAAATCAGCAAATTCGCAGCTTTGTTGCTCCGGCGATTGAGAGAATGTAATTGATATTCGCGCTCGGCTCTCTTCATACCAGCCCTTTCATTGGAAATCCTGTTACGAACACTGGAGGAGTCGGGACATGCGAGCGCTACTTCTGCGTGAACTTTATTAGCTCGGATCAGAAATAGCTTGCTATTTTTTGGAGCGGACTGTAATGATTTACTAGCGATTTATGACTGATTGGCTGCGCTCTCTAAGTTCTTACTTTGCTTTCAAAAAGAACTAAGAAAAAGAATGATTTTATGCCAGGTGTGTTAGTAAATGTCTTTTTTTACAAAAAGACAACCTCAAAATGTAGTGTACAGCTTTTAAAATATATTTTTTTTATAATTTATTAATAGTGTTGAAGAATCAGTATAATTTATCTACTGGTAGTCACATTGTGCGTATATAGAGATGACTTTAAGTACTACATTTTAAGACACTATTTTGACTAATGGATCAAGCTACGTATTATGGCATTAGTTATTATGAAGTGAAACTTATATAAGTAGTAAATACTAAAGACGCAGTTTTCTGCATTGTAATAAATAGACGTTACCCAATGTGTTATCGTTGATGGTACCACACACCACCTTCCTCATCGTGTAATAGTGTTTTGAATATTGTATATAAATAATATGATGACTGTATACAACTGTTCTAATTGCTAACATTAATCATATAAATAAATTAAACCTAATCGCAAAACGAATACAATGTTGAGAATATGCCCTCTATTAAAAGCACTAAAGCTTCTAAACCAGCCACAACATTCAACAATTTTACCGTGTTATTATTTTTAATAGGTTCTAATTCAAATGTTTCTTTGGTGCTGTCTGAAGCGGTTGTATAACGTTCTCATTTGATGTATCGGTTTACGAAGTGCTTTATAAATTTATGATCTACCAAATTTTGGCGATTTTTAAATGGCTTTGCAAAATTTGTTTTCTAATTGTTGTGATCAACAAAAAAATCTGCATTTTTTTTGCTGTAACAAAATACAAAAGTTTCTAGTATCAAATTCAAAGGTAATGCAATAACGCACACTTAGAATTCATTGGTTTTTTTCAGTTTTGTAATAAATAGCATTATAAGACAAAGAAACAAAGAAAAGGACACAAAAGATTGACTCATGTAACAATAAATAAATCAAGAATTCTTATATATAGTGCATTTTAAGAAAAATGTAAAATTTGTTTCTTTTCATAAATTTTTCCTATGATCGGATTACGTTTTATTTTCTGCGTTATCTGAACGTTTTTAGTTTTCTAATAAATATGATGGTGATCAACCAGACGTTTAGACTTAAAAATACACACACACAACCGTTTTGTGTACAATACATTAAAAATAACCAATCATTTTCGATCTAAACCTTACTAATAGAGAAAAGTTTTATTCAAAAATAAGCTTTATTTATATTTCTATTATTGGTGACACATTAAATTGTGATTACTTTCTCGAGCAGTTTTCAAATATGGATTTTTATATTTTCAAAATCTTCAATTTTGCTTACTAATGTGGTATTTTAAGTCACTTCCATTTGAAATGATAAGCAAGTTATAGTTTAGTCTGTTACACAGTTGCTTGCATAATTTTAAATTATTGCTAAATAAAACTTTGAGTTTTTGCAGTTACACTGTAATTAAAACAATTTTTTTATTTACATACACTTGTCTCATGTAGGATAATATTTCAAAGTCGGCCAACTATTATATTTTTATAAACGCAGTATAATTAAGCTACTTAAATAATCTACTATTCTTGCAGCTTTTCTTAATTATTATAATAAAAATGGAATAATAATCACTGGAAATTAACTTACTTCGTTCTTAATAATAAATCGCTATACCAGATGCCATGATTTCTTATGTGCCATTATACATCTTTTTCTTAGCGCCGTTTATGCTGATTAAACTGCTAGGGTAACTGAATTCTTATATATCTTCTATTGGAGAGCTCTTTATTGGGACATGAAATTGTTTATTTGTATTTACCTTTAAAAATTGGTTTTTTAAATTAAATGTGAAGCTTACTTGCTTGGTTAGTTTATCTAATCTACTAATTCTGGCTATTAAATGTGGATAAGTGGGCAGATATCAATTACACGGTTTAAGTTATGTAGGTCATTTTAAAGTCTACAGGCAAGTTTTCTCTACTGCGTGTTAGTGTTTCATGATCCAATTCAGTGTTATATAAAAGAGTGATTTGTGTATGTTAATCATTTAGTGATTATCTTAACCCTTTCAGGTCTTATGCCGAATCTTATTCGATTTTGTCCCAGTGGGTCCTATGTCGAATGCCATTCGACATTTTTTTTTCATTATTAATATAAAGTGCACATTTTTTCACTCGGTTTTGTTAGAATGGTATTCTGGAAAGAAGACTGAATGATTTTTATAAACATTGAATATATCTGTCCGCCTGAAGAGACATAAAGCTGTCGCTTAGTGGGCTGTCTGGGCTAACGCCGCGCGGCCGCTTCGTATTATTCTGGTCAACAGTTACCCCCGCGACGTGCACGTGTAAACAGATTAAAATCGATTACCGATATTTATTGTTATTCTAATTGTCAAATCTCTGCAAAAATATCTAAAATCGCTAACAAACGCGTGGAAAGCGAATGTGAAAGTAGTGATGAAGGGTATATGAATGAACTGAAGAGTGAATTTAAATTATTTGTTGAGAGTGAAAATAAAAATATTTCTGATGTAGTGGCTTAAAAAAAGCAAAGAAGAAAAGAAATGATAAGCCTAATTTTAGACCATCAAACCACGCATGCACATTAAGCTCTGATTTTAGTGGAGAAATAAAAATTCGAAGAGTGTCACGAGTCTATAGAATTTTGAGCAGCAGGGATGGCCAATTCGATTTCCAATCAAGATTATTACGTCCTTTTGCCAGTGTTGGTCCATGTACATGGAAAATGTTACTAACTATAATTATCATACATAAACAAATTTTTCTGTTGGACAGAAATCAGTGGGTCCTCAAGTTCTATGAAGTTATACATTAGAATACTTTCAACTGTTTTTTGCTGAAGAATTAATAAAAAATTATCTTTTAAACAAATAATTATGCTTAAAACATCAAAACAATAAAGAGGTTATCAAAATATTCAATTACCATCTTGTTGCAGAAGAGGAGATGTAAGCGTTTTTAGGAGTTAGCATTAATATGAGGCTTATCGACGTATTTAAAATAAAAGAATATAGTCTCGCGTTTTCTACAAAAAAACTTTTTTTTTGAGAAAATTTCTTTGCGTAAACTGTTTATGCAAATTTTCTGGTCTTTGCATTTACAAACTATCTCATGAATTCAAACGGTGAACAATTTTCTGACATACCTGGAAGAAAAATTTTGAGAATACTACGTTTCCGATGAAAACTTGTCAGTAGATGAATCAAATGTGAGATTTATGTTTGTTACTTTTAACCCAAGAAAGCCTACAAAATGGGGGGTAAGAATATATGTTTTAGCTGATGCAAAACTAGTTATGTCTACTCATTTGTTCCATATTATAAAAAAAATAACCCTATATTTATAGATTAGACACAGATTAGACCAGATTTGTCAATTCACAACAAGAATTGTATTGCATTTATACAACAATTTAAAACTTTCGGTACCTGTAGGTTATCACATATTTACCGATCGTTTTTTTAAACAATTCTCGTATTCGCAAAGGAACTATTATACCAGAAATGCTATAGAACAGGCACTATCATAGCAAATAAAAACGGACTAGCTGACCCTAGTAAGAAAACTGTCACTAGTAAAAGGAGAAATAATTGCATTGTGAAAGAAAACACTAACCAATAGGGTTAGCGTGACCAAAGAATTCTGACTATGCTAAGCACATGGTGCAATTCATTTTCAGATACTATAAGAAAGCCAAACTCGACATGACTTGCTGTGAGATGTGCTATAAGGGAAATAGCAATGTGCATACGGCCAATTAATACAAGAACATCTAAAGAAAAGCCAAACCGAGTGTTGCATTAAAATACAACAACGGAATGGGAGGTGTAGATGTTGCAGATCAATATGCAACATTATATTGCTTTATGCAAAGAACTCTGAAGTGGTGGAGAAAGCTCTTTTCCCAAAGGATGGAGATGTCGACTATAAATGCTTATATTCCACATAAAGAGCGTGCATCTCAAGGAGGGAGAAAACCAACGGTACATAAAAAATTCCGAAAATGATTGTTGTTGAGTCTAATTGGTGATTTTCGAGCTTCAAGTAATAAACCAGGACAAGTTTCTACTAGTGATAAGGAGCAAAGACTGGATAAAAAAGGACATTTTCTATACCCTAATTGTCAGAGAAAACAAAAAGATTGCTTGGTGTGCTTAAACAGAAAAATTATTGGTGAAAAAAGGGAAACCAGGTATATTTGTGTAACATGTGATAGAAAGCCTGGCTTGTGTATAGGTGAATGCTTTCACCGCTATCATACTTTAGATTTATATAAAAAGTAAAAGATAAAGTCATTATTGTATACATTGCGGAAATATTATAATTTTTACCATAAATAGTTTTATTTAATATATTTTTTATTATTTCTTTTATTAATTGCAAAAGTGTTTAATAATGTATTTACATACAAATTGTCTATAGTATGTTTCGTTTGTAAAAATATAATGCAATTCTAAAAATAAATTACAACAATAATTAAAAATAAGTTTTTGTGTCAAAAAGAAATGTGCTAGTTTTTTTTTGTTGTTGCCACTATACTAAACTGGTTACCGTTGCCTAAAATTTTTTAATATATCATTTACTTAGCAATCAGAATTACAAGTCATTCTATAAGCTAATATGCTGTTTTTTTTTAATTACTAGGGTAGTCGTGGTTGGTGTGAAGAGGACTTCTCCAGTGAGTTGCCCTCGCTAATCCTGTTTCAGATCTGCTGGCCAGTTTCGTTTCAGTCTTCTACCATTTTGCGCATCAAGCAGTGGGTGTAACAGGGGGTTGACGTGGGTTTCCAGTTTGTTGTGATGTCTTGTACTTTTTTCTTTTATGGCGTCCCTCACGTAAGGAATTTTCAGATCATTGTGAATCGTCAGATTGGAGACGTACCATGGTGCGTTCGTGATCATACGAAGTATTTTTGATTGGCACCTTTGCATTTTGTTTAAGTTCTGCTCCATACATCCAGATTGGTTTAATTACAGTGTTGTAGAGTAACAGTTTGTTTTCAAGCGTGAGTTTAGATTTTCGTCCAATTAGCCATTGGAGTTCTTTCATGCTCAAGTCAATCTGTTTACGTTTCTTATCTACATGTTCTTTCCACGTCAATCTGTTGTCCAGGTGTATTCCTAACTATCTTGCACTAGATTGCGGTATTGGTATATTGTTAAAATATAATGGTGGGCATAACCCTTTTCGTAGTGTAAAATTTAATTGCATAGATTTTGTCTCATTAATTATGATTTTCCATTTACGAGTTATTGTCTGTATTTGGTCTAGGTGGTTTTGTAAAGTGGTCGATGCTATGAGTGGGTCAATGGCAGTTGAGAGAATGACAGTGTCATCGGCAAACGTACCCACTGTTGTGTTTTCATTGGTGGGAAGATCGGCTGTATAGAGCACGTAGAGCAGGGGTCCCAAGACGCTGCCTTGGGGCACTCCAGATTTAATTGGACGTTGGACCGACACCTCGTCATTGACTTTGATGCAAAATTCTCTACTACTTAGGTAAGAGTTTATCAGTTTGAAATAGGTAATGGGTAGAAGTTCTTTGATCTTATATAGTAATCCAGTATGCCATACCTTATCAAAGGCTTTACTGACATCTAGAAAAACTGATAGACAGTATTTCTTTTGGTCTAATGCTTGATTTATTTGGTGACTGATTCGATGCACTTGCTGTATAATGGAATGGTTATTGCGGAAGCCAAACTGATGCATAGGTATCCAATCTTCTGTCATTGGGTCAGAGTTTATTCTTTGCAGGAGGAGCCGTTCGAGTAATTTTGAGATAATTGGTAACAGACTTATAGGACGGTACGATGATACGTCGTTCGGTTCTTTATCTGGTTTAAGGATTAGTATTATTTCGGCAATTTTTAATTGTTTTGGCCAGTAGTTTAGTCTTGCGATAGCATTGAAAATGTAGGTTAGTAAAACTAGCCCTTTCCTTGGCATCTCCTTTAACATTTTTGTAGTCGCTTTATCTATTCCTGGAGCTTTTCGAGTATATAATAAGTCGATTTCCTTTTCAATCTCTTTTGGAGTAAAGGATTTGATTTTTGGTATGTTGATTTCAGATTTCAGATAAATGTCTGTCTATAGCATTGTCTGTAAGGTCATCATTAGGCGTAAATACTTCAGCAAAGTAGTCTGCAAATAGGACGGCCTTTTCCTTATCACTTCTAGCCCACTGTTGTTTTGCTATTGCAGTGTTACGGAGGGGAGGTATTGGCGCCTTACGTTTTTTTATGTTTTATAGGTTTCCATATGGAATTGTCGTATCTGTTGAGATTGATAACATAATCATGGAATGACTTTTCTTTCATTTCTTTTAGTTGACGCTGCAGTTGGTTATTTAATCTGTTTAGTACAGTTTTATCTGCTGGTGCATGAGTACAGTGCCACTTTGCCCTGGCTCTTCTTTTTTTCTGCTATAAGCCTCTTAATGACCGTAGGTATTATATACTTGTGATTTTGGAATTCTGTGTGAGGAGTGGCATGTTGAGCCGCCTGTTTGAGGATGTTTACTAGGGTGGTTAGGACGGTGTCAATTTCCTCTGGAGTTTTCAGACTTACTCTCAATTTTATGTCTTCTTGTATCTTGTTCCTGTAATGTTCCCAATTTGTGTTTTTGTTATGGAGTTTGTTTTTTATGAATAGCATATTGACTGATTGTTGCAATTACCGGTGCCTAAAATATGTAGTAAAATAATGCACAAAAAAGGATTGTAAGTTAAAAAAACATTTTGGTTTTTAATATTCCTTATTATCTTTTAAAATAAGATAAAATTTTCATTAAACTAAATGCATTAGTTATTTAATGGTACCAATAATTATAGACGTATTTCGTATGATTTAAATTTTACCTAAAATGGTTGACAAAAATAGGCGCTTTAGAAAAGCTTAAGTATTATAAGTGATTTTTAAAGGTTAAAAATTTATTTTGTAAAATGCATTTAAACCCGTCTTTGTACAGCTGAGAAGTGCGGATGTTTAAAAGAAATTAACCCTCTTGAACAAGCTGTTATATTTAAGAACCCACACATTTTGTTCAATTGGCTTACATTAATTGGCATATCATTTTTCCTCCGGCATTGCCATGTATTAGTATATAATAATTCTGATTTCAAAATAGAAAGTAATATAAGGAAACTAATCAAGAATAAATTTGACGCTCTTCTATTTCTTAAATGTTTTTTAAAAACTTGCTAGTATTATAAGGTTTGGGATTTAACAATCAGTTTATCATTTCTAAGGATTATTTGTGAAATTTATGTTTTTCCTTTGGTTGATAATTTATCCCATTTAGATGTAACCTAAACCTAAAATCCTAGCAAAGTTGCATAATCTCTTGCACAATTCATAAATATGTTTACATAATTTAGCAATTAGCATTGCAATTCCCTTACGGCAGTTGATTTCTACTTTCAACTAATTGTTTAAAGATTATTTTAAAATGTTCTTAAATTAAGCGACTCAAACTTAAAAGTCTTAATTATGTTGCATAAAACCTAAATTTATTCGACATATTTTGGTAATTAACTTTTCTTGCATATAATGTGAAAATCAAAATTTAGTCAGAAAAATTAGAGCTTTGAATTTAGAAAATATTAATATCTTAATTTTGAGAATATATCAAGCTAAAATGTTATCTATCTGTTAAGTAAAAACTTTGTTATGTTATAGAAAGTTTTAAAGCAACAATAGACATTGTGTCAACATTGCTTTAATAATTTAATTTACTAGACTATAATTAATATGATTATTAATTGACGAGACTGTTTTTCATATTATGTATTAAAGTATGTTCTCGGCGAAAACATGTCAAAATTAAAAATCCAAGCATTTCTAATCGGGTAATTTTTAAATTAAACATTTTTTTTTGGTTAAACCTTAAGTTACAACGTTGACATTATTTTTGTTTATAGTTATTATAAATACCTAGGTAACTAAAAAATGACTGGTAATATAAGTGTCTTGTCTGTACTAATCCTTTGATAAAAAGAAACACGCATTTTATTAAAGCTATTATTCTTTGATGTTTATGGACTTTTACCATCGCTCCAGCAGTATTAGCAAAGTTGCTGTAAATCATATTTTTGGTGTAACAAGAGATACCTTATTAAAGTTTGTTGTTGAATGAGGACGTCTTGCTAAGCATTACCTTTTTTATTACGCTAAGCATGACGTAGTCGCTCAGTGTAAGATGTGAATGTAAGATGAGTTAGGACAGTATAATCGAGAACCAGCAGAGTGGTGAACAGGTTAATGAAATTTTAGTACTTTTAAATAGCAATGCTATTACCAGAAAATAGCTAATTAATTGCCACAGGCCCTTTCCAATCTTAAAATATATAATATATATTTATATCGGAGTAAACAATTTCAGCTGTGGCTTCTCGAGACTAGGATTGGCAGTGATTAGTCTGTTGTAACTAGATGCTCAAAAAATATTTTACGCTGTACAATACTACTAGCATACGACCACACATTTCTGCCTCTAATGAACGGCGAGAGTACGAAAAACGCATTGTGCACAAACTTTTGTTATCACATTATGTTTTCATAGATGATAATATGAAAAGTTTTGCGAGGCAGACCTGATACATATGCCAGTACATCAAATATGATTTGCATTTATATTTATTTGACTTAATATAAAGGTTGAATAATCTGTAGTGTGTGCTCATTTGCTAGACAACTTTTGATTTGTCTACGACTTCACTCGCAGCACTACGTGAGTGGCTTACTACTTTTCTTTTTTATTTTTCAAAAAGCCATTTACTTAAATTAAGTGGCACTATAGGGTATCTACAACTATCGACAATTTAAATATAATAATTATAAAGTTATAAAAGTTCTTATATAATTTATTTTGAAACTTTGTATTTCGAAAACTATAAACAAAATTAGGTTCTTATCTTTTTATCAAATTTCAGGTACGAATAATATAAAATTATAGACCAGTAGCATTTCTTAAGTTTTTATATATATTTAGTTTTATCATTGCAGTCCATACAAAGAAAAGAGTTTTGCGTAAGGACTGTTACTTATCAGGAATAATATAGCGAGAATAATATACGTTTTACGTGATTGCAGTACAGAACAAGACATATTACTAGTATACCAAGTCAAATAACACAAATTATCGCCGTTTGTATGGTTATGGCATGTAAGTATTATACAGTTTATTCTGCCTTTTAAATATAGTATATAATGTATTTTTACGGCTCGACTCAGGCTGCAATAAATGAGTACCTTGAGGTCAAACTCTGGGTTAATAATAGGCGGTCGGTACGTAGCGCTAGCCACGCTACTACCATTGTGTACCGTAGGCTCTAGATTGTAGCAGACCTATCCTGTTACAGCCTTCAAGGCCTGTTACGGGGAACTATTATTATTATATAATGTATATTTTATAAAAAGTAACAAAGAAAAATTTGTTAAATATTGACAAATTTATTTATTTATAACTAATTTTGACATTATTTAGACCTTAAATGGGTTTTAGCACAGTTATATGCAAAAAGATAATTCTGATATTTATAACGAACGGAATTATAAACTAGCAGGTGTAGTATACAACATACGTTGTAAACCAAAACGCTTAAATTTGTTGTTGCTAGTACTAAGCCTAGGTAAAGACCAAGGGTTAGTCGGACAGGTTACCACCCTACTCGCCATAAGTAAATATACGTTATACTTGTAGAACTGGTTAACTGCATCGGAACCGAGCGGGCTTTATAAAGACGAAATATGTAAAAAAAAGGACTTGGGAGAAACAACACTCTAAGTGTAGTCGTTGTAGAACATGAGATAATAGAATGGCAGAGATCAAGAATTGATTGTGGTAATGCAAAAACACCAAATAGATATTATCGCAAGTGTTGGAAATCATTCGTTTTTTGCTATTAAGCAAAGTTTCAAAAAGGATACACTAAAGAGCTGCGATGGTATTAATCCAATTCTGTGCTGACGAATTAAGATCAAAAAACAATTTCTTTAATCATAACATGAGATATAAAAACACATAAGTGAATGCAAGAAGGCAAATTTTCGTTATTAACTATATTATAATAAAAGAAATGATCTATTTGATGCAAGTTATTAGAGTAAAGACACTGAACGTGGAGAGTGATTACAAATTACTTTTGGATAAATGTTGAATACGAATACAAGAAGTAAAAAGAAAGAAACATCTATAGAAATGTGCTTAAGATACCACTAAAAAATAAAACCACAATGCATTTATGATATAGAAGACTAAACATTCGAATAATAAGCAACAAAACGAAACAGGTCTTAATAATGCTAGGTTAAGATTAAAGACTAATATAATAGAAGGTAAAGAACCCTTGGGGGCTAAGAAAATAAACAGAAACACTAAAAATAGAACGTTAGGGAATTATACTTACTATATAAAATAAACGAGATCATTAAGATTCTTAAAAATTTTAAGAGAATCCGAAACCATGTTTACTCTATAATAAGGAGCATCAAAGCTACTGACGAGAAAAAGTGGGTCAGTCACTTTATAAGTTTGTACTATGGTGATATCATAGAAGAGACAAAAGAACGAAGAATAGCATAAACAAATAAAAGAGAAATATTAATTAAATTAAATATTTTAAAAGTGAAAAGTCGACAAGGAAGAAATTACTGAGGAAATGTTAAAAATGAAGAACTTAGTTCTACAAAATGAGGTTGTACATGTAATACAGAAAATAATTGTCAAAGAATATAAATGGAGTGATAAATAGGTGCCTAACAACTACAAGGGCATTCATACACTCAGTAGTGTACTAGAATTAACAACAAGGGTTGATAAATACAAACTTCAGTGGCCAATTTCAATATGTGAGCAGCAACAAGGACTTTGTAAATATCGCTCATGCACAGATACCGTATTTGAATCAGTTATTTAAGAATAGGAACATGTCACAATGACCTTACTTTTCAGGAGACACAAAAAATTGATTTCACAAGATCTTTATTATGAAAGTTATGTTTATTTTTAGTACATTACAATGATTTTATTAGTATACATATTTTACATTGTTTTTTGGGAATAATAAAAATACCTATTTTGTTTTATAATTATTTTAAAGTCATTGGCATCTTCCCTTTCTTAATTAACCGATTCATTTACAGTACATTAAATTATTAAAATATTCTTGAATACATGTTTATCTGCTTTATAGACACAAAGCATTTAATAATGTAATAGCTATGACATACTGACAATACAATATTTTAGGTAGTCTATGATATATCATCAAATATATGTACAAACACAAGAAATTTACAAATAAAGTTAAAGAACAAGTTATTTTTTTTTTATTTTTATTGAAACATAGTACATCAGTAATCAGAATTACAAGAGATCCTATGAGCTAATTTGTTGTTAAAGTTAATTGGCTTGATGAGGTTGGCACCCATTGGTGCTTCCTCGCAGTTTCCTAATCCTATTGATTGAGGATGATGGATTCACACTGGAGGATTCACGTTAATTTGTAGGTCCCAAGGCCATTTCCGCTTTAATCGCCGAAAGTTTGGTTGTAACGTAAGTGGTTGTATAAGGTCGTTTGGATGATATGTAAGTCTATCATAGTGTCTGGTTGCCCGTTCCGTAATTACATCACGCACGTATGGTGTGTTGGAGTCGGTATGTAGGGTGAGATTTGTCACGTACCATGGAGCATCCATAAGAGTTCTTATTGTCTTGGATTGGAATCTTTGGATTATGTCTACGTTAGAATAGCTAGAGCAGCCCCACAGCTCACATCCATATGTCCAAATAGGACGTAAGATGGTTTTATATATAAGGAGTTTACTCTCGGTTGCTAAAGGTGATTTCCGACCTATTAGCCAGTACATTTTTTTAACTTTCAGATCCATGGCTTTGCGCTTCTTCTTTATGTGTTGTTTCCAAGTTAGCCTTTTGTCCCAATGTAATCCCAGATACGTCACTTCTTGAGATTGTGGTACATCAATGTTGTTTATGGTAACAGGAGGGCATATTCCCCTTCGCATTGTAAATGTTATTTGAACTGACTTATTTTCATTCACCTTAATTCGCCATTTGTCTAGCCATTCTTCTATTAAATGTATGTGTTCCTGCAGTAATCTTGTAGCAGCTAAAGGGTCTTCATTGCACGCGAGGATGGCAGTATCATCTGCGAACGTTCCCATTTCTGTGTATATCAGCAGTGAAAAGTAAGTATAGGACTGGGCCCAAAACGCTGCCTTGGGGAACCCCAGCGGTAATTGGCTGTAGTGTCGAGATTTTGTTTCCGAATTTTACTAGGAAATAGCGGTTTGAAAGGTAGGATTGGAAAAGGAGATAATATTGGTGCGGAAATAATGCTCTTATTTTAGCCAGTAACCCTTTGTGCCACACCTTATCAAAGGCTTGTCGGACGTCCAGAAATACTGCCGTGTAGTACTTCTTACTTTCAAAAGCTTTCTGAATTACGTTAGACATACGGTGACACTGTTGAATACTAGAATGATCTCGTCTGAATCCAAATTGGTGCTTTGGGATCCAATCATCCAGTGGTGTGTCTTTATTTAACCGACTTAATATCAGCGTTTCTAGGAGTTTGGCAATTATTGATAACAGGTTAATTGGGCTATAAGATTGCACTTCATTTGGCGGCTTACCAGGTTTCAATATTACTATAATTTATGCCATCTTTAGTTGCGGCGGCCAGTAGGTTAAGCGCAGAATTGCGTTAAATAATGCTAGTAGTTGTCTTTCCCCAGTTTCTGGTAGCTGTATAAGGATAGGACCAGTTATGAGGCCGTAGCCTGGTGCTTTTTTGTTGCTCAAGAATTTTATCTCCTGACGTAATTCACCGATTTTAAGATCCCGTATTGGGAATGAAAGTTGTAGTGGGGCTTCGAGGAAGGTGTCTACTTCTATATCTATTGTTTCAGAGTTAGGTCTAAATACTTCTGCCAGATATTGTGCGAATAGGTCAGCTTTTTCTTGGTCAGATCTGGCCCACGTGCCGTCTGTGTTACGTAGCGGCGGTATATGTACCTGTGGCCTCTTGAATCCCTTTGTGGCTTTCCATATACTGTAGTCGTCCTTGGAAAGAGAAGTTACATATTGTTGAAATGTGTCGTTTTTTACTTCGTTCAGTTTTCGTTTAAGTTTATTAGTAATTGATTGTACTTTGTTTTGTCGTTTCTATTATGTGTTCGTTGCCAGACTGCCCTAGCTTTCCTTTTTCCTTAACCAGCTCCATCACTTCTCTTGGGAAGTTTTGTGAGCTGGGTTTTCTTTCCATGCGCGGTGTAGCATACCATGCTGCCTCTTGTGTAGTAGTTATAAATTTGTTGATTCCACTGTCCAACTCTTCAGTCGTTTTTAGGCTTATATTAAGATCAAGATGTTGATCAATATACTCTTTAAAGGCGTCCCAATCTGTGCGTCTGTTACATAACATTGGTTTGGCTTCTTTTAATTACTGTAGCACTAATAGTAAGTATGACAGGTGTGTGGTCAGATGATAGATCATAACTGGATGTTATGTCTACGTAGTTAGATGAAACTCCTTTAGCAACGAAGAAATCTAACAAATCCGGATTTTTGCCAGGGTCCGTTGGCCAGTACGTTGGGCTACCTGTTGAGAAATATGTATAATTATTATCAGTTATGAGTTTATTAAGTTCTCTGCCTTTTGTGGTTATCAGTCTACTGCCCCATCTGGTATGCTTCGCATTAAAGTCTCCGCCAGTTATAAATCCTGACCCTAAGGAGTCAAAGAATGGCTGTAGCATGAGTTTGGTTATTTGGTGCCGAGGGGGGCAATAATGTTGCCGCTATTGTAATTGGATTTGGTAGTTTATTTACTTCAATCACTGTGGCCTTTAAGAAATTTTCTTTGAATTTTGGTAGTTCGTGATGTGTTATTGATTCACGAATGATAATGGCAGTGCCTCCATGTGCCGTACCATCCGGATGTTCGGTGTGGTAAATAAGATAGTGCGGTATTTTTATGTGAGTTCTTACAGTAAAATGGGTTTCTGATATAAGGAGGATATCAATGTTGTTTATACTGAGGAAGATTTCGATTTCTTGTTTTTTTTATTGGAGGCCGTTGGCGTTCCAGAGTGAGAAATTTAAGGAATTTGGCCATTATCGAACTAATTTATTTATGACCGTCGTAAGCATGTTCAAAATAATGCTATTTTGTTATATTACTTGATTGAACATACCTTTGAATTCTTCTAAGAACTGTGTGAGTGTTAGGTCTTGAGGTGATTGAGGTTTATTTGTGTTTGTTTGTTCACAGTTAGTGTTTGGCATTTTCCAGTAGTTCTTCACTGGCAAGGGAGGAAAGTTTTGTGGATTTGTCTTGTAAGAGGCATGTGTGTTTTTTTGTGTTTGGGTGTTCGGTTTTATTTTGTTTTGTAGCTCTTGGTAGATTGAACAGCCCTTGTAGTTTGCGGGATGTGCACCATTGCAGAGTGCACAAGTAGCAGGGTTTCCTTGTTTTTTTGCATGTAATAGAATTGTGGTCCGCCACACGCAGGCGTATGGCCTATTACAATATGACTTTGTATGGTTATAGTTTTGGCATCTTGTGCACTGGACCAGGTTCATATTTCTGTGGGGCGGTTCAACAGAAATTTTTATGTTTTGTAAGTAATTTATGTTATATATGTTTTGTTATTGGTGGCTGGCTCCAAATCTACAAAGAATAGTGGTAATGCTTTTTTAGTTTTCTTATGTTTTATGTTAGTAATGTTTCTAACCTTGTGATTATGAGTAGCTAGTTCAGCTGTATTATCATCTACTGGAATTGTAGGATGTATGTGCCGTAGGACCACTCTGTATGCACGATCCTGCTTGATTTGGTAAGTGTGGTGAATGACACTGTTTTCCTGGAAATGTTTGACGAGTTTTCTGTACACATCCGGGGAATGCACATTAAATTTGACTACGTTATCAGCCATACTTTTGGTGGTGTACTGTTCCTGTTCCATAATATCCTTCAAGCTGTTTATCATTTCCTGATAATTGTTAACTCCATGTACGTAGATTGGAGGGGGTTTGGGTATTTTATTTGAGTTTTTGTTGGCACCGTTATCTTGATTGTTGTTTGTTACGTCTGTAACTTCTGGTAAAATTGAGTATTTGTTAGTTTGTGTTAGATTAAATGATTGTGGCGGATTTTGTGTGTTTTGTAATTTCCTTCTTTTTCTTTTTAGGTTATTAATTTTTTGCCAAGCATTTTTTTTTTGTCTACAATGTTTTCTTCTTCCTCTGCGTCGCTAATAATAATTTCCATTGGTTTTTGTGTCGTGATTTGTGACGATATTGATAAGGTTGGAATGTTTGTATTTGTGGCGACATTGAGTAGCTATTGGGCATTGCTCAGGTGTTATTTGTTGTGGGTTGTTATTTGGGATAAATGGGTATTGTTGGTAAAAAGATGCGTTTTGTTGCGTTATTGTTGGGTTGAATTGTTGCGTGGGGTTGTAGCCATTGCCACATGGCAGCATGTTATTAGTTTTACTTACATGCATGCACTGAATTATGTAGTAAACAATACAAAAATGAAAACAGTTTATTCCAATTAATGCACTGGTTTATCACTGCTCGAGGTACACTGTACGATAGCGATAACATGCAGCGCGCACGACTTAGGCATGTGCTCGGCTTGAGCGCTCGAACCGTACATAAAGAACAAGTTAACAAAGATATGAGGATATCAAGATTCCTACAAAATAAAAATGTGTTTTATATCTACACACGATATTTCTACCAAAAATTTAATTTTTGCAACGAAAGGTGAATGCGGGTAGGTAACAGACTAAATTAGATTATTCAGACAAAGAAGAAGAAAACGCTAACGGTTTAACATTTAATAATTACAAATTATATTATGTGATAGGTTTAAAAAGTTAAACGCATATACATAACATAATTTCACCGTACTAAATGTAAAACAAATAGGTGTACAAACGATTATAAAGAAATCAAATTTTTTCAGTAATCTTACTGATTTTTTTAAAATTTCCCATTCGTTTAGTTCCACTTGAAGATATTTTTAAACACATTTTTTAGAATTAAATACTTAATGAGTTTTTAATACATAGTTGTAAACAAAGTTTTTGAAAACAAATTCATACATATTTCTTCTATTTTTATTGCTACAACCACACCATTACAAATTTATATGAGCCGCCACTGGTAATTACTCATTAGAAAAAAAAGGTAATTGACTTAGTATGAATCATTCTTTTACTCTCGTAGAAAACAATCAATTTTTTGCTCTATAATAATTTTAATACGTTAGTTTGCTTTGTATATTTTATGTTTAATATATATGTTTAACAAATTTATAAATATATTTGAATGTAGGACTTAAATAAATATAAATAAAGATTAAATGGGCATATTAGTACATGTATCACTACAGCAAGTTAAAATTACTTTTTTGTAATATATAATGTAAAATAAGCTAACATTTATTATATAAATAACTTTATCTATAATACTGTCTGTACTTAATTATTTTGGACATGTTACTGCTCCACGGTAAGCAATTCGAAACTATCGGTAATGTAAGTTTGTAAAGGGACATAATAGAGAAAAAGATTTAAAATGAATTAATATAAATAGTCTACAAATTACTGCCAAATTGGAACTAGAACAAAGGCGCCAAAGGCGAATTAAATAAGAGCCTTTGGCGACGACACTCCAATTAGATGTATTTTAAATTGAATTGAATTTATACGCACATGCGCTCGTGTTAAATGGTAATTTTAAATTATAATTTTTTAGTTAGGAAACTGACATATTTAAAAATAATTAATGACTTCTTAGATAAAATTAATATGGAAATAGTTCAAAACCCATTAGATTATTGAATGCTTAATACCATTAATGTTCACTGGCGCATTTTGATTTCTTTCATTTAATATTGTTAAGTGTTGTAGAATTTATTATAAAATTTAAATAAGCTTATACGTTTCAGCCTGTATTAAGTTTTGTCTAGTCAATTTATCTGCTAATGTTATATGAGGAAGGTTGGTATGCTGTCTCGCCCTTGAGCCATTCAAAGAAAAGATAGAGATAAACGTCAACATCTTTTTTTGAACAGAATAAGAGTCCACAAATAATAATTTTGTTTACACATCGAACGTTCATTGAAAATTATTGTCGGTTTAAAAGAGTTTAAGTTTTACCTTTGACGATAGTAATATGTATTTTTATTGAACATTTTAATTTTTTTTGCATTCAAATCACAGAAAAAATGAAACAAGTTAAACTAAGAATTTTGAGTTAAAACTCTAAATTAAAAATTAGTCAATAAGCGTGGTGAACAGATCGTAGCAAAATAGAGATTTAACAAATTTAATAAATTAATTTTTTTGTTCTGCTAGCTATGTGTTAGTGTAGCTGTTTGGTTGAGGTGCTTGATTTTACGAGGTGCATTCAAGTTATTCAACACCTCCGATTTTTTCTCACAAACTAATCACACGAAAATTGTAATGTAATCTCCCTGCAGGCGTACAAATTTTTCATAACGTTGACGCCATGATTCCATGCCCCTGTGAACGCCTCTTTAGAGGTATGTTTTGCACACTGGAAAATCGCTGATGCAATAGCGGCACGACTAGTGAATTTTGCGACCACGGACAGTGTCTGTCATTTTAGGAAACAGCGAAAAGTCTTTAGGAGCCAGGCCAGGTAAGTAGAAAGCATGAGAAATCACTTCAAAGTTGTTGTCACAAAGAAACTCCTTGTGGTCGTCTATCAGCATTTGTGGCACCCACCTGGAGGATCCCACGGAAATGCGATGTGTTTCACACTCATTCGGCGATCCTCAAAAACATGTTCCTCTACTCGCTTCATCATGTCGTCAGACCGGCTGGTGCAAGGCCGAGATTGTCTGAGTTTGTTGTTCTGCCTTCTTTAAACGTCGCACCCACAAACGCACATTAAACACATCCATAACACCATTACTACATGTCTCACTCAACTGGCAATGAATTTCAATAGGTCACACAACGCAAATGGAGAAAACAAATGATTACACGCTGTTTCTGTAATGAAAACGTCGCCATTTTAAGTATCAAAACCTTCGTCACTTTCATCACTGCCGCTAGAGTCTTGGGCGCGTATTTTGAAATAAACCGTATGTTTCTATCTGTTGCTAGTCCTGAGAAAAAAATTCGGAGGTGTTATAACTTGAATGCACCTCGTAGATTCAAATTCGGGTTTAGTTTGGGGTTTATAAACCTGGAGGGTAGCCTATTAAAAATAATTGAGCACCTGACTTTACTTCGAATAATAGGGTAATATTGCCTCGTACTAGAAGTGATGTGCCATGACTGAGCAGTGAAGACTAACATATGACAGCCTTAACCTCCCAGTTCTGAGATATTGTTTCAACACTCTCGTAATTATTACATTTTTAAAATTTTATAATATAAAACTTTAAAAATAATGTATCTCATTTGTCCATCATTTTTTTTTTTAGTTTTGTTGATGTATTAGTGTTTCTATCTTATGGGAATTATTAAAGTTATATTAATTTTCAAAAATCCAACATAGTAGGATATTGACCGTTACAAGTTATTTATATTCATGGGCACAGTGAAAGCATTATTCAATTATACGATTACTTTCTATCAAAGTACTGTTAATATAAAGTTGTTTAGCACAACCATTTCCATCTTCTTAAATCTAAACCAGAACTGTCGTCGTGGCGTCGCTGTGAAGGATTTGCTCCGCTGTTCGCGCACCCGGCACAGGCAAGTTCGAGTCTCGTTGAGAACTCATGGGTCTATGCGTTGCCCTAGTTTGTAAATAGAGTAAGTAGGCACATAAGCCCTTGAGGCTTCAGTGCTAGTAAGTGCGTTACAACGAAAAAAAAAACCCTGAACTTAAGGACGATTAGTATATACGGTATTTTTGTAGTTTGCCGTCTATTATAATCTATTTTTAGCATATTAAAAATTACGATTTAAAATCCATATGTTTTGTACTCCAAAAATCTATGAATTTTAAATGCCTTATAAAGAGCCACTACATGAATATTTGTAACGTACTCTAAATATAGTTTTAAGCAGTTTACTATTATACCCATTTTCTACATAGCCGATGAAGTTTAATCGATCAACGACGATTTTTTTGGAATGAGACTAGAAGTTAACCAGTTAAACCCTCATTCGATTTGTTAATAAAGTTTCCACGAACTTGAAATTCGGGGTTTGCAGATAGTAGTATATTGGTGCCGCTAAAGTAACCTTTCACCAGAGACAACATTTGTTTATTGTTCGTACGTTAAATAATCGTAGCTTTTAGCTATAGATGTAACGCTCGGCCATTCCGCTGGCGTAAGTCACCCGTAAGGGTGATACGCTGTCGACCCGTGGAGATGTACTGTGCCCGCGGATTAACGTGTGGCTTTGAATAATGGCGGAAAATCTTGGCTAGAGCGCTCTGATACTTAGTGTGAAGCAAACTGATCATGTGGTTGGCGGATATAGATGCGACAGAGGTGGTGGTGTTGTAGACTGTGGTAGCATTATCGCGATGAAGAGCTGCTGTTAAAAGCATGTTCATGGCGGTGGTAAGAGCTTTAAGCTTTCCAATCAGCTGGAAGGCGACGTTGGTAAGCATTGCCCCGCGGTTTGCTCGTCTAAGAAAGCGTAGACCACGGTGGAAACAATGAGAATTATTGATGTAACGGTATCTAATAATTTTGCAAGCATGCATACATATGTTGCAATTATGTTAAGCGTTTCAACCTTATTTCAGATGTCGGTTTCAAAGTTGTGCGAAAGAATTTAAATGTTTTTATTTTTTTATTTCCATGAAAATTTATAATCTGTTGCATTAATAATATTCAATAAATAAATAACAATGAAATGTGACATGCAAGAGAGCTTTGCAATGACAACACTCTTACCTAAGTCAATTAAATTTAACTAATGTTTTATAACAGGCAAATAAAATCATTAATCACAGATAATGTGAAATATAAATACAAAACACACAAGCATATAACTAATTAAATCTAGCTGATAAGGCTAATGGATCAAATCTTTCTAATCTTTGAGTGTTTGTCCTTTGTAATAAATTTGTTGCCAGCTTGTTGGAGTGACCTTGAAGTTTGTTTTTGGTATTCTATGCTGTATTTTTATTTATTTTCTGATAGTTGGTACAGAAATATCTTGTTGAATTAGCCAGTTTGAAAGATACTAAGGAGTGTTGACGATTGCTCTTTGTATCTTGTTTTGGAATCTTTGTAGTATTTCCAAATTCGAATTACTAGCTGACTCCCATAAATGGATGCCGTACGTCCAAATAGGTTTAATTATGCATTTGTAGAGTAATAGTTTATTTTCTATTGTTAGCTGAGGGTTCCTATTGATTAATCAATATAATTGTCAAAATTTTAATCCTAATTATAGCTTTTCTTCCAGATGTGGGTTTTACAAGTGAATTGTTGGTTTTAATGCATTCTGAGGTATTTAACGCTATCCTGTTGGGGAATTACCTTGCCGTTTAATATGAGTGGAGTATACGTTTCTTTTCGTAACGTAAATATGACATGAATTTATTTACTTTTGTTTACTTTTATGCGCCAGATCTTTAGCCAGTCTTCCACCTTCTGTAAGGTTCTTGAAGTATTTGAGAAGCTGTGTTTGGGTCGTAATTCTAAGCTAAGACTGCGGTATCGTCACCGTTAGTGGCTATAAGTATTTGCCTTATTGATGACAAGTAGCAGGTAGTAAAATGGATCCCAGGATGCTGTCCTGCGAAACTCCTTTCTTCAAGGTATGATTTTAAGATTTTATAATCATCAGAAAGTTTTATTTTTATTTTGTAAATCAGTCCTATATGACACACCTGATAGAATTCTTAGCTAACGCCTAGAAAGGCCGCGGAGTAGTATTTTATGAAGCTGTAGGTTATGATTAATTTTTTTGGTTATTCGACGTACTTATTTTACGGTAGCGTGTCCTACTCTAAAACCAAACTGGTTTGAATAGGCTTTCGCGGTCAATGATAAATGAACAATTAAGTGCAGGGGTTGAACCGCGTCGATTGTCGTGAAATTCCTGATGTTTTGGCATCCATTTTGATGTCATTTTCAAGGGGTTTAGCTCTTTACTCAGTGATCAATTTGCCTAATCTCCAAGAAGAACTAAGAGTCAATGAAGAAGACTGGCTTTTTGTGTGCTCTACTTCACTATTTGTAGAAACAGAAACGAAAGTTTGACGGGGGCATGTTTGTGCCGAAAGTGCACTGACTAGAGAAAGTTTTAGTGTTGTAACGGGTTACGTAAGTGATGACGTACGGTAACTAACAGTTTCCATGTTGCAATTAAGCGTTCACCATCGTCTCCTCGAGTATTGAGGCATTCAGGACGTTTTTTAATTTTAATGGCTCTCGAATAATTCTATTGGTAGTATGGGAAATAAGAGCGAGTGTTTTGGAATTGAAAAAATTAATTGTATATCCGGTTTCCTTGTAGTGTTTGGCTAAGGCAAAAGAAATATCACCCTTACGTACAGCTAAAAAATGTTCGTATACACAATTAAATATTTGTCTGTTTATTTGCTCTATGTAGGTTCTGTCACAGTTACTACAAAGTATTTCGTAAACACTTTGGGACTCCTGGGGATAATGGTCTTTAGCTGAGCGAATAAAGCCAACTATTTTATTCTTGGTCGTAAAGAAAGTTCGTATATTTTGTTTACTCAGTATGCGGCCTATTCTATCAGGAATGCCTTTAATATAAAGTAAAAACTCTTTGGTTTGGTCGGGAAGGTTATGAGTTTTGGAAGTGGTATTTTTGCTAATTTTGTTAATGATGTGGGTTAGAGATTTTTGAGAATATCCATTTGGTATTAAAGTTTTGCTAATGATATTGATTTCATTTTGTCGATTCTCACTGTCGGAAAGTCCAAGATAACTGGTCGTTTTTGAGATTTTGCGACTGAGTGATGGTGAGATTTTGCGTTCAGATAACGATTAGTATGGGTAGGTTTTCTGTAGCCGGCATGATAAAAACTTGTGTTGTAAATATTTTTAGTTATAAGGGTGTCCAAAAAAGGAAGGGAATTGTTATGTTCAACTTTTATTGTAAACTTAATATTGGTATGAAGTTTATTAAGGTGGGAAAGGAATTCAGAAAGCGTATCATGTCCGTAAGCCAGATGACAAAAGTATCATCGACGTATCTTATCCAACAGGTAGGTTTTAAAAGAAAAGATGCAAGAGATTTTATTTCGAAATCGGTTAGGAATAAGTTAGCTACGATAGGTGAAAGTGGAGAAATTATAGGAGCACCATTGGTTTGAAACGTAAAATAGGTATTGGATAAGCAATGCCTAATTAATTTGAGGGTGTTTCCTTTCAAATTGTGATTTGTTAAAAGCTGTAGAGTGTCTGTAACGGGTATATTAGTAAAGAGAGAGACAACTTCGAAACTGACCATTATGTTATCTTCACAAATGGAAAGAATTTTAGAATTTCTAAGAAATGGTAGAAGTTTCGGACATATAATGCAGCTTGTTCTTTAAGGGGTTGAAGAGTGTTTTACAGGTATTTGGCTAAGTTAGGTGGATGAACTAAAGGCACTAACAATGGTTTGTAAGGGGATATTTTCTTTATGGATTTTTGGAAGATCGTACAATTTGTGCATTCTTGAGGATTTCTCTTAAAGTATAAGTAATTTTTTTAGTTTTAATGGATAGATTTGATTTATTAATAAGGGTCTTGAACTTCTTTTCGAGGTAGATCGTAGGATTGTTGGGTATTTGACAATAGTCTGATGATTTTAGTCCATTTTGGCAATATAGTCCGTGATGTTGAGAACAACAGTAGCATTATATTTGTTTGTCGGTAAGGTAATTACGTTTTTGTCTTATCGTAAGGCTTTGAGGGCTTGTAGTTTGGAAGGTTTAATATTATATTTAGGTGACACAGCTGTGCGTAGAACTTTAGATACGTTTTATCTGATTTCATTAGTTGTGTTTTGGGGGGAATTTGGTAAGAGAAGATTCTATCTGGCATATAATAAAGTATGTTCGGTAGGGATCCAATTAAGAGTGACAGCAAAGTTGAAAATGGGTAGTAGATGAATAGTTGTAGCAAAGTTTGAACAGTTTTGATTTTGGATATTGGTTTTCCCTTTAGATATATATGATGCTTTATCATATATGATTTTGGTAAAGAAATTCCAAGTTGTTGTATCAATTTGGAAAGAACTAGGGTTATGGCCATTTGGAAACCGTTAATTACCACACGTCATCACTTACGTAACCCGTTACAACACAAACTTTTTCCAACCAAGTACATTTCTGATACAAACATGCCCCCGTCAAATTTTCACTTCTGTTCCATTTGCTAGTCTAATAGGTGAAATTGTTGCCTATAAACGTTTTAACTTTTAGTGGCTTTCCATAACAAGTAATTTAGAAAAGCAATTAAGAAAAGATTCGGGTTGACTTGTTGAGTATTTTACGAAGTTCTTCTGACTTTCTTTTTTTCGGCTATTTTTTGTTTAACTACCGGTGGGTAGTCTTTTATGTCTTCTTGTCTTTTGTGGTTAATAGTTGCGGCCTAAGCAGAATATTTTATGATGTGAGTGATGGGTTCTGTAGTATTTTCAAGGTTTTTTTTTTGTTTTTAAAGATATGTTTAAGCAAATATTAGTATCAATTAGTTTCCTGTATCTATTCCAGTTAGTAGCTTTATTGTAAAGTCAAACATATTTTGATATTTTCAACGCTCTGCTACTATATTTGATAATTACAGGAGAATGATCCGAGAATAGATCGAAAGATGATGTAGCGTTAATGTTGCTTGTTGCTGTTTTTTTTGTAATTCATAAATCAATAATATCAGGATTTTTGTTAAGATCTGATGGCCCGTAGGTAGGTTCTCCAGTTGATACGTAGTTTAAATGATTTTCATTCATAACTTTGAGTAGCTCTCTACCTTGAACTAAAGTTATTCTTGATCCTCACTGTTCACTTTATGCGTTATTGTTATTGAAAAAGTAATTAAAATTTTCTTTTTTAATTTTATGCTTTTGGTGGACAGTATACTGCTGCAAATGTTGAGTTCTGCAACTATAATTTTTGCAGCTTGAAGCTGTTCATGTTAATATTAGTGGCTTACATAATGCCTTATTGTCACTGATGAAATGAAATATTTGGGTATTTTTATATATTATTGTTGGGTAAATTGTGTTTCTTAGATCAGAATAATAACAATGTGATTATTTGTTATAAATGTTTTAACTTCCTCGATATGCTGTGCCAGGCCATTGGCATTTCAGAATTCCATGTTTAGGAATTGAGCCATAATGGTAATTTAGAGATCATGGTAGTGAGCAAGATGAGCAAAGTTTTCATTCTTTTTATCAACATAACTATAATTATTTTCATTTTGTTATTTGTCTGCTGTTGATTTCATGTTCGAACTTGTTGTCGATTGTCTATTTGTTGCGGTTGTGGGCCTTTTTTTATTAACTTTTGGGAATAAGATATACCCTACTGAATCAATTGTAAACTAGTTGTTTATGCCTTGGTGGTAGAAATTTATGTTTTGGAGTTCTTTAGCCATTAGACAATCTCTATAGTTTGAAGGATCATTTCTCGTCAATTTACTCATTCGAAGTTTTTACTTCTTTCTTTTCTTTCACAGTTTTTTGTAAGATGTTCTCATTGTATGGTTTCAAGGTTAACGTGTGAAGGTTCAAAAATAATTCTTGGTTTTAACAAAAATTGTATATCTTAATTGTTTTGGTTTTGTTCTAACTTTACGAAGAACATCGGTAATGGCGATTTATTGACCCTATGCCTGATATTGTTTATGTTGATTACTTTATGCCCATAATCATTAATTTCTTTGGCTAGTTCTTCTAAGTCGAGGTGAAGTTTATGTTGCGTAACACTGCTCTAAGCTTTCTGTCTCGTTTGTGCTGGAAGAAACAAAATTCCGTATGTTTATCCTTTAGGATGTTGATAACACTTCTACAGTCTTACATAATTAAATTGAATCTTGGCTTGACTATTAATTTGACAAAAAAAAATTATTTTTAACTTGGATATTTAGCATGTCTGTTGGCGGTTTTAAATTGTTGACACCATAAACAAAAATAGAGGGTGGTCAAACTTTTTGTTCTGTTTTACTGTTTCCTTGATTGTCTTTGTTATCTGACAGTGCTTCGTACCTGTTAGATGTTGCACTTTACCAATAGTCAGTTACCTTTTTCTGTTTTGCGTATAGTGAATCCGTTCTAAGGCGTTTTTTTTTTAATTTTGGGTTTGGAATTCTTACTCTCTATTTATTTGCATTAGAATGCTTCCATCCTACTGACTTCTAACTTGCCGTAGGTGTACTAATTGCGTATGATACGGAGATTATATTTAAGGTGAAAAAGTTTGATGTACTGGTAGTATAGATAATTGTGATGATTGCTGGTACTGCATATGAATTGGTTGTTGGTACATACAACTGCTATGGCCCTGGTCAACACTCGTTTGTGGAACGGGTGGGTATTGTGACCCAACACGACAAACATGGCAGTTCTATTCACTTGCGTTTTGATCACTTTAAATGTTTGCTTTCATTTATAAACACTTTCACAAGTTTACACGCTTTGGTCTTTATTTAACAATTCCCTTCTTTACTTTATTTATGCTCTGGAATGGCGCCAGAAGTGGTGGCCATATCGGTGACGACTGCGAGGCCCCACCAACACGTCGACAGGTCGCAGGTCTCCACACGTAGACACTGTCCAGTTTACACAACGTCTCCGTCATTTGTAAAATAAAAGCAAATCGATGATATAACAAGGAACATGTTCATTCCGTTTGAAAGCGCGAGCCGAGCTCAAATATTTGAATATTATTTTACTATTATAAAGCTAGTAATAGAGTAAAATGGCTTTATTGAACGTGCTGTTTTACTATTCAGCAAGATTTTTGTTAAACTTTATACTAATTACAAAATTAGATTTACAACTATCCCTTATAAAGGAGAATTAAATTTACTACCACACTTTCTTCTGCAATACAATACATTTCTTTATATAGTTCGTTAATTGTTAGATAGTGGAAATTATAGAACAACCGAATTACTAGTTGGTCATCGTTATTTTAATGTTTATTATTTTTTTCTCTAATTTTTATGCAACAGCTACTTAGTTCAGATAAATAAAAGAGTATTAAACTATCATTTTGGCTAAATTACTTCTAAATATGTTTTGGTCTAATGATTTTGGCCTCAATTTTTGACTTCTAGATAGGAGCCTAATCTTAAGCAGAACTTATGAATGTTAATGTAAGTTCACAGCAAAAATGCCTGCGATACAAAGTTAGTAAAAGTATCAATTAATTGCTTAAATTTGGTGTTAGTAAATTTTCTGTATGATTGAAGTTTCGTTAGATCATTTTAAAGTCAAAGTATTTGTAAAGCGATTAAAAAGAGATTTTGACAATATCTTCTGCTCTTTTATGTGCCCTTAAATCAGAATATTGTCATAAACAATAAATTAGAAATAAAATCAAGAGGGTTTCCAAACAGAGCTGAAGTTATATTAATATACGCACTTAATTAGCGTAATGAATTAATTATTTGTTTCTCGCGGCAGATTTAATTCAGAAACGTAACCTAAACTTAATCGCTAATAAACGCTTTGATGCTTAAGTTATCTAACAGTTTATTATTTTTAGAGCCAACAAAAGAATCTTCAAGAGTTAATATTTAGTTTTAGAGCTATTAAAAACACTTGGTCTCGATTCCGTGTTTACTAAACGAAGTAATGTTGCTGAGTGAAGAAAATGGGCGATAAAAAATAAATACTAGCCGTAGAATTTGATTCGCTTTTAGAATTAGCGACCCCGATTGGCTCAATATAATCTTCGCTTTGCGTATTTAATAGTTTAGTATTCTTGCACGGCAAAGTTGGTTATGCAAATGGTCATACACATTATAAATCTAGCTAAATTTATAACATAAGACTTTCGTGTTATAAAAAATTGTTTAGAAATAATAAACACAGAGAATGAAAGTACCAAGCAAAAAAATGACATGATGATTTACATTTTCCGTGCTTAGTAATAAATTGTTTCGATCAGAAAATTTACTTTTACTAGGCATTTTTTAATGTACTTTTTCTAGTTGTAATATTAAATTTTTAACTTTAAATACATTTTTGCGTGGTTTTACATTTTTGTTTTAATTAGTTTTCTTGCATCAGCATTGATTAATTGGTGTTTTAAATAGCAATCTGATTAAGTTTGCTTTATAATACTAAAATTATAAAAGGAGTTAGGAAATCTGATTGAAATCAAAAGAAGAATTTCAGCAATTAGATAAACTTGACAAATATTTGATTACTCAAAAAATAGGAACCTTCTTCCGAAAAATAAAGTTAACTAAAATTGTAAAAATGTTGAGTTAGCAGTTACTTATAAAATAAATCAGTTGTATTAATTAATAGTGCTATTATACATTCACGTGACTTGGCTGAGCTTACAAATGTCACGCCTTAAACAATTTAATTGTTATTGATAGAAGCTGGAATCCATTGCTTAAAAAGTAAACCCTAATGCTTCGTGAGAGGGTCTAAGTAGAGAAGATTTAGATGCTTTCTTGTACACCGTAACCTGAGGTTGACGAGGGTTGACTTTTAACAAGTTAGCTTTCAGGCGACCTGACTGAAAAGACATATTCGGTTTATTGTTTTTCCTTACGCTGGTGCCTCTTATTTCACGCAAATATAAATCCGAAAAGATAGCACGGCTGAAAGGAAGAAAGCATGCAGCGGTAAAGAATACATTTGTTGTTAGCTTTAAAGTGGATTCCATTACTTCAACTTATTGCAACATAGATACAATTTATAAGGTTATTTTGTATTAATGTAATGTGTTAAAAACTGCTTTAAATATAAATATTACGTAAAATTTGTTTGCAAGAGCGAAAAATATGTAACGACCTAGTTATGTTCATAGTAAAATTTTGAGATATTTCTATTAAATTTGGCCCAAATGTTACGTAATACTTGTACAACGCCATGACATTTTAAATGAAAAGCATCAAAAAGTTATAGTGTTTCCTAAAAGAGGGCAATGAAGAAATAATTGCTGTGCATGGAAATGAAAGGTCATCATATTTTCAATTAAAATTTTGGCAGAGTTGAGAATTAATACGGTAATCAAAATCTGGGTGACGGGATAATCAAGCAGCTTAGAAAGTCAAATTTCATGTTACGAGTTCAGCTAGTGGAAATAAATTATTTGGATTTTAAAACTAAAAATAAACGCATTAAAAACTTTAAGTAATTTATACATAAAAAAGGCATCTGCTAGTTCGATTTTTAAGGTAATTAGAACTTTTTTTTATAAGCCGTTATAAGAGCGAAAATGTCCGTCTAACATTAAGGCTATAATATATTTTATGCTGCGAAAATAAATAGTAATAGTAATTTATTTATTTTGGAGAAATATTTGCTTCATTCTCAACACTGTACTTCTATATAAAAAAACTGGTACAAAATTATTTTATTTTTATATGTTCTCAGAAATACAACGATTTTCACGGTTAAAGGGTGTATCAAATGACTTTTTTATGTTCCTGATTGAAACGGCGGTACGATTGCCTGTCGTTGACCATTAGACGTCTTCATCGCAGCTTAGAATAATAAAAAAGTAGGAAGTCAAATTGCAAAACATTGACTTTATGGACAATATCAGTGATAATTAACAAACAATAAAAGAGATTGGCTTTCGTTATTCAAGCTGAACACCACGAATACCAGACGTTGCAATGCACTAAAATAATATTTACCAACTTGGAACGAACTTTTCCTCTTAGAATGTTAAAAAGTAATAAACATTGTTTTGATTTTTGACTTTTCAGTACCAGATTTTTTAAATTTCCTTTATCTGCTGACCGTCATTTAGCCATTTGACGCTTGGTCTCTGGATTGTATTGAAAATACCATGTCATTGCAAGTTACAATTATTTTTAGAAAGTACTTATCTCTTCGAGCTTCTTTAATGTCTTTGCAATGCTCATTTTCGTACAATTTTAGTTATCAATCAATTGATGAGAAACAAACTTTTAATTTAGCTTTCGCAAACTAGGTTTTCGGTTAAAATGCGATGAATTATTGTTTTTAGTATTATAAGTTTCATTTTCATAATTATTACTGAAGATTTTTGAAAAATCATTACTAAATCATGAGTTTTCTAACATTTTGTTCGGTCATCGTTTTGATTTATCGAACCGATTGTTTATCAACATCTACAATTTCTTTACTAAAAAACATCTATTTGTGATAAACAACATAAGCGATCGTAAGCATTTGCAGCGTGTTTGAAGCACTTTTACCGTTTTTAACATATAATTTAATGTTTATTGTATTTCGACCGATGTATAAAAAGCATTAAAGAAGGTTAACAGCAATAACAGATGATCTCACTACTTTGTAATTCTTCCAGAATTTGTTTACAGGACTAAGTATTTTAAGATTTTTAAAAAGAACTTTTACCTAAATTGAAGTACATTTTTAACTGTAAAAATGGGGGCGTTTGTCGGTATGACGGAACCTTGGTTCATTCTAAAGGTAACATATCATAATTTAATTGTTTATTTAAAAATGCTGGATTGTTCGCCATGGTCATGTTTATAAGTTAATACTTTCGGATTTGTTTATAACAATGAATTAAAATTCAGGTTAAAAAAATGAATTACCATCATAAAACTTCATTGAGATGACCGTAAAAAAACTGCACGTAATATTGCTGGGAGAGCTAAAAAGTGCATTAAAGTAATTAATAATATTTATAAGTACAGTTTTATCTTATAATCAATAAATTATACGCACTGAGTCTTATAGCTCAAATAGTTATAAAATCTTTTTTATATTTTGTAACACGTATAGTAGTAATTTATGTTTTAAAAAGAAATTTAGGTGCATTTTAAGGTGCATGAAAACTTAATATTAAATTATATATATATATATATATATATATATATATATATATATTTAAACAACTTAGTTCACAGGATGAACTGCGTCTATTTTGAGAAAATTCTCGACGTTTCGGCATCGGATTTGATGCCATTTTCAAGAGTTTAGCTCTTCACTCGGGGTCTCAATCTGCCTACTCCGCAAGAAGAGCTACGAGTCTTTGAATAAGACTGACCTTTCGTGTTTCCTGTTTCTTTGTTGTGTTTGGCAAGTTCCGAACCATTATCGCCTTTCCGTCCGGCCAGAGAATGCTCGCATATTCGGCTAGATATTTGCCGATTTGTTTGACCTATGTAGGTCCTATGGCAGTCTCCACAAGGTATTTCATACACTCCTTGGGATTCATTGGAACAATGATCCTTTGATTAGCGAATAAGCCCAGATATTTGGTTGTTGGTCGTAAAGACCGTGCGGATATTTTTCCACATTAATATGAGGCTTTTTCTATCGGTGATGCCTCTGATGTAAGGTAGGACTGCTTTTTGTTGGTCAGGAGGGTTTTGGGATTGAGAGTTAGTGTTCCCCACTTTCACCTGTCATTGCTAACCTTTTTATGATCGATTTTGAAACAAAAGCCTTCGCCTCCTTTCACCTTAAACCTACCTGCTGGATACGATATGTCGATGACACTTTTGTTATCTGGCCTCATGGATATGATACCCTTCCAGAATTCCTTTCCCATTTCAACCAAATCCACACCAATATCAAATTTACCATGGAAACTGGACATAACAAATTCCTTTCCTTCTCTCATAACAAGAAATCCTTCTAATGACAGCTTTTACTACACTGTCTACAGAAAACCCACTCACACTAACCGCTACCTAAATGCTAAATCCCATCACCACCCTGCCCAAATCCATTCGGTTGCAAAATTCCTCATAACCAGATCCACCAAACTTTCCGATATGAAAAATCTCCAAACAGAAATTAAAGCCATTACCACCAATTTTCGACATTACGATTTTAAATGTGATTCTTATAGGAAATTTTATGCTGAATTCGAAAGTGAAGTCGAAAAAATTTTGCTTACAGAGCAATCTCTTCGCCGGCCCCATGTTTTATATTTGGGTTAATTGTAGAATTGTTGATAATTTTTTGCAAGTGGTTGGATTGGATTGATTAATGATTTAGTTTTAACAGCAGTTAATTTTCATTATCAAGCAGACTATTCAATATTCCTTTTATAAAATTTATTAGTTTTTTATGTCAAGGACGATGTGACGAAACTTTTTCAGAATCTGTTCTTGTTTCTGAAAGTTTTTTCGATAATTTTGAGCTTAAAATAAAAATTAGTGTGTTCAATTTTAGGATAAAATTTAGTAATAGAAAAGCTAAGTATAGTTATAGATTCGACAATTATCAAAAAATTAACACTGAATTATAAATAATTTTATAATAATATAATAATAATGGTAAGACTTTAATGCCCTGCGTGGGAGCACGGTCTGCGAATAAAGAAGTTAAGGCTCTCATATGTCCGACTTTATTGTCCAGTCGTCGTGCACCATCTCTGATTATTACCCCTTGCTCGAAGTGAACCAGGTACCCAATTATTTCAGTAGCTGAGTAGGCCACTCACCAGGCATCAGAGAGTTCCGGGAAATGACCACACTGGCGATTATTTTAATTAATATAGAAAGCTTAGCTAACATATATACGGATTTTCTCCCGCGACTTGGTGCTTCTTGTGGTCAATCTGACCCTCCTGTTCTTGTGAAAAACGATCTAATTGGATACATTATAAGGTCACTACTTTCCCACTAAGTTGCGCTTCTTGAGGCCCGACTTACAATCGGTAAGAATTTATTGCAAGACTAACTGGTACGTTTCTAAGAAACGAACGCCGCCCAATAATGAACCTTTTAGCCACCAGTAACATACATAACACGGTATACAAATTTATGGTATCTGGATGGTGCAAATGACATAGCTGCGGTACTTTGGTCCATCATTCCTGATCTGCAATTATACGCTTTCGGTCACTTAAGAACCAGAAGAAATTATTTATTTACAAAGCAGCCCAAATAACAAACAATACTAATTGTAAGGTACAGAAACTGCCTTATACTATATTGTAGTTCAAATAATTAATGCACAAATTTGAAGACTGCTTTTTAGATACAACGTCCTAATATTTGTTTTAAAAATGTAGTTTATTTATAATCTGTGTTGGCTTTTGATTCATATGAAAGCTTAGCAGAATGTTCAAATAAATTCTACAGCAGTATATTTATGGCGCCATTTTTCAAATGTTGTAACTTCTGTATTGTGTCTACTGTTTTAGTGCTTTGCGTAAATATGGCAGTTAATGACACTGCTGTCGGCATTGGAATATCTAACTTATAAAAGTTAAAAAGTAGCTCTAAAGTGTTTCTTTGTGGAAAACCATTATGTATCCATTTAGTTTAGGAAATATAAGAATTGACTTATACGGCAAAAGTCTTTAAGGCCAAATTTTTGCCAATTAGGCAGCACATATACTTACAATCAGTATAGAAAGAATTTCTCCTACAAATTAAAAAGCACAAATTTATATTTACTATTTGTTTAGAACTATCAAAATTTTATAAAATGTTGAAGAAAGGATAAATTGGTGTGCTTGAAGGACATTTTTAACAAAGTTGACGTAATTTATAGAGAAATTATCTATTTATTATTATTATAACTTAAATTTTGGTTGTTAAGTATATTAAAAAATTCTTATTTTTCTATATTTGCTTTTATATTAAATAAATTTGGAGAAAGATATAAAAGAAAGGTTTCTAATACGAAGAACCTGTAAATGAGTCGCAGTATTACTGTCTTAAGGAAAGAAAAGCTAGGTATGTTTATAGGTAAAAAATTTTTAAGCCTTCAATTTCAATTTGTACCCTGTTAAAAGCTCGTGCTATATTTAAAAACTACTGCAGAAAAAACTGTTTCTATTATTTCAACAATTTTTACAATTGATGGCCAGTTGATGTCCTTTTTTAAAGCCAAATTAAAAAGCTGGCAGAATGTTTATGATTTAGATAGTTGTTGATAGCCAAATGTGAATAATTTTCTCTAGATGTTGTCAAACAATGGTTAGAATTTTTATTGGTCTATAGTTTTTAATATATTTTTTGTTTTTGCTAGGCTTGGCGAATATGAGAATGTAGGTATGCTTCCATGTTCTAGAAAATTAGCTAGTTCGAAGGCATAAACTAAACAATGAGATATTTCGTAGTTAAATATTGTAATAGAGTATTATGTATAAGATCGTGACTAAGTGATTTGTGCTTGAAAGGGAGGTCACTGTCAGTTGGTATACATATATTTTTAAAGATTTAGCTTTAATGTTTTGAACTTATCAGGGCTAATATCTGCGATATATTTTCTGTATAATTGAAATATGAGGTGGTTTAATTGTTTTTTAGACGAGTTTAGTTTAAAATTTGTTTAGTGTTGTTTGTCTTTTTAATTTTATTAAATTTAATATGTGGTATGAAAAACAATTATACTTACGATTAGGTGCCTTCTTAAGGTTATTGCTGACGAATTTACGACTCTTACAATTTGAAGTGATCTTGATAGTGTCAGAAACTAGGTTTTCTTTATCTTCTAATATATTCCATTTCTTAATATTACTATTTAGCCTCGCTTTAAAATATATCTAATTAATTGGACGAGGAGAATTTTTTATTTCGAACAGGTAGGTGATATGATTTAAGCTTGATTGTTATCGTTTGTCTAACTTTTATAATTTTTCACAGAATACTATCTAGTACTTATAACTGGCGTTAACTCTATCATGCACACACAAATGGGATATTTGCCTTTTGTCAATAATCATTTTAAATTAATAACAGGCAGTTTTTATAATGCATTTTTATTCCTTCTCTGATTAAAATTAATGGAAAGTTTATTATTACTGTTTTATAAATTTTCTGAAGGTGTGATAATTACTTTTGTTTTTTAAATTTATATGGAGCGTGGTTGTTTTAAACAGTTGTAAACGTGCCACATATTTTTTTATATACGTTATCAAGTCCTTGTTATTCACTGCATTTGGCAGAAAAATTGGTAGTATTTTGAGTTTACTAGTTGTTTGTTACTTTAAGTTCTTTTCTATCCTTTGGTATTACTCTTATTTTAATTTCACTAATACATAATTTATCTTATCTATGGGAATCATTCGAGTTTTGTAGCTCAAGCAGTGCAGACGTGCGAATTTAGAGTGTTTTCAGAGTGTTTTCTGCCATTTTCTCGCGCGGTATCGGTGACCGCGCCGCACCATCCGCACCGCGCCATCGGCCCAGCCACATACCTGTGATTAAACAGCGCTAGCAAACAACAAAAATGGAAATGGACCAACAAACAAGCATCGCCTACGGACAACCTAGTAATTCGAACATCAACTACGCACAGGGTGTTCCAATGCAACTTCCACTTCCCACCAACCTTCAATTCGTAAGCCAACTGCTATCAACAGGTAACAATTTTAACTTACCTCAAAATCAGTATCCTTCCACCAATCTCAACAACAATTTGATGGCAACTACCACACAATCTTTAACCAACAACGACAGAATTCTCTATCGAATGACGTCTACTAGTGACGAAGAAATTCAAGAAGTCGTAAACGATAATTCCACCAACACTAACAAATGGCAAACCGTTAAACGTCTTAAACGTAGAAAACTATCCCAACCTATCAAAGAAACTACGCAAATATTCAGCTAAATGAAGAAGAAGAGGGAAGCACCCTTACCAGACAAGTAAACAATACAACCATAAAACCTCCTCCGATATTTATGTACGGAGTTACACACTACAGTGATATGATCAAAAGTTTAAATACAATTGCGGAAACTGAACAATTTCACACAAAAACTTTAACAGATAACACCATAAAAATAACCCACAGAAAACTAATTCATCACATGAAAGATGCCAACATTGGTCACCATACGTATCAGCGAAAAGAGGACCGTGCCTTCAGAGTGGTTATCAAAAACCTACACTCTACAACCGACATAAATGAAATTAAGCAACAGCTAGCCAATCAGGGACACCAAGTCAGGAATATTTTAAATGGAAGAAGTAGAGTGTCTAAGGAACCATTAAACCTATTCTTTGTAGACCTCGAGCCAGCGGATAACAATAAAGAAATATATAATTTACGAGATATTCAGAACAGAATAGTACAAGTCGAGCCACTCAGAAAAACCAAGGGCCTTACTCAGTGTACACGTTGTCAGCAATATGGTCACACTAAAACATATTGTAAAAGACCTTACTACTGTGTGAAATGTGGAGCAGCCCATAATTCCACAAGCTGTACAAAACCAAACAACACCCCTGTCACATGTGCACTATGCGGTGGTCCCCACCCTGCCAACTATAGAGGATGCGAATTCTACCATACTCTCCTCAAACAACCCAATAATGCCAACAATAGACTTAATATTCAACAATTATCAGCACCGATACACCATATCCCACGACACAGAATACAACCCATAATTCAAGTACAACAGGCCAATACGTATTCGAATATACTAAGAAATCAAAATCACCAAAAACCACCAGAGGAAAACTCAATTACTCTCAGCACTTTTATAAATGAGTTAAAAAATATGTTCCAACAGCTAATGCAACAAAACAGCTCAATTCTTACCATGCTTACAACGCTCATCAATAAAATTCGCTAAATTTGTACGAATTGCCCAATGGATCCTTCTTTCGTATTCCATCCTATTTAACCTGCAATATAAACCACCCGGACAACACTGCACATGCAGGTATTGCAATTTTAATAAAAAATACTATAAGTCACTACATATTACCAAAGTATGAAACAAATCACTTGCAAACCACTTCCCTCAAAGTCAAAACGTCCTCCTACGAGATAACAGGACTTCTTCAACACACTCGGCTCCAAATTTATTGCTGGAGGTGATTTCAACAGTAAACATACCCTCTAGGGCTGTCGGCTAACAACTACCAAAGGTCGTGAGCTAGCTAATCTAATTCAGGAAAAAACTACTTATTTCTGTCCACCGGTAAACCAACATACTGGCCCAGTGATCCAAATAAAACTCCTGATCTGTTGGACTTCTTCATCACCAACGGAATCTCCTCACCATACATGGAAGTATTTCCTAGTTATGATTTGTCATCTGACCATTTCCCGATAATTGCAAATATTAGTACTTTCGTAATTATTAAGAATTTTATAACTAAACTTCATAACAACAAAACCAACTGAGATAATTACAAAAATGAAGTGGAACAACGGATTAATCTAAAAACAAGCCACAAAACCCATAACGAAGTCGAAAACGCTTTGGATGCCCTCACAAGTACCCTTAAACATTCAGTTATGGAAAGTACTCCATCTCTGCCAATAGCTAATACCACAAAATCAATACCACTTGAAATAAAACATTTAATTGGTAAAAAACGGAAGGCACGGCCTAGGTGGCACACAACCCAGGCACCCGTGGATAAAAATATACTGAATCGCATTAGCAATCAATTAAAGGCGCAACTTAGAGAACTCCGTGAACAATCCTTCACTGACTACGTGACAAGACTAAATAGATTTGACAACTCTATCTGGAGACCAATTAAATCCAAGAAAAAACCAAAAGAACACAATGCTCCAATAAAAAATCTTGCTGATCACAACGCTAAATGGGTGAGAAGCGACCAAGAAAGGCTGATCTTTTTGACAATCATCTCGCATCTGTCTTTAAGGCCAACAATCAAGATATAATTAATGACATCGTAACAAGTTTATCCAACATTCCACAATCCCCATTTCGAATTAAATCCTTCACTCCACACAAAGTTCAGAACGAAGTTAACCATCTTAACATCCGAAAAGCACCAGGTACAGATGGTGTGACGCCAAAAGTGCTCAGGGAATTGCCGAAAAAAGGGATACTCTTTACTACCTACATATTTAATGCCATTTTAAGACTGCAGCACTGGCCTCCAATGCTAAAAACGGCAGAAATAATCTTAATAAATAAGCCAGGAAAGAACCCAAACGACGTAACCTCATACCGTCCAATTAGTTTGCTCCCTACAATTTCCAAGGTATTGGAACGCTTATTACTACAGAGACTAAATGCTGATATTTCACCAGATACCTGGCTTCCTCCCCCTCAATTTTGTTTCCGAGCAGGACATTCTACAGTTTAGCAAACACATAGATTAATCCAAATTATTAACCACGCTTTTGAACAAAAACATTATTGTACTTCAGTTCTACTGGACGTTAGCCAGGCCTTTGATAAGGTCTGGCGTACAGGTCTCTTATATAAAGTCAAAGAAACCCTCCCACTAAAGTATTTCGACATCTTGAAATCCTACCTTTCAGACCGCAAATTTAGAACCAAAGTAGGAGATGCCAAATCAGACTATCATTCCAGAGAAGCGGGTGTACCACAGGGAAGCGTCTTGGGTCCGACCCTCTACAACCTGTATACATCCGATATCTCAACAACCACTGAAACTACTATCTGTACTTTTGCTGATGACACTGCCATACCAGCAGCTCACAAAGACCTAGCAATAGCATCTAACCTAGTACAAATCCACTTAAATATACTACAGGCTTGGTTCCATCTCTGGAAAATTAAAATAAACGAAAACAAATCACAGCACATAGACTTCACTCTAAGACACGAACGTTGTCCTCCGCTTTTTCTCAATAACGTCGAACTCCCTCGAGCTATATCTATAAAATATCTTAGATTCCACCTGGACACTAGGTTAACATGGAAAGATCACATTACCAAAAAACGGAAGCAGATTGACTTGAAGATCAAAGAAATCTATTGGCTGTTAGGGAAGAATTCAAAACTTCCCCTAGAAAACAAAGTACTGCTATATAAAACAATCATCATCCCTATTTGGAAGTATGGAATAGAAATCTGGGATTGCGCAAGCAAATCCAATATAGCATTGCTCCAAAGAAGCCAATCTAAAGTGATACGTATGATATCTCAAGCACCGTAGTATGTCTCAAACCAAACGCTACACGACGACCTGAGGACTCCCTATGTCAAAGATGTCATCAAGCTACGAAGTAGAACCCACCACGGTAGATTGGCAGCCCACTCAAATAACCTGCTTCAACCATTACTGGAAAGAGAACACCCACGATGACTACATAGACTTTGAGTAGCAGACCTTCTTGTGGATTAAGAGAGTCCTTCACTGGAAGAGCTCTCGTCACGTCATTTCAAGCTGAAATTCTGATATACAATTAGCCCATAGAATGTAGTAGTTCTGATTGCTAATAAATATACATCTATAAGAAAACAAAATCTATGGGAATGACAAAACTTTTTATGTTACAAATAGTTGCAACTGATACCAATTGATTTTAGACGCGTGGAAAAAGCTACACCATTACAGAAATTCACTAATCTATATTACAAGTGAATGATATAACAATCGGAAGAAAAAATCGTTAAAACCGAGTTAGAAGTTCATTTTGTTTAAACCATATGAAATTTCTTGGTTTGTCAGATTCATCAATTAAGCACTAGTTTATTGGCATGCACGGTTAGTCTGTCTTTATATTTATATGTATTATAGTTTCACATTTTTCTTTTATTGAAAATACATATAAATCACTTTAAATCAGTTTATTAAACACGTACCATGGTGCATTTTATGGAAACCTTATATATTATCAGATTATTTTCCAATGACAATTTAGATCTTCATCCGATTATTCAGTCCAATCTGTTCACATTTATTAAAAATATGAGTTTTTTAAATTAGATATGGACCTAAATGAAGTCTCAGATATTTTAAAAAATCTGTACGTTTTAGTTGTTGTTTATTGAGAGTCATCAACGGGTAGTTATAAAGCTAGATTCTAAATGTTACATGTTGAGATTTATTTTTGTTCACTTTGATTTTCCATCTATCATGTCTTCATCCATTTTTAAAAGTTTCGAGTCCGTCGTGTTATCTGGGAAAGTTGAACTTCGTATATTGATTGTAAATAGGTTGCAGAATAGTATCGTTGTGTGTTGAGTTATTAAATCCAAACTAGTACTTTGAAATTTAGAATTTGATCTTTAAATATTGATTTTATTTTTTGGAATATTTTGAACAGAATTGGGAATAAATTGAAAGGTCTACGCTATGTTGCCTTCCCGACAGACTCTTCTGCTTTATGCACCATTGTTATTAAGGCAGTTTCCAAATATTTAGGAAATGCCTAATTGTAAAAATGGCCTTGTGTAGTATTTGCATAATAGATTTGATCACATTTTCAGGTAGCTCTTGAAGAATTTTTGAAATTAATTAATTAAGTTAATGATTTTTTTCGTGATCCGTACACCAATACGTGGGTTAGTTAATAGGTAAGTGTTGTAAGTTGTTTTTATCTACGGTCGCTAATAGTTTCTGTTCATCGGTTTTTGTAGCTCAAATCTTTGTCTTTTATATTAAAGTCGTCAGCTACAAGGAATACACTTGGTAAGCTTTTGAAGAAGTATGTTTCTTTTTAACCGTTTATGGCGGAGATTTTCAATGTAGATGTTTTGTCTTCAATCAAAGTAGTTGTAACTAGTAGGTGGTATTTTACATATTTATCTAATTTGTAATGTTTTATATTAGATTTAAGAATAATTTGAGTAGTTGCCGAGATTACACGTTTTTCCTGCATGTTATTTTTGGTACTCAACTTGATTGAGTATATAATCTGTTAGATCTTGTTAGATCTGTGTTATGGGTAGAGTTTTTCTTACAGTTGCTTGTATATTATGCAACCCCTGTAATTAACGAGGTGGTTTACTACCATGACTTTATACATTTAATCTAATTGTCTCTAATTTTCGTAGACAGCTTTTGATGGATTGAGATTTTATGGATTTTACACTTCTGAAGTTTGTTGGAAATAATTTATTAGTATGCTTATGACGTTGACATTTAATGCATTCCGGAATTATTTGGTTTTATAAATTTCTTTGTTGTTTTTTTACTTAATTTTATTATAAACATAGAAATATTGTTTTAGTTGTTATTTGTTTTATATACCATATATTTATTATTTTATATCCTACTGCTTCTATAATTAGTTTTATTTCCTGGAAATGATATTTACGTTATTAGATTTTCAAATGCTGACATGTAACGATTTTCGCTTTCGTTAAATGTGGAATAAATTAGTTTAATTTGCACTTTCTTGCATTTTTGAATCCATATTCGTTACATTTATCGAGATGTTAGTGTTACTAATGATCCTATTTAATATTCTTGAAGTGAAATGTTACGCACTTACTCAATGATTAGGCTATCAATCACTTTAAGGTTACTGGCTTGTATCAATATCGGAGCGAGTACGTTGCACTCGCTCCGTTTTAATGGTTTTGCAATCACAAAGGTATTCTAAAATAATTGAGTTCGGTTGCTGGTATTATTCCAATGAATTATACTGATCAAGATATTTGAAGATTTTTGTGTTATAACGAAGTTCTTTAAATAAAGCAATCAAACAATTTTAAAAATATCTAACAAAGAAGTCCTTAACAATATCACACTATCTGCACCTTCACAGAAAATTTCTATTGTAACTAATCTTTTCAGGTTCAATTATTTATTCAAAATCTAAATAAACACTTGTGTTACCGTATTCTTTACAATAATTTGTTTGTACTCGCGGAGCTTTCAGATGGAAATTCTATCCGTTCCGGTAACAGTAGTTAAACCAACCAACCGATTCTTCTAAAAGGCTCATGTATGACGGAGTGCTTGATGATATTAGCCCTAATTCCCGAAGGTTCCAAAGTGTTCTACTATTTTTACGCTTTCCAGAAAATGAGTCTGGAATTGACATCATCATGCCTGGCTTTGCGAGTGCTTTGCAGTAACAACCCTGTTTCCTGCAACTGGCCATTGCAACACTATTGTTTAGTTAGTTTTATTTGTTGCTTAGTACTGTGGTAAGTTTATAAAATATTGCTCAGAAAGTTCCGCAATAATCCACAAAAAGTTTAAAAGTGCACTAAAATCTCCCCGTTTAAATTTTTAAATTATTCATAAATAATAACAGCAACGTTGCGGTTATACGAGAGTTATTTCAAAAGTAAGTTTCCTAATCCTTTTTCATGTAAACTTAAAACCTAGTATAATAATGTTGTACAATTTTATGTAATTACTACAAAATCTGGTGTGCAAAAACGGAAACTGCGGTTACCAAATGTTTTCTTAAATGCGGGAATAGATAGAAGTTGCTAAAGTCTAAAAAAGTTCCTGCACTTTTTAATCTAAATGTGGTGTGCGTTGTCATGGATAAGAAACGTCTTTGTTTTGTTTATAATACGGAGATCTTTTAATAACTGATAGTATGTGTTTGAAGAAACTGTTCCGTTTTCGGCATATAGTGAATAAAAAAAAATGCCATAGTAATTCCAGTAAACGATCGCCATAATTTTAGTGCAGGTTCATCTGCTAAACATCATACCTTACTCTATTTCTTTCAATGGGAAAGTCATATAACTAAAAAGAGTACAAATAAATCTCCGTTGTTTGACAAAAGATGGTCCCATCAGTAAGTTATGGTTGAAATTGTTAGATGTAATACGTCATATCGTAAGGTTGGACATTTGGCAACACCATAACTTTAAAATATTAGCGATTTTGTATCAGCATCACATAATTGTATTCGTGCGAAAATATCGAGTCATGAGCCGAATGAGCGTAATTTGCGGAACTTTTGATTTACTTTTTAATTTGAAGGAATCTGCAGCTGAGGCGCATCAATTGCTTGTAGAAGCATATGATGAGGCTGCTTTAAGTGAGAGAAGTTCCCGTGAGTGGTTTAATAAGTTTAAGAACGGTGAGTTTTGACGTCGAAGACAAAAAACGTAGCGAAAGGCTAAATGTGTAAGAGACGCGGAATTGAAAGCATTATTGGAGGCATATTCCTGCCAAACGCAAGAAGAACTTGCACTTGCATTAGGAGTAACTCAATAAGCAATTTCACATCGTTTAAAATCGTTGGGAATGATTTAAAAGCCAGGAAATTGGGTTTCATATAAACTGAAGCCGAGAAACGTTGAACGCCGATTTTGTGTGTGCGATATGTCTTTTTTCCGGATAATTCATGCAGAAGCCACTTTCTGGCCAATTGGACTTTTGCGCACACTCTCCAAATAAGAATGGGGTGGTGTTTGTTGCACTGCTACTTCTAGGGAAGCAAAGAAACCTAGTGATTTAAGTTTAAAGATAACCAGCTTAAATTAAAATTTAAATGCGTATTTGGGCAACCTTAACCGATTTTTTAAGAAAAGAAAGTTTTTGGTTTAAAATGCAGTCACAGTGATTACACTAACATTGACATGTAGACTTTATTTACGTTCCAATGTGAAATTCCTGTTTTTTATCGACTTTATACCCAATTTGGACCCAAATGACTGATTTCTCAAAGCGATATGTATGCGCAAGAAATTCTCGTAAACTTCAACTGAACTGTATTGAAAGGGCTGCTAGGGCTCTTATTTCTTAGCTAAAAAAATTTTAAAATTTTATTACCTTTTGCTTTTGCTCGAAAGAAAAGTCTATTTGTTTTCAGGTTCTCATTACCGTTTGGACCGTCATCAGATTCCGATATTTCGCTTTCCGAACCCTCACGTCGATAGTCTAAATATTCGAGGTAATCTATATCTCCAAGATATTCTAGATGCTCTTGAAACATCTTTGCAATCTCTCTCTCTCTTCTTCTTCGCTTGGCTGGCTTGACGGTCGGATTTTTTTAAAAGAAACTTCGCAGTCTCTTCATCTCCAACAAAATGTTTTTTGGCTTAGCTATATTAAGTTCTGAAAAAAAAGTATGATTACGCTAGCCGTAGATGTCTAACCTAACAAACAATGTAACCTAATAATGCCACTTACTTTCTCAATCACTATCGTCCTATGACCCTCGTGTTCTCTCGCCAATGTTCCGAGTGCAATGCTTGTTAGTAACAGACATACGGGACTGTGTTTTGAGCCGCAAGTCCTGGTCAGCAGATGCAGGAAGGCCTTTGTACTCGGGCATCTCTCTGGTACGCTTTAACATGCGCTGCTTGTTGGTCTTTGGGCAGAGGTAGCAACGGTCACAAAGAGGACCTTTAATGAGCGTGGTGTCGCGTTTTAAGTGTTATATCAAAAACTAAAATTACCAAAAAAAGTACAGACACCAAAAACAAAGAGCAAAAAACTGCATAAAAGTGAGCGATTTTCACCGAAAACATGCTTACGAGACACCAACTATCGAAACATGATTAACTGCACAAACAGATTTGAACTAGTTATGTCCAGCACTCAAACCGGACACATTACCACTGCAGCACCATGTCTCGCTTAAAATAAGGGTGCAACAAAAGTCACTCCATTCATAAGTTGGGAGTCTGAGCATAAAAAACAACTTTTTATTAAAATCCAGGATTCACACCTACGTTTATGAGGGCAGTCGTATGTTAACTAGCAAGCCACGTTATTCAGTGTTTTTTATATGTAATAAAATTTACATTCTTCTTCTTAAGGTGCTGTCTTCTTATAGAAGGTTAGCAACAACTTCGGGAAATCGTTCTCTATCTTGTGCTAGTCTTAGGAGCAACTGTGTCTTCTGCCCAGACGTCTTCTACCCTCATTTTGCCCTCCATTATCAGTCTTAGAACCTCGTATTTTTGCCTTTGTATATATGTCCTAAGTAGCTTGTCTTTCGTCTTTTGGCAATTCCAAAAATTTCTCTGTCTACGTTCTTAGGACCGTTTCATTAGTAGTGTGTTCCGTCCATGATATTTTGAGCATTCTACGCATTGCCCACATCTCAAATACCTCTAATGATTGCATCAAACAGGCTTTTAAGGTCCAGGATTCACGTCCATATAATAGAATGAAGTATATATAGATATTCACAAATTTGTATCTGATATTTAACGATACTGTAAGGTTTGTTAGTAAGCTTTTCATTCTAAAGAATGCGTTTCTTGCGTTTTCTATACGGCAGCGCATTTCTGGGTTCAAGTTCCTTGTTATCCAGCATCCTAAGTATTTGAATCGGTTCACCTGTTCTATTCGTTTGTTGTATATGTAATTATGTTGGTGTTTGCATTTGTGTTTTTGTTTTTGGAGATGAGCATTATTTTTGTTTTTTTTGTGTTTATCTAGGGTAAATGCAAATACATCTTCCCTTTCTTGTTATTTCTGTTAGCTAATATATCGGTGTCATCTGCGTACCATAAATTATTCACTATTCTTCCGTTTACTTTTATACCATCTTCAAAGGTATTATTTTTTCTTTTTTTCATTTTTTTAAATTAATATATAGTGTTACTATAAACTTGCTCTTATTACATCTACATTGGAGAAAAAATCTTTGAAGTAATCCTTGTAGTAATTCGAGGTATTCTAAAATATATAGATAGTTTGGAAGTTCGGAGTCATGTTTACAATATTAGATAATACGACAAACTATAAATATTACCTATTCATTTGCTTATTCCAGTCACGTATGGTGCTTTTGAATAATAGTGTAGTTAATTTAGAAGTTAGGTTGTTAAACTAAATTATTATTAGTGAAGTTATTTTACTGTAACTTTTTCTCAGTACGTTGTTACTGTTAATTAAACGCTCTCTGTTCCCAAGTGGTGTTCAACATAAGTATCTAATTTTTTAAAATGTTTTATCGCAGACTTTTAAGTATTCAGATTTCTTAACTTATTATACAGGTATTATCTGCCTCCAAAATTTTTTTCAACATACTGTTTCATGTTTATAACATTTTGTATTACTAAGTCTCTAAGTCTTACTTACTATTAATTCCTTCTTTGTTTCTCGTTTTTTGCTAGTATCTTTGCATTTGACTGTCTTACAATTTATTGTAATGCATTGTTATTGTAGCTTTCAATTGATTACTGTAATTTTTGTAATCGAATTTTTTTATACTCTTTACTCAAAGTTTAAATCAGTTGCAGTGATATTTTTTTGTTTTAATTTACATAAAGCAAGTTAAATCTATAAACTTTATTCAATACTATTTTTATTTCCAATCTTATTTTCACACCACATTTTTCATTCTTAAATTGTCCTTCCCTTTATTAAATTTGCAACACAATTTCGTTTATTATAATGAGCATAAAAAATTATTCTCATATTCTTCTTATAAATTTCAATAACGTTTTACCACACCAATGTAAATTATATTTTTCTTCCCTGTTTGATTCAGAAATTTAGCATTAATAATTTATTTTGTCTTAAGCTATACTGTTTTTTGGTAAGCTATACTTTGTTGTAATTATACTTTTAGTTTTGCTTGGATTAGTGGTTCACTTCAATGTTTTCACATTTCACGTGCTTACGGATTGTCTTTGCTCTTTTTAAATTTATATACAACGGATGACTCAGAATGGAATGCATATTTCAAAACAACGAAACATAGTAACTTGTTATAATATATTTACGTAATCTCAGGAAAAAGGAGCCAAGGAAAAACACACGCTGTGAATCGAAGAAGCAACCGATTTTAATGGTTGAGGGCTTTTTATTACTTTCCTTATCCTATAATAAGGAAAGTAATGTAATCGGCGGAAATTTGACCTACCCAGTTTTTCACATTTCTGGGCGAAATATAGCCTCAGGACACCAAAAAGTTAGTTTGAGCCAATTGGTTTGTGTGTGTGTGTGTGTGTGTGTGTGTGTGTGTGTGTGTGTGTGTGTGTGTGTGTGTGTGTGTGTGTGTGGTTGTGTAAGTGTATCTCGTGACGTAAAGTGAGTGTGAATTGTGTGTTGTAGTGTTTGTAGTGTGTGTGTGCAGTGAGTTTGTGTGTAAAATGTGTGTGTGTGGTTTGGTGTGATCGCAAAATCGTGTGAAGGTGTCGCATCTAAACGTTGAAGATACAAAAAATCCATGAGAATAAAAATGATTTGTTATCACGAGATAAACATTTTTAATATAACGGATGTTCATAAAATGTTTCGGGAAATTTATATTACCGGATAGATCAGACCTAGACGAACGAAGTCAAATAAATAAGTTATAGCCGATTAAAAATTAACGGACCAATTACAGCGCGCTCAAAGAGTTTCCCGGCCGACTGTGGGAGGACGGAGTGGGAGCGCTTGGCCGCTAGGAGGGAACACGTAGGCGATAATGGGGAAGGCCGTGCGACCGAGCTCGCACGGTTACCTTCAGTGACGTAGCAAAATTTAAGTACGAGTCAATTATTGTCTTGTACTGTTTATTTTAATCAGCTTTCGAGTGTTGGACTCGCTCCTCGTTTTTTCTTAAAATAAGAAATTCCGGGACGAGAGCAGCGCAGGGCCGAGACGGTGGACCAGGCATAATCTTATAATATAATTGTCTTATCTCCCTAACTTTCTTACTTTTTTTCTAAACTTATAATTCTATCTCCTCCTAGACGCTTCAACCGATTTCCTTGAAACTTGCACACCACATTCACAACTATATTTTCTAATTCGATGCAATAAATCAGCCTTCTAACTTTAACCGTTTTTGAATTATTTAAATATTTTGGTTATTGTATTGTATAGATGTCACACCTGTGACAGATAAAAACATTTTTTTTAAAACAGCGCCATCTGTTGGACGTAAAAGCAAAGCCACAACAACGCGTGGCCGGGTACAGCTATTTTAGAATAAAAACAAAAATTCTGTTACAGTTGTCAACATTAATCTAGAGAAAAATTTAAAATTACTGCAAATGAACGTAAAACGTAAAAGCGCATAAGCTTTGCATTAATTCAACTTTACGTATTACGTGTTTCCTATGGACGGCTTATGCTTACGTCCACCATGAATGAGCGTTAAATTGTTCCATGTTTCTGATCCAGAGAAAAAGCCGGTCTAATTAAAAATTTATACTTTCGTACCTTGCAAAAATTTGAGGGAAGGCGGGTGAAAAATTGTTAGTCTAGGACGCCAAAAATATCTTTTGTTGGCGGACAACTCCTAGTATATAATAATAGGTTAAGGAAGGTCGTGTGATGTTCACCAGATTTTTTTTTTATTCGTCTTGAAGAGACGGGGTGCGAGTTATAGTTTTGAATGCGATCTGAATTAACCATGGTCAGATAATAGCAGAAAATCGGTGATCTTTTGACTGAAAATGGTTATGCGATGGAAGCGCACGCACATTTGTTCGATGTTCATTTTATTTGAAACATTTTAATCAATAACAACATGCACTATCGTGCCATTTTCAGGTTAAAAAAATTAAAAAATGTATGATGCGTTGAATTTATTAAGCTAATAAATTGTTTGACTTTAAATAGGACGCAATTTGCGTAATACCGTGTTCTTTGTTATGATAAAATTGAAGAATTAAATGCGGAAATTATGTACGAAAAACTACATCATCAATATGTTTGCCATCACGGCGTTGGTACTTCTCCGAGCGATACCTCAAATGCGAGAAAACACGTTGACACATATCTTGTCCAGTTGCTGCAATTTATTCTTGTATACGGGCCTTAAGTTGGCGCAGATTAGTCGAAGGACTTATGTAAATTCGATGTTTCAGATATTCCAAGGAAAAAATCAAGTAGGACCAGGCAGGACTCCTTGGTGGCCAATTAATGTCACCTCTACGCGAAATAAGCCGATTCGGAAACAATTCTCTAATTGCCTCTAACGCCGCGCGTGCTGTATGATTTGTGGTCCCATCTTGCTGGAACCATGTTGTAAGGCCATACCCCTCCCATACTTGAAGGGCCAGACTAAAAGAAATTACGAAACAGTGACTGTGAAAATGTTTCTGATATTTTTCTCGGGGATTGTTTTCTGGCCAATACCGCATATTTTGACGATTAAGGTACCCATCTAATTGAAAATGGGCTTCATCACTAAACAAAATGTAATCTAAATTTTCAAACTGCAAAAACATCTCGCGCGCAAAAGTGAAGCATAACGGCTAGTCTGTTGCTTTCAGAGCTTTGACTAACTGGATTTTGTAGCCAAAAATCTGAACACTGGACCGGTTCAAATTCAAAGTCACTACGCGTTTACGGATCGACCTTTGGAGATGTTGCCGAACGCTAACGCGCATGCGATCGGTGTTTGCTGGCGTTCTCACTGTTCGCCGGTAGCCAACAGGTTTGAAATTCACGAAAGAACCATTACGCTTAAACTTCTGAACCCAAAGCTTTATTAAATTGGTACTTAGCGCTTGCTGCTTGTTATGAAGCCGATATCGAACTTGAAAGCGCTTACCTACAGTTACGTAACTATTAGTTTCGTAACTATTGCGCACACAAAAGGCACGTTGCTCCCCTGAAAACTGCTCCACTGCAACTGACAAATTCCAGGCTCCCTACTACTCAGCACATGACTGCCCGCTCCTCTTTTACTATAATATCCTGCGCTATTTGAAAGACAAATATGCATTCCATTTTGAGTCACCCGTTGTTATACATATGTATGTCCGAGAACCTAGCATACCAGTGAGTCTCGCTGGAAACTCATTGGTGTATGATATTCTAGTATGCAAGTATTATAAGTTTCGTGTTAGTAGACACAATGAACCTTTGAGGTTGCAGTGCTAGTAAGTGCGCCCTAAGGAAAAAAGGCCTTTTCAGAAGAAGCGAAAATTTTTATCGGTTTCTTTGTTTTTATAAAGCATGTCGGATATATTTTTTGTTAATATTTAACCATGTCTCATTTATTCTATACAGTTTTTATATACATGATTCTTATGTGTTTTTGTTGTTTGCTTTTTTATTTTTGTTATTACTACATGAGTTTTCTAATATTCTTAACAAGCAGTTGTGATCCAGTTTGCTATTTACTTGTTTCCCGGTGTTGTATTCCTTTTTATGGGTGTAATTATCTGTTCTTTATTGTTTTTGTGCTTATTACTCCGGGTGTCCAGAAATCATCGCCAAGTCTCACAACCACTTGATAGATTATTAAAATTCAAGTCGAAAAGCAAGCGGAAAAGTGTAGTGATACGATTGGGAACTTGCATTAAAGGCACGCGCTAACTGGTCTAATAAGGCATTTCTAAAAGTAAAATTGCACAAAAAGCATATAGCGCATCGAAAAATGACAAAAGATTATTTAATTTAAATTTTAATTATTTATCGGACAATGGAGAGATTGAGCGAGGTTTCTGGAGATCTGGCAACATTTCTGTTTGAATTTGTTTTGTTTGTTTTTTCTTCTTCTTTTTTTACGTGTTTGTTCAGCATTTATTTTAGAGGCTTTCATATTTTATTTAGTCTTGTTTCCTGTTTTGATTGTTAATTTAAATTTCTGTTAAACTGGAATTAATTTATTTATAACAGGAACATTTACTACTTATTGTGAGTGTTTCCTGGTATTTTGCTGTTTTTTGTATAATTTTTGGCGGTATGCTGTCCGGGAATAATTTTTATGGTCTCTTTTTTTAATTTATTTATTCTATTGATTGTTGTTTCTCGTCGACTACAATTTTTGAATTTATTTATATCTTATTACATTTGCCTACTTAAGAGTGGTGGCAGATTTAAGAATTTTTGTACGAATGTTATTATTTTTTGTCACTTTTTTATGTTGAATTTGTTAATTACATTGTTGTTGCAGTACTTTCTTTTCTCGGGGTACATAATAAATTTTTCTACGCAGCTTGTGTTAATTTTTTGGCGTACCTCATATTAATTAAATCATAATTTTATTATTATTATTATTATTATTTATTTTGTCAATTTCTTTAACTTTCTGCAAACCTATTTTTAAGTTAAATGGTCGTGTTTTCTTTGTTTTAACTATTACAATTATGTATATAAATATTTTGGTTTCTAACTTATTTACATAGTTACATGGATACAACTAATTTTTCATATACAATAGTCTTTGTTTTATAGTGGATATAAATTTGTGGACATAACATAAGTTGCTCTATCTCTTACGTCTGGAAGATTAATAAAAGGTGGATGTCCAATGGTTGGTTCTTCTTTTGCACATGTATTGATGAACCCGTTGAAATTTTCTAGTTCTTTGCTAATTTTGTTTTTGTGTGATGTATAGAACAATTACACTTTTACGCGTCTATACATAAAATATTAAAGTTGCTTTTTCTGAAACCCCAAAACAACATATTTCTTTGAGATTACTATTAGGTAACAATTCTTTATGAATAAAACGTTTTTTTTTGCTGTACTAATAAATGAGAAGATAATGTTGGCAATTTTGTGGAATCATAAACAAACGGCACATTTCGATGTGTGCTGTAATATGGTTGAACAAATTTCTGTATCACATCATTTGTAAAGTAACTTTCTTTGTAAGAAAGTGTATTGAGTAAATACTGGAATCGTAAACGCACTAAACGAATATTTCCTCAGAAAAGACGTAAGCTGGTCATTTACAGTAATTTTTCAGACAGAAAGACGAAACGGTTTTGTCATACTTCTATTTACTTTATTTAAATGTCTGGTATTAGTAACAGTTTGTTTTTTTCTTTCTTTGCATCATGACCAAAACTTATAAGAAAAATGTGCAGCGTTTCAACTTGATAGTTGTTCTGAAGATGGAAGTTTAATATACCGGATATCGTAAAGTATGACAGTTAGTGTCGTTTCCACTAAAATAACTTACGGTTTTGATTTCTATGACATCATAGAATTTTCATTAGGTGCCTGAGAAAACTGCCATATTATCTCGTAGTACAACACCATGCTCTTTTTTTTTACTATTTCATTGAGTATAAACAATTAAAAGACATCTATAAAATACTCACAAATTACCTAAACAATTTTTATTAAAATTATTATTTATACTTTTACGTTGGCTTGGTAAATTGTTTTCTTTTTTAGTAGATTGTTTTCACTAATTTGATATTTATGGTATACTATTTTTCAATTTTATCTCTATTTTATGTTGTTAAAGATGCCATCTGGCTTGCCTTGCAATCAATTTTGTTTCTCTTCTTTATTATTGTTGAAGTATTCGGGTCTGTTGTAATTTTTATTAAAACTTTCTTACACCGCATTGCTGTTTTATTTCTCTTACTTTCTTCTATTAAATAAAATATAGGCATAATTGATAAACGTCGTTATGTAGTTGAGCCCAAAATACTCCTCTGTGGTATTTCAGACTTTATGGTCTGAAGATCAGATATCACTTTTTCTTGTTTGACTAAGAAATTCCTGCCAGTTAAATATAATTTCATTATCTTGTACTAGTCAGGAGATAAATTTTTCTTGAGCTTATAAAGTAGGTCCTTATGCCATACCTATCGAAAGCTTAACTAATGGAAATAAATACTGTAGAACAGTACCATTTTTTTTCAATGTTTCTTTGTTGATTTCTTAACCAATCTGTGTATTTACTCTATTGTTCCATGACGACTACGAAAACCAACTGATGGCCAGGAATCAGTTTTCTGTCCTTTATTATTATTTTCAATCAGTTTGATATTAATTTCCCGAATACCTTTGACAATACTGGTAACAAACTTTTGGGTCTATATGAGGATACTTCATCAACTTTTTTACCCGGCTTAAACAATATTATTATTTGGGCTAGTTTCAAAGCTTTTGGAATATATCCTAGCGTTAAATATTTGTGTTATTTCTTTCAATACATTTCCTGTTATCATGCCGAAGGTCCGTAGTGTTAATTTATCGTTTTATTGCGTTTTAAACTTCACAAAATGTTATTTTCTTACAGGAAGTTTCATTTGATGAGGTACATTTAGAGATTGCCTAATATTATTCTGATGTTTCAGAGATGATTTTGCAGTTATTGGATTAAATACTTCTACGAGGTGTTACGCAATCTGTAGTCTTTTTTTTATTGCTTCTGGTCTGTTTTCCTTTTACTGGTGAAATGTGCTGCTGTGGTCTCTCCTTGTCGCCTTCCACAATGAGAAGTCTTTTAATGGTATAGTGATGATTGAAATTCATAAACCGTATGAACTGTAATGTAATGACGAGTTGTTTTAAAATACTTAATCTTCCCGAAAAACACTATCCTCAGTGCATTTATAAAAAATAATTTATTTCCCGATGCACTGACACTTCATTTTTACTTTCGAGATCAGTAAAATTTGCAAAAATGTTAATGGTTGTATATACAAGGTCTTCTTTAAGTGGGTCAGTAACATTTGTATGTTTCTCACATTTTTTATTTAACTGTAGACAATTTTTATATATGCATATATTTTTGTAATACGTAGACTACTTTTTTCAATAACTTTATGTGATCCTTATACATGAAAATATATAAAATTCATCATTGAGGTAATTTAGTCGAACTAACTTTTTAATACATAAAAATTTTTACGCCATTTCCCATGTCCTGTTTAAGACTTTTTTCATGTTTTAGCTTATTGTGTTTTACGTCATTTATATATATTTTAATTTTACGTAAAAAAGGTTTTCCTGTTAACTTAAAATATGTAAAAAATAATAAAAGCAAAAGTTGTTTCTATTGCATTTTTAAAAAGGGTAATATTTACATATTTTACGTTTTTGTTTTAGTAAACTGCGTAATATACTCAAATATTTTACTAAGTAACTTTCAGAAATTATTTGTCCTTCAATTAGTACATGAGTCAACATTTTTCAAAGAAACGTGACTGCAATTTATTGATTAACAAAAAGTCACCTTGCATATCCGGCACTTTGTGAGTTTGTGCTGTGGCATGGACGGCAGCCTTAAGCGTTTCCGGCGTTGCTATGGGAATATCAAAGAAACTAAAACTGTATATTGACCTTCTGTTCACAAGAACTGCCTCAAATATGTTTCTATGCAGATGACAGAGTTTTCGGACTTTCGTTAAACCTCATAAATTCAGAGGCAAAACCACCACGCCATAATATCAAGCTGCTTTATGTTGTTGAAATAATAAAACCTTAATGGAAAAGTATGATGTATGCTTTCAAATGTGGCCGTCATAAATATTGTGTACCATTGTGCTTAGCGACAGGCCCCCGGGACTTGCATTGGTTTAAATACGACGCCAATCTGTACGCTCATTAATTATTATGTATAAACTTCAAATGGGGAGAGTAATGCTAATGTTTTTGTTGATGTAGGAGATAAGTTTATAAAAGTTACACCATTTTAAAACTCATATTGTAAAATAAAGCAATATTTAATTCTTTTTTGTCTCCAACGTTAATTAGGAATGTTTCTATAAAGTTAGTTTGTACATGTATTTTACTTTGATAAAATTTTGAATAAGTCAATATTGAAAAAGATATTATAGACAAATATTAATGTTAATGTCTCTGAAACTAAAATACTGCGTTAAAATGGCCATAAATATGTGAGAATGCAATTAGGACTATGTATCAAATCAAAATAAAACAGACACTGACGTCTGCTGGTTGAATAAAAGACAAAGCATGTTAACGCACGAGTCTCTCAGGCTCCAGACATAAAAAGTTAATGTTGTCACATGCTTCTGTTATATTTATAGCACAGATATGCTAGAAAAGTTTTTAAGAAATTATATAGTCTCAGTTTTGAATTACTTATTTATTGTACTAAAAACTTAAAGTATTTAAGACATATTCAAAGCAAAATAATATCCGTACTTTTATTTTATTGATTCAGGTTATCCTCAGTGTCCATTTGTGGAATACATTTAGAAAGCTCCTAATCTTTTAATTTCATTAGCCACTGCTTAGTTAAAGAATCTAGATTGCCTTTGAAAAAGAAAATATTCTACTTCATTAACGAAATGTAGTTCAATATGGCGAAGCTGTTATTTGTGGTTCTATCAGTAAAAATGACTTTTAGAGAAGTACTTACTTTAAAACCAATGCTTTGCGTTTTGTATATACTCTATTTACTAAATATATACATTTATGGTAATGTATTTTTTGCAATATTTCCTTTTACTTTTACCGAGTTGCTCATTTATATTATATTTTGATCTTTTACGTTTCCCTGTCATATGCCTCTTGTTGTGGCAAAAAAATAATGTCTCTTTAACTTTTATGTCTTGTTTATATTAAATGGTTATTCTTAGTGATAATATAACGATTTTCTATAATTTTTATTTAAAGGATGCCATATGTTACATTTATTCTATTTTGCAACATCTTCAAATGTCTACTATGTTGCCTCTGTTACTGTACATATCCAATGTAGGATCTTTAAGAAAAAATCAGGTGTAGCAAAACCATACCAAAATATTTAGTATTACATGCAATTAATTTCTCTTTAAACAAGTTATTCAAAATTATCAATTTTTTTTCTTTTTCTTAGTTTGGTCCTATTGTCATTTCCGTTTTTTCAATGTCAATATCACATAGTAGGTTAAAATAAAAGATTTGACCAAAACCTTCGTAACTGAAAAATAAATAAATCTATTCGAAAATCTTTAAAGGAGTGCCTCCCTTTTCACACTGAACCAACGAAAGCAAATTACTTTAGATTGGATTTATATAAAAATCACCATTAACATTATGCAAGCACATAATTTTTTTATCTACGTAGACTTTTGGAATATCCTTCGAGCTACAACAGCTTTCGAAATCTAGAATTATTTTTGAATATTCAGACATCATTTTTATTATAAATATAGGAATGGAAGTCAATTCATAAAATGTTTCTATACTACTTTTGTATAAATTACCGAACAATGATGACTTGGTAACAAAAAGATTTGTTTACAAGGTTTTTTTATTATTAATTCTAACAATCCACCTAACTTCTTTAAGATTAACTAACGTTTTAGTTATGTCTTAAATTACTAAAGTACTTCTTAGTTCAGACGTTTTCCATCGATCCACCATAGTTTCTGAAATATTTTGCACACTTCCCTGGCATGGCTATTTTGCACTATATTCTGCTTTTCACTATTATAATAAACTTTACACTACACTGGCTCAAATGGATTCGTTCTTTTGAGTCTGCGGAAAAGATCTTCATTGACTAGAAGATGTAAAACTTCTTGAATTGGATATCTATGAAGCCTCTCTTTATGGCTTCTGGCAAACTTCCTGATTACGTCCTCGGCCATCTCTACCTAAAATTTCTGATGCAGATCTCTGTCTCGCACGTACCGAGGAGCATTTACCATATTTCGTAAGACGCGATTTTGGAATTTTGGGGTGCAACTATAGTTGCTATTTTTTGTACAACCCCACATGCCATAAATCTATACTGATCGTAGTACCTGTTTATAAACGAATAGTTTGTTTCGAATGGATAATTGGAAATTTCCTTTCATAAGCCAATACTTGCTGTTATATTTTAATTTTAATTCAGTTGTTTTCTTTTTAACATGCCCTTTCCATTTCAATTTTGCCTCTAAATTTAGGATCAGGTATTTGGCTGTTCTTTGATGTGGGATTATATTATTGGTCAAATTTGCTGAAAGATAATTTATTTTTCTATTTATGAAATTTATGAGCTGATTTTTCTTCATTAGCCTGTTTATTCCATTAATTGCGCCTTCGAAGTTGGCCATTGTTTCTTCTATATTATTCCCTAAAGTTAGTACTGCGGTGCCATCCAAAAATGTAGCTAGTGTGATATTTTATTTTTTTGGAATGTCACACTGCTGGGGGACCTTTGTTTTTATTATTTTAAGTTCTGAGAACTCACTTTCTTTATTTTAAAGGTTTGCTCTGTTAAGTAAGAGTCCAAGAGGTGAACATATTTAGCAAAAAGCTACCTTTTTAATTTCATTATTAAGCCCCCGCATCAAATTTTATCAAATGCTTTAGCAATATTTTTTGTTTTGCAAGAAATTTTTTGGTTATATCTATAATACGATGTACTTGGTTCGCCGTAGAATGTTTACCACGAAATCCAAATTAATTTAAAGAATTGAGTTGCTGATCTTCAATTATCGTCTTCATTTTTAAAAATAACTTTTCGAACAGCTTTGATATTATAGGTAACGAGGATATTGGCCTATATGACCTTACATCGCTAATAGGTTTTCCTAGTTTAGGTATAATGATAACATCAGATGTTTTCCACATGACTGAAACGTGTTGTAGTCTAAATGCTGCATTTATCAGATGTGCCAGTTTCACAATACCTTTGCTTAGCAGCTGTTTTAATATCCTTTCACTGACCAGGTCAAATCCCGGAGCTTTTTTCGGATCGATATTTATTTTAAATTTTTTCAGTGCTTCCTTGAAAGTGGTTAGTGATATATTTACCATTCTTGCTAATGGTTCTATTTGAGCTTGCATTTGGATTTGTTATGTGTTTGGTTGGAGTATGTCTTCTCAATAAGCTGCGAATATATTTGCTTTTTGTTTATTAGTCCTTGCCCAAGACCCATCTTTGCGTATCGAGTGAACACTTTATCGGTCTGTTAATTCCCTTTGTAGCTTTCAGAGTAAGTGCTTAGTGCTTTGGCCTTCCATTATTTCTTTTAGATAGGTATTCAATGCTTCATTCCTAATTTTTTAAATTTTTCTTTTGAGTTGTGATGTAATATTTAGTCTATGCTTGTTTTCTTTTGTTCTCGATCCCTTCCTAGCTCTCCTTTTATCTTTTATTAAATTTGAGATTTTTTTGGGGGTAATTATTCCTTGTCGTTTTTCTACTTATTTTTTGTGTATTATTCTGTGCTGCCTTGTGAATATCTATCATAAATTTCTCTGCTTCATATTCTAGTTGCTCTTTTGTTTGGATTGGTATGTTTAACCAAATCTGTTCACTGGGCTCTAGATTAAATCCTTCTCAGTCGGTAAACGTTTTAGTTAATGTTGGGTTAGATTTCCTAATCGTTATGTTTTTGTTTAACGTCAGCAAGATAGGTGAATGGTTAGAATGGTCATCACAGTCTTTGATCTGTATAAAGTTTGTTGGTGCTCTTTTTAAAATAACGAAATCTAGTAAATCTTGAAATTTTAAGTATCCGTCGGCCAATACGTGAGTTTACCAGTTGAGTGCTAACTACCTTAAGTTCTACGATTGCTTGATAAAGGAATTGCCTTTATCTGTCGTTAATCTCGCCCCCAAATAGGTGTTTTTTGGCATTGAAATCTGCCTCTATAATAAATCTCTACCTAATATTAGAAAAAGTTTTTATAACTCTTCTTTTTTCAGATTATGTCGGGTGGAAAGTATGCCGCTGCTAAAGTGATTAGATACTTTTGTGTTCTGATGCATATACTGGCAGCTTGTGTTGCCTCTGTTCTTTTCTTTTTCATAATGAGTTATAGTATTTTTAATTACAATAGCTGTTTCCCCTCTGTCTGTATTCTGTGGATGTAAAGGATAATACACTTGAGGAGAAACAGGAACATAAATTTGCTCCTCAATGAACCCCAAGTGTGTCTACAAAATTTAATCGGGTAGAACGTAGGGCCCGTCTATATTTTAAAATTAAATTAGAAATTCGATCGAGCAAAAGCACATAAATTACAAATGATAGAAATAAAATTAAAATTTCATTTAGAATAGCAAGGAATGCATGTTGAGCTGCATAACAGGTTTTTGCTTTGTAGAGAAAATTAGGCCGGATTAAATTTTTGCAATAATTTTTTTATTCATTTTAAGGAAGCTATATAATTTACTATCAATAAACCTTATCAAACTTTTTGTTTAAAATAAATCCAAAAACGCTGTATGGGTTGCAACTGAGGATTCTTCGGTGGATTTTCGAATGTGTTGGCGTAATTTGGATTTCTGTAAATACAGTGTTTGTAACATAATGACAGGAACCACAGTTAAGTAAAAAAACATAACTTCTCTCCGAGCAATTTTTTTACAAATGTTATTAATGTGGCTTTAAATTGCTCAGAACAAAGTGCGATAGCCGAAAAATGTTTGAAAAACTTATTTCACTTAAGTCGATCGAAACGCATAATCTTTTGAAATTTGTTCCTTGTTCGATACTTTGTTTTGTTTTGCACGTTTTGTTTGAAAAGAGGAAGTCTGGTTATATATATTTGTTTTAATAAAAGTATGGTTCATTGCAAAATATAACTTAAGTAGTAGACTTTTTGAAAATTTTTGAAATTAGAACTTCTAGGCGCTCTTAATTTCGGATTTGTTGTTTCTCAATTGATTTTGACGTATTGACTTACATAGATTTCTGTACGGAAGACGTCGAAATGCTGAATTTGTAGTCATTTCTGTACACGATTTTTTCTAAGACTCGGCTGACTAAAAGCGCATCAAATTTTCATTGTTATTTTTATGGGTTTAGAATCGGTGTTTCCTTTCCAAATTAATAGTCGACTAATTTTTTATCATCTTAGAACGTTCTATACAGTTTACTGACCGATTTCGAAACACTGTACTACGGTAAATATCTAATGGCGTTTAGATGTGCCTTATAAACTCGAGCGATCAAGAATCTGCCCTACGCTACGTTCACCACCATCATTTCGAATCTCGTCTAATTGCACGAGTATTTTTTGTAGCCTAACTAATGTCTTATTTACTTATCTTTTAAATTTAAAAACATTTTATTGTCATATCGTGGGACCACATCTTTTTAAGTTTTTTAACACAATTTTTTAATACGACTCCTTACGATATCGACGAAAGGAATCATAGTTAAAATATTTTTCTTTGCGTTAATAATTTTTTTGGAATATTTTTCTGACTGAATCAGTAAAGATAAAACAAAATATTGCTATATATGTGTTGAAAAACTTAAAAGTTGTCCATCAGTTACAAAAAAGGTAATACGTGGATGAATCAAGTATAAACCGGAATATCTTTATTAAAAAGACTTAAGACATAGTTCAGTAAGAATATATAGTAGCTCTAGAGGCCTGTTTTTCTCCATTGGTTCCCATCTCTAGCTGTCTCTTCCCATTCTGTAATATTCAAGCTGCGTATGTTACCTTGTAATTCTTTTTTCTATTGGCTTCGAGGTCTCTCCCTTCTTTTTTCTTCTATTTTAGCCTTATATATTTTGTTTTGTATTCTTATAACGTGGCCTATTCAGCTGAGCCTCTGTGTCTTCACTACAGCAACTATGTTTGGTTCCCCGTATAGCTCGTATATCTCTTCGTTTTTACGTCTTTTCCATTGTCCTTCAATACATTTCCCACCATAAATTTTCCGTCGTATATATTTCTTTCCCACTCTTTATTTTTACACTATAGGGTGGCTATATAGGCTATATAGGGTATCTATCCTTGTTAATTGGAGTTCGTATATATTCAACATTTTTCGGTGTTTTCCTTGTCCCTAGTCTTCCAGAATATGTAGTATTTCTGAATAGTTTGTACTGAGCTGCACTTATTGGATCGTTTTCAAAAGTTGTTTAAATAATTCAAATAGTTCTGTGGACAAATGTTCTAACTTTGCACAAAATTTACAGAGATTTTGTTCAGTAATTGTAAATGTGACGATCACATACTCATTCACCAATATCTAACTTTCAATTGACTCGTTGTTCATTAAAGTTTACGCTTATTAGTTGCCAGGTTTCATTACGGTCTCACAAACTATTTCGATTGTATTAACAGTATCTCAATGTTTTCGTAATAGATTACATATATCTATGTAATATTCATCGGATAGACTTCAAAATTTGATTTCTTAACAATAAGGGCATTTGCTAAAGTTATTAAAATCATGTAACAACAATTTATCAACTTATTATCATTGTTTCTTTTGCTATATTCCTATATACTAGACTGAATTGATTTACCAAGATGTTATATTATCGTTATCTGACACTCTTCTTATGTGTTCGTTATTTTAACATACAGTTAAAATATGTTTAAAAAATTTAAAAAACTTATATTAAATAACCATTATTGTGTATTATTAATTAATAGTAGTTAAACAAAAATAAATAATATAAGTAAAGTTTTCAAAGTGGTAACGTCGGTGTATGCTCAAATTCTGTTTTCATTCTTTATAGTCTTGACTGCTGTTAAAAATAAGCGTAAACTTTTCTACTTGTTTTTAGTTAGAGGATTTAACACTTTGCTTTGCATTCCAAGAAGCCTATCAGTTTACTGCCAAAATTCTTCTCAAATGTCATAACTTCTGAATGGTGTATTTTTGAATTTTAGTAATATACAACTGGAATAAACGCTTATATTTTGAGTAAAGAAGAAATAACGCAGAAAGGCTATTAGAATTTATTTAATTTTATTTCGACTAAGTAAAGTTTGGATAGAGAAATATGAAGCAGAAAGTGAACTCGCAATATAAACTAATTGAAAAAAAAGCGCTTACGTCCTGGGCCATTTCGTTTTCTAACAGTTTAATCTTTTATCAGAAGTAACCCATTAAAGCAAAATTGTGTAAGTTAAAAAATTCTGAAAATTGTTATTTGCACCTTACCAACTGTATTTAAGTTTTTTTTATCAAGTTTTAAAGTTTATGCTACGATAAACTTAAACATTTTTAATGTTTTTTTAAATTCTTTAAAAGCACAAATTAGAAATTTCTGATGCTCCAAAGCTAATGAATAATTGTAATAAATATTAAAAAGTAGGATATGCATGATTTTTTGGCTAAAGATATTGAATAAAAATAAAGGAGATTTTCAATTATTTATGCATTTAGTACGAGGGCGAATTAAATATAAAACAAAATTCTGAGTTGTAGATAGCGAAACATGACGAGAATTTTCTCCGCACAGTATTTCATATTATAGCTTCTTTTGTTAGTATTATAACGTCATAGTAAGAGCTACTTTTATGCATTGTATAAAAAATAATTATTAAGATTGTTTCGGTAGAGGATGTAAAACAGTCAAAATTTTAAGAACACATGAGGCGCAGTTGGCGGACAGTCTGAGGTTTACGCGTAGCATAAATAATTTTTGGGAGATAAGGGATGGTTAGAAATAAAAAACGTTGATGTCGTTCAAAGTCAGAATGACTAAAGATAATATTTATATTGTCGTCGTCTTCGGTCTCACACAGGTGTTCAAAATAAACAAAAATTGAGGATTTCTTTTGGAGTATACCTAGAATGCCTTTCTCACAGTCCGGGTTTATCGTTTCGTAATCATCATTTATTAAAGGCACTTGGAAGATCGATAATTGAAAACGATGTTGCTGTGGAAGCGTTTAGTGTCACACCCGTCTTTATTTTAGTATAACGGCATCAAAAAGCTACCCGCCCTTTCAAAAAGTTTATATTTCTATGTTTTATTAACGATTGTGTATAATTTAGAAACCATTTACAGCAATTCTAAGTGTTGAAGGTTGCAGATAAAATAGGTTTGTTTTTAGATGTCTCTAGGTACAAAACGGAGTAAAGTTACTGCTGAAAGAAAGCGTCTCTTATAAAATTGATTTACTTGGTGATGAGTAGACAAAACTAATATTTTCCTAAAGCAAATTGTACAGGATTACTAGAAAAAAATCATCCTGGTTTTAAAAAGATGTATTTTACAAAGTATTACAGATGGTGTTGAATACCAGACGGCTAGCAAATTTAAATGAAGCAAACTAAATTATGTTCAGTTTTTCACTATGTATGTTTTCAGTATGTAATTTATTACTTTAAATCCATCTTTTAAATCTATCGTTAAAAATCACTATCTCCAAAACACTACAAGATTTTCGAAAAAATTATATAATAGTAGCAGTTGTTTTTAGAACAATTTGAATAAGCAATTACAAATTGCAGGAATATAATGACTCAAGGGGCAACAGCACTGTAGAATTTTCAAAAAATCGATTTTTAGGTTAAACGATACTGTGAACCTATAAGTAGCAAAAACAATTTTTCTTTAAAATATCCCGCTTTTCCTAAATCGTAATAGCTCGTAACAGAAGTTTTTGTGTAAAACTGATTTTTGGAAGTGAAAGTTCTTACAAGTAAAAATGAAAGGCAAAAAGTGTACAAGGGTAAAAAAGCTACGAAAGAACTGTATCTAGCATGGTATCGGTCAAAAAAGCCGAAACGAAATTTATGTAAAACTCGTTCCAGACTTTAAAGGCGTTTTTCTGGAAATGCCATTTTTCAAAACGGTACGCACTATAACTCGATCAATTTTTAATATTTTCATTTAAAATTTTAACCACATTTTAAAACTTCGTTTTGAAATAAAACGCGTACGGAATTTTTGATGAATTAATTTTTTATAAACAAATAACTGCCCTTTTTCCATTAAAAATCGGACACCTAACTTCAAATACTTGCCAATTACACAAAAATCAATATTTTTAAATTTCCGTACCTGATTCTCTAGTTATATTCATGTAAATTAAGAAGAAAATTTTTATTTTGCTACAAATTCAAATTTGCATCAGTTCTAGTGCGTGCCGCGGAACCCTTCGACGCCAACCTACCTTGGGAAAATGCCCCCAGAGCCGCCATTTTGAAATAGGTTTCAACAAAATTGCCTAATATGCCCAAATATGCCTAACAAAATACTTCAACAGTTTTTTATTACCTTTTCTTCCATGCAAAAGAAACACTTTTTTGGGGGGGTCTACAGTGGTGTTACCCTTCAAGCATTGTTCGACAATATCAAGGATTGAAGTGGTTGTTTTAGATGCTAACGACTTTATCCAAGACAAAAGAGTAAATTATCACAATAACTGTTGGGTCGGCTAGCAGGCTTCTAGGTACATACTTTCACAAATATTAAATATTAAAAACGTAACGAGAGCTGAGTTTACAATTATAGTACTACTGTTCTAATTGCAATCTTCTTGCTACTAGCAGTGGGATGTTGCCAAAGAAAATGTTAATAATAAATATTATAATGCTATAAATGCTTAACATAAAGGTAAAAACCCATAAGGCTTCCAGTTAGTTTAGGTTCAGATTTTAAAAAGGTTATGGTTGCTATATAAAATAATTTAATATTTTTATGTTCTTTGTTCTTTCTTTATATTTTTAAGTTCTTCGCAAGTAAATTTGCTTTATAATTTTTTTAGTTAGTTACTTTTTCATATTTCTTTGGATGGCTCTTTAGTTAACTATTTTGGGGACAACTTTTGTTATTTTAGATTAACTTTTCCAAAAATCTTATAATACAGAATTTTAGAATAATAAATTTGGAGAAAGATGAGTTTGTGGTACAAAGTTTAATGTGGCATTTTTTAAAGAGTTTAGTATTGAAGTAACGGCTTTTGCGATGATAGTTATTTGGTTAGTAGTTTTTAGAGTAAAGAACAAATTTTTGCAAAAATATCATTATTTTTAATGTAATTACAATAGCAGAGTGTAGAAAGTGTATTAAGTGAGCATTCCTTTAACCCATCACCTACTTGTGGTTGGGTTGAGCGATAACCCTGCAACATTGTGGTAGTGGGTTATTTTAAACCCACCCATTACGGTTTTACCATTATATATATATATATATATATATATATATATATATATATATATATATATATATATATATTACCATGATAGCGACCATAATCCGATTATTCTCACTCTGGTGGATACCTAAGAGTGCAAACGACCTCTTATTCCACATCTCGGTCTCGTAGCCTGCCTTCAGCACTCCGCCAAAGACTCAGAAGAGGCGACACAGCACATCACTGTTTTGATTCAAGAATCGTGCCGGTGACTAGAAAAATCTGTTACTGTAGGAGTTCAAGAAAAAGATTTGTGAAAAGAGTGTGAGCTTAAAACCAGAAGACGAACAGATGACTCGCCGTCAAAATTTATTTAGAAGAACAGGTCAAAATTCTATAAAATAGTTCTTTCTTTGTTCCATCCCTATAGGGAAAAAATATTTCGCTTACACCATCACCCATAGAGCCAAGGAATTCGCTGATCTACTGGGATCCGCAGTCATTCTAAACTGCGCGCTCAAGGCTTTCTACAAAAATCAGTCTACTTCACATCGATAGCTAACGCGGCCATGATTTCTAAGCTTAAAAAATCTGACAGATTCCTCTAACTTTTTGGCCACCATAGAAAAGCTTGTTGAGCATATCATTCTTCAGTGCAGTCTAACTTTTATCCTGGCCGCTCTATCATACCAACTCCTTTAGATGGTAGAAAAAAATCACGAAAAATTTTACGAAAAATATAGTCAGCGGCGTAAGCCTTTGACAAGTGCATATGTAAGATGGCTTTAGCGGCTAGTCCGCTGCTGATAGTACAACTGATCCGGTTCTTTTCCGGTCGTAAATTTTGGATTAAATTCAACAGAGCGAAGTCATCTGAAAAATGTCTCTCATAGCTAGGGTTCCTGGAGTTATTTAACTCTGTAGTCGGAAACATGCCGTAGACGTCCTCCTATATAACTATATATAGTAATATGGCGGTTATAGAAGCATCTAGACACTATTGAAGACTTGTACTAATGATGGAAAATAAGAGTCAACGCACAAAATAACACTAAAAGTGCCGAAACTAAAATGTTGTTGGAGTGTCTAATATCACTTGGAATCTTTGATTGGGAGATTCTCGCGTCGGGGAAATTAATTTGGAGGATTTAGATAAAGAATGGCATAAGCACAGCCAGCTTGATAAGCATTAAGTTTTATCTTACTCCACAGAGTCGGTTATGCTTAAGGACAAATTAAATCTTTTACCAGACTATCTTGTAGTATACGTCCAGAAACCTCAGGTTATTCAAATTGTATATTAAGAATCATCTTTTACGCTCCGTGATATATACGAAACACTGCGATGCAGAATTTCTAACCAATTAGGAGTTTATTTTCAAATACGCTAAACATTTTCACGTCAGCGTCTAGGGTCACGAAAATTCATCCATTCGCGGCCTTGTATATTTAAGACGTAAACAGCGGCGTTCTCTCATAAGCGTGCAAAAATTTTAATTTTCTTGTGCGAAGGTACGAGAGTAAAATAACATCAGTCTACTACTTTCCAGGTCAGGTCGCCTCAGTTGGATATTTCTGTTTTATAAAATTACAACGCCGTAGCGTTTAAACTCTAATTATATTAAAGGAAAGGCCACCATGTCATGTAAAATGACAAAGTTAATTATTTTATGGTTTCGTAAAAAAGTACATAAATTCAAAATTTAAGATATGCACGTAACCAAAATCGCAAATGACAGATTGATATAAATAATTTTATCAAAAATTTTTAAATAATTTTCTCCGATTCAATAAATGGTAGTTCGACATTACACTAGATCTAAAATAACAGCTTTATCCTTCCTTGAAATTAATATTCTTAATCTACTACACATAACTTTGTTATAGTCCATTACGTCGTTGTGGCGCAAATATTAAATTATCTATAAGACAACGAGAAAAATCTAATTACTCTTCTATTATTTTTTGCCATTTAACATAAAATTAGTAGAAAAAGCGTTTTTATCGGTTGAACGTTTTAGGTTAATTTAATACATTTTTGTTTTTTATAGCACATGCTTTTATATAGACCAAATAATTTTCATTAAATTTGATTGTAGCAAAAAAAATCGAAAAGTGCATCTGAATGTAAACCAAAAAGGCAAAAAGCTTCATACATATAAATAATATTCTTGAATAGCACCGGTAAGACTTTTTTGTACTTTTTAATATTCTAGGTGACCCTCGTGCAGCTGATGTTCCTCAAAAAAGGGTTGATGTTACAAATTTAATTTAAAATTATAGAGTTTCTAAATATTAAAATTAATATGCAAAGTTTCATTTACAAACTGAGATCAATGGGGTTGGGCAATCGTTACGGTTTAATTGATATGATTTTACTTATTAACTAATTACCCTTGAGCATTGTAGTACTTAAAGTTTATTATCACTACCTATAAGTGTTATTCTGTTATATTTATCCGTTTTATTCTCCTATATGTACACTAAGTTTGATCGCATGTAGTAGGGAGTGTAAAAGGTAGTTAAAAATTTTTAAAATTATTGCTTCAATGTATTTCTAATAGAAAGAATTTGCAAAGGTTAGAAGCATGTTACGCAATAATAAACTAGAATGTAAGCAACTTAAACATATTTAAAAAAATTAAACATAAAAATATAGAAAATCTAGCAAATCGCTTATTATTAAAAGTTCTAAAACTATAATAGAGAGAAGAAAGACCTCCAGTACTTATAAAGAGTAGAAAATAAAATATAATCCCACTTAATAAATAGAGGAAAGAAAAAATCAAAAAAAATATTTTAAGTTACTAAAGTAATAAAAAAAGTAAACTGCAGTGTATTAAAGAATATTTCAAAAAACATAAATATGAAAACAAACAGAACTAAACAATCGTCAAGAAATCAAAAGCTATATATGTAAAACATTAAAGAATACAACTAAGATCAGCTCAAAATTTAGTAAACATAAAAATGCATAACTTTTAAAGGAAACCTAAATTAAAAATCTCAAAGAATAAAATTTAAACTGGCTGAATATGTAATGAAAATAGGAAAATAAACAAAATAAAATTAACGGTATTTGAAAGGTAAGGTAAACTTTTGAGCAAAGAATATTAAAAAATTGTTTGAAAAAATATACTGTCTGCAAGTGAATATACCACCCATATATTTACAACACAAAGTGGTAAAATGTTGTGCAAATAGCTTTAACTAATGTAAAAAGGTAAAATAAAACAATATTTTATACAATAATAAATTTATTAGTTATTATAAATCAGTAATGTGTGTACCAACCCTTCTTTCTAATACACTCTGATATACGATCTGGGCTATAATTAATTAAGCCACAAATTGTTTCTTGGAGAACTTCAGGGCATGCTGCATTCACTCGTTGCCACAGTTCATCGGTAGTAGTAGCTGAAGTGGGAATTATGGGGTAAGCGACGGCCGATTATGTCCCATACATATTAAATCGGAAAAAGATCAGGCGATCGCGAGGGCCAAGGAAGGGCTGGAACATATTTTTGGTTAAGAATTGCCTGGTGTGATGCTCTGCATGAGGCCTTGCATTATCGTATTGAAATATACTGTTTCCCCCTCTTGTAGGAAGGGTAACATTACAGGGCGTAATATGTTTCCTACGTAGCTGGTGGCAGTTTCCATGACAAACACGTTCTGAATGTGACCTTGAATGGTGGTTAATAGCACCCCAAACTATTATACCCATTGTCGGCACCGTATGTCGTCTCGCAATACAAGCCTCGTCACCCTTTCTCCACCTCTTCTGCGCGCGTATCTTTCCATCGTGTTTCCATAAACACAAGCGGGATTCATGATTAAAGACAATACACTTCTATTCCTCTTGTCACTGTTCTCGTTCACGATACCATACTAGCCTTGCGTGTCTGTGCTCTGGTGTTAAGGGCAACTTTAATAAAGGTCGGTAGCTACAAAACTCCATGCTCTCCATACGGTTATAAACTGTACGTAGGGATTTGCCGACCGATGGCAGTCCATCTTTCTGTTCTACAACACTTGCAGATTCAAAGCGGTGTCGCACAATGAGGAGTTTTAACAGAAAATCTTCTCGGGGCGTAGTCCTCCGGGATGTGTGCTTCAGCCTGCTTTGTAATCCATGCATTTCAACGTAGTAGCACTGTTGAATGATTTAGATTAAGTCTACGAGCGATTTCTCAAAATAAAACATCATCTTCATGTAACTCCACAGTACGACCCCTTTCAAACATCGTTAATTGCGAATATCGCGCACGTCGATGAACGCGAGGCATCTTCTTCAGTTTACAGATCAACACTAACAAAACATATCCTACAAACAGTTTGGTTTATAACAAAATAAATATTTATGGTTGTCCCTAAGAGACCCTTATACCTGCAAAGCCACGCCCCCGGAAATACCGTTACATAATTGAACCGACCCCATACTGTAATTATGTGTTTATTACCTCTAGACCTACCTGCCTGTAAAATTCCAAAAAATATTTACATGCTTTAGGGGTGGTGCAATTTCAATTGCAGACAGTGTAGTTACAGCAAAGACAAAGTAAAAAAAAGGAAATAGTAAAAAACTAAGGACTAAAAGAAGCTTGATTAATTTTAATTTGTCCACATAGAGAACAAAGCTGTTTTATAGAATATTAGGGGTTGATAGACAAGTTTAACTAGAAAAATATATAAATCAATTATTAGTGTATAACGTAAAATTTACAATCAACTATCTAAAAAATATATCAAACAAATATTATTAAGTGTTTATTTTATACCAAATAATTAGAAAAAAGAAGAAACCATTAGCTTCAAACAAAAAAGTAATCAGATCAAAAAGTAGTAAATAATGATTAGAAAAAGAGAAACTTCGTGGCAGTTATTTAAATATAGAAAACTACAATAGAAAAAATTGTAGAACTTCTCAGAATGCGAATCATTTGTGAAATGGATAACTGCTTGCGCGTCGCATCGTGTGTTAAAATACGACCCAGTGTAGATCAACGATACGAGTTAAGGTTTTGTGTCAAACTCGAAAAATCCTCAACCGAGACACTTATGATACAAAAAGGATGCTTTAGCAAGAACACAAATATTTAGGTGGCACAACGCTTTTAGTAAACAAAGATAGAACGTTGAGGATGAAGAACGCGTAGGGCGCCCATCAATTTTTTACACTTTGGAAAACGTTGCCAAGGAAAAGCGGTTTTGGAGTGTTAGGTTGATAGTAGATAAATTAAGATTCTCAAAATCTATTGTGCATAAAATCGTCACAACTAAATTGCAGATTGGTTTCCAAGGTTTTAACCTGACAAACTAGGAAAACCACGTGTTAATTTTTCGAAAGCTATTAGATCGTGTGAGAAGTAAGCTTTAATTTTTGAAAAAAGTGATAATTGGTGATAAAATGATCCGAAAACGAAAAGACAGAGCTTTGAGTGTAGAATTTTCTAATTTATTCGGCCAAAAAAGCTAGAATGAGCAAATCAACATTGTTTCTAAGGAACTCGTGCCACCCAGACAAGCAATCAATGTTGCACAGTTGCACGCTGCTAGCGAGAAAGTTTTTGATAAAATAAACTGAGGCGACACTGCCCCGACCTCCGTACAGCTCGGACCTGATTCCATTCGACTTCTTTTTGATTCTTCTCTGGAATTCAACTTGAAAGAACACCATTTCGGGACTTTTGAAAATGTAAAGGCTGTTGTAACAAGTAATCTAACAGACCCGTTGGCAATAATACACTGATGCTCTAGAATGTTAAAATTATATGTATATAAACGTAGGTTTAATAAACGCATTTTCAGGAATGAGTTTTATTAATATCCGGGCGAAATTCAAAATATTAATGGAATTTTGTAAAAAGTAGTTAGTTACAGATTAAACAAACGTTTGTTTTAAGTTTTGATTTTTATAAGACCATACATTAAGAAAACCTAACGAAGATAATAAATAAATCATATCAAAAGCAACATTAGTGAAATTTTGAAAAGTGACCTTGGTTATAAGGTGAGATTTTTGAATTAAGAGTAACCAAAAAATCCGCTCGCATTAACACTATTACTATTACTTTATATGTGACATTATCGTTTACTGCTTTCGGATTATGTTAATCTAATAACTAAAAGTAAAGAATAGTTTAATATTTTAGAAATAAGTCTTGCACATGTGGTAAAGGAATAGAAATTGGAAATTAGTATATAGTATCTATTATCTAGGAATACTTTTCTGTAGTGCCAGAAGCAATAAAAAAATATAGATACTAAATACCAATGAAGGTCAACTAAATATCTTGAGAATTTTAACTTCAAGCACATAAAATAGTTGTTAATTTTATTATTTAAATGTATCTAATACTTTATGTTTGATTTTAACGTGGAGCTCTGTAAAAAATTTCGGGGGTATTAAAATTTCTTAGTATCAGAAAAGTCTTAATTGTAAATGCGTGATGCAACTAAAACGTAAAATTCCAATAGTACAAATTTAATATTGAAGTATTGGTCTTAGGTAATTTTACCTTAAACGCACTGAGGAACGGAAAGGAGACTCAGAAACAGGCTTTTACGTAGTAATATATTTTGTGGTAAGCCTTTATTCTGAAATCGTATATTTTACCTTTTTCCTCCATTTTAGCAGATAAAGACGTAATTTAATTTCTGATTCGATAAAATAATGCATAATTCTCATGGACCTTTTCCAAGAGGGCATTGAAAAGCTAAAACTGCAAATAAAGCAACCATTCCTTGTTCTGATGAGATTGGTATTTTCAATAAATTTCTAATGAGTTCTTATTACATAAATAATAATATATAATATAAAGTATAGACAAAAAATTTAAATGTATTATAAAATGAATGAAATTAAATTAAAAAAAGAGGCAAGAAAATTTATTTTTGTAATAGGGCGGTATAACTCGTAAAATTAAAATAAAAACTTAATTTTAAAGTCGACTACTACATTGGAAATATTCTTTCAAATCTAGAATTTTTAATAAAATATCTTGATATCTTAACTAACATTCTTAGATAATTATATTTTATTCCAAAAACAAAAATGCAGTTTAAATTTAATATTTGAGAACATAATTGTTAGAAGTCTAATGCAACTGAATAAAAGAAACGCGACTTAAATGCAGTTAATTACAACACGAGTGAATTCCGTTTTAAAACATGTTACTACCAATAATATAATTAATAAATTACCAGTATTGTTTATGCTATATAATAATGAGGTAAAACTGAAGAAGCGAGAACTTGAGTTAGGGCATCCGGCTTTAATTATCAAATATCCGGTCTTTCAGCTGAAATGAGTAGCGCAAAATAAGGAATCGCTGGAAATGGAAATAAATGTTTTAAAATGTAGGGTAAATTCGTTAGCAAAAAAAGGAAAAAGTGAATTTAACTGAAAACTATCGAATGTCATTCATCACTGAAAGCCTGCAAGCAAAACAAACGGCGAATGAAAATGTGTATTATTTACTTAACAATGTATAGTAAAGAAATTAGAAAAAGATAACAAGTACTAAGAAAGATATAACAAAAAAAATAAGACAAAATTTTCACAAATAAAGAATACCTATACTAAACTTTGAGTGATAACAGTGGTATTGTGGATGAAACAAGTGTTGGCAATTATCTAAAAGATAAATAAAAATAATAGAGGGACGTCAATTAAGTAGTAAAGTAGAAATTCTGAAAGAACATAAAAAAATAACGAGTTTGCTTTTGAGCTCCAACTTTTACATTTTAACATAGGGTCGTAATAGTATAATAAAAAAGATATCTCTAATTTTATTGGACATCTTTACTTTATAAAAAAAGAATGGCAATACGATATTGCTAGGTTAAAGTATAAATTCTGTCCGAAAAATATTAATTTTAATACAAGAATAATAGTTTGTATGGCGGCGAGGCAACCGAGCGGATTATGGGACTAGACTGTAATTTATACGCATGCGTAAATGAGGACGATTTTACTGGCCGGGTAAGTTGGAAATTAGACGCCGGCGTATGAGCGCTTTCAATGAACGATAATAATCACGTTTTAGAAGACCAGCAAAAACGTGTGATGAAAAATGTTGAACATGTATGAGCCAGAAATAACAAGAATCGGATGAGCTAGGAATTCCAAAAATTAAAGATTTTGGCATAAAATGTATTGTTTGTTCCACAACTACTGTTACGAAAAAGAAATAACGTCGCATTGCAGTTGCTAATAATTTACTTTAGATTGCTACCAATTTGTTAGATTTCCTCAACATAAGATGAAACTAAGATTTATGATTATTTTTGATTTTGCATATAAGATTTTACAAGTTTTATAATTCATTTCCCTGTTAATATGTTTATAGTGGCTAAAAGTCGAAACATTTATCGGCGTTTAAATGTTAAAATACGTTTATTCATAATTTTTTTTTAAAATTGGATTTATTATTAAATTATATTTTATTATTAAAATTAAAGATTAGTGCTCTACAATTAGATAGATAAGTGTCTGCATAGTGACATCGTGCCTCGTGTGTTAGTTATTGTAATATTTCACACTGGTGGATGATAAGAAATAAAATGTTTGGTCATAGAACCCAACAATTGCAGCAACTATATTAACACTTAAACAAATGTTTCCAAATACATTCTTTTTGTAACCAATTTTCTTGCAATAACAACCACAGCACAATGAACGTATTTCACTCAGCCCCAATAAAATACATATCAAGGTCTGGCTCCACTTACGCTTACGGGATATAATAGTAATTGACAAATAGTGTTAATAAATTAAAAAAAACAGTCAAAAGCTGCTGATTATTGACAAGAAAATCTAATTACAACAAAGAACAGATGATTAAAGAAAAAACGAATAAACCAAAATTGCATCTAAATTTTTTTTACAGTTAAAAATGCTACAAAAATATTACAATAGAAAAATATACTATAAAAGCAGGTTAACATACAATCTAAAGAAAGAGAAATATATAACATCATTATAATGGCTCTAAATTAAAGTAATGCACAATATCATACATATAAAACAAAACAAGACAAAACTTTTGAGTCATATTAAAATTAAATACATTCAACAGATAAAACTGATCATACAAAACGTAAAAAGTCTAGCATACGAAGCTACCTACATATGGAATATTGAACAATGAAAAGAGAACAATAATGAAATCAACAAGATAAAACTTATCTATTAATTGTAATATTAAATTTGAACCACCACGAGCCGAAACATTTCTTAATGTATACAATTTTTTTTGTCAAAACTCACAATGTGTTAAATGCTAAGAAAATTACTTCACTAAAGATTGCCCAAGAAGAAAAAATATCACAATCTAAAATACATAAACTGCAAATTAAATCAATTGACAAACTATAAAGTTGTTAAACAGGTACAACAGAAAAACTTTTACTAAGAGATAGGAAAGTACAACTAGGAATAATATATGCTAATGTAACCAAAGTACTATAGCAATCAAGTGACATAACGGAACTCAACATGGTGATAAAAAATCTAATAAATCAAATGGGGACATTGATGAATTTGATATCTATTTTTATCAGTAAGGTATCGTAATGGTTTAAATATTAAAAATTAATTTTGTCGGTTTGGACAAACATACACCATAAGTTTATTTTTAAATACCAATATAATTAATGTGATTCTGTTTTACACATAAAAATTACATAAAAGTACTAAACTATAAGGTATACAATACTAATCATCTTGATGCAACTACTCATAGTAGTATGGCTACATCACGATTTAAATAAATATGAATATGATCTTACATAAATTAGCATACTGAATATTAAAAAAAAGTTGACACACTTTACCATATTACATCAGCAGTATACTGCTCTTAAGCACTAAGATAAAAAACATGATTATAGGCAATCTTTAAAAGCTCAGTATTATAACACTAAGAATATGCAATGGAGTTTAAGATTAATTGCCACCAAAGGTAATTGTTGTTAGCAATAATTTAGGAAGATAACCTACGTTATATTTAAAAAATAAACCAACGCACTCGCTTTCTGATAAAAACAATTACCTGGACTTAGAATCAGACACCCAAACTTACTATTAACAAAACAAACTGAAAAATTTCAATAATTAAATAAACATATTGAACTAAACATCTCACTTAAACTACCGATGACGTTGATAAAGCAGTACATAATTTTACTAAATCTATACAAACTTCAGCCTGGAAGGCTGCACCAGAAGAGAATACATGTCATATTGAAAATGCATGTCTCATTGTAACAATATTGCTGAAAATGCAATTTAAGAAAACGATGGCAAGTAGCTAAATCGAATGTAGGCCAGCTAAATTGTAATGAAATTACAAAAAATATAAAAAATTACTGAGTTAAAAATCAGTTTGTTCAAGATTATTTCAAGACATTGTTATCAACAGAAGCAACATATTACCAATTGTGAAAAATAACTAGGGAAATTAAAACAGTGGACCAGAAGCAAAATAGAAAAGGCTAGTTTATTCACCCAACACCCAATGAAAGTATTTCACTCATTTCTAACAGAATCATCACTGAATGAAGGTCACAATATCCGATAATTTTTAGAAGCAAATCTTATCAAATTTATTTCTCCATACCAAACAAATACTCAGATTTGACCTAATAACGAGTAAAGTTTTGCAGGATATGGTAGACAAAAAAATTCAATCTTTTCAATAATAAAACTGCGGTGCTTTTCAAGGTCATTAAATAATAAGCAAAAAACCTCAACTGACGCTTAAAAGCAAAATTCCTAATATACAAAGTCATAATAAAACCCAAACAGACTTATGGACTACAACTCAGGAGATCACCTAGCAACAATAATATAGCCATCATACAGAAATTTTAAAACAAGGTGATATGTACAATAGTGAATGCGTTATGGTTTTTGCCCTATATAGTTATACATCCTGTGTACCTTTAGCTAGAGACAATTTTTTTTTATTGAAATCCCAATTTATTTACAATCTGCACGAGTTGCATTTAGTAAATTCTGTGATAGATTATTTGGACATGTAGAAGCATCCCCAGTAGGATGCTTCTGTAACAATAGACATCTAGATGAGTTTTGAGTTTTTGGGTATAAAAGTAAACTTATAAACTAGATCTTAAAACTAAAATAAAACTAACGCAAAACTTAATATTGATTAAGTAGGGAATCTAGTGGGCAAGTCATTTGGTATATATTTTTGGAGTCTTCGATTGCGATTTTGGGGAACTATAAGATCCATTACTAATGTGTTGGGGTGTGCACTAAGACGGTCACTGTATTTAGCACTGAAACGGCTGACTTCTTCTTTCGCTGAAGGCATATGAAGATCGTTACGGATAGCCGTGTTTGACACGAACCAGGGCGTGTTCACAATCATGCGCAGCACTTTAGATTGGAAGCGTTCTAGGATTTCTAAGTTAGAGTTGGCAGATGTTCTCCAAAGTTGAATCCCGTAGCTCCATACGGGTTTGAGAATTACCTTGTGTAAAAGGAATTTATTGCTTAATGATAACATCGACTTACGTCTCAGTAGTCAGTACATCTTGGTTAAAATTAAACCCAGCTGCTTGCGCTTACTGAAGATATGCTTGCGCCATGTTAGCCTTCTGTCAAGATGTAATCCAAGGTACTTTACTTCTTCTTTTTGCGGTAAAGGATTGTTCTTTATCTGAACCGGGGGACACGTATCTCTGCGCAGGGTAAAGGTTACTTGAGTTGACTTAGACTCGTTTATTTTGATTCTCCAACTTGTTAACCATTTGTCAATTGCAGTTAAATTGGCTTGAAGTTTTTGTGAGGCTGCGACTGGGTCTCTGTCAGTAGCCAGAACCGCGGTGTCATCCGCAAATGTAGCTGTTGTGATTTCTGGTATTGTCGGGAGGTCTGCTGTGTATAAGAGATAGAGCAGTGGTCCGCGAACACTGTTTTGGGGTACACCAGCGTTGATCGAAAAAAGATTTGTGGTTGCAGTTTCGTATTTAACCAGAAAATACCGATTAAGGAGATAGGATTGCAGGATTAGGAAGTAGTTTAAGGGGAGGAGTGTTCTTAGTTTGCATAGGAGTCCCGTATGCCGCACTTTATCAAATGCCTGTGATATATCTAGGAGCGCAGCAGAGCAGTAGTGTTTGTCTTCAAAGGCTTGATTAATAGTTTGAACTACCAGATGGATTTGTTCAGTTGTTGAGTGCAACTTTCGGAAACCAAACTGGTGGGATGGTAGTAGCTCTTTGTCATCAATAATTGGGAATTTTAGCTACTATAGACAGAAGGCTTATCGGTCGATAGGACTTTGGGTCCTTGGGGGTTTATTAGGCTTTGCGATGAGTATAATCTGTGCCAATTTCCATTGGAATGGAAAATAACCATTCTGAAGGACTGCATTATATAACTGAGTTAAGTACTATGCACCGATGTCAGGTAGCTCTTTGAGTATTTTACCATTTATTAAATCATACCCCGGAGCCTTTTTAGGGTTGAGTGTGCTAATAACTTCATGAACTTCAGCAGCTTTGAATATTTAATAGGCGGTTCAAGTTGGTACGGTTGAAACAGTGTTTGAATGAGGTTGTCTTCTTCTTGGGGGAGATTTTCTGAAGGTTGTTGCTGGAATACAGATATCAGGTGCACAGCAAATACGTTTGCCTTCTCCTTATCGCTTCTTGCCCAGCTGCCCTGGAGGTTACGGATGGACGGAGAGAATCTTTTTAGTTGTTTCAGTTTTTTTGTTGTCTTCCACAGGGAATAATACGTTGCTTCCGTGGGTGATAAGTCTTTAAGGAATGTTTCTATGCAATCGCTTTTGTTTTTATTAAGGAGATCTTGTAGCTCTCGAGTTGCTCTATTGAGTAGTGGTTTGCTTTCAGGTGTACGCAGCCTTTACCAGTTTCTTCGAAGTCTTCTTTTATCTAGAATTTTTTGTTTAATAATTGAGGGGCAATCAGGAATTGTGACTGTATCGGGTATAATTGGCGTGGCCTTCCAACATGCCCGCTGAATGACATCATTGAATAACTTGACTGCAGCCTCAATGTTTTCGGGAGATTTCAGTGGAATATTTAAGGTTAGTTCAACATTTACGACATACCGAAAGGTGTTCCAATTTGTACGGTTATTGCTTAATTTAGAGATTGTTTCTTTTTTGAGGGGTTTAGTGGTAATGGTGATCAGGATTGGGGAATGGTCAGAGGAAAGTTCGAAGCAGGATTTTATATTAGCATGACTTGGATGAATTCCTTTTGTTATGCGGAAGTCCACCAAATAAGGCAATTTGTTTGGGTCCGTGGGCCAATATGTGGGCTCTCCCGTGGATAGGTGCCGCAATTTATTGTGTTCAAGAGTTTTATTTAGTTAGCGTCCTATTGTCGTTGTAATTCTGGAACCCCAGTCAGTGTGCTTGGCATTGTAATCGGCGCCCGCAATGAATCGTTGTCCAAGAGTTTTGAAATATTTTGTAAATTGTTCTTCTTTAACAGCATGTTTAGGGGGGGAAATACGCCGCCGAGAGGTTGAGGGGTCCTATTTGATCCTCAACTGACACACTTGTTGCTTGGAGAAAATCGCTACTGTGGCTTACTAGTTGATGGTGCTTGATTGTGTTTCTGATTATTATGGCAGACCCACCACGAGCTGTTCCGGCCGGATGGTTCGTGGTATAAACCGCATAATTTGGGATTTTGATAAAACTCCGATCAGTAAGATGTGTTTCCGAAATAAGTAACACATCAATGTTGTGACTAGTAATAAATAGTTTTAATTCTTCAAGGCGTTGTGATACGCCGTTGGCGTTCCATTGGGCAAGCTGTAAGTGTCTGTCCATTATTTAATTTTTGCAATGACTGCTGTTAATAGGTTTAATACTGTTCCTATTTGTTCTGATAGCTTTAACATTGTTTTTTAATTTATGTATGTCGTTTGCTTGTTGGTTTGGATGGCTAGTATTTGTTGTTTGTGGGAGATTTACAGCAGGTTCAGAGTTTTGTTGTTGTACTGAAGCTATTTGTGAATACAATAGTCCCGATTGTATTTGTTGGTTTTGTCTAATTTGTGGGGGTGGTATGCACTGTTTTTGTCGAAGGGTTGGAAAATATTTACTTTGTGACTGTTTATATATAGTACATCCTTTGTAATTCGCAGGATGGTTTCCTTTACACAGGACGCAGCGGACATCGCGGGATTTTTCTTTTCTTTGACATTGTTTCGTGAGGTGATCGCCTGCACATTTTATACATCTAGCGGGTAGCTGGCAGAAGTTCCTTGTGTGTCCGTAAGACTGACAGCGTACACACTGTGGAATAATTCTTTTTGCCCTTGGGGGTTCAAACTTCTACGTCAAAAATGCTTTTATTGTTAGGGGCTGGTTTAAGCTAGACATTAAACATTGGGAGAGACAATTTAGTTTTAAATTGTTTTATATTACAAATGTTTGTGACCTCGTGCCCTAATTTTTCAATTTCACCTTTGATATCTTTAGATCGATGGAGTGGTGAAGATTTTTTAGCACCACTTTATAATTTCTCTCTTCTTTTAGTTTATAAGTGTGAAATTCCGTTCCCTTTTCAGTCAGAGCTTTTGTTATTATTCTGTAATATTCAGGTGTTTTGGGCTGAATTTTTACTTGATTATTGGCTAGAGCTTTAACATCATATTGTTCTTTGGCTTTTTCTTCTAGCAGTTGTATTAGCGGTGCAATAGTTAGTACACGATTTATAAAAATGGGGGGAGGTTTTGAGATTTTCTCGTTAGTGTTATCGGCGTTTGATTCATGTTGTGCATCGTCACATTCCATGTTTAGATTGTAGTAGCGATTTGATGTTGAGGGTGGGCTAAGCCAATATTCGCTCTCTTTAGGGTGTTTATTTTTGATTTCCACTTCATCTAGATTTCTATTTCTTTTATAGGAAACTGTGGTCCAGTCATTAGTATTTTTTGGTGGCTGCGGGGGTGAGTTGGAATGAGTGTTTTGTTGGGTTTGATAAAAGGTTTAGGGATAAAATGTTTGAGTTTGTTGCGTTTGAAGTAGAAAATTACCTGGTGTTTGGTGGAATTGGCTGTAGAAGATCTGGGTTTGGTCCGGTGTCAATACTGACGGTTACATTAGTGGTGGTATTTGGGGGGGTTGCACCCCTCCTGGAAGCTGGTAGTAGACCATAAAGGCCTCTTTGCTGCGGCTTCGTTCAGTTATATAGGAAAATTCGAAATTTAGAAATATGTGTCCCAATAAATAAAGCCCGATTTCGCGTAAATAGAGTGGAAATGTTCAACACTCAGACAAAATAAAAATATTGTAACGTTTTTGGCCTGGACAGTGGTAAATAATACACAACACAAAGAATTACTAACGTAAAAAACACTGTATTTATCTGTAAACATTATTTATGTTGCACTAACACAGAAGGTTTTGCTTCCGAGTTTCCTAGCTGTTTCGCTGCGTGATATTTACTCAACTCAAGGCCGGTATTAGGGCCTACGTGAAGCTTATAGTGAACATTGGGAAATTTTAGCATTGTGAATTCTTGCACGTGCGCGGCTGAATTCTTGGAACTGCATCCAAATAATCTGGTTACCAAGTTAATGGGCAAAGATGATAAATTAGTAAGGTTAAAAAGATGCAATCTGTCAAACTTTCGCTTTAGATTTAGTTAATATACATAATAAATAATAAATTTTATTATACTAAGTAATGTACATAAACAACGTAGAACGAGCATAGATTAAATAAAAAAAACTCACTAAGAACTTATTGCCTAATGACCCAGTTTGTTCAATAATAAGAAGTTAAAAAAGTTTTACGTTTTTTTTAATTAGCAATAGAACACAGTATAAAAATTTACACTAAAAATTGCAAAAGTTTTAATAATATATTAAACCATTTATATGATCTTAGTTTATGTACTTTCTTTGATTGCACTATGTCTAGCCTTAGCTTTTAATAACCTTTAATTACGCCGTTTATTCCGTTCACTTGCTAAACTCAGAGAAAAAGCGTGTTCTAGTTTAAAAAATAAAGTCGGGGATAAAGTTTTCGATAACTTTTTAGAGAATTTACTTAAACTTTTCCGTTTGTGCGTCTAATAGCTTTTATTTTATTTGAGCAGTCAATCCGTTTGAATAACTCTAGCGTTTAATTGGCCTTTATTAAAATTTTTATTATTCATCCCTTCTTTGCGCTAACTTTATTTTACTCCTTTAAGCTCGTTAATCTATAAAGATGGTCCGTGATTCTCACGCGAACAAAGCGTTGCCTGGGAAAAACGACTCCAATCAGGGTAAATATAGTGTACGCCGAGTTGGACAATTTATTCCCATTGCTATTTCCATATATTTCTGCATGAACGGGTTTATATTTTATGTTATTTTCTGCTACTTATTCTTTTATACTAACTTTTTAACTATAAAATAGAATAATTTATTAATGAATTGTTATTTTCTTTCGACTCATGTGTTTAACGCCATATTTATTTTTGTAAATTTTTCATTTCAGACTCAATTAATTTTGTATAATCAGCAATTCTTTACAAATGCAAAATAATTTTTTTGGTTCCACTTTTATGGTAAATATACCGGCTATATATGATCAAAACTTTTTTAATACATTTTTCAATTAGCATTAATTATTTTGAGAAATAGTTTGTTAGTATGATGATTGTTCCAAAAATATCAAGTCAATACTAACATAATTTTTTGTATTATATGGCTCGTTACTTTCTGGACAGACCGCGTATGTGATTAAAGGTTTTTTGTAAGTTTATCAAAGTTTTGTTTAATAATCAATTTCTTGTGACCCTTTGGGGTGTAAGGATTTATTAGTATGTAAGGATTTATAAGTTAAAATGTACCGTTTTGTTTATTATATGGTTTATAATTTTTTTTGTATAAAACGTGGTTTTACGCACGAGCTCTTTTTTGAATTTATTTAATAATAATGAAAACACTAATATAATTTTTATTACTTTATGCACTTTCCATCAAGATAGTTCTTAAATTACTTTTGATTTCTACTTCAAGACATCTTTTCATTATTTTATTCTGCTAAATAATGCTAATTAATGTGTATTTCTTATCATTTCGTTAACTAGTCTTTTTATATTTGAAATTCTTAATATTTTTATTTATTAACTTATTTTTGTCTTCATACTTTTCGGAATTTCTGACCTTTTGGTATCTTTTAATTTTTTTATTTTCTTTGTTGTCTTTTTCCTCCAGTTTTCCCAGTCTCCCCCGTTTTGTAAACAAAATGCTGTAAATATTTTTAAGGTCTTCTACTATGTATTTCTCTACTCTCATTATAGTCTTTATCGTTTCGAACTCTATTTAAGTTTAAGATTCTTACTGAGCATTTCCAGAAATCCATTTCTATTGTTTTTAAATTTTTCTCATTAAGTGCCATGACTCCCATTACATATGTTGTTATACTTTTTACTATATATTTCTCTACTTTTCGTACTTCAAACTAATTTTCGTACTGTTATTGTATGTCGTTTTTATATTGTGTGCTATAAGAATTTGGTTGTCCGCAACTATAATAATAACATAATATGATGTCATTTATTTCTAATCCTATCTTTCTTCATTTATTTCTCCACACTTGTAGTCCACATATATTCTAAAGGGAGTACCAGATATCTCGCTCTTGTTGTAATCCATTATTTATTTTAAAGCTTTCCTATAGTGTGTTTTCTATTTTTATTCCTGAAGTTTAGTTTTTGTGTAAGTTTCGCACTGTTGAATTTGTGCTAGTTTAGTATTTGCAAGTTTTAACGCCTTCCACAGTTTTTGTAGTGACATCATATCGTAAGCTTTTATAAAGTTAACAAATACTAAGTGTAGTTTGTTTTGTAAGTCGGTTTTTTTCTGTATGATTTAAAATGGAGTGACTATATTGTCCGTATATAATCTGCCTTTTCTAAATCTACTTTGCTGTTTTAATTTATTCCTTAGTATACTTATTGCACCTATATCTGTATTTATGTTTTTGTCTTTTTTATCTTTTTTATGTATTTTATGTGCGCTCTTTTCCCTTTAATTAGCGGTGGATCTCCATTTATTATTTTAGTTAATAGTTTTGACTATTTCTGGTTTCGGGGCTTTACCGTTTTTTAATGTTTTTATTACCTACCATATTCCTCAATCTTCTATATATATTAATGATAAGTTATATCAAATTGTCTATTGGGTTCCAAAATTTTTCAAAATTGTCGTGTTTCTCCGAATATTTTCTCCAGTTTGCTACGTCTCTTCTCCTATGTTTTTTCCTGTATAATAATATTTTTTACTTTTTTTTGTTGTACTAGTATTTATTTTTATCTCTTCTTTGTTTGTGTCAGGCAATTTCAAGTAAATTTAATTTTAACAGCTCGTTTTGTCTTGCTGTTTGTCGTTTTGTGAATAGGAGGGTAATCCCAAAATAAGGTCTCGAAGCACTGTGGCAGCAGGGAAACTTTTTGCTCTGCTGTTGGCCACACTGTCGTATTTTTTGCATCCACCATTCTCAAGCAAACCATCGTTTAGCCTGCGGAGACGCTCAGCTTGCCGCAACCGGGAAGTTCGCGCAGTTATTCGGTTTTTTGAATGCAAAAGGCAGTAAACCAATTGAAAGTCATCGTCGTCAATTGAGGAAAATGTATGAAGAATCGTGCATGGATCTTAAAAACGTTTGCAAGTAATGTAGGGAGTTTGTAGGTAGTTGCATAAAAATTCACAAAGGAAAAAACAAGAGACCGCAATTCTTGACAAAACAGTCGCAAAGGTTGAGCAAATAAGTGATCCAACAATTTTCAACGTCATGGCTGTGAGCTGTTACGACATAGGCATACAAAAACTGTCATAACTCCTACAAAATGCATTGAAAGAAATGGCTATTATACAGAAACATAGAGGAATATTCAAGCTTTACTATAATGTACCAATAATTGAAAATAAACTTTTTTTTGTATATCTTAAAACCAGGAGACCTTATTTTTGGAATTATTCTTGTAGCTTGTATGTGTTTGTACAATTTATTTGTTATTTTTTACATTCTTTGATTTTATTTTTAACAACTCTTTATACAAATATGTTAGCATGTATCTTTACTTTTGGCACTTTCTGCTTTGTATTTTGGTTGCTCAATTTCATAATATTCTTAATGGTTTGGTTTTGTACATTTTTTATTTTTAATTGTAACTTTGAGTAGAAATTGCAATTAAACAAGTGGTGATTACAATGGCACGTTACTCACTTATAAATTTGTATATTTTAAACTCTCAATCGAGAGAATCGCTGAGTTATTATATAGTTTATTATACATTTCAGACGTCTGCTTTTTTGTTCTTCTCCTCTATCATTTAATTAATTTTTGTAAAATTTATCTTTTTTAGTGTGCCGTTATTATCACTTCATGTGTTCTGACGATAATTGTTTTAAATACACGAAATTTTATATTTATTTTTATTTTTACTTTATTCCCTTTTAGCTAGATACATATTATTTATATTTATTTTTTATCATATTAGATACTCCTAAATCTTTTTTTGTTTCCTTTAGTATTAAATGTCCATGTTTCTATCTTCTGCTTTCACTCTTCCGTTTTCTTATTTATATCTTCCTACTCCTACTTTCTCGATCGTCGATTCAATCCGTCTGGAATTTTTAATACATATTTCTTTTTACGTATATCGGAGTGCAGGTTCAATTATTTAATTCCTATAGCAATGAGAAGGCGCCCAACTGATGTAACTGGCAAATCTTCATAAGGAGATTATTAATTTTTTATACTTATTAATTTATGTTTTATATGTTTTTCCCTTTGCAAGTTGAAATTATGACGCTTCGGTGGATGATGCCTGGCTATAATTGCAAATAAACTAATTAAATTAATTAAACACTGTTTAAATATAAATTTAGTATTTTCTTCTCATACACAGAAACGTAATTTATTACTAATACAAATGTTAAATTTAAACAGTCTTTAATTAATTTTATATGCACATATACTTACTTGTTTTGAGATAATGCAGTGACCGTAGCATAAATGTAGTAATTATGTAACGACATTGGAGAGGCAGGCGTGTAAATAGCCGTGCCCTCGTGGTGCGGTGTGGGGAACTAAGTACGGCCCGTTTTGAAAAGTAAAATGTTGAGGCCCAAATCGTCCCTTAAACGGCCGGCGCGAAAGCGGATGGGGGCGGCTACCGATATCAACCGATAAGTAATTGCCAAATCGCTCACCTGTAATCGGCTTCGGCTTCGGCGGCGTTGGTTTCACGGTGGCCACCTTGTTGCGATGACTTCGTGCCTGGAACACGACCGCACTGGCCGGGATGCGATGCGAAAGTCTTGCGGGGTGGTTAAATGTGGGTAAAAGAAACACGACCGAATTGGTCGCGTTGCGGGTCGAATATTTCTTGCGGGTTGGTTAAACACGACCGCACTGGACGCGTTGCGGGTCGAGTATATATTGCGGGTTGGTTAAATATGACCGAATTGGCCGCGTTGCGGATCGAGTATGTCGTCGGGCTTCGCGCCTGGCTTAGCGGTAGATCATTTGCGGGAAATTTTAATTCGACAGCACTTTTCGTCTCAAAGGGTGCCGCCGATGGCATATGCAGACTCGCCGGCTGAGCAAAAGCCCATATGCCGTTTTGTGTGCGATAGCAAAACGTGGCGGCAGATATCAAAGCCACCAGCATGCGCCGCCACGATACACAAGCGGTTCAAGGGCGAAAAGGTCGCCACATCAGACATTAAAGTATAAGCTACTAAAATAAATGGAATTATTAATTTGCTTACAATTAGTTGATATACTACGGTCACGGCATTATCTTATATTAAATAAATATATGTGCATATAAGATGCGTAAAAAGTTTCTTCTGTAAAATATTATTTCAGAAAATTATAATTAACTTTTTTAAGGTTACGGGTTAGTCTTCTTTTTTGTTTATGTATTAATAAAAAAAATAACTTACAGTGGTTATTTATGATTTTATTAACACAATATTACGAGGAAAATTTATAAGCATACTTGCAGGAACTAAGGAGATCTAATTAACAAATTAGTGGAGGACTGAATAACCAGGAAGAAGCCTGTCAAATGCTTTTATAGTTTCTTGATAATTTCAAGAAGACCGCGCACCTAGTCAAGCTTCTTATCTAAAAGATAAATAAGCTGCAGGAAATTACGTCGTACATATAATACTGGCTTTATCTATGTGCGACGAGTCAGTAAAAACAACTTTGTAATTAGAATTTGCTGTAGTTATAACAAAAACAAAAAGTAGTTAAAAACAACAGATTATAAATATTTTATTGTAAACCACAAGTAGTAGCATTAAGTACCAGCTAATTCTTTATGTATGAAACCTTAGAGTAGTATTTTTTAAGACATTAATGGAAAAGTTACTAAAAAATTTTTGTAAAAAATATTTAAAATTTTATTGGTATGCCAATAATTCAAATTAACTATAAAATTAAATGATATATTAGATGTATAAAGCTTTACATTTCACAGGACGCAAATCATATAACGTATTAGTCCGCCCTCTTGCGGTTTTAAAGCAACGACATTTGGTCTTTCGAAACATCATGATATTTGGCGTTTGAAGCACATAACTTCAATAATCAGCTGTGTTCACGAAGACGATATTCGATTTTCTATCCACTTCGCGTTTCATCTTAAGAAAAACGCTGCCGAAGCCACCGAAATGATTTGTTCACTATTAGGTGTATATATAAGTTCTCAACTTTTTTCTGCAAAATTAAAGTTTTAATTAAAAACAAACAAAAAAAGCTTAAGTATCAAAGTATTCTCCGTTGGCATCGATGACCTTTTGCCATCTTTCGGGTAGCTTGCGAATTCCCTGGTGATAGAAGCTCTCTGGCTTCGAGACGATAAAGTTATCGATGCATTTTCGGACTTCTTCTGTTTTGAAGTGCGTATCAGCCAAGTGATGCTGTAACGACCGGAATAAATGATAATCGGAAGGGGCCATGTCTGGGCTATACGCCGCATGTGGGAGAAGTTCCCAGCCTAACGCGAAGATGTGTTGTTGCGTCTCCTTCGCAACATTTCGTCGGGCATTATCATGGAGCAGGATGGCCTCTTTTCTTCGATTGCGTCGCTCAAATTGATGAGTTGCTGTTGGTAGCGATCCGCCGTAACTGTTTCACCTGTTTTCAAGAGATCATAGTACAGCACACCTTTCCAATCCCACCAGATAAAGAGCAAATTCTTTTTGGCGTGGATATTGGGCTTTGGAGTCGATGTCGAAGGTTTGCCAGGGTCTACCCATGATTTTTTGCGCTTGGGATTGTCGCCCAAGATCCATTTTCGTCGCCCGTAATAATTTTATGCAGAAAATCCTTTTTTCGGTTCTTTGAAAGCAAATGGAGTGCGATGTCACGCCGTCGACTTTTGTTGTCTTCGGAAAGTTTATGCGGAACCCATTTGCCTTCCTTTTGTATCTTACCCATTGCATGCAAACGTATGGAAATGGCTGGCCGAATGACGCCAAACTGTTCTGCAAGCTCTTTTTCAGTTTGCGCATTGTTTTGATCCACCAATGTCTGCAGCTCATCCGTGTCAAATGTTTGAGGGCGTCCAGCGCGTGGTTGATCTTCAAGACTAAACTCTCCTCCGCGAAATCTTTGGTACCACTTTTTGCACGTTGCATGACTTACAGCATTCTCACCATATGCAGCACAAATCATTTCGGTGGCTTCAGCAGCGTTTTTCGTAAGATGAAACGCGTAGTGGATAGAAAATCGAATATGCTCTTTTGTGATTGCCATCGTGAACACAGCTGATTACTGAGGTTATGTGCATCAAACGCCAAATCACATGATGTTTCGAAAGACCAAATGTCATTGCTTTAAAACCGCAAGAGGGCGGACTAATACGTTACATGTAAACGGTAATTTGCGTCCTGTGAAATCTAAAGCTGAGAACTTATTTATACACCTATATGTATAAATTCTGTTAAGTGACTAAAAAATAGCTCAAGGTGTTTCTCGGTAATGCTGTGTTTAGGTGAATAGTAAGGAGTATGATAGGGTAATTTGCAAATACAAATAGCTGTTAGTTGGAAAATGTTTTACATATTTTGATTTAATGAATTATTGAACTTGTTATTAGTATCGCTGTACCTTTGCTAGCCATGCTATTAGAGTATTCTGCCGGATAAAAATTGTAGTTAAGTATTCTCAAGTAAGATCTTATTAATAAAATATGTTTTGATATAATAAATTATTAATTTTTAAAATAATTCTTCATGTGTATTTTAACCGGATACTATTTGCATTACACAACAAGTTTTATATAGTTTTGTTCGATTAGTTATTGAGAGTCCATTAATAATTTTATTATAATCAGTAACATCGTGTATATCGGTGTACTTATTACCGATAAAATTAATAGAACTGTTATAAAGTTTATAATTATAGAACTTTGTGCCCGCGAACCTATTCTCAATACTAATAGCTTTAATACTGTTGATATTGTTTTAAAATTCTGAAAAGGTTATCTAATTTTTACATAGCAATCTTTAGGTATATCCATTTCTATGACATTGCAAATTTCTAGGCGCAGTTATTTATTGAATAATTTTAGATTTATTGCTTGCAGTAAGCCATTAACCTGTAACGTTTCAATTTGAATTTTGCAAAATACAAGATGTTTAAATAAAATTATTTTTATTTTACAATGTTGTAGTTGCATGTACTTCTTATATATTTTGCCTTGATAGGTTGATAGTTAATAAAAGTAATGTTAGTTAATTATATTTTGAATAATGGCTACTACATTGGACCAATTGTGCGTATGAACTTCCATTTCTAACATAATCTGCAACGCTATAAAAACTCAAGTTTAAACGAAACTCCAACCAAGAATCTAGTTCGCAAAACACTCATTATGAATGGTAATGTAAGCCAATGTTCATAAAATTTATTCAAGTAGTTCTCCCAATTATTGACCCTTGGCTAGAATAATATGCCTTTCGTAATTTATTTACACAGCTCTGCGCTAATAATTGAGCCCTAAGTGCTGTTTATTTAAATTAGGTAGACACTGACCTTCGCTACCATCTTTTCTAAATGAACCCTTTCTTTTAAAACGTAAAACCTGTTGATTTGTGTATAATGTGCAATATCAAACAAGAAAATAATATTGTTTCCATAATACTTAATGATTAAGGTAATCAACTTTTTTACATATTCTTCTAATACGTGGTTGAGTTCAAGAAACGGTAAGAATTAAATGCGTCTCCAAAGTCACTGTTTCCATAAATTGCCCATTAAGTACTTATACTTCTAAGCGACCAGATATGTGCCGTGCTATGACATATCAGTATCCGAAACGCACAGAATTTTATCTGCTTCTTAAGGTCAGGCATTTATTTTTAATATAGTATTTAATTTTGTATTACTAGTGTATTATGAAATCAAGTTACACACAAATGTAGGTGACCTTCGGATTAATCGTTCTTAGATAATAATTTTATCGGTACACATTTATAGTAAGACTGCATAAGTGTTTTAAAAAATCTTGTAGGTTAGTTTTAAAATGAATAAATTTATTAGGAAAATCAACAAGATGAACCAACGCAAGTAGATTAAATCACGCCGAGTTTGTACCACAGTCCAGGCATTCTCACTGCTAATTATAAGCTACCGCCAAACTAATAGGGCCTACTTTGACATCCTTCAATTTAACCAAGCTATCAATAGTATTTGCAAAATTTCATCACTTAATCAATTCTATAATATTCCTTACTTATCACAATCACAAGATTAAGTTTCTTAAAACTCTCAAGAACAGGACTGGTAGGTTGTATAAAATAGAAAACTCCGCATAAGCACAAAACAAATTACAAACTACAAGCTAAACAAAACCAATTAAAGTGTACAATTGTTTTGATTATTTATAAAATGAAAATACAAGTGTTTTAGACCTAAACTGAAACATCGATAAAAAGAATCAGACCAGCTCCTATTTTTGCACACGGGATTAAATTTCTGTGACAAAATTGTTACTTTGGAATTTTTTTTGTAATCTTATCCTAGTACTTGCCTCAAAACTGAAAAAACTATAGAAAAGTACAATCACACAGTTAAAAATATGAACAAACTTTTACATTCAATAATAAAATATAAATTACAAAAGAATCTGCTACAATAATCAATTACATAACTGCACAATATCTACGTAAAATAAAAAGCGCTGATGTTAATTGTATTATTTGCAATGGTAACCGTCCAGCTAATTACAAAGATTGCGTTGTATATAAGGAGTTGCAAGAGAAAACACTTCTGCCTCTTAGAAAAACACAGAGACCAATCGATGCTAGTTCAACTAGATATCATCCATGCACAAATTATCAGCGGCTAAGCTTACCCAAATAAACAACAAGAGGCAAATAACATTCCTCAATAATAAACACTCATCACAATTATTTCAAGTAGTTAATTACTGAATGCATAAACTTAAACAAATGATAAAGAACCTTGTGAAACAAATGTCAACTGCTACAAATCTACTAACATCTCATGTTTTCAATATCTTAGAATAGATCATTTTGTAAATATCAAAAAAGTGTAAAGCCACCAATCTACAATAACAAAGCCTTGAAGTCAAGCATTTATTCAACATTACGACATCGATATCGTACTAATTTTAGAAGTCCGATTTACCTAGAGAAACCACTCGAAGGTTCATAAATGCATCTACCATAACTTAATATCTTAATGGAGCTGAACATTATATATATACTAGAACACCACCAAATAAACGAACACTGCAACATTAGTTGTAGTGGAAGACTAGCTGGGGCCATTGATTGTTTTGACAGTCCACAGCGGCGTGATAACAAACAAGTATATTTAGTGTACTATAGCACACTCGAAAACCGATGCATTGCTGGTGGCAACTATAACGCTAAACACTCACTGGGTTTTAAAGATAATAATCAGAGAGGGTCATGAACTGATGAAAGCTAAAACTCCATATAACTTAAATTTTATCTTCTCTGAGGAATCGACTTATTGGCCTTTTGATGTTAACAGACGACCTGATCGCTTACATAATACTTAAAATTATTAAAAATATAAATATACATTTCCTTTAAATTAAGTCCTACCTGGACATTCTTTTTGATCATTTTCTGTTTCTGTTTCGGCACTCAAGGACTACTTACAATAAAATCACCATTCTTTTGATTGAGACTATTTTAAGGCTAAATTAGAAGAATTTATATTCTATAAATCTCGCTACAAACGGAAGAAGACTTACAAAACGCAATTGAACATTTTAATCAAGTCGTACGATTTTAGGTAGGACTGAAAATACATGTACAGATGACTAAACCAGTGTTAGCTAAAAAATCGTCGATAAAAGAAGATTAAGACAACCACGACAAACTACCAGAGCTCTAATTGACAAAACAAACTTTAAACGAGTAACAGCTGAACTCAGACAATTCCTTAAACGACTGAAAACGTCTTCTACTGAAACTACTAAATCTCTTAGTAGAAAGTTATAAGGAAGTTGAAACAACCAATTTAACACATTCCACCATTTCGCAAAGATGGGACCCAGATAAGGAGTAGTTCTAAAAAAGTGACGTTATTTGCAAATCTTTTAGTAAAAGTGTTCGATGTCTTGTCATTCAGAAGCTACTCTCGAAGAAGAGAAAGCGATTCAGCGCTTTCCAGCATAATCATTTTATATATATAGCACGAGATCTAAAATGCATTAAATTGCTAAACTACATGACTTCTTATAAACTAAATCTGCTCCCACTCCTTTTAAAAGTGTTTTAAAGACTACTACTGTTAAAACACAAACTAATAGTCATGCAAAATAATATATTTTTATACATTCAGATTGATTTTTATGAGCAGTGTTCTTCTATTAGGCGGGTGCTTAGATTAGATAGTAAAATAATGAATGTGTTAGAAACTAAAAAATACTCTTTTACAGCATTTCTCTAAAAAAATGTCTTGTTAGCAAACCTTTACGAAATAATCAAGTCGAATTTCTAGTTAAAGTACATGGTTAGACCACTGCTTTATTTATAATTAATTCCGAAATACTATAAGAAAGCTTTCTTTAACCACTGCTGTCGCTACTCTATACGGTGGATCTACTTACAAGGCTAAAGGCCATTGTAACGTACGATGATGATACAACCATCTTTCTCCCACATCAAGCGCAAAATTGGTTAAAAAATGGTGCGTTAAATTTAGTGAAATAAAATGTACATATGTACATGAAAATTTACTTTCTGTCTAGTATTTCTTAGCATTCAATAACTCTCTTAACGAGATACAGTCAAATACTTAGTCATCTTACATGAAAAAGTGTCTTTCGACTGAACGAAAGCGACTAGTACTTAAATATAGAAAAAATGTGATGGTTCCTAGATAGAAGTTGACATTTAGTTAACAGGCAATAAAAGTCTTTTTACAAAGCAATTTTATTTCTAACATTGGTCTGAAGTTATGGAACTCAACGGCCACCCTATGATGAAGTAAGCTGCCAAGATGTTACTCGAAAATTTCAGTCTAAAGTGCTGCTATAAAATATGACTGCTTCATGGTACATCCTAAACGAAGTGACAAGATGCAATATTGGAAAAAGTTTCGTTAATAAAGCGACTACCAAGACGAGTATAATTATTGTAGTCAACTTGCTATACATCCAACATAGTGAACTATTAAATATTTGTGAAAAAATGCGACGATAGGAGATGTACAAAATTTCTTTCTGATTATTGTTAAAAGTTAACTCAAGTTATTAGGCTATAGTTAAAATTGCTAATTTGGTAATAATCCACTAGACATTATTATGTTCATAAAATTTACTGGATACATTGTACAGCAAAAATGATACAAAAAATAATCGCTTGTTATACAAGATATTAATTTTTCATTTTCTTTGTATTTCCTTTTGGTTATTTTTCGAGAATAAAAAATTAGTTGACCAACAAAAATTATTTGTTTTGTGGATTATGACAAGTGTTTCTCTGTGGCGTTTTTCATGATTTTCTTACAATGATTTTTATACAAATAATATTAAAAATATACGGTACTCAGATATATTTTTAACTCGCAAGCATTAAAACAGAAAATAATAAAAATGGGTAACTTAGTCACAGCCATTTATTATAGTTTTATGCAAAAAGCAGAAAGTAAATAACATCGATCAAGCTGTGTTTAACCAAGCAAAGGTCAAGATCCGCTCTCCAATCTGCTCCAAGTAATAAGAATATTGGGCTTTTGTCGGCGCTGCCAATATCTGCGACTGAAGTCGAATTATAAGCTCGTAAAGGGCCACAGCTTTATTTCGAAAATGTCATCCGGGAGACGTCAATAATCTTCCCGATCGCGGCTGGCGCCTCTGACACATATCGCGGCACGTTATACGAACCGACCCTCCCAGGGCACAATAAACCAAATTAGCTGCCTATTGCAGCAGTCGGGCGGGTTTCAGCCAGACTGTAGCGCAGGGTTTTGCCGGTTTCGGCGCGGTAATTTTCACGGTTCGGTTAATTGTGCCCCATCCCCGGCCGCCCGATTTCAGAAATTCCGGTCACGACTGAAGAAGTCGGCAAAGAACTTATAGAGGTAGGGCTTGTTCGAGTGCACTTGGCGCTCTCGCGAACTGCGCCAGCCAGACAAAATCGCACTTAATAATGCCGGAGGAACCAAACCGGGGGTTTATGCAGTCTTAGTAGATCGAGCTGTGTCTAATGTACTTCCCGCAAATTTGCGCCTCTGAGTAAGACTTCTATTTAGTCGCAGTGCAGAGAGATTCGACCTACATTAAAATTTACGGGGTACGGTAATTATTCAGTGAGTGAGCTGGAAACTAACGCCCTTCGCAGGCAGACGCCAAATGTGTGGGATTATAATGTGGATTCTAGCTCTGTTTCGTAACAACAAGCCTGGTGCATAAACAGTGATAGCTAGAGAAATTGTTTTCGTATTATACATAGAGTGACAACGTAAACAAATAAAAGTGCTTTATATAATGCTTTACAATGGGTAAGAACTTCAATGTAAACCGTATAAATGAATAGTAAAATTTACAAAACAGAGACTTATTTCTTTTTTAATATTTAATAAAATACAACGTAATATAACATTTAAAAATAATATTTTTAATTAATTATTATGTTAAACTGTGAACTTGTGGTCTTTTACGTTAGACAAGAATTTTTTTATTCTTTATTGGCAATCTGAATGAAATACAATATATAAGCCAATTAGAAGGCTAGTACATTGGTATAAATAATGTACAATAATAATGGCTTGGAAAAGCTAACATCCAGTGATGTTTCAGTTTTCTTTAACTCTTTAACTGCGGCTGTCGATTTGATGAATTATACAGGGAACGGGCGTCGCTTTTTGACTTTTATTTATTTTATCTATATTTTCTTGATGAAGCGTGTGTGTTTGGTGTTTATTTTTGTTCTTGCGATATCAGACCCATTATAAATACCAATTTGTATTTGTTTACATTTAGTACAGTCATTTGGTAGTTTTACCTGAAAGTTTACCGGGAGTTTTAAAAATGGTTAATATAGATTTCGATATGCTCTTTCCGAATTTCAACTTTGCCACCTCGTATTTTTGCCACTCGCGCCGCCATATTAGAAAAAGTCGCCTCTCAGCAGTTTTTTGACAATATCGCCTTTCCGACTCATTTCACGATAATAATATTTATATACAAAATGAAACTAGAGAAAATTTCCTACAAGTTATGTCTTAACCTTTTTCCGTAAAATCAATAGTTTTGCCGTACGAGCGCCGCAAAGTAAAAATACGATGTATATCATCTTCGCCGACAACTATTTCGAAATCAAATGCTTATTGCGGCATTGATTATTAGCGAATCTGCATCTTCCATGGCTTGTTTGACTGTAAAGTTCTCAGCTTCTTCTGTTCTTGTTTGCATCATTGCCCAGGAATTTATTTTGTGACACAGTTGGGATAATTGTCCCATCAAAAAGTATGTCCACTGAAGCAGTTTTTCGTGATCGTTGGGATTGCTCCGCATATTTGGTACTACGGTTTGCTACATCTTCCGGATATCCGTCAAATACGATAATGGCATTGGATATAGGTATAGTTCGATCGAACATAGGTAACGTATTGATTGCAAATGGATGAAAACGATGGACAGCGATACCAAATGACTAGATGTAATAAGTATTCTCCATCGATGATATACATCGTATTTTCAATTTGCGGCGCTCGTACGCCAAAACTATTACGGAAAAAATGAAATTTTCCGTAGTTTCATTTTGTATATAAATGATTTTATCGTGAAATGAGTCGGAAAAGCGATATTGTCAAAAAAACTGCTTTTAGGAGCCATTTTTCTAATATGATGACGTGAGCGGCAAAACTACGAGGTGGCAAAGTTGAAATTCGGAAAGATCACATCGAAATCTATAAAATTACCCATTTTCAAAACTCCCGGTAAACTTTCCAGGTAACCCCTTTTTTAGTAGTATTTCCGACAGCGCACACGAAATGTGAGTTTGGCAGTAATATTTGAAGTGTCGAGTTGTTATGTCACTAAAAATATTTTTTATTTGCCTCATTATAATATCGAAAATGGATTTATCGTCAACATCTCGGGGTACGCGTGGTTCAAAGAGTCCGAGGACAGAATTGATTGATAATAACATTTATAGTGATGAAGAAGAAATTCTTTCACTTAGAGACCTGGATAGTGCAAGAAAATGACTCAATTAGTGACAGTGATGAAGAGACTGTTGTAGGAGATTTACGTTTGTAAAATTGCGATATTTTTAATCCCACAATGTACAATTTTGACGATGAAAATTTGTGGCATCTCGGAGGCGTTTGAAATAGAAAATGAAGATAACGAGTACGAGTACTTTGTAAAGTATTTTAATGAGGATGTGATGACGACGATTGTAAATGAAACTAATAGATACCATGAGTACAATTCCGTAGACGATACGGCCTCAAAAAGAAAACCATGGGTGCCCACCTATGTACATGAAATGTATAGCTTTTTAGCAATAATTTTATGGATGGCGCACATAAAAAAACATAAAATTTCGGATTATTGGTCAACAGATCCAATTATCGCCAGTAACTTTATTAGCAAGTATACGACAAGAGATAGATTCACGCAACTGTTGCGTTATATACATTTCGCTGATAATAATAACCCTCCGCCCCAGGAACACAATGACAAATTGTGGAAAATGCGAACTATATTTGAAGAATGGAATAGAAGATGTTCAACATTTTTCAAACCTTTTCAAAAACTTGTCATCGATGAATCGCTGATATTATTCAGAGGCAGGCTGCATTCCAAGCAATTTATTCCATCCAAGAGACATCGATTCGGAATTAAAATTTTTGTGTTGCGTGATTGTGAGCCGGAATTGTTTTAAAGTTATTAGTGTACACCGGATTTGACACTGACATTCCTCGAAATGATCCGTTGGGTGCTTCAGGTGCAGTAATAAAAAAACTAATGGTGAACTTTGAACAAAAAGGGCATCTATTATACACAGATAACTGGTATACTAGTCCCAAACTTGCAATTTACTTGGACCAGCAGAACACCGGTTTTTGTGGCACAATAAAAAAATCGAAAACATTTTCCAAAATTTTTATATAGGGTGCAACGTGGAATGCGTGAACGCAAACAGTGCGGAAATGTGTTGGTTCTTAGGTGGAGAGACAAACGTGATGTGTTAATGCTTTCGACATTTCATCAAGGAGTGATGAAAAATAGCGGAAAATTGGACCTGCGAACTGGCGAACATATATGGAAATCGGACTGTGCGATAGATTACACTCAAAACATGCGCATGATTGATAAATGTGACATGCAATTAGCCACAGTAGAGTGTGTCCGAAAATCAATAAAGTGGTACAAAAAACTATTTTTTCATGTTGCCATGCTAAATGCGTATAATATGTTCCTCGTAAAAACAGGAAAAACTTCAATATGCTTGAACATCTTCATAAGAAAAGGTGTGCAACAAATTTTAGAAAACACTGAACTCTGACTGCTGTTAGACCGGGAAGACAGAGTATGGAAGCTATAGATCGCTTAGCTGCAGTGAATTTCATGGAAAGGCATCCCGCAAATGTTCCACCTACTGGAAGTAGACTAAAGGGGCAACGAATTTGCCATGTATGTTGTAATACTGACTGAGGTGAAAAAAAAGCGGAAGTATGTTACAACTTGGTGCGCTGAATGTAAAGTAGGACTTTGTACCGGTGAATGTTACAAAATATATCGCACCAGACAATCTTTTTGATGTAACAAAACTGTTACATAAATTGATTTCAATTTGCTATTTTGTAATTATAACTTTATTTAGATACGAGTTTTAGTGTGCTTACTTATATGGATATTTTGTAAAATAAAATTTTGTTATATATTTATTTTTGACAAAACATGTACATTTTCATATTTTTTACATTTCTGTAGCTCCCACTATAATTTGTAGGTCGTAAGCTAAATAAATAAATTTTCTCTAAACGTTTCGACGGACATGAGAGTCATCTTCAGGAGAAATCCAGAAAACATGTTTCCCATGTATATAATTATCTTATTTTTTATTGTATTGTGTGTAATTCGCCGGAATATATGAGAATGGAGGGAAAGTGAGAATAGAAGGTGGAGATAGCGAGAGCAAGTTGTGGATCGGAGGAGAGATATATATACGCATAGCTTGAATGTTTTACTCAAAATTATATTTTTTTACTTGTGTCCTCATATAACAAACCACTATTTATAAAGAGGGGTGTTCATATTGCAATAAATAAATATATATGTACCAAGGGGGGACACAGATAACAAGGTTGGAGAGACTAAGTTTCTTAGCAAAGCATTTTTTTAATATAATGTGGAACTGTAACTATATCCAAAGGGGGAGGTAATTACCCCGTTTAGCCTCACCAATTTTGTCATTCTTATGTAAATAAATAATCACATATAGATAAGAAATGAAAGAAAAGGCATTTGTAGAACTTTTCTTTTTCTTTTGTTTTGCGTTCAGACAGACAAATTTGTGAATATATACCAGTAGCTAAAGAGTAACGTCTATTGGCCAACATATTCTGAGTCTTCTATTTTCTGGAAATAAAACAGGGGTTGTAGCAATGGATTTGGGTGGAATTCGAGTTTGGTGTGATGATTGGCGGCTGTTTCTCTGATTACTTCACTGACATATGGGATTTTGAGATCTGTAGGTAGTTTGGACATACCACGGCGCATCCGATTTGGCTCGGAGTATTTTAGATTGAGCTCTCTGGATTATTGCTGTCTTGGACTTGCTGGCGCATCCCCAGAGTTCGATGCAGTAAGTCCATATCGGTTTGAGCACTATTTCATAGATCAAGATTTTGTTTTCCATTGACAGTCGGGATATCCTTCCAATATGCCAGGAGAGTTCTTTAGCTTTTAAATCAAGTTGAGTTATTTTCTTTTTAATATGTTGTTTCCAATTTAATTTACTTTCGAAGATTAAGCCTAAGTATTTTTGTCATTGTCGCTTTGTGGTAGTATTACTTAATTGAGGTCTACAGGTGAGCATGTACCTTTTCTGATTTGTCGATTTGGATTATTACCCTTGATCTTCCATTTTTCATCCATGTGTTTATTAAGTTTAAATGGTGTTGTAGATTTGAGAAGGCTACTATTAGATCTTCGTGCGCTGAGAATATGGCGGTGTCGTCCGCGAAGGTGCCTGTTGTTTGTGTTGTTGTGGGTAACTCGTGTGTGTATAGGACATATAGTAGTGGTCCTAGAATGCTACCTTGCGGTACTCCTGATAGGACTGGCTGTCGATTTGATGTAGCTTCGTTTACTCTCACTTCAAATTAGCGTTCTTGTAGGTATGATTTCATCAGTTTAAAGTAGCAGGATGAAAAGATTATTTTTTTTTTTGTCAAAAGCTTCACCGATATCTATAAATGCAGCTGTGCAGTATTGTTTGTCTTCAAATGACTTGTTTATAGTGTTGACAATTCGGTGACATTGTTGGATTGTAGAGTGTGCATGTCGAAACCCGAACTGATGGGTTAGGACCCAATCCTGTGAATTTAAGTCGGGGTTCAATCTGTTGAGAAGAAGTCTTTCGAGTAGTTTTGAAATTGCGAGTAGTAAACTAATCGGGCTATAAGATGTGACATCTGACGGATTTTTGCCAGTTTTTGGTATCATTATGATTTGAGCTATTTTAAGTGATGTAGGCCAGTAGTCGAGTCTAATTATTGCATTGAAGATGTAAAGGAGTTTTACATGCCCTTTTTCTGCCAATTCTTTTAACATTTTCGCTGTGATGAGGTCTATGCCAGGGGCCTTTTTGGGATTTAGGGTATTTATTGAGTCCCTTATTTCTTTTGGAGTAAATAATTTTAAGGGTTGTGCTCATGTAGGCGTACTTAGAACCTGTACGACTTCCTGTACTTGAGCATTATTATGGGGTTGTTAGACCGCTGCAATTATATTTATGACTTTGTGTCCTATATTAAATAGTTCTTTTTTAATGTTGTTGTTTGTGGAGTGGTGTAGGTATCTGAGTACTACTCTGTAGGCCCTCTCTTCCTTCATTTGATATGTGTGGTAGTAAATGTTTTGTTCTTTAAATTCTTGAATCAATTTCCTGTATGTTTCTGGGATTAGACAGTTTATTTTGACAACGTTATTGGCTAACGTCTTTGTCTGATACTGTTCGGCTTCTGCGACGTTTTGAATTCGTTTTATCAATTCATTGTAATTTTTTACTCCTTGTACAAATATAGGGGGAGTCTTGGTGTTGTAGTGACTTCTGTACTTTCATTGCTTGTTCCTGAGTCTTGAATCAACAGGTCGTAGCGATTGTTAGTATCGATTTCATTAGTAGTAGTGCTTGGTTTTGTTTTTGAAATTCTTTCCCTTTTGTTACCTCTTATTTTTTGCCATTTATTATAGTTGTTCGTTTGTTTTTCTTTCTCTTCTTCGCTGGCCGACGTCATTCTTTGTAGTTGATATTCTCTCTCTACGCCACTGGTGGTTATTCCTACCATAGGATATGTTGGTTGTTGTATTGAAGGGTTAAAGTAGCCCGAGACGATTTGTTGCCAAGGTGTTACGTGTATTTGCTGTGGTAACGGTGGTTGTGTATTTATGAGTGGAGGTGTATTCATTGTTGGCTGCTATTGCATGTTTTGTTGTTGATAAATTGGTTAATTATTTATAATATTGTTGTATTCTGGATTATTTCCGTGAGAATGCATATTATTTTATTGCTTACATAACTATCGTATCTGTGTTGTCTGTAGATACTTCAACGAATAATCGTTGTCACGATTTTAGATTAGGTAGGCTAGTAATAGCTTAGAAGGGCAAATGTATGGCGTTGATAACGGAGCACACGCGTTGCGTCCGCACCGTATCACTGCTCGCATTCAAGAAATAAAAAATATTCTTTGAACTAAAGATCATTGTGTTTTGTGATTTGAGTCTTACTTTTAGAAAGTTTGCTTAACGTTCCAATGATGATGTAAAAATGCACTTTTTCTTTAAAAAACAAACATAAAAGAGTATGTCAGTTACACTATATATAAGGTGTAACAACAACTTGTGTAATAGTTTTATAGCTTTTACAATGTTGAGTATTAACTGTCTGTTTTTGTTGTTTTCTAAAGCTGTCTTAATTCTACACACTTTGAAATTCCATAAAATATTTTGCCTCTGTTAGTTTGATTAAGTTATAAGTATAAAACTGTTTTTCGTTGCAGCTTTCATAGGTATTCACATATAATTAAGTTAAATCAGCGATCATGTTACGTGGAATTTTAAAACGGGGCCTATCGATCATTTTCATCGCGTCAAGATTCAAATGACGTTAAGTTCAGTGGATAATCTTTGAGAGCTAGTGGATAACATTGTTTAGAGCTTTTTAAAAAAGCTTTCTTGTGATACATAGTATAACTAGAGTAGTTCTGACTTTTGATATTAGTCTTCTTTCAGCCACCTCCACGTTACGTGCTATAAAAGTCGATCAGAGCGGAAAGTGCCCGTCTAAATTTATAATTTTGTTATAAATTGACTGATCAATGCCAATCTCGCTTTTTATTTTAAAATTTGGCTGGCCAGTTTACAAAATGGCATGAGAAGACTTGACCAAAGTAGAAAACATAAAGTCGTCAGCGTCTGTAAATTATTATGTAATAATTATGATAGGTAAGTTCTATTCTATTCTACTATTTTACATAATCTGTAAATTATAGTATATCAATTCGTATCATCACTTGTTACAATAAGATGAACTTTTATGACATTTAGAATTACACAACAGTTTGTTATTTCTATATTTGCAGCGATTTGTTGCGCACTTAGTAGCGTTATTGCATCGAATGTAGCTTTGACCGCCAGTCGATGACTGGGAAAACGCGACTGATTGTAATGATTTTCTTCTGAATACAGTTGTTTAAGAACACCGTGTTCTGTTCTTTGCTTGTAGAAATCTTTTTCAATATTCAAGAAAACAGCAAGGATCAGTATAATCTCTGTTTACATGTGGTACACAAATGCGTGTACATTATCTCCAATTTTTGCATCTAAATTTTTAAGCATTTTCACACATTGAGCTTGCAAACTAACATGAGTTGCTGACCTCTTGTTACGGGTTTTTGTTTATTATAACATAGCCTGCAAGTAATATTTCCGTCATAGCCTTCGTCTGCTTCATTACTCATTCCACAATTTGCATGAATATCTTTGCCGCAGGGTCCTCAAGTATAAACTGAACTACATTCTTTTTCACACACTACACATAATTTTCACATTTATTAAGTAACCGGTATGACCTTTCCGATTGTTGCCTCACTTTTCCTTTGCAGCCAAACATGGTCTCATATGGTTACTACTCAATACCTTGATGAAAAGAAGGGGTTTTTATAAATTGAATAAATCGATGACTCTCAGCCCAATGTGTTGATTTATTTGTTATATGATCATCATATTCTGAATATCCTTGGACGTTCGACGAAACCTTGTTTTTGGTTATGCTTCGGTTCTCCTTGTACAAGTTTTAGTTCTAGCTACATGTTATTTAGGTAATTCATACTTTGGTTCAAAAATTCTATTCCGTTATCTGATTGAAGCACGCTTGGAGCACTTATAGTGATGAAGATATCTAATAGCTGGTAAACAACTTCTTTTGCTTTTTTGCATTTCAGAAGTCGCAATAATATAATCTTTGTTAAATGGTCCTGATAATTGAGTATAAACTTGTTCTCGTCGTCAGGATTACTTTGATTGTATTTAGATCTATCTAACATCTTGAGTCAAATTCTTTAAATATCAAAAGTTTAAAACCTAGACTTTTTAGAATTAGGTAATTTGATCTAACATGGCTTGCGTATGCGGAGATGTAATGACTTCTTTGGTGACATTTTTGTACTGAGTTTGTAGCTCCTTTTCCAACAGCGTACGACCTTCATGCCTAATTTTCAAGTGAGCGTCGTGCAGTATGTCGAATAATTCTTCTATGTGCACATAATACAAAATAACGCTATTGCCTCCTGTTACTGACAATAATTTTTTTTGCCGTCAACTTCAATAACATTATATTTTCTAAGTCAACGATAGTCAACATTTGTTTTATCTGCTTTGCTTCAGTTTATTTAACGTTCTCTATAAAAACCCAGTATTTGCCTATGGCGAGGAGTCCGTTATTATTTACTTTTTCTTGTAGCAAGGTATTCAAGATATTCAAGAATCTGATTTTTATATCAAATATTGGTTCCACATTTACATGTAGGCCAACTTTACTCAGCCTTTCAGTCCCACCAGAAGTAGCCATTGGAGGGCCCCTAGAAGAACAATATGAATAAGTAAAATTAAAATACCGCTATAATAAAGTACGGCCCCAGTAAATTGTATTTGATTGCTGATTTCCCAACGTTTCTTAAAAGGAAAACGTAGTAGCCAACAATCTTTTATTAGAGTCTTTCCAACAATATATGTCATTAGACTCATTACATCGCACAACACAAGTTATGCTTGCTAACCTAACCTTTGAACTGAAAGCATTTATTTACAACGCTATCCAAATAGGAGAAATACAGTACTAACAATTAAGCCGCTGTTTTAAAATAATAATAACAAGTCACAAGTCAAGAGGCAGAACCTTTTCCGAGAAGCACTAGACGAAAGAAATATTGTCTTCCTTTCCACCACATGCACCCCACCATCTTACCGAAAGCGAAAGGTATGCGTACTGCCTCCTACCGGGCAGTAGTCTTGCATCAGTATTTTCCCCACTTTGCAAAATAGCATATACACTGGTGATTTTCAGTATATCGGACCTTGGCCAAACCTCTGCACCAAAGTGCGAAATGGCAGGCCCTTTCGGGAACTCGCCGAACTTCGAGCCTTGGCTGTAACGTATACACTTTACGTAGAAAATGTTTTTGGTATTATTTAAGATTTCACATCAGTTGTATAATTGTGACTCAAACACTTGCATATTTATTAAGGTGATAATAAGTACAGTTTATTATTAATTATAATTAATTAATAAAGCCAGAACATACATGAGCAGAAGTTATTAGTATGATTCAGAAGACTTTTGAAAACTATGTAATGAGTGTAGCAGCAATAAAAGCAAAAAACTATCAAAATAAACAAGAATCTGTTGTAAATGAGCCGTATTAAAACAAAATTTTTATTTTACGATTAGTATTACCAGACCAAAAGAAATACCGTTAATAAATTTAAATCATCTTTGAAAGAAAAGAGATTTTGAACTATCAATGATTTTCATTCATGATTCTAAAACAGTACTTTGTAGAATGCTTTGAATACAGGAAGCATTACTGAGAGAAGTACAAAATCACAATATGCTTGCTTTAGAAGAAATTGATGAAATTTAAAGTGTTTCCTGTTCTATAATATCTAGTTTATATTTTTTTTAGATCAGATACAAGATAGTAATTTATTTCTGCAGTAAACTCTTCTATAATACAGTTCTCTCATATAATGCGGAGCAGAAATTTTTACATCTCTTCTATAACGTGGTAAGTTTTCATATAACGCAGTAAAAATTAACTGCGTTATAGGAAAATTTCGTATTACACTTTTACAATTAAAATTAATGGAAAAGTTACGTGATTTTTTTAATACACATTAATTTCAGTTATCAGGAAATTTCTAAGTAAATTCAGAAACGATGCAGCATTGTTTTTTTTATTAAAACTTTTAATAAGCAATTTGTTTAAATGAATACAGACGTAAGGTTAGCGGTTAATAAAATGCGCTTTGCTGGCTTGATTTGGATTGTCATAACTGGACATTATTACTCAATAATTTAGGTAATATTGTTTATTTCTAGCAATATTTAATAAGTTGGAGAAAAATATCTGTTAAAAAATCTTTAAACTAGAATAAATTTACAAAAATTGGAGAAACGATATGGAGAAGTACACATGGCCGATGATTGTTCGTTAGGTGCGAAGCGCCTGACTCGCGCACGAAATATCAATATGGTTCAAATGGAACGATCTCTTATAATTTGGCTAGCAGACTTCACGGCTAGAAAGATCCCTCTTAGCGGAAGTATTATCAAACAGAATCTACAAAGATTTAAGAAAATTGCGTATTCTCCAGCAGAGTAGCAAAATTAGTTATTTGTTGCAAGCAAAGGTTGACTAGAAAAACAAAAAAGATACTCATTGCATAATAGTACATTTCAAGAAGAACAGACTTTAACAGATAGTAAGTTTAAGTCAAAACTATATGGAAATATCAATGAAAAAGGATATATGACAGATCAATTTTTAACGCCGATGAAACAGCCTTATTTTGAAAGCTATTATCATCTCGAAATTACATTTTGAAACACAAAAATTGTGCACCAGAGCTTAAGTCTTCTAAACAACGTATTACTCTTTATATATGTAATATTCTAATAGAGAGTATAACGATAAATTGTTAATAAACCGTTGTTCAAGTCTTCACCTAATAAAAAATATTGATTAATACTACTTACTTATATTCTGGTAATCTAATTAAAAAGCGTGGGTCACTCAAAATACATTTGAGGGCTGGTTTTTTAATTATTTTGTTCCTATAGTAGAATAATATATGATGGAAAAATTTTTTATTGTTTATTGTTAAACACTAATGGCTACATCAAAGAACTAAATCATTCAAATGTAAAAATTGCTTTCTCCTCTCATTAATATAACTACTCGGCTAAAGTGTCATCCAAATATTCAAAACGTACCACAAACGCCAATCTTTCAAAACCATTATCGATCAATTATAAAATTATAAAAGTAAAATTTTACTGAAGTATAGAAAATTCGTAATGTACGATTGGGCAGCTCTTTTACCTGAAATGGTCCGAACCGAAAATGATATCTAACCTCTAGTTAGAGAGATAGATTAGAAGATATAAACTAGCAAGATATCGAAGAACCACTTCGGGAAGAGACTTTAGACCAAGAGGAATTGTATTAGTGGTATTAGTAGAAAAATCTAACTCGATACATAGCAGATGAAAGTATGGATGGATCATTGGATGAAAACTTTAATTTAAGCGATGTGAAAAAAGGTCTACAGAATTAGAGCTTCATTTCGTCGAAAAAATCTTTTAATAGTACGCAGTGCAAAGACAAATGCAAAATTGTTTAGCTTTTTATGGAGAAATTTTGGTAGACTTCATAAAGTAAGACTATAGTTAAAAATGAAGATGAAGATATGCAAATTGAAGAGGACACACGGCCCTTAAAAAAATTATGCCATTAATATTTGATAGTGACAATGGATGTTAATAGAGCATTTAATCTCGAGCTTAAATACCTTGTTTTAGCTGAAAAAAGTTTTTTGATTATATATTTAAAAATAAATTAAATATATTTAAACAATACCTTTAAAGTAAATAACAAATTAAATTTTTTTTGGAACTACGGGTTCGGAACTAGTCGCACAACTTTTTGGTTACCACAATATAATGGTGTCAGACCCATATCGTAAGCCTTCGAGTCTTTAACCAGTTTTCTCAACCATAACACGTCCTTAGATGTTTGACCTATGGTCATATAACCCGTCTCTGTAGCCGCTGACACGTTGAGGTTCAGACTATAGCAGTCTCTGTAAGAAGAATAAAAAATCTGTCACGTGTCCATCTGTGTCGTAAGCGCTAACGATATATTTAACTACTGGTGAAAATGTTTTCTTATAATCGATGCCTTTTCTCCGTGTGAACTAATCTACCTTAAAAGTGTTCAATCAATCTGTCTGTTTTTATTTTCAGTTTGGACACCACTTTTATGATACTAGTGTTTTTTAAAGTGAAAAATCGACTAACTCTCATATTTTTTTGATTTTGTGAGGTTTTATCTGTTTTTTATCGCTTTGCGCCAGTCTCTTGTTTCTCCTTGTTTCAAGCTCTGGGGTTAATTTACATCGGCTACCATAATGCAAGAGAAATTATTCTTGCACTGTAATGTTTTATTTCTAAGATTTTATAAACACTCAACTTGGAAAACGCGCACAACAATGTTTCTTCCTCGTAAATTCAGGTTTGTTTTTTCTATATTTGAATTTTTTCTTTCTTCAGCAACAGTTTCTTGGGATTCTTTGCTTCCATTCATGGGACAAGTGTTCTCCAACGCAGAAGCTTAACTAAACTGATTTCTTTTCATAAATAATGACATTTTTATGTGTCGAAGTAGCTAACAAATAAATGTTTAACTGACTTCGCATACCATTTGAGTTCCCTTTGCTTCGGCATCATCACTAACACAAACAACGCAAACACACAAACACGTCTCATCGAAGGTTTGATACCATACCACATCTCTGCTAATGTTAAATAATAGGATTTTGTTCAAGGTAAAGATCGCACTGAAGGTTTTAGCCCAAAACTTGCTCGTAATCCAGGTCCTCTATCAGTGTTTGGTTTTCACGCTTTGTGGGCCCGCCTTGTTGTGAATTTAAAGCAACACTTTCTTGATGCAGTTTTTCTTTGTTAGAAGCTTGTTCAGATTTTTATTCACATATTCCAGATCACTGTTAGTTTTGAGCATGCAATGTTTTTTTCTGTTTCAATTTTTAATTTAACCTGAGTGGTCACCACTTTTTTATTCTAGATTCTTAAAAGGTACATTAGTAGATTACTGCAATAGTCGCCTTAAAATGTAATAAAGTATTACAATCACGCTAATGATGACACCTCCATTGGTTCGCACTTTTCCAGATTTAGCTCAAATATGTTCGCTCGATCAAATCCGGTGTCCGTGTGTTTCCCAACGTATATTCACATTTGATGTGATTGATTTTCAGTTCTTCGGGTAAATTCTTGAAAATTCTATTTTATTCATCGACACATGACCTAGTCTTTTGTGCTGTCTCACCGCATTGTTATTTCGTGCGAGACGAGAAATATTTGAACTTTTATTTGTACATAATATAGATTTCCGCTCCTTAGTTGTCTTCTTCGTTATGCTGGTGACAAGACTACAGAGAAAAAAACACCTATTTATTTTTTGTATATAGAGAACGTCCATCATGGTTAATTTTATAACCCCGATCGATAGCTTAGACTCTATTTCTCTGGTTACGTTGCTCCTCTGCGCGCGCGTTCAATATTTCTCCGTTACCGAACCTAATTAGATACAGCTCAGTGACAGGAATAAAAGTTTTGAAGAAATTAATTTTACCTGTCATGTGCTTTGGTGCTAGTGTTGGCTAATCACTGATCAAGTTTTGACTTGGTAACAATGCATGTGTCATCTCTATCTTTATCTTCTGATTCACTTCTTTATTTTTTTCAATTTTTGACACATTTACTGTTGGTATCCGACTTCGCCTTAATTAAAATATTAGAATTCATCATTGAACTTCTTATTACAATATATGTTTATGTAAGGGACTTTGCTTTATCTTCAAAGCTGCCAACGCATCTGTCGTGTTGCCCACATTTGAGTCTGAGCTCATGTTTTGTTAAGCTTGTGCTAAATTTTAGTATGGTCTATTCTCTTTCTGGTTTCACATTCTACACGTAATCGGATGGCAAGCAGCAAAACATTTTAGTTACTACTTCCAATTCTTCTAGCTTGACGTTGACGGACTTAATTTGGGCAAACAATTCTTCTGCTCTAGCCATGAATCTGGTTATTGTTTCGTCTAGCCAATGCTCTGGCGTCAAATGAAATCATTGGTATCGCCGCTAGCAACGGTGGGAACGCATTTCTTGTGCTTCTCTTGGTCTACCTTTTTGTTGGATTCATCGATCACTTGGTGTATATCTCGTGCGCGAAACTGAGCCAACATAAATAATATTCACGTTGGAAGTTCAGCGGCTTGACCACAAATATGAGTTACGCTTTCGCTTCTTTTAAATCAATTGTCATACTTCTAAATTGTTAGCGTTTTTATGTTGACTTTTTTTAGTAACTACACTCTGCTACCATGTATTCTAGAGCAAATGCTGGTGTAATTATCAAGGTGTTTGATCGCAATTACATTTCACTAATGATAATTAAAAGTGATTACATTTATTATTGGTTATATACATAGTGACACTTTAAGCAATTGATTATAGGCTGGCGAACGAAAAAAGTAAATAACTATCACAGCACTATATACTTATTCTTAAAAACTTGTTTAATACTTGAATAGTAGATTAATATATCAAAAAAAAATTAAAAATTACTGAAGAGTTTCTTAGAAATATAAGGTGGAATGAAAATATAGAATATAGTGTTATCGTCAAAATTTTTTCCCGTTTTCCATTTCTATGAATTATATGCGCATATATAAAAGTATTGGATAGAACTTTCTATTTTTTAGGTTGTATAAAGAAAAACTAATACGACATACATTTTAGTTTTATATGGCAAAACTGTAAAACTAGAAGTTATATTTTCTAAGCAGTATCCCTTATTTTCGATGCACTGTTGAAATCATATACTGAAGTTCTTCGTTAATCCTTTCCAAGTGTTGAGGAGTACTCCTGATTTCTTGATGTATTGCATTTTGTGAGGCTTGAAGGATCCTAGATCGATATTTTTAAACATCATAGAAAAAGGCCACACTGGGCGATATCCGGTGAGAAAATTAAGCAAGCGACGTCTCTACATTGAGACATCACGCAGCACTTGAAGCAAATTCTTTGTTGTGTGAGTTATGACTCTATTCTGTTGGAGCCGAATTTTTTTCCATTTAGAATGGGTCGTGATTAGGTGTGAAAAATCGTCAAATTACTTCCACATAACGATTGAAAATTACAGTAACAATTTAGGCTCTCTTCTCAAAAAGGTAAGGGTCAATAACCTCAAGTTTACTCACACCAAACGGTGACACTTTATCACTCTAATGACAAAGTTTTGTTGACGACTTAATTAAAACTAATTTGTTTATAAGGCACGTACTTGTTTCAATAATAAACTTTTAAGTAATAAATTAAAGTTTTTTTACATTTCTCTAGATTAGGTTTGTTATAGTGAATATTCCTGAAATTGTAAATTAAATTTTTTAGTTTTCTAAGAAATAATTGCCGGTTTTTAACCTCTCGGTGATTTATGGCAGTTTTCGACTCAAATACTGATTATAAGGTTGATAGTAGCAGGCTAATGGAACTTAAACATCGACAATTAGTTCTTAGCGGCTATTGAATATCTGTCATTTACTAACTGGAAAAACATTGAACGCATTATGAATGTTGCAATTTTGTCTGTCATTTCCCAGAAAGGGTTTATATAAAACGTGCTTGCTGTAGAAAAATTTGAGAGTAAAGAGCTAAAGGGATTTGGGTCTTTTAATTTTCATTTCGGTCGCTGGCCTTCGTACATTCATTAGAGACACTTAACAGCATACATTTTCCGTTTTTACATACTTTCTGTGTAACTGATTAAATTACTTGTAAAAGCGCAGTGATTCTAATCCATTAAACCTGTTTTTACAATCTTGTTTAACAAGAATATCACAAAAAATAAAAGCTAAATTTTAGCGTAGGTGAGGAAATTAATCTTATAAAAGAAGCTGAACGTGAAATAAAAAAAAAGAATATTGCTGAAGATTTTATTTACATACGATGTTAATGATAATAGACATCAGAAATTCAGAAAAACACTTAGTTTATGTTTATAAAATAAGTATTAATTTATTGAAAAATATTGTGGCAGAGTACGTAGCGAAGGATTGGTCATACGAAAAAGTTACAAGCGAAAGTTTGCTTTATAGGTAAAGCAGAGCGAAACCTATGCATGAAACTAAACTATAGGGTTTAATGAATTTTTATTGAAAAGAATGACAGTGAATTATATTCAAATGAAAGTGAATAGCGGCAAAAATTTAGCAGCTGAAACCGAAAAATTTACGGTCACTTTCGGTCAAGCTGGTCTTTAGATTTTCTGATCAGGCTGATTTATGACATCAGGACTTGACTTATCGTCCTTAGTTGAATACTGAAAACATTATGTCTTTATCTATCACAGATCAAAAATTATAAGGCGTGACAGACGACGGACTTGTAAAGTAAAAGTGAAGCTACTCTCCAGCTTGGAAGCTTGGTCCGCTAAAAATGCTTTCTCTACATCTATTTTTTTAATTAATTTAAAAAAACAACAAAGTAACGTATTATTTATTTAGGTGCATTCATTCAGATATAAAAGAACACACAGAAGGTGTAATATGTTAATGTATGTATGTATGTCTCGATTCTCTTAACAAAATGTTAGATTAAAATAATAAAAGGCGCAAAGTTTAAATCCGGCGTTTAATTTGAGTAAGAATATTTATTAAATATTTTAAGAAAATTTTTGTAAAAAAAATAAAACGTAACACTTTAGGGTCCAAATATGAACTAAATAAGTGTATGTCACTCGACTTTGTTTTATTTTATTTTGTTTTTAGTTTATAACTAATAACAATAAACATTGCACATTAAAAACCAATTGAACAATATAGATAAAAAACTTTTTTGTGATAAAAGTTACACTACGTGACGTCTTAAATTCGACTATGTGACCATAACATTAATATTCTTCATAGACACGAGGTCTGGCAGCGGCCCCCCGGAGAGCTTGTCCAACTCCGATATGCTTGAGCCCCTTCGCATAGTAGTTTTTAAAAATAATAAAAACATGATTAAAAAGCTCTGTTTGACATAATTGGCGTACGCCGTTGCCATGACAACGCATTTACGTAAACCCAGTTATAGTTGACCTTTGACCTTTGACCTGTGTGACAGCACTCATAATTTTTTTTATATATAAGTGCTTTATTACCCGCTCTCAAACGAAAATTTTCCATCGCTTGCGGTTCCGGAAATATATTACCTCGGTCGCGCCTGCCGCCGAGCCGAAATTTGTCCTTCGGAGGCGCTCGGGTCGGCACGGAAAGGCACGAACGATTTGACCTTTGACCTGTGTGACAGCAGCAGCAGCAGCACTCATAATTTTTTTTATATATATAATTATGTAAGGGGTCCGCCAATTCAGACACAGGTAGGCAATCGCTTATTGAAACTTGTAATAATTGTATAATCAAGTAGGGTATTTTATTTTAGACATTCCTGTAAGCCATTTATGTATAAAAAATAATCGATAAGATGGTTGAAATGTTCGATGAAATTTTCACACAAGTCACTTTAATGGCATTTATCTCAGCAATTGTGTTGTTCTTGAGGTGTTGGATAGTGGCTAGTTTAATAGGTGTATAAATAAGTTCTCAGCTTTAGATTTCACAGGACGTAAATCACCGTTTACATGTATCGTATTAGTCCCGCCCCCTTGCGGTTTTAAAGCAATTGCATTTGGTCTTTCGAAACATCATGCGATTTGGCGTTTGATGCACATAACCTCAATAATCAGCTGTGTTCACGATGGCAATCACAAAAGAGCATATTCAATTTTCTATCCACTTCGCGTTTCAACTTAAGAAAAACGCTGCTGAAGCTGCATATGGCGAGAATGCTGTAAGTCACACAACGTGCAAAAAGTTGTACCACAGATTTCGCGGAGAAGAGTTTAGTCTTGAAGATCAACCGCGCGCCCTCTAACATTTGACACGGATGAGCTGCAGACGCGTTAGGCTGGGAACTTCTCCCACATGCGGCGTATAGCCCAGACGTGGCCCCTTCCGATTATCATTTATTGCGGTCGTTACAACATCACTTGGCTGATACGCACTTCAAAACAGAAGAAGAAGTCCGAAAATGCATCGATAAGTTTATCGTCTCGAAGCCGGTGAGCTTCTATCACCAGGGAATTCGCAAGCTACCCGAAAGATGGCAAAAGGTCATCGATGCCAACGGAGAATGCTTTGATACTTATACTTATAGCGAGTCTTATTGTTCCTATCTATACTTTCTAATTTTTCACTCGATTATAATATATTATTATATCATTTTTAAAATCAATCTAAAATAAAGTTGCGAGTGAAGCTTTAAATGATATTCGAATACTAGGACTTTTTTAAAGAACGTGCAGCTTATGAATTTTTTTCAAATCACAATATTAGCAAGATTTGTTATATTTAGAAATTCCAAATTTATGTATTTCCAATTTTTAAATGTTAACTATTTGAATATGCAAATTATCCTAATATCAATTTTAAGTACATAAATGATTTGATAATCAACTTGGTTTATATATTAACAGGGGGCAACAGCAGCAGCTGCACATGTGAGCATAGTTTCCCTCTTACAGATGAATATGCTATAGTTACAGAACAGTCAGGTACTACTTCGTTTCTTGATAGTTGTTTAAACACAAGCACTGAACATGACAATACGAAATGGATAAAATTAAAACATGTGGTGTAGTTAGACTTTTTTTGAAAGAAAAAACGCGAAAAGAATCCACGAAAAGATATTGCATATATGTTAATAGGCGGCTCATGTATAAAACTATAAACTGTTAACTATGGGTAAAAATAAATTAATGCGCAGCACACATGCTACATAAAACACGTTAGAAATCAACACTAAAGTTCATGAAATAGTTTTGATTGACCTACGCGTGAAATCGCATAAGTTAGCAACAGCCACAAGCATTTTATCTGGGCAAATTTACTTCATTTTGTATCGTGGGTTATAGGTCATATTATAACCTAATTGCTAATGAACTAATCTTTGTACATTCTATTTCTAATAATCGGGGCTGGAAATTAATTTTAAAGATTCATAACAGATGGCGTTCCTAAAATTTTTTGTCATCGGTACATATTGCAATCAACTTCATGGCAAAGCACCATCATTAAGCTTAAATTTTGAGTGCGCGTAATTTTGTCAGATGTAAACCACATAATTTTTTTGAACTTTGAATATGTCGAGTTTCGTACCAACAAAACGCAATTTGTGGGAAGCGTTATTTTTTTGTTTCCATTTGAAAAAGTCTGTACCTGAAAGCCTTCTTTTGCTGCCCGAAACTTATGGTAAACATGGTCCATCCATTTAAACTTGTGATTATTGGTTTCGACGATTCAAAAGTGTTGATTCTGATACGGAAGGAAAGGAACGCCTGGGCCAACCGAAAAACTTTGAAAATTCAGAATTGGAGGCATTACTTGATGATTATCTATGTGAACGCTTGAAAAATTGGAAAATTTCTTGAATATTGATATATAAAACCGTCAGTAAACGTTTTAAGGCAATGAGAATGGTTCAAAAGCAAGAAAATTCAACACCACACGAATTGAAGCCGAAAGACGTGAAAAGTGAAGTCACAAAAGTAGTTTTTTTGCATCATCATTTTGCAACCTTTGAGCGCCCGAGGATGACACTTAGTTTTTCGGATTCTACTCTTCAATATGAGTCGAATGACACTATTGTTTCGTTTCCTTTCCTTCTCTAAATATTCCACTCTGGCATTTAGTTTTACTATTGGCTTTTTTATCTTTATAATTTTTTTCTTTAATCGATAACTCTCATATCAAATTATAATTTTAAATGACTTATCCAGTTTTTATCGCTTTCCTGTTGCTTTTTTTACTGGCGTTCTTGATGTTTTTTTACTTTTGCAGAATGTTTCATCCTTAGATTTCGATTCTATTCTTTTTAGTTCATCCGTAGAAATTTCTTTAAATCCTATACTGATTTTTTACTCCTAATGCTACCATTTGTATTTTCGCTCGCTGCGTAAAGAACAGAGCCGGGTCAACTCCTTGGAGGTTTATTTTCTTATCTAGGAACGCGACATATGATAAATATTTATATTTTAAAATCGCCTACCTTTAAGAATCTGCCTGGTTATTCTTTATTGTATGATTGTGTCTTCTCTATTTCTTCACTGCTTACAGCCTTATAAAATAATATGTCAATACACCAGTACCGGACCCCGCCCCCTTTGAGTAATTAGTTTTCAAATTGTATTTTTTATTTTTTATTTTTGTGCATTTGTTTTACTGTATTAATCCATTTCTCTAAACGTTGTTGTGCGCTTATTCTGTATATGTTAGTCTTAAATCAATAATTGATTTCCGTCTTTTGCATGTTTTTTCCCATGTATATTTATAGATACCCTTACGTTTAAGAAACGAATTTGTAATTTTATGTTTATGTTCTCTACATATCTGAATCAATCTGCCACCATTGTTATTTCTTATATCGTCCTACAACCTGATCGTCTATTGCTTTTTAAATCATGCTGTTAAGATCCCCCATAATTATGATTTAGTGGGTTTTGTTTATTCTTTTAAAGCTTACGAAAAAATCAATTTTTGTCTGCGTTATGACTTATTCCATAAGTTTCCACTGTTGTGATTGTTTGTTTATACATTTCCATAGTAATGTTTATAATATTTTATCATTATTGTATTATCTTGATTTGTTTTTGATAAGAACAGATATTTATAATTTTTGCTATTGTGTCTTTGTCGACACCACTCTAAATATGTTGATAGTTCCCCATCCTCACAATTTTCTTTTTTTTTCTATTAAGGTAGTTGTGTCTTGTTCTATTTCTTTATTTGCTGCACTGCTTCTGGTTGTTTTGTGATAAGCTGATTGCGTTCCACGTGGAAATAGTTATGCTGCGTTTCTTTATGGTATGTGTCTCTTATTGGGTTTATGTTAGTTTGTCGTATAAAAAGAGAACTACCCCATTACCCATATTCTATGAAGTTCCTTCTATTGGAGTGTGGATTTTCACTCGGTTGATGTTCAAATTTTTGCCCTACTTCTTTGTATTCTTTATGTATGCTTAGTTGCAAACTTTGTGCCACAACCCTCCTCCTTTATCCGGGTTTGAGACCCACAACAGCAAAAAATTACATTAGCTACTTAATCCATCCATCATTTATTGTAGGGGGAGTTTAAGAGAAGATTATTAACAAAATTTTATTTTGATTTATATGATATATATATATATAATACAATATGCACCTTTCCTACCGTTAGGTATAGAGGATTTGATTTTAGAAATCATAAATAAAAGTTATTTATTACCATTAATTTATATATCAATAAACAGTTAGCTAACAAAAATATGGCGTAATGTAGAATAAGAATATTATAGACGGATCAAAAGGTATACTTCATTAATCACATTAATCTACTATGCATTTCGTCGTAAAGACAGAATTAGATGCGTAGCACTTTGTTAGCAATATAAATATTTTTTATTTCGGGGCTCTTATAAATATAGTGTAATAAAGCATACGCGAGGCAATAACGCTCCCGTGTCGAGACGCAATATTACGTGAGCGGCTAGGTACTTATTTACTTTTATTAGATTTTCTTGTCTAATGCTTAACTTTAGGGGCGCGTTTGGGGCTCCTTTTATTTACGGCTGATTTCCAGATAGGGCAGCAAGTTCCCTGTGCAAGATAGGGCAGTATTCGGGCTGGGATACGGATGTTTGTGGGTGTTTCTCTTTAACGACGTTGGGGCCTTAGATTTGGTTTATGCCTTTTTTAAGCAGCACACGAGTTTATCGTGCGCAAGGTATGCTAAGTAATAAGAGGAAATAGGTATGAGCGTGTTTTTATACTAAAATGTAATACGCAGCAGAAGGGATTAGAAGCTGAAACATTCTTTAGTAATGCGTTTCCATGAACATTTAATAGATACTTGTTTTTAAGTATTAATTATTGTCGTATTTAATATCTAAGAACATAATTGCAAAAAAAATTAATAAAATTGAATAAAGAAGCGCGGGAGAAATGCGGTCAACCACATTAAAGTTAATATAGCTGCAAACTAGCAGTTAAAACTCCTTGACATAGGGTAAATAGCAAGTGCTGTTTTTACGTAATAAGGGAGTAAAACTAAAAAAGTAAAAAAGGACTTACATACGGGAACAGATTATACATGTGCTTGATATCGGTCTTAGTTGTTAAATCAGGTGTTTCAGCTGTGTTGAATAGCTAAGTAAAGTAAGGAACGTGGTAGGAAAGGAGGAAGCAAAATTACGGATTTAAATGCAGCATAAATTTATTCACGGAATAAAAAGAGAAAAATTTAACTACAGCTCGATACCGTAAAACAGATTAAACATATGCAGACCGGCTGTATTCAGTCTTAAAAGTTTCACCGAAGGTCTATAAGCAAGACGAGCAGTAAATACAAATCCGTTTTATTTATTTAACTAAGACCCAGTCATATTCAATAAATTGTCACAAAAATATATTAAGTTGTCTGTTATAAATACTCTATTTACAAGAAGAATAAATCGTATACATACATATAAATGTAATTCAATGAATTAAAAATACCGCTGGCCTAATTTAAAATTAAGGGGATAGTCCTACATTTAAAAAGAAATCTATTTTTTGTTTTTTACAGTTTCATGTACTATTTACCTCTAGAAATAACGTAGCAACCTTCTTTGCCTTTAAACCATTCGAGAAAAGACCGAAAAACGCAAAACAGTACAAGGCTCTGAAGCGCACGCAACGCACCTAGTGAGCCAAGCGGAACGCCTCTCTATATCTTTTGTACATTTTAAGTTTCTACACGTTGTGTGAGGTTAGTAGCACGAGTGTTGTAAAATATGGATAAAATTAAGCTACTAGGCCAAATCATGCAAAAAAAAGGAAATTTCGTGGCAACATATACACTTCGGAAAAAGATACGCTCAATACTAGTGCATCAGCGAGAAAAATTGCTGGAAAGCCACGGATGTCGAAGTGAACGTACTATCACAAGATTTCGACAGACGATCATCCTCAGTATTCACATTGTCCGTCTGGAGAAATTTTATAGTGCAAATGTAGCGCTGCAGAAGCAGCAGGAAATTTAAAAAATTTTAAGCACCCTCCAGCTATAGACGGCAAAATTCAACCATTTCTCAAGACTATTTACTAGGATTTGAGTTCTGATGATTTACTGCGCAGATGCTTGGGAGCAAATACCCAAAACAATAACAAATCGTTCAACTCTTGTCTATGGCACTTAGTTCCTAAGCATATGTTTGTAGGCAAGAGAGTTGCTGAAATTGCAACAAAAAGGATTTAAACCGTTGTTATTGATAATGGAGGTAATGGGCGTCACAGTTGAAAAGTAGGCAGCTAGACTCGCAGAGGAAAGAAACAGCGCGCGCATTAGTATGGCAAACAAAAAAAAAAACAAAAAAAAAAACGAAAAATTCATATCAGAAAAGAAAAAATGGGTGAAAACAAAAAAGCTGAAGGCATAATGTATGGAACAGGCACCGCCGATTGAGGAAAGACACATTTTTAGGCGTTTTTTACGAACGAAAACTTTAAATGCGTTTTTCTCGAACAAATGTTTTTTCACCTGGCGAGCACAATTTTAAAAAATTCACTGCACCGATTAGGCTCAAATTTCAGGAGGATGCTCCTCATATATATAATTTTCACCCGAACTAGAATTATATTATTATATTAATATTTAATGACATTTTAAAACAATTGAGGTTGCAAAAAAATGTTCGAAAAATTGCACACTTTTTTATTTTTCATTTTCTTCTAAAAAATGTAATTTCGATTATAGCCATTTATGTATTTTTTAAGAATCAATTTTGATTTTTGCTTTCAAACGTTCCAAACTCTAGCAATCATGTTCGCCAGATCAAAAGGGCGCTCTTCAGCCTGCCATATCTCCGAAGGAGTTTATTAAAAAAAAAAATATATATATTTCAAAATGTCTACCATTATATATCAAAAAATTGATACTTTAAAATAAATTTAGCTAAAAAAATTGTTGAAAAAGTAGTCGAAGATGTAAGACTACTCCCTTAATTTAAATCTTTAATTTCGTTGCAAAGAAATGTCAACTGGAAGAGAAAATTATAATCCAAAGAAAAATTTTAATAACTGAAATGGTAATATAATAGTATATAAAATGGTATATAAAAGTAAAATAAGACTATTAAGAATTTGTCTTTACAATTTTTTATCATTTTATGTGTAGGCCATTTAAATAATGTAATAATATTTATGGGAGCCCTGGTGGTTTAGTGGATAGATCGCTAGACTACGAAACCCAGACTTGCGGGTTCGAATCCCGCTCTCGCCAATTCGATCACTGGCTTTTTACGGCCCAGCTCGACTCAGGCTGCAATAAATGAGTACCTGGGGTAATAATAGGCGGTCGATACGTATCGCTAGCCACGTTACTACCCTTGTGTGCCGTAGGGTCTAGATCTATCCTGTTACGACCCCAAAGGGCCTTCAAGCCCTGTTACGGGGGAACTATTATTATTATCAATAATATTTATGTTTAGACTATAGAAGGTACTAGAAAAGTTTTTTGTATATATTTATCATTCCACTCCTTTAGAAGCTTCTCGTAGTTGGAAAACTGCCTTTTAACCTTATCTTCATGTAAAGTCTGATTATTTGCTACACTTCTATTCACATAACAGGAAATTTAATTTTAAAACTTGGTATCTTGCGATACCACGAAACTTGTCATGCTATCAAACAAAAAAACTTTTCCCACTTAAAGATGGTTTTGCAAAATAGCATTAATTTTCATTATAGCACACTGTAGAGACACTTTTCGATCTGGTGATAAATCCTATGCTTGTCGAATTCAAGCAACTTTCTTCAGCTAACTTTATCGATATTTTTTTGTGATAAGGAAACATCGGTATTCTGACCTTGTAACATCTCACAAAGTGAAGTTTTTTTCTGATATTTTAGAATATGGTTGTACAATAAGGACAACATCTCTCAGTATAAAAACTAGTTTCCTAAACACTGATAAAACACAAATCGCGTGCAAAGCAGTAGAATAAAATTACCACATAAGAACAAGAAAACCATTTTACTACCAGAGCTTAGTAGCAACTAACACCCAGAGGTTGTGCAGGTTTGAACTTGTCTCAACACTCTTGCACGTCACGACGATGCGATTACCATTTGCGACATATTGCAAAACTGGTACTCCTATGTATATGTAAATATCAGTTTATAACATCATTGCCTTATGTTTGAATAACTACACCTCTTTTAATTTTTATGAAACATTATACACTGCATAATAAAGATTTATTTTTTAATTAATGTCCAAACAAGAAAGCATCAAACCAAAAGAATAAAAAAAATATTAAAAAAACAAAGAAAGCTGGAACATCAGAATAAATACACCAAATGTTACACAAAGCTAAAACTAGATGCAAGCAAAAATTAACAAATTGATAAACATGAAGTGATGTAGAGAAAAATATTTTCCAAGAATCCTCACAAAATACGTGAAAATTGTAATTGCTTATTTTTTGGAGGGAGTTTACGGTATGAAAAACTCATAAAATGAATAGGATAGTTAATTTATATTAAAAATAAAAGTTAATGTTATTATGTTTTTATTATATGAGACGGGTGAAAAGTGACTAGACATAAAACTTCTAGTATCACTAGAGTCATGGTAAAAACAATCTCTAAATAGACGATAGTAAATAGAATTTCATATTTCCGGCGTCAATAGAGCACTGGCTGCGAGGATCAGTACATATTACGTAAACAAAGATGGCTGACCGCTTGAATCTTCGCAAGCAAACTAAGTCAGCAATATGCTAAAAAAAGGAAAATTATATTGGTATTGTGCAGAGATGGTGGTGTAAAGTAATAACAAGAAATGCAGCACTATGTTCAAAGATATTGGTTGTGGTGCTGTTATCTAATAGGTTTCTAACGAGAGTGTTGGTGTGAATTTTTAGACGTACAAGATGTTTTTCATACACATACCTCACTATTTCTTTCATTATTTTTACTTTAAGATTGCGATGGATGACTTTGTTGTTTACGTGCGTCAACCATTTTTCTTAAAATTTTTCAGTGAAATCTTTGGATAATCTTCAGGTTTGAATTGTTTAAGGTTCCCCACAGTTGGACAACATACGTCAATGTTTGTCTTAATACGATTTTGTATATTAGGACCTTGTTACTCAGGGTCAGTTTGGCTTTGCGCCCTAAGGCCAGCTGTTTATTCTTATTGAAGATATGTTTTTCCAAGTTAATCGTCGATAAGGGTATGTACCGAGGTATCTGACGTATTCTGCTTGCGGAAGCAGTGTGTTTTTTAGTGTTACTAGTGGGCATGTTTCTCTTCGAAGTGTAAATGTCATATGAGTGGACTTGGTTTTATTAACTTTGATACACATATGGTTGAGAGAAATTTGTAGGTTTCTTGGTCCAGTGTTAGAGTTTTCGTCCGATGCTAATATTGCAGTATCATCTGAAAACGTAGCGATGGAATAGGAATATCCGCTTTAAACAAAAGGTAGAGAAAAGGTCCTAATACGTTTCCCTGCGTGACTCCGGACTTGATTGGGTGTAAGTCCGTGAGTGCATTTTGAAATTTTTAGCTGAAACTGCCTGTCGCTTAGATAGGACTTTGTGAATTGATGTGTAGGAAAGGTTTTTCTTAATTTTGAACAGTAATCCTTCGTGTCAGAGCTTGTAAAATGCTTGAGATATGTCCAAGAACGTAATAGAACAATATTTCTTTTCTATGGATTTGTTCGATGATGTTTTTCTCTAAACCCAAATTGATGTTCTTGTATGATTTTTTATCAATAAGTTTAATTTTTTTAAGTAGTAACTTTTCAAACACTCTAGCTAATTGGACGGTAAGAAGTTACTTCTTCTGGTGGTTTAGGCATGAGTATAATTTGAACCACCTTCCAATAAGCCAAGAAATGACCTAATCTTAAAATAGTCTTAATTACAGCAGTTATTATTTTTACTTTCCTTATCCTATAATAAGGAAAGTAATGTAATCGGCGGAAATTTGACCTACCCAGTTTTTCACATTTCTGAACGAAATATAGCCTCAGGACACCAAAATGTTGGTTTGGGCCATTGGTTCGTGTGTGTGTGTGTGTGTGTGTATGCGCGCGTGCGTGCGTGTGTGTGTGTGTGTGTGTGAGAGAGAGAGAGAGAGAGAGAGTGAGGTGAGTGAGTGAGTGAGTGAGTGAGTGAGTGGTGAGTGGTGGTGAGTGAGTGAGTGAGTGAGTGAGTGAGTGAGTGGTGAGTGAGTGAGTGGTGAGTGAGTGGTGGTGAGTGAGTGGTGAGTGGTGAGTGAGTGGTGGTGAGTGAGTGAGTGAGTGAGTGAGTGAGGTGGTGAGTGGTGAGTGAGTGAGTGAGTGAGGGAGTGAGTGAGTGAGTGAGTGAGTGAGTGAGTGAGTGAGTGGTGAGTGAGTGAGTGAGTGAGTGGTGAGTGAGTGAGTGAGTGAGTGGTGGTGAGTGAGTGGTGAGTGAGTGAGGGTGAGTGAGTGAGTGGTGAGGATGGGTGAGTGAGTGAGTGAGTGAGTGAGTGGTGAGTGAGTGAGTGAGTGAGTGGTGGTGGGAGTGAGTGAGTGAGTGAGTGGTGAGTGAGTGGTGGTGAGTGAGTGAGGGTGAGTGAGTGGTGAGTGAGTGAGTGAGTGAGTGAGTGAGTGGTGGTGAGTGAGTGAGTGAGTGAGTGAGTGAGTGAGTGAGTGGTGGTGAGTGAGTGGTGAGTGAGTGAGTGGTGAGTGGTGAGTGAGTGAGTGGTGAGTGAGTGAGTGGTGAGGAGTGAGTGAGTGAGTGAGTGAGTGAGTGAGTGGTGGTGAGTGAGTGAGTGAGTGAGTGAGTGGTGGTGAGTGAGTGAGTGAGTGAGTGAGTGAGTGAGTGAGTAAGGAGTGAGTGGGGAGTGAGAGAGTGAGGGAGTGAGTGAGGAGGTGGTGAGTGAGTGAGGAGTGAGTGAGTGAGTGAGTGAGGGTGAGTGAGTGAGTGAGTGAGTGGTGAGTGAGTGAGTGAGTGAGTGAGTGAGTGGTGAGTGAGTGAGTGAGTGAGTGAGTGAGTGGAGTGAGTGAGTGAGTGAGTGAGTGGAGTGAGTGAGTGAGTGAGTGAGTGGAGTGAGTGAGTGAGTGAGTGAGTGAGTGAGTGAGTGAGTGAGTGAGTGGAGTGAGTGGTGAGGAGTGAGTGAGTGAGTGAGTGAGTGAGTGAGTGAGTGAGTGAGTGAGTGAGTGAGTGAGTGAGTGAGTGAGTGAGTGAGTGAGTGAGTGAGTGAGTGAGTGAGGAGTGAGTGAGTGTGTGAGTGAGTGAGTGAGTGAGTGAGTGAGTGAGTGAGTGAGTGAGTGAGTGAGTGAGTGAGTGAGTGAGTGAGTGTGTGTGTGTGTGTGTGTGTGTGTGTGTGTGTGTGTGTGTGTGTGTGTGTGTGTGTGTGTGTGTGTGTGTGTGTGTGTGTGTGTGTGTGTGTGTGTGTGTGTGTGTGTGTGTGTGTGTGTGTGTGTGTGTGTGTGTGTGTGTGTGTGTGTGTGTGTGTGTGTGTGTGTGTTGTCGTCGTCAGTCTGTCAGGTCTGTCGGTCTGTCGGTCTGTCGGTCTGTCGTCTGTCAGTCTGTCGGTCTGTCGGTCTGTCGGTCTGTCGGTCTGTCGGTCTGTCGGTCTGTCGGTCTGTCGGTCTGTCGGTCTGTCGGTCTGTCGGTCTGTCGGTCTGTCGGTCTGTCGGTCTGTCGGTCTGTCGGTCTGTCGGTCTGTCGGTCTGTCGGTCTGTCGGTCTGTCGGTCTGTCGGTCTGTCGGTCTGTCGGTCTGTCGGTCTGTCGGTCTGTCGGTCTGTCGGTCTGTCGGTCTGTCGGTCTGTCGGTCTGTCGGTCTGTCGGTCTGTCGGTCTGTCGGTCGTGGTCTGTCGGTCTGTCGGTCTGTCGGTCTGTCGGTCTGTCGGTCTGTCGGTCTGTCGGTCTGTCGGTCTGTCGGTCTGTCGGTCTGTCGGTCTGTCGGTCTGTCGGTCTGTCGGTCTGTCGGTCTGTCGGTCTGTCGGTCTGTCGGTCTGTCGGTCTGTCGGTCTGTCGGTCTGTCGGTCTGTCGGTCTGTCGGTCTGTCGGTCTGTCGGTCTGTCGGTCTGTCGGTCTGTCGGTCTGTCGGTCTGTCGGTCTGTCGGTCTGTCGGTCTGTCGGTCTGTCGGTCTGTCGGTCTGTCGGTCTGTCGGTCTGTCGGTCTGTCGGTCTGTCGGTCTGTCGGTCTGTCGGTCTGTCGGTCTGTCGGTCTGTCGGTCTGTCGGTCTGTCGGTCTGTCGGTCTGTCGGTCTGTCGGTCTGTCGGTCTGTCGGTCTGTCGGTCTGTCGGTCTGTCGGTCTGTCGGTCTGTCGGTCTGTCGGTCTGTCGGTCTGTCGGTCTGTCGGTCTGTCGGTCTGTCGGTCTGTCGGTCTGTCGGTCTGTCGGTCTGTCGGTCTGTCGGTCTGTCGGTCTGTCGGTCTGTCGGTCTGTCAATAAACAGGATATCTCGAGAACCGTAAGAGCTAGAATCTTGAAATTTGGTATGCAAGTTACTTGTAGGTAGAGGACGCAGTTGGTAAAAATCGGCCGAGTCGTTTGGTCGCAAGGTCGCAAGGTCGCAAAAGCGGTCGCAAAGCGGTCGCGAATCTAAACGGTTGAAGATACAAAAAATTCATGAGAATAAAAATGATTTGTTATCACTAGATAAACATGAATTTAAAATAAAAGTTTGGTAAAATAGGAACTAGAAAAAAAATTGAAGTTCAGGATATTTAATATACCGGGTGTTCATAAAATGTTTCGGGAAATTTATATTACCGGATAGATCAGACCGAGACGAACAAAAAATAACAATAACGCTCGGAGACCTTCATGGCCGACTGTGAGAGGACGGGGGGAGCGGCCGAGCTCGCACGATTACCTTCAGTGATGTAGCAAAATTTTAAGTACGAGTCAATTATTGTCTTGTACTGTTTATTTTAATCAGATTTCGAGTGTTGGACTCGCGCCTCGTCCTTTTTTAAAATAAAAAGTTCTGGAACGAGAGCATCGCAGGGCCGAGACGATGGACCCGGTATAATATATAATAATAGGATAAGGAAAGTCGTGTGATGTTCACACCAGATTTTTATTCCTTGTTTTGTCAGATCTTTTATGAATTTTCCTGTAATCAGATGATAGCCTGGTGCTTTTTTTGGGTGTTATTTCGAATCTAATTGTGGATCTTTCGCTACTTTAATATTTTTAATTCGTAGGCTTAGTTGGTCTGGTGCGTCCATGTATCGCAATATTACGATTTATTCTTTTGCACTTAATTTAGAAGAGTGTGGTTTAAAACATTTGTTAAATGGGTTGCAAGTGTGTCAGTCTTTTACTGCTCGCTTTTAGCCAGGTTTCGTTAGGTTTCCGAATTGGAGGTATTCCTTGTTGCGGTTGCTTCAATTTTCAAGTGGCTTTCCATAGTGAATAATCCGATGTTTCTATAGCAGATAGAGTAGAAAGGTAATCTTGTACAGTTTGGTTTTTGTAATCTTAAAATATTATTTTTAAACATTGTATTACATTGATTATTTGTTAGATTCTGTGAATTCTTTTTTTAGCTATTGCTCTTTTTATTATCACAGCAGCATAAGTTTTTGTGTCTCTAATTTGTAATAGAGGGGTTGAGTCTCATGCGCTGCTTTTTATGCTATCTTAAGAGATATTTACAGGTTCTTGCTAACTAGTTATCTAAATGTGTCCCCAGTTGGTATTTATATTTTAGAGTCTTATTGGTCTTTGCCTGTGAGACTTAAGGTAACTATAATCTGAGAATGATCTGCTGATATATCAAGACATTGTTCAATACTTAGATACTTTTGTGTTATATTTTTTATAATGCAAAATCTAACAAGTTTGGAAATTTTCTCTTATCTGTGAGCCAGTGTGTAGGCTGTCTAGTGGTAAAAAAGTTGAGGTTATTTGTAATAAGGGACTTTATTAATTTCTGATCTTTGGTGGTTATTACTATAGCATTCAAATCTTGGTTCTTGGCCAGCGATGAATCGTGCTTTAAGCGTTCTAATAGACTGAGTACAGTGTTCTGTTTTAATATTATGTCTTGGTGGGCTATATAGTACTGTTATTGTGATTGGTCTATTTACTCTTCTACAATCACACTTATAGTCTAGATATACTCTTGGATATATTTATTTGCCGCTCCGCCAGGGTGTTGTGTATCGTACGTATTAAAATTTGGTATTCTGAGGTAGCTTCTGTTTGTGAAATAATTTCAGAGAACTATGTCTAATTCATGGTTGTTAATAAATGTTTGTAGTTTTTGAATATGGTTTGACAAGCCATTAGCGTGCCATTCTGCATCTCGAATGCTTGTGCCATTATTTAGTTTAGCGACGATGGATATGAGAAGATTTAACATTCTCAGCTAGTTCTATTATCATTTTTTCTAACTTTTCAGTGTTTGATGTTTGGGGTATGTCTTCTTGGTAGAGAAATTATTATCCATTTGATATAATTTGTGCCAATCTCTTTTCGTTGTTGATTGGTAGTTGTGTCTAGGTAAAACTTTGTTGCCGTGTGAGTAGTTTTAGACGTGCTGGTGAAATTTTGTTTCCCTAACTTCTGGTATAATTGGTACCCTTTATAGTTTGCAGGATGCGAACCGTCACATTTGGGCTCATTTTCTTTTGTTTTAATGCACATTTTTTGGGTGCTTTGCTCCCATTTCACACACCTGGATTGATGTGTAAGAACCTTTTTGTGTGCGCATATCTTTGACGAGTTGCAGCTTGTGGGATTTTCTTTTTCTGGTGTGTTTGCTCTAGTATAAGTTTTGTGTGTAGTAAGTTATTAATTTCATATATTTTCTTAATATTTTATCAGGAAGCTAAAAAACATAGAAAGTGGTTCTTTTATAACTCTACGCTTGGTATTGTATGTTTGTAACTTTGTGTTTTTGATCGTCTACTTTGGTTTTAATTCATTTACATCACTAAAATGGTGAAGGTTTTTGATTACTACTCTAGAACTGCATTGTTCTTTCTGGTTCTACTAACCTTGCTATTAGGGTTCTATAGGTATCTGAATTTTCTACTATGATTTTTACTTAAGTTCTGCTTATGATATTTAAAGTATACTTTTGTTAACAATGGTATTCAGTTTTGTTGTAAGAAATTAATGTCTAGTACGTCTGCGACAAAAATCAGTAGACATTTTATTGTTGACTATTGTGTAAAACGCGGTGGGTACTGCAACTCTATATTTTGACCTACCGTTTGGTTAAATGTAGGGTATACATACTAAAGTTGTGGTAATTAAAGCCTAGGGCTGCGTTATATTGCCCGGAAGTCTTGAGTATTGCAGATGATATTGCATCATTGAAAGCTATGCGTAGGGTACTGAATATTATTGATTAGTGTAAGCTATTTAGGCCGACACAAAAAACATTTAGTTAACGGAAGAGACGCAACAGTAGACACATTTTTGCTTTGCGAAATTAAATGCTAATTCTTTTTAGTACTTAAAATACGATAAAACGATAATGCTCTGCCGTGACGGCGAGCAATATGCGCTGCAACGCTTCTCCCTCTCAAGACAGCGACTATGGCGGCAGGAATCGCGGCGAGAAACCGCAGGACGGTAGAACTAGGCCGTGTCTGTGATGGATGCACATCCCTACCAACACGCTGGCGGGTTGCAAGTCTTCACTCAAAAATTTTCTATAGTTTGCACAACGTACACTGAAAAATTTCATTACTGCGAACACAGAACGGAAACTGATAATGCAACACACAACACGTCCGTTCTGTTTGAAAACATCAGCTAAACTCCAAGTGGACTAACAAAACACGTAATTTCTGCCCATAGACACTTTATTACGTGTAGGAGTTAAAATCTAAATACTGTGGCTCGCATAATAAAATATGGGGGTTAATGCAGCATTAGTATGAAAATGAGTCTGAATTGTTTAATAAGATCCTTTGGAATTACGATTCCATGTGGGTGGTTTCGTTAATTGTTGTAACTGCCACTATTAGGTGTCAGGTGATAGCAATCCTAAGATAACTGTTGAGAGAATATAAACTCGACCAAAAGTGACTGTGTGGTGCGGAATGACGAGTTATTGGCTCACATCTTGTATGTGATGCTATGAATGCAGACCGCTACATTGCAATGCTTGAAAATTACGTGAAACCCACAGTTTTTTTGCGCACTTACAGGGACTGCAGCCTCAAGGGATTATTGTGTGGGACATTCACACACACTCATGGGTTGAGCTAGACTCGAACTTGCGCGCGCCGGCTAGAGGGCAGAGCCAACTGGTTGAACCATCTGAACGATCGCGTCCCCACCCACAGCGTTTGGTTGGGATAACATTGGTGACTTTATTTTTATGCAGGATGAGGCACTATTTCATTTTGTTTTTACCACGAGTGCCTGGTTAGATCACCATGACGATGCGAATCTCGTGAATGATCTCCAAGAAGTGCATATCTTATTCCACGTAATATTTACTTATAGGGCTACGCAAAGAGGAAGATGCACAGAAAAAAATATCTCAACTCAACGACTTTCTTCAGAAGACTGTGCATTCTATCCCCGATGGCTTAATAAAAACTAGTTAACGCAATCTACAAACTTTGTTGAATTTAAAGATTTGCTTTCATTTTCCTATGTAATAGAGTTTATGTAAAATTTGTTTCAGGCTACAGTCTGTATAATATTTTCATGCAACAAGCTTGTGCAAAATTAAAAGTGTTGAGGCTATTAATTTATCTTATGCAAAAATAACAATATACTCATTCAGAATTTAGGTTCATACCATGAACAAACGTAAATGTAAAATTGTATCTCCACACGATGTGTGCGGTTAAAACTAGATAGAATACCGTTTACAGTACCCCGTAGTCAAGCTGAAATCAATTTATTTCCCAACATCCAATAGTCTCTCCAGTAAGATTTAAAATTCTTTAAGATATGATTTTTGCTTGCTAACAATGAATTGAGAAACTATAACCACTGCAGAATATTTTAATGTGTGCCATAGAAAACTGACTACTTGATTAGGTAAAGACAAGCTAAGGACAAATAATAATTTCTAAACTTCTATTTTCAAAAAACATATAATTACGGGCATTTATATAAATAATAGATTGCTTACATTATTTTATAAATAAATTTCGTTTGGGCATACGTTTCACAGATTATTACTATTTTTGTTAATTTATTTAGGCGCCATAATTATATAATAAATCGAACTATGCATATTAATTTTACTATTTAGCTTATTAGCAAAATTACTGCAATGGAATAATTTGGTTTAATAAAGTATAAGTGGAACTAGTTAAATTTCAACGGCACGCAGCAACTCCACATACAGTAAATGGTTTAAAATTGTTCCTTTTTGTCGCTTACAATTGAATCATGTATTTATGAAGCTACAAATTATGCTTTTTTGAGTGTTACAGTGTAAAATTTTTTATTGTTAATTGTTGAAATATGTAGGCGTCATTCTATATTAAGAATTAGATCATTTATTGTTATTTACGTGCAAATGTCTCTTTTTGTTATTTTAGTTTAAGCTTTAACTAGATTTAAAAGTTTAGTAGAATAAAGCACTTATATATTTTGTTTTTATTTGTTTTTAAGTTATTCTTTGAAATATTTGGCCCGATTTAATGTAGGTTTGAAAGAAAGTAATATGATGTATTTTAGTTGGAAAAATTAAAACATATCATCAATTAATCAAATCAAATATCTTTAAAGCACAATGCGGGGGCCCGCACTCTCCGGTCATGTGAGTAGCATTGGTTGCCAGAGTAACTCGTTCGGAAATACACGAACGATCGTTGCTATATATTTCGTAATGTCAACGCCCATTACGACGATGCATCAGAATAAGACGGAATTCGTGACTAGCACAATCGTTGGAGGGCAGCAATAGTAACGATTGCTACAGAAAGTTCGTAACACTTGCATTCTCTATAGTAGCCAAGCGTAGCTGGTTGGATTTTCTAGTTAATGCCTATTTCTTTATGTAGTTGGGTACTTGCATACAACAGTATGAAAAGTCTTGCATCCCTTAAAAACTAATGGAATATTGAACAACTAACGCACTATCTTTAAATATTTTTTGAAACATTTGTTTGTTATTCTGCAGAGGTAGTCAGAGTAATTTTATAAAAAAAACAAAACAAAAGTTTTAATTAAAAAAATGTAATTAAAGGCAAATTTACTCCATCTGAAATATGACATAAATAGAAAGAGAATAACAAATAACATAATTCCTTCCTTAAATTTAAATTAAAAATAAAGTTTGACTGATTAGTTTTTGTTTTAATAATCAATTTGCATTGTTTGCACCTAGAACTTATTATATTTTAATACTTTGAAGTGCCTTATGGCATAATCTGTGGATTACAAAATTATTGTTTCATCTAGAGGACACACACATTTGTGCTCCTCCTTAATTAAGTTGAATAATCACTGGTTACAACAGGATATATATTTATGCATAGAACTGGTGCGTACTACAACCAACGTATGTTCGTTTCATCTTCGGACTTGCTTTGAATTGTTTCAAATAAAGATGTTAACTAATTTACTTGTGCTTTAATACATTTTTTATTTTTCTATGCTTCGTTTATGTTATTTATGCTGTTATTAATAAATATATATATTTATGTTTTGTATGTTAGATAATCATTTGAAGTTTTTATAGTCGTATTTGTAATACACACATTAAAAGCTACCAGAATTTGTATGGAAACTTAGGTAGTAACTATATAAGATACAAATATAAATTTATTTTTTAACAATAAAACGCTAGGTTGCAATTTGATAACAGCACAAATCCTAAGCCATCTTCCAAAAAAAGCTGTCGCTCTTCTGACCACTTCTTCAACCTAATGCTCACTCTGACTTACTTCCCCATACAATGAAAATATACACAGGTCCTAATGATACTTAAGCCGGATAAACCAACACACTTAACTAGCTCATATAGACTAATCAGCCTGTTGCTTCTCCCTAAAAAAGTATTTGAAAAGTTTCTAAGTAAGCTACACGACAATTTAGACATGACCGCTCTGATACCAAGTCATTAATTCGGATTTAGAGAACACCACTCGACAGTTTAATAAGCCCACCGAATTGTCAATTTGATGGCTATATGCTTCGAGAAGAAAAAGTTCTGCATCTTAACCTTCCTGGACGTCAAACAGACATTCGACAAGGTGTGGCATGTCGGATTATTATATAAATTAAAACAACGATTACCGAGCACCTATTATCTTTTGATAAAATCATACCTTATCGACCGCTACTATACAGTAAAACACAACAATCAGCTCTCTACATATCACCCAATAAAACAGGTGTATCACAGGGCAGCGTCCTTGGTCCCTTCTTGTACCTCCTTTATGCATCATTAGATACGCTGACGATACCACAATACTTTCTACACATCAAGATGCAGCTGAAGCTACACTACATCTACAAACACACTTGAATGGACTTAGTAATTAGACTGATTTTTGGAGAATCAAGATAAACGAAAACAAATCTCTAGAAGTAATATTTACAACTATGAAAATCACATGTTCTCCTATAACATTTAAGGGCATCTCTCTGTCGGTTAAAACAGTATATTGAACTGTACTTAAACAGACAACTAACCTGGTTCCCACATCTTAGAGCAAAAAGAAAGCAGATTAATCTAAAATTTAAGCAAATGTTAGGCTGCTTGGACATAAATCCAAGCACTGAACTGAAAATAAAGTTCTGCTACATAAAACAACTTTTGTGCTCATGAGGAACTATGGTATTTAAGAGCCAAGAAAACAAATATAAGTATTATACAACGAGCACAAAGCAAAATTCTTTGAGCCCTTGAGAATGCACCTACATTTGTAAGTAACCGAACCTTACACAAGGACCTCAACATACCGTTCGTGATGGATGTAATAAAAAAGTCAGCTTTAGACTACTTTGTAAAACTACCCAGACGTAAAACCACCGCATCCTACAACTCATGGACCCTCTACCAACAAGAAGACTGAAGAAACAATGGACCTATAGACCTGAACTGATAAGGAATGCAATTCAAGTGATCCCAGTAAACCCCAAGGGAATCATCGTTGGATGAAGACTCTTAGATGCCCCAACAGACAATATACTTACTTAATACTCTTACCATATCGGGGTAGATTGTAAATTTCCAATTTTATCATTAAAAAAAGTCTTTTTGTATTTTATTATAAAACTTAGAATAAAAATGAAAAACTATATATATATATATATATATATATATATATATATATATATATATATATATATATATATATATATTATAAGCCATGTATATAAAAAAAATTAATAATATGCGAGTTATGCTTCTAATATGAGTAGAAAGAAAATTTTGCTGATTGATGATTTCAAATACAATAAGCCTGACTCACTTTACTTCAATTAATATAATCTGGTATCATTTGACGTTTTAAATAAGAATAATAAAAAGAAGCAATTTTAACATCTTATGTTTTTTTAATTCTATAAGTTAAAATATAATTTATATTATGTTCTAAAAAAATTAAGGAGTGAATAAATATGTTAAACACGATTTGTCAGAGTTTGTACTTTATATGTTGATTACTCTAAAAATACGCAACTAAAATTGATACAGTGAAATATATACGTTAATGTAAAATAATCTGAATTGTATAATTACTGTCAAATATTTATTAAATTGCAAAAAGTTGTATTCACTGTTTTGCACACATTCGGAGTATATAATTTAATATCCTTGATATTTAAATATCGCATAATTTAACCGATAAGTAATAGAAATATTAATAAAAATAAAATATTAATTACACACAATACTTTCATAAGACACAAACTGAGTTGCAAGAAGATCCTGTATTATTAGAATTTATGACAGAATAAAACCATCAGTTTATATGTGTATATACTGATTACAACTAAACCAACTTTTGATCAGAAACGTACAGCATTTTATCAACATACCGCAGGATTATAAGTCTTAGTAACCATTTGACAAAAGGGCGTAAATGGCCTAGGATATTGTTCATTAGTTTCTGTATTTATTATACCTTGTAGTGTTCAATTTTGGTTTTTGTTATTAAAAATTGTTTTACTTCCACATATTAATTCTACACAATTTTGTTAAAAAAAATTATTACCTACTACTAGTAACTTTCAAAATGTATCCGTCTGTTTACTTATATTTGTTATTTTATCTGTATAATTTCCTCATTTGATGTTGCAGTTGTTAATATAGCTAGTAGGATAGGTTAGATTTTTGCTCTTTTTTTCAAAAGCTTTTTTTGCAATTTAAATTGCTTTTATTACTAATAGAACAGTTACTATCTTGGCATTTTAAATTTTTGATAAATTATTCTTTTCCAAATACAGAAGAAAATTAAAACACATTTAAGAAAGTTTAAACAAGATTTTCTAATTCCGAATTTTGCTGCAACATATTGACAGTATGAGTTCATCGTAAAGGCAGCTTTCTGAGTGTTTGTATACTTTAATTTTCAACGAACTTAAAAAGTTCGTTACTGAATTCTATATGTCTGTCGGTCTGTCGGTCTGTCGGTCTGTTGCTGTCACAAAATTATGGATTTTTTAAAATTTTAAAATGGATTCTTAAAGAAAATTTTACGCTGATTTCAATAATGAAATCGAAAAATTCTATGTCGAATAGTTTTCGAGATATTCGACTTCGAATTTAGGGAAAATTTTCGACATTACGATTTTAAATGTGATTCTTATAGGAAATTTTAAGCTGAATTCGAAAATGAAGAAAAATTCATGTCGAATAATTTTCCAGATATTCGATTTCGAATTTTCCCGAAATTCGAAATCGAAATCGAAATTCGTTGGGGGATTGCTTACAGAGCAATCTCTTCGTCAGCCCCATGTTTAGTTTTAAATACTGCTACGATTTAGTCTAAAACTAGTAAGTAATTTATTTCTAATTTATAATTCTACTATACTAAACAACTTAGTAACTTAGAGTCACTCAATGATGTTTTCTTAGCTTATTTTAACATCCGAGGCACTATTTTATACTAGCAAACTCACTACACTAATTAATAAGATTTAAGCTTGTTAAGTGTTCTTATTTGGCTGCAGCTATCGATAGTCTCGTGTTGTAGAAGTCTTTATAGTTTCTTTAAAAAAATATCTTATAATTTTCTTTTTTAATATACCAAGGCACATTCACTATCTTCCTTGACATTTTATATTAGAATTTTTGTATAATTTTAATATCTGACTTTCTGGTACAACTCTAAAGTTGTATTCCATACACGCACACACCAGTTTTAGTGTTTGTTTGTACAGACGAAACTTGTTATAAATAAACAAGACTAAGTAAATAATTTTTTTCTGCTTTATGTGGGCTTTGTAGCAGATAAATGCGAATACCTTTAAGGACGGTGTTTTGATGGATCATCTAAGAACAAACAACACGATTCCTTCCAGTAGAGTACGACTCATACAAGTATATTGGGTCGTGTTGGCATATAGAATCAATTGTTTGTTTATATATCTTAAAACATGTTAGACTTGTTTATTTCTTAAATCAATACAAACTAATTTTTTTCGTTTAAGCTAAGATTTTATTTTTTGGTCTAGTTTTAAATTTTGTTAAAGGCATTTCGAAGTACTTTGACTATTTCTGTAATATTTTTCTTTCTATTAGTATAGCGGTGGCATTGGTAAAGGTAGCTGTAGTATTATTTTCCAATTCTGGAAGGTCGTATTTATAAAGCATGTAGAGAACTGGGCCTAAAATACTATCATGCAGTACTCCAACTTTAACTTCTTTAGAGTCAGAGTAGACATTAGTTTTCTTAATGTTAAAAATATGTTTTATGTATAAGATCTTAAAATACCTGTGTATTGCTTTTCGATTCAGACTATGAGAACGCTTGTGCCATGTCCGAAAAGACTGCAGAGCACACTTTTTCTTTCTAATGCTTTTTCTATGATATGACTGATTTTGTGTACGTAGTCTATTGTCGAACTTTATGACTAAATTGAAACTAGTGATCTGCAAGTTTCTTTTCTTTATTATTGTCTGCATTTCTCAAAAAATTTAGATATAACCAGCAATAGTAATATTAACCTATAGGAGGGGGCTACATGTTTCCTGATTCTAGAATCATGACTATTTTCGCCACTTTCCACAATTTAGGTACACATTTAAGTATGAACACGGCGTTAATGAGATTGGTCAACTTGAAAAGTCGTTTCTTTGGGAGCCATATTCCGATTTTATTCACTGCTTCTAACCCAACTCCCACATTTTTTTTTGAAATGTAATAGGCTTTTTTAATTTTTTATTAACCTCCATAGGAAATAATCCGTATTACTATCGTTACTCAAGTTTGTTAAGTAGGAGATAATATGTTTTCCTTTCAATTCTTTAATTTCTCTTTTTAGTTGTGAAATTGTTCAATAGAATTTTGTCTTCTCAGGGTTTAATTTGGAACCATTTTTATCTTGATTTTATTTCTATTACTAATTTCTATTTTTTCCAGATATTAACAGCCTTTTAGTCTTTTCTTTCTGAATTATATTTTTGCTAAAAGTTAATGTTACAAGTTAATGGTCAAAAAATATATCGTAGCATTTTTTTTTGGAGCGTACTTACTGGTACTACAGCCTCAAGGACTTATTGTGCCTACTAACAAACACTTAATACTGCGAGATCACCCATGGGTTGGGCGAGACTCGCCTGCGCCGGCTCGAGGGCAAAGAAACAATGATGTTGACTAACGAGCTACAGCGGTAACCCGTAGCACATCTACCTCGAGGTAGTTAAATTATATATTTGTGACTATAAATAAGTCAATCAGATCGAGTACCTTATTAAGGACTGTTGGTCAATAAGTTAGCTTTCCGGTGGATGCAGATGTACTTTCACTTTATTTGGTTTTCAAATATTTTTGTTGTACTTATTCTTATATTATTACAATCTATAAATATCATAATATCATTTTATTTTTTAGATGAAACCTTGCTGGATTAAAATAGGACGAATTTGACGTAAAAGTAGAATTAACGTTTAGAAGGTTATAGTTTGCAAATTGTATGACTAATACTTTTGCAAGAAATTGAAAAATATAGTTAAATATTAAATAACGACAATAAATATAATAATTTATTTATGAACAATTTTTGTTACTATTTTTATATTAATGCAACGACTTTTTTGATATGACTTTGCGTTGTGTGATAATAAGTTTATAATGTCATAACTCTGATCTGTGTTATTTGTTGCATACAATCATTTGATACAGTCATCCAGATATTTGTTACTCATTACTGTTGAATGCTTAGTTTTATTCGTTAATTTATTACATAAAATTTAAGTTTGTATTTAAAACTTAGGGCTTTTGTTAACGTACCCATGAAAGTATTTACTGCAAAGCTTTAAACTTGAATTCTTACTTATCTCATACAAATAGATTACTTCTGTCTTTTATACTATTATTTAGTCACCTGTAAACGACATAAAAATTAATTTTTAAAATAATTTTTGTTTCATAAGTGTTAATGAATCATTTTAATGGAGTAATTACTGAACTGCACCCTTTGTATTTACTATCTGATTAGTATTGTTCGATTATGCTTAGTATGTTTGCTTTTTTCTAGATCTTGAACGTTCCAAGCAGCCGTTTTAATCAATTTATACTAAGTTATTCATCTTTAATCTGATTTGATCGTTTGCCTTCAAATTTGTGTATTATTCCATAAAGTTCGCTAGTGGATAATGTATTTTCCTAATGCTTTTAGCTAAGTAATCAGTTATCTTGAAGCACATTAACATATTTACTTTTTGTAAGAGCGGTTTTTCTTAGTCTACTGTTCCATTTTTAAGGCACTGGAAACTTTTTTGCTCTCTCCCGTGAGCTACACGTTATATATCCGTTGCACGCCACGGATTATCAGAGATTACAAAGAGGACGTAAGAGTAGGATTTACCGGAGGAACTGATTTAATTTGTAGAGCTCTGACTTATATTAGAAGTAGATGACGTAAACCGGTTTTGATATAGTTTATACTTTGTGTGAAATGTATGGAAATGCTTCTTGTCAGCCCTTAATATTATTAAAACTATATAATCGTATTAAGGTCATTTTCGACAAGAAGAGTAACTAAGTCAGTTAATATTTTTATAGTGTATTGATATTTGATTTAATAAGTATTTCTCTAATATGTCTTTGTTAAGGTATTAAAATTCTTAAACATTAAAATATTTAATTTTTACCATTCATAACAAAAACATAGTACGTTTTTCTCTAAAAAAATTGTACAAGTCATTCTCTTTTAAATGTAAACATCCAAAATTAAACAAAATGTGTAAAATTAAAAAATTACTGATGAGTACATGCTGAGAATTCACAAAGGTTTCTCAATACAAAATAGATTAGATATAATTTTGCGTCCTTTTCGCGTTTAAAGTTAGTCTTGTTTAATCCATTTTAATATGAATAATTATACAGTTGTTAAGCTTTGTTTATTCTAAAAACAGAACATTTATTTAATCTTTCCAAAATTTATCCATGTAATAACATAACTTTAATATGGTTGCATAATTTTAATAATCTAGAAAAAAAGTTAAATCATTAGATATTATATAAATTTTATTTACCTATTGGTAAAAACAATAAATTTTATATTGAAACTATGTGTCCTGTTTTATGTCTTATTACTTTTATCCTTACTTTTTATATTCTGTTTTATTAGAAACAGTTATCAGGTACTTATAATCTTTACTTCATAATCATCTATTCGAATTCGAAGCCATAATTTCGATTTATTTAAAAAACGGTATTTATGCAAGTATATACGTGAATATCCTAATGTTACAGTCACAGCGCATGAAAGCTGTTGTGTGATTGTAAACTCCGGTATATAAAATTTAAAATATATCGTATCGTGCTTTTAATTACAGTGCATAAAATTTATAATAATTGAGTGAAAGCGTATCCGTTATTGTTTAATACAAATTGTAATATATTATTAAAGATGGAAAACGTATTCTGATTAGGGTAATAAGAATAAATTCAACATACTGTAAAAGATCGAAACAAGCGAAATGTTAAAGTCGTAACTAAAAATAAGAAAAAGAGAAGTACGAAACAGAAAGCTGAGGGTTTTAACAGGAACAAGAAAACAACGATATTACTAATGGTTCTGACATGGGAATTAAAAGCTATGACGAGGGAATTAATGCAAGCATAATAAAATACATAAATTTCAAAAAGTGTACAAAATGGAAATCGAGGAGTTGAAGAAGAAAACCGAATATTAACAGAGCGACTAAAGATTCCAGTAAGAAAGTGGGATATATTAGAGAGAAGAAAAATCAAGATAACCGGAATGCAACGGGGAGCCTGTCGCAAAGAAAAAGGTATTAAAAAACTTTTAGATAAAAAAATTAATTTATAGGTAAAAATAAACGTGCAGTATGATATAAACCATGAGTGATAAATGTTTTATAATAGTGCAGGTACACATTAAAAGTCTAAAATATTTTATAGACAATGACTTAACATTCAAAGAACTTAGTATACAAGCAAAAATAGTTGTGTAAGATCAAAAATGGATAAAGAGGAAGAAGTAGGGACTTGAAACAAGGATCGTGAGGTGCATGTAAAGAGGCGGCGAAAGGGCCATGGAATAAGAATTAAGATAGAACTTGAAATAAATTTAGATAACAAATGCAAAATAATTTTGAATATAGGCCAATGAATGTTAAGACATTGAACCAGACAGAATTAACTCGTACACAAAACAAAACATGGGGCCGGCGAAGAGATTGCTCTGTAAGCAATCCCAGAACGAACTTAAAAAAACCTTTCGATTTCGATTTCGAATTTCGGGAAAATTCGAAATCGAATATCTGGAAAATTATTCGACAGAATTTTTTCTTCGTTTTCGAATTCAGCGTAAAATTTCCTATAAGAATCACATTTAAAATCAGTAGTCAAAAATTTTGAAGATCGAAGTCGAATATCTCGAAAACTATTCGACATAGAATTTTTTCGATTTCATTATTGAAATCAGCCTAAAATTTTCTATAAGTTACTCATAAAATCGCAATGTCGAAATTTTCCCGAAATTCGAAGTCGAATATCTCGAAAACTATTCGAGATAGAAACTTTTTGATTTCGATTTTGAATTCTGCGTAAAATTTCCTATAAGAATCCATTTTAAAATTTTAAAAAATCCGTAATTTTGTGACAGCGACAGACAGACCGACAGACATATAGAATTCAGTAACGAACTTTTTAAGTTCGTTGAAAATACAATATTTACATAGTGAGAATGACTTAATGTAGGCAGAACAGCAGTAGTGAAAGGGAAGTATAGTCTGATTTACTCTGGGCTGGATGATGGTGCGGAACATCAGTACGAAGTGGGCATATTAATGAATGCAGCTAGTAGAGACATGTTGATAGAGTGGAAAATCAGTTTCAAAAAACAATGACGGAATTTGACCTGGGTAAGCAACACCTAGCTGTAGTGTAATGTTATGCGGCCATTAAGACAAAAGAAAACTCAATTTAAAAAATGAAACTAGGATTGTGATATATGATCTAAATGCTAAAGTAGTAATAGATAAGGAAGGTTTAGAAAATGTTATGGGAAGACATGGCATTGGAGTGAAAAAAACGAAAATGATGTACTAATAGAATTTTGTAATACGCACGAGTTAAAAATAGAGAGTACATTATTCAAGTACAAGAATATCCACAAAATTACACGTTTTTTTGTAAAATGATAAACACACGGAACAAGAGGAGTGCAGATATAAGCAAGAACCACTACTTATTAATCGCTAAAATTATGATAGAAATTGAAAAGGAAGAAATAATTATAATAGAAATACTAGACGATATTATAACATAAAAACAGCTCAAGATGCTTATATAAAAATAAATTCACCCAGAAACTCAAAAAATCCAGAAATAGTTGAGATTTATAAAAATATTGCAAAAGCGTCTTTACTATTGCATTTGCAGAGGTTTTAAAGCACAAATTTGTCCAAAGAATTAATAAGAACAAAGAAAAAAGCAAAACAGATAATAAATTGTGCAAAAAAGATAAACATAAACACGTAGATGATGTGACAGAAATGGCACAACATGCAGCTAATAAAGATATATAAAAATGAAAAAAAAATGACAAGCAAAAAGAGAACAAAAAAAGCCATAACGGATAAGAATTGATGAACATTATGTACAACGGAACAACAGAAAATGGGCAGAGAATTTTATATGAACAATTGAAAAACGTTAGATCTAATAAAAAAGCAGAATTAGTAAAAGAGAAGGAAACTAAAACATCCAAGGCAATTAACTTAAAAAAATGAAATAATAGAAAGTATTAATAAATACACATACCTGGGAAGTGTTGTAGTCACTAAAAGATGTAGGAGCCAGAGTAAATAAAGTAAGGGGTGTGTTTATACAGGTGTCTAGTGGATAAAAAATAGCATTTCAATTAAAGCTAAAATAAATGTGTTCACCATTACATTTAAAGCAGTGCTGTCATATATTTTCGAAACGTGATCGATAACAAACGTAATAAAACACAAGTTACAAATTTTCATAATCAGCTGCCTACCGTCAATTTTAAAAATACGGTGGAATTAGACTATATCAGTTGATTAGTTGTGGAAAAGGATAGAGTGATATAAACGAAAAATTAGAAGAAGAGAGTATAAATGTTTAAGTCATACCTTAAGAAAACAAAAGATTGGAAGAATGTCTGAGAGCTCTGGAATTGAATACGCAAGAGAGATTAAGAAGGGCGATCCAAAAGAAACGTGGAGAAGGACTATGGAATTCGAAACTACAAAACCGTAGAGCAACTTGGACCGCTGGCGACAGACAAAGAATGGAAAGAACATATAATTTTATTTTTGCTACTTACTATAAGTGAATATGTATAAGAAGACATCAAATGTACAGAGAAATTCTAAATTTCTAAACTTGTAGAGTAAGATTAATAAAACTTGTTTGTAAAACTAGTTGTTATAACAAAAAAAATAATTCAAATAACTATTAAGGAACAAAATTATAACAGTTAGCAGCTCATTGATCAAAAAACTTTTTAATTTTTGTTTTAATTGTGACACCTGGCTTAATCTTATGTGCTCTATGAATTTTGCTCCGTTGTATAAACATGTTTACTTATAGACCATTGCGTTGCGCAAAGCATTTCTCACGAACATTTAATTCCGAGGTAGGATAGGTTAGCTACGAGAAGCAAATATTTATTTACGTATAGTAAATCTAGATTGGTGTAGGTCTTTTAATTTTAATATTATTAAATGCTACTCAGATATCTAAATAATACTCAAAATCGGTTTTGCTAAATTAAGTTTGTGATTGGGAATTCTAAGATAGGGTTGGTATGAGCATAGGAAATAAAAATCATATACTTAAACCACGTTGTATTAGAGGTATTATCGTATGTCCATGTACTATTGGGTGTATTAATGGACAGCCGACTGAAATTCATCGGTGAAAAACTTTTTACCTTACACTGCTCGTTTCAATGTGTCAAAAGCCAGCAATTGTGACTCGTGAGGCAACATATAGAGTGGTAACTATGTAGCAACTAACATTTTTCGAAGCAACATTGTTAAGGTCATCGAAAAAGTCTTTTCAGTGACTCCTAGTACCGATCACTGCTAACACTTTCACGAGGGAGCAGCCTTCTGATCCCAAAAAATAATAGTCAAGAATAAACAAACTCTTCTATGAGTTCTTAGGACAAAGTCTCCTAATGTCCTGTTATTCATGATTTGCTTGTTATGTCTAAATGTTTAACAAGCGTCTTTAAATTCACGCTGTACAGCTGTTGCAACTGTTGATACACCTTCACATGATTCTATTTCTCCGGAGAGGCGAAAGTATAAGAAACTTATTACACATAAACCTTTCTAATATTTAATTTTCCATAGACGAATAATATTGTCCCACCTATGTTTTTGTGTTTCCATAAATTTTTCTCTTGTCTGTAAGTGCACTTGCAGCACTAAGCAAATAATTCACTACTTTTTCTTCTGTGAATTCCACGATGCTATCTGTGGAATCATATAGTACTATAGTTTACTTTCACACATACATTAGGCGTGTATTTTAATCTGCCAGAGTTTCAAAGAAAAGTGCCAATCATTTTGAAGTACCCTAAACATAAATTCAATATTTATGCATTTGTACACGCTGTGGTAACAAATGGGTAAATTTGTAGCAATTAATTTTGTATGCAGTTAAATGACCAACACCAGCATATATCCTTATTTTTGAAAGATATGCAGGAAAGTTATTACATCATTTTCAACAATTATTATGCAACAATGTGCTTCGCCTGTTTTATTTGAGTTGTCATTGCAGGAATAATTAAATTTAGAATGCAGGCTGCTCCTGATAGCGAATTGCAAACAATGCTTTCGCACGTGCTTATTTTAGTTCTTCGCAGCACCGAGCTTTCGACTAAAGCCTTAAACGCTGCAATTGTAGACGTGTCTTTAGTTGCCGGGATATAAAATGACACATAAAAAGTCCTCCGCTTTTAAAAATACTGAGATGACTACTTTGCTTCCCTTATTTATTTTTGTTATTTATTTTGCTTTGCTTTCAACAAAATTTTATCTGCAAACAGTCGTGTATATAATTTAACAAAAGCAAGCCTTAGTTAGTAAAGACAAGAACAATAAAATAGTTGTTAATTATTAATGTACTTGGTGGGCTTAGCTGGGCCGCATGAAGTTGAATATTATAATATTAAATACACAGTAGTACACAGAATTATTCTGCTACGTGCTTTATTTATTTATATATAATATGCTTCTATAAACTTTTGTTTTACAAATAAAGACATATTTGACACAAACTTAAACAAAGGGAAATAGAAGGACACAAAGTGTTGTTAGGTGTTATTTAGCTTAAAATTGTAGATTAGGTAAACAAACAAAAGTTTTAATATCATAAAAAATAAAATTCAAGTTTTTGAAAAGCGATTAAAATCTTTTAAAGCTTTACATACTTCGATTTGTCATGAGACATGTTACAGTAATCATTTGGTGTATTTTATATTGTATCAGTGGGTAGACTAAAATAACTTCTGAGTACTTATTTTTTCAAACGCTGATACATCGATTTTTTATGTGTACAGTTTTGAACACGGGGTGCTCCAAAATGCCACATTATGATAAATAACTTGAATTATAAAATATACTCCGTTTATTTTTGGTAGAAAATGTCAAATGTATTGTATGTATATCCGTTGTTTATTTTCATTTCATGTTCCTTAAACTTTTCATTCACATATTTACGACCGATAATAAAATAGCCAAGCATATTTATTCTGGTAAAAATATGAAATATTTAAAAAGGCAAACTAAAATAAGAAAAGCAGTAAAAGTTAATGAAAAAATGTGCGTAGTAGAAATGTAAAACTTTGTTCAAAAAATTATGAAAGATAAATTCAAGTTGGATTCTATAAAGGAAGACAAAATATACATTACATGTAATCTTACGGAAAAAGAAAGGTAAATACAAAAACAAATAAAAAAATATGGTATGCAAAGAAGATAAAGAACACCGTTAAAATGGGCTACCAGAAACTATTTGTAAAAAGTACACATGGAACAAGAAAAATAACCGTTTAGAATATAGTACAGATAATCAAATTAACGATTTAAAAAACGGATAAACAAAAGAATTAATTGGAATGACCTAAAGGTGACAATACGGGGCGATAATGGTAGATGGAAACTGGGAACATGGAATATACAGTTTTATTTAAGAAAACGGAGAAAGAAATAGTGTATGAATTTGACAGGGCAGGAGAGACAAAGAAAAAGAAAGTTGAGAGATGGAACTAGCTAACAAAAATATGTTGCTATATAGTGGAGTACCACAAAATAAAAGAGTGGCTGAAGAAATAGGGTGTATTGTCAACAAAAAATTAGTAAATTACATTACAAATTAAAAAGGATGGACGGAAAGAATATTAACGCTAAAATTTTATTTAGAAATAAGAAAATTACCATAATTACAGTATACGGGCCTAGTGAAAACTAGAAAGAAGAAATAAAAGATAAATTTGAGAAAATTTGACAAAAATCACAGAATCTAGTGCAGGAAAAATCTTTATAGCTGGATATTTCGATTATAGGGTAGATATACGAAAAAAATGCAACAGAAAATGTAATTGGAATATATGGAGAAAAAGAAAGCAACAAAAATAGAGAGAGACTGCACCATAAATTACTTAATAGTAACTAATACTTTTTATAGACAAAAATATATACATAAACTTACTAGAGTAATGCCAAGCAGAAATGAAAAATCTATAATAAATTATATATATATATATATATATATATATATATATTAACAAAAAGAAATAGTAGATTGGGAGTTCAAGATGTAAGAGTAAGAAGCAAATATACAGCAACCACTCTATATTAGTAGAAAATATTAAAAAAGCAAAAGAATTATATAAAAATACAAGATAAGAGTGCAACAAGAAACAATTAAAACATAAAAATTACAAGAGATGCAGGTGGTAACTAAATAAGAAGGAATAATAAGTATAGAAATTCAAAGTATAACGGGAAATCTAGAACAAATGATAGTGAAAGAAATGTGGCAAAGAATTAAGACAATAATTATAAAAACAGCGAAAGCGTCATGCAGTATGAATAAAATATATAAACAAAATAAGAGAATGGTGGTCTGAGAATGAAACAAGAAATACACATTAAATAAAACAGATGGAAATGATATTTATCAGCAGCTACGAACAACCAACAAATCTTAAAAATATGATTATTCAGCAAAAACTAAATCATGGTAAGCATTCGGCAAAAAACTAAAAAGCAATAGCAAGGGAAAATAAAAACCATTCTATAAAGTATTAAAACTATAAGAAAAGGTAAAATAGTACAAATTACAATAATAAAAAGTAAAAGAGAAAAAATAATAAATAATGAATAGATAGAAAGAATATTTTCAAAAATTATTATATGAATAAACAAAAGATGGTGAAACAAATACAGAACGACAAAAACATACGAGATATGACTAAAGAAAAGAAGCTGAAAATAGTTATAAGAAAAATGGAAAATGGTAAATTTCCTAAAGACGATAAAATCATAAACGAAACAAAAGAGGGTAAATAGGACAAATAGAGTGACAAAAAATTTCTAACAGTTACCGTAATATAACTCTGTTAAGTCTGACATTAAAGATATATGAACGGATAATGGAGCAAAAGCTCAGAACCATAGTAGAACCACAAATGCTAGAAGCACAAAGTTTTCAAAAAGAAAGAAGTGCACAAAACCATATATTCTCGGTGAAGAGACGCAGTGGCTCAGATGGTTCAACCAGTTGCCTCTGTCCTCTAGATGTCGCGCGCGAGTTCAAGTTTCGCTCAACCCTTGGGTGTGTGAATGTCCCAGAATAGGTGCATGTTAGTGGGCACAATAAGCCCTTGAGGCTGCAGTGCTAAACACCTAGCAAAGATTGAAACAAGGAGGAATGATAAGCCCTGTATTATTTATAAATGATATGAAAGAATGTTATGTGAAACTCAAACTGTTATTTACGATAAAAATATGTACAACCAATATGTATATCCGAATGTGCATTTGCTGATGATATGATTATAATGGATAAAAGTGCAGACAAACTACAAATAAATCTGTTGATAAGGAATGACGTTTTAATTGGAAAAGGAATGACAACAAATGTGCAGACACACAAAGTAAGCAGTAGCAAGAGAATGGCAACGTGTAAATATACAAACAAATGAGAAAGTAATTGAACAAGTTCAACAGTTTAATTATTTGGAAGTGACAATCGATGAGAAGGGTAGAAAATAGTAACAAATTATATTATACAATAAATGAGATCCTTATAAGTAAAAAAGTAGCACGGAGAACAAAATATATATAAAATAACAATTAGACCTTTATTGATATACGGATGTGAATTATGTACACTATCAACAAGAATGAAAAAAGAGTAGAAGCAGCAGAGATGAAATATTTAAAACAAGCAAAACGAGTTATAGTAGAAGATTGAATGAGAAGCAGCCAAATAAGACAAGATTTTGAAATCAAATTGGTATTGTAGTTCATAGAAAGTAAACAGTTGAGTTGGTGGGAGCATCACCAAGAATGGAAAAAAAAACAGTATAGAAAAACAAATATGGCAAGCTAGAATGATAGGAAAAGGGAAAAAAGACCACAGGAGATTTGATATAACAATATTAAAAAATAATAATATAATTTTATAATAAAATTTATTGTTATTTTGTAATTCCTGCACCGTAATGATCTCTCTCTTTCCCCTTTACCTTTCTCTTTCATCCTTTCTCTTCTTACCCACCTACCTCCCTCTCTCGCCCTCCTCAAATTTTTAGACAAAAAAACAATCGAAACATATGTTCATGCTGTATAGTAAATTTTAAAAAATCTGGTGTGAACATCACACGACTTTCTTATCCTATTATTATATATTATACCGGGTCCATCGTCTCGGCCCTGCGCTGCTCTCGTCCGGAACTTGTTATTTTAAAAAAGGACGAGGCGCGTGTCCAACACTCGAAAGCTGATTAAAATAAACAGTACAAGACAATAATTGACTCGTACTTAAAATTTTGCTACGTCACTGAAGGTAACCGTGCGAGCTCGGCCGCACGGCCTTCGCCATTATCGCCTGCCTGCTTCCTTCTAGCGGCCAAGCGCTCCTTCCGTCCTGCCGCAGTCGGCCCGGTAGCTCTCCGAGCGCGCTGTGATTGGTCCGTTTAATTAATTTTTAATCGGCTATAACTTATTTATTTGACCTCGGATCAAAAAATTTCATTGTAATTTTTTGTTCGTCTCGGTTTGATCTATCCCGTAATATAATTTTTCCGAAACATTTTATGAACACCCGGTATATTAAAAATCCTGGGCTTCAATTTGTTTTCGAGTTCCTATTTTACCAACTTTTATTTTAAATTCATGTTTATCTCATGATAACAAATCATTTTTATTCTCATAAATTTTTTGTATCTTTCAAGTCTCTAGCTCCTACGGTTCTCGAGATATCCTGTTTACTGGCAGACCGACACACACACACAAACACACACACACACACACACACACACACACACACACACACACACACACACACACACACACACACACACACACACACACACACACACACACACACACACACACAAACCAATGGCTAAAACCAACTTTTTTGGTGTCCTGAGGCTATATTTCGTCCAGAAATGTGAAAAACTGGGTAGGTCAAATTTCCGCCGATTACATTACTTTCCTTATTATAGGATAAGGAAAGTAAAAATATCGGTACGTGAAATAGAACAAGAAACATGTTTTAGTAAATCAAGTGATAATAAAATATTAAACAAAATACGTTTATTTTCAGTGTGTGATAAGACTAACTCGAAAACTAAAACATACAGATTGAGAAAGACGTCAAAATATTTCCAGGTGGAACATTCAAAAATGCATGGTAAATCCAAATTTTGTTTATTGTAATTTTTTGTCGGTGGCTTTCGCAATGAGCCAAAATTTTCAAGTTACTTACAAGTCGTGCGAATATTTTAATATTTAGCTACTACTTTTTAGGATTTTAATTTAATTATGAATTTCCAGTCTTTTATGAGATTTTTCCGTTTTTATGTAGCACGTTACCATATCTGATTTTTCGAAATAGTCATACATTTTTTAATTATCAACATAGCCATTCCACAATAACAGACGAGACACTTTGCAAAAAAATATATCGTTCAAATAAATTTAGGAAAACTGTAATTATTAAATACAATTTATGTACGGCGTACGCCTAGTTAGGTTACAGTCACTGAAAACCACAGAAATATCCTCTTGTTGGCTTTCCTCCATATTAACAGTGATTAAAAGAAACTGATAACGGACGGGACAAGAATAATTTTATAATTTGCAATATACGATTTTTCCTTTAAATTCTGCAATTTGGCATATAATCGGATTTCGAAACTTTTGCATGTCATTCTTTGGATGCTGGCCTAATGCTGAATACTATAATCATGAACATTGTAGCCACAGAAAAAATGTCTTAATTTTTAAATTGAATAACGGATAGGACATCACGGACTGGACACAATTTCATTCTAAAGTTCATATTTAGAAAATAATTTATTAACCAATAAAACTAACACTGAAAAGGTTTACAAAACATAAACAATAATTAACAAATAGTATAGAATCTTAGGCTAAGTGAAAATGTAGGTTTGGTGATTGTTTGGGATTCTGGATACTTTTTGCCATTTCCATTCAACATTTCTTTAATCTGTTCTATTTTGCTTCTGATAATTAACATTACACGTACATTAGTTACTTTAGCTTTGATGCATTGGTAAAAATCATATTTCCGATTTTCTCGACTTTACATCCATCCACAGCAACTTTTAACAAGACCTTCTATTCCATCTACAGCCCATTTACTATGGGACGTGGCAAAAAAAATCGATTCCGCGGAGATACCAAAATCAGTCGGAAAAAAGCATAAGTTTGAAAGAGTGTACTTATTCTTGAATTGTGGGGCACAACCGTTCAGAAACAAATTTAATCTTGTTAATATCTTTAAATTTATCGTGCAGGGCTTTTAAAATTTTGTTTATGAAAACATAGACGGCATATTTACTATGCGTCAGGTCATCACTAACTCTTTCGAATGATTCTGTAGAGTTAATTAACAAGGCGACACATGTAAAAATTGTTACTTGCTTGTGTGACCAATGAACAGCTTGTAACTCATCTTGTGACACCAAAGAGTAATTTTTAGTGAAATCAACTTGAATCACTACTTTATTTAATCTGATACTTTCTTTTGTCGACTGAAAGTACTGTTATCAGACTCTTTTTACATAACTATAAATTTTGAATTGACTTAATTGTTTCTCGAGGGTATTAATTGCAGTCCGAAGTGATGCTTCTGTGTTAACAATTTGAGAACGGCCATCACTATCTTGCTATTGCTTCCAATATTAAAATAAATTTATCTGTATCGACATATTGAGAAGCAGATAATAAGGACAAGCTCAAATCGGTTTCACATCTCAAGCAATCGTTGGTCATACATGTTTCGTTAGTTACATCGCAACAGACTCTTTCTAACAGTTTAGCACAATATTTAGGAAAATTTACAAATTTATTGTGAATAGCACAATTAAGAAACTAAAGTTTACATGCTATTTACGCATACAAACGTTATGTGGTATATCTGAAGATAGTAACACATGATTAGCTCTTAAGTTATAGAATTTACTCTTCTGGATTAAAATTTCTGGATAAAGGACTTTGCAATAAGCAAATATTTCATTTACTGTCAATATCATATGGCGCTTTTGGAATATTTTTCTCTTCCCTGATGATATATCCTTCACACCTTTTGTATCTATTTTCCCTGGAGCTTGTCTGCTGACATCATCTCTGTTAAAGAATTCGGTTATCGTATTATGCTCTGGATTTGACATACTAACACTTTTACTGTTATTATTGTCTGGTTTTAATAATTAGGCTTCTTCTAATGCCAAATGCTTTATTACGGTTTTTCTTTTATTATGGCTCCTTGGCAACATCTGCTTCACTTTTTCAGTGCCTTTTCTAATGTTTATTTGCATTTATATGCTGTATTCAAACTACTGTTTCTTTGTTTTTGTATTCTTTGCTTCAGTCTATATATCCTTTTTCTTTCTCTTTTCTTTTGCCTCGTACTTTTTGCTAGCGTTTCTCTTAGTAAACTTCTTTTTTAATCCTTTTTTAACCTTTTTTCTGTATGTTTTCCTATACTCGTTCCATTTCTCCTCATTTTCTCTAATTTTCGCTCTGTACTTTTGCATTGCGATTTTTATTTTCTCATTTCGAGTTTCTAAAACTTAAGAACTTCGATTGCCAGCAACCATTTCTAACAATATTACAACATGGACGACATTAATAACGGATGAAGCATTTTCATTAATTCTAAAAAAATATATATTAATGATTTCCTAATATGAGGATTTCAAGCAAGATTTATTTGGATTAAGTAATAAGAGGGAAAACGAGCTCGTGATTTGATGAGAATTTTTAAGTATTTTTGTTAACGTACAGGACAAAAGAATTATATTAGTTAAGGCTGTGTTAGTTAACTACCTACACTTACTTGAGTAAAATTGCAAACACTCTAAAAACGCAATCAATATTACCTCTGTAAAATGACATTCACTTTTGGTTAAATTCCTGTAGTAACTATAACAAGCATCTACTTGATTACAATTAAAAATTCTTAAATAAATAAATAACGCTGCATGTATGGAAACAATAAGTAATATTTTTTTTATTAACATTATTGCCGATTTACAACTAGCCTAGGAGCTAACAAGCAAATGTGATTTAAGACTATAATATATGACATGTAGGGGAAAGCCGCCCAGCGGCGGGCCCCGAATGCTGCTTAATGCTAGTTATCTTAGTCTAAAATCTTACATCTATTTAATCTTCTAATTACATTTGTGTTATTTAATAGGTTGAGTGCTAGCACATTTGGGTGAGAATGAATTCTGGTAACATAGTTAGTTTTATATCTATCGATTTCATCTCTAATCCATGCTATATTTAGGTCGTTGTGCAGAGTAAGGTTTGAGATGAACCATTCGGCATTGGCTATAGTGCGCAGAGTTTTATTTTGAAATCTCTGTAAGATTGTAATATTTGAGGGTTTTGAGCATCCCCACAGTTGAATGCCGTAAGCCCACACTGGAATTATCACTGTTTTATACACTAACACTTTGCTGTTTATTGATAATTTAGATCTTCGTCCTAGGAACTAGTTCATTTTTTTAATTTTGAGATCTATTCTTTTCTCTTCTTAGTGATGTGAACTTCCCATGTGAGCCGCTTATCCAAATGTATGCCAAGATATCTCGCTTCGTCCTTGGTTGGTATTTGAGCGCCTTTCAGGTAGAGCGGAGGCGTGATACCGTGTTTGGTCGTAAATGTTATGGCTGTCGATTTTGTTGCAATTATTTTTATGCACCATTTGTTTAGCCATTCTTTCAAATTGTTGAGGTAGCGTTGAAGTATAGACGATGCTTGCACAGGATCGGTGTCAGATACTAATAGAGCAGTATCATCCGCATACGTGGCAGTAACAACTTTTTCTTTTTGAGAAACGTCAGCTGTGAAGATTAGATATAGCATAATTCAATAATGTGGAGGTTACACAGGCTTTCTGCGTGTTTGACGTGATAGTATCTTTCACTTAAGTAGAATTTAATGAGATGGTAATATTGGTGAGGTAGATATTGTTTAATTTTGTAGAGTAGACCGGGATGCCAAACTCTATCAAATGCTTGACTGACATCTAGAAAAACGCCTACACAGTACCTTTTTTTCTTCGAAATCCTGTTTTATAACGTAAACCATCCTATGTACCTGTTCTATGGTGGAATGTTGTTGTCGGAACCCGAACTGGTGTTGGGGAATTAGTCCTTGTTTTTCAATTATAGGTAGCATTCTTTTCAGTATTAGTTCATCTAGTACTTTAGATAGAATAGGTAAAGAGTTATTGGTCTGTATGATGTGGTTTCATGTGCAGGTTTGCCCGGTTTGAATTATTTGACCAAACTTCCATTGTATAGGAAAATATTGAAGCCTTATGACTGCATTGCATATTTGAGTGAGAGTCATTATAGCCTTGTGGGGTAGTTCTTTCACGACTTTAGCGGTAATGAGATTATATATATATCCGGGTGCTTTGTCATTTTTTAGATTTTTGATTACATTTTTTATTTCTGAGGGCGAGAATGGTTTAATATGTGGGCTTAGTTGATAAGGAGTTTGTAGGTAATTTAGTATTTAAATTTCTTCTGCAGCTGTAGTGGCCATAGGATGAGGTTGAAATATGGTTGATAAATGATTTGCAAATAATTCGGACTTTTCATCGTCTGATCTTGCCCACGAGCCGTTGTTTTTACGCATTGGAGGAATAGGATTTTTTGGGCGTTTGAATCTGCTAGTGGCCTTCCACAAAGTGTACTCACCATGTGCGTATGGAGAAAGGTTTCTGACATAATCATCGAATGTTTTATTTCTCCAATCCTGTAGTGCTTGTTTTAGTTCCCGTGTTAACCTATTTAATCTGTTTTTGTCTGCTGGATGTTTAGTTCGTTGCCAAGTATTTCTGGCTCTTCTTTTTTCCGCAAGCTTATTTTTGATGTGTAGTGGATAGTTATCGATGATGACGGAGTTATCACCACTAGATAGTGTAGAGTAATAGGCTGCGTGTCTATTTCATCTTCTGTCTTTAGAGATACCTGAATAACTAAATTACTGGTTAGATACTCTTTGAATGCTTCCCAGTTTGTGTGTTTATTGTAAAGTGAAGGTTTCTTTTGTTTAGTAATGATCGACGTACTCATTGTGACGATTATAGATGAATGGTCAGAGAAGAGATCAAAACAGGTTTCTACTTTACAGTACCTAGGACATATGGCCTTGCTGACAAAGAAGTCCATAATATCTGAAATTTTGTTTAAATCAGATGACCAATATGTGGGCTCACCTGTTGCTAAGTGGCCATAGTTGTTTGCCTGCATCGTCTTGATTAGTTCTCGGCCTTTAGTAGTAGTAATTCTAGATCCCCATATTAGATCTTTTGCATTGTAATCCCCAAAAGCAATAAATTTATTTCCTAGCTTTTGAAAGAACATTTCATATTGATGTTGCCGTATTGTATGTCTGGGTGGGCTGTATATGGCTGCTATCACTAGGGAGCCATTGAAGCCTTTGACATTTACGATGGTGCCTTGTATAAATTCAGTAGAAAACTCTTCCATTACGTGATGTGATATCTGATTACTAATGATGATAGCTGAACCGGCATGGGCTGTACATCCGGGTGGTTGGTACAATAAGTCGAATATGAGGTATTTTGAAGTAACTGTATTCGGTGAAATGGGTTTCAGAAATTAACAGGATATCAATTTTTGCTGTTTAGAAATAGCTCGACTAGTACATGATGCTGGGTTAGCCCGTTTGCATTGCATAGACCAATGCGTAGGGTATCCATTATTTTAATTTGTTTACTAGCGTGGTTAGCAGAGTTAGCATTGTGCTGTTCTGGTTCATTAATTGACATTGTTTCGAATTTGGACAAGAATTGTGATAATGATATGTCATTGGTGTTTGTATTCTGGGTTTGGTTGTTTATGAAGTGGGGTGATGTAACCTGAGCATAAAATAAATTGTTTAAGTTGGAAGTACATGCTTTTTGTTCAAATATTGGCTTGTTCATATTCTTTATGGTTTGCGCAGGTGGAGGAGGTACTGTTTTGCTTCTGTTAAGTTGTATTTGTTGATAAATCTGGCAACCTTTATAGTTTGCAGGGTACGGGCCTCGGCATAACGCGCAAGTGGCTGAACTGTCTTTAGATTTTATGCAGACGGCAGTTTGGTGTTCATCTCCACATTTAATGCATAGGAACGGTTTAGTACAGTAGCCTTTGCCATGTCCATAGGTTTCCCATCTTGTGCACTGAATAATTGTAGTTTTCTTTCTTGGAGGTTCTATTTTTATCTGTTGATAGTTTAAGTATTTTATTTCGTAGACTTTTTTATTGTTCTGGGCAGGCTCGAAATTGACAAAGAACATATGTAGAGGGTCCTTTGATATTCTATGTCTGATGTTACGGACAGTGTGGCCATGCTTAAATAATTTGTCCTTGATTTCTTCAATGTCTATAGTATGATGCAAATTTCTAATTACCACCCTGTAGGCTTTTTCATCTTTTATCTGGTAGATCTGGTATACAATATTTATATTTTTTAGATGTGAGATTAGCGTTCTGTAGGAGTCCGGGGTATTTACGTTAATCTTCATTATGTTGTTAGACAGTATCTTAGTGCTGTATTGTTCTCTTTCTAGAACTTGAGTTAGATTTTCAATCATTTTATAGTAATTTATAACTACATATGCAAAGATAGGAGGGGGTTTGTGTATTCTCTGTTCGGAACTTTCACTAGATTTTTGTGTTGTCTCATTTGTGTTTGTGTTACCCATTGCGCTAAATCTATTCTGAGTGTTTGTTAGATTTCCATTGTTTTGTTGCATTGTACGTTTTGGAGTGATTCTCTTGCGTTTTTACTTTCCTTATCCTATAATAAGGAAAGTAATGTAATCAAGAAATTTGATACCAGTTTTACATTTCTGGACGAAATATAGTCTCAGGACACCAAAAGTTGGTTTGCCATTGGTTCTGTGTGTGTGTGTGTGTGTGTGTGTGTGTGTGTGTGTGTGTGTGTGTGTGTGTGTGTGTGTGTGTGTGTGTGTGTGTGTGTGTGTGTGTGTGTGTGTGTGATTGTGTTGTGTGTGTGTGTGTGTGTGTGTTGTGTGTATATTATATATATATATATATATATATATATATTATATATATATTATATATTGTGTGTATATGTATTATGTATATATATATTGTATGTGTTGTATATATATGTTTGTGTGTTTGTGTGTAGTTGTGTGTGTGTGTTGTGTGTTGTGTGTGTGTGTGTGTGTTGTGTGTGTGTGTGTGTGTGTGTGTGTGTGTGTGTGTGTGTGTGTGTGTGTCGGTCTGTCAGTAAACAGGATATCTCGAGAACCGTAAGAGCTAGAGACTTGAAATTTGGTATGCAAGTTACTTATAGGTAGGCGACGCAGTGAAGCTTTTGGTAAAAATCGGCCGAGCTGTTTGGTCAAAGTCATAAAATCAGTCGCAAAGCGGTCGAATCTAAACGGTTGAAGATACAAAAATTTATGAGAATAAAATGATTTATTACAATGAGATAAACATGAATTTAAAATAAAAGTTGGTAAAATAGGAACTCGAAAAAAAATTGAAGCTCAGGATTTTTAATATACTGGGTGTTCATAAAATGTTTCGGGAAATTTATATTACCGGATATATCAGACCGAGAGGAACAAAAAATTGCGATGAAATTTTTTGATCCGAGGTCAAATAAAAAAGTTATAGCCGATTAAAAATTAATTAAACGGACCAATCACAGCGTGCTCGGAGAGCTTCATGGCCGACCGCGAGGACGGGGAGCGCTTGCCCTAGAGGAGCACGCAGGGATAATGGGAAGGCTGTGCGACCGAGCTCGCACGGTTACCTTCAGAGACGTAGCAAAATTTGAAGTACGAGTCAATTATTGTTTTGTACTGTTTATTTTAATCAGCTTTCGAGTGTTGGACTCGCGCCTCGTCCTTTTTTAAAATAACAAGTTTCGGGACTAGAGCAACGCAGGGCCGAGACGATGCACTCGATATAATATATAATAATAGGATAAGGAAAGTTGTGTGATGTTCACACCAGATTTTTTAATTTGTTGCCACGGATGTTGTGTTTCGTCGTCGGATTCATCGATGATTATGTTCTGTGATGTATACGATTGTTGAGTGCTAGGTGCTTGATTTAGTGATGGACCAGGAAGAGCTATGTTTGTATTAGGGTAGGTTTGGTGTGTAGGTAAATAATTATAATGTTGAGTTTCTGATGTAAAGGTATTATTTTGAGCATATGGCATAAATCCATAATGGTATGATTGCTGATTCCCGTATGCCGATTGTGAATTGTAAAATACTTGCGGTTGAGGTAAATACATATTTTGGCTGTTATTTTGCAAATTCTGCATAACTGTAGAATTGCAGAACTGGTACTTAGTTACGATTACAGATTAGATGTAGTTTAAATGTTTTGAACTTACACTTTTGGTTTATGTATGTCAGCGGGTCAGATGTTAAACGTACACTGATGACAACTTGCCGCGATCGCAGTACACACATCCGCACTCACTCGCTGTTTACAGCGAATTCAATAAGTAATATTGAAATTAAAATTTTGACAATAATTCTGAAACTTAAAATAAAAGGTGTGTAATTTCCTTAATTTCACTTAATTAACTTAGATTAGATTCTGATGATTTTTTCCTATGTGATTTACTTTTCTCGTGGAATGGCTGAACAGTTTTTCACAAAAAATGTTCGAAAAATTTTGTTTTTGGTTCTTTTCACTTTTGAATATCGTTACAGGAAGATTTCATTTTGTACACAATGTCTGGGTCTCGTACGGAAATTCTCACTAGCAACGTCGTAGTACCACTGGTGTTACACAAACGTCTTCACTCTGCATTTTTAAATCCAGTATAGTGGCTGGGTGAGTCAAAACCTTCGACTTAAGATATCTCTATAAAAATAATCACAGAAGCTCAGGTCTGACGATCTTGGAAGCCAGTGAACATCACCATTTCTACTGATAAGACAGTTTGGGAAAAGGTCTTTCAGAAGGTTTATTGACACTTTGGTTGTATGACTAGTTGTTTTATCTTGTTGAAAATGAATGTTTTCATTTACAGGAATTTGTTGAAGTTTTGGAATAAGAAAGGTTTTCAGCATTTAAATATAGCGCCCTAATGTTACAGTAACTGCATGGCTATCATAATTCTTGAAAAAATACTGCTCAATTATTCCATTAAAAGAGATTGCACACCATGCTGTAACTTTGGTCGAATGCAGAAGCCGTTCGTGAAGTTGTTGAGCGTCGGCAATAGTCCAATAGCAAAATTGTGTTTATTGACATATTCAATGAGGTGGATATGAGCTTCAACGCTCATCCATAGATTATTAAAGAAGATTATCAGAAAAGACTTTCCTACATGAAATACCGAACACGAAGCGGAAAATGAAAATGTAGGCGGAACGCGAGTTGTGCTCCTACGTAACTTCTAACATTTTCTAAATACGCTGTAATAGCAAAATTCGGGGTTCACCGGTCCAACCCTGCGTGGTTACTAAACTTTCAACTGTATGGAATGTGGTCACTGTCTACTTTCTTTTAAGAGGGACAAATTTAAGCTTCTAAAAACATGTTTGCATCTACAAATTTTACATATATTATAAAACTGTTTATTGGTGCACTTTAGCTGAGGTCGTTACCACTATTTTTCCGTTATATCATCATAACAAACTTCTATCAAAGCATGATTGAGGTGAGATAATAAATTTTAACTATATTTGATGCGATTTGAGAGGTCTTGGCATGTACTCCCTCATTTTGCTTATTAAAATATTATTTACCCTGAAAACCTCCTTACCTCTAAAAGGAATATGACAATGTTTCTTCTGAGCATACTGCCGAAGTACTTTTTTAGGTTTCTCCAACATCCTTTTTTCAAGTGTCCTGTTATTCTACGACATGTCCTTAATTCATTGTGGCTTTTGATCAGCTAAAACATGGACAATAGCTTTGATGAATATTAGAGTCCGAACGTACTTTTGCTCGTCATTTATGTGCAATATTTCATTGAAACAATCAATTATACGGAAAATAAACATCCTGCTTTTTTCATACTAACTTTGTTTGAAGTGCAATTACTGTAGTATAACAAATGGACCGCCTAAACAAATGAAAAGAAGTAATTTTCAAATATTTTTGATTTTTTTGTAATTTCTACAGTTTTGGGCAGACTTAGCATGTATGTTTCTTAAGTACATATCTAAATAAATTTCAAAAGTTAAGCAGGTCGGATAAGAAGGTGTAAAAATATGACTATAAATAATTTTGGTTCATACGCTTAACCATATTAAGTTCTTATTATATCTACATTAAATCGTTACATACGAAATCTGTCTTTCTCTTGTAATCTATGCTAGAAATACTTTATTCATAACGTAATAAAATATTATTCTAATAACTACTATAACAGTTTTGATGTAGTAAAAATGACACATCTACTTTTCCTAACTCTGATATAGAAGTTATTCCATATCTCACTAATAACATGATCATTTTGGGGTTTTCAACCATTTGTGATTTGTTGGAATAAATGCGATATTCACATGGCTACCCAAAAAGATAAAGGCAAGGTACTCAGTGGCAAGTTGTAAGTTTTATTTTCAAAATAATGTTGTCACTAAACTTCAAGTTCAATAAAATGGTGTTTATAGCAGAAATTCTGCAATTTTTTAAAAGCACATATTGTATGTCACATCTTTGTACGTTACGTAAAGAAAAAATAAAGTGCGCTGACAGTAATTCTCACCAATAATACTCAGAGCTGCATTTTTTTAATTTAGAAGGAAGTTACTGACTTAAAAGGCGATTATTTTGTGGTCAACTATTAGTTAAGAGGCAATCTATTAGTAAATTAAAAAAAATTATTAACAAAGCTTCCTTTTCAGAAAAGAGTTTTATCTATGAGCATATTTTTGTCAAAATTAGAATCAATTTTTACTAGATCTAAAATTTAATTAGCAAACTCGGAATGAATATAAAAATGAATTGTCAGCAAACTTCCTACTTGTACTTAGGATAGGGTCATAAGTTCTTCCCATAATTTGTCATATAATTATTCAAGTAACGAACAATTCTTTAAAATACCGCAAAATAAATATTTTTTACTTCATTTACTACGTTGATCCAGTGGAATGTGTTGATCAATTAATAAAAAATTTTGTCATTATTTTAACTTTATTAAAAAATTATGCACTATTAAGGGTGAATATCTGACAGTGTAATTACAAACGTTATATTTTATATTTTACATTTATTAAAAAATCTTTTAGTTCAAATTTGACTCTAAGGGATTAACGTTTATCAAAAATTTTTGTTGCATTTTAAAAATATACTCTTATATAAGAGACCAATTTTCTATAAATAATAAGGATCCGAAGATTACAATAAAGACAAATTCTAATACAAAGTGGCATGAATTTACTACTATAATTAGTGTAATTGAAAAGTCAAGAAAAACAGAAATTAAGTATCAAATTAATGTCTGGGAACAAAGGGTAATATGCTTCTTAATTTTATTTTTATAGAAAAATATAATTCTAGTGATGTTGAAGTCATGCTAAGAACTTTTTTTTATTTTTTTTTTAATATTAAATTGTTTATTAACAATCAGAATATTAGAATACATTCTATGAGATAATTTTATGATTTTTTTTATTATTTAATTCTTGGGCGTGAAGGAGATGACACCCATTGGAGCCACCCGTATATTACTGCAATAAATTCTTGGACCATTTTTTCTTTAAGCGTAGGTTGATGAGAGCTTCTTTTAGTGGATCTATGATTGCATTTGGATGAGTTATTAGGTTGGCGCGATATTTAGTTGCCTTTTGTTTTAGAGTATCTTTCACAAACGGAATGTCTAGGTCTATATGGAGCGTTTGGTTTGATACAAACCATTGTGCATTTGCGGTATTCCTCAGGATCTTGGGTTGACAGCGCTGGATTATATTTACTGTGAATGTGCTGGCGCAGCTCTAAAGTTCTGATCCAGATGGGACGAATTATAGCCTTATAAAGTAGCAATTAGTTGGTTAAAGTGACACCGCCGTCCAATGAGCCAGTTCAGGTTTTTGATTTTTAGGTCCATCTGCTTTCTATTGTTAGCGACACGTGCTTTCTACGTCAATCGTCTGTCGAGATGTAATCTCAAGTATTTTACCACATCTATTTGAGGAACCTCTTTGTCTCGGATGTTAATTGGCGGACATGTTGAGCATCTTGTTGTGAACGTAACATGGACCGACTTGTTCTTATTAACTTTGATTCTCCATTTCATAAGCCATTTACCTATTATATGTTCTTGGGTTTTTATAGATGCTATTATTAGATCTTCGTTACAAGCAATAATTGACATGCGGCCAGCAAAGGTTCTTATGTCACTATGGTTTGTAGTGGGTATGTCATATGTGTATAATAAGTACAGAAGTGGACCCAGAATGCTTCCTTGCCCAATTGTTGTTTGCAAGAAGCGACTTTCTAGGTAGGGTTGGAACAGCAAGAAATATTAATGGGAAAACTGCTTTTTAACCTTGTATAACACTCTTCTGTGCCAGTCCTTATCGAAGGCCTGGCTGATGTCAAAAAATATCGCTGAACAGTATTTTTTGTTTTCGATCGCTGTTTGTATTATATTTATTATGCGGTGACACTGTTGTGCCATAAAATGTTGATGACGATAACCAAATTGATGATTTGGGATCCAATCGACTTGTAGTTTATCTTCCCGGATTCTTTTGTAAATAAGCTTTTCCAGCAACTTTGATATTAAAGGGAGGAGATAGATGGGGTGATAGGACTAAATTGCGTTTAAAGGGTTACCAGGTTTAGGTATAAGAATAATCTGGGCAAACTTTAATAGCATTGGCCAGTATGTAAGGCGTAAGATTTCATCGAATAATATTTGGAGAAACTGGAGGCCGTTATCTGGTAATTGTTTTAGTAATGTGATCAGGTCTTATCCTGGAGATTTATTGTTATTGTGGAATCTAATTTCTTCTCGAATTTCATTAATGGTGAATTTACGAATAGGGAGTGACATTTGCAATGGAGTACTAAGGTATTCTTCAACTTCATCGTCTTCCGAGTTTGGAGTAAAGACGGTCTCTAAGTGTTGTAGCAAAAACATCTGCTTTTTTCCTGTCAATTCTCTTCCATGTTCCAATGGGATCTTGTAGTGAAGGAATATGCGATGTAGGTCTCTTGAGACCCTTAGTAGCTTTCCATATTGTATTGTCTTGTGCGGATAACGAGTTCATATATATCTGAAAAGTTTCGTTTCTAATTTTTGCTCACGTCCTTCTTAATTTATTATTTAGCTAATTGAATATTCTTCGATCATTTATGTTTTGGCTACGATGCCACTTTTTTAACCAATTCCATTATTTCATGGGAAATGTTAGGTAAGCTTATTTTTAGGTTTTGTGGTACTGGTGTAGCGTTCCATCCTGCTTCCTAAATGATAGTGATAAAATATACAAATAATAAAAAAGGTTTAGGAAAACTTGATGTAAGAAATCAATTGCTACAATAAGTCAAATATGTGTTTCAGTGTTGCAGACCAGTATAATAGCAAAAACTAATCGTAAGACAAAAGGAATTAGATGAAGCTCAGACTTACAAATATTTGATTTATTGTAAACGGAGCAGTCAACTATTTTAATTGTTTTTATTTTTTTAACAAAAAGTATAATATTGTATGTGTAATAAAAACTGTAAAATAAACTGTGTTAATAAAGATATGGCCTGTTATTAGTTCAATAAAACCTGAGAGTTCATATGTGACTAATGAGAAAAAGCAACTACACTAATATAAGAAAAGTTAATTTTCGCCATAATTACAGGAATAGTGGTGTAGAAATGGTGAAAAGGTGTTTATGTTGAATGAAACACCTTGCCATAATTTATAACTGAATTTTTAAAAGAAATCTTATGTTTGACATTATATTATCTTTGACGTTAATTCGATAAAAATGTTTAAAACTCTAGTAAATCATAGCAATAAGATTTTTGACAGTGCAGGTTTATAATTTTTACACAGAAACACGGTACAATATTTCTTAGATATGCGATAATGAAACATAATTTTTAGGTATTATGTTAATAGAAACTGGAAAAATCCAAGGCAAAATCTTCGGACCTGACGGTTGGTGGAAGGTATCAGCTCAACGGTTCGGCGTAGCTTATTTATATTTGAGTCTTTACGGAATGCAGATCGCTTGCGAAGTGAACAGCTGTTTGAGCGACGCGTCATGGGCCAAAGTGCAGCGCTATGCTGATACGCGATAAAATTTTATATGAAACAAGATGTTTACTATAATACAGAAAGCGTACGGGAAGAATGCTTTATTAAAAGCCTAAGTGCAGAGGTCGAGGATGAACAACGGACAGGATACCCATCAACGTTTGTATTTCTGACAATGTGGTTAAGGTGAAAGCAGTTCTACATTACGACTAATATCAGATTATTATACTGATAGCAGATAAAGTAGGTTTTCAAAATTAATTGGTCTACAAGGACTTCGCCGATGCACACGACGAAAACCGTGTGTTGATTTTTCGTGAGCTTAAACCTAGATAAAAAAGATGCCTTTTTGAAATAGTAAAAAATGTGTTATAACGAGTGCTCTGAAAGAGGGTTCAATTCAAAACTTTTTGGCAAGTTACGACGCAACGATTATTTAATTGTTAAGGGTATTATTTTGCAAAATCTTATATATATATATATATATATATATATATATTAACATAGGTTTAATGAAATGAATCTAATTAAAGCCATTACATTCCGAATGCACCTTGTAAACGTTAACCATTATAACCCACACTTTTTTGAGGGCTTTGTGGCGCACCCAGAGGATTTTACGGCTCAAACCAAAAGCTGCGAGCACGGAGAAATTTCATCCCGCATAAATTTAGCAGAAACAATGACCTTTAAGTTTAATTCCCTTAGAACTAAAGAAAAGCGTACGGTTTTATAAATTTATCACAAATTTTTTGCTTTAGAAGATAAATTCTACATCTAAAATTTGTATTTATGGAAAAAAAAATTTCTTTATCTGGCGATTGTTTTTGTTTTGCGAAACGCTTTTCATGTTTTTTTTTGTGAATTTGTTTATAAAAACAAATTAAAACAATTTACTTATTTTTCTAATTTAACAAAAATTTATAAGTTATAAGTATAATATGAAATATTATACTTATCAGTAGAGATTTTTATTAGGTTTAATATGCTAAGGAACTATAGAAGTTTTATATATAGTCGGTAAAGTAGTTATTTAATTATTAGACGTTCTATCTAATTTTCACTTTCCTTATCCTATAATAAGGAAAGTAATGTAATCGGGGGAAATTTGACCTACCCAGTTTTTCACATTTCTGGACGAATTATAGCCTCAGGACACCAAAAAAGTTGGTTTGGGCCATTGGTTCGTGTGTGTGTGTGTGTGTCTGTCGGTCTGTCAGTAAACAAGATATCTTGAGAACCGTAAGAGCTAGAGACTTGAAATTTGGTATGCAAGTTACTTGTAGGTAGCGGACGCAGTGCGAAACTTTTGGTAAAAATCGGCCGATCCGTTTGGTCGCAAGGTCCCAAAATCGGTCGCAAAGCGGTCGCGAATCTAAACGGTTGAAGATACAAAAAATTCATGACAATAAAAATGATTTGTTATCATGAGATAAACATTAATTTAAAATAAAAGTTGGTAAAATAGGAACTCGAAAAAAAATTGAAGTTCAGTATTTTTAATATACCGGGTGTTCAGAAAATGTTTCGGGAAATTTATATTACCGGATAGATCAAATCGAGACGAACAAAAAATTACAATGACATTTTTTGATCGGTGGTCAAATAAATATAGTTATAGCCGATTAAAAATTAATTAAACGGACCAATCACAGCGCGCTCGGAGAGCTACCGGGCCGACTGTGGGAGGACGGGGGGGAGTGCTTGGCCGCTAGGAGGGAGCACGCAGGCGATAATGGCGAAGGCTGTGCGACCGAGCTCGCACGGTTACCTTCAGTGACGTAGCAAAATTTTAAGTACTAGTCAATTATTGTCTTGTACTGTTTATTTTAATCAGCTTTCGAGTGTTGGACTCGCGCCTCGTCCTTTTTTAAAATAACAAGTTCCGGGACGAGAGCAGCGCAGGGCCGATATATATATATATATATATATATATATATATATATATATATATATATATATATATATATATATATATATATATATTAGGATAAGGAAAGTCGTGTGATGTTCACACCAGATTTTTTAATAATACGCAGAAATTTCAAACATAATTGGTATAAGAACATGGCGCGTATTCGCTGTCCATGTGTGTTAGTTTTAGCTGAGTTTATTGAAAATATATTTTATGATAGCTGACCATAATAAGCAAACACTATGTCTTAAATTCTTTTTTTGTTTAGAGAAAAATACACTCCAAACTATCATAATGATTCGACATGCTGTTATGGACGTTGTTTTCGGTATATTTATATGATTTTTGCGTTTTAAAAATAGCGTTATATTAGTCAACTAATAAAAACGTTTCCATAATTTATTGCGTTATCAGCGAAGACCGCCGAAGAACCAAATTTTAGAAATACATAATTTGTAGTGGAGTTTATAGCAGAAAATTCTGATAGACTTTTGGAAGGACGTGTGTGATGTCTGGATTTGTGCCTTAAGTGTGTACAATTCTTGGAAAAAAATATATTAGTCGTTTTTCACTTTATCTATTTGTCTGATATCAAACAGATGCGAAGGCTTTCACGGCCGGTGTTATGGTGCATCGTGTGGTTGGTTTTCGGGTTAGAAGGCCATGGTCGTTTCGTCCTTAACTGCGGCAAACATCTTCAGAAGAAAATCTTCTAAAACTTACACTGTCTACAGAAAACCCACTCACACTAACCGCTACCTAAATGCCAAATTCCATCACCACCCTTCCCATATCCATTCGGTTGCAAAATCCCTCATAACCTGATCCATCAGACTTTCCGATACGAAAAATCGCCAAACAGAAATTAAATCCATTACCACCACCCTACTGCAAAATGAATATTCTAACAAATCCTTAACTATTATAATCAAAAATATAAATAAAAACACTAATTCTCAATCCCAAAACCCTCCTGACCAACAAAAAGCATTTCTACCATACATCAGAGGCATCACCGATAGAATAAGCCGCATACTACTGCGGCAAAATATCCACACGGTGTTTACGACCAAAAACTAAATATCTGGGCTTATTCGCTCAGCAAGGGATCACTGCCCCAATGAATCCCAAGTGTGTAATACCTTGTATGAAATACCTTGTGGAGACTGCCACATTAACCTACATAGGTCAAACAAATCGGCAAATATCTAGCCGAATATACGAGCATTCTCTGGCCGTACGGAAAGGCGATAATGGTTCGGCACTTGCCAAACACAACAAAGAAACAGGCGACAAAATTCATTTCTCTGGGGCTAAAACCATTACCCCCATTTCATCAGCAGAATAATAAGCGAGGAAATTGATATAGAAAAACGCCCACAGTGCCTCAACACACTAGTTGACAGCCAACGTTTACCCGTCTTATGGATATCCCTTATTACCCCACACCGCCAATTACGCAGTAATCCTATATCTTTCCCCAACCCGCATCTCCCGCCAAACAAACTTTCACTTCCAGTCCTATAAAAGATCAAGCAGGTCACACGAAAGGTCAGTCTTACTCAAAGACTCATAGCTCTCCTTGGGGAGTAGGCAGATTGAGATCCCGAGTGAGGAGCTAACCTCTTGAAAATAGCATCAAAGCCGATGCCGAAACGTCGAGAATTTTCCCAAAATAGAAGCGGGTCATCCCATAAAGCTAATTATTGGCTCATTAATCCAAATAGATTATCAAATCTACTCAACTTTTGTATCATCAAAGGTCTCAAACTCCAAAAATTTTCGATCAATCATTGTCTTGATTTAATCTCTGATCATACGGCTATCATCATTATCATGTATAAAAATATACTGGAAGAATTAAAAGATTATATAGGAAGATTAAATAAAAATTCTACCTTTATAGCTAACTAGATAAGCTAATCTGTCTAGGAGTAACCTTAAAAGCCCCACTAGATATAAATACAGCAACATAAAACCTCACTACATTTATCAAAATAGCTGCTTGGCAAGCCGCATCAAATAGAAACATCTTGTACATTTATAACAAATGTCTAATACAAATAAAGTCAATAAGATCAATAAAATAAAAATATATTTATTTAAGATTATCTTTGTAATCTAATTCTTACAGATGCTCTGGAATACACTCAATCTAAACAACAAAAAAATAAAAAGATTTTAATAGGTGGATCAGAGGTCACCAATAGAAAGCAGCAGCATTTGCTGAAGAATTTACGAAAGTTATCGAGTTATTTATTTCCGAGAACACGTCAGATGAAAAAAATTAAAATGAGATACCTACTCAGTTGGCTCTTATTGCAAAGAATATTACAAAAATAAATTTGAGACGATCATACTTAAAGAATTACATTCAATTAAAGCCCCTGGTTACATTTGATAACTGGCAAACTATCACAAAAAATACCTAAAAGTTATTACTCAACTATTTAATGCAATATTAAGAACGGAGAACTACCCAAATTAATGGAAGGTAACTGACGTAGATGTGGACATTTGTGATTGATAAGGTACCTGGATCTAAGCCCTAACTTTGTTTCTCTGTGAAGCCCTGGCATTGGAAGATGGTGTGGCATTGCAGGCGCTTCTAAGTGGTGGAAGCTTAATAGTAACCCAGGTATTCAGGCAACCCAAGAATGGCGGTGATGTTCTGGTAGGACATCAGTCCTGCGACCACCGCAAGGAAGTTTGTTGAGTTTGGGTGGCTGCTATAATGTAAGGTAACTGAAATAGTAATGACAACGAGGGAAACACATTAAAGTGTACTGTCCATCGACTCATCAGCTTACTACCGACCTACTCTATTAAATGGTTTAAAAAATTGGTACTTAAATCAATCTTTAAAAATCAGCAAATAATTTCTTCTTACCAATTACAAATTTAAAAAAAGAGAGATACTCTTCAATCACAATAAACAACTGCTAAATTTCTCAAGTAGAAGATAAAAATATTTAGTTATCAACCAAGATAGACATTTAACATAGCATAAGCACATCCTCAACAAGCGAAAGCAATTAGATTTAGGTAAACATGTTGATTGATATTATCGTATTCTTTCTTATATCCTAGTCTGGGCCAGGAAACCACTGGAAAACTACCTAGAGTCTAAATTATATTTTCTAAGATAATCGTTATTTGCTGAAAGTCATAGCAAGATGGGCGCCCTTAGGCGGGAAAGCGGTGCAAATAATCCCCTTCGTCAGCTTAGAAAGTGGTTTGGAGTGTCATCAATCGTACTTTTTCGTATCTGTACATCAAATTATGATTGCAAATATGGTTGCTACCTTCAAAAAATAAATAGAAGACGGTCAAATAGTAGAAGAATTGGAACTGATATTAGAAAACAAACTTTATTATAAGGTGGTTCAAATGCGACCGGGACAATTTTTTACAACAAAATCAAATTGACAAACACTTAATTGCACATGACAGTCTGCAACATACTCCTCTCTGGAGTCAACACATTTTTTGCAACGTTACCAAACAATCCTAGTGCTCTTTTCAAAAAAGGTTTTTGGGTGTTAGGGTATCCACTTCAGAACAATCAGGATGACGGCGTCATTGTCCACAAACCGCATGCTTTGCAAGTCAGATTTGAGCTTTTCGAACAGGTATAAATCACTTGGGACCAATTCAGAACTGTACGGCGGATGTAGCAAAAGGTTTCATTTCAATTTCCAAAGAGTCTCTATTGTTGTTTTAAACGTATGGGGGCGTGCATTGTCATGAAGGAAGGCTACCCACTTTCCATCTGTCTTCCACTTAGATCGAATCTTTTATTTCACGTCTGTTGCTAGGCGCTCAGAGTAATAAGCTGCATTGACTATTTTGGCTCCTGTCAGAAAGTCTACATGAACAACCCTCTACCAGCCCCAGAAGAACGTTGCCATCATTTTTTCTGTTGAACCGCTCCATCGCGCTCTATTGGGTTTGAGAGAACTGGTATGCCGCTACTTACGCATTCACTTTACCACAGTATAGGTATTTTTTTACAACGCTTTCTACACTACCAACTGTAATGGACAGCATTTCTCCAAGTTTCACAATAGTGCTACGCCTATTTTTACGAATAAGCGCGTCTGCACGATCAATGTTTGGCTCCGTAACGGATGTTTGCGGCCGACGATTATACTTTTTTTTTATTAAACTTTATTAGCAATAAGGAAATAATTTCTATAAGCTAATTTGATGTTATGTACAATGTTATTTATATTGTACAAGAGAATGGAATGAAGAGGTTCATCATCCAGCGACTTCGCCTCGGATTCATAGAAGGTCCTGTGGCCAAAACCTTCCTAATCGTCTGTTTCCTATGGGTTGTAGAAGATGTCGTAGTAGTTCATTGGGATGAGCTTCAAGCTTTCCGTGGTGTGAGGTGGCTCGTTTTTGGATAACTGTGTCTATGTATGGAATATTGAGGTTTGTGTGTAATGTGTGGTTGGTGACATACCGGGGTGCATCTACTATTGTACGAAGGATTTTTGACTGGATTCGTTGGATTATAACTGTGTTGGACTTGCTCGCACATCCGCAAAGTCCGATCCCATAAGTCCATATGGGTTTTATGACGGTTTTATATATAAGTAATTTATTGTCAGTTGATAGGTGTGAATTACGATCTATTAGCCAATTAAGGTCCTTCATTTTCAATTCAATTTGTTTCCTTTTTTTGTTATGTGTTGTTTCCAGTTTAATTTAGAATCCAGATGGAGCCCCAAGTATTTCACTACTTCCTGTTGTGGTATGTTGACGTGATTAAGGTTCACCTTTGGACAATTGCATTTCCTGAGCGTAAAGGTTATGTGTGCCGATTTTGATGCATTGACTTTTATTTTCCATTTTAACAGTCAATCCTCTATGAGGTTCAAGTGCTGCTGAAGTTTTGATGCAGCAGTTATTGGATTATTCTCAGTTGCCAATATTGCAGTATCGTCTGCAAAAGTGCCCATAGTTGTATTTCGAGAAAGAGGTATGTCAGTTGTATAAATCACATAGAGAAGGGGACCGAGGATACTGCCTTGAGGTACTCCTGATTGTACATAATGTCGGTCGGAGGTTTCCCCATTTATTTTAGTTTCAAAGTCTCGTTGCTGTAAATACGATTTAAGTATGGAAAAGTACTGAATTGGAATGGTGTTTTTGATTTTGTAGAGTAGACCTCGGTGCCAAACCTTATCGAAGGCTTGACTTACACCTAGGAAAGCGAGTGTGCAGTACTGTTTGTTTTCCATGGCCTGATTGATTTCGTGCACTAACCGATGACATTGTTGTACTATGGAGTGGGCATGTCTGAACCCGAATTGGTGGTCTGGAATCCAGTCATCTAGATTTATGTCTTTTTCGATTCTCTTAAGTATAAGCTTTGCGAGGAGCTTTGATAGAATTGGCAATAGGCTAATAGGACGGATTTTTTCCGGGTTTCGGTATCATTATTATCTGGGCAGTTTTCCAATATTTGGGCCAGTAGTTTAGTCTTAGTATAGAGTTGAATATGTACATAAGTTTAACTAGTCCTTTCGATGGAAGTTCTTTAATCATCTTGGCTGTAATTAAGTCAATACCTGGTGCCTTTTTTCGTTTAGTTTTAGAATTTCGTTCTTAATTTCTTTTGGAGTAAAGAGGCTTAGGTGTTCATGTGTAGGAATAGGTAAGGCTAGTTCTTGCTCTACCTCTGAAACTTGATCGTTGTTGTGAGGAGTAAATACTTTTGAAAAGTGCTTCGCAAATAAGGCAGCTTTACCTTTGTCGCTTTTGGCCAACGGGCCCGGTGGAGTGGAATTTTCACGTATAGGTGGTATCGCTAGTTTGGGTTTACTCCTATTTTTAACAGGTTTCTAGATCGAATTGTCTTGCCTGGACAGATTTGACACAAATTTTTCGAATGAATGATTTCTCATTTCCTGAAGCTTCGTTTTCAATTTGCTACTTATATGATTGTATTTTCTCCGGCTATCCGGCTTGTGATTTCGTTGCCAGGTAGATCTAGCTCTGCGTTTCTCTGCTACTAGTTTTTTAATTTCGCATGGTATATTATTTACTATTCGGTGGGGTTCATTTCGTGGAGTAGAAAATTTGGCAGCGTCCTTAAGTAGGTGGGTGAAATTCTCCGTCTCATTATCAATATCTTTTGGTGTTTGTAGTCGTCCAGTTAGGCTTATGTTGTCGTGTATTATTTGACTATACATATCCCAGTTTGTTTTAGAATTGTGAAGTCTGGGGGTTGTTTTTCTGGTTATCACAAATGTGCTTATAGTTACTATTATAGGACTATGGTCTGAGGTGAGATCGTAGCTCGGAATTACTTCTGTATATGCTTGTGAAATTCCATTAGTTACGAAGAAGTCTAGCAGATCTGGTGTTTTGCTTGGGTCAGACGACCAGTAAGTTGGTGTCCCAGTAGATAAAAATCTGCTCTGAACATCACACGACTTTCCTTATCCTATTATACTATATATATATATATATATATATATATATATATATATATATATATATATATATATATATACAAGGTCCATCCCAAAAGAAATGAGCCTTATTTTTTTTCGGACGCGAGTGTACATTCCGGCGTGCTCTGACGCTTGGGGCAGGTGGTGGGGGGTCTTAGCTTCCATACGCGGTCGGTGCAAGTCGGCTCTGAGCTCTCGGAGCGGCAGGACGGGTGTTTCCGTGAATGTCTATTTTCAATTTTCGACACGGCGCGATGGATTCAAAAATCGATCAACGCTACGCAATTAAATTCTGCTTCAAACTCGGCAAGAATGCTACCGAAACGTTTGGAATGCTTCAGGAGGCCTTCAAGGATGATTGTTTATCGTACTCGCAAGTTAAAAAGTGGCACAAAGCATTTAAGGAGGGCCGGGAAGAGGTGGCCGACGAACCTCGGTCTGGACGACCGTCAACCTCCCGAACCGACGAGAACGTGCAGCGAGTGCGCGATTTTTGAACGCCGATCGTCGGTTCAGTGTTTATCAAGTAGCAGATGCCTAAACATTCCGAAATCGACAGTACATCGAGTCATTTCCGAGGATTTATCGATGCGGAAGGTGTGCGCCAAACTTGTGCCGCGGGTGTTGACTGACGAACAAAACAGCTCCGGGTGGTTCGGTGTGAAGAACTCTTGCAAATGTGCGAAGATGACCCGGAGTTTTTAAACAAAGTGGTAACAGGAGACGAAACATGGTGTTTCCAGTACGATCCGGAGACAAAAGGCAGAGCGCTGAGTGGCACACCACCGCGTCACCCCGGCCGAAGAAAGCTCGGATGAGCAAATCCAGGACCAAGACAATGCTCGTCGCCTTCTTCGACGCCAGGGGGATTGTGCACTACGAGTTCGTACAACCCGGACGCACAGTGAATGCCGCCTTCTACCTGGAAGTCCTCAAAAGACTCAAAAGAAAGGTCACAAGTAAGCGGAGCGCGATCAAAACGACTGGAGTTTGCACCACGACAACGCGCCGAGCCACACCGCGTTCATCGTGACCAAGTACCTGGCCCGGATTCAACTCGGCGTGGTTCCCCAGCCTCCCTACAGCCCGGACTTGTCTCCCCGGACTTCTTTTGTTTCCGCGGTTGAAAAGAGTGCTAAAGGGCAAGCACTGGGACTCGGTTGAGGACATCCAAGAGAATGTCACAGCAGCCCTCAAGGACATCCCTAAGGAGGCCTACCAGGAAGCCTTCCGGACTTGGAAGAGCCGTCTCCAAAAGTGCATTGATGCAGGAGGATCCTATTTTGAAGAATTTTGAGGTGTTGTAGCGATCTGCTCAATAAAACTATTTTTTTTGGAAAAAGGCTCATTTCTTTTGGGATGGACCCTGTATATATATATATATATATATATATATATATATATCTCGGCCCTGCGCTGCTCTCGTCCCATAAATTGTTATTTTAAAAAAGGACGAGACGCGAGCCCAACACTCGAAAGCTGAAATAAAACCAAAATTCGGATATTGGGTACGGTGGTACTGAGTATACATTTATATGGTGCGGAAATGTAGTTCATCACAAAACAAGAGAAGCAAACACTGGAAGTGATGAAAATAAACTTTTTGAGGCGACTATGCGAGGCGCTGCTCTCGTCTCATAACTTGATATTTTAAAAAAGGACGAGACGCGAGTCCAACACTCGAAAGCTGATTAAAATAAACAGTACAAGACAATAATTGACTGGTACTTAAAATTTTACTACGTCACTGAAGGTAACCGTGCGATCTCGGCCGCACAGCCTTCGCCATTATCGCCTGCGTGCTTCCTCCTAGCGGCCAAGAGCTCACCCCCGTCCACCGGCAGTCGGCCCGGTAGCTCTCCGAGCGCGCTGTGATTGGTCCGTTTAATTAATTTTTAATCGGCTATAACTTATTTATTTGACCTCGGATCAAAAAATTTCATCGTAATTTTTTGTTCGTCTCGGTTTGATCTATCCGGTAATATAAATTTCCTGAAACATTTTATGAACACCCGGTATATTAAAAATCCTGAGTTTCAATTTTTTTTCGAGTTCCTATTTTACCAACTTTTATTTTAAATTCATGATTATCCCATGATAATAAATCATTTTTATTCTCATAAATTTTTTGTTTCTTCAACCGTTTAGATTCGCGACCGCTTTGCGACCGATTTTGGGACCTTGCGACCAAACGGCTCTGCCGATTTTTACCAAAAGCTTCGCACTGCGTCCCCTACCTACAAGTAACTTGCATATCAAATTTCAAGTCTCTAGCTCTTACGGTTCTCAAGATATCTTGTTTACTGACAGACCGACAGACACACACACACACACACACACATACACGAACCAATGGCTAAAACCAACTTTTTTTGTGTCCTGAGGCTATAATTCGTCCAGAAATGTAAAAAACTGGGTAGGTCAAATTTCCGCCGATTACATTACTTTCCTTATTATAGGATAATGAAAGTAAAAATGAATAGTTTTCTTTCTGAATGACCTTAGCTAATTCGCCACCTTTAGTAGTCGTAAGCCTTGAACCCCATAGAGTGTTTTTACAATTGTAGTCGCCACCAGCTATAAATTTTGGTATAAGTGTTTTGAAGAATGTTTCGAAATGTTCTTTTTTTAGTTGATGTCTGGGTGGGCAATAAACTGCAGTAATTGTTATTTCGTATGGAAGGGTTCGTATTTTTATAGATGTTGCTTGTGTGTGATTTTCTTCGTATTTTGGAAGTTCATATTGGTCTACATTTTCTTTCACGAGGATTGCCGGACCCCCATGGGCAACACCATTTGGATAGTTTGTGTGATATAGTTTGTATTTGGGAATGTTGAAATAGCTTCTAGTAGTGAAGTGCGTTTCTCTGATTAGGAAGATGTCGATTAAATTATGTTCCAAAAATAGTTTTGTTTCCAATTTATGGCTCGGAAGGCCATTGGCATTCCAATGGGCAATCCTAAGAAACTTAGCCATTTTTTTTGTTTATTTCTTTTTATTTACAGGCATTGCAATCATATTGAGTACCATGATGTTCTGTTGTATTAGCTGATTGAATAGGTTTTTGAATTCCTCTAGGAATTTTGTTACTACGCTAGTTGTACTGTCTGCATTGTTTGTATTGTTGGCTGCCATTTCGGCATAAGCTTTGTGTTGTGAGTGTGGTGTAGGTTTTAAATTTTGAGTATATGCTCTTGTGGCAATTGGTGGAATAGATGATCCATGAATGTTGTTTCTATTATTTCCTCTTATTAATCTATGATAGTGCTCGCAGCCTTTATAATTGGCTGGGTGATCCCCGCCGCATAACGCACATTTTGCCGGAGTGGCCTTGGTTTTCATGCATGTTGTGGTATTGTGGGTTCCGCCGCATTTGACGCAGACAAAAGGTTTGTTACAATATGTTTTGGAGTGTCCATATTGTTGGCACCTTGTACATTGAATTATATTGTTTTTGTTTGTTCGAGGAGATTCTATTTCTATAATTTTGTTTCGAAGTCCTTTTATTTTGTAGACTTCTATTGTTATTGTTTGCTGCTGGTTCCAAGTCCACGAAGAATAGACTAAGTGGCTCCTTGGTCGTTCTGTGCCGTGCATTTATTATATTTCGAACTTCGTGGCCCAACTCAAGTAGTTCTCTTTTTATGTTTTCTATATCAGTTGAGTGATGGAGATATTTTATTACAACTCTATACGCGCGTTCCTCTTTCAGTTGGTACGTGTGATGGTATACGTTGTTTTCTTTAAAGTTTCTGACGTGTTCCTGTATGTTTCTGGTGTTCCACTGCTGATTTTCGCAACATTGTTAGCTAAACTTTTTGTACAGTATTGTTCATCCTCTACTATCTCCTGAATTCTCTGTATCATTTTGTTGTAGTCTTGTACGCCGTGTATAAAGATTGGTGGAGGTTTTAGTAAATTTGTAGTAGCAGTGTTTTCCGTATTAGGCGTGTCTGTTGTATTAGTTAGTACTTAATAATTGGTTTCGGTTATATTCGTATTATTAAGTTTTTTCGTGACCTTTTTCCTTTTACGACCACGTATGAGTTGCCAGTCATTCTTGTTGGTTGTTAGGATTTCTTCTTCGTCTTCGCTTGTAGATGACATTATTTGCAATTGCTGATTTGGGTTTAGAGTACTTGTATAATTAAATTGCATTTCTGATTGGGCTGGCGGGAGAAAGTAATTGGTAGGTGTTTGTTGGAATGATGATGTTTGAGGTATTAGATTAGGTGCGATGGGAACGTTTTGTTGTTGGTTGCCATTGCATATTGGTTTGTTGATAATATTGAGGATTATTCATGGCGTTAATATTTCCTAAACCTGTCCCGGATGGAACCATAGTTTATAGAATAATTACATTGTTTTGCGTATCTGTTTATAATTGATTGAATAAAGTACACTATCAAACTAGTTTTAAGTTTGTTGACCGCGATTGTGATTTTTATTTGCAGGTCCGTGATAACACTTGATATCGCACTCGCAGAGCCGTTCTCGGTACGTGTTTACGCTACGAAGCTCAAACACAAAGTCATTATACGGAGATAGGAATCAAAATTAAAATTAAAATTTATAATGAAAAGTAAAATTTCCAAGAGCGACCCAAGAAAATATAAATTGGAACAGGTAAAGTACGGCTGACCTTAAGCAAGGCTGCGGCCGCTGCCGTTGATAGCGCAGGCACGGGCTGGCTTGTATATCCGTCCGTTTTCCTTCAAAGCAGGAGGGTTACCGTACACATCTACTCACTAGCACGGTCGCAAAGCGAATCCACGATTATACTGTTCATTCTTTACGCGCTTTCTGTTCTTTCTTACACTGCTAAAATACACGAGTCCGTGAAAGACACTTTTTTAAATACTGTTACTAGTGTCTGTGGTAAATTACAGCGGACGGGACGTTTTCTCCAAGGAGGAATTCGATCACAATGCGTTGTTTTACGCGTATTACGGTATCTTATGTTTGTTCATCACTCTAGCAACTTCCAAACAGGACTGAACAAGTTTTAACTTGAGCAGAGGGAAAGGTGGAGGTGGTGCCTCTACTCTATCAAGGTCGCACTGCTGCGCAGTGTGCCTTTTTTCTAGACATATTTGAACCATCTTATTTATAAAGTCATATTAAAACACATATGAAGCTATGGGATACTGCTATAGAGGCGGTTTGTTGTTCCAATATTGAAGTTTATAACGATTTCAAAACAAAGTACTCCATATAATAATGAACCCTTCTTGGTATGTGCCAAATATAATGTTGCATAAAGACCATCCCAACAAACTAGAGCTTAAACTGTTATATTACGAAAAAGTAACTCCCAGAGTAAAAAGCTTTAAACACGTTGAGTCTGTATTCCACACTGAGTAATTAGTGTAACAATTATTTTTAAGTAACGTCTTTTTCCGCGCAAGAAAAAGTATGCGTGTAGATAACTGTGGCGCAAAAGTGCAAATGCTTAATTGTGATTACTTGTTAAAGTATTTTCTGCATGACATGTATTGGTGCATCGTGTAATTGGTTCTCTTGTGAAGATGTCCGCCCCAGTTGTGGACGAAACGTCAAGAGTTTCCAAAGTCCGACCAAAGCCTAATAACCCAAGAATCAACCACAATGCACAATAACACCGGTCGTGAAAGCCTTTGCATCTATATGTCATATAATTTTGATTTTTAAGTTTTAGTTACTATGTTTGTTACATAAAACTTACTTATTATCTAAATAGCGGATGAAGGATAAAATAAATAGGGATAGTAAAATAAACACATAAACCACACATCGTTGATGTAAATTTTAAGCAACCGCATAATGTCGACATAGTGACTCACTGTTTAGTGTAAATGATTTCTGAAACATTTGTCACTGACTTAATTGTAATTTGATAATAAACTACCTTGACATTTAACAAAATCTTCTAGGTAAAATCTTCTAGAAACAGCTGAGAAATGATCTCGTTTATATACTAAAACATAAATAATTTGAAAGAATGCAAAAATTTATATTTATAGCGATTTTCAAGATAAATTTGGAATTAAATGATGTAAAATTAGATATTCCTAAAAATAAAAAAATGTCATCCCTCTAAATCTATGTAAAATTAAAATAAAATCAATAAAGAATTTAATTTTATGTAACAAATATGCATAACATGTAATGTAGATATAACAAAAAAAAAATACCCGATAAAAAATTAAATATTACAGCAAAATTAGTAAAGATATCATAAAAATTTCTTGGTTGAAGCAATTGTGACTTAATGACAATATTTTGAAAGAACATAGTATTGATAATATAGCAGTAGAAATTGAAAACAAAATATTAATTTAATTTTAGAGCAACTGAAAGAATCTCAAAACTCGTATGTCATAATCAATCCGTCTCCTTAAAACAAGCACGTAAATCTTATTTAACTTAAAAAATTGGATTTTCTCAACATTTCAAGAATTTTAAGTTGGAAAATTCTTCTAATTTTCAAAATTTAAGTATTCGACGATGGTCAAATATTAGAAGTCAATAATAGGATACATTTAGCGAAAAGGTGATCCATAAAGGGCGATAAATTTTAAAATTTAATAAATCAGTCCAATTTTCATAAAAATAGTTACATTTTATATACTTGTAGTTAGTAACATCTGTGATTTCACAAAACTCTAAGAACAAATAACAGGGTGTAAGATTACAGGACCTTGTTGGCCTTTCTTAGCGAGTGTGCTAAGAAATCAGTCGTTGCGGAAATTTTTCCGTCTAGTGCGAACTGTGGCAGGTAGCTCCATCCTGCTGAAGCCAGAGGTAGTTAATCTCCATATATTCAAATGATATATATTCGAATGGATATCATTTTACGATGACAGAGTATTTATCATAAGCTTACGTTCTTTTAAAAAATTATTAAAATTTTTGTTTTAGTGATAATACTAAAGTTAATATATAATAAAGCAAAAAACTAGGGGGCAAAAAAATTTGTAGTCAAAAAGAAATTTCTAAATTTATTTGTGGGTTTTAAATTTATACTAAATTTAAAATACTAGTCCTGATACCATATATTTGAAGAATATTACATACTTCCGCCGCTTATCACACAAAAAATTAAAATAATTCTATTGCAACAATTCAGAATTATTGTTTTTCCAGTAAAGCTGCTTTGTATATTTTATATTGCAAATATTGTACGTCTTACATTAATAAGGGAATCGACCATTTCAGTAACCATTACAAAAATTTTCAAAAAAAAGTAATTGACAAAAATCTGGTGTGAACATCACACGACTTTCCTTATCCTATTATTATATGTTATACCGAGTGCATCGTGTCGGCCCTGCGTTGCTCTCGTCCCGAAACTTATTTTAAAAAAGGACGAGGCGCGAGTCAACCACTCGAAAGCTGATTAAAATAAACAGTACAAGACAATAATTGACTCGTACTTAAAATTTTGCTACGTCACTGAAGGTAACCGTGCGATCTCGGCCGCACAGCCTTCGCCATTATCGCCTGCGTGTTCTGTCCTAGCGGCCAAGCGCTCCCCGTCCTCCCGCAGTCGGCCAGTAAGCTCTCCGAGCGCGCTGTGATTGGTCCGTTTAATTAATTTTTAATCGGCTATAACTTTTTTATTTGACCTCGGTTCAAAAAATTTCATTGCAATTTTTTGTTCGTCTCGGTCTGATATATCCAGTAATATAAATTTCCCGAAACATTTTATGAACACCCAGTATATTAAAAATCCTGAGCTTCTTTTTTTTCGAGTTCCTATTTTACCTACTTTTATTTTAAATTCATGTTTATCTTATGATAGGATATCATTTTTATTCTCATAAATTTTTTATATCTTCAACCGTTTAGATTCGCGATAACTTTGCAACCCATTTTGAGACCTTGCGATCAAACGGCTAGGCCGATTTTTACCAAAAGCTTCGCACTGCGTCGCCTACCTATAAGTCACTTGCATACCAAATTTCAAGCCTCTAGCTCTTATGGTTCTCGAGATATCCTGTTTACTGACAGACCGACACATACACACACACACGCGCGCGCGCACGCACACACACACACACACGAACCAATGGCCCAAACCAACTTTTTTGGTGCCCTGAGACTATATTTCGTCCAGAAATGTGAAAACCTGGGTAGGTCAAATTTCCGCCGATTACATTACTTTCCTTATTATAGGATAAGGAAAGTAAAAATCGTTAGTAGTCTTGATGTAAACTAAGTTTAGCAAAATGATGAACCATTACAAAACTATGATATTGGTGATTTTGCTACTAAAAGCTAAAATAATTTTTCAGCGTTCCATACAAATAAGGTAGTAATATCATGAAATGTTCTTCAAAGTTCTACATCAAAAATAAAAATAAAAGACACCTATTTGCAGGTGTTATTACTTCAAATCAAGGCAGTAGTAGTTCTGATATAGTAGTAAACATATCTATTGCGGTTTGAACATGCTAGAAAAATGTCAGTTTCAAATAGTTACGCGGTTAGCTAAAGTCTTATTTCTTGTAGCCACCAACTGATTTATCTAAAGAAAATTTAAGGTGTGTTAATTACTTACTCAAAAATATAAATGTACATGTACTGATCTATGATACTTATCATATGTTATGTAAGACAGCCTTCTTATGAGATCATATTTTATTTGCTTTTAACATATCAAATTTATGCTTAAAATATGACAAACTGAAGCGACTATAGAATAGAAATATAAGTAAGAAATGCGTTCAAGTTCGAAGGTCTAAATTTTTTTCTGAAAAAGTACTTACCCAAGAAGGTTGAAACTTCTTTTACTTCTTAACGTAATTTCCGTCTAGACGTACACATGTTTCACAACGTCGTCTCCATGATTCCATGGTTGCTGAGAACACTTCTCTTTTGCCCACTGGAAAATCGCTGATGCAACAACGGCTTGATTGGAAATTGAGTGGCCATGGAGAGTGTCCTTTATAGACGAAAATTTATGGCGGCATCACGTGTCAACATATCCTGTAACACTGCCATCGGCGCAGCATTTGTGGGATCCACCTTAAAAAAACTTATCATGCAAAATAAACTTCACAGATCCAACGACAATGGCAGGCGATATTACGCACACCTAATCGATGGTCTTCTATAAAAATTTGCTACACTCGCGCAATAATGGTTTTGGTCCGGCTGGTTTGGGGCCGAGGCTGCTTTGGTTTATTGTCACACAACTCTGGACCTTCTTTAAGCTTTCGTACCCACAAACGTATTTTTTTAACATTCACAGCGCCTTCACTGCATGTCTCGCTCAATTGGCGATGAATTTTGATGGGCATTCTTCCACGCAATGGGAGAAAACGAATGCTTACACCTTGTTCTTGAACACTAAACGTCGCCATTTAAATCATACAAAACAACACTCACTGCAATGGAGGCAATTCGATCTGTATTCGTTTTATGATATTGCCATCTATATTACAAATTCAGAAATATTTGCTGAGAAAAAAAAATGGAGAACTTAGAACTTGTATTATATTGAATATTTATATATTATTTATGTGCGATGAGTGAAAAACAAGAACAAGTCAGTGCCCTAGGTATATTGATTTTGATAATATTCCCAAGATGAACATTTTTAAATAATTTTTATCTCATTATCTCGTTATATCTATCACCGTTCATAATGTTTACATTTATTTACTGCTATCATATTTTACTTACATTTTATTACTAGATTGTTGTTCTTTACTGTATTTTATTCACTTAGATTATAACTGAAAAAATAAAAGCATTAAGTTATGTGTAGCTAAATTCATTTATCGATTAATTCTTTTAAAGTAAAATTATATATTGCATTGCATAGTATTCATCCATTTATAAGCTAAGTCTTCTATGTTTCGTTGGTATCATTCTTGCGATTGTAATTAAAAAAAACTGACTATACTCTTGGTTTACTTCTATGAGCCATCGATCGGAACAGATATTGCCAAATTACGATTACAGACGAATGAAGTAACAGTTTTATTTTATCGACTTCTTAGAGTTGCAGTTTAGCACTATATATTTGCAACAGCAGTCTTCGATTAATCATACTAAGATATAAAAGATGCTCATAAAAGCTTAGTGATGATAACCCAATCTTCAGAAAAAAAAATCATAATTTTAGTCTCAAAGCTCACAACAGGTTCTGGAGTTTGGGCTGTACTTAACTATTGGTTTAACGTGTTTAAATCACATGGAGAGATCTAACGAAAGAATCGAAGATGCTAAGGATTACTAAGAAATTTTCTGCACCCATTAATCAGTTGTTTAACTTGTTCTTAAAAATGTAAAACACTACTTTACATGGTATGTTAACTTTGTTTAGTTTACGCAAATGACTGCTTATTGCTTATTAGAATGATCTAAACTCTGTTGATAATTATGGAATGTTTATAACTGGAAATGTACATCTTAAAGTAAAACTTTTAAATTCAGTATAGAAAGCCGTTAGAATCGAGGCCGCATTTTAAGACTGGTATCACAGCTAATAAATCAAACAACATTTAGCCAGTTAGAAAATTAGATTATGTAATTTATAAATTTATTTTATACTTTAGTTAATAAAATTCAAATATTAAATTAATAAGGACAGTTAATATTGGTAAACTTACGTACTGAGTTTATGTTGAGTTTTTCTCAAATATTTACAATTCACTAAGTGATAAGTGCATTAAATAATTGATATTATTAAAAGCAGTAATATCTTTATTGGTTTTCGGAGCATTCAGAACATTTATAAAACTTTGAATAACATTTCTCACAAACATGGAACGAGTTATTTAAATTCGCTAACATGCTTTGTTACTAGAAACGATAACCGGACTTGCTTTGTAATAAACAGGATGTAATCTCCTGCAGAATAATGAAATTCTCAATTGATTTTGCCAGGTAGTTCTAAAACTGCTCTGTTGGACGTACTGCGATATTAACTGCTGCTATATCTACAGCGTTACTGCAAAGTGGCATACATTCTATGAGAAATAAATAGAATTACTTTAATGGCACAAAACTGCTACGAATAGTCATACATTTCATTTAAGTGCCGATTAGGGCAGCAAAAACAGACAGCGACATGACAACAAATGGGAGAAAGCGGAAGAAAGAGCCATTTTATCATTATAGCTTCTAGAGTGTATGAAATAGGAATAACCATCTAGAAAGCAGTTGCTTTGCTGCTTTGATAAAAATCCATGGTTAATTTGATCTATTGCGTATTTTACTGCATAGAGAAATATTTTTTTATTACTGCATAAATATTATAAACCCTCCTTAAACATTTTTTTCAACAGTTAGTTTTACAGCTGATTTATGACTGGTTAAAATAAAATCTAAGTAAAAAGTGAGATTCGAAATTTTTTTAAACTAAATATAATGCTATTTAGTAAATGAATGTAAACTATTGCGTATTATATAAAGGTTAAAACAATTATAAAATCTGTTTTAAATCTTTAATTTCATAATTTTTGTGTTCTATCTTATTCTATAAAAACAATACAATAACATTTTAATATGGAAGCAAAAATATAATTAAAAATAAAAAAGCTTACATCTTATAAAAGTTATTTCAACTGCTATTATTTCAAAGCAAAAATGTTTTATTAAAGAGCGTGGGGAAGATTTGTCTTCGGTTATCTTTGAAATGGAAGTATCAATACTAAAACAAACAAAAAGGAAATGTATGAAAGTAGAAATAGTAGCATCTAAGCTGCGGTGGCATACATGTTATAACAAAATTTTATAAAATCAAGGATTAATATTACATATTGCAATAACCATTTTAATTAAATAGTAAATTAATATACATAAAAGTAATCTCATTTAAGACAACGAATAATTCAGAATTGATCTTATTTTTTTAAATTTGTCTTGTTAATTGTATATGCCGGTAAATTGCTAAAAACATTTGTTCTAAGTTGTTTTTTCCGATAACGTCCTTACATTTTCTTATGATTCGCTGTAATCCAACGTTTATGCTACAGACTTTTGTTTAGGTTTACTTAAAAGATCAAAAGGATTTTTTCTTTATATAAACTTTAATGAAAACGTTTAAAAAATTTACGTATATACCAATAAACAAAATTAGAGAAAACTGAGTATATAGTAATATAATAAAATAAACTACATAAAATAATAAGAAGCATACAATATAAAAAAGAAACAAGGAAATCGGCGAAATAAATAGATAAATGGATACGACCTAACTATGTTTAAACAACTTAGTTCACGGGATGAACCGCGTCTATTTTGAGAAAATTCTCGACGTTTCGAGGTTAGCTCTTCACTCGCGGTCTCAATCTGCCTACTCCCCAAGGAGAGCTATGAGTCTTTGAGTAAGACTGAGCTTTCGTATGACCTATTTGATCTTTTATAGGGCTGGAAGTGAAAGTTTATTTGGCGAGAGATTCGTTGGGTTGGGGAAAGTTTGTAGGATTAAGGGTGTTGCGTAATTGGCGGTGCGGAGCAATAAGGGACTTCCACATGACAGGCAAACGCTGGCTGTCATCTCTTGTGTTGGGGAAATGTGGGCGTTTTTCTATTTCAATTGCCTGACGTACTATTCTGCTGGTAAAATGGGAAATGGGGCAATGGTTTTAGCCCCAGAGAAATTAATTTTATGGCCTGTTTCTTTGCTGTGTTTGGCAAGTACCGAACCATTATCGCCTTTCCGTACGGCCAGAGAATGCTCGTATATTCGGCTAGATATTTGCCGATTTGCTTGACCTATGTAGGTCCTTTGGCAGTCTCCACAAGGTATTTCATACACTCCTTGGGATTCATTGGGGCAATGATCCTTTGCTGAGCGAATAAGCCCAGATATTTGGTTATTGGTCGTAAAGACCGTGCGGATATTTTGCCGCATTAGTATGCGGCTTATTTTATCGGTGATGCCTCTGATGTAAGGTAGGAATGCTTTTTGTTGGTCAGGGGGGTTTTGGGATTGAGAGTTAGTATTTTTATTTATATTTTTGATTATGTTAGTTAAGGGTTTGTTGGAATATCCATTTCGCAGTAGGGTGGTGGTAATGGATTTAATTTCTATTTGGCGATTTTTCGTATCGGAAAGTCTGATGGATCTGGTTATGAGGGATTTTGCAACCGAATGGATTTGGGCAGGGTGGTGATGGGATTTGGCATTAGGTAGCGGTTAGTGTGAATGGGTTTCTGTAGACAGCGTAATAAAAGCTGTCATTAGAAGGAGTTCTTGATATGAGAATATCTAGGAAGGGAAGGGAATTGTTTTGTTCAGTTTTCATGGTAAATTTAATATTGGTGTGGATTTGGTTGAGGTGGGAAAAGAATTCTGGAAGGGTATCATGTCCATGAGGCCAGATAACAAAAATGTCATCGACATATCGTATCCAGCAGGTAGGTTTAAGGTAAAAGGAGGCAAGGGATTTTGTTTCAAAATCGGTCATAAAAAGGTTAGCAATGACAGGTGAAAGTGGGGAACCCATGGGAGCACCATTAGTTTGTCGGTAAAATTTATTTTGCAAGGTAAAGTAAGTATTGGATAGGCAATGGTTTATTAGGGAGAGGATATTGTTATTTATATTATACGTTGACTTTAATAACTGTAGGGTATCAGGAATTGGGATGTTTTTAAACAAAGAAGCGACATCAAAGCTAACCATGATGTCACATTTGCGTATAGGGAAGTTTTTCAGTATTTCTAGGAAATTATAGGAGCTTCGGACGTAGGATGATGCCTGCTCCGTGAGAGGTTGGAGAGTCTTGGCAAGGTATTTGGCTAGGTTGTGAGTGTGAGAACCGAACGCACTAACTATAGGGCGTAAAGGAATGTTCGCTTTGTGAATTTTTGGGAGACCATATAATTTGGCAATTCTGAACCATTTTTCTCGGGGTATGAGGAGTTTCTTGGTATCGGATGATAGGTTGGAGTTATTAATAAGGGTTTTGGTTTTCTTTTCGAGGTAGGTAGTGGGATTATTAGGTACATGGCGATAATCAGAGGATTTAAGTAAATTGTGCATCTTACCGATGTAGTCCGCAGTGTTTAGGATCACTGTAGCGTTGCCCTTATCTGCCTGTAAAATTGTAATATTATTATTTTCTTTTAGAGCTTTTAAGGCGCGTAATTCGAAGGCTTTAATATTTGGTTTTGGCAATTCGGCTGTACGTAGCACTTTGGCTACATCTTGCCTAGTTTCATTGGCCACATTTTCGGGAAGGGTGGAAATGGAGGATTCTATTTGGGATATAATTTGTTCAGTGGGAACGCAGTTTGGTGTTACAGCAAAAACCTTTTTCCAGAGTCATTTATGTATGTTGCTCGACCTAGTTCACTCTCTTTAATGTTAGTTATGCTGACATCTCATTCTGTGTTTTTTGCATTTAAATATCCTCCAAGAAGAAATTTCCCATAAAGAGTTTAGAGATTTCAATAGTTTTATCTTTTGAGGTTATATCTTGGGGACCTATAAGTCATAACCACAGAGATCTACCCTTTCCTGGTGTTAATTTTAACTGAGGTCAGTTGCCAATTACGTACTTGAATTTTAATTCTTTATGCTGCTTTATGATCCTCGCTGTATTGAGTGAATGAATAGTATGATAATAGCAGAAGCTGTGTATTAGATATGAATCAATTTTTTGTGTGAATAGGTTTATTATGAACTTAGGTGGCACTTTAGCTTAATAGTATTTTACATTATTATATGTAGATTAGCCAATTTCATTTTGAAAATAATCTCCAACTAATTAATTAGTCGAGATTTTCCAACCGTTATTCAATGACTTTCTTTTGGGTTTCTTTTGGGTCATTTAGTTTTATAGTATATATCACCTAAAATTTTGAGAACACGATAGTCGCGGGGTAAAGACCTCGGTTTGCCACACTGGTGCGCGGCGGTACTGGACTCGATTCTCAGATGAAAAGCAAAGGCGAACGTCAGATGCCCTCCGGCCGCTAGACAAACATCTTTGGTGGTCGTAAAGTGCATTTATTATATATTAACGGATTAGGTTAACCATCTGTCCGAGGTACGCTCTGTATGACTCATAGTACCGCATAATTACAGTTAAAAACTAGATTAGTAATATATCTATTTAAATAATTAAGAAGTAGAAGAACTAAAATTTTGACTCAATGCTGTTGAGATTATCATACTTTGCAGATGGCTTGTTACGTATTTTTTATGTATACCTTTATTCAGTACGGATGGCAGAGCTGATACGTTATTGTCTGGTTTCCGGTTTTATTGGTTTCTATTGTGTCTTCTGGATTTTTTCTGGGTTATTAATGGCACAGTTAAACAATTTTTGCAGCTTTTTGGTCTCTGACAGTAAGCTGTTTGATGCTTCCCTAAGCAATTAACACATTTCTAAAGTTTCTGATAAAATTTTTTAGTATGACTCCACACCTGTTTTTACACTTCGAAATTAATTTCGATTTGTTAGAGTCGCAATATTGACTTTAGCTCCTTAAATGGTCTATATTTCATAACATTTTTCTATTGGTATTCTACTAGCAAAACCAATTTAAAATATATGTATTTTTCTTGTTTTTTTGTTGAAGAATATTAAACCATCTATAATTAGCAACCCCCTTAATTGCTGTGATTGTTTGACAACTCTGAAGCCGTGATTATTTATTGTTATGGTTCGACCTCCCTGCCTCAGTTTTATCCAAAAATTTTATAGCTTTTTTATGTATCGTTTGCATTTATGTTTAGTTTAGTTTTGTAGTTTAGATTACCATCGGATAATCTAAAATTATGTTATATGCTTACATAAGTTTTTATACAATTCCTTCTTTCTTTACTTAGGTAGTGCTGATTTTTGAGGCTACTCTTCGTTGAAGACGTGTTGTTGTTATAGCCATTTAGTTCTTCTTCTTCTTTTGCACTATAAATTTAATTTCACTTTTTATTTACTTGATATTGGGATACTATTTGAGTAATTACATTTTACCTTAAATAAAGTGTTGAAATAATTTTATCGAATTAAAAAGCGTAGTTTAAAAAAAACATTTTTTGATGTAACAAACTTCACTTTTTAAAATTTGTATTTAGAAAAGTAGGCAACATTTTCAATCTTAATGTTGTAATTTAGAACACTATTTTATATGCGGCTTTGTCATGGAAAGTAGTAAATAGAAGAGACAGTTCAAATTGTCTAAACACCCAAAACTGAAACATCTGACAATCTTTGTAGAAGCTTGGACTATCTAGATATACAATAAGGAGTGACATGTATAAACTAAGCAAAATCAACAGACGATGCAATCTAGTGCCTCACGCATTAACTGAAGACCAGGCTGAACACCGTGTTAACATGTGCAGACAATTTTTTGATAACTCTCTAGTTTTTTAAGTCTTTTTTTAATTGATGCAATCACGATAAGTGGATTTAGTTTTGCAATTTAAATAAATCAAGCCAATGGTCAGTAGAGGTTAATCTGTGGAACTTGCGGCTGGTGGAAGTGCAAAGTTATGATTTAGTTTGAGTTCTTGAAGGTAGAGTCATTAGCACCGACCTTGACAGAATATATAGTAAAACAGCGTTGCCTTGGTTGATGTCACATATCTCTTAAAGAAATTAGAGAAAACTCGACAAAATTGAATTGTTACTCCATTCCGCCTACAGTCTTGATTTATCTTTGGATTGCTGTTTCGATCAATAACTTATTTCTTGGCTGAACGCCAAATTGTCAATTTTCAAAAAGCAGAAGAAGAACATTACCAATCTTTAGTTCTAAATCACAAAATTGATAACAATTTGGCTTGTAGTTGGATGGATACTATGCAGCATAATGAAACATATATTGGTATTCTCTAAATATAAGTTTTTAAATAAAAAACAAAAAAGCTTTTACATTGCCATAACACGATTAAAGAACATATTCTCTTCGTACCTTCATTTAAACTATAAGTAATTGATTATTGTAAACATAATATTGGAGATTATTAGTAAAAAACATACTAAATCTAATCATCTTTGTATTTGTAAGCTAAACAACTTTTGACAATTATAATATAACTAATTTATTTACTCAAATTTTATTTTTTAGAATATTTTTGGAGTAGAAAATAATATTGCAATTTCAAAAAAAATGAAATGCGTAAATCTGATTAAGAAAATAAGACAAAAATACATAAAATATTGAGAAGAAAATTAATAATTATGATAAATAATTCTAGAATAATTAAAATCACTTTTCTGGATTCTGATGTTCCTGGGATGCTTTGATCAGTTTTATTTTCAGTAAACACCTATAGAAGGTAGTTGAAATACCTTTATAATAGCTTCCAAGTAGGTTTATTCGATATCTATTTACACTTTGACTATTGTTAAGGGATTAGTAGTACCTTAAGATAATCCCTGATTACCTTTTGACAAGCACACATTTTAAAATGCATTTAAAAACAATTAGTTCAACTTTTTAACTAGAAATTCCGAAACTATATAACAGCTTTTATACCTATTGTGTTTGTTAAAATATATTTACCAGCCCAAGTGATGGTTTCATTTGATTTGACTTTGAATAGTTTGTAAAATATATTCTTTTGATTTAAAGTGTCTATTTCATTTTGTGAAAACAATATCTGTTTACAAATCCCAACCAAGCAGCCACGAGCAGTTTTTTTATTAAAAAAATGTTATTAAAATAATACGAATTTAAAAATGATTGACTTCTCTCATTTTTTGCACAATTTGTGATAAAATGGTAAGTTTTTTACTGTTATTTGTTGTTATAAGTATAGTGGTTGGGATTTTAAATTTAAAATATGCTTTTTATACTGTTTTCAATTTAATGTACAAGAAGGTTTAAAATTAAAAAAGTAGATTAATTTTCTAATTAAATTTTGTTATAGATAATGTGCGATAACAAATTTCAAATAGAGCAACATCTAGAAACAACTCTCCATATACAAAAAAAAATGCAAATCGTTCGGGAAACATAGTTCAGCAGTTATTAACATCAAATGTCAACAGTTCCGTACAGGAGAATCAGACGAAGTTTTCCAAAGAGTTGTGTGATTTATTTGTTGGTTGCGAAATTCCAATTTATAAACCAGATATTTCCTTATTTCAAAATTTTCTTAAAAAGACATTATACTTCTTATCACACTGTTAATGTTCCTAGTTCTTCAATATTTAAGAACAAATGTATCGAAATTAATTATCATAGCATAATAGATGAAATTAAAAAACACATTGACCGTGTATTTGTATGGTTTTCAGTAGATGAAACAACTGATGTTAAAGGTGGGTATATAGCTAATCTTGTGTTTGGTAGTTTGAATGAAAGTGAATCTGGAAGGTGTTATTTGGTCAGTGTGAGAGTTCTAGAAAAAAACAATAATGTAACGATAGTCAGATTCCTTAATAAATCGTTAAGTAATTTTTATTTGCCGAATCAAATGCCAGTGAATAAAATAATGTTAATGGTTACAGATGCTGTACCGTATATGATAAAAGCATTACGAATTTAAAAGTTTTTTTGACTAACTTAATTTATTGTACTTGTTTAGCTCACTGTTTAATTGCGTTGCTGAAACTATTAATCTCGAATATAATTAGTCAATAGTTTAATTTCAAATTTTTTTATTAAAGCACCACTTAGAGTTCAAGCGTAACAAGATGATTTTCAAAGTTCAGCTGCAGTTGAAAGTGTTTTAGAAATCCAACAATTAAACAGCATTTCTTCTTTTTCGGGTTCCTGTCTTATCGGAGATTATTAAGGCAACGTTAGTTTTCTTAGAGGTTCTTTTAAATATTTCCCCGGAGCTACAGTTAAACCATTCCCGGAGGTTTCCTAATCAAAATTACTTTCTTCTTTAAATACTTCGCTCTCCCCTTATTTTGTTTTGTATGATGTTTCTTAATAGTTCGTATTTTCCCCCTTTTATAATATGTCCCAGATATTTCAGTTTGTGTCTCTTAAAAGTTGTTATGACCTCATACTCTTTCTCAATTGCTATAATAACTCTAAATTTGTTACCCTTTCAGACCACAAAACCCTGAACATCATCCTGTAACATCACATCCTAAAGGCCTTAACTTTTCTGGTGTGAATCTGTTTCATAATGCACGCCTCCACTCCATACAGTAGCGTGAAGTACACGAAGTAGCGGAGCATTCTTAGTTTTAAATTATTATTAGTCTCGACTATAGAAAATTTTTATTTTATTAAGGACATTTTTGGCGATTTCTATTCGGGTTTTGATTTCATTAGTTCGGTTATTTGTGGTAGCTAGCCCTTTTAATATGTACATTGTTAATGTTGAGAGAATCCCTGTTGTTTTGATTCTTTGTAGTTATCACAAATTTTATTTAGATTTATCTTTATACCATATTTGTTGCACTATAAATTTGTTTGTTGACTACAAAGTTGTTTCAGATGTCCTAAGTTGTTTGCTATTACCACCGTGTCGTACGCTTATCTCAAGTTATTCACTATTTTTCCGTTAATTACAATACCTCTCTGTTCTCCTTGTAGTGCTTTTCGGCAGATTTATTTCCCATAAAAATTGAATGGCAGAGGAGACATGATACAACCCTGGCATGACGTATTTCTATTTTATTAGTCAATTCGCCTTCGACTTTTACCCTAGCTTTTTGGTTCCAATAGAGTGCTAAAATAATTTTAATGCCTTTGTTGTCCAAATTTTTATTAATAAGTTTTTTTCTTATTTGTTTATGTCTGAGTTTATCGAATGCTTTTTTGAAACCGATAAAACAGGCATACACTTTCTGGTTTATAGCTAAGCATTTTTGCGTTAGTACGTTTAGTCCAAACAAGGCTTCTCTAGTACCTAGATCTTTCCTGAAGCCTATTTCTGTGTCACTTATTTTTTATTTTTGTTTTTTTTTATATACACAATTGTGTATTATTCTGAGAAAGCTCTTAAGTGTATGGCTTATTAGCGTTATTGTTCTATGTTCTCTACATTTTTTTTTTTTGTATTTGGTGGCTTATGAAGGTGTAGATTAACCATTCAGTGGGTATTTCACCAGTTATGTAAATGTTATAAAAGTCCAGGAAACTATCTGTAGCCTCTTACTCTATTAATTTTAGGAGTTCTCCTGGAATTTCATCGGGGCCACTAGCTTTTCCATTTTTTAATATTTATAAAGCGTGCTTAATCTCTTCTTTAATTATTATCGGACAGCAGTTAGCTTACATTAAATCTATTTTTGTGTGCATCGCAACTGCTATTAAAAAGTTAGGAAAACGAGAACTTTTACAACAAAAAAGTTTAAGCATTATTGAAAAATTGAGAAGCTGCTGAAGTTTGTTGAAGATGGTGGTGAAATTAAAAAAAAAGTTGAAACAAAGCAATATCTGTTTTGACAAAAGACTACATCATAATAAACGCTGAACGAAGGGATGATCTAGAATTAGATCCAATTACAATATGTGAGTTTAAGTACGCATCTTATATTTTCTTATATAAGAAAAATAAAAACGTGCATCCAGACAAAACTGCGTATCATAATAATAAAAAATTTCAGCAGCCACATTCATGCCTCTACAAATTAGTGATGATGATTAAGTTGCTATACTGTAAACAGTTTTTTCATGCCAGTTTTATCTTATTATACACATTTGCTTAAATCTAGTTTCAGCTTATATTTGTAAGATCTTGTAAAACTACCACAAAGCCCTGTGGGGCAATTTGTGCAAGCAAGCGGCGTTTTAAGTGCACACGAGGTTATTAAAACCGATAAGCAGCAAAGACCCTCTGCTGGCAAACTGCTGTAAGTTTGTGAACAATAATTAAAGTTTAATGTTGATAAAACTCGTTCAGGTTTGGCTCGAGTTATCTAGACGATGTGTTTACGGAGGGAAGCGTTTCTGAGTGTTTTCGTGGCTTCGCTAAAGGGAGCAAAGAAACACATTCTTATCTGAAATTATGTTTTACAAAGCCAAGCTGCAATGTATAGCTGAATCGCAGAAAGCAGCCGAAGAGTAGAGGCAGGAGGTGTTAAGGAAGAAAGTTGAATTAAATTCTTGGTTAAAGGTTTATCTTACAACACCCTTTTATCATATCTTGTTTCAAGCAGAAAGCTGAAACAATATTATTAATTGTAGACTTTTAGTTTGAAAAATAAATAACAATTTCTTCTAGAAACTCTTTGGTGTTTTTAGTTTTTGACCTGCTAAAATAAATTTCGTTTTTTTGTAAAAAATAAAACGCGAATTTTATATAATAAATGAACTTTAATTAATGATATATTTTTCATTGTTTGTGATAATGTTCTATCACCTTTCTGCCATCTTATAACTTCACACTCATAGAACTTCTAGTTCTCGTTAGTAAAAAAGTGATGCAAACGCGATGTTTTAACCATTCAAGATGTTTATAGTTTTACGTTGTCAGGTAAAGTAACATTTTTTTATAACATGCCAATTTAGAACTTTATGCTTTAATCGATTCATTCAATTTTATTAGTTATTTCGTGAAATAACTTAAAATACCTTTGTAATTCCTTCAAATCGACCACATAATCTTTTTCTAATACAGTTCAGAGTTTGATGTGATTTGTATTGGTTCCTCACGTTTGCTACATGATCTTTTTAATTGATGTTATTGTAAGAAAAGACATCTTTAGTTGCACAGGCCTGCGATGGAAAAATTGTTTAAAATGTAATCAGTGATTTTTATAGTTTTTATAAAAAATAATAAAATAAAAAAATGGATTATTAACAGTACTTATGACCAATCTTAGTAAATTATTATAAATAAAAAAGTGTTTTTTACGTACCAGACATTGCATTCGTCTAATATTTGTTATTAAAATGAAAATAAGGGAGGTCATGTATAAATATGTACGTTTTTAAATTTGCAACAGAATTAGTTTTCGTAACAAGATTACAAGAATGTTGAGTGATAATGGTAATTAAAAATTGTTATAAACTATATAAACTTGTGCAGCAGAATTATTTTAATTGTGTCAATAAATTTTGTAATGTGATATTTAAATGTGATCTCAGAAGTTAAAGTATCGATGGCCGACCAAGCATTACGAGCGAGCATCCAACGCAGTAACTGCAGGAATACATAAATTTATTGATACGTTCCCGTGCGTTGTCAAGTTCCCATTCAAAGAAATATGAAGCTCCGGCTTTTTTATTACATGCCAGTCGTAATACTGCATCGGTAGAATTCACAAAAGGCGCGCATAGCTGCACGAATAGCATTTTCCGAATACATCCATCACCATACAGTACTCAGCCGGCTGGCATAAGCTCTCCAAAAATAATTCCCTAGCGATAGACATAAAGCGAAGTACAATGAGGTCAGCATATTTCAGAATGTTGTGTTTTTAAGGAGCCGTATACATCTCGGCTGCTCCTGAAACCGCGGAAGCGGCCCGAATAAAGTCCCGCACATAAACTTCGCCGTTTCAGCAATTTTAACTGAGTCGAGCGGCGGGGGCAATAAAGTCGCGTGCAATAAACTGGGGCAGACGTTATTGATAAAATTTGTCGGCAGGACTTGATTGAATCGTGCCATTCTTATTACAGGTAGTTACGCAAACAAATTGAGACGAGCGCCGCGGCGCAGAAGCTGTATTGCGCCGTACGGCGTAATTAGATTTCTACTACAACTTAACGACACGCCTACCAGAGCAGCAGCTAATTGCAGTTGTTATTATCAAATTATCTAATAATAGCTACGTATATTTCAAAAGTGAAATAAATTATTGGAGCGTATTTTATAATGTTTTCCAATTTCCTGAAACTCTGCATAAGTAACTTACATTAGAAAAGGTTTTCCAAAAAATAATTATTTTGAAATCCTGATATGATGAAAATTATAAACAATCCACCTTCTACAATTTTTTTTTGTTTTTCGATGCTTTGTTATTTCTATATATGGTTCGAATTGTTCCTGTAAAATGTGTTTTCACATTTTTACTTATAATTCGGTCAAAGGCTTTTCTAAATTTATAAACTTTCTTAAGCTGTGAGTATTATTTCCTAGTTTATAAAGATGTGACAATATGCGTTTCTAAATGAGATTTAAGCCTTTTCTATAGTTTATTTTATATATTATTTCAGCCCCTTTTCCAGTATTCCTTTGTCAATTTTCAGTGCTGTGCTTAATGAAGTTATATTTCTACAGTTATTGCGTTTTTTTTTTATTATTATTTCAATTAGGAACATACAGTCACATAAACAGATATTGCTACATAAATTTAGAGTGATTTAAGACCTAGAGTTCCCTAGTAATAGTACAGTTATATTATATCAATTTATATATCTGTTCGTGGTTACAATATTTACTTAAGGTATAATTACTAAAATACGTAAAGTTGAAAGTTTAAATTTAAATTTCTAGAAGTAATTTATTTATTAAAGTTTTAAATTTTGCTAAAGAGCTATTAAAGAGATCAATATTATTTAACTTATCATTGTGAAGTCTACATGCACGTTTAATAAAACTGTTTTTAGCATAACATGTTTTACTGCTAGCAATAGAAAAAAGATTCTTTTTACAGCAATTCCTTTCCTGTTTATGGGGTATGCGAAACAAGATGTTTTGTAATAAGGCGGGTACATCAACAAAGTTGTTTATTATATTATAAAGAAACACAGCGTCAGCACATTCACGTCTGCATTTCAGTGAGGGTAGTCTATGCGTTTTAAGAGAGGTTTCGTAATCCAAATAGTAATTTACTGTTCTATATTCTAAAGCTTTTATAAATTTCTTTTGCAATCTCTCAATTCTATTAGAATGAATTTCATACAGTGGGTGCCAAACCAAACAAGCAAATTCCAATCTACTACGAACATAACTATTGTATAAAAGTATATATGTAAAAGAGCTCTTAAAAGATTTACCCACTCTTAATATCAAACCCAATTGTTTATAGGCTTAGCATAAAATATTGTCAATATGAGGCACAAAAGATAACTTAGCATCCATTAAAACACCTAAATCACGAACTTCTGTCACTTTATTAAGATCCTTATTGTAAAGTTTATACGAATACTGAATAGGTTGCTTTTTTCGGGTGAAAGTAATAAAACAGCACTTATCTAGATTCAGAAAAAGGTTATTATTCGTGCAGAAGGATTCTAAGCTAAGTAAATCCTGCCGTAATAGACAACAATCATCGACACTACGAATAAGCCTGAAGATTTTAGTGTCGTCCGCATAAAGTAATACATTTGAATGCGCTATGCTTTTCGTGATGTCGTTGATGTAAAGTGTAAATAATAGAGGACCTAAATGGGACCCTTGAGATACTCCAGAACTAATATCTTTATATTGTGACGAAAATCCTCCCAGTACTACAGCCTGACATCTGTTTTCGATGTATGATTTTATCCATCTTAATAAGTCACCGTGTATACCGAGCCCCCAAAGCTTCAACAATAATGTGTTGTGCCAAATTTTATCGAAAGCCTTGGCAAAATCAGTATATACGGCGTCCACCTGACAGCCGTTATCCATGGCATTAAGAATGAACTCAGTAAAACTCAGAAGGTTAGTTTCAACACTACGACCATTAAAAAAGCCATGTTGGTGGGATGTAATAAAACAACGAAGGGCACTGAATAATTGAGTGGTAACTATCTTTTCTAATATTTTACCAAACTGACATAACTTGGAAATAGGCCGGTACTTCTCTATGTTTTGCGTAATAGACCCTTTAGGTATCGGAGTAATCCAAGCTCTCTTCCAAATTTTTGATACACATCCTTCAGAAATTGACTTTTTATAAAGCAATGTTAAGGACAACGCCAAAGTAGAATAACATTTACTAATTAGTACTGGATGCACACCGTCAGGCCCTGCACCCTTGTTAATGTCAATATGCTTAAAGAAATTTTTGACATTTTCTTCTGTTATATCTATGCTCCTGATGTCTGTTACGCAATTCAAAGGAGATTCCAGCTCTTTAATATTTTTAACTGTTGAATCGGCTTCCTCAAACACAGAATGAAAATGAACATTGAAAAATTCGCAAATTTGCTGTCCGTCAGTAGCGCACGTACCTTTGTAGTACATAGTTTGCGGCAGACCATTGTTAAAGAAGACCGACTTCGCAAAAGTCCAGGAAAACTTGGGATGAGTCTTAATTTTTTCTTCTGAATATTTAATAAATTTTGATAGCATTGCCTTTCTATTTTATTTGCCCTTTTTCTGAGAATCTTGAAACTATTGTAATCGAGGGGATTTCCGAATATTTTCCAAAGACGATGGTATTTCCGTTTTTCTTTTAATATTTTTATAAGCGGTCTGCTATACCACCGCGGTAAACTATTATTATTAGGGTACACTTTACGACGGGGAACAAAACGCGAAATTAAATCATCAAATATGCTATAAAATTTTGATATGCATTGCTCAACATCCAAATTCTTAAAAATTGATTGCCAATTAGTTTGTTTTAATTCATCATTTATTTTCTCAAAATTTGCTCCATGAAAATTATAAATATATGAAATACAGGACTTCAGAGGCGGTGTATAATTTAACATAAGGTCTATTAAAAGTGATTTATGATAAGGGTTTTCGGGCGTGAGCGGATAATCACAACTAGTAATGCGACAGTCCGTAGACTCGTTGCATATGATTAAATCTAGAATATGGTCACTAGTGTTTTTAATATTATTTGTCTGTATAAAATTTGTAAACGCCAGAAACTCATTAAAGTGATTAACTGCTAAGTTTCCGCTCGGAAGAATTTAGGAATGGAGACAACCGCGTGATGAAATAGAATCCGTCCAATTTGCTTCATGTAAATTAAAATCGCCCGTTAACAAAAAAACATCATTAGGTTTATCAATTATAATGTGACTGGAGATATCGAAAGAAGAAATCAACGCATCACGGTAGCCAGGTCCTCGCGGAAAGTAAACGCATGCAATGTTTAGGTATGAGCGGGCAGGACCACCGCAACTGCCGTTACCATCGGCTCCAACATTCAACGGCACGGAAACCCATACGCACTCTGCTGCGGTGGCGGGGGGACACGGCCAGTCCCGGCACAATGGCAGCAAGCTACGGCGCACCGCTACAAGTACCCCACCACCCCGCGTCAAACCTCTGTCCGTCATCGATCGATCGGTTCGATACACTAAACACCTACAATAAAAATCAGCTGTCAACCAACTCTCACTAATGCTAACAAAATCAAAATCAGACTGTGCGACCTGTGAATAAAACTCTTGCAATTTTGTACGTAACCCGCGAACGTTTTGGTAATAACTTTTAAAATTAATATTAGCCATTTTCAAATGCAACAATTAATAGTAATAAATCACTGCTAGTCTTATTTCGTATTCGCACACAACAAAGGAGCGGTTGCTGTGACTGTAACGTTATAACGTCATAATATGAGGCTATTAACATGTTAAAAATTTTGCTTGTGATATAATTAAACCACTTCAAAACTGTACGGATTTCGTACAGCTTGTACACGTGTAGTACTAATGGTATGGCAATAATAACTACCTGGCAGTAAATACATTCACTAATTATTGATAGGGTGCGAAGTAGTTCACAATGATAAGTTGTTACGTTGCATACACTTATGTTGCTTATTAAATTTAACAAATGAAAAATTGTAACACAGTAAATTAATAACAAAAAACAGGATTTCATGCTAAAAAGTTTTTAACAGATCGTTTTCATTGTTTATACGAATAACTTTAAAAGTGCCACTCTTCCTCACAAAGATCTTACAATCCCTGACCCATGCGTAATTGAGCTCTTTTTTTTAGAAGTCTAGCACGTTTTAAAAGAAGTTTATGGGTAGGAGTCGGGTGGTCCGATATATATAAAGTTTCAGCTGGACCAGCGAGGCCGATGTCCGCAGTGGTAAGACCGCGTCGCACGCGCACTGCCGCCAGCATACGATACTTGCAAATATGCCTGGTTAGCTTTACAATGATAGCTGGAGCACGATTGTTGGAGCTCACATGCTGCTCTTCATCCACATCTTCAGTATCAGCAGTAACTACTCCTCCAAATCTTCGTACCCGATATATAGAATCGACGTCGGATTCCGTTAAGGTGAAGCCAACCTTAGCACAAATAGTAGATAATATTGCCGGGAGGTTTTCACCTTTTTTCAGTGGTACCCCAGATATTTCGAGGTTGTTCATACGTGAAAATTGATCCCGTATTAGGCTGTCCCTTTGCAAATCGGCAATTGTCTTCTCGGCTTTGCTCAACTGCTTCTGTACACTTGTAACAGCTGTATACTGCTTTTCTACCGATGACAAGCGGCTGTCCATCTCTTCAAAACGTAAAGTTAAAGAGCCCAACTTGGAATCGAAGTCCTTAACAGCCCTGGTGTTGTCAGCCAAGTCCTCTTTAATAACACGCAAGTCAGTTCTAATTGCCTTAACTTCTGCTAGTAAAAGAAGCATGCTATCGCTACCAGGAAGGGACGATGATGCGTCGGTACACGCTCCGCATCGCCAAGCTGCCTTTTTTTCGAGTTTCATTCTCCTATGTCCTGATTCTGTAAGTCCGGCACAGGCAAAATGTAAAAGACCTTTACAAGAGCTACAGGTCGCTCCATCCGTAACGGTCTCATTGCATTTTGGACAATCCATTTTTCAATATTTTAGTTTTGGTAGCGTATTTGTAGGTATCTATACTACTGCGTGCAGGTATTAGGAGGTAGAAACAATAACGCGCAACGATGTAGCGAAGGCTCACGTACGCGGCGACCAGTTTAGCTAAGCGCACAGATTTACCTTAAGCAAGGCTGCGGCTCCGCTGCTGCGATAAAACAGGTATAGCTCGGCACGCACGTCTGCTCTGCTTGAAGGCACTGGGTCAACTGGGTTTCTCACATTGTCCTCTTGATATATAGATACTATCTAGTATTCCAATAAAACTGTTATAAAATCAAACCTACCATAGCTTTATACAGCCTCAAGATATCTATAACATTTATATGCGGTTGCAATTATTAAGTGTTAAAGTTGTAAGTTACATTATGATTTTTATCAAGTTTGGTTAGAGTAAACTCACAAAGAAAACCATATATAATTTAATAGCACTACATATGTGTAGAACTGAAAAAAGTGTAATCTTTAAGACCCCATATTATTAGCCAGATATTTGTGAATTGGGCTATAAAATAGTTTAATGAGACTGGAGATGTCGAGGGTTGTCCAAAATTTGGAAAATCACGTTCAGACCGAATTAAACAAAATCCTTTTCATAAGTTTATATCTGGGAAGATGTAAATTTTTAAAACTTCGATGTCTCATATTATTAAGCAAAACCTAGGGCTAGCGGCTTGTAAAAGACACACGGGCCACTTGCTGGCAGATGATTTGAAAAAGGTAGGAGCAAAAAAGTAAATAGATTGTTGACTGAGTTTGCGCATGATGGCTACAAAAAAGTTTTGTTTACGGTTAAAAAAATATTTGCTGTAAAGGGATCTTTCAACAAACAAAATGATAGATCGTCCAAATAAGCCTCTTAGCTAACGCTAAAAGTCAGAGCAGGCCATCATCCAGTAGCTGTAATGGTTCTTTTGGAGAGTCTGTTATGATAAAATGACCGAAAATCATTTTTGTAAAAAGGAAGTCAAAACTTCGGCTACTGTGTATGAACAGAGTATCTTGGAAGGTGTAATGAAACGTCCGAATCACACGCTTTGTCGAGTCGAGTCTTGGAACTTTAAGCTGCCTCATTTTCTAACAAAATCTGGTAATCCTGATCTAATCCATTAGATTACAAATTATGGGCAGTTTTAAAGAGCACAGTTTGCCCAAAAAGGCGGCTGTACTCAACACTTGTCCAATTTTGACCATTTTAAATAATTATACTTACCAATGACTATTTAATAAATCTTGAAAGTGTTATGCAAAAACAGTTTTATTTTCTCGTTTTAATCAGTGTGTAATAGTATTTATGAGAATACTATATATTATTGGTTTTTTGTACTAGTTCTGCCTTCAAAGCTGCATCATATATTTTGATAAAAAGTTTTTTTTAATTGCTCCATATTTTTTATATTTATAGGGTTATTTTATCTTGGTACTAAAACCTTTTTATTTTTGCGTCTTTTAACTGCTTCTGTAACTTTTCAGCTTATCAAGTATAATAATCAATATCAAGTATAATAATATTTTTTTAATACTTTACAAAGCAATTTTTGGTTATATTTATTATTGTTTTCCATTTTACTCTTATTTTGTTAGTTGTTCTTGCAAACATTTCTTCTTTACTATTACTTTCTATTTTATTTTCTAATTCTTTTCTATTGTGACGTATGACTACTTAATTAATTATGTGGTTAAAAATGTTCTAAATTTATATTGGTAGTTTTTCTTTCTTTAATATTTTAATACATTTTATTATAATTTATTCTTCCTTTAATTCATGTAACTTTATATGTTTATATTTAATGTGCCTATTAAATATTTCATTATTTTTCCTTATTTCTTCACCGAATGGTCATAACTAGTACATATTTCAGAATCTTGTACACCTCCTAATATTGTATTTTACTTCTTTTCCTGATTTAACATTAATATGCAATCTTAGTTTAGCTTAGCTTGTGCTTCTTGTATCTTTTTACGTCGATAAAAGATATTTTCTATTATTGAGTTACACAGAAGGTAATTAGCTTCTGTGATGTAAGTATTTATTATTGTTCTATATTATCAAGTTTAATACAAACATATTCATTTTTTATGGGTTGTCATTTTCATTTAATCAAAAAAGTTTAAATGTTTGTACTACTACATTTATTATTGTAACAAATATTTTTTCTGGGTATCCTTTTATTTATATATATATATATATATATATATATATATATATATATATATATATATATATATATATATATATATATATATATATATATATATATATATTCTTATTCGTAAACAGCCTACTACCTTCAGACCCGTTTTTAGTTTATCAAGCTCTTCATTGAAACAACCATTTTTTACTAATTATTTTATTATCTATTTTTATTTGGTTTTCTTTGAATATTTGTGTGAAATTTTTTAAGTTTTCTACTTATTTTCATCCCATTTTTAGTGAGATTTCACTCAATATAAAAAATATAGCATTTTTGTTAGTTATTTTATATTTTTCTGCATTACTCATTTCTACCTCTACTTGTAATTCTTTGGAAATAAAGTGTTTTTATTATTTTCTTCGTTATGTTTTATATTGTCATTATTGTAATTATCATTAAGTTGTCACATTATTTTGTTTATAAGTGATTTTGCAAAATAAATAAGTGAGTATCCTTTTTTTTCGTCTTAATCTTTGTCAGTGCTTCATTGTCGGTTTGCTGGCTTTAAATTACTTAAAAGTACTTCTAGATTTCGTGTAGTACCCTGCTTTTTTGTTTGTGTCTAAACCGTTTGCAAGAGGCAAGATTATAGTCTAATTTTCTTATAACTCCGTTCCCTCAACGCAGTGTTCCCATGAATTTCCTATCTTTGTAGATCGCCACAAAAAGGACCTGCATTCCCAATTTGATTCAATCACTTGTTTAATCAATGTTCAAAATCTTAGTTATACAGTAGATCTAAACATAATACAATATGTTTAAAAATTCAATTCTTTAAATTGCAGTAGTTTAATTTACTGCAAATATTTACATTAAAGTAATTGTAATTTGAAATCAAATAAATAAGTTCCATATATAGACTTACTTCTACTCAAAGACAAATGGGGGCAATGGTTTTAACCCCAGAGAAATTAATTTTGTGGTCTGTTTCTTTGTTGTGTTTGGCAAGTGCCGAACCATTATCGTCTTTCCGTACGGCCAGAGAATGCTCGTATATTCGGCTAGATATTTGCCGATTTGTTTGACCTATGTAGGTCCTTTGGCAGTCTCCACAAGGTATTTCATACACTCCTTGGGATTCATTGGGGCAGTGATCCTTAGCTGAGCGAATAAGCCCAGATATTTGGTTGTTGGTCGTAAAGATCGTGCGGATATTTGTGCCGCATTAGTATGCGGCTTATTCTACCGGTGATGCCTCTGATGTAAGGTAGGAATGCTTTTTGTTGGTCAAGAGGGTTTTGAGATTGAGAGTTAGTGGTTTTATTTATATTTTTGATTATGTTGGTTAAGGATTTGTTGGAATATCCATTTTGCAGTAGGATGGTGGTAATGGATTTAATTTCTGTTTGGCGATTTTTCGTATCGGAAAGTCTGATGGGTCTGGTTATGAGAAATTTTGCAACCGAATGGATTTGGGTAGGGTGGTCATGGGATATTTAGGTAGCGGTTTTCTGTAGACAGTGTAATAAAAGCTGTCATTAGAAGGATTTCTTGTTATGAGAGTATCTAGGAAGAGAAGGGAATTGTTATGTTCAGTTTCCATGGTAAATTTAATATTGGTGTGGCTTTGGTTGAGGTGGGAAAAGAATTCTGGAAGGGTATCATGTCCATGAGGCCAGATAACAAAAGTATCATGGACATATCGTATCCAGTAGGTAGGTTTAAGGTGAAAGGAGACGAGGGCTTTTGTTTCAAAATCGGCCATAAAAAGGTTAACAATGACGGGTGAAAGTGGGGAACCCATGGGAGCACCATTAGTTTGGCGGTAAAATTTATTTTGGAAGGTAAAGTAAGTATTAGATAAGCAATGGTTTATTAGGGAGAGGATATTGTTATTTATATTATACGTTGACTTTAATAACTGTAGGGTATCAGGAATTGGGATGTTTGTAAACAAAGAAACGACATCAAAGCTGACCATGATGTCACCTTTGCGTATAGGGAAAGTTTTCAGTATTTCTAGGAAATGATAGGAGTTTCGGACGTAGGATGATGCCTGCTTTGTGAGAGGTTGGAGAGTCTTGGCAAGGTATTTGGCTAGGTTGTGGGTGGGAGAACCGAACTCACTAATATATATATATATATATATATATATATATATATATATATATATATATAATATATGCATTTTTCTTAAAGATAAATAAGTCTGAATGCCTCCTAGGTAACGAGACTTCAAGGTGCAACGTTTTAGGAATGATTTCGAGTTTAATATAAGAGACAAGTACGCAAAAACTTATTTACACGAGTATGTTTCGTATACATTATTTAAGCTTTGTAAATAAAGTAAGTTAAACCATGAATTAAAGGTATTTCTAATTCTGCTAATACATAAATGCGATATTCACATTCTTGCTTTAAAATTTGGCTCAATAATTGCTGAGTAAACTATGTGTTATTTGCATTATCGTCGTGCGTTAATAAATATTTTAATCTTTTAAATGTAATTAATATTTAAAAGGGTAGTTAAACGATTTAAGGTTTGTAGCAAGCTTAGCTTATAATACACTACTAGCGCGTAAGTAACAGTCCAACATTTTTGTTGTTTGTTTAATGTACTACTAAAATAAGTGTTATTTTATTTTTGTATTTGAATGTTTTTTATCAGGTATGTACTTTACTACATTAAATATGTGTTTAAGATATTGCAGCAGTAATGAGCGTAAAACAAGATAAAACAAACTTTATATCGGTTTATTGGATATATACTATTTGGTTATAGTCATAGATCATTCGTTAGATAAAAATTTTGCTTTTTTTTTGATAATCAAAACATATTTTTATCGGTAATTTGTTTCTTACATTTTTGAAAATATTCTCAATTTTCGCATTTTCTTACAAGTTCTAATTTCTTGAACTGAAAGTCATTTGATGCTCTTACGAGATTTAATAAAGAAGTGTTAAATGTCATAATATAACTTATAAAGTGCTTAATATCGCTTAAATATAAATAATAGTTAAACAACGGTCATTAAATCTCTAGCAATGATAATTTCACCTTGTCCTATTTTATTAATTATTTTTTCTGTTTCTCGTCCCTTAAAATTGTTTAGTATTAATGTGTGGTAACTGTATTACTACTGTATATCATTTATTCTGTACTTTGCAAATCAGTTTGTAATTAGTAACTATTGTCTTGTATTTCCTTTTATCGATCTTTTTTTGATAATATGAAATAACAATGTTTTTATTTGCCAAAATTTCAATTCTTATTCAAACTGGTATGATCTAATGGATCTTTAGTTTAATATTCTATTTGAGAACAGAGGTGGTTATCTCTTTTCTTAATTATATTAGATATTTATTTATAAAAATAAGGCAGTAGTTAGATAACAATAATATGCAATTTTGTAAATTTTTCTTGTTGTTTTCAAATTACGGGATGAATTTTTTCTGCAAGTTTTAAAATGACCTTCGAAATCCCGTATTAACTCAGGTTGTTCTATAAAACACGAAAATGTAAATATTAAAAAAAAAATTTTAATGACATTGATATTTGGCAACGTTTGTAACGTGTAAAAATATTCTCTGGGGGGACAGAATGGAAATATAAGGAATAGATAACTCTAAATACATAGCTGATAATGAACATAAAACTGGAGAGTGTGTAGTAGAAGCTTCATAAATGGTCTGTGTGTGGGGATTTTAAGGTGATTGGAATACCTTAAATACGAATTAAAAACGTTTAAAGTCAATGAGCTTCGATTGTGACAGAGATATATGAATACAAACAGCGTCTTAAATATATGTAATGATTAAATATATGTTTTATTTGTAGTACAAAATACTAAAGCAGATTCATTAATGTTACTTCTATATTAATTACGTAACACAAAGTATTTTACTAACGTAGAAAGTTTTATTGCAACAATAAATCAATTAGTCTTATTCTCCTCACTGTTATTGAAATTTTTTACTTAAAAGCTGATGCACCAACTTATTATGGTGTCTGTATGTGCGTGACAGATGGAAAGCGAGTTAATTAATAAACGCAGGACTAAAATTGTTAAGTATTGCTTATGTTACAGTTTTTGTCATGTCCCTATAGTTGAAAACCATATGCTCGTACTAGCCTTAAGGTGATTTTGTATAAGCAGTTTATTATATATTAACAATAAATATTTTTCTCCAAAAAAGCAATACATCTACCTTCTTCTTCTTCTTCCCGTGCTTTATCCGTTCCGGATGTTAGCTATCATCAATGCAATTTGTACTTTGTCTACTGCTTTCCGGAATAATTGTACCGTGGACATATCGAACCATTGCCGCAAGTTCTTTAGCCAAGATATTCTCCTCCTTCCTGGGCCTCTTCTTCCCATCACTTTTCCTTCTAAAATGAGTTGCAAGATTATGAATTTTCCCCCCCTCAAAAGCGCTTCTGACATTCCAGGTACCAATTCTAATAGTATTTAATTTCCTAAGCATTTTCAGTTTGTTGGTGTCCTTGTTCACCATCACCCGGAGATCTTCGCACCCCTGCCTCATTGAAGAGGCGCCGGTACCCGGGGCCATTCTTGATTTTGTCTGTCATGATGTTTGATGATTGTTCTTGGGAATTAATGTGTTGGTTTCCCCTTGCCTTACACATCGCAGTTCAGTGGCCGATGGTGACATATTTTTGTCGTCGCCCATTGATGTCTACTATGAAGCAGTACTCATATTTCTTATCTCCCCCTTCAGTAGTTATGAAAGCGCTGTTGCTCACTTTCATTATCACTAAAACCATTAAATCCAATATGTGGAAGTTGCTTTCTGTGACCCCTCACTTAGTTTCGCCTGTGTGTCGACACAGTTACCAGGGTGTGGCACGTGGAGCCATAAGTGAGAGTTGGGGTCGCCGGAGGACCAATGCCCTGAAATGACTCTAAGGTCCGACAATCTCAGAACTAGAGGTACTACCCCTCGGCGACCCTACACCCCACATCTACCTAAATTTTAAATTTAATTACTTAGATCTAGGGAGATTTCTAAGTATGTTGCTTCATGCACAAGGATAGGTGTAGCCTCGATGTTGAGAGACGGACAAATAATCAAAAGTTACTTGTTTAAACTTAATTTTGTTGAAGCTAATGTGTCATCTATATAACCCTTCTCTAATAAAATCTAAGTGTTCTTGGAGACCTTACTGCCTTGTTTAGATAATATATGATTAAAATAACAAATATAGTCGCCGAATTTGGTAATTAGGGTGTTGTATAAATCTGGTAAATTAGAAATAACAGAAGGTAAATAATCGGTTGCATTATACTACCTTGCGAGACACCGGTGTTAATGAAATAATATTCAGAAAGTGTAATGTATTTGACTGAGTTACACAGCTCAGATAAGTAGGATTGTAGGATTAAATAATATTTGCTTGAAAGTAGTTGTTTTAACTTGTATCTTTCTTGTCTTCTAAGATTTTATTGATATTATTGATAATCAATCTTATTCGGTTAAATAACGGTTTTCACGGAATTTGGATCAATGTTGAGATATTAATGTCGAAAGTTTTACGTATTCTTTTATTGTTTTTAGTAACAACTTTTCTAACACTTTATTTAAAAATAAGAGGTAATTTAATTAGTATGTAAAACTTTTTTCTACAGGTAGTTTCTTCTTCTTTGATGGCATTACAGCTCAAATCGAGCTCTGGCGTTCTTCAGTTTTTGTCTTCATTACTGCCTGTCTGCAGATGTTCTTCTACAGCTTCTAACACCAAGTATTTTGCGGGTGTCTTCAGCCACTTCATCCTCCCACCGTTTTCTTGATATCTCCAATGGTCTCTTACCTTGCATTCTAGTGTTCAGTGCTTTTTGGCAGCCTTGTGCCCTTCATTCTGTTAACCTGGCCGGCTTATTGTAATCTATGTAGGTAAAGTTAACTAGCGACAGTTCTTTATAGATCTGGTAGATCTCATAGTTATACCTTATTCTCTAGACTCCGTTTACATTCAGAGGACCCCAATATTTTTCTTAATACTCTTCTTTGAAAATATTTAACTTGGTTGCTGAGTTGTCTGTCATTAGCTAGGTTTCCGAGTCATATGTCAATATCGGCCTTATTATGTTTCTATATATCCTGAGTTTTAATATTTCGTGGATATCTCGTGAATGGAAAATTTTAGAAAGTGCAAAATATTCCTTGTTAGCTGCAGTTATTGTTCTTTTTAATTTATGATCTTCGGTTCCGTCTACGGCCAGCTGTCGTCCTGCTTAACCGTTTCAATATCTTCTTCCCGTATAATGTTCTGAGCGTGTCTGTTAGATCTAGTCTGGGTAAAGAATTTGGTTATTTCTTTGTTGATTTCCAATCCAATCTTGTGCGTGTCTTTTTAATTTTGACAATGAGTATGTTCCTTGAGCTACTGTTGTTTAACTTATGATGTTGATGTCGTTTTGCATATGCGGCTACTTGCGCAGTTTTGTTGGTCAGAAGGTTTACTTCTCCAATAATCATCTGTCTTGTGACATATTCCAGCGCGAGATTAAACAAGATGGCAACAAGTCCATCTTTCTTTTTCAGTCCTCTCGATATTTTAAATTCTCCTAACAGCTCGATTGCCGTGCGCACACATACTTCCGTATTTTCTGTTGTTGCTCTGAAGAGTCTTATGATCTTGGGTGGCACTTTGAATTCTAGCAGAATTTTATACAACAATCTATCGAGTCGTAGGCTTGTTTGAAGTTGACTAAAACATTATATACATCGACGTTATAAAGCGTTCTTTAAAATTTGCTTAACTGTGCATAGCTGGTCTAATGTGAATTTTCCCCTTGGTATTTAATTATGATGCTTTCTGTAATAGGCTGGAGTCTTTTATTTACTATGAGTTTAAATATCTTATAGGCTGTATATAGGAGCGATATTCTTCGATAGTTTCCGCCTAACAGCTTGTCTAATTTTTTGCGTGTTAGGCATATTATACTTGTTTTCTACACTTTTGGTAGCACTTGTTCTTGTCATATATTTGTTTACTGATTTATTTGCCGCCCTTCTTATAAAATTATGATGGTATATTATCGTATCCAGGGGCTTAGTTGTTTTTCTAGACTTCTATTGCTTCTTGAACCTCTTCCAGTGTCGGTAATTCTATTGGGTTTAGTTCTTCCTGTTAACGGAGATTAATTTATTTATCTGCATTTTCTCGAGAGCCTAGCAGTGTTTGAAAGTACTTTTCTCACCTGTTTTTAACTTTACGAGGTCGCTTATAATTTGTCCTGATTTATCCTTCCACATGTTTGTTTTGTTTATACGCCCCCTCTCTTATTTGTTTTATAAATTTATATGCTCTGTTTATGTCATTTCATTTAAAATATTTTTCCATTTGTTAGATTAATTTGTTTTCATATGCCCGTTTCTTTCTTTCTACATGATTTGTGGGTTCTTCGTTTTGCAAATTCAAATTGTTTTTGTCTATTTCTTGTCTTCCTTGCCATATATCTTCTGTGTGCTTCGTTTCTTTTGCTGATAAGCTCTTCACATTCTTCATGAAACCAATCTGGTCTAGTTTTTTTTTTGGTCCTAAGATTGTGTCATCTGTTTCCGTCAATACTTATTTTATTTGTTTTCATTTATTTTCTATTTCTTTATCTCCGACCTCCCCAAGTTTTTGTTCTATTTGTCGTGTAAAATTTTGTTGGACCTCTGGGTCGCTTAACCTGTCTATATGGAATTTCCTTGGTTAGTCTTGTTCTTCTATTTTACGTCTGAACTTATTTTGGACTAATAAATGGTCTGACCTGCATCATAATCCCCTCCGTGCTCTAACATCCATGATGCTTGTAGCGTCTTTTTTGTCAATCGATACTTAGTCTATTTGACTGAAACTCCTCCCATTTGGAGAGATCTAAATTATTTCGTGGATGTTCTTATGTGGAAAGCATGTTGAGCTGATTATCATGTTTTTGTAGCAAAAGCTAGTAGCAAAGTTAATGAAGAATTTTCCGTTATTATTATTTTCAATGTGCATGGAGTGTTTGCTTATTGTACCGGTAAACTGTTATTCCTTTTCTAGCTTGGCATTCGTGTCTCCTATTATCATTTTTATTGCGTATCTGTTGTATGTACTCCCCAGTTGTTGGTAAAACTTCTCCTTCACCTCTTTAGTCTCTTTTTTTTTGTTAGGCTATGTGCGTTTATTACCGTTAAATTGAAGAAGTGTGTTTTAAATGTCAGTTTGCATATTCTTTTATTGATTGCTTGGAAGTCTATAATGTTTGCTTTCATTCTATTGTTCACAATGAAGGCCACTCTAAATTTCTTCCTTTTGTTTTTCTTGCTGTGTAAGATAGCATGTGGCATATTTTAGAGTTTTTTTTTTCAATTTTTTTCGTTATTTGTTAAAGTATATACCATTTTTCTAATTTTTAGATAACTTTGTATCTGTATATTATGATTTGACTCGATCCTTATAAAATTGGGGTATATACCATGTATTGTAAAAATTAAAATAGATTTTAGTCTGTTGGTTCAACTGTAATTTGGAAATTGTATTTGTTTATAATTGCTGTAGGGTTTTTCTCTTTCCTTGCAGCAGATTTTGAACTCTAGTGCGTGTATTTAGAGTTCCAGTCACTAAAAGCAATACATTTTAATCCTAAGTATGGTACTGAATTACTGAATTTTAGTTTGTAATATATCTAAATTTATGATTTTTGCTATTTTATATTTTATGTTTTTGATTAGTGCTGCATGCTATAGATGATTTAGAATACTCTATATATCCTTGTTTATCTTTCGGCTGATAAGTGCCATTAATTATATTTTTCTACTTAAAGGTGTTTTATTAGTTTTCTATATGTATCTGATGTTAAAAGACTAATTTTAACATTATTGTTGAACAAAGTTTTGCCATAATACTATTTTTTGCTGCTCTAACTACTCTTCTAACTATGCATTAAGAAATTTAAAACATTTTGTATTATTAGGCAAACTTATGATTATAGTTATGCATGTAGTTGGTGTAATTATCCTTTTTGTTAACCGCTTGCCAGTCATAAATATTTTCTGATATTGCATCATAACTAGCTGCTTCAGTATCAGAAAATACATACTACAAAGCAGATGCTGTACTCTAGACTACTGTACTTCTATTGATTATTTGAGCGAATAAAAGTATACAAAATAAATTTTAGAATTATAGTTGGTAGTAAAATTGAGTTTGTGTAGGAAATGTATAAGTTGCTTGTTGATCGCTACTTAAAATCTATTGAGATTGACAGTGTTTTATGGGCTATACATATACCCGTATCGGTTAGATTAACTAATTGTATAGGAAATACAATATTTTCCAATCCATAATTAGTGTGTTGTAGATAATATAATAGTTTCCTATAATAGGCCACAAAGGCACTTTGGAGTCGTAACAGGATAGATCTGCTACAATCTAGAGCCTACGGTACACAAGGGTACTAACGTGGCTAGCGCTACGTACCTGACCGTCTATTATTACCCCAGAGTTTGACCTCATTTATTGCAGCCTGAGTCAATCTGGGCCGTAAAATGCCAGTGATTAAATTGACGAAAGAGGGTTTCAAACACGCATCTCTAAATTTCGTAGTCTAGCGACCTATCCACTAGACCACCACGGCTCTTGTTGTAGATACGAACATAAATGCACTGTGGTTTTTGATGTCGTAACATTTGTTGACATCACGTTAAAATCGAAAGTACAAAATAAGGCAACTCGCAATTAATGCTAATCCACTGTCCTATTCCAAGTTTCGAATACGGTTTGAACACATGAGTAAATTCTTATGAATACCCTATTGTGATACAGCATAAAATTGTCTTTAAAAAATTCCAATTAGGCAATTCATTCTTTCATCAACTCAATCAGATAGAAGTCAGAAAGAGAGTAATAAAATAACATTATCAGATTACAAGTGAGAGTTTGTTTTTTCATTTAATACTAGAAAAATTTTCTTATGCATTGCGTAACACTTGATATAGGAAAGCTTAAATACAAATTAAAAACGTTTAAAGTCAATGATCTTTGATTGTGTCGTCTTAAATATATATAATGATAATGATCATCGCGGTGGTACAGTGGTCAAATTTGATAGTTTGTCCAAGCCTTAGACAATCCAAAAGGATTAGATTTTTATAATTTTAAAAAAAGTACAGACGCAGACAGCTACATTAGAAATTTGTCTCTAAGATTTATAATGAGGATACTGTTATTATTACTAGTAGAAATTGGCATCCGTAGCTACTATACTTTTTTAACTTATAGAAGCCAATATTTAGCTTCATAAATATTTTTTTATCTGCAAACCACTGATGTGCGAAAATAAGCTCATCTAAATGCTTTCTATAGTTTTTCATTCATATTGATTTTGACACCGAAAAACTTGTTATCCATTACTTTATTACGTGTTTGGTTTTCCTAAACGTTTATCAAAAATTGACTAATGCCAATGAATATAATTTCTGCTGTGAAGATATTTAATCATATATTTTTACTTTATACCTATATGCTAGGCGCCGTTTTGTGGGATTTTCCTTTTACTGGAGTATGGAATATTGTTACTTCATAGTATTCGCCTTGGAAACTCAATACCCATTAGATAATAAAAAAATTCAGGTATCACTTTAGCTTTTTACATTCCTTGTCCTATAATAAGGAAAGTAATGTAATCGGCGGAAATTTGACCTACCCAGTTTTTCACATTTCTAGACGAATTATAAGCCTCAGGACACCAAAAAAGTTTTGGTTCGTGTGTGTGTGTGTGTGCGTGTGTGCGCGCGCGCGCGTGTGTGCGCGTGTGTGCGCGCGTGTGTGTGCGCGTGCGTGTGCGTGTGCGTGTGCGTGTGCGTGTGCGTGTGCGAGTGCGAGTGCGTGTGCATGTGCGTGTGCGTGTGCGTGTGCGTGTGGTGGTGCGTGTGCGTGTGTGCGTGTGTCGTGTCGTGTGGTGTGTGTGTGGTGTGTGTGTGTGTGTGTGTGTGGTGTGTGTGTGTGTGTGTGTGTGTGTGTGTGTGTGGTGTGTGTGTGTTGTGTGTAGTGTGCTTGTGACCTAGGTGTGTGTGATTGTTGTGTGAGTGTGTGTGTGTGTGTGTGTGGATGGTGTGTGTTGTGTAAATGTGCCTGTGCCGTGTGTGTGTAGTGTGAAAGTGTGAAGCGGTCGTAGAATAAATATCGTTGAAGAACCAAAAATTAGAGACTTGAATTTTGGTAGTTACTTGTAGGTAGGGAACATGAATTTAAAATAAAGTTGGTAAAATCTGCCTGGACCGAAAATTTGAGTCACAAGGTTCGCAAAACCGGGTTCGCAAAGCGGTCGTGAAATCTAATACGGTTAACGAAGATACAAAAATTTATGAGAATAAAATGATTTATTACAATGAGATAAAACATGAATTTACAAATAAAAGTTGGTAAAATGGGAACTCGAAAAAATTGAAGTTCAGGATTTAATATACCGGGCGTGTTCAGGAGAAGATGTTTCGCAGGAATTATACCGGATACATGCAAACCGGAGACGAACAAAAATTACCTCATAAAATTTTTTCAACCGAGGTCAAATAAATAAGTTATAGCCGATTAAAATTAATTAAACAGACCAATCACAGCGCGCTCGGACTACCGGGCCGACTGCTGGAGGAGGAGGACAGTTGGCCGCGGAGGAGCACGCAGGGCGATAATGGAAGGCTGTGCGAGAGCTCGCACAGTTACCTTCAGTGACGTAGCAAAATTTTAAGTACGAGACAATTATTGTCTTGTACTGTTTATTTTAATCAGCTTTCGAGTGTTGGACTCGTCGCCTCGTCCTTTTAAAATAACAAGTTCCGGGACGAGAGCAGCAGAATGATATATATAAATATGATATATACTATATATATATATATATATATATATAAATTAGGATAAGGAAAGTCGTGTGTATGTTCACACCAGATTTTTGTTAATGTAATTATAAATTTAAAAAATGAATATTACAAGAAATTGAATCAGTTAAATATGGCGATCAAGGTAGCCTAACACACGATACTTTAATTCTTTAAATTTTGGTGAGATTTTGTAGTTTTTCCTGAGTTTTCTGTCTAAGATGCTTACTAAAATATTATAAATAACCCAATAATTTAAGTCAAATTTGCTAATTATCAATCTAATGGCATAAGAGTCCTTAATTCAATCAATGCATATATTTTATATATCTTCGTTTAAATTGTCTATAACGTTATATTGCTAGTTTTAACACCAAAATTTACTGCGAAACACATTTATTATTTTTTTTAAATTTTTATAACACAATACTATAAAGTAGACTCAATTTATTACAAGCAATGTTAGCACGCTCCACTTAAAATTTGCACTAAATATAAAGCAGAAGTGAATACATATACCGATGGTGGAAAATAAACTACATTACTGACAGTTAAATATATATTTATAAATAAGGAGTTGAGAGAATTAGTGCCTTAAACTATATTCCAGCAGTTTGGGTTAGATCATAAATTAAATATTGAAATTTTTCATTTTTACAAACTTACCGAGCTTTTATATCATCTACTGAAATCGGAATATTAAGACATGATATTCTGATTTCATAAATTAAATTATATTTGAATAAACAAGGCACCAATTTTAAATATCTGTTTTTATACCAAAGTTTACTTACTATTATTAAAACTGTAATATAAATAATAAAAATCTGGTGTAAACATCACACGACTTTCCTTATCCTATTATTATTATATATTATACCGGGTCCATCGTCTCGGCCCTGCACTGTTCTCGTCCTGGAACTTGTTATTTTAAAAAAGGACGAGGCGCGAGTCCGACACTCGAAAGCTGATTAAATAAACAGTACAAGACAATAATTGACTAGTACTTCAAATTTTGCTACGTCACTGAAGGTAACCGTGCGAGCTCGGCTGCACAGCCTTCCCCGTTATCGCCTGCGTGCTCCCTCCTAGCGGTCAAGCGCTCCCCCCCTCCGTCCTCCCGCAGTCGGCCCGGTAACTCACCGAGCGCGCCGTGATTGGCCCGTTTAATTAATTTTTAATCGGCTATAACTTATTTATTTGACCTGGGATCAAAAAATTTCATTGTAATTTTTTGTTCGTCTCGGTCTGATCTATCTGATAATATAAATTTCCCGAAACATTTTATGAACACCCGGTATATTAAAAATCCTGAGCTTCAATTTTTTTTCGAGTTCCTATTTTACCAACTTTTATTTTAAATTCTTGTTTATCTCATGATAACAAATCATTTTTATTCTCATAAATTTTTTGTATCTTCAACCGTTTAGATTCGCGACCGCTTTGCGACCGATTTTGCGACCTTGCGACCAAACGGCTCTGCCGATTTTTACCAAAAGCTTAGTACTGCGTCCCCTACATACAAGTAACTCGCATACCAAAATTCAAGTCTCTAGCTCTTACGGTTCTCAAGATATCCAGTTTACTGGCAGACCGACAGACACACACAGACACGAACCAACGGCTAAAACCAACTTTTTTGGTGTTCTGAGGCTATAATTCGTCCAGAAATGTGAAAAACTGGGTAGGTCAAATTTCCGCCGATTACATTACTTTCCTTATTATAGGATAAGGAAAGTAAAAAATAAAATAGAAAAACAAAATAAGTAAAATACTAAGATAAAAACATATATTTGATTAAAAAACATAAGGCAATCGAATGTCAGGTACAAATGTTTATACTATATGGGGTATTCTGTAAGCCGTTATTTTAATTTTCTAAATTTAATATACGATATCTTAATACAAACCAAAATCCTATAATATGAATTATTGTTTAATACCAATAATTGTGTTTATAAACAAAGGCAAAGGACTTAAATTTTTGCTGGCAGTTTTTAATGAGATTTATGCCAATATTTTCTGATGATACTTCTAAATCACCATATCATTGGATATAGATAAATGTTTTAATATTCAAAAGATATGTAATTGTAAAATAAAAATAACCCTCTGAAATCTTAGTTACACAGTGCAAACTGTGCGATATTTTTGTTGAATATTAATTTTGTTGCTTGCTAGTTAACTATTAACAGATTTTACCAAGTTATTTGATTATAAAATTCACTGGCAAATTTTATGTAACAAATAAAGCTCATATCAGCAAGAAAATTTAATAAATATTTAATATATGATATGGAGCTTTCAATACTATTTTAATTTTTTATAAAACAATTTAGAAAAAAGTCTTAACACGTCCTTACTATAGTAGACAAATCTGTGTAAGTATTGTATTATGCAGTTTTATCTTAATGGACGAGTTGCAATTGTTAAATTAGAAGAGAAGATGTAGTTGCTCAGCTATTAAGACCATATAGGATTAAATTATTTGGATATTTTCGATATTTTTGTGCAGAAAAATAAAGTTATATACGGATGTACGTTTGAATAACAACAATGTTTGTGTGGTGACCAAATTGACAATTATTTTGATTAGGCTCACATTGTAATAACCACTACTGTCAAAGAACTATTTACAAGCACGATTTTTTAATTGTTTAGAATTTAGCTATTTGATTGAACTGCACATTAAATTTTCTGATTACAAGATATTTCTAAATAGCAGCTGTTTTATTTACTCTTATTCTTAGTATCTAATTTTCACTGTAATGAAAGTAATGACGTATATCTGACACAGGCATATTTTAATGTATAAAGGTCTTAAAATTAAATGCTATTAGCATAAAAGTATATCTGTATGCCTCACTACGTTACGAAAAACTTTTATCAACACATCAAACTTTATAGCCGCAATTTGCGACAAATAATTTCTTGTAGTCTTACGAGAATGGGATGTTCGTTGTCATATATTTTTCCTTTTAGGGCGCTTTTTGCGAAGAAAATCGGTAGGATAAAATGAAGCGACTTTTATGGTAAACTTTTATTAGAGTTGACAATCTTTAAAGAAAAAAATAATTTTAGTAATTTTAATGCTGTTAGAGTGGCACGTTGCGCCAGCCCACAAATAGTCACTATGGAGACTTTTTTTATTTACTTTTACTTTATCGCTACTTATTTCCCATAACAGAGCACCAAGAAGAGCTACCCTATCTACGGTATTAGAATTATTACTAATTCAAATACAGATATACTAAAAATCAATATGATTACTTAGATAGAAGTACGTCTTATCTAAGAATTATGTGGAGTCCAATATTTATAAAAGTGCATTAAAAAACTATTAAAAGAGTTGATAGATTTTATCATTGCTGTGCAAGGATAAATATACTTAGTTTGTTTGAAACATGTTTCTAACATATATAACAAAACACTCCCGATTCCTTCCATCTCTTACGATATTTTATTCAAAGATTTTGTGGGAAAGTTAGCCACAGAATTTTATTCCTTACTCCGTTATCTAATTGTTGCCAATGTGAAAAAAATGAGAACGTTAAATTTAATAAAGAGATATTTTTAAAGTTAATCTATCGATACATTTGCACAGAAAGTAAACAAAGAAATGTGGCGTGCCCTACGCCCTTGATTTACACAAGGAGATCCGTGCGTAGTAAACAAAGACAGCCTATACATTTGAACGAAAAATAAACAAAGACGGTTGACATAAAGTTTAGGGTGCCGCACTCTGAGCGCTTAATTTACACGAAGTTTGTGTGTTCGTGCGCGCACGTCGGGGCCGCTCTCGCTCCTCCGGACAGCCGCGGCCGTCATCGGGCCGCTATATTGCCGTACACAAAATAGTGTGTCTGCGACGGCCATTTGATTTGCCTCCACCGAGTGGAGATTTGCGGTGGTAGGCGCCCATTTATAATGAACATATGCATAAACCATCTATAAGAAATACGTATAATGCATGTAATCCTTATATAGACATTTGAAAGTTGCGCATGTTTAATAAAAGTAGTGGCAGCAATATCCTTCAGGCAATTTGCATAATTATGTTGCCTTTGTACCTGTTATTCCTTTTATGGCGTAGAAACAGATGCATATTTACTAACTTAATTAAAAGTTTTCTATCCGTCGCAAAAACGAGCCAAAATGTCTATAATACTAAAGTTAGATTATGCAATTTCAAAATCAAAACTGCCGCTAACATTAATTTATGGAAAAATTAAAAATTTATGCAAATAAATGTAAGAAATAAATAATGTTAAACCAATTTCTTACGTATGAACGTAAAACGTAAAAATTACAGGAGTCTATTATGAACGAGCGCATAAGCTTTGCATTGATTTAACTTTACGAATTATGTATTTCTTATGGGCTACTTACGTCTATTATGAATGAGCGCTAATTGCAAGTTAAATAGTTCCACGTTTTTGATCCAGGGAAAAAGCAGATTGAAATTAAAAATGTTCTCATCTTGTAAAAATTTGAGGGAAGGCGGGTATAGAAATTGTCAGCCTAGGACTCCAAAAATACCTTTTGGCGGGCAATCCCTTGTATTTATAATAATGAACTCACAATTTCCATTTTTACAATGACGAATTCAATTTGTCAGACGATTTCTAAAAACGCGAATAAATGTCACCACATGTGATGCTTGAGTCATTTTGTAGGCGTTAGTTTTATACTTGAAAATAACATAATAAAATTAAAGGTTATTTAATGCAGTAGACAACATTTTAAAAACAAATTAAATTATACCGCATTTTATGTTTTTAAAGTTTCCTGTAATCATGGTGGACTAATTCTTTAAAAAAAAATTAACAAATGAAAGTAATTATCTATTAGATATATATCAAATACAAAGCACTGTGTTGATGGTTTTTGAAATATTTTTTTAAGTCAATACTTTTTTATTTTAATTTTCACTTGATAAGTTAATATGTTTTTGAAAGTATTTACTATTTCTTTTATATTTTTCAATAACAAGAGGTTATATATTAGTGTAAATTTTAAAATTGAGACTTTAGCCTTTTCTATATATTAAACTTTGAGACTTTGTTTCCGAATTTAAAATCATCAACCAAACAAATTGTATCAACTTTGAATGTTTAAATTTATTGACCGTTGTTGATGCATTTAAAATCATTACATGTTACTGCGATGGCAGTCTCAAGTTTATAACTTTGATAAATAAAACAAGTAGAATCGGATGTGGTCAAATAAATTTTTTTTGTATTAATAGACACCATTTTATTTATTGTTAGATATTTTTATAGTAATAAAAGTAAGGTGGTACAAAGAAAAATCAAGCTTCTGTGTTTTTAGTAGGTGAATAGATTTTTTTTAAATATACATTTTATTGTTAGCTTAACAAAGTTATACATAACATAAATAATAAATATAAATAAATAAATTAACTATTGCATAACATAAACAACTACTTAATGGAATATAACATTAACAATTTCAGCCACCTTTGTAGTCAGTTATTATAATGTTTGTTTAAAATAGTTCGGAATAAACGGCACCACTACAAGCATTTGATTTTGTTTTCGATTTTTTAGCAATTATTTTATTGTATTCGTTGATGGGTAAGAGGCCCAATTTCCGATAGAGTTTTGTATTGCAAAAGAACCAGGGAATATTGACGGCATTCCGGCACACTGTTCTGGAATATCTGCAATTTTTGTATATTGCTTTTTGATGTCACACCATACCGATTATGCTTATAAAATCAATGGTTGTAATAAGCTTTTGTAGAGTAGGACAGCATATTCATTCTTTTAATGCGGATTTGGAATTATCAATAGATAAAGTTGTTCGGGCCTGATATATCCTTGGATGAATTTTTGGTTTACATGAAAGTTTCAGCTTAACCGGATGTCAAGATAGGTGTCCAAGTATTTGATCGCTGAATCATGTTTTCAGGGTATGACTTTATTATGAATATATACACAGTTTGGCTTATGGAGCTTGCAAAATATGAACATTTTGGCTTAACATATTTCGGAATTCACATGAATATTACATGGCTGACACTATCTGGAAATTTGATTTGTTGCTTGTTGTAGTGCATCATCCAACTTCGTTACCTGAATGAAAATGGCCGTGTTATCTGCGAATGTAGCTAATGTAACTTTAATGTCATGTAAATCGGATGTGTATATACAGAAGAGAATTGGACCCAAGATGCTACCCAGTTGAAAGTAAAAGTTTAATGTTTTTGGATTTGGAAAGAGTTGAGTTAACTCTGACAGCAAAAGTTTAATTTTCAAGGAACAAGAATAAGATTTCTTTAAGGTAATGGTGTATATCTATTCTCAGGATTTTCTTTTTCAAATCTTCTAGCCACACTTTGTGCGATATCTAAACATATTGCTGTAGTGTATTGCTTGTTTTCGAAGCCCCGATCGCTTAGCATCTGGAGTTGGTGACAAGTTAACTGGCCTTTTCTAAATTCATTTTCATTACTTCAGTAAGCCTTTTATGAATTACTTTTTCTAGTAATTTGGATAAGGTAGTCAACAAGCGTATTAGTCTGTAACTATTTATTTTTGTTTCGTTCTTGCCGGCTTTTGCAAACTTTAATATATGGAAACGTTTTTATGTCCGACGGATAAATTCTAATCTCATGCAGATATTATAAGTTGTACTAAAATAAGCTAAGGCTTCTTTGGATATGTGCTTAAGGATTGTATTTGTAATTAAGTCGCGTCCAGGAAACTTCTTTATTGGAAGTGTGTTTATGCTATTCCTAAGTTCTTTGGGGAGGTAGGTTTAATTCTGCCTGAGTTGGACGCACTTCTTTCGACATAATCCAGCACGTATTTAATCTGAACATGTGCGCCAGTGATGAAGGAGTAAAGATCATTTCTAAATGTGCAACAAATGCCGTAGCTTTTTCTTCATCTGAGCTGTACTTGTCAATACCGAAGTCTGATATCAGTGTAGGCAATTCTTCTTTTTTGTTTAAATATTTTTAGTGGTTCTCCACAAGCCTCTATCTCCTGTGGTTAAGTTTGTTATGTGCTATTTTTATCCGACCTGTTTACTCGACATGTTTTTTTACTTATTTTAAAGGTTTAACTAATAATTTATAATTTAAAGTAATGTTTTTTAACAAATAAATATGTATTTATTTACATTTTCTTTGCTTCTTGTTGTTTTGAAGCCCATTGCCTTTATATTTTTTTTGCAAGTAGCTATTGTGCTAAGTAATGCTTCAGTTGTTTATCTAAGCATTTAGAACAATTACATTTGAATTTTAAGGGTCGTTTTTCGTTTGGCTATCTAATTTGAAAAATAATAAGCTAAAATAATAATAAATAAAATTATATCGCTACGTAAATATTTAGCAATATTTCACTAATTTTAAGTTTCTTTATCAGATTCTATCTGGAAAATCATTATGATGGTTTCCAAACCTCTATTTATGTGCTAAACTTTATTGACATAATTTTTATATTTGAAAAGCGCTGTATACCATTTCATATTGAAAGCTCTATATTGCTAAATGCCACTATGGGTATTGACAATTCCGTAATAACAGCACAGGGTAACGTAATTGTCTTTCAATTCACAAAGATAATACAGGAGATAAGGTAGTGCAATTACTCCTGCCTTTTCCTATTCATACTTTGTACTTAATAACACAAAAATTTAAAAGTCGCTGCAAAAAATCAAAAGCAGTTAATATACCCATCAGTTTTATGTAGTTCTAATTAAGAGAAACCTTGCAATAGTGGTAACGGACGAAACAAAAGAATCTCTTTGAATGTTCAGAATAATTTCCCAATTAATCAATTATCAAATAGTCATAATCCATTAGTAGAAGAAATATTGACATAGAATTATATACGACCGCTGAATTGTAACTGTAACGGGACAGTTTATTAAATTTATGTGTTTTCGGTTTTGGAAGCTTGTGCGTCTACTGTAGGGAGTCTGATTTTTAATAGAAGTACGTGATTAGCATAATCCCCTGTTCTTTAATCTGCACAAGTGTTTACGTAAGCTAATTAACAAGCAGTGTCTGAAGCAGGTTTTAATTAAATAGAACCCAAAGGAGGAGGAAAATGCATCGAAAATATCAGTTACCAGTAAGTGAGTGGTTTTACCGACTCGCACGGTTTCAATTAACTTAAGTGTGTAGTTTTTGCTCTATCTCTTGCTATTAAAGTAATTTATAAGAAGTATCTTAAGATACTTCTTTTAAAAAGAATAGCACGAAATAAATTTTATTACCGCAATTTTTTCTTGTTTCAAATAAGCAAGTTTAGAAAATGATTAATTTTTGCAAAAATTCTTTTGTATTATCCTATAAAATTTTGTTTTAAAATAATGAAATATATTTTGCAAACTATACTATTTTGTTTAACAAAAATAATTTCTGAATTAATTATACGCTATAAACTGGAAATTACGTTGATGTATATAGTGCCAAATGTATTATTAATGTTACATTATTATTAGTGCCATAATTATATTATTATATTTTTGATCACACTCTTTTGTGACAGCTTATTTAATTTTGTTTATTATATGAAGTTTAGTGTTTTATTTCGCGCAATACCTACGATTGCTTTCTTCACGTGTAGAAATACCAGTTTGTTATTTGGTACATTAATGTGTCTATTATTTATACGAGTGCCTAATTTATTTAGCGGAACGTACTGTTTTTTCTCGTTAAGGCAGCCCAATTTGTAGATGTTGTTATGCAGTTGTTAATTTAAACGCGTTATTTGAAGTTGCTCATTTATATATACATACATATTACATACATACATATTAATAAATAACCGTAGCCAATTATTCAGATATTTATTTTTTGTATATTGTATATAGGAAACCGGTTCGGAAGTTAAGCTAAATTGTAGGTTGATTCGTGCCCCGTAATAAATCTCCCAATTGTGGAAAGTTACGAGTAAATTAATCAACAAGAAAAGGTGTATTGTGAAAAGGATAGGGTAGGAAATCAGTAACATCTTTTTTAACAATTACGCACTAGTAGAAGTAAGAGTAATTAAGTATTTAGTTTCAGATAAATATTCAAGCATTTAAGAAACCAGAAATACCGGTAAAAGTCAAGGTTCGATGGGTTGACCAGCCAGAAATCTTTTGCGCGATAAGTAGCACCTCAAACAGAAATGCTAATAAAATTGTTTATTTATTTTCTAAAGGACATAAATGATTTCAAATAAATTTATAGTTACAACATTTTTGGTCTGGTTCACTGATAAAAATTAAAATTATTATTTGGAAAGTACAGAACCCGATTTAAATAATTTTGTATCCAAATAAATTTAGATAGTCACCAATTTCATGTTTTGTGTAGCTGTTTATTTCTCATATTAGAACAATAATAAAGTTTGTTGCGCAAAATACTGCCATACTGCGCCCGGAAAAGACAAGAAGGTCTAACGAGAAAGTAAATAAACTATGGTGGCTAGAGAAAAAATAAAAAATATGTTCAAGCAAATAAATCTTAAGTTACAACAAATGCATGGCAAACTTGAAGATACAGGTCACCAAGAAAGAGAGCAGAATAAACAAGTTGGAGAAAGAGAGGGAGAGAGAGAGATTAGGGAAAAAGATCTAGTGTTTCAGGGTGTAGCAGATCAAGAAAATAAAAAAGATATAGGAACAGGACAAAAATATTAAAATAATATAATAATAAAAACTAGACGTCCCGATTAATGCAGAAATTGATATTAGTGAAGTAAGAAGAATCAGAGATTAACACAATTAAAATTAATTAAAGTCAACAAAAAATAGAAATTCTGAAGGCCACAAAAAGCTCTAAAATAACAGAAATATGGAATGGTAAACATTATACGTCAAAAATGCGAGAAAAACGGAAGCTATTAATCCCGCAACTGAAAACAGAAAGAAGAAAAGAAAATAGTTTTCAGATAAGATACAATAAATTGATAGTGAATAATGAAGCATATGAGGTATTGAACGCTATAAGGGCAAAAATTAAGAAAAACACAAGGAACATGGAAAGTCAAGGGAAACTACAAAAGAACAGTGAAAAAAAGGTTGTCGAAAGGTATTGCTTTTAAGGAGCAAATAAGAAAGATAATGAAAACAACTGATAGCTACAGATAAAAAAATATATAAATGACAGACATGCCAATGGATTGAACTACAACCCAAAAGTATTAACCAATAAAAAAAATAGAAACAAAAACATAAAAAAAATAAAAACGGGTACTTGGAACCTCAGAGGCATTAACGAAGAAGGAGTATTAAAAAATCTTGTAAAGAAATTAAAAATATATGAGATGAAACTAGTAACGCTCCAAAAAAACACTTAAAAATACATACAAAATATAGACAATTACACACTGCTTAGGAACGGAAGGCAAAGTGGGGGTTTGGTGTGGGTTTTCTGATAAGTTTAAAAACAAAACAAGTAATAAAGAATTTTGAAAAAATACCAGACCGGACATGCACCCTAATCATACAGCATAGAAGAAAGAACACATCCATAATAAATATCCATGTACCTACTGAATAAAAAGAGGAAGAGATAAAAGATATATAGTATGAGGTACCATAGAGTAAAATAGACATCCCAAATGAAAACATCTTAATGGTAATTGACGATGCAAATGCCAAAGTCGGAAAAGAAGACATTTATAAGACGATAACAGGAAGAGAAAGCAAGCACACAGATAGCTGACTGATTTCGCTAGCCATAGAAAAAGATCTAAAAATAATGAATATATATTTCCAAAAAAAAGAGATTCATAAAGGGACGTAGACTATACCGGAAGAAATAAATCAAAGATAGACCATGTCTCAATCCTACCTAAGCACAAGAAAATAATAACAAAAGTCAGACTATACCGAGGAGCCGAAACAGATTTTGACTATTTTCTTGTGGGAGTACAAATAAAATTGAAAGAGGCAGAAAAATTAGAATTAAAACAGGGAAAGTAAGGAAAAATAAAGTTATAATGTAACTGCACTCTGAAATGATGAGGTAGCACGAAAATATAAGAGGTATATAAAAGACATACTCAACAAAGAGGAAGAAGCGGTATATGGCGCTAAAGAGAGATGGAGAAGGTTAGAATCATCAATAAAACACGCAACACAAAAAAATTTAAAAACGAAAAACGCAAAAGGAAAAAAATGGCTAAACGAAGAGTGTGAAGAAGCACCAAAGTTAAAAAAAATGTTTAAAAAAAAATGTTACAAACACTGTCAAAAGAAAGTTACCAGATATATACTAGCCATAAGATAAAAGTGTAGGAGATCCTAAAGAAAAAGAAAAGAACGCATTTTGAAAATCAAATAAAGGAGATGGAGCACAAATGCAAAGCAAAAGAAACTAGAAATCTCTATAAAGACGTAAAGGACATTCGAACCAGTTATCAAAATAACGTGCCATTTACTAAAAATAAAGAATACAATTTATTGGGAGCTGATGAAGGTAAACTAGATAGGTGAAAACAATACTTTGAGGAAATACTAAATGTAGGATCGGGAAAAAAGCAAGACCAAAAAAATACGTTTGACGATAAAGAAACAATGGAAAGTTCCAGTATGGATAAAATAAAAGATATAAGAAATAAAATAAGAAATTATAAAACACCAGGAGAAAACAAAATAACTGCTGAGAATTTGAGGTACGATGGAGATATTATGCAGAAATGAATTCTAGACCTGATAACTAACATAATGGCAAATGGAAACAATGACAAAGTCGTGAAAAAAAGCGGTGATTTTACCAATATATAAAAAAGGCGCTAAAACGTAATGTAAAAATTACAGATAAATTGCCCTGCTAGATGGTAGATATAAAATACAGGTTACCCTAACAAAACAAAGAATAAAAAGTATACAGAAACAATACTGGGAGAATACCGAGGAGGCTTCAGAAAGAACAGATCAAGTCTTCATGTTAAATCATATCAATTTGTTCATCGACTTTAAAGGCTCATATAATAGTATAAATAGGAAACAGTTAATAAACGCGATGAAAAAAATTGAAAATTCCGTCAATATTAATCAGATTAGTAAGCGTGACAACCCAAAACACAGTCACAGCAGTTAAATATAATAAAGAACTTAACGATTAATTTAAAATAAGAAAAGGGCTAAGACAGGGAAAGCTGTTATCATGCGTATTATTTAATCTCGCTCTGAACAAAATAATTTTACTCACTAAGAGTCACCAGTGCCTGGCATACTCAGATGATGTAGTGATACTGCCAAGAAGCAGGAAAAAACTCTCAAGAAATCGCAAAACAGCTGATAGAATCTGCAGTAAAAATAAGTCTCCAGTTACAAATTCAATAGAGGCGAGACAAAATTTATGAAACTAAAGAACAAGAAAAGTAACCTTAGAAAACAAAATCTCAGTATTAAGAAACTAAATGGAAATGAAGATTATTTGGAATTTGAAGAAGTAGAGAACTGTATGTGTTTGGGAGTCTTGGTGACCAATAAGTGCGAAGAAAATAGTCAAATTAATCTAAGGATAACAAAAGTACTTTAACAACTCTGCAGGAGGTCTAAACAAAATATTAAAAGCAAAAGAGTTATCTAGAAACACGAAACTTAGAATTTATATGTCCGTACTAAGACTAACACTAACCCATAGATGCGAAACCTGGTTATGAATCAGAAAAACCAACTGAAGAAATGTGGGAGAGAAAAATATTAAGAAGAATGATTTGCAGAAAAAATAAGATAGGAAAAAAGAATGAACATAAAATTATATAAACTGTATGGAGAAAAGTCGGTAGGAAAATTCGTTAAAAGTAGAAGGTTACAATGGCTAGGTCATCTGTAAAGAATGGACAGACGAATAAATGTTAAATATGTGACCTGGAAAGCACCAGAAAAAAAGGAAGATAGGAAGACCGAGGAAAAGATGAATATAAGCAGTGGAGCAAGACCTGATAAAAAATAGCTTAGAAACTGAAGAGAACTGGCAAGAGACAGGAAAAAGTGGAGAGATATTACACAGCCCATACTCAGACATAAATGGTCTGTTTTTAACATTTTTTAGTAGTAACGACACGAAATAATTGAAAATATGTTGTTTCTTATATATGCTAATTATTAAATAACTTTTATATACGTTGTTCATGTTTCATCGGTCCTTTCTTAACATATTTTAATTGATATTTGTTCATCTATAGCGTGCATACACGTTTATGCTAAAAAAGTAAATCCCTGATAATATATCGCATGGCAACAAAGCAACCCAAAATAATTTGAGAACATACCTGCAATATTCAGAATTTGATTGAAAAAAACAAGATTATCTTGCCATGGGTGCAAAGCATAAACGATTTGTGCAAAATGAAAAGCAAGTTAATTGTTCTTACCAATCTTTTTGACTCTATCAAAAGGTTAAATGAGTTAAGCTGAAATAACAAGAATAATAGGTACCATAAGTCAAATTAATTGCAATACTAAAATTCATCTAATAAATGCAAAAGTTTTGACGGCGAGCGTTTCGATACATTGTGTTCCCAGGTCTCGGACTGCTGTCGTGTTTGCAGTTTGAAAGATTCTAGCCTTCGTCTACAGCTGCTGCAACAAGAAAATTTAAAATTAAGCTGCTGCCTCGTGCACTTTAGCGTAAGTATGATAGTGATTGAGATGGAGGATTGTTGATGACGTAAATTGACTTGTAAAAAGCAACATTTTCTTGGCATTTACCATCCATTTTTAGCTCTAAAGAGTGACAAACCAACATCTAGATAAGTAAAATCTGTCGTTTCTTACAAAATTATTTTGTATAAATTTCTGTCGTCTCTCTGTTTTTACAACTGGACAAAATTGGCGTTTTCTCTAAGTCAATCTGGATACAGTTAATGTTATCTTATGCATTGTAATATACCTTGTGGTTGTTTAAAAATTCTTCCTGGCCTCGCCAATATGACTGATTTCTATTGTGGTTTATGTGCGCATTTGCTGGTTTTTATTGTTGTTTTATCTTCATCCTCGGGTAATCATCTGCCTTTAAGGCTTATTCCGCATATTTTAATTTTTTATGTAAGAATTGAAATTGACATATACACTGGCGCGACCTACAAATGCTTTTTTTTTACTTGAATGATGAAATTTTCCGTGCATGTTGACACATGTCTTACATTTCTGTGTATTTTAAATTTATAACGTTTATAACTACAGTGATATAAGATCTAAATATAAACAACAAACGTAAATTTTTGCATAACATTATGGTGTTGTTTGTATTGAATCCTTGTAATCAAACTAAAACGTTACATTCCCAAGTGCCATTGATAAAAAATAAATAACTGTAAAAGACATACTTTTATCTTTTCTAAAAATTATTTTGAGAACATTTCTAATATGGCTATAAAACTGAAAAGGAAAAGCAAGGAACTGATAAAATCGCCAGACACTGATTTTTAAAAAGCATGTCGTCATTGACAAAAAGTTGGGTAATTTAATAGAAAATAATTTCTAGAACTTACCATTTACTTTCTCAAAGTCCGGCAGAGAGATATGGTGTCTGAAAAATTTCTACACTTATTTTGGAACAAATTTCAAAATTTGTGATTTTCATACATCACTGGTATTGTTATTTGAGAATACATAACGAAACATAAGAAAAATATAATCAGCTGCAAAAAATTACATAATTTAAGTTTTTTTTATTTAGTTTATTACTATTTACAATCTGTATAATCTATAAATACAATAAGTAAATACAGGGTCACTTGAATAATAACAATAGGGCGTGCCTAATGGCATGTGAGAGTATTCCAACGAATACCTCTCTGTTTGGACTTGCTAAGGCACAGCGGTTTTAAGTTGGAACAAGAAAAAGTCATTAAAATCTGTGAGGCAAATCTAAAGATTTAAACCGTTTTAACCTATGTGTTTGTTCACTATTGTCAAGCAGATTGACTACATAGGCGTTTGGATGGTTGGATAGTCTAATTAAATATTTAGCACTACACTTACTTATTTCTTCGCGCACTGTGTTTACTTTTAAGTCACTTAGGATGTTGATGTTTCTGACAAAATAGGACGCATCACATATAACACGAAGCACTTTGTTTTGAAATCTTTCTATAGATTGTAACGAGGAAGAGGCGGCAGTTACCCAGAGCTGAAGTCCGTAAGACCATATAGGTTTAAAAACAGTTTTATAAACTAGCAGTTTGTTTGTTGTTGATAGTTTGGACTGGCGGCCTAGCAGCCATATTGCTTACGGAATTTGAGGCCCAGTTGATTCCGTTTTATCCATATATGACTTTTTCTCTGTCCAGATGTAGTCGTAAGTATTTAACTTCTTGAACCTGCTGGAGTGGAGCGTTATTTATAAAAACTGGTGGGGTGATCCCTCTACGTTTTGTGAATGTGATATGTACGGATTTTTCGTTGTTTATTTGGACTCTCCATTTTTGCGCCCATTTTTCTATTTCGTATAAGTCCCGCTGGAGGAGCGTATCTGTTGGGTCCTCATGTTTAAGATTGCTTTGTCGTCGGCAAAAGTAGCGGTGGTAGAATGATTATTCCTTGAGAAATCCGCTGTAAATAGCAGGTAGAACATGGGACTTAATATGCTTCCTTGGGGAACGCCTGATTTTATTGGATGCCGGTCCGTAATTTCTTTACCATGTTTGACTTGGAAGAACCTGTCTGATAAAAAGGATTTGAGAATGACAAAGTAGCTATGTGGAAGTGATTTCTTTAATTTAAATAGGAGCCCGTCATGCCATACTCTATCGAAGACTTGGCTGTCATCTAAAAATGAGGCAGTGCAGTACTGCTTGTCTTCGAAAGCTTGATTTATGACGTCAACAACCCTGTGGACTTGTTCTATCGTAGAGTGGCCCTTGCGAAAACCAAATTGGTGATCAGGAATAAGTCCCATGTCTTCAATAATCGGCTCTAGCCTCTTAGCAAGTAATTTTTCAAATAGTTTGCCTAATTGTGACAATAAACTTATTGGTCTATAAGAGAAAGTAGCATTTTCTGGCTTTCCGGGTTTAACTAGGTATTAATATCACTTGTGCTACCTTCCATTGAGTCGGTACGTGGCCTAACCTTAATATTGCGTTGTAGATCATAGTTAACATAACTACATCATTTAATTGCCGTTTATTTTCGTCGAGGCATTCTTGTAAAAGGTTGGCGGAATTGTCCATACTCATTTGAAGCATGTTAAGCGGAATCCTTTGAATTTCTTGCGTTATGGTTTCAAAAAGAGCCTCATAAAAAGTAGTCACAAACTGACAGCTCTGGTAACCGAGCAGGCCACTCTACAATAATAAAATTAGGCGTTTAGCAAAACGTCGTCTTAAAAAACTATTGTTGCTCTTGGTGTATGGCAAGTTGCCCCATCTTGCTGAAACCAAAAGTTAAGGTTAATGCGTTGTTCCTAATTTTGACAGAAATCACGCAACATAGAAAGTTAGCGATCTGTGTTAACAAACACTGTCTGTTTTTACGAAAAAAAGGTTAATAATTCAGGCTTGAGATACGCCACACCAAACAGTTATTCTCTCGCAGTGCAGAGGTTGTTGTTGCAATTATTGTGGGTTTTTTGGTGCCCACTACAAAAAAATTTATTTTTTATCATCTTCGATAAATCAAAGTGGAGCTCGTCACTCACGATCAAAACGATATCGTCTGTCAGCAAATCTAACATCGTTATGTCGCCTCACGAAGTTGTTTTGCCGCAGTTCTTGAACAACCATAAAATTTGTAAAGATGTTAATAGAGGTTCAAGTGTAAAATTCTGTGAACTGACTTGTCTGACCTTCTCGTGCAGTCTCTGGTCTCAAAGATCCTGTTGTTTAAAACTATTCACCCACTTTATAATTTGGATTTTTAAAGCATTGTTTGGTTAAATAAAATTAAAGAGGCCCAGTCTCATTTATTATTGATTTTATACTTTTGTACTCCCCGCAAGAGTGTTTATTGGTTATTATTAATTGAAAACTCTGTCATATATTTGGTAACAAGGTTGTTATTCCTCTCGCTTTCTATTTTAATTCCAACGATAACAGAGTTTTTTTATTACTGGTTAATATACTACATTATATTGTTTTATCCAAACTAATCATTATCATTATCATTACATTATTAAATTACGTATATTTAAGACGACTGTTTGTATTTATATATATTTCTCACAGCAATTGAAGGTCATTACCTTAAATGTTACCTTAGTTACCGTTAGGTGTTAAGGTAGTGCAAACAAAAAAATTAAAATTCAAAATGCAATCATTATTCATCACATATATTTGAGACGACTGTTTGTATTCATATATAACTGTTACAATCAAAAGTCACTGACTTTAAACGTTTTTAATTTGTATTTAAGGTTTTATACATTAAGTGGTATGCAACGCATACGGAATTTTTCCTAGTAATAACAATAATTGTAAGGCCCTAACGCTCCGCGTGAAAGCACAGCCTGGGAACTGAGAGGCTAAGGCTCTCATGTATTCGCTCTCTCTGCTCGGTCGTCGCCCATCATCTCTGATGTGGGGAGATGTGGCAAGCATCGCGCCTTAAACGACAGCCATTATAATCCCTTGTTCGAGTGAATGCAGGTACTCAAATATTTTCAGTGCCTGAGTAGGCCACCATCAGGCATCGGAGAGCATCGGGAATAAAACCCGGGCCCGTCCGAACCGCAGCCCGCGCCTCAATTACTGGACACGCTGGCGATTGCCAAAACTAACTTTCTGTAAAGCTATACGTATTAAAAAGAGAAAGCCCTCACTCACTGACTGACTAATTCATCAACGCCCAGCCTAAACCGCCAAACCTAGGACCTTGAAACTTTAGGGTTTTATTCTCTATATGTCGCAGGGGCGTACTAAGAAAGGATTCTCCAAATTCGCCTCTTAAGGGGGTGTAATGGAGGTCAGAATTTCAGGCTTTTTCGAAAAGGGCTCGAGTTAGAAACGTGAAACTATGCAGGAATTATCTTCGGTCAAATTGAAAGGATCTATGTTTCGGAAATTTTTAATCCTACCCCCCACAGGGGCCAAACTTCTGTTTCTGTCATTTCTGACATTTGTCACACCTTATAATTTTTGATCTGTGATAGACAGAGAAATAACGTTTTCAATATTCAACTAAGGATCATAAGTCAAGTCCAGACGCCAAAAATCAGCCTGATCGGAAAATCTAGAGACCGGTTTGACCGGAAGTGGTAATAAATTTTTCGGTTTCGACCGCTAAATTTTTCTAAAATAGATGACAGTATCTGGGTTTGTTGTAACCTTCTAAGTTGTTACAGATCATCTCTTGACTCCTATAATTATTTAATTTCTCTAAACAGAGGGATATTTTGTATACTTATTAAAGATATTTGGAAGGAATAATCTATAGTTAAAATTAGAGAACCCTTGTTTCAGGAAATGTATTAATTGCCGGTTTATGTTATTAAGGGGTGCACTTCCTTAAATAACAACGCATCCCCGCAGAGCTAAACGGGGATGGGGAGCCAAAAGCGACCCGAGCCGGCTAGTTATGTAATATTTATATGTTTGTTATTCTCCACTTTTTTGTTAAGTATATATTTCTTCTTTAATGATTTTCTATTGCTCCACATCTTATTATTTGTTTTTTCTTATTTTCTAAGCATATAGATTATTTATGCCTAAATTTTACATTATTATGTAATATTGTAGTACATCTAGTATATTAATTTTTTTAGATATATTACTTTTCATTTGTTAAATTGTTTTTATAGCTAATTATCTAAATTTGTGGTAACATACAACAATTATAAGATTATGATGGTTTTATTATATATGTCAATGCTTTATTATTACCCAAAGTTTTTGTCTGTTGCTCTTGGCAAATTAAAATATAAACAGAATTTATTTTTTTAATGTACTAATGCATCACAAAAACACAAACATACGAGTACAAAGTTATTTTTTTCTTAATTTTTAATTTAAAACATATATCTACCTAATCTAATATCTTTAAAGCACGATGCGGAGGTCCCCGGTCTCCGGTTCCTCGACTTTGTGAACAGCATTTGTTGCCAGAGTAACGCGTTCGGGGCTACGCGGAAATATACGAACGATCGTCGTATCTTTAAATCACACTGCAATTTTAAAAACTTAAATTAAAATTAAAATATTATTCTACTGCTTTAGTTTTTCTGTTCTCTTTAGCAAATAAGCATTCTTTGGTATGAAGCGGGTATAAACAGCTGAGCATCACAGAAATTATATGAAAAAACGAAGGAGTGAGCAAACTACGGATGAAAGGGCAGCAATAAATAAAGCGAGGCGACGTATATATGTGCAGAAAGAACTACGGTAGAAGTTAACGTAGAAAACCAAGCAAGACGGCAACGATGTTCTCAAAGAACACCAGAAGAAATTGCTGCAGAACAATAACGATTGCTACTTGCATTCTCTATAACAGCCAAGCGTAGCTTGCTGGATTTTCTAGTATTTTTCTAATTAGATAGGTACTATTTTAACAATGCTATCGTAAGACAAATGTGGTTCTGACATCCACTAAACGCTTTGGCTGCAACGTAGTCGTCAAGTCTCTGTTTTTAAAACGATTCTTTTAGCAGTTCAAGCAAACGATAAGTTCATACTATAGAGAAGGTATTCTTAAATTTTTGCGAGTTTCGGCAGCTGCATGGTGCCGGTTATTCCGTAAAGCAGAACGTCTGCCATTGCGTGATAATTGTCGTAGCTCATTTCGATCTCAGAAACAATTTTTGCACCACTTTCGAATAGGCGCTAAACAATGTAAATATTTTTACGTTACGCTGATTCTTATGCAACATCGATGACCTTCATTTTCAACTACTTCTTGTTCTCCCAAAAATTGTTTATGTTGAGAATACGTTGAAATATTCCTCTTCTAAATTGTGCCTCTTAAAATTGTAGAGGGTTTTCCGCTCTCAGTTTTGTGAAATTTGATATTAATCCGATGCGTAATGGACGACGGTACCTATTGACTTAACATCGTAATATTGACTAAAAAAATTATAGTGCAACCTTCTCCACAGGAAATTTCTTTTTAGGTATCGTTATTTACAATCTCCGGCCGTTCACTTTACGGCACGTATAAAGGAATTTAGTTTTATATTTGATTTATCCTCATAAGTATATGAACGGACATTTATATTATGCTTTATATAAAATTCTTTTCTAAATAATATTCTCAGATATTTTTTATTGCGTTTAAAATTTCTGTTAGTGATTAATCTTTTCATTTCACATGAATTGTTACTTTTAGTTATTAAAAAAAAATTATTACATATTAATTTAAATTAACATTCCAACCTCTGATTTGGTTATTATTTTTTTATTTTCCATTTGCTGTTTTAGTTGGTTTAGTTAAGAAACTATTCTTTTACGATTATTCCAAATGATACAGTTCATTTATTACTACGCAAATTATCTTCAGTATTATATTTTAGTTTTTAATATTTAGTTGTTTAATCCTGATATGGTTAGTTTATTTGAATGATTATAGAATAGATATATATATATATATATATATATATATATATATATATATATATATATATAACCTTGTTTTTCTATTAAGATGATTATTGCTATAATTAAAAATCTGTGTTTATTATATTTTCGTATATCTTATATGCAGTGCTTAGCAGCTGTGTTGCAATTTATTTATTTTTCTATTAGGTAGACTATAATTTGTTTGAAATTTTAATTTAACGTACATTTTCAAAAATATTTTGCATGCTGGGCTACTTAATCAGTCTAGGATACAGACATGATGTGCTAAGCTTATGTTTCTGATATATTCATTGTGGGCAATTTATTTTCAAATTGGGTAAATTTTTATCATTTACAATGCTATTAATTTTTAACCATACGATCTAGAGTGACCAGAAACATAACAAGCAACTCAGTTATTGTTATCAAAGTTGGTGTTTTTAATTCTTTTTTCTGAATTTACTGAACAGTTCTGCAAAAAGGTACTTTATCCAAACCATGTTAAATATAGCGGATGATAATATTATCAATAAAGTTGACACCCCACTCAATCAGTTAATTAGTCATAACAGTTAAAAGCTTTAAAGAGAAAGAAATATATTGTTTACATTTTAAAAATACTTAGTTTGGGGTTGACTTGTTTCTAGAATGGTTTACAGATTTAAAAAAATAAAAATTAGTAGTTAAGCCTAAAAGGGCACAGCGATCTTATTTCTCAAATGTTTGATAGGGGCAAAAAATATGTGGTAAGAATAAAATATTAATGATTTTACAGGAATATTTTAGGGGGCGAATCTGTCAAAGAAAAACAAATTTCACTATGTCATTTAATGAAATAGCTGAAAACACGGTAGCTTTGCTATTCAATTAGCAAGCAAAGGGGCCCATCCTGGAAAGGCTATTTTATAAAAAAAAATTAACAAGCTAAAGCGAATTATGCCTGACTTTAAATGATTAATTAACGTGTTTCTGATGGCACATAGCATAATTTGCCTAATGCAAATAAAAGAATGCTTCTCATTGGAGAATAATGCAAAATAAAAAGATTCTTATTTTTTAAAACCTCAAAATTATCTTTTGTTTAAAATTCAAAGTTCTAAAATTAGAATTAGTTTCTACACTTTTACTAGTTGACGTCTAGAATAAGTTTTCCTGGTAGATAGCTTACACACATATAATTTTTACGTATGCATTTATTATCAGAAATTACAGTTAATAACTGATCAATTGAATAATAAAAAAGGTAATTAAAGACCGTTATCCTATTTAATATTATTATCAAAATGCCAAAGAATGCCACAGAGAGTTGGTAGAGGCTGTCGGGAATAATACACTTCCATACAGAACAATAGCTAGATGGGTAGCAGAGTTTCAGCGAGGACGCGAAGCAACTAGCGACCGGCAATAGCCAGAACGCCCTGGAGGTGTTCGGCATAAAAGATCATTATTTCCGACGATTTCTACCAACTTCTAGCAACTGGTGCCTGGTATTTCCGCCACGGAGAACGGGTAGTTTGATATACAAACGCCGTTCTACTCAGGTGATATTTATCTTGCAGAACAGTTGATTGATAAATGAATTAACAATGATTTATGTGCTATTACTAATTATTACACAGCTATCTTGGGTTGTGGACGCACACTATGAATGTATAGCTTGAAACATGCGACATTTTGTGATACCACCTCACATTTGTGTGTGTGTATGTGTGTATATATATATATATATATATATATATATATATATATATATATATATATATATATATATATATATATAATTATAGGGAAGCGAATACTCAAAATATATTTTCTATAACGGTCATGTTTAAATGTTACCTTAGTTACCGTTAGGTGTTAAAGTAATGCAAACAAAAAAGTTAAAATTCAAAATACAATCATTATTCATCACATATATTTGAGACGACTGTTTGTATTCATATATAACTGTCACAATCAAAAGTCACTGACTTTAAAAGTTTTTAATTTGTATTTAAGGTTTTATACATTAAGTGGATTGCAACGCATACGGAATTTTTCCTAGTAATAACAATAATTGTAAGGCACTAACGCTCCGCGTGGAAGCACGGCCTGGGAACTGAGAGGTTAAGGCTCTCATGTATTCGCTCTCTCTGTTCGGTCGTCGCCCATCATCTCTGATGTGGGGAGATGTGGCAAGCATCGTGCCTTAAACGACAGCCATTATAAACCCTTGTTCGAGTTAATGCAGGTACTCAATTATTTTCAGTGACTGAGTAGGCCACCACCAGGCATCGGAGAGTATCGGGAATAAAACCCGGGCCCGTCCGAACCGCAGCCCGCGCCTCAACTACTGGACATGCTGGCGATTGCCCAAACTAACTTTCTGTAAAGCTATACGTATTAAAAAGAGAAAGCCCTCACTCACTGACTGACTAATTCATCAACGCCCAGCCTAAACCGCCAAACCTAGGACCTTGAAACTTTAGGGTTTTATTCTCTATATGACGCAGGGGAGTACTAAGAAAGGATTCTCCAAATTTGCCTCTTAAGGGGGTGTAATGGGGGTCAAAATTTCAGGCTTTTTCGAAAAGGGCTCGAGTTAGAAACGTGAAACTACGCAGGAATTATCTTCGGTCAAATTGAAAGGATCTATGTTTCGAAATTTTTAATCCTACTTCACAGGGCCAAACTTCTGTTTCTGTCATTTCTGACATTTGTCACACCTTATAATTTTTGATCTGTGATAGACAGAGAAATAACGTTTTCAATATTCAACTAAGGATCATAAGTCAAGTTCAGACGCCAAAAAATCAGCCTGATCAGAAAATCTAGAGACCGGTTTGACCGGAAGTGGTAATAAATTTTTCGGTTTCGACCGCTAAATTTTTCTAAAATAGATGACAGTATCTGGGTTTGTTGTAACCTTCTAAGTTGTTACAGATCATCTCTTGACTCCTATAATTATTTAATTTCTAAACAGAGGGATATTTTGTATACTTATTAAAGATATTTGGAAGGAATAATCTATAGTTAAAATTAGAGAACCCTTTGTTTCAGGAAATGTATTAATTGCCGGTTTATGTTATTAAGGGGTGCACTTCAATAACAACGCATCCCCGCAGAGCTAAACGGGGATGGGGAGCCAAAAGCGACCCGAGCCGGCTAGTTATGTAATATTTATATGTTTGTTATTCTCCACTTTTTTGTTAAGTATATATTTCTTCTTTAATGATTTTCTATTGCTCCACATCTTATTATTTGTTTTTTCTTATTTTCTAAGCATATAGATTATTTATGCCTAAATTTTACATTATTATGTAATATTGTAGTACATCTAGTATATTAATTTTTTTTAGATATATTACTTTTTCATTTGTTAAATTGTTTTTATAGCTAATTATCTAAATTTGTGGTAACATACAACAATTATAAGATTATGATGGTTTTATTATATATGTCAATGCTTTATTATTACCCAAAGTTTTTTGTCTGTTGCTCTTGGCAAATTAAAATATAAACAGAATTTATTTTTTAATGTACTAATGCATCACAAAAACACAAACATACGAGTACAAAGTTATTTTTTTTCTTAATTTTTTAATTTAAAAACATATATCTACCTAATCTAATATCTTTAAAGCACGATGCGGAGGTCCCCGGTCTCCGGTTCCTCGACTTTGTGAACAGCATTTGTTGCCAGAGTAACGCGTTCGGGGCTACGCGGAAATATACGAACGATCGTCGTATCTTTAAATCACACTGCAATTTTAAAAACTTAAATTAAAATTAAAATATTATTCTACTGCTTTAGTTTTTCTGTTCTCTTTAGCAAATAAGCATTCTTTGGTATGAAGCGGGTATAAACAGCTGAGCATCACAGAAATTATATGAAAAAACGAAGGAGTGAGCAAACTACGGATGAAAGGGCAGCAATAAATAAAGCGAGGCGACGTATATATGTGCAGAAAGAACTACGGTAGAAGTTAACGTAGAAAACCAAGCAAGACGGCAACGATGTTCTCAAAGAACACCAGAAGAAATTGCTGCAGAACAATAACGATTGCTACTTGCATTCTCTATAACAGCCAAGCGTAGCTTGCTGGATTTTCTAGTATTTTTCTAATTAGATAGGTACTATTTTAACAATGCTATCGTAAGACAAATGTGGTTCTGACATCCACTAAACGCTTTGGCTGCAACGTAGTCGTCAAGTCTCTGTTTTTAAAACGATTCTTTTAGCAGTTCAAGCAAACGATAAGTTCATACTATAGAGAAGGTATTCTTAAATTTTTGCGAGTTTCGGCAGCTGCATGGTGCCGGTTATTCCGTAAAGCAGAACGTCTGCCATTGCGTGATAATTGTCGTAGCTCATTTCGATCTCAGAAACAATTTTTGCACCACTTTCGAATAGGCGCTAAACAATGTAAATATTTTTACGTTACGCTGATTCTTATGCAACATCGATGACCTTCATTTTCAACTACTTTGTTCTCCCAAAATTGTTTATGTTGAGAATACGTTGAAATATTCCTCTAAATTGTGCCTCTTAAAATTGTAGAGGGTTTTCCGCTCTCAGTTTTGTGAAATTTGATATTAATCCGATGCGTAATGGACGACGGTACCTATTGACTTAACATCGTAATATTGACTAAAAAAATTATAGTGCAACCTTCTCCACAGGAAATTTCTTTTTAGGTATCGTTATTTACAATCTCCGGCCGTTCACTTTACGGCACGTATAAAGGAATTTAGTTTTATATTTGATTTATCCTCATAAGTATATGAACGGACATTTATATTATGCTTTATATAAAATTCTTTTCTAAATAATATTCTCAGATATTTTTATTGCGTTTAAAATTTCTGTTAGTGATTAATCTTTTCATTTCACATGAATTGTTACTTTTAGTTATTAAAAAATTATTACATATTAATTTAAATTAACATTCCAACCTCTGATTTGGTTATTATTTTTTATTTTCCATTTGCTGTTTTAGTTGGTTTAGTTAAGAAACTATTCTTTACGATTATTCCAAATGATACAGTTCATTTATTACTACGCAAATTATCTTCAGTATTATATTTTAGTTTTTAATATTTAGTTGTTTAATCCTGATATGGTTAGTTTATTTGAATGATTATAGAATAGATATATATATATATATATATATATATATATATATATATATATATATATAACCTTGTTTTTCTATTAAGATGATTATTGCTATAATTAAAAATCTGTGTTTATTATATTTTCGTATATCTTATATGCAGTGCTTAGCAGCTGTGTTGCAATTTTTATTTATTTTTCTATTAGGTAGACTATAATTTGTTTGAAATTTTAATTTAACGTACATTTTCAAAAATATTTTGCATGCTGGGCTACTTAATCAGTCTAGGATACAGACATGATGTGCTAAGCTTATGTTTCTGATATATTCATTGTGGGCAATTTATTTTCAAATTGGGTAAATTTTTATCATTTACAATGCTATTAATTTTTAACCATACGATCTAGAGTGACCAGAAACATAACAAGCAACTCAGTTATTGTTATCAAAGTTGGTGTTTTTAATTCTTTTCTGAATTTACTGAACAGTTCTGCAAAAGGTACTTTATCCAAACCATGTTAAATATAGCGGATGATAATATTATCAATAAAGTTGACACCCACTCAATCAGTTAATTAGTCATAACAGTTAAAAGCTTTAAAGAGAAAGAAATATATTGTTTACATTTTAAAAATACTTAGTTTGGGGTTGACTTGTTTCTAGAATGGTTTACAGATTTAAAAAAATAAAAATTAGTAGTTAAGCCTAAAAGGGCACAGCGATCTTATTTCTCAAATGTTTGATAGGGGCAAAAAATATGTGGTAAGAATAAAATATTAATGATTTTACAGGAATATTTTAGGGGGCGAATCTGTCAAAGAAAAACAAATTTCACTATGTCATTTAATGAAATAGCTGAAAACACGGTAGCTTTGCTATTCAATTAGCAAGCAAAGGGGCCCATCCTGGAAAGGCTATTTTATAAAAAAAAATTAACAAGCTAAAGCGAATTATGCCTGACTTTAAATGATTAATTAACGTGTTTCTGATGGCACATAGCATAATTTGCCTAATGCAAATAAAAGAATGCTTCTCATTGGAGAATAATGCAAAATAAAAAGATTCTTATTTTTTAAAACCTCAAAATTATCTTTTGTTTAAAATTCAAAGTTCTAAAATTAGAATTAGTTTCTACACTTTTACTAGTTGACGTCTAGAATAAGTTTTCCTGGTAGATAGCTTACACATATAATTTTTTACGTATGCATTTATTATCAGAAATTACAGTTAATAACTGATCAATTGAATAATAAAAGGTAATTAAAGACCGTTATCCTATTTAATATTATTATCAAAATGCCAAAGAATGCCACAGAGAGTTGGTAGAGGCTGTCGGAATAATACACTTCCATACAGAACAATAGCTAGATGGGTAGCAGAGTTTCAGCGAGGACGCGAAGCAACTAGCGACCGGCAATAGCCAGAACGCCCTGGAGGTGTTCGGCATAAAAGATCATTATTTCCGACGATTTCTACCAACTTCTAGCAACTGGTGCCTGGTATTTCCGCCACGGAGAACGGGTAGTTTGATATACAAACGCCGTTCTACTCAGGTGATATTTATCTTGCAGAACAGTTGATTGATAAATGAATTAACAATGATTTATGTGCAATTACAAATTATTACACAGCTATCTTGGGTTGTGGACGCACACTATGAATGTATAGCTTGAAACATGCGACATTTTGTGATACCACCTCACATTTGTGTGTGTGTATGTGTGTATATATATATATATATATATATATATATATATATATATATATATATATATATATATATATATATAATTATAGGGAAGCGAATACTCAAAATATATTTTCTATAACGGTCATGTTTTAATGACTTTAGGGTCGGTCGGCGTAGACCGCTATTATCCCATGACAAATTAATTGGTCATTTGGTTTCTTTTACCTGCCAAAGTTATAGAAAATATTTTCCTCCATTTTCTCCAAGACGGTCAAGTTTCGATCGATTTACGAACGACAAGATGGGACTTATCATTCAGCCGTTGCAAAGCGCACATCTGCGGCAATCTGTAGCCAGATGCACGTCTGCCTAATTAAAATTGTCACTAGATATTTTGGTTGTGCACATCGATTATGTTTATATTTACAATTCACCACCCTAATTATATATTATATATATAAATATAAGGGAAAAGAAGCTGAAGTTCACTTTTCTAGCTAAATTTTAGACCGTATTAAACCTGTAATAGTTCATATAACCACGACAATCGAACTTTCCAATTTTTCCAATATTTTTAAATTTGTTCAGACTCGAGTCCATTCACTAAAAAATTAGATTAAATTATAAACATTTTCTCCTAGCGTGTTTTAATTTTGTTAATATTATAAATTTTACTTTCTTAATTTGTTAGTTTTTTTATTAAAATTATGATATGGACGCTTCTAAAGCATACAAACGATTAAAGTGCAATTTGAATAATAGTTTATAAAAAAATCGAAACCGAAACAACCACTAATTACTGAAAGCCAATTATTTATTAAAAAAGTCAGAAATGCAATATAAAGTTAGTTACGTCTGATTAATTCTTAATGACTCAAATTTTAGCTTTTTCTTCTTCTGAGAGTCCCGTTTTCTTATTGAAGGTTGGCGACAATCTCAGCAAACATCTGGCGATTCTGGGCAGCTTGGAATAGTAGGTGGGTATTCAAACCGGCCCAGTCCTTTATATTCTTCAGCCACCTTCTATTATGAGTTTCAGTAATGTGTTGTTCTTGCGCATAACATGTCTTAGGTATGCCGTCTTTTTTTGCTTCACCAGTTGTAGCAGTTCTCTTCTACCCTTGGCTCTTCTAGGGACATCGTTGTTGGGAACTCGTGCGGTCCAGGGAATCTTCAGCAATCTACATTTCCAAGACTTCGATTCGTTTAATGGTATTGGTCTTTAAGGTCTAGACCTTATTGCCGTATAATAACACTGGATATATGTAGCATTTCACGAACCGATATCTAAGACTTAATGGAATCGTGGAATTGCATAAGAATGGCTTCATCAGGGTAAATGTGGCTCTTGATTGCTCAATTCTGGATCTGATCTTGATTTCTGGGTCTAAATCGTTTTTTATCCAGGTTCCCAAATATTTAAACTTTCCCATCACTCCATGTTCCTTCTATACATTCTGATATGTATGGGCGGTTCAGGAGTTCTAGATATCGTATTTTTGTTTTTGTGGTTTTTATTTTGAAGCCATATTGATCACCAACGATACTGAGGTTATTTAACAGGTGTTGTAATGCTTCTGGACTGTCTGTAATTACCACAATGTCATCTGCGTAACGAAGCTTGTTAATCGTTTGGCCATTAATTTTAACGCCGTCATCTGTGTCTTCTAGCGTTTCTGAAAATATTTGTTCAAAAAATAAGTTGAACAATAGAGGAGACAAAACACATCCTTGTCCGACTCCTTCGTTTTTGTGCCAATATACATTACAGTGGCTGTTTGGTTCCAATAAAAATTCTTTGTTATATTTGACTTTTATCTATTCCTTTCTCTCCAGTATCTTCATTAGCTGAACATGTTTTACTCTGTCAAAAGTCTTTTTATAGTCTATAAAACACGAGTATATTGTCTTTTGTTGATCTCTACATTTTTGAAATAGTATCGTTGTGGCGAATAGCACCTCTTGGGTTCCCACACCATTACGAAATCCGAATTATGTCTCGCTAAGATCTTGCTTGCATTTTTTGGCTAGATGAGCAGTTTTCTTTTTAAAATCTATTGTCTCTATCTAGAGAATTAATCTGAAAGGATCTAGAATATCTAGCATTAGTAAACGCCACTTATGTATACCGATTTGTTTTTAAGTTTAATTACGCTGTGTTTACATTTGTAGGCTAAATTGAACGGGTAAATTTACCAGTTGTCGTTATGTAACGAATGTTGCTAAATTAGCTGCATTTTTATGATTTTTAACCGACTTCAAAAAAGGAGGACGTTCTCAATTCGACTGTATATATATATATATATATATATATATATATATATATATATATAACTTTGTTTATAATTTAGATGATTTTTTTGTTGGATGCCTCAAGAGTGGTCCCATTTTAATTTTATTGGCATTGAACCTTGAACTTCAAAGATACACCAGGGAATTTCTCAAATTCAAATAGGAAATGTATAGTGATTGAATATTAGTAGGTTTATGACAATTCAAAAACAAGGTAATTATGGTCAAGACGTTCTGGACTAGACTTGGACGGCGAAGGCACGGAACTCCTTAAAAATAAGCAGCACAAATTGAAATTGAAGTTTAAATTTAAAGTTGTTTTTTTTTTAAAAATTGTACTTGTTGATCCACCATAAAAACTTGGGAGACTCGGATCTTACCGCTTGGTGAGAGAATTATGAGGCAAGGGTTTGCACTCCTTTCCCTCATTTGTTCTCAAACATTCTTTTTATAAACTAAATGACTAAATACTAAGATTTGTTGAAAATTCGTTCTTTTCTAAGTGCAGTAGTATTGGAAGTTTGACATTTTTCAACATATTGTTGAAACGTTGGTTGAATTAAACAGTGCTACAGAAAATCTTTTATCAATGAGGTCAGACGCGTCAAGTGGCTCCACTTTTGCGTCTCTAGCATACATTTCTACCTGAAGTTGTTCAAAATCACCTATGTCCCATATTTAAAAATTTTATACCGCCACATATATTACGAGGAATTGCTGAGGAATATAATAGCCTATCCATTAGAGTTGACCCAAATATTTTCACTTGGGTTGAATAGACGGACATATATTATTTTGTGTCCAAAGTAAAAGGAAAATAGAAACTATAATTTACTTCCATCACATAAAATAATTATTGTTTGTTTTATACTTTCTTATCTATAAAATGCAGTAGCCTGTAGATCGCCCTACGTACTATTAAATAACTTTTTTTAATCTTTACACAGCTTAAAAACACAATTGTTAAGACTGAATTTTTGTTAGATTTATTTTTGTGCTAATAACGTGTGGGCGAATATCTTAGTTCAAATCTTTTCAAATATATTCTGAACAATTTGTAAATTTATATCTTGCATTTTTTTGCAAATTTTGGTATTTAATAGTATGTTAGATATTGCTTTTCATCCTTAACTGTACGTTAATCTTGAAATTAATAACGAAAAACTTCTTATCTGACTTTTTTTGAATAGAATTACGCCGTTTTTATTTAGCCAATTTTGAGTGAGAGTATACGAGCTTACTATAATCTAAAAATTTTACTACTTTCAGCCTACTCATTAAGTTCTTAAATACACACGATAATTATGACTGCTACTATCTAGATATTCAGTTTAAAATAATCAAGCAATAATTTCCGTTTTCTCTGGTGTATAAGACGGTAAAAAGCGTAATTAGTAATTAATTTGTTAGTTTATTGATGCGCTTATTTAATTGCTTGCTATTTCTTGTGCCTTAGTTCAGTCCAGTTCCTTCTATTTTAATTACTGCCTATTTCATAGTTCACTTCTTCTTAGGTCTTCATTTTGTTTTCCTTTCTGCTCTTCACGTTTTTCATATTGTTTCTGTTAGTCTCGTTTATTTAATTTTAACCATTTCAATGCATTCTTTCTTACTCTTTTTTGATTGATTGTGCTTCTAATATCTGTTTTATTTTCGCATTTCTGACTTTATCGAATAGTTATAACTTTGCTATTCTTTTGAAGGTCTTCATATTGTCTGCCTAGAGTCTTTTGGATTTTATTTAAAGGCCATAATTCTTTTTTTTAATTTTTTTATTGTATCTTCTTGCCATCTGTGTGTACGTACAATAAGCAAAACATATGTTAGTTGGTTTAGGACATGACAGAGTGGTATGATTGTAATCCAATGATTAACAATTTGTAGTTGCTACCTTATACTATATATTATACAGGTGAATTTGTTAATGGTTAGTCAAATCTGAGTGGAAGGTCTAGCGGTTTGTGTCTTTTAAGTCTATGCATATTTTCACTATTGTCCAGTAGGTTAAGAGCGAGGCGTTTGGGTGATGGTCTAGTTTACTAAGGTAACTTATCACTGTATTTCACTATCACTTTTTACGGTGTCAACTTTTAAATCACATAGTATGTCTTTATTTCTTACAAAGTATCGTGCGTTACGCATAGTACGTAACATTTGTATTGAAACCTTTCGATGATTTGAATGTTTGAGTTGGCTGTTGTAGCCCATGAGTGTATACCATATGACCATATGGGTCTGAAAATCGTGTTGTAGACGAGAAGTTTACTTTTTAGGGATAATTTATATTTTCTTCCAAGTAGCCAGTAACGCTTGCTAAACATTATACCAAGTTGTTTGCGTTTCTTCCATATATGTGGTTTGCAGGTTAGTCCTTTATCGAGATGTAGGCTAAGATATTTCACTTCGTCGACTTGTGTTAGCGGAATAATGTTTGCATAAACTAGTGGTGTAATTTCTTGCACTTGGTGAACGTGATGTGGAAAGATTTGGTTTCATTGAGTTGAACTCAACATTTCTTGGTCCATTGGATTATTTGGTCAAGGCTTTGTTGAAGGAGTTGAGCAGCTATAACTGGATCTTCGTGTCTTGGCATGATAATCTTGTCATCTGCAAAGGTGGCGGTGACCATAATTCTGAGCACATGTAAGAATTCAGACAAACAGGAAATTGTAAATTCTTATTTTTAAACTAGTGGTTAATTTTTTTTTTGCTAAATGTTTGTTTGTTTAATAACACGTATAATCTTGTATTAGTTTAATTTTGTCATCAAGTTCTGCTTGAATTGTACTATCATCTTTCATAAACAGGTCTAAATATTAAAACTGTTCAACTTCTTCTATTTATTTATTCTTTAATTTTATGTACATATTCTGTATATCCTTAATGTTATTATTTTGTTTATTTATGTTTAAGTCAGGTTTATTAAGTTTTTTATTTCGTATACTAACATTATGTTGTAAATGTTCTGCTTTCTTTGTGTGATGCTAGGTGATGGCATTCTCATATTATAAACAAATACGGACTTATTGCATCTCCTTCTTTTAGATCTAATATAGTATGGAATTTCTGTGTTGTGTTTTCTGTTCTTGCCTGATGTATATTAATATAGGGATTCTATAAGCTTCTTAACCATTATTTGTTATTTAGTGTATTGCATATATTCTTTTTTGATACTGAACATAAATTTTTGATGTGTCTATGATATAATACAAATTGCCAAGATTATCGCTAGTTTACAATATGCTACTATTTCATTCATTTTCATAATTCTACTTAAAAGGTTCAGTAGTATCTTCCTTTTGGTTATGCCCACGATTTTTATCATTATAATGGTTATCCCCTATCGTTTGCTTTTCTTACTTTTATGTTTTCTAGAGTTTTCTTTAATTTTGTTTTTATTATTTTTTTATTATTTCTTTCTATTGTTTTATTTATTAGATCTTTAATTTCTCTGTTTTATGTTTTTCCAAATTATAATAATCTTTTATTATATTTTTTAAAGTATTCGTATTTTTTTTATTAGTAATTAACTTTTTGTTGTCTATATAGTATATTTCCTTAATATATAGTTTTTGCAGTTTTTGAATTTCTCTTAGTATTTTTTTAAATTAAAGTATTGCTGTGGTATTATTTTTTATTTCTTCATAACCATTCCTCTACATTTATTATATTTTTAGTAGGTATTTCTATTCTATTCCTTTTAGTATAATTTAGGAGCTTTATTCTTTTTATAGCTGGTTTTACTTTATCTAAGCATCTAGTAGTTTGTTTTTTGTTAATTTATGCAATTATTTTTTTACATATTACTTTTGTATTCGTCAGAAGATTGTTTCTAAATATATCATATAATTCTGATATATTGTAAATGTGTCTTTCATTTTTTTCTAATTTATCTTTGTTTCCTTGCATTTCATTTTCTTTGAAGTTATAAAATCTAATTTTATATTATATATATCGCACGCTATTATCGACCATAAAGTTGTTTTCTCCAAAGTAACATTTAACACTTTTTATTTGTTAAAATCGCTGCCAGTTTTTTTTAAATGAGTTAGCTTTCTATAGGTTCATGTATCTAGTTTTCAAAAATTTAAAGTTTTCCTCGAACGATTCAAAATTGGACCCAGGACAGGCCCAAACACGTTTACATTAATATCTTGGCCGGATATTAACCAAAATTGGTCTTCCTGGGCTCAAAATTTTCGTCAAAAAAAATTCTACCAGCTTTGATAATTTCTTTTTTTTTACATATATCCTAACCTGAAAATTTTTCAATTTTTTCAAGGTTAGAAAATTTCAACAACGCGCCAAATTGCCGCATTCGGACCAAAATACTTGAGTTTGGAAACCAAGGCGGAAAATATCAAAATCTGTCGAATGGTTTTAGTTACGGGTCAAAAAATTGAAAATTCGGCTTGTAATCGCAATTTTACGGTTTTTTGAAAATGGCCGATTGTAGCGCCCCCTTATAAGATATCTCATACATTCAAAAAGGACAGAAAAATAGCTGGACCAAGACATTTTTTTCTAGCTGGTACAAGCGACGCGTTTTAATAATATCTACAATTTTTATAATGGGTACTTCGTATAATCCATAGTTTTCCTGTAAAACCCAAAAATCCGAAAAAACGGCTTTTTGGGCCTTAAAAAATGCCCATATTTTGGAGCGCAGCGGCCCAAGTCAAATTTGACTATCAGATTCGTGATCAGCGCCCAAAAAACATATGAATTCACTTTAAAATACCACTCCCTAAAAAAAAACAATTTTTGATCATTTTTCACGATACAGCGACTGTCTTTATATTCTGGTTTAACATGGCGAAGTTGCATTTTTTTTACTTTCTCTATTAGTTTTAAGGTGTCTTCACCCGCTGTTTTTGTTGTTCTCTTAGTTTCTGATTTTCTATTCTTAGCTTCCTAAATTATCTTTTATGCCCTCTTGCTCTTTTTCATTTGTATGATTTTCATTATTAATTCCCTTGTTTATTTTGTCATTACATCTATTTTATCTTTCTTTCTTGCCCCGGTGCTCAAGCATCTTATTTTTTTCAAAAATTTTCTTTTTTTTCTTTCTTTCTTATTGATTCTCTATCTCTGCTTTTATTTGTATTTGTTTGAGTTGTTATTATTACTAACTTTGAATTAATATTTATTTGTTTTAATGGTTTAAAAGCCAACTTTATCCTTTTTGATATGTTTTATTATCACTTTTCGGTTAGATTTTAGTACATTTTTAAGTTTATTGTAATTATATTATGTTTTTTAGCTACTTTAATGTTTAGTTGCACTTTTATTGTTTGTGATTTTTTAATCATTGCGCTTTTTGTGGGAAGTTTTTTGTTATTGTGTAGGCTTATGGTTATTTAATAATTAGACAATTTTATTTTAGTGTAACATATTGGTATTTATATTTTATGTATTTCTGTACAAGCAATCGTAGTGTATTTTGAAGAAATTGTAGAGCTTTTTTATATTACTACCATCATTACTAAAACGCATTTTTTCTCTCTTAAATGTCTTTTAAAATGTTTCAAAAGTACGTGAAGAATCAATACTTACTTACTGGAAGCATTTGCAAACATTATCTGCCATTGAGATAATGAAATCTCAAGTACATTTTACATCACATTAATAAAAGAATTTTAAACTCCATTGTTAAGCCACTACTAGATGCTCATGATTTTGTAAGTCAACAAAGAGATAGCGTAACAAACAAATATACATTTTTTTTATCTTCTCTTTTATCGACGTACATTATGCGGTCATTGCATGTAATTAATTATTAATTCAATCGATTACCTGTAGATCTTTTTTTAGAACGTAACAGGAGCAATAAAAATATATAGAGTGAATGAATATAAAACTGGAAAATTGGTAATGCTAAGATATTATAAAAACAAAAGTTAAATTTTTGGAAGAAAAAAGCCTGCCTAATCCACTTAGTTATTTTTGCAAGCTTTACATTCAGAAGGAAATATTTAAATTGGTCTATTTTTATTGCCTTCCTATTGTTTGGTATCCGTTCGTGCCGCTAAATTCGCGGACTGTTTTGCGGAACAGCCAATTCCTGTACATGAACTCGCTGGGCCGGAGGTCTTTGACATTGTAACCTAATGGTCCCTGCATAGTCACGGTTACCTAATAAACTTATGAGAGTCTTACGTTCGTGTTCGCGTGTTCAGCGCTACAAACGCACGTGATGCATTGCATAGTCTACAACAAATCATAATCTGGTAGTAATCAGCGGTTATATTGATCGTTACCAGGTCTTTACCCCCGAGACCTTTTATTACTTCGCGCGAATGGAGGTCAGCGCCGCACTATATAAATACACCCCGCGAAGGAAACAATTGCCGCGGAAAGAGTGTGGTTCAACATTCGCATCGCTTGTTTGCCACTGCTAATCGTTAGGGTGGATAATTGGCAGCGGGAGTTCTGGAATAAACCGAAATAAATGATGATGTGCAATTACCGGGGCTTCCTTTATTTATGCCCTTTGACATCATGCGCTCGGAAGGGATTAGGCAGACTTTGTTGTAAGGAAGATAGAACTGTTTCTGTGGACTCGTGTGCTTGTTTAATTCTTTTGAATGTCAAGTATGCTACAAACATAATTTGCAAAACAACAGTATACACTACATATGTTCTATATAAATATTGTTATAAGGTTTTTACTACAATAGAATACAAAATTGATAAAAAGACAAAGACTATCTTTAATCCGTATATAAATTTAAGATTTTAAAAAACTTACTTTCTGTATTAAGCATATCTCTATGTGAAAACACTTTTACACTATTAAATAAAAATTTTTTAGACTAACTTTTTTACAGGTAAATCTTTCTTGTCGAGTTGTCAGAACTCAATGTCTCACAGCATTCTGATCAATATAAGATAACTTTATCATTTAAATTTTAAACTTTAAAATACATTTTATGATGTATTTTTGTTAATATGCCGTTGTATCTACCCAATGAGGGTTTCTTCCGTTTTATTTTTTATGAGTATCTTTTATAAATAAGTATGAACAAAGAAAAATCTACTAAAGGTTCATTTTCAGTTGATTAATTTAAAAAAGTATTATCCATTTTTTAACCTCATAAAACTCAGGCAACTAGAAAGTAATTATTAAAAGAATATGCTTCTTTTTGTGCTTCATTAGCCTTTATTGTGATTTTTTTGGGATTTGCTTTTTTATGTTCCTTAACTACGTTGTTTAATTTTTTATCTTATTTCATTATATGCCCTTTTTCTATATAAATTTTTTGAATGAAGTAGTGATTAATAAGAATTTCTCTCGTACTACTTTTTTGCTCCACACTCTTTAGTAAAACAGGTATTGTAAATAAAATTAATTTTTTACATTTGTTCTCTAGCAATGTTTCAAACACGTAGCTGAACTTAGCCCCTAATTTATTTCTTATGGATAGACATAGATAGTTCTTTAATTAAAATATTTTCAAGATTTAATAAACAATTTTTTTTTAGAAAATAGCCACCTCTCGTTTTAAAGCGCGAAATATTTAAATATGCCATTGCTCTTTTCATATACCTGAGATCTTAACCGTAAATTTAAATTATAAAAAATATATTACAGTTTTAAAGATTTATTTAATTTTTTAATGTTCTATTAGTGTGTCATTAGGCTTATTTTACTTGCAACCGATAATCAATAGTTTTTTTGCTAATAATAATATTTTTTACGTTTTTAATAATTTTATTTTAGAGTTAATCAATCTTTAAAAGTACTTTATAAAAAAGTTTATATACAGCAAATTATTTTTTTATTATGTTAAAGCTAAAGGTTACCGAGGAGAAAAGAGTTGGTAAGTAATTTTTCCTAAATCTGTCGTTAAGGCGCAAATGCAGCTATTTAATGTAGTTACATAACTTGTAGGGTTAGCAAAATTACAACTAAAAGTCTAAGTAGTAGTAGCAATAAACAAAATAATTGTAAATCATTATTTTTGCTTTGGATTCGCAGAAAGAACACATTCTTTGGATGATCATATTGTACTTATAAACGTTTTCTGATTATATAATGATTATTTTATATGTTAGGACTTAAGTTATAAATCTTACTATCTTAGAATTTCTTTCTTAGAATGACTAATCATAGAAGAAAAAAGCTTTCCCGTTGCTAAAATTCCTTCACATTTAATGTTTAAAAAGCTGTCTTATCAGCATTCAAATATATTTATAGTTACTGTAGTATAGATAGTCTGTGATTATTTTGACTTCTTTGCACTACAAATTCCATATTGTCTGTGTTACGGTAGCTCCTATTAAAGTTCACTTTTGTGAACACTATTTTTGAACCAGCACTTTTTTGTTAAAAAGTCCCAGTTTTAATTCCCTTTTTTATGTTTTTATAGTATTTTCTATGCTACCAAAAACTGTTTACAATTATCGAAAATTTATTGTAGAATATTTAAAATATTTTTTATTTGTTATTAGCTATATTTCAGTACCCAACATTTAACAAAACAGTTAAGTCCAGCTAAACTTGATTATAAAGAAATACTTAAGATTATGTGATAATAGTAATTTAGTTCAGACGTTACTATTTGTTGTTTCAAAATATTTAACTGCATTTGGTTTTGGTATATTAGACATTAACATTCGGCGCGTTACTTCAGGAACAGTGTTAGATAGAGAAACATGTCAACCAATTAGAAAATTATTATTATAACAATATTATACAATTTATCTAAACAATGTAACTATTCATTAAATCGTATATTTTACATAACTAAATGTTTTATTAAGAAATATAGCCGAAAGTCAAAAAAGTGATTTTAATTAAATTTACTTGAAAAATACTTTTATTATACTACATTAAGCATTTAAATATGATAACTACCACAATTGTTTTCGCGTCACAGACGCTTTATTAGAAAGAAAGACAGTACTCATTTTATTAGAGGGATTCCAGTTTAACGTTTATGCACTTTTGCCGTAGCGCCAGCAGTTTCTGTAATGCTGCTACAAATAATGCTTTGGTACCACTCTGGTACCACTTATGACCAGTTGACTGAAGTTCGTTACTAAAAACATATTTCTTAAAACGCACCGATTGTTTTATTGCATTGGTTGGTACAACACAATGTAGCAAAGAGTCTTTAGGTTGTTAAATATGATCATGCATCGTGGTATTGAAGTTTATGACAACGTTACTGAATACGTAGGCGGAATCGCTTCAGTGGCTCCCATTACCTTTCACTAATGAATAATACTTTCAAAATGAGCTAGCTGATTGGTTAAAAGAATTTACTTTTGATGCCAAAAGATAGTGATCAACTGTTTTTAAATAAATAATATCGGCTGAGGTTTCTTAGAACGAAGAGCTTCCGATAAGCTGCAATCCCATAGAATTGTTATTTTTTATACGGTGTTTTGTTATAAAACCATTATTCGTCCGCTGTGACCAAGCACTTAAAAAACATCTACAGATCCATACTATAAAGTTTCAGTTATTACTGGTATACCTCTATATGTTTTTGCTCCTGTTAAATGCCGAGATTATAAAACCCACTGTCCACAGATATTTGGGGCATTCCACGTGAAGCGGACAGGTAAAAAATGTAATAATGTCAGGAGAGTGGCTTGGTCGTTGTTCCAGCAAAATAATTGGGCAGTATCTTGAACTATAAAGCTGTAGTTTTCGGCAAAATGGCATTGAGTAATAATGTTTTCTTCTATAATTGGCTCTTTTAATAATTCTGGTCTGTTATGTAGGCATGACGTTTCAATAGGTCTAAAGCTGAGCAAACACTGTACATAAATTCTTCAGATAAAGTTATTAAACAAAATTAGGTAAATAATGTATTTGATTGAAAGTTTTTGTAAGCTCGCGCTCGCTGATGGCAGGCGCGATCCGGCGCCGACCGCCGCGCTTCGGCATTGTAACCAGTCTAGCTTCTAAAATACTTCCACGCCCATTATGAAACTTGGCAGAGATTATCTATACTCTATTAGCTATTTACAGGAAAAAAATTTAAAAAATTTAAATGGTCTAGCTTTGTGAAACTCAAGTTTCAAAAATTAAAAAAAATTTTTTTTCAAATAATTTTTTTGTTTTAATATCCAAAAATGCATTTAAAAAGCTCATTAAATGATGTATAAATTTCGCCGCTTAACTTATTTTATTATTGTGTTATAATAAAATAAATATAAAAAATAATACAAGTAGCAACAGAAACATGCGGCATAAAGAAGATACAGGAAAACCCAAAAAGGAAAAGAACCAAATGGTGGAACAAAATGTAAAGATAAAGGTTAAAGAAAAGAAAGAGGCATGGAAAAAACAGATCAAAGTAAAAAACTATACATAATAAAAGGGAATGAAGGAAAAGAAGCAATGAAAGAGTCCAAGAAAGCGACATGGGAAGACTTCGGAAAGAAAATTAAAGAAAACTGTATTAAAAACCAAAAGCAATTCTGGAATATAGTCAAAAAACTAAAGGAAAACAACTCACCAAAAATACGAAATATTAGAAATCCCGAAGGACAAATACAAACTAACACAGAAAAAATACTACAAACTTGGAAAGAATATTATGAACAAAAATTTGGAGAAAACGACATAGAGAACTTGGTAGGAGAAGAAGCATGGAATGAAGAAGAAGAAGAAGCAAACAATGAAGTAAATGAAGCAAATGAAGAAATAACAAATGAAGAAGTGAAAGAAGCACTAAAGAAAACAAAAAATGGAAAATCACCGGGGAAGACAACATATACCCCGAACTATTCAAAAGAGGATGAATAGCAGCAATCCAGTGGTTGATATGTATATTCCAACAAGCATGGAAAGAAGAGGAAATACCACAAAAATGGACGAAAAGTATAATAATACCTATCCATAAAAAAGGCTAAACTACCAATTGCGACAACTATAGGGCAATATGCCTGTCGCCAGTGGCTTTAAAACTATACACCAGGGTAATAGGAAAAGACTTAGAAAAGAATTCGAAAGTAAAATAGAAGAAGAAGAAGCGGCTTTCCGCCCTGAGCGACAAACGCAAGACCACATCTATACCCTACGAGCCATAATAGAAAAAACACTAAATAAAAACAAGGAATTATCTATAGCATTCCTCGATCTAAAAGCAGCATTCGACCTGGTCCCAAGAAAACATGTCTGGGAAGTCCTAAAGGAACTACAAATAAGCAAAAAATTGGAAAGAAATGTCAGAGCACTAAACAGGACAGTAATAGAAAAAATAAGGTTAAACCGAAAAATTTCAGAAGAATTCCATATGAAAAGAGGAATCAAACAAGGTGATAGCCTAAGCCCCCTTCTGTTCGTAATATATATATATATATATATGGATAATATTCATAAAACATGCAAAAGGGAAAAAGAAAAACGGTACTCGGATACAACAACCTAAACCCATGAAATCGCAAGACCCGTTATATGCAGATGATATACCGCTATTGGAGAGAAACCCGGAACAACTACAGAAAAATATCAATATATGGAAGAACCACCTAGAGGAGAAGGGAATGGAAATAAACATACAAAAAAGCATGGTCATGCACATAACAAAAACAGAGGTAAATAGGGCAGAAATCCAAATAAACCAAAACACGTTAGAAAACGTAGACTCATACGAATACCTCGGGACGATAGTTAGCAAAAACGGAAGGATACATCAAGAGATCAAAAACAGAATGAGCAAGAGTAATAAACTATACCATCGAATAAACAACACACTAATCAACAAAAAGAAAATAAGTAAAAAAGCTAAACTACCCTTATATAAAACAATCTACACGCCCACCTTACTATATGGCTCTGAAACCTGGGTAATGTTGGATAAATACAGATCGAGTATAACAGATGCGGAAATGAAATATTTAAGGCTCGTAATAGGCAAAACAAGACGAGACAGGGTCAGAATTAGAAGTGTCAGAGATGAGCTAGAACTAACACCAATAGTACACGAAATAGAACACAAACAATTGCAATGGTATCGACATCTAAATAGAATGGATAACACCCGATATCCAAAAAAAAAATTCGAGATTGGAACAGAAGGGAGAAGAACAAAAGGGAGACCTAGGAAAGAATGGATGGACAATATCAAGGAAACAGCTGAGAAAAAGGGAAAAACCATAGAACAAATTCGGATCCTTTCCAGGAATAGAAGGTTATATAAAGATTGGCTCAATACCCCAACACCATAAAGTTACAATGGGAGAAGGGAAAGAACAAGAAGAAGATTTATTTTATTGTAACTTTTTAATACTGGGTAATGGGATTTGAAGTAGCGCATACTTGCGGTTAGTCAAATCTTCAAAGTCCTATAACTCGTTAACAAGAGTTTGTACTGTAAAAATATTTTATATCTCGACCAAGAACATATATAGGCATAACATAATCAAATATTACTAAAATCGAAAACATCAACATTTTTTACCTGTCAGATTCAAGTGCTCAAGATACGGTATGAAAGTCCCACGGTATAAATCGATTGTAATTTGTCATTAACAAGTTAGATGCACGTTGGATAATGTATAGCTTGCACCAATTTTCCGGATTCCTGCTACTTTTGCTTTTTTCAGCCGTACATTTTTATTTATGATTTCCCTATTATCCACAAATTGCTCACTTTTCTTCAGTGCGTATTATAAAACTCATTTTTCGAAACTTGTCTTAATCTTGTAAAAATAAAAATAAATTATTAGATGTTAAGTTCTGAATGTATAGTGGATAATATATTAATTTAATGTTTTACTCGTTTAAATAAGATATTGTATAGGCATGAGTGTGAATGTGATACAAGATGGGACTGTTTTCTTGTTACAATTTTTCTCATGAAATACTTTCGTTGTAGTCAATTCATTTTAAAACATCCGAATAGTAAATTGTTATTTTTTTCAAAGTTACACAAACACACTTATATTTCGATACTTACCACAATATTATACGTGAGATTGAGCAAACCGCTAAGTATGGTCTTGCGCCAATTAAAAACTATTTGGTTTTTGAGCTGATATTATATTATGAGGTACTAAACATACACAAACTCCCCGTATATTTAAATATTCGTGAAAGATGATATTCAAAGCTTTTACATCATTCTCTACGACTACTTAATATTTCAAAAACAATTTTTTCTTGGAAAGATCGCTGAGAATGTTTATATTTTTGTACAAATTTATTATTATGCTCTAAAACAAAACTTAAAATTTTGGGCTGTATCGAGATATTTTACAAGGCTGTAAGCATTGAAGAAATAGTGAAGACACGATCACTATATAATAAAGAAAAACCAGATAAATTTTATATATAAATATTCAAAATAATTTACTTTCACTGATAAGAAGATAAATCTCCGAAGAGTTGATTCGGATTTGTTCTTTACGCAGCAAACGCATGATCCGTAGGCAACTCAGAAAACGCACAGTGCAGTATTAAGAATAAAAAGGCAAGACGGAATCTAAAAACATTTCTACGAATAAACTGAAAAGAAGGAAATAATTAAAATTAAAGAACAAAACATTACGTAAAGTAGAAAAAACCCATCAAGGACACCAGTAAAAAACATAAGAGCAATGGAAAATTGGATAAGTTATTAAAAATAATGGAAATAACTTACAGTAGAGGTGCAGTTCATAAGAGAGCAACAAAAAGATAATAAGGAATAATAGAATTAAATACGAGAGCGTAATATTTATAGAAGAAACAGAAACAAAGCAATGTGGTGGTATTGGACTTGAAAATAGACACAGAACATCGAGATACGCTAAAAATAGCTATGGACAATTTTATAAAACAAAATTTAGAAATCGAAGCGCTGATTGGTCTAACAGGAGGTCGAAATTGTTGAATTATGAGCACCTATTTCAAACATAAGAACATACACAAACGATCATATAATAATACAAAAAGTTCAAAAAATCTGTACAAAATATAAGATTATATAGCGGAGCAGAGATAGGATTGGACTATATATTAGTGAGGATAAACATAGATTTTAGTACAATAAAATAGAAGAAAAAAATACGAACGATGTCAACACCTTTTAACGTAAAAATATTATTAGAAGACAAAACAAAAATACTAAAAGAAGATAAAAGAAACTCTACAAGCAATTAACCAAGAAGAACTAATAAATGAAAAGTAAAAGAATATAAAAAATAACATTAAGATAGTAGCAGAAGAAACTCTAGGAAAAAAAATACGAAAAGTGAAAAGAAGCTGGTTTGATAAAAAAAAATGTAAAGAAGTAAAAATAAAACACAAGAAGCAAAATAGAAAATGCTACAAACTAAGACCTGAAAATATATAACAAAAAGTATATACAGGAAGGTAAAGAGAGAGTACTAAGAAAATAACTTATAAAATATGGAAGAACATTATCAAAGAAAACAAAAAGTCAAACATGCTAAGCAGGAAAGATTATCAAGATCACTGTACTTTAAAAATCAAAAATAAAACTTAGTATATGAGACAGATGCGCTTAAAATTTTGATAGAGTATTTTACAAAAATTTTAAATCCATAACAAATCATAAACGGAGTAAATGAAGAAAACAAAGAAAATTACATATAAGAATGAAAATGAAGTAGTTATTAGCACCAATGAGTCAAGAAATAGAAGAAATTATTTCACAAATAAAAAGCGGAAAAGTCTCGGAGAGTACGGTATAACGACAAAACTGTTTAACTAAAGAAAAAATACACTGGTTAAAAAAGGAAATATGGGAGAAGAGAGATACTAAGAAAATAACTATAAAATATGGATAAGTTATCAATATGGGGTTAGCAGTTTTAACACGTCAAAACATTAAGCAGGAAAATTATCAAGATCACTGTACTTTAAAAATCAAAAAAAAATTAGTATACAGAGATGCTTTAAAATTTTGATAGAGTATTTTAAAATTTTAAATCCATAACAAATCATAAATGGAGTAAATGAAGAATGTTATAAATTACATATAAGAATGAAAATTTTAAGTAGACTTATGCACCAATGAAATCAAGAAATATAAGCGATTACTAACTAAGGAAGATTGGAAAATACCTAAAAAAGTACGGTATAACGATAAAACTGTTTAACCTAAAGAACAAATCGCAGTAGACAAGGGGCTATATGGAAAAAACTTACTTAATAAATGAAACAAGATAGTGTCAGAATTTTGTATCGCGTTATAGACGGTTCCGAAAATATTGCCGTACGAAAAATTACAGAAACACTCAGAAACGGTGGGAATACCAAAGACATTGTGAAAATGTTACGATTGATAAATTGTGACAAATATACAAACATATGTACAAATATGTGTTGATGTATGTTATTTCGTTTATTTTCAAAAGACTTATCATTCCATAAATAAAGCAAAAATGTATTAAGCGATGACAAGACTAGCATACCTAACAAAATTAGATTGGTAAAGATAACCTAACAAAACTCAACAACATAGTCTCTGAACCATTTAATAGATCAATGACTACAGTGGAGCACGTTATTTACAAAACTTTTTATATATGATTCTGAAGAAAGTGATCAGAGAAAATAAAATAAATCGTACTGGAATATTAATAAATAAGAGCCATCAATGTCTAGCGTATGCTGATGATATTACCATTTTGGTAACAACAAAGAAAAATAGAGTAGAAAAGAAATTAAAAATGACGGCAAAAGGTGTGAGTCTAAGAATAAACAAGAAAAAACAAAGTACATATATATGAAAAGATCAAATAGAACGGAAAAGGAACAAAAACAAACGGAAATAAAATCAAAAAGTGGGGAAGAGATCTCGAAAAACGAAACAGTGACTTACGTATGTAAAACATGGTCTATGAACAGGAAAAAGCAGAAAAATTAAAAATCCTGGAATAGATAGTGCTCAAAAATATAATTGGAAAAAAAGAAATAGAGAAGAAGAACTAATGAGTTGGAGTTGAAGGTATGGCGAACTTACAATTACACCGTTTATTAAGAAGCACATATATAAAAAAGGAAAGACAACCGTATGGTGGAAAAAGTATCGCCTGTACAGACAGACACGACCCAAAATAAGATAGTTATAAGCAATGGGAAGGGATCTACAAGAAAAGGGCATAGTGAACTCGAGCATGGAATTTTTTTCCAAGAGCTTATAGATGGCCTGTTAAAGCTATATATGCATAAACTATTTAAAAATAAACCAAAGATTTGTTCTTTAACAAATAATTTAGAAATTATGCTAAAGTCGAGAATCATTGATCTTATAAACATTAAAAATAAAAACATTTTTGAGAATTTTGGAACATCAAAAACTATAAAAACTAAAGACACCGTGCATACATCTGACCAAATGTATTCTGGAGTACCTAGTTTACGGAAAACTAAAACACTGTCCTTTCAAAACATTTTTATTGATATTTGACTGTATTTGAATCAACAAAATACTAATGCCTCATACTAATACCATTTCAAGTTGCAATCTAAAACGATTTTTATTTATTTTGAACTACATTTTGCTAATTGTGTTATTTTAACCTTTTGCATAATATTTCAGATCAAAATCTATAGTGATGTAAATCATTCTAGGACTACAAAATTTTGCTAACTTATGCTTAAATCCATAGAAAAAAATAATATTCATGTTCAAATAGATTCAACTAATAAAAACTCATTGAATATGTGAAAAAATTTAAACAGGAACATTTTAATTAATTTGAGGTTTAGTTGAGTGTAAAAAGAATTTAATTAAATGTTCACTTGGTTGGTTCAAATTGACAAACTTATTAAATTAGATATAGAGTAAGAGTCATCCTAAAGTTTATTAATAACCTTAGCTAAACCAAATCATAGCCACAAATCTAATAGCCACTTGCAGAATCATTTCATTAAAACTATTGTCCCAGTTTGTTTAAAACAATTGACAATATTTGTGCAACAATTTATAAAGTTAACAAACTAGAACACCGTATTACTAGTTTTACAATTATTGGTATGAAAATAATATTAGGTCAAATAGAAGAAATTTAAAATATTATTGGAACAATGGCAAAGTCGCAAGTTTAAAATTTAAATGCTCAGAGAATTCTTTGTCTTATAAACTCAAAACAAATCAAAAAAGCATTTTTGAGAATTTTGGAATATCAACGAAACAAGAGGTCAATAATCATAACAACTGACGTCCTAGCAAATGAAAAACTGGCACCTTTTGAAAACTAGCATTAGAGGATTCTGTACTACATTACCACTATTTTAGAATATAATAAGACTTATCTTTATAAATGAAAAATTAACAAAACATCATTCAAAGAAAAGTGGACAAGAGATTTTTTATAATTTTTGAAAAGTTATATTTGTGTTGATTTGTACCATTGACAAGATAATTATGACAGATCAAAAAAAACTGAATAGTACATTATCTATGGAGCAAATTTTGAACTTTTCTACAAATTTCATTGTAAGCCATGTTGTCACCTCTAATGAGTGATGACATAATATGCCGTTCTCAGTAAAAAAAATTTTGTCGAGTGGAAGTGGAAGAAATCTTTTAATAAAGCACTTTAAATTAACTTTGGCGGTCATAGTTGAGATAGTAATAAATGAAGCTATTATTTCACTTGGTTGGTAACCCGCTAAATTAGACAACTTAGTTTTAGTTCACTTTCGTACGAAATCGGGATATAATTCTCCTAATTTTTGATGTAAAGACCTTGTCTAGTTACATCGCGAAAATCAACAAGCACACAAATCTCATAGCCCTCGAGCAGAATCAAGAGTTTTGGAAAAACCTATCTGTCCCGTTTGTTTTCAAAACAATTACGTCAATCAATTTGTGCAACAGCTGCAGTGCGCAATTTTTCCTAGAACACCGTTTTAAAGTTTTTACAATTTATTGGTTTAAAATTAAAAAATAATCATGTCAGTAGAAAGAAATTTGAAAATATTATTGGAACGAATGGCAAAAACCACTTTAACTAAAATTGAAAAATGCTCAGAGATTCTGCCTCTTGCAACAACATAAAAATTATGAATACTTTTTTAAACATAAACCAATACATATATACACCTGGAAAGCAAGAGGTCAATAATCGATAATCAACTACGTCCTAGCAAATGAAAAAACTGGCACACTATTTAATGACACACGAGTTTAGAGGATTACATGTACATACAGACCACTACTTCTTAGAAGTTAAAGTAAGACTATACGCAAAATGGATAAAAAATAAAAAATGAACATCATTATAAGAAAAGTGGAAAGTAGTCGGTTAAAACATTTTATCAAAAAAGGCTAACGGAAAGTAGTGGACGATTCCCAGAATCTGACAACGTAGAAATTGAATGGACAACCAAAAAAATATAATTGAAAAGACAGCAACAGAATTCCTTTGAAAGCGGAACGCAAAATATAATAAAAAAAGATACCTTGTTCAAAAGAATAACAAAAGGCAGTTAAAAATAAAAAACAATGCTTACCACCTATGGCTACAAAATAGAACGAAAAGAAACAAGACAGAATATAACAAAATGGCGCAAGTTGTACAATATCTAAACCGTCAAGCACAACAAAATAGATAGTATATCTACATATCAAGAATAGAGAACAATATACATGGACAACAGATGGCGTATGAAATTATGAAGCTCTTGAACAGCAAAGAAAAAGACAGAGTACTAATAAACATAGTAACACCCACCGAATGGTTAAAGTATTATAAAAACCTATGATTCCTAGAAGAACTTAAAGAAGAAGACCAAGAAGAAGAAACCGAAAAGATAGAAGTAGATGTAATAGAAACTGACGAATTAAATAACGCACTGCGATGCACTAAGAATAGAAAAGCCTGCGGGCTGGATGGAATTAATAGCGAACTTATTAAATGTGCTTCGGAAGAATTAAAATCGAAATACCTACGCTACACTGGACCAACTACACCATCCCTCATGAATGAATGGCGATGATTAAACCGATTTTTAGGAAAGGAACCCGATCGAGATGCCGAGGAATAAGCCTATTAAACACATCATATAAAATATATACAAAAATAAACGAATGCAAATTATAATAGACACTGTAATGTTACAAGAGCAGACAGAATTCAGAAAACAGATCCTGTACTGATGAAAATTACAACAAAACAAATAATAGAGAAACATTGATAATTCAACAAAGAAACACACATGATGTTCAAAGCTTCCGACAAAATCTACCCCAAAAAACTTTGGAAAATAATGATCAAAGGAGGCATACCCATACATCTAATTAAAAGTCATTAAAAACATATATGCCCATACAGAAATAATAATACATGACTATAGAAGCAATTCCGAAACACAAATTTTGGACTAAGAAAGGGATGCAGCCTGTTCCCAATTCTATTCATTCTCTATATTGACAATGATGTGAGGCAGTGAACTGATAATATAGAAATTTATACGCATAATTTAAATAAAACAAAATACATTGCCACCTTTCTATTCGTAGACCATCAACTTGTAGTTGCTGATTCAGAATATTGATTTCAATTAGCCGCTTATAAACTACAATAAATAATAGAAACATATAACTTAAAAATATCCACTGATAAAACGAAAGTAATGGCTTTTTGCCGCATTGAATCGGTCCGATCAAGAGTAGTACTAGATGAAAAAATAATCAAACAGGTGAACTATTTCAAATTTCTGGGGTGTTCAATATTTTTCATGGGAGAGGACGACATCCAAAAAAAATCAAGAAATTTAACTATTACGATGGTACAATAAAAGTAACACTCAAGAACAAAGTACAGAAGGAAAAAATAATGAAGTTCTATAAAGTAGCAGCTGTCCCAAGCCTAACATGCGGTAGTGAATGCTGGACCATTATCAAAAATAACGAACGGAAAATAACTACATCAGAAATGCGATTCCTGCGACGAACCGCCGAATGCAATCTCAGAGATAGAAAAGAAACGAAGAAACTACAGAATTAAAAATATTTAACGTTGTGGACAAAATAAAAGACTACAGACAGCAATAGAAAGAACATTTAGAACGAAAGGAAAGCTACCGAACTACCCAAAATATGCTATAGATATTCTTCTTCTTTTCCTTCTCTCTTATGTCCTAAAGCGTAGGATCCTCTAATCACTTCCGGAAGCTGTCCCGGTTGGCTGCCATTCTTTTTACTTCTCTTAGGTGTTTTCCTCTCTGTTCTACCCTCTTTTCTAAGCTCTGTTCCCATGTTTCTCGTGGCCTTCCTCTGCTTCTTGTTCCCTCTGGTTTTGCTTCTAGAATTCTTCTGGGGCCTCTATTTCTTGACATCCTCGCTATGTGCCCATACCACTGTAATTGTCTCTTCTCTACCTCTTGTATTAGCGGTTGCTGACCTACTTCTTCTCTGGTTATTGTATTTCGTATGCGATCTCTTTTTGTTCTACCCACTAGTCTTCTTAGATAGACTCGCCGTAATTTTGCTTCTGGTTTTAACTTGTATTGTCCAGCTCTCCCATACGTTAATACTGGTGTGTATATGCTTTTGTATACCCTAAGCTTTGTTTGCATGCTTACTTCTTTTTTCGCTATTATTAATTTGTTAATCGCATAATATACTTTGCTTGCTTTATCTCTTCTATTCAGAATCTCCTGTTCTATCGTGCCAGTTTTATTTATTATCGTTCCTAAATATTCATAGTTATTGACCCACTCTAGTTCTTCCCCATTGCATATTATTTTTGTGTTTTCATTTGTATCATTTTTCTAGATTTTCATAATTTTAGTCTTGTTTGTGTTTATTTTCATACCTCTTCTTTCTATCGCTCTATTCCATTTGTTTATTGCTAGTTGTAGTTTTCTAGTTGAGTCTGCTAGGAGCACGATGTCGTCTGCATATATGAGGCATTGTATATATATGGGCTCTAAATTCCAATTTCCTACCTTCACATTGAATCTTGCTTCTTTTGCTTCCTGAATAATCTGATTCATTACTATTAGGAACAGTAGGGGGCTCAGTGAGTCTCCTTGTTTGATCCCCTTTTCCATTTCAAGGCTTTGAGATTCTTTCCATTTAATTCGCACTCTTCCTTTTGCATTAACGTATACTTTTTTTTATGGCCTGTTGTAGTGGATATGATACATTTAGTTCTGCTAGCGCATTCCATATTGTTTGTTTGGGTACTGTGTCAAATGCTGATTTTATATCTATGAATGCTAGATACAAAGGGTTTCCCCTTTCTAACCTCTTTTCTGTAACTGTTCTTAGTACAAACATAAGATCTTGTGTTTGCCTCTGTGGCCTGTAAGCGGCTTGTTCTTCACATAGTTTTTCTTCAACTTCTTCTCGTAATCTTCTTTCTAGTATTCTTGAATATATCTTCTGTACTATTGAAGAAAGGCATATTGCCCTGTAGTTGCCGCAATCGTTTTTATCTCCCTTCTTGTGTATAGGTACCACTATGTTTTCTTCCCAGTCATCTGGTATTTTTTCCCCTTTCCAGGCCAGTTGACATATCTCTTTTATCCACTTTAATATTCTATCTCCCCCATTCTTTATCATTTCTGGAGTTATGCCATCTCTACCTCCTGCTTTTCCTTGTTTAATATGTTTTACGGCTTCTATCACCTCTTCTATTTCTATGTCTATTTCTTCTTCTTCTTCCTGAACTGTTCCTCTTCTCTCTCTGCCCCGGATATTATCATCTTTTTTAAATATGTTGTTGTAATACTCTCTCCATGCCTCCAAGATTCTTCCTTCTTCTGTTTCTACTATGCCTTTGTTGTTCCTTATACTCCATACTTGCTTTCCATATTTCTCTCTTAGCCCTCTGATTACTTTCCAAAACTGTCTTCCGTTATCTTCGTTGAATTTCGTCTCTAGTTCTTTCCCGAATTCCTCCCAAGTTTCTTGTTTTGCTCTATGTACCGCTTCTTTGGCTTCATTTCTTTTATTTATATAGTGTTGTTTATCGCAATCTTTCTTACTTATATATATACTTACTTACTTATATACCTTTTCCAAGCTTTCTTTTTGATCTTTACTTTATCTTTTACTTCGTTCCACCACCGGGTTCCTTTTTTGATCTCCCTTTACTGTTACCTTTCCGCAGGTCTTTACTGCCTGTTCCACTATTTCTGTTTTTAGTATTGTCCACTTCTTTTCCATGGGCCATTGGTTTCCTTCTTCTGCTTCTTTCGCTTCCCATCCTTCTAAGGTGCCTTCTAATCTGTTTTTGAATTCTTTTGCTTTTTCTGGTTTTCTTAATACTGATATTTTTATTTTCTGATATTCTCTTTGTTTCCTCGGTTCCCTGCTATAAAATCTGGTGTCTGTTATTAGCAGTCTGTGGTCTATATGCAGTTCGGCCCACCTTATTACTTTTACATCTCTTATGGCATATTTCGCTTCTCTGTTGTATGTTATATAGTCGTTAATGCTTTTCGCTTCTCTTCCTGCTGCCTCAAAAGTAATTTTGTGTATTATCTTATGGTTAAAGTGGATGTTTCCGATTAACATTTGATTGGTAACACAAAAGTCTATCATTCTTCTTCCGTTATTATTTATGGTAGATTCTCTTCCATATTAACCTATCGTGCCATATCCTATATCTTGTCTATTTCCTATTCTGGCATTCCAGTCTCCATTTATTAATATGTGTCTGCTTCTTTCTCTCCCTTTATCTATTTGTACTTGGAGTTCTTCGTAGAATGTCTCTTTCTCTTCTTCTGTGGAGTTTTCTGTGGGGGCGTAGATCTGTATTATGGTTATTTCTTCTTGCAGTTTTAGGTCTACATATAATATCTTTGTATTTACCGCTTCCCATTGTTTTACTTGTTGGGCCATCTGTGTAGTTAGGATTATTCCTACGCCCTCTTTAGCTCGTCCTGCTGATCCTGAATATATAAGCTGGTAACCTTGATCTAATAGTTGTCTTCCGTTTCCTTTCTTCTTTATTTCACTTATACCTAGCATCTCCATATTATACTTGGCCATTTCTACTATTATTTCTACTTCCAATTCTTATCCGTGATTCGCGCCGAGTCCGTTTCCCAGTTTTCCGTCCATTTCCGAGGCGATTGTTTGTTCTCTGAATCTGTTTACCTTGTGCGGGTGATTAGCCCAGCCACAAGGGCCCCGTTACCTCGGGACAACTGGTATCAGGTTATACCCCCCGATTCTGGGTTGCCAGAGCCTCGTCTGTTATCTAACAGGGGGTACCACGTGTAGGTGAGGTTGGCATTTGGGTGTCTAGATGTTGGTGCCACCCCTTACCCCCCATATACTATAGATATAGAGCAAAAAGAAAACGAAGCTTGAGAAGACCGAAAAAGAGATGAAAATAACAAGTATAAAAATACAGAACCGTAAAGAGGTAATATCCAAACCATAATGGAGAAGAAAAAGAAGAAGAAGAAAATAATCGATCTGTAGTCGGAGCTTGTCAAAATAATTTTTTGTACAATAATTTTTGTCAATGACTTTAAAGTGTTTTGTAATTCAAAGAAAAGTCGTAAAATTTAGTGATATTTAGTTTACACAGTTTCACTGACTCTCTTTAGTCTTCTAGGGATAAATTCTACGATAAGAGGTAATCGTTTAAGCTTCAAATAGCTCAAATAATTGAGAAACTACATTCTAATACATCTTCATTTACTTGACCATCAAATATGTTATCCCATATTAGCTGGAAATCCGAATAATTTTTTTCGAAAATTTGGGCTTTTTTCAATTTTAATTATTTAGTTTAATTTTAGGAAGAATACAGCGAATTGGATAAAATATGTTAATTTAATAAATGTCTCTGGCCCTAAGTTTCATTCTAGAACCTGCTTTCAGAATAGTTTGATTATCTAATAATTTTTTTTTATTGAATTCGTGTACATTAGCAATCAGAATTAATTACAATAAATTCTATGAGCTAATTGCGTGAAGTTTGGAATAGATTTGAAGAGACGTGCACCCAGTGGTGCAGTCTCGTTACCTCCATTTGAAGGCTTAGGGGATGGTGTATGATTTCTTTATTCTGTCAAGTCCCATGACCACTTCCGTTTAAGTCGTCTCATTACTGGCTGCTGTGTTAGCGGTGTAATCTCGTTATTAGTGTGTCCCACTAGCCGAGCATGGTGGCTTGTAGCCCGTTGTCTGATTATGTCCCGCACATATTGTACGTTGGAGTCAAAGTGGAGGATACGGTTTGTAATATACCAGGGAGCATTGAATATACTTCTTAATGTCTTAGACTGGAAACGTTGTATTATGTCAATATTTGAGTAGCTGGCGCAACCCCAGAGTTCACAGCCATATTGGTCGTATGATAGATTTGTACACCAGTAATTTGTTTTCTGTTGAGAGTTGAGAGTTTCTTCCTATGAGCCAATACATTTTTTAAATTTTGATGTCCATTTCTTTGCGTTTTTTTATTATATGTGGTTTCCACGTTAATCTTGTGTCCATATGGAGACCTAAGTATCTAATTGCATTTACTTGCGGGATGGGTACGTTATTCAAGCTTACAGGTGGGCATTGTGATCGTCTTGTGGTAAATGTTATATGATTGGACTTCGTCTCATTGACCTTAATTCTCCTCTTGCAAGATATTAGTTGTGATTTGTGGATCTTCATGACATGCCAGGATTGCAGTGTCATCTGCAAATGTCCCCAATGTTATGGTTGGTGGCGACGGTATATCTGCAGTAAAAATCAGATATAAGAGTGGCCCCAACACACTTCCTTGGGGAACACCAGCCGTGATTGGATACAGTTGTGAATATTCCATACCAACTTTGGTTTGAAAGTGTCGATTAGTTAGATAAGATTTAAGCAGGAGATAGTATTGATGTGGAAAGATGTGTTTAATTTTAAATAGTAGCCCATTGTGCCAAACACGGTCAAAAGCTTGCCGCACATCTAAAAATACAGCAGAGCAATATTTCTTACTATGAAATGATTGCTGAATAATATGGTTATTCGGTGGCATTGGTCTATGGTCGAGTGTCCTTTGCGAAATCCAAACTGGTGATTTGGAATCCATTCTTCAAGTAGACTATTTTCGTTTATTCGCTTTAATATTAATTTTTCTAGGAGTTTTGACACGACAGGCGGTAGACTAATTGGGCGATAAGACTGAGTTTCATTTGGTGGTTTGCCAGGTTTTAATATTAGGATGACCTGTGCAAACTTTAATTGTAAGGGCCAGTATGTTAAGCGTAGGATTGTATTGAAGAGTGCCAATAAGAATTGTTCTCCTTGTCGTGGTAATTGTTTAAGTACAAGGCCTGTAACGAGATCATAGCCCGGCGCTTTCTTATTATTTAACCATTTTATTTCATTTTGTAATTCACCAATTGTGAATTTTTTATAGGGGTGATAGTTGTAGTGGTGCTTCGAGAAAGTTGTTAACATCTTCATCAATTTCATTAGAGTGAGGTGTGAATACGTCTGCCAGATGTTGGGCAAAAGTTCAACTTTTCTTTGTCTGATCTTGCCCAGGAGCCATCGTTTTTGCGTAACGGCGGGACTTGTTGTTGGGGTCTCTTAAATCCTTTAGTGGCTTTCCATATACTGTGATCTTCTTTGGATAAGTTGGTTATGTAGTTATGGAATGTTTCATTACGCGCTCTAACATCTTCTTCCTAAGTTTATTAGTAAGTCGATTGTATGTGGTTTTATCATTAACGTTGTGTGTACGTTGCCAGATTGACCTTCTCTCCTTTTTCTTTTATTAATTCACTTATATCTCTAGAAACATTAAATGACTCGATTTTCTGGATATTCATTTGGTGTAGCATTCCAGGCTGCCTCTTGGACTGTTGTTATAAAGTGATTAACTGCGATCTCTATTTCTTTCGGTGTTTTTAAGCTTATATTAATATTTATATGTCGGTGGACGTGTACTTTAAATTTGTCCCAGTCAGTTCGTCTATTGCAAAGTACTGGCTTAGGCTGCTTTTGGATAACTGTAGCGCTAATGACAGCTAACACAGGGCTCTGGTCCGAAGATAGATCGAAACGAGGAGTGACGTCCACATAATTTCTTGAAATGCCGAGGCTATATAAAATCTAATAAATCTGGAATCTTGTTCACGTCAGTCGGCCAGTATGTTGGAGTACCGGTTGATAAATGCATGTAATTGTTGTTAGTAAGAATTTTTCAAGTTCTCTACCCTTGTAGTTATTAATCGAGACCCCACCTTGTATGTTTACAATTAAAGTCGCGACCTACTATAAATCTCCCTCCAAGGGTGTTGAAGAATGGTTGTAGTATGTTCGTGGTTAGTCTATGTCTTGGAGGGCAATATACAGCGGCTAGTGTGATTGGGCTAGGAAGTTTATTGATTTCGATAATGGCAGCTTGCAGGAACGGTTCTTCGTATTTTGGTAATTCATGATGAACTATCGAGTTTCGAATAATAATAGCTGCGCCACCATGGGCTGTATTATCTGGGTGTACAGTGTGGTAGATGCTGTACTGAGGTATTTTTATAAACGTTCTTGTTGTAAAGTGTGTTTCACTTATGAGTAGTACATCAATTTTGTTCATTTGAAGGAAGACTTCTACCTCCAATTTTTAGATTGAGGCCGTTGGCATTCCATAATGCAATACGTATGAATTTAGACATTATTTAACTAATTTGGCAATTACTGTTGTGAGCATGTTGAGGATCATGCTATTTTGTTGTAGCAGTTGATTGAACATTCCCTTAAACTCGGCAAGGAATTGTGCGAGGTGAGGTCATTAGATGAGTCTGGTTGATTTGCTGTAACGTGGCTATAGGTATGCATCGGCATATCAGCGTAAACATTAGGTTTTGGCAGAGGAGGAAAATTTCTTATATCTGGCTTATACTGTGCAGGTTGTTTCTTTGGTTGCTGTGTATTTGGGTAGGTCTTTTTTGTAATTCTCTATAGACCATACATCCTTTGTAGTTGGCAGGATGTGGTCCATTGCATAAGATACACGTTGCCGGCGTATCCCTATTTTTGGTGCACGTTCTTGTATCATGGTTACCGCTGCATTTGACACACGCATATGGACGATTGCAGTATGATTTCGTATGGTTAAAGTTTTGGCATCTTGTACATTGTACTATATTTTATTTTGCTTAGGTGGTTCAACCGTTATCTTTAGGTTCTGCAGATACTGCAATTATAAATATCTTTGTTGTTATCGGCCGGTTCCAAGTCCACGAAGAATAACGGCAGGGCTTCTTTAGTTTGTTTGTGTTTGATGTTGCTAATATTTCGAACTTTATGATTTTTGCTGCCAATTCTGCTATTATTACATTTATCGGGATTGTGGGGTGTAGATGCCGTACAACTACTCTGTACGCCCTCTCCTGCTTGTTTTGATATGTGTGAAATATAACGTTGGTATCTAAAAAATGGGCGGTCAATTTCCTGTATGGGTCAGGCGTGTGAACATTGATTTTAACGACATTATTGGCCATACATTTAGAGGTATATTGTTCCTTTTCGACTATGTGCGTGATGCTGGCTACCATTTGTTGATAGTTTTCGACACCTTGAACAAAGATTGGCGGTGGTTTTGGCAGTTGAACAGTTTGACCCGTAGTATTAGTGTTGCTGCTAGCCCCTGGTACATCTGTTTCCTCTGTTAACGTAGAGTATTGGTTTGTTTGTGTTAAGTTGAATGTTTGAGTTAATTGTGGGTTATATTTCCGTATTTTCCTTTTATTGCCAGGAACCACTCGCCAAGTGTTATTATTATCAGCCATGTTTTCGTCTTCGCCGACATTACTTAAAATTTGATTACCCTGCGGCAAGGTTTGCTGGGAAGGTAATTACACTTGAGACAACCTTGGATATTGCATCACGGGCATTGTATAATACGGAAAGGGTTGAACCGGTGGGATTGATGGCACTGCATACTGCTTTAATGGTGTTTGTTCGAAGAGTGGTGGTGTTGAATGTATACTGTTACTTACAGTATACTGTTGCTGTTGATAGGAGGCTGGGTAACCATATTGTTGATACATATTGGAGTTATTTTGTGATGGCGGATTATTCCCATTGCCAGTGGGAAACATTAATATTAAAGTTGATTACATGGGTATTAAATTATTAAATAAATAAGTACGCCTGACCTTAAGGCTGCGACTCGGGCGCGGCGATATCGCAGGTAAAAATTGGCTCGCACACGTCCACTCTGTTTCAATGCACGGGCCGTACTATTATCTAATAATATCTTCAATATTTATGATCTTAAAAAAAAAACTCCTAAATTATGGATATGCTCTGATTATACTCTTTAAACCATTTTATCTGTATAAATTCCTTGCAACTACTTGATAAGTTATATAAGCAATTGATATAGAGAAATGACATTATTATTATCTATTTGAACATTTTTCTAATACGAACAAGAATTATTTGCTCTTACTGTACTTTAATGTTTTCTCCTTGTCATACATATGTTTTGGTAAAAGCCATTTCTAGCGTTTACTTTATATTGTATTTACGCTTAGAGTTATATTAAGTGTATAAGATTTAATAATCTTCGTGTACTGAACAAATATAATAATAAAGGTGAACCGTGGCGGATTATTCGCATAGAATAATGTACATTGTCGTCTGTTTACAATAAAACTAGATGTAATTAAAATGAATATTCTGATGCTATTCCAAAATTAACAGTATGATTTATTGTGTGTAGTACATGTATGCACTTTAAATTAAAATTTAATATTAACAGATTTTGCAAAAAATGTAGTTTTTATTAAAAATAGGTTATATGTATGTGTAAAAAATTTAATATTTTTCGTTTAAACGTAGAGTGTTAGCAATTCTGTGTTTTGTTATTGTTTTTATATTATGTCACTGTAAAATACATGTTTCATTAAGAAATATGTGCATTATACCGAGTGTAAAAGCAGACTTTACTTAATAAAAAACCATGTACCACGGATATGTTAAAGTAAGCACTTTGACGAAAATAACATTTTTAGTTTTTGTAGACTTGTCAAATATATAATTTCATATATAGTAAAACATATCTAACACAACGTCTTTTACAGAGGTGGTCACTTTAGAGAAAAATTAAGAAGCAAATGTGCAACATACGAATTACAACAAATAAGTAATTCAAATGTAATTATTATTTTTATATTTTTTTAGAGCATTTTTCTTATTAAGCTAAATAAATAAAGTAATGAGAAAATATATTAATAAAATTACATACTTGCACGAATGAACGAGTTTTAAAAACTCTTAGCTTTTAGTCAAGAGGTCTCATAACATTGATTCAAGCATGTAAAAAGGTGTCGTAATATTTTCTAACTCCTTAATTATTAAGACACGAAGTAGCGTTATCTTATAATATAAAGTGATCTTAATATAGTAACCAAAATTCCAAGTAACATTAACATTTGGTTCCTGATGGCTGAGGGTTGTGCTGCATTGACATTAATTGACGACAAACGCTCGTGTGGGGCTGGTACTGTTAGACCGTAAACAACAACTGTGAAAGAAAATCCTACCACAAATAAAATACTAGATCAGACTTAATGCTTTTGGCCCTAATAACCACAGATGAATAGCGTCAGGCGTGTATAGATAAAATGATTCGTAGGAATTGTCATCTGAAGCAAAAAGATATTGCTAAAACTGGAATTTCTTTTGAACGAGCTTCATTTCTCTTTCAACAGGACACAGAAACTTGTTTAGCATTGTTATGGGTGTATGAGCTGAGTTGTTAGTTACGTAGAAAACTTATAAAGGATTTTCCAATAAGAATGATAACGATTTTAAAATGAAGGAAAATAAAAGTTTAGATACAACCAAACTTTTTTTGAAACATAGTCTATTACATTACATTATTTAAGTGTCCACCTCAACTTCGTGCACACGAGAAAATTTGAGAAACCCAATTTTCGATAACTTTGTGCAATAACTCGGGTCATATGTTACGAATGTAGTGTTTGATGTTCAATCTTAATGTATCAACCGTTAATGATTTGCTTTCATGTACTATAGATTTCAAATAATTCCACAAAAAGTAATCCTAAAAGGCTCAAAACACAACTCTTTGAAGACCAAGTAACAGTTGCATTTCTTAAAGTTATTCTTACACCAAACTTTTCTCTCAATATGTCAATACTGTTATTAGCAGTGTAAGATGTGACACCGTTTTGTTTAAACCACATGTCAAAAATCAGTTTAATCTAAATTTGGCCACACAAAATCTATTAATATCAGTTGTTACCGCTCACTAGTCACTGTCCCCTACCTCGTTTTGGAAAAAGAACGATCCGATGATGCCGCCATGCCATTTTGCGGATATAAGGGCTTCTCATAAATCTATTGTAGATTATTTTCACATCAAAAACAACAACTTTGTTTGTTAACACTTAAGCAAAAAAAAGCAAAAATGAACTTCATCTAAGAATATAATGTTTTGCCTAAAATTATGATCCGTTTTAAATTGCTCTAAAGCCTAAAATCACAGTACTTATGATGGTCCAGTGGGTTCAGTCAACACAATTTTATATGGGTATAAACCCTAATTTGGAGCCTCTGCAACGCTATCTCTTATAGCAGCAATCTTCTCTACATTACTTGCATTTTGACATCTTGTTGATATTTTCGCATAGTGAATAGTAAAATTCCTTTACATTTTTTAGCGATTCGACGAAATAACCAACCTTTCTTGAAAAGTGTATGTAGCCATGATGAATTGTCAGAGTATATTAAATACAAATGACAACTAGTGACAGTTACAACTTTTTAAGCAAGGTTGACTTCTAATTTCAAAATCATAACATTTATTTATAAACCCCTTTATATACAGTTTATAGGAAATATGTTGCTGATTTGTATACTTCATCTATTAATAATCCCAAAGTAGATATGGTTTCTTATATTATATGCAATAAGTGTTACTCAGGGTACCATTTAAAAATGAAAGATCCAAAAAACAATTTCAAAAAGTACGAACAAAAATAATAAACTTAGTTACTATTGTTTATATGCAGTGAATGAGTATGTGCAAAAATAAAATATTTACTAAAAACGCAACGATTGTTTCAAAGTGCACGTTATCAAAATATTAATACTACCGTTTTCATCATAGTGCTTAAGTGAGACTTTATATTATATTTTCCTTGACATAAAAACTTTTTGTTTTAGTTTGACGACCTGCTATCTAACGGGTGAATGTGGTACTGTTTAATAATAACTTATTTCTTGCATCGATGCATTATGGGAGAAATAAACTAACTTGCCCAAAATATAATTTTGTTTATAATATATGTTTGCGTTGTGATATTCTTGTCTTAAATACTTTAAGTAGAAATTTTAAGTTTAACATCACATATAGATAATACAAATTCTTAACTTTTTTTATTATTGACAATAACGTTATTTACAATATACTTAACAAAAGTATTTAATAAATGTGATAATAGGAGAGGTAGTGAAAGGAAAAATCATCCATTTATGATACTCCCAATGAGATCTATTTAAGGCAGGTTGATGAGGTCTTCAGGCCATGTTTTCTTCAGTCGTCGTACTGGTGGATAATACGTGGAAAGCTGATGAATTAATGAATTGCTGTGTCCATCTAACTTCTGGTGGTAACTCATCGCAAATCTTTTAATTTCATTGGCAACGAATGGGACGTCTAGGTCTTCATAGATTGTTTGATTGGTTACAAACCAGGGCGCGTCAACAATTGCGCGGAGTGTTTTTTATTGAAACTGTCGCAGTGTTTTTATTCTGGTCGGTTTGGAACACCCCCGAAGCTGTATACCAAATGTTCAAATTGGTTTTAGCATCGTTTTGTAGAGCAACGGTTTGTTTCGGATCGATTGCTTTGACTTTTTTCCGAGGAGCCATTACATTTCACGGTATTTCAGGTTTAACTGTTTGCTCTTAGTTTACATGTGTTTGTTCCACGTGAGCCGCTGATCAACATGCAGTCCCAAATATTTCACATCGGTTTTTACCGGTACTAGGGTATTGTTAATGTTAACAGGCGGGTAAACACTGGTTTTCATAGTAAATTTTACTGATTTTGATTGATTAACTTTTATTCACCATTTATCTAGCCATGTGCTGATTTTATTGAAAAGCTGTTGGAGGTTGGAAGTTGCAGTATCCGCATTTTCCTGAGTAGAAAGTATTTCTGTGTCGTCAGCGAAGGTAGCAGTCACTGTTGTTAGTTTCTGGCAGGTCAGCAGTATAGACAAGATAGAGGACGCTATCCTGCAGAACACCGGATTTGATGGGGTGATATGAGTATAGTTCGTTATCACAAATGATGGTATAATAAAGGACTGTTAGGTAGGACTTAATGAGCAAATAATAGTAGTTCGATAATAACTATTTTAGTTTAAATAGCAGTACTGTGTGCCAAACCTTCTCAAACGTCCGGGGCATGTCTACAAACACAGGCACAATACTTCTTTTCTTCTAGGAAAGATGAGATTTCATTTACTATTCTGTGAGTTTGATGTGTGGCTGAGTGATTCTCTCTAAATCCGAGCTGGTGTTGTAGTAGGTGTTGAAGTCTGTATCTTGGCGAAATCTTAAGAAACAGTTTCTCAAATAATTTGCTCGTTATGGACAAGAGACTTATTGGTCAATACGAAGTCACACTTTCTGGTTCCTTGCCAGGTTTGGGTACCATTGATATATGTGCGTACTTCCAAGTGATCGGGTAATAGGAGAGGCTAAACATCCCGTTGAAAATCGTTGGTAGCAGTAGTATAGTTTGTTATAGAGGTTGCTTCTGTTTTGTATATTTTCTTCCACCCTGCTATTCTCAGCTGTTTTAGATTTTCTTCTACTTCATTTTCCCAGCTTTTTTTTGGTCTACTCCTTCTTCTATGTAGTTTCTGCTAAGTGATTTGTTAATACATTATTAAGAAGGTATTTCCTTGAGATCCTTATTGAAAATCTTATTCTCTGGGCTTTTCACTAACTGGTTAAGTCATACTCGTAGTACAACTGCTCAATAAGCAGTAGTGCATAATAAAGTTTGTTATACTTTGTAGTGACTCTATTAAAACTTTTTTTATTGCCTGACTTTTTACTTTCCTTATCCTATAATAAGGAAAGTAATGTAATCGGCGGAAATTGGACCTACCCAGTTTTTCACATTTCTGGACGAATTATAGCCTCAGTACTCCAAAAAAGTTGATTTTAGCCATTGGTTCGTGTGTGTGTGTGTGTGTGTGTATGTCGGTCTGTCAGTAAACAGGATATCTCGAGAACCGTAAGAGCTAGAGACGCAGTGCGAAGTTTTTGGTAAAAATCGGCCAAGCCGTTTGGTCGCAAGGTCGCAAAATCGGTCGCAAAGCGGTCGCTAATCTGAACGGTTGGAGATACAAAAAATTTATAAGAATAAAAATGACTTGTTATCATGAGATAAACATGAATTTAAAATGAAAGTTGGTAAAATAGGAACTCGAAAAAAATTGAAGCTCAGGATTTTTGATATACCGGGAGTTTATAAAATGTTTCGGGAAATTTATATTACCGGATAGATCAATCCGAGAGGAACAAAAAATTACAATGAAATTTTTTGATCCGAGTTCAAATAAATAAGTTATAGCAGATTAAAAATTAATTAAACGGACCAATCACAGCGCGCTCGAAGAGCTACCGGGTCGACTGCGGGAGGACGGGGGGGGGGGAGCGCTTAGCCGATAGGAGGGAGCACGCAGGCGATAATGGCGAAGGCCGTGCGGCCGAGCTCGCACGGTTACCTTCAGTGACGGAGCAAAATTTTAAGTACAAGTTAATTATTGTCTTGTGCTGTTTATTTTAATCGGCTTTCGAGTGTTGGACTCGTCCTTTTTTAGAATAACAAGTTCCGGGACGAGAGCAGCCAAGGGCCGAGACGATGGACCGGTATAATATATAATAATAGGATAAGGAAAGTCGTGTGATGTTCACACCAGATTTTTTTTATAACGCTTTAAGGGTGGTTTATGTAAAAGTGCTTATAATATACGTTTCCATTTTATTTGCCTTTTAGATAAATCTACATAATAAGATACTTTTACCTTTAACTTTCTCTACTGATTATGGTTTTCTAAATTGAAGATGTTGAAGAATTATTGAACTAAATACTATCTTGCGCTTGTTACTACTTAAAATCAAGCGTAGCTTAGAATTTTAACGTTTACAACAATTAAAATGCTTAACGTAAGTATTTATAATCAGCAGATACATTTCTTTCGGACACGTCGCATTTGGATATACGATTTACATCGAGCCTCAATGTAAAACTGAATTTTTAAGATAGCTTCTAAAAGTAAAATAAATTATAACAATAAAAAAACATTTTTCTGTCGCAGTTCACTTAAATGTTTTTAATTTTGAATGTTTTGCTTTTTTAAGCTCACTATCTCTTCCATATCATAAATATTTTAAAGCATCTTTTAAAAATTTAAACAGATACAAGACTATATATACAAAAATTAGATATTTAAATTATGTCACAATTATAATTGGATGATGTCATTTAAACGCATTATTAAACTCTTCTTCTGATTTTTTGTACAATAATTTGGAGCAGCTAGAGTATTTATTTAGTAGAATGTTCCAAAATACATTTCGATTTTTTTAATTTTAATGGCATCTAGTATAAGGAAAAACTATTGAGTGATTTAGTTTAGATTTATTCAGATATAAATATTTAAAAAGGATTAGGCCGCTAAAAAGCTTTAGTAATTAATAAAAAATTATATTTTTTAAAATCATGTTGCCAGATTTAATGTATAAATCTATATTATTTAAATAAAACCAACTAAGAACTAGTTTTAAGACGATGATGATGCAACTACGTAATATAATCTTATTAGAATAATTTTTATTTTTAAATTAAAAAGTAAAAGGCAAAGATAATTAAACTTTAGTTTCATACACTGTTAAGTCTATTAATATCAAATGGCTTGTTTCTTAGAGTTTTAATGTTTATTGAATTTGGTTTACCATTTTATTACACATTTACACAAGTTAAGAGAGTTGCAATTTTCCTTTCGAAGCGTAAGGTCGTACTCGGTCCGCTCCGCGCAAGAAAGTGTAAGTGTGGTCGCTTATCGGGCGCGATAAATGCGAGGCCACTAGCTTTCGTATCTAATATAAAAAAACCTTTATATGGTTCCAGTGCAATCTACATTAATGGGTCAAGTGTACCGATTAACGTACTTGAATTACTGGAGCTAAAGTTATTCCGATTTTCAACTAATGGAGTAATATGTATCCAATTAATACTGGCAATTTAAACCCCACTTACGGGTATGTAACTAATTTAAGTTATAACCAGCCCCAAATTTTCAAACACGATTTAACTCTACTCATTACCCGCATAATCAACCATCTCCTCCTAACAACCTCCAACCTCAGCTTTTTATATAAATTCAACAGCTCAATTTGCTGACTCATCAATAATACAAATTAACGTCAGCGATAACATGGAAAAAGATAACGAAGTGATCAAAAAAAGAAAACAGTCGAACAAACCAGCTAAACATGGTTATTCGATGCAGCCGCAAACCATAACTCAAAATCTATTCCAGCGATTAACTGGCCATAATCTAGAACCACCCAACCCACAGAGTTCTGAAAGTAATGAAAATACAGCAAAAGTTACTAAGTCTCCTTTTATATTCATATATGGGATTACAAACAATAATGGAATGATTGATAACATCGCTAAAGTTGTCGAAAACGAGCAATACCAGCGCAAAACACTTTCTAACAATAAAAACCAAATATCAAAGCCTCCGAATTACGTGCCTTAAAAGCTCTAAAAGAAAATAATAATATTACAATTTTACAGGCAGATAAGGGCAACGCTACAGTGATCCTAAATACTGCGGACTACATCGGTAAGATGCACAATTTACTTAAATCCTGATTATCGCCATGTACCTAATAATCCCACTACCTACCTCGAAAAGAAAACCAAAACCCTTATTACTAACTCCAACCTATCATCCGATACCAAGAAACTCCTCGTACCCCGAGAAAAATAGTCCAGAATTCCCAAATTGTATGGTCTCCCAAAAATTCACAAAGAGAACATTCCTTTACCCCCTATAGTTAGTGCGTTCGGTTCTCCCACCCACAACCTAGCCAAATACCTTGCCAAGACTCTCCAACCTCTCACAGAGTAGGCATCATCCTACGTCCGAAACTCCTATCATTTCCTAAAAATACTGAAAACTTTCCCTATACGCAAAGGTGACATCATGGTCAGCTTTGATGTCGTTTCTTTGTTTACAAACATCCCAATTCCTGATACCCTACAGTTATTAAAGTCAACGTATAATATAAATAACAATATCCTCTCCCTAATTAACCATTGCCTATCCAATACTTACTTTACCTTCCAAAATAAATTTTACCGACAAACTAATGGTGCTCCCATGGGTTCCCCACTTTCACCTGTCATTGCTAACCTTTTTATGACCGATTTTGAAACAAAAGCCCTTGCCTCCTTTCACTTTAAACTTACCTGCTGGATACGATATGTCGATGACACTTTTGTTATCTGGCCTCATGGACATGATACCCTTCCAGAATTCCTTTCCCACCTTGACCAAATCCGCACCAATATCAAATTTACCATGGAAACTGAACATAACAATTCCCTTCTCTTTCTAGATATTCTCATAACAAGGAATCCTTCTAATGACAGCTTCTATTACACTGTCTACAGAAAACCCACTCACACTAACCGTTACCTAAATGCCAAATCCCATCACCAGCCTGCCCAAATCCATTCGGTTGCAAAATCCCTCATAACCAGATTCATCAGACTTTCCGATACAAAAAATAGCCAAACAGAAATTAAATCCATTACCACCACCCTACTGCAAAATTTATATTCCTACAAATCGCCTCTGACCGAGGTCAATATTGGCAAAAGATTTACTTTTGTAAAAAATGAACATGGAAATCAGTCCCATTTCACGGATGATGGCTATTTTTAACTAGATGGCTATGTCAACAAACAAAATTATAGACATTAAGGTACCGAAAACCCACATTTGATCGAAGTTCGTCGATTTCACCCAAAAACAGTGTATGGTGTCTAATTTTCCACTATGGAATTGTCATCCTACTGTTTCTCACAAAATATGCGAATAAAGTTTATTGCTCTAAAGTTTTTGAAAAATTATTCCAATTGTGAAAGATAAAAGACAAGCCAACAATACTGGTTTCAGCAAGATGAAGTCAACGCCCATCGAACTCGGAGCATTTTTGAAACCTTACAAAGTCTTTGGAAAGATCATGTCTGGATGTACCCGTAAGATATAAGGTGGCCTCGAGTGGCTCCCAAATTCCTCCAATTTAAATTCATGTGATTCATTATGGGGTTATCTTAATGATAAGGTTTATTGGAATAAACCCCAGTGCATCGGTAAATTCAAGAATTACATTACAGAAGTTTTGGCTATTTCTGCGCAATTAAGAGTTTCGGGAAAAGGGTTAAAATGACCATCTCTTGTAAAGGCATAGTGCAGTGAACTCCATTTATTCATCATCATAGCAAAAAAAAACTGGAATTTTATCTTGCATAGTTTTTTTATCACGCATTCTTTATCGTTTGAATTACATAATAAAGGCTTTGTATATTGGATATTTTATATTACAAAAATATTAGGTGTTCTTTGAGATCCACTAGTTGTTTTAATAGGCATTAATCAATATGACAAAACTTCTTATCTTATGATTGTTTACGCTCTAAAAAAATATTATAGGTAAGAGTTGTGGGCTGTACTTTTTTGAGGACGAAGCTGGAAATGCTGTTACTGTCAATGATGTACGCTATCGGGAGACGCTACATTTTTTTTAATTGAAACCAACAATATGAACTTGAATGACATGTGGCTGCATGTCGCACAACACGTGAAACGCTGACTCATGCAACTGGCATTACTGCAGAATACAAGAATCGCATCCATGAACACATCGATACCTTTTTCTAAATAGTGCTACCAATTAGAAAGTAAAAAAATTATACATAATTGAATTGAATACAGAAGGTCACCATATGATTTAATAACAAGTAAAATGGGAAAAACAAACCAGAAATCTATGTGTTCACATACATACACAATGCCATATAAAGTACAGAATTTTCACTGGCCAATTTTAAAACATGGAAGGCCGCCCGTGAAGATATCTTTTTACTGATTTTTCAGTATCTTTATGTGTGCCTTGTCAAAAGTGTTTGACAAAATCTTTTTAAAAGGATTAAAAATGCTCTTACAAATTTTAACATTTAATTTAAAACAGTAGTTTGGATTTAAAGAACAACGTATTACTACAGAGCATATTCACAGATTAATTGGCCTAATTTACATTGATTAATAAAATAAAAGATATTGTTGTACGCCTTCTTTAAATATTACTCAAGTCTTTGATAATTTATATTGCTTAGGAATCCCATATAAAATTAAATCTAATGTACTTCACTCCTACTACAACATATTACAAATAATATTTCAATTTTATTTCAAAGCTAAAATAAGAATGTACGTAACCTTTTTTCAGTAACTGGGAGTGTCACAAAGTTCCGTTGGGACCAACGTTGTATATATTGTATATTTTAGCGGACCCAGCTTCCAAGCTGGAGACCAGCTTTACTTTTGTCATGTCTGTCGTCTGCCACGCCTTATAACTTTTGATCAAGGCAGCTTTCAAGCTGGAGACCAGCTTCTATTTCTGTCATTTCTGACATCTGTCACGCCTTATAATGTTTGATGTGTGGTAGATAAAGACATAACGTTTTCAGTATAACTAAGGACCATAAGTCAAGTCTAGACGCCAAAAATCAGTATGATCGAAAAATCTCGAGACCGATTTGACCGAAAGTGGCTGCAAATTTTTCGGTTCTGGCCGCTAAATTTTTGCCGCTATTCACTTTCATTTGAATATGAAACTGTCATTCGTTTCAATAAAATTTCGTTAAACCCTATAGTTTAGTTTTACGCTCTGCTTTACGTGTGTAAAGCAAATTTTCGCTTGTCGATCTTACAACTACAAACTTGACAGCCTTCTTTACTAATTATATAATATAACGTTATTTGTAATATTATTTAAGTAAAATTCAAACCTGATTTAAAAACCAACACATCAAAGCGATGAATTCAAATCAAGATGTGACCTTTATTTCACGTTTTTTCTGAACAACTTACACAGAGAGAAAATATGAAATACCAGGCAATCATCTTGACCGACGACTTATATGGAGAAAACATATCTGAAACAAAAAAGAATAATTGAATACTTCTGCAGTTCTGCAGAATGCACTACAGTAGGTAATTTGACGCCGCTCCAAATTATTTTTAAAGAACAAAATACTTCTATATAAACCGTATGCTGTTGTTAATGTTTCATATCATGGACGAAATTTGCTTATCCATCGAGAAGAAATTACAAAGCTTAATATACGATATCAAGTTAAGTTTCTCTTTATCCTAATACATTGGCAGCAGACCTTCCACATGGTGGAGGGAGCGCGTAGACTCGAGAACTTCAAACTAATACAATTTACTTAGATTTACTTCAAGCTTGTCTATCTTTATTACAGTTCTTATTTACTTATTGTTATATTACCCAAGACGATTGTATCTCTAGGTATTACCATACCTGTTAATTGCTATTATTCTTGTTACTGTTAATTATTTGATATATACTAATAATAATGGTAAGGCTCTACGCCTCGCGTGGATCACGGCCTCCGAACTGAGAGGTTAAGGCTCTCATACGTTCGCTCTCTCTGCCCGGACGTTGCACACCATCTTTGATGCGGGACGATGTGGCAAGCACCGCGCCTAAGACGACCGCTATTATTACCCCTTATTCGAGCAAACGCAGGTATTCAATTATTTTTAGTGACTGAGTAGGGCACCCGCTAGGCATCAGAGAACTCCGGGGAATGAACTCGGATCTGTCAGCACCGTAGCCCGCCCCTCAACCCCGGGACCCTGCTGGTTATTTGATAATTTACTGAATATTTAATTATTAAAACAGATAGTAAATAATAATGGAAGTTAATAAAAATTATTGGAACATCAAAGTTGAGTATAAGAAAAACAGAGTAATTAATACAAATTTATAAAATAATTGGTATATTTTTATTTATAGAAGTTAGAAACAAGAAAAATTTAAAAATTCCAATTAAAAAATATAATAATTATCACCATCTGAACACAAAAGTAAATAAAAAAAATAAAGAAAAAACATATTTCTTGGATAAATTTGTAATAGGTGTATAAATAAGATCTCAGCTTTTTTCTGCAAAATTAAAGTTTTATTTAAAAACAAACAAAAAAAGCTTAATATCAAAGTATTCTCCGTTGGCATCAATGACCTTTTGCCATCTTTCGGGTAGCTTGCGAATTCCCTGGTGATAGAAGCTCACCAGCTTCGAGACGAGAAAGTTATCGATGCATTTTCGGACTTCTGCTTTTGTTTTGAAGTGCGTATCAGCCAAGTGATGCTGTAACGACCGGAATAAATGATAATCGGAAGGGGCCTTGTCTGGGCTCTACGCCGCATGTGGGAGAAGTTCCCAGCCTAACGCGTCTGCAGCTCATCCGTGTTTGAGGGCGTCCAGCGCGTGGTTGATCTTCAAGACTAAACTCTTCTCCGCGAAATTTTTGGTGCCACTTTTTGCACGTTGCATGACTTACAGCATTCTCACCATATGCAGCACAAATCATTTCGGTGGCTTCAGCAGCGTTTTTCTTAAGATGAAACGCGAAGTGGATAGAAAATCGAATATGCTCTTTTTTGATTGTCATCGTGAACACAGCTGATTATTGAGATTATGTGCATCAAACGCCAAATCGCATGATGTTTCGAAAGACCAAATGCCATTGCTTTAAAACTGCAAGAGGGGGGACTAAAACGTTACATGTAAACGGTGATTTCCTGTGAAATCTAAAACTGAGAACTTATTTTTACACCTATTACTTGAAAATGAGATTAAGAAAGTATTTTTAAATGAGGCGGTATCATAAAAGGAATAACAAACTAAAATTAACAAAGTATGTACAGGTAGAAATTGCGAAGAAATTAGTAATGGCTATAAATAATAAAGAAAAGTGCAAGCATATACAAAGTAGGAAAATAAATCGAAATATAAGATATAAGAAAAACAGGATTTATAAGAATATTATTCGAACAATTCTAACATATCGCCCAAAAAGAAAAGAAACAGTTGTATGACCAAGAAAATTAGAAAAGATGATAAAAGTAAAATCAATCAAGGAGAGGTTAGGTGGAGATGTGTACCTTAAGTACGAGCGTATCAGACTAGCTACAGAAAAGTAAAATTAAAGATGAAATTGTGAATTATTTTTAAAAATTTTAGGACATAACAATTTCAACAATCATGTACCAAGCAGAAATAAAAGTTAAGTCAAGAACTACAAAGCTCAATATATTCGATTAATATAAATGTGAGGACTTAGATAGTGAGGTTAAAACCGATAAACAAGTACCGTCAACATTTATGCTAAATGGGTTGCAGAAAAATAGGTGTTTTTAAAAGTGATTTTTAAAAGACAACGAATTTCATGATATTATTTTAAACGAACTGAGGGAATAGCAAATTAAAAGTAAAATAATTATTAATTAAAATAGTGAGAAAATGGAACAAATAGAGGAAATCACAAAAAGACTAAGGAAAATGGATAAAAGGAATAAACGGATAGAAGAGAAATTAGACAATTATGAAAAAGAAGCAGAAATGTTAAGAAAGAAATGTGCCGCATTAAAAGCCGAGAATACCGAGATAGAACAACTATTAAAGGAACAAGGAAGTAAAGTAAAAGTTTTAGAAAAAGAAGTACGAAAAAATAAATTGGTAATGCATGGAATAATTAAAGCACCACAAGAAGTTGAATTAGAACTGAAAGAAAAAGTGAGAGCTACTTTAAGAAATATGGGAATTCAGATAAATATTGAGACCGAGGTACAAGAATTAAGAAAAATGGTTTTCAAAGACACAATCAATGTAGGGTCATTTTGTTAGAAGTAAACTCATGGAATAAGAAAACAAAATTTTAAAAGCAACAGAAAAATTGAGATGAACTAATATACATATTAGAAAAGATCTCCCCAAGAAAGTGCAGGAAGAAGAAAAATACTAGTAGAACATGTGAAAGAGCAAGACAAAGTAAAAATAAGGCTTTTATACGATACAACAAATTAATAGTAAACAAGGAGAGTTACACAGTTGAATACTTAGAGAAATTCGAGAAGGAACAACCTTCAGAGTCAGCTATGGAAATAACAAGGAAAAAAGGTCGAACAGTAAGTGAGAGGTCCCCACAAGAATTACATAGGGGCGCGAATAACCGGCCCATAAAATGACTAAACAGATATCAAAAAACGAAACACGGAACTAGGCGGTATGCCTAGTTCCATAACTAGAGATGACGACCATAGCAAGAAAAGACGTAAAGATATGAGATCTAAAGATTTATTTATAGCAACATGGAACGTATGAGGTACATTTGAAAAGAAGCTTTGAAAAACCTTATAAAAACACTAAAAAAATTATAAAATAGATATTCTAGTTTTGCAGGAGACAAAACAAAAAGAAAACGACATTATCGATATAGACGGATATACCTTCTTTACGAGTAATGGGAAAAACAAAAGACTGGGAACCGCTTTCTTAGTAAGTGCAAAAATAAGACGGAGTAATAAGCTTCGTACTAATATCGGATAGATTATGCTGGTTAAGACTAAGAGATGCTTACCTTATAAACGTACACGCTCCACCAAAAGGAAAAGAAATGGCAATTAAAAAATAGTTCTATGATACCTTAGATATGGTTTACAAATCAATCCCAAAATATGATATGAAAATACTAATGGGTGACTGTAATGCCAAAACAGGAAGAGCAGTATTGTACTACCCAACAATCGGAAAACATAGTCTACACCATAACACTAATATAAATGGTGAATTGCTATTAAGGTTTGCCATCGAAAAAGATATGAAAATCAAAAGCACTTATAAACACAGAGACATTCACAAAGTTATATGGATCAGTCCGGATGGTAACAGTACTAACCAAATTGACCATGTTTTAATAGAGAACAAAAGAGAGAAATGTGTTAAAAATATGCAGACTGTGATTCAGATCACTTTTTAATGAGAATCAAACTCCAACACTTGATACCAAATAACAAAAACCAAGAAGATTACAAAAGATGAAATCAGGAAAAAGTACAACTTACTCAAAGGCAGGATCAAGTAAAATTGGGAGAACAAATTAATGAAACATTGAAAACAATGAAAGAGAAATCAAACAGAAGAAAGGGTAGCAGAACTAGAAAAAGTCAAAAAGAAGGCAGTGAAAACTCAAATTAAAGATAAAAGCAACAAAAGTCACAAATGGTTTGACCTAGAATGCGAAAACATGTAGATATGCGAGAAAAGGCAGGACAAAAAATGCTAATTACCACACAGAAAGCAATAGAAGGTCCTACCAAGAACAAAAGAAAAACCAAACAAATATGTAGAGAAAGAAACGAAAATATAAAATTAAAATATAAAGAATAAGAAATACAATAAAGAAATCAGGAACTTCTATCAGGGGGTTAATAAAGTAAAAGTATATTATCAGTCAAAAATATTTTGTAAAGAAAAAGAACGTAATTTAATTGGCCGTAAGGAAGAGATAATGTATAAATAGGCACAGTACTTTTACGAACTACTGAACAAAACAAAACATAGAAAATAGGAGGTGTATATATAACAAATAAGACAAAATATAAATGATAATGCTGAGAAAACTCCTAAATATGAAGAAATAACTGCCATAATACATAAATTAAGGAACAATAGAGCTGCGGTGTCAAATGGTTTACAGGCTGAAATATTTAAGTACGAAGGTGAAAAACTACAAAGAATAGTTCTATTCATAAAAAAGGCGACAAAAGAAACTGCGAAAATGTTATTAAATGTTATGTACAAAATATTAGCTACAGTAATAAAACACGATTGAAAAGTACAGAAAACTATATAATACAGAGTGGATTCTGGGGCGGCAGATCAGTTGTTGACCAAATATTTGCTTTTAAAGAAATTCAGACCACAAGCTATAAACACAAACTAAGTACACATATACTACGCCTAGATTGTAAACAAGCATATGATGGCACAATATGTAAAAAAACTATATTCGGCACTACATCAATTAGAAATTCCGAGCAAACTACTAAAATTAATAATAATGACTCTAAATAAAACAACAAACAAAGTAAGAATAAACGGAAATATATCGAGGGAATTTATAGTTCAGAATGGATTGCGACAAGGGGATCCGACATCGGCAACATTATTTAATTTAGCATTGGAATCAATTATAAAAAAAAAACTGGGGTTAATAGAACAGGCATAATTTACTATCGAACACACCAATGTCTGGTCTTTGCCGATGATCTAACCATACTAACAAGAACAAAAGATGAGCTATAGAAAACCATGTATGACATTGAATTAGAAATTAATGAAGAGAAAAAAATATATGGCTTGGAATGACAAACCTTTCAAAAGAAATGTAGTTTAATTGTAAAATTAAATATTGACACAAAATACGAGTTTGAACAAGTGGAGAACTTTATTTATTTAGGAACAACAATAACAAGAAAACCAGGTACCAGTGAAGAATTGAAAGCGAGAATTGCTGCGGGTACAAAAAGCGCACAAGCATTACAAAATATATTATCGGGTAAAACGTTCTCAAGAAAACTAAAACTAAGAGTGTACAAAACAATTGTGAGATCCACGGTTACATACGCGAGTGACGTGTGGACAATAAAGAAACAGGATCAGCTAATGTTACAAGTGTTTGAAAGAAAAATTCTAAGGAAAATACATGGTGGGAAGAAACTTGAAGAACATTGGGAAAGACGAACAAATCAAGAACTACAGGAATTATATGGTAAACCTGACATTGGAATGGTAAAAGCACAAAGAATTAGATGGTTGGAACATTTAATCAGAATGAACAAAGAAAGGGTACCTTACAAAATATGGAAAGCGGATATAGGAGAAACAAGATGCAGGAGGAAGGCCAAGATCACAATGGAAGAAAGAAGTCCAAGGTGGTCTGCAACAACTGAAGATTAGTGAATGGGAAGATAAAGCTAGAGATAGAAAACAATGGGCAAAAATAACCAAACAAGCCAAGGGCCTTCTAAGCCTGCAGAGCTATTTTATATATAAAATTAATCAAATGCTATTCTTCTTCTGCTTGTGCCGTATCCTCATTGGACGTTGGCGATCAGTCTGGCCCATCTAATCTTGTTTATCGCTGTTCGGAACAGGGCGACCGATGTCATTCCTGTCCACTGCCTAAGGTTGCAAAGCCATGGCATTCTTCGTCTACCAAGACCTCGTTTGCTTTCGATTTTTCCTTGCATAATCAACTGCAAAAGACGATATTTATCATTTCGCATGAGGTGACCAAAGTATGCTAGTTTCCTTTTCTTAACAGCATTAAGGATCTCTCTGTCCTTGTTCATGCGCTGAAGGACTGTCTCATTTGTTACATGGTGTACCCATGAAATTCTGAGCATACGGCGATAGCACCATAGCTCAAAAGCTCCAAATCGTTTGTTTGCAGCTTCTGTGAGAGTCCATGCTTCTGTCCCATATAAAAGAATTGAGAAAACATAACATCTAAGTACTCGAGTACGAAGTTGCAAATTTAAACTCAAATTACAAAGTACTTTCTTTAGGCGGTTAAATGCACTCCGCGCCTTTTCGATTCGAACTTTTATTTCCTGAGTATGGTCCCATCTCTCGTTTAACGTACATCCCAAGTAATTAAACGCCTGTACTCTTTGTAAAGGGGATTGATTTATGTGTAAATTCACGTTTATGTTGGCATTTTTACTCACGATCATCACTTTTGTTTTACTTATGTTAAGCCGCATACCGTAATTTTTACTAGTTTCTGTTACGCGGTCTATTAATATTTGCAATCCTTCTGAAGTGTTGGCCAGCAGAACCGTGTCGTCCGCATATCTAATGTTGTTGGCTATCTCTCCGTTTATTTTGATCCCATCTTCTGCACCCTCTAGGGCTTCTTTGAAGAGGTTTTCAGAGTAGGCGTTAAATAACATCGGGGACAATACGCATCCTTGTCGAACACCTTTGCGGATGTGAAATTCTTCTGATGTTCTGTCCCCTATACGGATTGTGGCTCTTTGTTGCCAGTACAAGTTGGCAATGATTCTGGTATCACTGTTATCTATTCCTGCTGATTTTAATGTTTGTATTAATTGCTCGTGTTTTACGCGGTCAAACGCTCTTTCAAAATCAATAAAACATGCAAATATATCGTAGTTGACATCACGCGCTCTTTGTATTAGCACTTGTATCGAGAATAAGGCTTCCCTTGTTCCAAGGCCATCTCTGAAACCAAATTGCGATTCGCCGATATTTTGTTCTAACTTGCTGTATACACGTTGGTGGATGATGTGTAGAAAAACCTTTAGTATATGGCTCATTAGACTAATTGTGCGATGATCTTCACATTTCTTGGCCCCTGGCTTTTTTGGTAATGGGATGAACGTAGAGAGTAACCAGTCATTGGGCATGTTTCCTGTTTCGTATATTCTATTGAACAAATCTAATACGACCTGCGTGTGTTCTTCTTCCAATAACTTTAGAAGTTCTCCATGGGTTTCATCTGGTCCTGCTGACTTGTTGTTTTTTATTCTCTTGATGGCTTTCAACAACTCTTGTCTAGTTATAGTTCATCCTAAAATGATTCCTCCATGTACTCTTTCCATCTTTCTAGTATTTTCTCTTTGTCGAATATTGCTTTATTATCTTTCTCTGTGACTATTCCATTGGATTTTGTTCTTATTATTCCTGCAGTTTCCTTGATCTTTTTATGTAGGTTTAGTGTATCATGTTTTCCTCTAAGGTTTCAATTTCTGCACATTTGCTTCCTAACCAGGCTTCCTTCGCTTCCTGATTTTTGTCTAATAATATTGTGTATTCGCTTATAATTTAGTTCACTTTTATTTCTATATCTGCGCCTTTCTTCCATAAGATCTAGTATTTCGTCCGTCATCCAATCATTGTTTTTCTTTCTTGGGTTCTTTGCTAGCTTATTCTTTGCAATGACGTTCAGCGTTTCTTTAATTGTTTCCCATTTTTGTTCTATATCGTTGCCCGTACTTATATTGATTTCAGAGAATTTTTGATTTAGCTGTTGTTTTACTTCCTGCCGTACATTCTCTGTTTTCAGTTTCTGTACATCTATTCTTGTTTGTCTCGTACCACTTGCCGTTGCTTTCTTTAATCGTAACCTGAATACAGCTAGCAAGAGATTGTGGTCAGATGGAACATCTGCGCCAGGATATGTTTTAACCGATGTAATCGAATTGCGGAATCGTTTGTTTATCATTACGTAATCAATCTGATTTCTTACAATGTTGCCGTTTCTATCAGCGGGGGATTTCCATGTATATAATCTTCTGCTTGGTAATTCAAAATAAGTATTCATAATAGAAAATTGTATTTCTTTACAAAACTGTACCAGCATTTCTCCACGCTCATTACGTATTCCAAGACCATATGTTCCTACTATTCCTTCGGTTGCTTCGTTGCCAACTTTAGCGTTTAAATCTCCATAATTAAGGATATGTCTTCTTTCTTTGTATATTTTATTGCTTTCCTTAGGTCGTCATAAAATTGTTCAATGACTTCATCATTGCTGTCTGTTGTTGGCGCATAAGTTTGTATTATGTTCAAACTACAAGGTTGTGCATTTATTTTAACATAGCAACTCTATCCGATATTGGTAGGAATCCGCTTACTGCTTTTGAACGTCCTTTGTTATTATAAACCAACTCCATTGCGATGTTGCGGACTATCATCACCAATATAGTATATTTGATGTTCATCTACCACGCACGTTCCTTCGCCTGGCCATCTCATTTCGCTGCATCCCAATATGTCAATATGTAGCCGTTGCATTTCTTTAACCACGTTGGCTGCTTTCCCTGCTTGGAACATGCTTCGTATATTCCACGTGCCTATGTTCAGTTTTTGTTTCAGTTTTAATTTTGGGGCAATATTTCTCTTATTGTACAGGGATTTCGCTGGCTGACGACCTGGGAAGCCCTGTGATCTTCCCCTGCCGGATCTTGGTTTCCGAGCCCATGGTCAGTGCATTCTTTAACATTATATTTTTCTGCCGTCCTGATTTTTCTTGGGAATATAATGAGGTAGTTTCCCGTTGCTTTCCTCATTGCAGTGTTACAGCCGGTGTATCATAATGTGATAGCCACCTGTAAGTATATGATGACAAGCCTGTTACCAAAGTCATTCTTCTGCAGCCTTGACTCATTAATGACACAGCTGCTTCCTATGCCATGCTAGTTTTGGTCCGCCCCTGGTATTTCATTTCCCAGGTACCACCCAAATCTGGGAGGCATTCCCCTATCCGCCACCTGGGGAGGCGCCCGATGGGGGACTAGCAACCCCACACAAACGCTATTAGAAAAATTAAAAGAACGGATGTTATAAATGTATAATACACACATTCCTTTGTGTACAATGTACACAAAATGGTTTTAAAATAAGAATAACGCATTTTTGAGTATGAGTGTTGAACATCTTGAGTGAAGTTCAGTTTACTCTTATAATAAAACAAATACATTTTATGTACTCGTAAATTTGAAAAATTTATTACAAAACACCACCATAACTATTCTTATAGTTGCTATAAATTACCCTTTCTTTAGTGGCATTGCAAGACATATTTTAGTGGTAACTGGAAGCACAATGTAATCGAATATATAATATGAAAGCGCACCGAAATGACAAATCGCGCTCACGAGCTTCATTTGTAGCCGGAGAAATAGAGAAATGGCTTCAATTGTAGGAGGATTGATGCAAGGGAGCTGCGACCCGACCGAACGATTCCAGGCTTTAAATGGGTAACCGAAGGAATGGGAATGTCAAAGGGGCAAGCGGCGGCTTTTCCATACTCTCGCGGATGTGCACTTCGCGCATGTAATTAATGGCAAGGAAAATTGGCTGCGAAAGAAAAATACACGCGGCGGCAGCTGCTCGCTTAAGGAGCTTCGGGCCCGCCTCACGCCAATAAATCGCGGATTAAGTTAAAACGGCGCTGGTTGCACGAGAATTGTATCTGTCACTTGGGGAATTTATGGCGAACATGTTATGCAGGCGGCAACGTGAAATTGATAATAGGATCGTTTACAGTTACATGTAGAGGAGGTGTTTATTCATCAGCCGTCAGCTGTGAGAAATGGGATTATGCGTGATTGCTTTGCATTACAACGCAGTACTACCTTTTGCCTTACACTAATTTTTCTGATGATAATATTCGCATACTATATAAGTACTTTCATTATTAAATTCTGTTGAATAAAATACATCTACTGCAATTACTTCTCATCTGATTATGTTTGAACGTCTTTTCACACACACTCCATTTACTGTAAAATGGTAAAAACTGCTCTTTTTGATAATCAACCTCGCTATTTTAAAGTTAGCTGACATGTTATGTTATAACATAAAATTATTTATATTAAACTATCAAATACCTTAAGATTTAATTAAAAATTATAAAAACTCTGCAGCTGATATTATTTATTAAATTGTAATCAAAACTTCTGCAAATAAAAAATTCCTTTGTATTTGATAGTGTTATAAAACAGGTTGATAATGCTTAAACAACCTTTGGAATTTACTGTTATTTGTGTGTGCTCTGAGTTTACTAAAATAAATTCCGCGGCAGACAGAAAGTTATAAAGTAGCTCAGCACCTACTTATAACTATTCTCAAAAAATGTAGACAAATCCTTGAGCTGTAGTGGCGCTTACCATAGGGTGATCCAAATTCAACCTTAAGATGTGAATTGCGGGCCGTTTACACTCTGTAAACGTTAAAAGTGTGCATTTGTACAATTCGCATCAAAATATGTAGCCCTATGTACTGTATTGCAGCGCGTAATATAATTCACATTTATCATGAAAATGGACTATTGAGCGATGGAGCTCATTTTTCTTGAAATGATTTTATAATTAGTCAAAATTGTCGCATTTGGGGTAGTGAAAATCTTCTCCATTGTGTTTTATTTCTTATTCTTTTCTTCCGGTCTTTAACGTTTGTTTTCCTTAAATTTTCCATTACTTTATCATATCATTTAATCTTTGGCTTTCTTTTTGGTCTACTTGTCTCAGGCGTCCACGATATTAGTTCTTTTAACACGCTTTGGTTTTTCTTTTCTATTTAGTGTTCCAACCATCTGATCCTTTGCACTACCATCACTTTCACAATATCTTCACCTTCCATGACTTGTAGGAGTTCATGATTTATAAATGGCCTGTCATCACTATTCTTCATAATTTTGAGCTTAATTATAGATCTTAACACTTATCTTTCAAAAATTCTTAGTTGCTCTTTTCTATTTGTGTAGAGCACATTTGTTTCGGTAGCATATAAAATCGTAGATCTAACAAGTGTCTGCAAATTCTTATTTTAGTTTTTACATTTATTTTTTTTGTTTTCATCATTTTTCGGCTTGCGTAAAAGGTTTTGTAACGTTTTTGTATTTTATCTTGTATTTCTTTAATTCAATCACTATTACATGTTGTTTGTACTCTCTAGATAATTAAAAGCTTGCACCTTCTTGAAAGTGTAATTTTCTATCTTGACTTCCTTGGTTTCACCAGCGTTTCCTCTCTTATGTCTCAAGTAATTTATTTTCTTTTCATTTATTTCAAGTCCAAGTTTATTTGTTTCTTTCACGAGTTTTTTAAAAATATCTGTTAGTCTCTTTCACGATCTTGATATTATCACTATATCGTCGCCATATTTTATGATTTGCGGCTCTCTGTTTTTCATAGTCCCTTGTGTGTTTATTTGTTTTATTGACTTTTCAGTTGCTAAATTAAATAACGTTGCCAATAATGCGTCTTTCTGACGCACTCCTTTATTGATGCCAAATGGGTCTGCTTGCCTTTGTTTTAATTCCACAACAGCCTATGAGTTCCTCAGTGTTATTTAGATATAGCTTGTCAGCGTTCTTGAAGGAGTTTTTTCTCTGTAGTAGTGTTTACAAACACTTTATAAATTGTATTTAACAATATGATTTTGTTACAGTTGTTGTATTGCTGTATATCTCCTTTTTTAATATTGTGGTGATTATCCTCATTTTCCATTTAGTCGACATTGTTTTCCTTCATCATATTTCCTTTATCAGATTAAATAACCTTTTTTTGTAGCTTTCCCTGCAATATTTTAGCAGATCTTCTTTATTTCTTCACATCTCGCTGCTTTACCTTCTATTTTGGTTATAAAAAAATCTATCGTTTTATTTCAAGTTGGTTCTTCTATTTCTTCTACTTTTTATCTATTTTTTATTTGTTATTATTTCCATTTTTTAATCCAATATCTCAATTTTTGCAACAATACTTTTTTGTTCCGTTACTACCTATTTTATATGCCTCAATTACCTTTGTTTGTATTTTTATTTTATTATACAAGAACGGTCCAACCCTTTTTTACAATTTCCTCATTATTGATTTTCAGCCCCGTTATTCTATATTATTTTTCCTCTTGTTTTGGTCTGGCTTTTAAATTATTTCTTCCATTTTTGTAATTCTATTAATTATCTTCCCTTTTTACGTTTGCATAGCTTTTATTTTTTTATTTCATTTTTAAATTAATTAGTTTTTGTTTCTTTTATCATTGCTTTAATTTATTTTAATATAATTTTTTTTTTTGCGTCTTAACTGGTGATTTTGAAGTTTATTTTACTTTTTATAAATGCTTGCTTATCATCATGGCTTCCGTATTGTTTTTATTTTTTATTTCTTTAGTCTGCCGCATGCGATTCGCTCATTTTCCTAAACGTGGTCCTGTTTTCCTGCTTCATTAGAAAATTATCGTTACGACCGTTCGCAGCGAGTTAAGATTTCAGTCGACTCGTCGAAAACCTGACTCTTATCAGCGATTCAATTATATATTTATATATAACTAGCGGCCGACATAGGAGTATAAATATACAAATATATGGTTTTTTGAATTTAACTTTCCCACTATAAAAATTTTTAAATTATATGTACTCTCCCTTTTAATATTGCTTTTTCCATTTAGTAATCAATCACACATGGATTTGCAGTAATAAATTGCTTAAACATTGCTAAACAAACAATAAATTATGATTTTTATATAATTTTAATTTTTTTTCTGGTTTACTTTTCAAACAAACTGTATATCACAAATTGGTCCACTCTGTATTTCGTTTTGACAAATTCTCTAACCTAAAGGTAGAAAATTTGACAAAACAAACGTCATTTTGACGTTTCAAATGTTGGTCTGACATCTCTGCACAGTGGTCCTAAATCCCGAAAAGCTGGCCAAAAGTCGAAAAATAAAGTTTCTATTTAGGGAATTTAAAGTGTTGAGTTACCTAGACTGGCAGTTCAAGTTTGTCAAACAGCTATCAAAAAAGATAGACCATTAAACCTGAGTCTATAATTCAGTGCTAAAGTCGACCTTTACACGAGTAGCATCTGCCGCGCTCAAAAGAAGAAAAGCAAGGCTCATTTCAGAAGCACGCCAAACATTCTACAGTGAACCAATTTTCATTCTGAAAAATGGAGCCTTCTGGTGATAGTAAGTAGAATATTAAACATTTATTACACAAGCTATATTACCAGTAAATACTAACAATTTATAAAAGACTGTAATAAAATTGAACGCAAAATCACATGTAAAAATTTTAAAAACGTAGAGAAAAAGTTATTTGTTTCACGGTTCCATATTGTATTGTAGTTTATACTATTGTTTAATAGAATCAACAAAAACTACCTGCGCATAGCTGCGCCTAAGGATTTTTAGCATGTTTTTGTAAAAAGAAATGTGTATATATCGTAATTAAGCTTAAAAATGCTTTAATGTGCCAGTCTTATAAATAATTATTGGTGAAACATTATATGTTTGTAAATATATATTAAAATTTACACATATTAAAGCATAATAATAAAGCGTTTTTTATACGAAGACTATGGTACATAAGTCTCCACTGATACATAATTTTCAACTTATACGTGGCAAATGGCTCTGTGGTCCAATATAAAACATTTTTGTAAACATGCAAATTGTTATAAAATCTATTAGTATAATTTCTATAAAAAATTATTGTGCATTTTATTAATATTAAAGTTTTAAATAAGAAAATTCGTAAACGTAAATTAATTTTTATAATAATAATTATTCAACTGAAATATAAATTATTATGTACATATTTTTTCTTGTTGTTTAAAGTTTAACAATACACTTAAAATTTTAAACACTTTCTCATAAATAAGTAAAGATTACGTGTAATTTATACCCTTAATAGTATTATATTTTAATGTTTCATAATCTGCTGATAATGAAATTGGATTATCAAGAAAGGAAATATTTCTTTTAATCAGAGAATATTTAAATGATAGTGTGAACGTAGTAGCTTTTGAAAAAATTGAGGAGGTAATGTCCGATAAATTGCAATGTTCGTTTACGTTATCAGAAGATGTGATATCAATCATTCGCAAATTATTGTACAACTTTAGAACAAAGTGGCAAGATGTCCAAAGAAAAGAAGAAAGATTTTTTGATAAATATGATGAATGGTTAAATGTATTTGTTTTTTTCAAAACTAAATCTTAGAGTTTTAGAAACGTCAAAAACCGGATTTCGGTCGTTCTTCCTTACAATTCGCAAGTTTCTAGTGATAGAACAAGGCGAAGGAAGACCGAAGATATTCGTTTACAGAGAAGTGTTGAAAAACTGAGTTTTTCTGCTCAAATGAGTCTTCGAGTCTCCGGAAAATTAGATGCTACAAAAGTTGTTAAAGATGTGACATTGGGTAGCCCATGAAAAGCCAAAAAGTACAGAAGATCGTTAAAATTTATTCTCTCCGGTGAATTTGCTCTTTCGCTTGTAATTGAACAGAAATTGTAAAAAAGTGAATATCAGGGACTACAAACTATAAGCAAAGAAGATAGTTATAAGTTGTATCCGCCATATAAAAAAGTATTAGAAGCTAAGCGTACATGTTATCCACCTAAATCAAGTATTACTATAACCGAATGCAGTGCAGAAGTAAAACTACAGTTCTTGTTAGATCATACAGTTGAACGAATTTTATTGACACAAATGGAAGTTAACAAGAGCTTAGCTTCTGAAAATATTTGTAACTTAAACGTGATTTGCAAATGGGGTTGTGATGGCAGCTCTGGTCAAAGTAGGTACAAATAAAAATTTACTGACGATGACGGAAGTAAATCAGATTCGAATATTTTTTTCACCTCGCTTGTACCACCACAGCTCGTATCTATTAATCAAGTGACAAATCCAGAAATTATTGTGTGGAAAAATCCGAGACCTTCATCTCCTCGATTTTGCAGACCAATAAGAATTCAATTTTTGGATGAAAATACCGAAGCAACTGTTGATGAAATACATTAAAGAACAAGAGAGTAAACTTGTCCCTTTTGAAACAATTAAAGCCGGAAAAGAAATAACCATATGTTACAAACTAGTTCTAACAATGATAGATGGTAAAGTTTGTAACGCAATCACTAGTACTTCGTCAACGTTCTTATTTATGTCAAGCAACATCAAAAGAATTTAATGATATCAATGCAATCCTACAAAAAGTCAACGAAGGTAATTTACAGTTTGAATTATCTACGCTACATGCATGGATACGATTTTTTGAGTGTTGTTTACATATATCTTACAAACTTGACATAAAAAAGTGACACGCACGTAGCATAAAAGAAAAGGAAAAAACAGAGACTCAAAAAAATATTATATAAAAAGGTTTTCGTTTACAATTAGGACTTATTGTGTATAAACCAAAGCCTGAATTTGGCAGCACAAATGATGGAAACACTGCTCGGCGATTTATCAAAAATTCGACTGTTTCCGCCTCCATAACAGGAATAGATGAAAATTTAATCAACCGATTTTATGTTATATTGCAAGCAATTTCGGGTGGCCATGAAATTGATTTCATTAAATTTCAAGAATATACCTTAGAAACAGCTCAAAAAATCGTAGAATTATATCCCTGGTATTTTATGCCAACTACAGTGCACAATATCTTAATTCATGGCACACAATAGCTTCCTCATTATTGCCGATCGGACAAATGTCTGAAGATACCCAAGAGCCTTGTGATAAATATATTAAAAAGTTTCGAGAAGACCTCTCACGAAATGTACTCGTACGAAAACCATGGAAGATGTCTTTTTACGGCTGTTGGTGACATCAGATCCATTTATTACAAGCTTAAGAAAATTACTTCAAAAGAAATTAAAATCATTGTCACCAGAGGCAGTTCAGTTATTAATTCCGCCACCTATTGAAATAAAAACTGATGACTCCGACATTTCTATAGCAGAATCAACTGATTATGACACAGAAGACTCATCGGATTAGTCTAATTGGTACTTACCATTTTGGATTATTTACTTTGTATTTGTGAAAATATATTTTATATAAATGCAGATTTATTTCTTACTTTTTATTCTTTAGTTTAGTTCTTCGAATAAATTTCGAAATGTTTCATGATCAATGAGTAACTAAAAACTAAAATTTTTTAAACAAATTTGTTTAAATATTATAATTTTATTACATTTTCAATATTTATTTTCTTTAGTTTTATTTTCAATTTGTAATTAACAATTATTTAAAAATAATATATAAGTTTTAGCTTACGTCAAATATTTTTTTTATGTCATATTGGATCCGCCATTTTGTTTTTTTTTAATTTTAACTTCGGATTCGTAATCAGTGACCTCAAAAACCCCTAGGTACTAAGTTTTGTACAAATTGAAACATGTTTTCGACTTTTGGCCAACTTTTCGGGATTTGGGACCACTGTGCGGCGTCCGCAAATGTAGCTGTTGTAGTTTCCGGCAAGGTCAGCAGGTCTACAGTATATAATAGATAAAGCAGTGGTTTTAGGACACTGCCTTGAGGTACTCCAGCTTTTATCGGGAAGAGGCTTGTGCACTCTGTTTCGTATTTGACCAGAAAAGCGTTGATTAAGGAGGTAGGACTGCAGGATTAGAAAATAGTGTAGGGGTAGGAGTGTTGCTAGTTTTTATAGGAGTCTCGTTTTCCACACTTTGCTTGAGAGATGTCTAAGAATGCCGCAGATCAGTAATGCTTGTCTTCGAAAACTTGATTGATTTCTTGTACTACCCGGTGAATTTGTACAGTTGTGGGGTACATCCTCCGAAAGCCAAATTGGTGGGCTAGTATTAACTCGTTGTCGTCAATAATTAGAATAAGTCTTTGTAGTAAAAGTTTTTTAAAAACTTTAGCGACAATAGGTAACAATCTTATTAGCCGATAAGACTTCGGATCGTTGGAAGGTTTGCTGGGTTTTATGATAACTATTATTTGATCCACTTTCTATTGAGATGAGAAGTAACCATTTTGTAAGACTGCATTAGTGAATATTTTCTACTGTTTTTATAGCCACTTCTGCAAATATCTCCTGCAGATCCTGCAGTTATGAGTTTAAAATAGTTAAAGTCTTGGTGGTTCTCGTGTCAACCGAAGCACCTTTGTACATGTTTAACAAATTATCGTACTTTGTAATGGCATACAATCTGGATACGATAATGCAGTTCTAGGAGTTCGGTAATTGTTTAATCTGCGATTTATACTTTAGTAATCTACAATACAATTATACCATTTTAAGAGTTATGTATTTTTTAAAAAGTTATTGGTACTTCTTAGTTGGGAATTATTTTTAACCCAACTTGTAGTTGAGAAATTAATAACTATTTTTCTATAAATAAACCACTAAAAAAAGACTGATATCAATCTGCTTATAGTAAGCTTTAATATTTCTGGTTTTTGAATTAGTAAATAGTATTATTTAAATTTTAAAAGAAATTTGCATTTTCTTATAATTGAATTTGATCATTAAAGTCTTTTATTACTTATAGAATTATATTATTAACAATTAGTAATTTAATGTTTTGAAAGTAACTTATTTAATTCTAAACAAAAATCATTTATTTATGTTAAAAAATATTTCAATAAAATTTCCCAATGAATAGTTACTAATATTTGTAGGTATTTTACACACAAATTCCTAAGCACTAAATCTTTCTGTCGTGTAGTAATAATATTGCATTTGCATTAATAGATATTCAAGATTATAGGTTAAAAAACAGTTTACATCGTTTATGTAGCGAATTGTACGAATTAGGTTGTAGGTTAGGTATGCTTTTGACTTGTTAATGATGCCACAATTCTAGATAAGAAGTTGGTTGTAAAGTGGCTGCACTTTAAGAAATATATAACATACTCTGTTACTACTATTATATATTCAATTTTAATAAACATTATTATAAAATAATAGGTCTAGTAAAAGAAATCTATTATCTTTGCATGAAATTGAAGGTTTTATTTAATATACTTAGAATGAACCGATTTAGGTCAAATATGCGCCGTTTTATTCGATAACTTGTTGCCATTTTGAAGGTAATTTCATTAAGCATCTCTCATAGAAGCCCTTGTCCCTGTTGGGAAAAAACTGGGACAGTCGATTTTTACAAGACTCTCTTGAGGCGATTTTTTCACCAGCAAAATAGTTCACCATGGTCAGGAACAAGTGGTAATCACTTGGTGCCAGGTCCGGATTATAAGGTGGATGCATAAGAACCTCCCAACCAAGCTCCCGGAGTTTCTGGCGAGTCGCTATCGATGTGTGTGACCTGGCGTTGTCTTGATGAAACACAATTCCTGCCCTAGTGACCAAAGTTGGCCGCTTCTGGGCGATTGCTTCCTTCAGACGGTCCAATTGTTCACAGTACAAGTTCGAATTAAGAATTTAGCCGTAGAGGAGCAGTTCATAGTATATGCTTCCTTGCGAATCCCACCAAATGCACAGAAAAACCTTCCTGACCATCAATCCTGGTTTGGCCACCGTTTGCGCTGGCTCACCGCGCTTCGACCGCAACTGTTTTCACTTGACGTTGTCGTAAGTGATCAACTTTTCATCTGCAGTCACCATCCGCTTCAGAAATGGGTCGACTTTGTTGCGACTCAGCAGCGATTCACAGATGGAGATTCGGTCAATGAGGTTTTTTTTGCTGTAATTCGTATGTCACCCATACATCCAGCTTCTTTTTGTATCCAGCCTTTTCCAAATGGCTCCAAACGGTTTTTTGTGCAATGTTTAGCTCCTGAGCAATAGAAACAGTGCTTATATGACGGTTGGATTCTGCCATTTCCACGATTTTATCCACATTTTCGACAATTGGCCTTCCAGAGCGTGGTGCACCTTTGACATTGAAATTACCGGAACGGAATCGACGAAACCAAAACTGCGCTTGGTTGGCTGTTACAATATCAGAATCAGTATCACATTTTTAGCCGCCATGCTTGCGTTTTCACCTTTATCGAAGAGAAAATGTAAAATGTAACGTATTTTCTCTTTGTTGGTGTCTATCTTTGACGTGAGCTCAAACAAAACTGAGTCAGTCATTCACAAAATTGTCAAATAAGTTTTTGTAGTACGAAATGTCAGATTTCTAAAGCAATTTAGTGTAAACAGATCGAACTTTTAGAGCGCGAGATATATTGAAAAAATAATGGATTTTTTACTAGACCTATTATATTGTACTTGCAAAATATTCAGTTATTCCTTAACATTTTGCTACAGTAACGTATTACTCATTAACCAAAAATTGCGTTATTTTATTATACTTTAGTAGAAGTAGTTTTCAGATTTTATTACTGCTGAGCAGTTATGTCTTGATCGAGTATCTTAAGCATCTCAATTACTTTATTCGTCAGTTTAGGACGGTATAGCCATTACTAATAATTAGAATTAATAAAATTTTTGCACATTAACTGTCTTTAAATTTGCATTATTATTATTTGCAATTATCCACAGCTGGGTTATCCCAAATTAGTATCTTTTTATTCTATTTGTAACTTTTTGTAGGTGCATAACGGTATGAAAGCCTCTAGCGGGTTTTTTTCCACGCATGTGTTAATAACAGTGCTAGAAAATAGTCCCACTTTATCTTTATCATTTGCTGAGAGAGCATTTTGAAATGCAGTGAAGCTGATTCATAAAATTTGACGCTTGTACCTGATGAATTAGTAAAAGTAGCTTCTAATGCATTTAATAATACTACAATACGAACAATTATTGAATATTAACAACGAGTTTGGAAACAAAAGCTCTAATCAATGATTTTCATATGGAACGAAAATTAAGAGTAGTGCGGATGAATTGATTTTATGAGTGGAAAAAAAAATTACTCTAAATTAGACACAAAACTTTCTGTAACATGGTTGTAAACTATTATTTGTCAAAGCAACTGTACAGTAACGCCTTTCTATTTGCTTAAGATTTGGCACAAAAAACGTCAATTATGGTAAGATCTGCAATAAAACTCAGAAAAAAATGAGGACACAACGACCTCAATATTGAACCAAATTTTTCTTCCAATATACTTTAAAATGGCTGGAACACTTAAAATCTGCCTTTAAAGTTAGTATGAAAATGAGAATAGGAGTTAGAAGTAAAAGAATTTCAACAAGTCAGCTAGCTGTAAATGATTCAAAGTAGTCTCAGTTTAGGACGTGTAACATATGGATATTTATAGAGCTGGTTCGACTCATACTAGTTCAGGTTATTAAAACCGACTGCACCACTAAAATGCTTTAAATTATTTAACAGTAATAAATTATCTAAAAATGTTTTGGGTGTTATATGCTTAACAATAGTGTCAGCTTGGCAGCGCGGATAAGGTGTTTAGATGCGCTACGGACGGAGCCGGATTTATTCCTGAGATGTCTGGCGGGTGGCTTACTCAATCATTAAAAATAATTGATTATCTGTATTTACTTCGAACAAAGAATAATGATACGATCATCTAAGGCGCGGCGCTTGCCACATCGCCCCGTATCAGAGATGGTGCAACTTATGAGCACTTTAATTTCTCGCAGGCCTTGCCAAGTCGTGGGGCGTAGAGTATTACCATTACTATTTTTTATTAGTCCTTAATAATTCTGTATCTGTATTAAGATATTGATGAAATTAACCTGAAGCCAATGACAGCTAAGAAAAAAATTATTTTTTGAAGATAAACTTCTCATCACTTTAATATACGAATACACTCTGAAGTTAAAATAATAAATGAAATTGCTGTATTGTTACCTGATAATTTGATTGTCATATTATGGTTGCTAGTCTTCTAGATTTTATTTCTTCAGGTAATGGAACATTTGCGAAAAATTGTTTTATGTTATAACGCAGATCCAACTTTAATTTTGCAGTGTGTGAGAGAATTGGACAAATTAACAATAAATGTTTACTAGTTGCTTTATTTTTTTAACAAAATCAATATTTAATTAATATCGATAAATTTATTAAACTTATGCATAGACGATATTCCATGAACGATACTTCTCCATACCATTGTTTTTTGTTAGTGTAACAGTATTAGGTACTTCTGATACCAGAGCATTTGTAATGAGAAACTATCTTTTGCTAAAAGTGGTTGACGACTTTCAATACACAGCGAGATTATCTTTGCTCGCTCCCTTAATATGAATATTTGTTATGTTAGTCATTATAATAAAAACAAATGAATAAAATAACTTAGTTTCATAAAACAGTATCAGTCACGTTTGCCTTCTTACTTTTTCAGGGTAAGACCAATATTGTTATATGAAGAACAATTACATGTTCAATCCAATGGCTATGGAAACTCGACTCACTTTGCAAAAAAGCGTTTTTTGACTTTAAACATTCGAGCATCTTTCTAATCAGAAAAGTGTTGGCTATCAATCAGTTAATTTGTTTTCAAAGAGTCATATAAAATACTGATTTGCAAGTTTTAAATAACTTTACTAATAACAATTATAATCAGATATTATTAACTTAAGGTTAATATAAATCTGCTGTCTATTCTCCGGCCTTTTGAGGAACATGAAGAAAGGTTAGTTCTAGTAATGGTGAGGCCCTGCACCTCGATGGAAAGTAGTTTGCAAATTGGAAAGCTAGAGCTTTTAAATGTTTCTCCTTACTACGCCGTCGTGAATTATCTCTGATACGGGGCGATGTAGTAGTAACATGCCTTAGACAATTTTATTATTATCCTTTATTCGAAATGAACCCAAGTATCAGAATATTTTTAGCTATCGTATAGGCCAAGCGTCCGAAGCTCAGAGTTGAACCCAATTCTTTCCACACTAAAGTTAAGCAATTTAGCTTGAGGATAAAACTACAAATTTATTTAAATTGTATTTGTTGATATGCATATGTGATACATATTAAGTTACTAGAGTGATGTTTACTTTATGTTGGCAAATTTATATGAGTTTTACAAAGCTAATTTAAATGTATGGGTATAATCAGCATCATTACTGTATTAACTATTTCAGAAAATACGGATTGAAATTCTACTTCACTAAACCTTTTGTCCAAGCTATTTTGATGCTCAACTTGCGCCTGTTTTGAATATTTTTAAGCGCTAATAACTCAGATTAGCCTTAAAAAGAGATTGCAATATCTATATAATATTTATCAAGAGAAAAGTTAGATGACTTTTTTAATGTTATGTTATTGACCTTTTGTTGAATTTGAGTCTCACTTGGAATGTTGGTAAAATAAACATATTAATGGAAAACGCATATTAGTTTATAAAAAAACAATTTTAATTGTTTATTAATTTTAATTTTCTGTAAAGGTAAACTGCTTATTAATGAAGAAAACTATATTGTACTATTTTTCTCTAAGCATACCCCTTAATAAAGGCAGAATATTTTTGGATCTTTTTGAATTTTTTAATAACCTTATACCCATTTTTTAAGGGATACTAAATAAATAATATAATTACGTATTTCATTTTCCCCTAATTATTTTGCAGCATCTGCCAGTTAAAGCTCACGAATATTACTTTGGTGGGTGCCTAGAAATTTGGAAAAACAAACGAATTCGCCTTGTTTACAAACGTAACATGGCGCAGAAAATAATGATAGGCAATTAGCATCCAAGACGTTTATCTTCACCAGCCACTTAAGTTCGATCCTAATTGAATTTTTGTTCCAGTTCTCAGAATGGATGGATCATGACAAAGATGACACTCCGAACGGGGGTAAGTAACTACTTATAATGGGTTTGCCTAACACTGGGACGGGGCTCGCGGGAAGGCCTGTCCGGCTCATAATACCCGCCGACCTCAAATCCCAATTAAATTTAATTGAAATATTCCGATTTGATCGGTGTGCCAGCCACAAATCCGGTGGCGGTGCTGGCGGGCTTAAAATTTTGAACTTCGCTTTAATTTGCAGTTCTTTGACACTCCGGTCGCGCGTTTAATTTGGAACGTTGAAATGTGGTTATAACGATATTTCTGTAATTTTAGACGGACTGCTTGCACACTTCGGTGAGTTTTCGATAAAATGACATGAAATAAAATCGGCTGCGAAATTACAGATAAAATATTGGCTAAAAGTAGTAAGTTCTAACATTTGTTTTATAAATATTGCTATTAATTTTTTAATATGATGTGTAATTCGCATGTTTGTCATCATATGGGGTTTGTTTAAAAAGAAAAACTTTTTAAATTGCGCAACAGCTAAGTGTTCTACAGACGTGCGGTTGGGAACACTGCATTTAGTATAAGACTGGTTAACAAAATTTAAATTGTTTTTTGTCACACGAAAACTCATCAAATTTTGAATATACTAGGACCATCAAGCAATAATATATTAAGGAAAAAAATTGGCACATCAGGTATCCTTGTGATATCGAAACATATATTTTTGTAAAAAGTAGAAAAATTAGCTACACTTAAAGAAATTATTGTTAAATTTACAATAAATAATTATCATTTTCGTGAATATTTAGCTTCTGGTAGGTCTCTTTTAAGTTTCCAACAATAATCTGCTAGCATCTCTGAACTCCATTTCCCTTGGTAGCGCTTCTCCATTAAGGAAATGTCCTGATGAAACCTCTCACCTTCTTCATCACTCACAGCACCCAAATTTGCAGGAAAGAAATCCAGACGAGAGTCCAGCATGTGTATTTTTAAGGACATATTACACCCCAAAGCTTTATATGGCATTAGAAGTTCATTTATTAAATCTTTGTATCAGAAGAAAGTAAATTCCAGTCATTTAATCTAGACCACAAAAGTTCAGCCTGTTTTTTTGATAGAATCAAATCACGTACTAATCATTTAAATCACTTTGTGTCAATAAATAAGGCTCCTTTGAGGTTCACGGTTCATAACTTGAGTCACTTTTATGCTGACAGAACAAATTCCTCACTAGAATCCGAATCCTGACTTTCTGGTTGATTTGGAGGCTTTGGAACAGGCAGTTCAGCACTGTGTGGGATGGGTCTGACGGCCGACGATAAGTTTGGATACTGGATAACGTGTTTGAGTTAACAAAAATAACAATCACTTATATGATCTTTTGGTTCTGTCCAAATCATTGGTATAGCAAATGGCAAATTTCTAGGTTCTTGTTTAGCCCAACTTAATAAAAGTCTCATACACGTTACACAACATGTATGTGGAGCCCAGGATTTATCTTGGTGCGACACAGGAAATCCAAAATAATCTAAGTAACACTGTTCAATTAATAGCGTGAAATTTCGACGCTGAGATGTAAAAGTTAATTCTCTACACACATAACAAAAACTGTTGGGGTTGTTAAAACACTTTCGTGGCATATTTACGATATAACTAACATAAATAAAATGTAAGTTAGTTAAATACAGTAGTTATACAGTTGACGAAATGAGGATATTCAAACAAAAACATGTATTGAGGTTAGAAATGAATATATAACTATCACAAAAAAACTGGACGTGACTGGAACGAAACTATATATTTTTTTAATGCAGGTGTGCCAACATAAACAAAAATCATTACTAAGTTTATGTGACATAAACAGTGTTTACCAGTGTAATCTAATGGATAACTTCCATTTTCCGATTAATTCATTGCTTCGTATTTGGGTTATTGTTTTTTAAGTTGGAAGTAGTATATATCGTTAGTTAATTTTTGTGATAAATGGTGTAAAATTTTCCATTAAACTTATAAAAATATTTATGATAACTTAACTAAGTATTAAAACGAGCTTACGATCATAAGACTTTAAACTGTACGAAATATTATGAGTGCTTTAGTTTACAACAAGCGGTTGAGAATTTAGTATAAAAAATCACTGTTCTTCCACAGTCGTTCTACTCGCTTGATTTAGAACTGGTTGACTTTTTTATGTTCTTCAAATTAAAAAATAAGTTTTTTACGGATTTGAGAAAATTAAAACAAATTTGCCGCAAACTCTGAAAAGCTTATAAGGTCTAGTTCAAGAAATGAAACAGCGCTGAGTAAAATGTTTGGTCGAGCAGGAGGTTATAGGGACTAATACTCCACAAACAAAAATAGAAAGCTAAAGTTTGATTACCTTATAAACAGACTTTGTACAATGGAAGTTAAGTAATAGAAATTTGTTTTCAAAATTTTTTGTTTCCTATTTTTTAAGTGTTTTTGCTTTTGTTTATGTTCTTCTCGTTTGGTGGTTTTGTAATCACTTTTATTGTTTTCTTCCATTTTAATTGTTTCTATTTATCTTACTGCACTCTCTCATTGTTGTCCGCACAATTTACTTTAGGTTTTATTTGAAAATCTCGTTTTATTTTGGTGTATATTATTTTATCCACTTTCCTTATCCTATAATAAGGAAAGTAATGTAATGGGCGGAAATTTGACCTACCCAGTTTTTCACATTTCTGGACGAATTATAGCCTCAGGACACCAAAAAAGTTGATTTGAGCCATTGGTTCGTGTGTGCGTGTGTGTGTGTGTGTGTGTGTGTTTTGTATGCAAGTTACATGTAGGTAGGGGACGCAGTGCGAAGCTTTTGGTAAAAATCGGCCGAGCCGTTTGGTCACAAGGTCGAAAAATCAGTCGCAAAGCGGTCGCGAATCTAAACGGTTGAAGATACAAAAAATTTATGAGAATGAAAATTATTTGTTATCATGATATAAACATGAATTTAAAGTAAAAGTTGCTAAAATAGGAACTCAAAAAAAATTGAAGCTCAGGATTTTTAATATACCGAGTGTTCATGAAATGTTTCGGGAAATGTATATTACCGGATAGACCAGACCGAGACGAACAAAAAATTACAATTAAATTTTTTGATCCGAAGTCAAATGAATAAGTTATAGCCGATTAAAAATTAATTAAACGGACCAATCACAGCGCGCTCGGTGAGCTTCCCGGTCGACTTCGGGAGGACGGCGGGGAGCGCTTGGCCGCTAGCAGGGAGCACGCAGGCGGCGATAATGGGGAAGGCTGTGCGGCCGAGCTCGCACTGTTACCTTCAGTGACGTAGCAAAATTTTAATTACGAGTCAATTATTGTCTTGTACCGTTTATTTTAATCAGCTTTCGAGTGTTGGACTCGCGCCTCGTCCTTTTTTAAATTAACAAATTTTTAGACGAGAGCAGCCCAGGGCCGAGACGATGGACCCGGTATAATATATAATAATAGGATAAGAAAAGTCGTGTAATGTTCACACCAGATTTTTAACTTTCTTTGCCCTTTCTGGATAACTTAATTTGATAGGCTCTGTTTTTGCTTTTTTGTTGGTTCTCACTTAGAATTTGCAACCTAATGTTAGTAAAAGTCAATAGATTGTTTTAAGTGCGTTTACCTACCTGTTCTTTTTGAGATTCCTTTTTAGTTATGATTTTATTGGGCATTTCTTTGTATGATCTTTGTTCTACTGTTAACATACATATTTTAAAGTTATACTGTAAAATGATTTTTTGTTATGTTATTGTTTTTCTAATTTTTACAGGCTTTGTAGCAAAATTTGGAAATGAAACACAAATTTAAATTTCGATAAAAACACTTTTATTTCTTCTGCAATTTATAAAAACTTCTTTAGAACAATATCGAACGAATTTGTTTACAATATGTAACAGAACCTCGCTGGGTCATTAAAAAAATTAGAAATTAGTTATCATGAGCTTAAGTAAGGGAGCTAAACACAACTCCATCTAATTAAAACTAAGAAATGTGGGGCGACCAATTATAGCAGATAAGCAAAAGCAAGAGTAATTTGTCCTAAAATAATACACAACAAATGCTAAACGTTGAACATAATAGAAATATTTGCTAAATTACTCTTGAGATGATAACAAACGTCAACATTTTACCGCAAGTGCATGGCTTGCCAAACTGGCCTTAAAATAAATAAGTGTGAGAATAACAATTACAACTCCGAAAAACAAATCTAAACACATTGGTCACATATGGTGCGGTCAAAATACTGTTATTTTCAGAACAATTGACTTCTTTAACTTGCGATCACGATCCTTTCTGTATGTCTGTGTGTGTGTCTGTCTGTGTATGTGTGCCTGTCGACATAATATTTCCGGAACGACTTGATTTATTCACTTCGTATTTGGTCATTAGATATCTTAGGTTAGCATTTTCCAGTATTTAAGACCGATAGCTCTTATTTAACCTAAGATGCGGGATCACAATGTCACATGCGTCTCCGGATTTTACATCCGTATTATTTTGCTGGTCTTGTTCAAGTTATTTTGTATTTATCTTCTTTTTTTTTGGTGGATATAATGGGATTTTAATCTGCTCATTATTTTGTTTATTTATACATGCCCTATTATTAATTTTGTTGCGTTTTCATTTCTGTGTAATAAATCTTGTCATTTTTTATAAGATTGCTTTTTATTTTTACTTTTTCTTATACCTCTTACTTTTGTTTTTCTTTTTATTGAATCATCTGTTTTTCTCAAGTTTTATTAAGAAAAAAATCTATTCTGAAAAATAGCGCTTGAAACTTTTATCCACTAAATCTCTCACACGTCTAACTTACGAGCCAGTTATCACATAATAATTGAAACACAGCCTTGTTTACATTTAGTTGCTTTCCTGTTTTTCTCTTTTATTATCTTTTATTATAACATTTTAGTTAAGAGGTATTCTAGTCTAGGTATGTCGTTTCTCGTACCTTGTCCTACATCTGACAAATGAAGCGGGTATCTTCTACAAGATCGACTTCTGTGCAATAAACACAGGTGGCGTTCTACTCTTTTCCGATTTTCTTTATATATGTTTTTTAATCTTATGCCCATTGGGCTTATGCGAGGTAATATTTCAATGTCCTGCAACCGTTGTCAAGTTTTTTTGCATTAGAAATTAATCGTTTGGTTTATTGTACTGCAATATTATTTTCATTTCATCAAGCTTACTATCGCACCACATTATTTGTTCTAGCTAATGTCCTTCGAATAGCCAGCGTGGTCCCGTGGTTGAGGGGCGGGCTGCGATGCTGACGGACCCGGGTTCAATTCCCGGTGCTCTCTGATGCCTGGCGGGTGGCCTACTCAGTCACTAAAAATAATTGAGTATCAGCACTCGCTTGAACAAGGGGTAATAATGGCGGTCGTCTTAGGCGCGGTGCTTGCCACATCGCCCCGCATCAGAGATGGTGCGCGACGACCGGGCAGAGAGCGAACGTATGAGAGCCCTAACCTCTCAGTTCGCAGGTCGTGCTCCCACGCGGGGCGTAGAGCCTTACCATACCAATGTCCTTCTAGTTAACAATTTTATATTCCTCCAGTTATATACGGACTTTTATTTCTCCACTAGCTGATTGATCGGTATAAAACTATTATAAACTTATGAGTTGCGCAGAATACATTATTTTATAAGAAAACGTCACTCTAGGAAAGCCTCTTATTGCGCCCTGGCTGGCATGTTATTTCGCTTCTTAAAACTACATGTTTTATGTAAGATAACGAAGTGAATTGCTCCTCACAGTGTTTTGTTTGTTGAACTGCTTGGTTTCTTGATACTCGACTTTATTCTGTAGGTCATGTATTTTGCTTTGCTCACCACATTTTTTATGTAGTGACCATAGCTTTCTTATCCATCAAATTTTACTTCAAACTATCTTATCTTCTGGGTTAGATAAACCATTGTATTGCCTATTGTAAAAAAAATCACAATTTTTTCTTTTGGTATTCAGAATGACAACTTTTGTCGTTTTAGGTACTAACATCAATTTATTCCTTTTCACTCATATATTTTGTTTTTTAAATTAACAGTTTTATTTGCTTACGTTTTGTTTTCTGCCACTACCATCAGCACTAGATTATCCGTCAATTCAATGTTGGTGATTTGAGATCTTTAGTCCTTCTCATCAGTTTTTGCTATTTCTAACTGCCCCTCCGTCAAACTGGATATTGATCTAACGATATATTTTAGAATACATTCGTTTCTTAACTTTTCTATCGTTATGTTGATATACGCAGTATTAAATGTGCGTAATTGGTACACACCGTTGGTTTATACAGTTATTTATAACATAATTAGAGATTCAGTTGTAGATTGTTTCTTGAAAAATTCTATTATATGTGTCTTCTAGATGCATGTTTATTATGGCTTCAAACAACTTATTAATTTATGTCCTTTATATATTTATGAGAAAATTCTTGAAATTGCAGTAATGCATTTATTGTTCTTAATAGCCATCCAGGGATATCTTTTGTAGTCTTCTTTATGACATTGGGTGGAATTTCGTCTAGCTAGGTGGTTTGGTTGTCATTTGTTGTATGACTTTGTTTAGTATATTCAACGTAAATAATTCTACTTCAACGATTGTATCTATTGTTGGTCTGAGGAAAAAGGAGGGGGGCAATCTTTTTCTTTCTTTTCGTATAGAAATTATAAAAAGCTATTTTACTTTAACTTTTCGTAGCTATATGAAAGACGTTATCGTTTGTTTGGGTGTTAGCACAAATTCCTTTAGTGCTGATTCTTAAATTTTTTAAGAAGCTTTTACAGTTTTTTCATATTTTTTATGGCCTATTTCTTCCAATTTTTGTTTGTTTTCTGCATCTGTTCATTTGATCACTCTAATAACTTGCTTTTGTGTCTATTGTATACATCTTTCCGAAATATCAACTAATGGTTCTATCAGTACAATTATTCTCTTCTTCTTCCGTCACTTTCTTTAATAATAATGCTCCTTTATTAATTTCTTGTAACTGGTTTTGAAATTGTGTGCATTATCTTCCGTGGTTTCTATTTACATAATTCAAAATACTTTTTTGTGCAATACCGCTGCCTTCTTAACATACTTCTTTTGGTGTGCTAACTTGTTTTATTTTAAAAATATGCTTTATAGTGCACAGTGTTCATGTTGACGACTTTTAATTTTTGACATGTAATATTCGTACAAGATTAGAACCTTCTCTTTTGAATTTAGGTTCGTCTTTAAATACTCTAATATTCCAAAAACATCTTAAAATATTCCAATTTCGGTTATAAGTGATTTTTGTTAAAACATTTATCACTTAGTATTATCAATCACGTAACATCTTTAATATATATCCTTCTTTTATAATCCGTAGGATTATTTGAATATTCGGAAAAACATAGCAGCATATGTCACATTTATCCAAATAGATGCACATTTAATTTATTTCTACACATTGTTTCTAGAATTTGTACTTCTCTTTTAATATTTAATTCACCCAGTCCCTTTTTCCACCCTTTCCCTTGGTTTAAACACAATATTAATTTTAATTAATCTCTTACTTGTCAGGATATAGCCATCCTTCTGTAGTGCCATTGGACCTAATTAATTGTCAACGTGGATTAGTTTAAGTAACAATGCCTTAATCTGACGTTTTTACAGATACTCATAGTTGTGTCTTTTTTTTCTTAACTCCTATAGCAGCGTTTATGTGGGTAATATGTTTTATTATCATTATACTGCGGACTATCATCTGACTAATATATTTGACTTCTGTTTTTGTTAGTGTATGCCTTATTACATCACTCATTCCTCATATAATTTATATTCATACTCTTTGTAAATAGTTATGTTTTTTCAATTCATTTCTACTTTAAATTTTTGTGCATGTTTCATATGCGTCTGCTGTTTTCTAGGGTTATCGAGAGCCTATATATACTGTAGTAGCGGTATTTCACATTTTTGCTAGATTTTTCTTCATTCCTTTTGCTGCTGCTAACATCAGTTTGTAATCTAAAATATTTAATTGGACCTTCCATCAGCTCATTTTTGACGAGTCTAGTCATTGTCATCATTTTTGCTTTAATACATCCAATTCTTTATCTCCCTTTTGTATGCTGAGACTAAGAAATAGTGCAATATCACTTTTATTATTAAGTTTTATAGATTGATTTTCCTATAATTGTAACTTAATAAACCTCTTGAGACCATTTATTATGTATTCTATTTACTAGTTTATTAAAATTATTTTTTACCTTTACATATTTGTGTTTAAAACTGAGGCATTAGAAAAGTTTGCAATGTCATCTTAGTTAAAGACGAAATTCAGGTGATATTAAGAGTTCCAGAAAGAAAAGTTTGATATGAAAAATGTTTTCAAGTTAGTACACCGATTTTCTTCAGTCAAAGAGGTGAACATTTCTGCTACTACAAGTATGAGACTTTCACCAGCAATTTGTATCTTTAAACAAAAAGTTTTCCACTTTCATCACAGATGAGTATATGGATTGTATGATGCTACGAGATGCTTATTAAGCTTAAAAATAAAACATCTTATGTCAACAGCATCGTAACAGGTAATAAAACCTAGTTGCATTTTTATCACGTGGTCACTAAACCTCAAAACAAAGTTTTTCAATGACGAGGACCTAAAGATATAGGATAGCGGGTATATCCAGGAGAGATTTATAATACATTTCTGTATGGACACCTGCAACCTACAGGGGATGCGTTCCTAGGTGACAAATAGGGAAATGTTTTCTGGCTTGCTAGAGGACAGAAAGCTTGCTTTTTGTGGACCAACAAGATTACAAAGTATTGCAACTTGCTGTATGGAAGGAGCCTCTTAGGTAAACAGACACATTGCTTTAACTTGTGGTCTACTCCTTTACATTAATCTTTCCTCTCCGGTTTGTCTTGACAATTTTTTGTTTACTTAAGGTCTAATGACCTTTGTAACAAGGGCTAAAAGATCTTTTTAGTTTCTTTTTTTCTTATTTATACGTTAAATAAAAAAATAATGTATTAGCATTATGAGCAGTTCCTACAAAAAAGGTGGATGACAGAGGGCTTTAATAGCAAAGGGTTTATAAGTGGCTGCATATTTTCCACTGCTATTAGATGGTGAAAGGAAAAGTGACAGCTGTGATTTATGGTTAAATATTTTGTTACGTTTTTTAATAGGATAAAGTGCCAAATAATTAGTGAAAGTGAATAAATATAACAAATAAAGAAAATGTAAGAAAGGAATAAACATCAAATAAGGTAGGACTAACACATAAGTATTGAACAAAGCAAATATAATACGAACGGCTGCTGCGCTGATAAGAGCAAGCCCATCGACGCGGGTCAACCGAGGCCAAGTGCGCTTATCGCGGTGCAGCGAAAAATACGTGAAACGGACAGGTCATAGTTAAGGATTATTGGAATAGATCAACGGTTAAGTGAAATATCTAAAAACTAACTTACCAAGCTGCAACTAAAATAAAAACAAAGAACATAGTTTAAGAAAAAAAACAGCTAATAAAAAGTGAAAACGCGGGTGTGGTAATAAATACGGGAAATTCGCTCTAATCACGGGAAAAACGCGATCGGTGTAGGACAAACCACAACCAAAAACAAAGTGGACGGTGTAACAAAAGAAGGAGTCCGCCAGCGTAAATAATAAAGTTACCAAATTTTTAATCTGAAACGCATCATAGTAAGAAAGAAGATGGTAGGAACAGAGGAAAACACAGAAACAGAATTAACGCTAGCCGACATAATAATAAATTAATAACAATGGAGAGAAACATTGACAATACGAATGACAGTGTTAAGCAAAGCGGAGCAAAAACAAAAAAGTTAGAAAATATAATAAAACAACAAGAAATAAAGATTCAGATGCTGGAGGAAGAAGTAAGAAGAAAGAACATTGTAATTTTCGGAATTCCAGAGGAAGGAAACGAAAACACGGAAAAGTTAAAACAAATATTACTAAACCTGGTACACAGAATGGAAATAAATGTTGCAGGATCATGAAATAGACTTCCTGCACATAATAGGAGACCCAAAAATCAACAAAAGTAGACTAATTAAAGTGGGGCTGACAACAAGAATAAAAAGGACAGAATTTCTGAGAAAGTTAGACAAGTTGAAAGGAACGGAAATATGAATAAAGGAAGATATGGACAAAAAAAACAAGAGAAACAAGGAGAATATTATTGCCTCACATGATAGACGCTAGAAAAAAAGGAATGAAAGCCATCATAATAAAGGACAAACTAATCATAAATGGAGAGGCATGGAAGCAGGAAGAGATAATGTGTCTTAGCGAAACAGGAGAAAGTGAGGTAGAATAAAAAGAAGGGAACACAGACAATAAAAGAATGAAAGACTCCAAGAAAAGAGAGAGGTCAACAGACGAATAGACAGATCAAACAACGAAAACAGTAGTTACCAAAGGGGCAGTGCCCAAGAAGAATAGACTCTGGACACAAAGCCGACCTGCACCACGTACAAAAGGAAATGACCAGAAACAAACAAGCACAATAGCAGAACGGGATGAGGAAAAAATGAACAAAACAATCGGCAAACTCACATATGTAGAGCACAACGCAAAAAACTTAAAAAACTAGCTATAAAAAAAATCGGACGGAAATAAAGGCAACGAAACCTAATGGAAATGGACATAGTAATTTAGACATAAATACAAAGCAAGCTAAAGTAACAAAAAAAAGAAAAAACAAATGCAAAAAAAAGAAAAATATAATAAAAATAGGCACGTGGAACATAAAAACACTATTAATCCCGGTAAAAATGATACAAATAGCAAAAGAAATGGAAAAATATAAATTAGACATATTAGCATTACAGGAAATTCGGTGAAAAGGAAGGGGAGAAATTAGCAATGCAAATTTTACAATGGTATATTTAGGAGAAGAAACCCAAGAAATGAGTGGAACAGGTTTTATGCTAGCAAAAAGTCAACGCAAACAATAATGAAATTTACACCAGTGAATGGAAGAATATCAACACTAAGAATTAAAGGGAAACCAAAAAATATCACTATCATTAATGTATACGCACCAACGGAAGAAGCCGAGGAGGAGGAAAAACACAAATTTTATGAAAAAATAACAGATGGAATAAAAAAACAAGACATCCTTATAGTACTGGGGGACTTTAATGCAATGGTGGGGAAAGAAGAATGGCTCAGAGGGGTTGCAGACAAACACACTATTTATGAGAAGACAAATGACAACGGACTAAAACTATGTAATTATGCGGCAGCAGCAGACCTAATAAGTAGCACCAAATTCCCACACAGAAGAGAACATAAGGAAACCTGGCTTATACCCGGAAGAAACAAGGGCAACCAAATAGATCATGTGTTAGTCCCAAAAAACATAGCAACAGCTGTACAATATGTCAGAACCTTCAAAGGTGCCAATGCAGACACAGATCACTTGTTGGTAATAACAAAACTAAAGCAAAAAATAACAAAAGATTGGGAGAAAATTAATCAAAGAAGAAAATGGACAGTTGAAAAATTAAACAATATGGAAACCAGGAAAAAATATATAGGAGGAATTGAACAAAAAATAACCCAACCAAAAGAGAGAGCACCAGATGAAATCGAAAATGAATGGAAAAACATTAAAGAATGCATAACGGATATAACCGCAAAAATCATAGGACAAAATAAAAAAAATAAAATAAGGTTCTATGAAGAATGTGACAGAGAAATAAACAAACAGAGAGACGCTAGATTGAAATGGATAAACACAGGAAAGAACGAAGACCACGAAAAATATAAAGAGATAAAGAAAAAAGCAGACAAACTATTTAAAACGAAAAAAAGAGAATGAATAGATCAAGAAATAGAAGAAATAGAAAGCAATAGAAGACACAACTGTACTAGAGAAATGTACAAAAACATAAAAAAGACAAGAAGAAACTACCCAATCAAGAGAAGAGGAATGAAAGATAACCAAGGACAAACATACTATGAAGGAAGAAAGATTAAAGATATATGGAGAGAATATTATCAAAGCCTACTATTCAGGGAAGAAGATGAAGAGCAAAGGGAAATGGTAAATGAAAGAAATGAATACATAGACAAGGAACCAACCTATGAGGAAGTGGAAAAAACTATAAAAAGAATTAAAAATGGTAAAAGCCCGGGTGTAGATGAAATAAACGGAGAAATGATAATACACAAACTAATAACAGCAATCTGGAATAAAGAGAAGATGCCAAAAGACTGGGAAAAGAGAAGAATCATACCGATATATAAACAAGGCGACCCAGAAATATGCAGTAACTATAGGGGAATCACGCTCCTCAACACAACATACAAGATTTCCACATGTATATTACAACAGAGGTTAAGTATCCATACGGAAAATAAAATCGGGGACTATCAATGTGGATTACGCCCAGGCAGATCAACAGTAGACGCCATACATATCATGAACCAAATAACAGAAAAGGCGTACGAATACAATATCGAATTACATCTCTTATTCATAGACTTTCAAAAAGCTTTTGACCAAATTAAAAGACCACAAATATTAGAGGATATGAGAGAAATCCAAATACCATCGAAACTAATACGACTAACTAAAATAACGATGGAGAATTCAGAAGCGACAGTACAATTACAAGAAGGGGACATAAAATATTTTGAAACCAACTTAGGGGTAAGACAAGGAGATGCACTATCACCCAACCTATTCAACATAACACTAGAGAACATCATACGAAAAGCAGACCAAACAGGCACAATTGTGAACAAAAAGATGCAAATTTTGGCATATGCGGATGATTTAGTAATAGTCTCAAGAAGCGAAACTAAACTACAACAAACACTTAACACAATCGAAACAGAAGCAAAAGCAAGAGGTCGTACAATAAATGAAAAGAAAACAAAATACATGTGCTGTAAACGAGGAAAAGGAGATAACCAAAAGCAATACAAAATCGGAAGTCACAAATTTTAGAGAATACAAACATTCACATACCTAGGAAGGGAAATAAACAACAAAAATAACAGAGACCAGGATATAAAAAGAAGAATTCACCGAGGGTTTAAATTATTCAACATATATAAACCATTACTGAAAGACCGGAAAATCACGAAAATAACAAAAATAAGAGTATACAAAACACTAATAGAACCCACAATAATATATGCAGCAGAGACGATAAGAATGACGAAAAAAGAGGAGGAACAACTGCGTATTCTCGAAAGAAAAATTATGAGGAAGATCCTAGGACCAGTAAAAATGGGAGACAACGAATATAGAATAAAAATGAATAAGGGAATGGAAGAAGAATTGAAAGGAGAAGACATTGTCAGGGAAATAAAAGCACAGAGAGTAAGATGGCTAGGGCATATAGAAAGAACGGATAGAAATAGAATGATAAAGACAATAACCGAGTGGAAACCGGAGCAGACAAGACCACGAGGAAAACCCAAAAATAGATGGAAGAATGAAGTATTGGGAGATTTAAGAAGAATGAACGTAGTAAACTGGAGACGGACCGCGACCAACAGGAAAGAATGGAAGAAAATAGTAGTAAAAGAAAAATCAAGCAAGGACATATGAAACGGAAATCACAACTAAAGGCACTAATCCAGCCAAAAAGGATTAAAAAGCCTATGAAAGGGCGCCAATGATACCTCCAGAAGGAATTATGGAATACATACATTAGATGGATTAGTGCTTAGTCAGGCAACTCCTGGCCGTTAGAAGACTATTAATAGGCGCTTCTAAAATATAACAAATAGAAAAGGCGAGGGCAGCCTCAATTCCGCATAAAAACAAATAGATCTAGTAAAGGCTAAGGCAAAGACGTAGGGATTGGTGAAGTGTAAAAAGCTCGATAGAAACTAGCATATAAAGGCGATTATAACGAAAGCTGTGTTTAAATTCAAAAAAAGATATAAAACTATAAATGTAGCTACATGATGAATTTAATAAAAGACAAAAATTAGTGAAAAGTAAGAGACTAAGATAATATGAATGCAAGTGTCTGAAAAATAAATAACTTTAAAGTTGATAAGTCTTAGAAAAGCAAAAATAATGTTAACAATCTAGTAGTATATATACTACATAATAAATGACCTGAAGAGATTTATTAGGTTACAATTATAGGAAAAGCAATGTACAAAACTTTAATAATAAAAATGATATGGTATTATTTCTTAGTCCCAGCACACAAAAGGAAGATGAAAAATTGGATAACACCAAGAGGTTGTCCCACTGTGATACAACGCTCGATTATTAGATGCTTCTTATTGCAAAACTTTTTTGATACTATAGGTGCTTTGCTTAAAGCAAATTATAGTATTTTGTTTTTCCTATCCATGCTAACTACATATTCAGATTGTTGTTTGAATCTTATGCAAAAAAAATAGCTTTCAACAACCAAATTTTTGATAGTTTGATATTATGCATTTATTTGTTTAGTCTTTTATTTCATAAGTTATGAACCATACTAATGCCCTGTAGTGAATTAATTAGATTACATGAGGGTCCGTTTTGAAGTTAAAATTTGTTAACATTTAAATTTAATGTTGATCCATTAATTTCTGAATGGTTATTTACAGTTACTAGTTCAGTTAATATATTTGGTCTTTTTTTAAAGTAATCTTTAAATTTCCTTAATTATATAAATATTTTCTACTTGAGTTTCAGTTTATATTTGCAAAGGCATGCGGATTGGAGAGTAAAAGCCAAGATCGTTAAAAGTTAAGAAGCGATGCAGAGTAAGTGACGAATAAACTAAAAATGTTCTTTTCACAATGCGTACTCGTTAGTTATGCACGACAAACTTAAGCGCCACAAACATCGTAAATTATTTCTGACGATCTTCATGGACTTCAGCGGTGTTTGTGTAAACGACGTTGGTTATAGAACGCCCAAAATATTTACCATTATCACTACATGTTCTGCTATTTTAGACAAACCAAATCTTTTATCGATTCATGTCTTGCCTATAATTTTCCAAACAATTGCTTATTTCATTTGAAACAAAACGTAATAAAAGCTATTTGATCTTTTAAATTAATTATGCCGGTTATCGCAAAATACACAAACATAAACATTATACTGGTTTTTTAAAAGAGCAATAAAATATTCTGTTAGATTTTGTTTAAGTTGTACACTTTAATTTTATACATTATCATCAATTATCTAATACAAAAGTTATTAAAAAAAATGTATAACAATTTATTATTATTATACAATGTTATGCAATTTTTTAAGGATATCTAAATAGTTCAATTTTTATAGTTAGTGGAGCAATTTTGATTTGCTAGTGCTCAATTTTTGGAATTTACTGTGTTTGTGGAAAGTGCTCGCGCATTCCCTAACCGATATTTACGGCCGTCGTTGCGCTGCCACTTTGTTTATTCTGTCGCGGCTGAAACCGCCGCTGTTTGTTGTTCTTTGCGCAATAATGAGTAATGACCCGGAAACACTTAAATAATACGAGCGCCGTCGCTCCCAATAAGCGTTATGCTCACATCTGAAACAAACCGCAGAGGATTAGGTGTTTATTGTTGCTGTTTGCGCTGCATTACAGCGCGCTGCTACGTGCGGAAATTTCAAACAACGGAACTAGGAAGACGCAGCTCTCTGCGATTGTTTATTACATCGACACTACGTAAATAAAATATTTAGTTTGCATCGGAGAGGACCATAATAATTTACATGTAAATGCGTGTGTCTCTCGTAAAGCTCAAACGGGAATATACGTGAGTAGCATGTATAATAAAACAATTATACGTCCAGTCTTTTACATTTTGTAATAGACGTGTATTAAATTACCTTTAAAAGGCTTTTTGTAATTTTCGAAAAAGTTGTCCACTTTTTAAAAACTCTGAAGTAGAAAACCCTTATGTATTTACAAATACTGATACTAATGTTTTTAAGTATTTATAAGTTTATATTCTGTCACTTAACAACATTTTATATAAGACATGTAGAAAATATTCCATTGAAAATTTCCTTATATTAATACAAACAAATAACTTGAAACACTACAGTGCACCGAATACGAAACCGTTTGACATGTTCGTTGGCTTAAATCTCTTGAGTCTGAGTTCTTCATAGTCAGAATTTAGTAAATCCTCGATTAGCGAATTAGGATGAGCAATTATTCTATTACGACAGTGAACACTGCACTTTTGTATTTCCTCGTTTACCATTGTAATATCTACGTTTTGCCATATGACCTCGTTCGGAACGAACCATGCTGCGCATACTAAAGAGCCCAGCACTTTTAATTGGAACATTTTAATAATGTCAATGTTTGACCTGCTTGCAGTTCCCCATAGTTCTATTCCATAGGATCAAATAGGGCGTATGATCGATTTATAAAGTAACATTTTACCTTCCACTGCGACCAATTAGCCAGCATATTTGTCAAATCTTTAAACTCAGCTGCCTTCTTTTAGTGAAAATACGTTATCTCTAAGTAAGAAGCCTATCTAACATTGCCATTGCAGTATTTGTTTGTTATTTAATATAACGGAGGGCTTCTTCTTGTCGTAAGTTACGTGGACTGATTTTGGTGTCATTTATGTGAATACCCCATTTTTTAAACCATATTTCTAAATTGCGCAAGCACATTTGTAAATAACCAGATGCCATATTCTGTAGCTCCTAATGAGGTAGGTAGGTCAGCAGTATACAATAGATATAGAAGGGGACCCAACGCGCTTTTTTGGGGGACACCAGCTTTGGTTCGGAATAAAGGTAAAAGAATCCTTGTACTTAACGAAAGACTGTCTATTAGTGAGGTAAGATTTACGTATTGCATAATAGTCTGGTGGTAATAAACCTTGTTAAAAGCCTGCACGACATCGAGGAAAACGGCTGAACAATATTTTCGAAGTTTTTTAATATAATATACAACTCTATGGATTTGTTTAATTTTGGCGTGTTGCTTGCAAAAGCCAAATTTATGGCTAAATGATATTTTCCAGAACTATAGGCATTCAAAAAACCTTAGATAATATTAATAGAAAGCTAATTGCTCTAAAAAAGGTAGCTCATCGTTTGGTTTGCTTGGTTTGAGTATCAGTATGATTCTTGCAACCTTCCACGGCTTGGAAAAGTATTGTAGTCTTATCACGGCGTTAAATAAGTAGGTAACTTATTTGAAACCCTTCTCTGGTAGTTCTTTAAGAACTTTTTCAATTTTTTTTTAATCGTAACCAGGCACTTTATTTTGATTCAAATATGATATCGTTATTGCCTTGATGTCATTCACTATAAAAAGTTTAATTGGTAGGCACAATTGAAAGGGTACAACAAGATATTGATGAATATAGTCTTCTTCATTTGCGGTTAATAGCGATTCAAATGGGCTAAACACCTTTGTTGAGTTGCATAGGCGGCAGCTTTGACAAGGTTACTTCTAGCCCAGCTATTGTTCTCTGGTCGTATCGGCTATATATGCTACTGAGACTGTTTTAATTTTTTTGTTGTTGTTTTTCAGAGCGAATATTCACCTTGATAGGTGGGCTTTAGGCAATTTTAGATCGAACGATTCCATATATCACAAAGCAAATTTTTGAGATTTGTTGTTAGTCGATTGAGCTTCCTTTTGTCTTCGGAATATTTTGTTGTTTGCCAAGTTCTTCCTTGTTTGCGCCTTTCAGGTATTTTCTTTTTAACTTCAATTGAGTAAATTAGGTGTATGTTTTTTATCATTTTCCTTTGCTGTTAGTCAGGCTGTTTGTTAGATTACTCCGTTAAAGTATTCCACTGTTGCTATTAAATGTTTGTTTTTCAAAAATATATTAAGTGTTAATGTTTTATTTACTATTTCTCCATAATAATCTCAGTTTCTGAATTTGCTGCTGGGAGTAACAGGATTTTCTATGTGTAATAACTGAGTAGACAATGTCACAATTTTTGGTGGATGATCAGAAGACAGATTTAAGCAGGACTCAACTTTGCAGTAATTTGAATTGATGCCCTTTATAATACAAAAGTCTAGTAGGTCAAGTATTTTAGTCATGTCTGGAGGTCAATAGGTTGGATCACCTGTGGAAAGGCCTTTCGTAATGGTCACTTTTAATCCCCAATACTCATGTTTTGCATTGTAATCTTCACCAAAGCTAATTCCTCCTTCCTAACGTTGTGTTTTGGAAAACATCCTATTGATATGTTTAATAGGTCTTTCCAATCTTCAATCTTAATTGTAGCTGACTGTAAAGGTTTTGGATTGTATTTAGGTAACTCGTGGTGATTAATGTTGTTTTTAATTATAACTGCTAAACCAGCATGTAATCAGCTAGAAGTCTGCTTTGTGGTTGTATAACCTTAATTATCGATATATACCTTTATAAACAATAAGGATAGCACATTAAATCTCCTAGCTGTCGGTTCCTTCTGAAAAAAAAAGACAAAAAAGACAGCCACATTTGATGTAGAATCTGAATCCGCAATAAGATATTAAGAAAAATGTGAAAGTGGTCTAAAAAATAGCCTTTTTGACATTTATATACCAGTGGCTACATTTAAGTGGGGTAGAAGGTAGAACTTGTACTTTTTAAAAGGTGCGAAACGCCTGAACGCTCATCGTTCGAAAGCTTTACCACCCCATGCATAAAAGCCCACTCTGCTTGGAAGCACAATACAGACAATAATTAATAATTAATACCTGATTTTAAAGCTCATGTAGTTTTATATATCAGGATAAAAGCTGTTATACCAACCGTGCTGCATTGGAAGGTAACCTTCTTCAACGTTTCTTTTTCTCAAAATAGCGACTGTGGTGGTAGGAGCAGCGGCGAAAAGCTGCAAGCCACACGAAGGATTTCTCTACACGGGCGGTCCACACTCACAAATTTTTACACTTGTAATGCAGAACGCAAACTGATGATGCAAGATGTTCGCTCTCTTTGAATTTACGAGTAAAACTTAATTTATTTTTGAAAATTTATTGGCTAAGAAATAATACTCACTAAACAGCTCATTAAAAAAGTTGTTAGGTTATTCATAAGAGAAACATTAGCTGTTTCAATTTTTGTTTTAAAAGTGGGAAAATACAGGGACATAACTATTATAGTTTAAAGCAGCATTTAGTATAATTTATTAATAATAATAAAGAAGCTGTTGTAATCTTAAAAAAATAAAAATACAGATAAAATGTCTTCTTCTATTGTACGAGGTGCGTTTTTTAAGTACCGTTTTGTTATTAAAAAAAAACAAGTAAATTTTTTCAATAACTTTATTTCGACATGAATTCCTGTACCGTAATCTATTTTTCTACATAATTTCCACCAACATTAACTCACTTTTCATATCGTACAGGAAGCTTTTGAATCCCATCCTTATAAAAATCGGCCGCCTGCTTTGACAACCACTGCAACACAGCCATTTTGACTTCATCATCGTCTTCAAAGTGCTGGCCACCCAGATGTTTTTTTAAATCGTAAATCGTCTGTTCTCTCCCACTTTTTCATCAACTTTTTGCACCAAATCTTCAGTTATGACCGAAGGCCGTCCGCTTTTCTTGCAGCACCCAGTTTGTTCTGTCAAAACCAAAAAAACCTTTTAGCAGACTTCAGTAAGCATTTATCGTAAATGGTGCTTACGCTCTAGGCGTTGAAATTGTTGGTAAACTGAAAGAAGCATTAAAAACAGCATATCCAAACATGCACTTTTACAAGGTATCTTATGTGTCCTGAAGAATTCTGTTACTTTTTGCTGACCACGCTTTGACCACGACAAGAAAAACTCTGCTTAGAAAGAAGACTCATCCGTGAAAATAACATTGTCCCGATCTCGATCCAAATTTTTTGCCCCTCTTTGCTCTACTTGATTGTTACTTTCAAATTGTTGCATTAAGACATTCAAACAAGAAATAATCTCAAGAATTTAAATCGAATTTATAAGGATAGTGGTACACTGTCGTTCAATGGATTTGGTGATGTGTGTAGGAGAGCGGTATATTAAAAAAGCATACTTCTGATGGGAATGTCACGCCTTTTATCTCTGTCAACAAATCTTACTAGCAATAAACAATGATTGGGTTTCTTTTTTTTATTAGTGAAAAATATGTCTTTGTAATCCCAAAATAAGGAGGCAATAGTATTTCTCATGAATAGCTTTTTGTTATTCTGTACTCATTCGCTTGAATTTAGTGGTGTAATAGTAAACAATATACCTGCCTTGTCTTTATAACGGGTCTGAGCCTCTGAAAGGTATTTCAAACCACATAAACTTGTATTTAGTTTTAGGTAGGTATTAGGCAAAGGGTTTGTTTATCTTGCAAACATTTTTCAAATTTTTAACACTATTTTCATCATTATTGATTGAGCACTAACTAATATCCACTTTGGTGCATATATCACCAATTATGGATAATTGCTTTTAATAAACTCGTAAATTGAAACGACCTTCATCTTTGTGTTATTAGTAGGAGCGCAACGTACTTGTGTTACATTTTCGAAATCTCTTCCATCTGTATCGAACATCTTTGAACAACTGGAATTTCGATTAATGTGTCTCTATCACATTGTCGACGTAGTCTGGGTAGAATGACAATGAGGTATTGGTTGTTTCATCATTACAACTGTTGCTGATAAAACAATCTTGCAAGGCAATCACCTATGACAAATTAGCCTAACACGCGCTAACAAATTCCATTAAATTGTAGAGTTTCAGTGTTGCCATATCGGTAATGGGATAAAACGCCTTATTCATATTTGATTCACTTACATACGTTTAAAATTATAATTTACATTAAAAATATGTTATTACAAATTTTGAACCGTTTGTTACACGGGCTAATAAATCATTTAGTAAACCGTATTATTTTAATAGTATAATAATAACTAATTTTTTACTAATTTTCAAGTTGTTGAACCCTATTTCTTCAAAAATTTCTAAAGCCTTTAGGTACAACCAAGCAATATGTTAAGAAACAACAAAAACTTTTATTTGGTTCTGTCGAGGTTTAAAATTAACGGGGTGTGAGAATAGAATTTGTAGTAAGAGCATAAAGATTGTTCTAAAAAATGCATATTGCCGTCATGTTACAAACAAAAAGTCTAAAAATTTGGCTACATTGATCAGCTGCTCCTTTCGTTAAAGATGCACGAGACTGTAAATACAAGCATAAAAAGAATAAAACACGAAATACTGGATGAATCCCAATTTTATTGCTATCAGTGTAAAGTACAGACTTAATATTTGATACACGACTCCGCTGATACATGACTATTCTTTTAGTGACGATTTACATGATTCTTTTTCAAAAATACTGTTCTATTTTTTAACCTTAAAATCGTAACAGGCTTGTTGCAAACCCCTACGTTTAAATAGCCCCACAGAAAAAGTGTAATGAGGTTAGACTGCAAGACAGCGGTAGCCAATTGAAATTATCCTTTTGTGAGATAATACGATCAGGAAATTTAATTTTAAGTAAACTGAGAGTTTTATGTGGTGTGTGACACATTGCTCCATCTCCTTCAAATCATTCAAGTTCAAATCGTTGGTTTTATTGAAAACAAAGTTATTTAGCATTTCTTGATAACGTACATCATTGACAGTAATAGTTTTGCCGGCTCGTCCTTCAAAAAATACGAATCAATGATTTTCGATCCTACAATACATCCCAAATAGTACATTATAATGGATGCACTGGTTTCTTGTAAACATAGGTGGATTTTACTACTCTAGATGCTATAATTTTGACAATTCACAAAGTTTTATCGTTCAATAAAAGTTTTTTTTTGTAAAAATCAGCATTAACTGCCATGTCCTTTAAAACCCAATTTGCAAATGTACGTCGTTTCTAATGGACTTTGTCGTGTTTTTAGATGCTAAGTTTACAAATGCAAACTTCTAACGTTCACAAAATTCAATTACTAAAGTTTACTTTTGATTACCTTACAAAAAAATCTTTTATATTATACGAGGTCTGGCAGCCGCCCCCCGAAGAGCTTGTCCAACTCCGACATGCTTGAGCCCCTTCGCATAGTAGTTTTTAAAAATAAAAACACGATTAAAAAGCTCTGTTTGACATAATTGGCGTACGCCGTTGCCATGACAACGCATTTACGTATACCCAGTTAGAGTTGAACTTTGACCTTTGACCTTTGACCTGTGTGACAGCAGCCCTCATAATTTTTTTTATATATATAATTAATTATAAAAAACGTAATATTATATTAACTTTGTCTCTAAAATTTCTAAATAAATAATAAACATGCAAAGCTTGTAACGCATAGCGAAGTGGTGAAAACAGAATTTGGAAACTCCCAGCCGTTCTCGAGTTTTTGCTCGGACGGACGGACAGACAGACAGACGAACAACATGAAGTTAGTAAGATACTCCGCTTCGCTTTGCCACTTAATAATTATCAGTATTTAATTTTATGTAATTTGCCTAGAACTAGTCAAATTTTTTCTTACTTTAGCAAACTTTTTATCTTAATTGCACTTATAAAAAAATAAGTTTTAATTTGTTCTAGAATATTTTAAAATATTTATTTATTTAGATTACAAATAATCAAAATGATTAAGTTAAAATTAATCAAATGGAAATAATTATATAGTCTGAATTTATAATAAATATAATTTAAAAAATAATTAATGCAAGCTCAAGCTTCAATTCAAAATAATACTTTCAATAATGCACAAAAAATAACGTTTAATACTTATGTAGGGTAAAAACTTTTCTCGCCATTTTAAGGCAATTTTTGTTGTCAAAATTTTTATTTTTGTACATCTGCAATAAATACTTAAGTAAAATAAAATTATTAAAATTGCGGCTTTCTACCAGTTTTTTTACTTTCAAGGACTTTCTATACGGAACCACATATAATGAAAGAAAAGTAGGCCCATAATCTATTAAAATTGTAAAACAACTTTTTTGTGAACACAAAATGTTCAAAAAATATCTCATATAAAACTTGACTACAAGATTATGCTATTATAATGCTAAATGAGATTGGTGGTTGGCTAATATTTGTTTGTTGCTTTAATATTGAAGAAGATTTAATTTTACCATTTATATTTTTAGTACGATTTCTAAACATTGTTTTTAGTTGATATAATTTTTGAAACTCAGACGAAGATAAAGACAAGGTTAATATGGTAGAAAGTAACAAAGTTACCGAAAACTAAATTTGATAGTGATACATAAATACGCAAGAGAAAAACACAAATTTATTAAAACTGAATGAAAACCAAAACTGGCAGAATATTTTTGTAATACGTTTTAACTATGCAATTTTATGTAAAAATAATATAAAGGAAACAATTTTGACATTAGTTTTTCTAAGCAATTTTAAATTTAGAGAACAAGAACAAAAATAAAATAAGACACAACGAGAAATAGAATTAATAAAAGACAAAAGCAACTGACAGAGAATTATAGTACGCTAAATGACGTAAAATTAAAGATTTAAATACAAAAATAACACAAAAAAGTTAAACACAAACACAAAGTGATTCCGGTTTTAAAATGGCGACAATGATGACTAAAAAAGTGAATGATTTAGAAAGATTACTGTTAAACATATGATATTAAATCACAAATATTTAGAAAGGATAAGGCTAACCCAATTGTTTTGATATAATACAAAATAGACCAGTTCTGTTATGAGTCGAAACAAAAGGTTTGCTAATGGCAATAGTTAGTAGGTCGCTTTAATCTGGAGGTATAAAACTGAAACAAAAACTTACTTGTATTAAATTCCATTAACAGACAGGTTGACTTCGTTGTAGTATAGGTCAAACCATAATTTGATATAATAGATCGGGTAAAATTTTTTCCGAATTTTGACTTTTGGTTATGATTTTATGCATATATTAAGTTCGAACAACGGCAAAACTAATAGTCAAAATACTTTCCTTCAAAATCAATGACTTCCTGCCACTTCTCGGGCAACAGATCGATTCCGCCGGCGTAGAAGTTCAAATTTTTAGAGTTGAAGAAGTTGATGAGTGAATTTTTCAACGCAAAGCGATTGCCAAATTTTTAGCCAGGCAACCAATGCTCCATTGATCGGAATAAGTGATCGCTGGGAGCAAAAGTCCGCACTATATGGTGGATGCTCAAGAACGTGCCAGTTTACATCTTCCAACCTCCATTTCTTAAAAAAAGATGGACATGTTACATATCAAAGTATGCACAAGAAAACAGGCTTTCAAACGATCCCAAAGTCATAAAAAACTCCAGCCACAATTATAACCAAAAGTCAAAATTTCGGAAAATTGTCAGTGGTTACGCCCAGATAATTAACAGTTTCTAAAAAAATTCTCTCTTTGAAGTTAAAAAGTCGCGCCAAACATTCCTCTAATAGTGGTTTGGTATTTGTATAAGAAAACTGGCAGAAGAAAAAAGCCAGAGGCTGTTTCCAATTAGACAATAAACCTTTGATCATTATAACTAAAACTTTTGTGATCATTGTCCAAAAAACCAATTATTTTATTACGGGAGCAATTATAAAATAAATATTTTTTATATTCATTTCATCCTAGCATAACGTACAATACTTTTAACTTTATTGCCTCAAAAACTAGATCTCAATAGCCAGGTCTAAAGTCCATGCCATGGATTAAACGTTGCAAAGTTCTTATTGTGGGCAACATAAAAGTTTTTCGCACATATCTATAACCTTTCAAACTTATACAATAGAGGGGAAGGGCAAAATATTTAAATTTATTAGAATACTATCTGCCATTTAGTTTGTGGGCTTTAAATAAACTTTGTATTGCGGAATGGTAGAAACTTTTTGAAAAGCTACTTAAAATCTTCCACTGAAATACTGTCTAATTTACTTTCCAATGAAAGCTTTAGCTTTTTGTTTTCTCTCCCAACTTTAAAAAGCTTAAAACAAATTTGTTTATTCTTTGGGGTGTTGGTTGTCAACTTTCTAGATGTTTGTGTAGATGGTGATGCTACTCAAACTATATTACTCCTCTTCGTAGCCTCAAATAAAGCTGATGGTGTACACGGATTCACTAACCTGTAAAGAAATTAAGAAATGCATTTAACGATTCTGATATCACTTACATTGAAGTATGAGAAGTATTTGAACATGAAGGTCCTTCATTTGTAGCTTCAAACGAAGTTTATGGTGTACACAGACTCATTAACTTATAAACAAATTGAATAATGCATGCCTATACGAGTACATAACGATTCTATATTACTTACACTGAAGTATTACAAGTGTTTGAACATGAAAATTCTTTTTGATTTTGGTACTAAAAAACTGGAAAGCATGAGGTTTTAACCGATTTTTCAAATTATTTAAAAACATGTGTGTTTGAAAATGGTTTCCACACACTCTCGTTCTGTTGAGAAATTTTTTCTCTTTCTGATTTATTTCTGATCGATTACAGGCATTTATCCACTCTTGTCGTCTATAACATAATACATTTCAGTATGTTAGTATTTACCAAATAAATAATTAAATTGGTTTTTACTTACAGATTTGAATCCCTTGGAAAGTAGAAAAAGCTATTTGTACTATTAGGTTTAGAGGTACAACCTTGTACAACACAATAAACCCACGTTTGGTCCGAATCATTGTCAAACACTTTCGATCCCAACGACAGTTTTAATATGAGTTTTTAACTTTTTTATCAAGAAACAAACACGTGTAGCAAGTGTTTATTTACAGTGCAGCTATTTTAATAATAGACCCGCGCACTGCAATCACTGTTCCACTGTCGCTTCTATTTGAATGAAATTCATTAATATTCTTTGGTTAAAGCATCGCTGCAAAACCAAATATAACAATTAGATATTTACAGTTGTAACTGTAAACGTTAAATGATAACTCAGTGTTTTGGTGTTAGCTGAACCACATATATCTGGAATACATGTGATTTCAAGATGACGATGTCACCTGCCATACAGCTCAAGCAAAGTCGATTTACCGCTGTAATTTTAACAGTAAGCAATTTTATTTTATGGGGTAACCTAAAATATGAAGTCTACGCCAGTAATATATAAATAGTTGATGATTTCAAGAAGGAAATCCCATGTGTTGTCAATGAAATTGATCAAAATTTGTGGAACATTTTAATTTATTTTGAGAAAAAACAAACGTAATTTTTCATATTTAATCGTAGATTGCGTACTTTAATTTATCGAAATCGGTTGACTGAAAAACCGCTGAACAGATTCAAATGTTTTTGGTCTGCTCAATATTTATATCATTTTACTTTGACGATCGATTATTTGTCTGCTAAAATAATAGACTATCAAAGTGTCCATTGAATTGCAATGGGAGCGGGCGGCCTTCTACATTGTTGCCAGCTCGCGTCAGCCAGGCTACCTATTGTTAAGCATCCAGATATGAAGTAACAATCACTAGGCAACCAGGTGAAATTATTTAAAAAAATTTTTTTTCCAAAAATTTAATGCTTGCAAAGTAAGGTGAACGCGGCCAGTATTAGATAAAAATTCGTTTATAAAATCAATTTAAAAGTCTTTTTAATTAAAATTTAAATCTGACGTTCAATTTAGGCTATCCTTTAGATAATGTAAGCAAAACTAAGCAACTCAAGGAAAGTAAAATTGTATAAAGTACATGTGCAGAAATGTTTCTTCTTCTTCTTCTTCTTCTTTATCAGCCTGTATCTATCCAATGTTGGACATAGGCCCCCCCTTTAAATCTCCATTTGTCTCTGTCTTGAGCTGTCCTTATCCATGTTAATCCTGCTATTAATTTTATGTCATCTTTCCATCTGGTTTGTGGGCCGCCCACACTCCTTCTGCCGTCCATGGTCTCCATTCCTGTATTACCTTGTTCCATCGTTCATCTTTTTGCCTCATGGTGTGGCCTGCCCATCTCCATTTCAATGATGCTACATGTCTCTTGACGTCTATTACTTTTGTTTTCCCTTATACTCTCATTTCTTATTCTATCTTTCAACTTTATATTTAGCATTTGCCTTTCCATTGCTCGCTGGGCTTTGGTGTTTTCCCATTAATGTTTTGTTTAATGTCCATGTTTGTGCCGCGTAAGTAAGTACTGGGAGTACGCATTGGTCAATACAGCTTTTCTCAGTTTTAAGGGGATTGTTTGGTTTTTAGTATTTTATTTTGTTTCCCAAAGGCCGACCATGCTTGGCGTATGCGTCTATCAATTTCAGATTTGGTTAAATTTTTGCATGTTATCAATTGACCTAAATAAACATATTCTTGTACTGTCTCTACAGTTTGGTTGTCAATTTTATGTTTATGTTGTCTTGTTGGTTAGTCATTATTTTTGTTTTTGTTTATTTATTTTTAGCCCAACTTTTGCTGATTTGTTCTTGAGTTCTTCGAGCATGTTTTGTAAGTCCACTGCTGAGTTTGATATGATGATTAGGTCATCTGCATAGGCCAGGTGATTGAGCATTTTGCCATTTATATTCACTCCTTTGTTTTCCCAGTTAAGTGACTTTATCACATCTTCTAGTGCTGTTATAAACAACTTAGGACTCATCGAGTCTCCTTGCCTTCCCTCTACCGGGGATTTTATTAGTGTTTTCGTGTAACCTCACTGTCATTGTTGATTTTCATAGATGGAGTGGATCATTTTGTATCTATAGTCTATTCTCTGTTTTGCAGGGCTTTTCTATCGCCCACAATTCAATCGGTCAGCTTTTCAAAATCGACCAGCGCCATATATAAAGGTAAATTGTATTCGATGGCTTTTTCTATTAATGTTCTTATTGTGAGGATGTGGTCGTTTGTGCTGAAATTTTCCTAAATCCAGCCTGTTCGATCGTCTGGTAGAATTCTAGTTTTGCATCTAATCTGTTTACTATGATTTTTGTGAAGAGTTTTATATTTGGGGCAATAGAGATATTGGCCTATAATTATCAAGTATTGTTTTGTCTCCTTTTTATATGAGGATAAAGTCGTTGCTCCAATCATCAGGAATCCTTCCTTCCTCCAGACATTTATTAAAGAATATTTGTAATGTTTTATCTTCCCTCCTTCTTTTATTAACTCGCCTATTACGCCATCTTGTCCGGGCACTTGTGATTTTGATGGCTTTATGTTGAATTTAATCTCATAGTAATTTCTGGGATATCTTCTGAATTTACATTTATTATTTTCTTTTTAATTCCTGTTCCACATCTTTCGGCGTTTCGTTTTTGTTTGTATAGCTTTTCATAGTATAGTTCTATGGTCCTTAAAATTTCGTTTTATCTTTACTTCTTTTCCCTCATTGTCTTTAAATGCTGTGATATTTGCTCTACCTAATGATCTTCTTATGCTTTTCATATTTTTATTTTCTTGGATTATTTTTTCAATTTGTGCTTCTAACTGTTTCCTTTTATCTTCTCTTATTGATTTCTTCAGTGTCTTATTGGTTTCTGTAAATTCTATCGTGTTCCGTTTTCCGTTTTCAACAGTTCTCGTCTTATACGGAATAGTTCTTCTGTTCTGTCACTCCAACTTTTTCTTTTTTTCCTTACGGCCTGCGTCTAACATACATTTGTTTATGGTAGTATTCATGTCGTTCATTGTCATTTCCTGTATTTCAGAGGATTCTAAATTCTTGTTTAATTCGTATTCATACCTTGTTTTCTTTTAAAATCCTTGTGTCTATCATTGTTTTGGGTCTAATTCTTTCTTTCCAATCTCGTTTTATTTCTATTCTTGTTCTCAGTATCCTATGGTCGCTTCCTGTAAAATAAAGGACACGACGGTTCTCCAGTGGAGCGGTACTCCGACAGCGACTGTACCCCATGTTGGGGCTGAATTACTATCTCCCAACCCGTCTGGCCAGCGTGGAAGATTGGCCAATCACCCCTTTGTTTACAAAACAAAAGATTTATACCCCAGGTGAGTGGGCTACTGTCCAGAATCTCACACTGATGATTAACATCAGTCTGTCTCAAGGATTCTGGGGAAAAATTTGACAACTGCAAAAACATTAAGCACACACAGAAATAAGACTAAACTAAATTGAAAATTTCACTAAACACAGATGAAAAATTATACGAACTCGAAGAAGAACTTAAAAACATTAGATGGGATATAATAGGCAGCTGAAATTAAAAGAAAACGAGCACTGCCTAACGCTAACATCAGGACACATACTATATTACAGAGGTGCAGAAACTGAGGAAATCAACAACATAGGAGGAGTAGGTTTTATAATAAAAAGTTAAAAATCACATAAAAGCTACAATTCCATATCGAAAAGGTAGCCTATATCATCCTAAATATATTTTTCTCAAATGAAAATTATCCAAGTATACGCTCCAACTACAAAATATGATGACGAAGAGGAGAATCGTTCTATGAAAAATTTCAGTAGCAATAAAGAATAACCACTGAATATACACTCATAATAGGAGACTTTAATAGTAAGATAGGGGAAAAATAGAACCAAGCGAAGATAAGATCGGAATCCATGGGTTAGGAAACAAAGAACGCGGACAAATGCTCATGAATTTTGCAGAACAACAAAAATATGTAATGAATACTTTCTTTAAAAAGAAACCCAGTAGAAAGTGGACATGGGTCAGCCCTAACGGAGAATATAAAAACGAAATAGATTACATTTTATCATCAAATAAAGATATTGTTAAAGATGTAACACCACTAAGCAGAAATGTTTAAGATTTATTATATTTTTTAGTAGATGGGCTATATTTTAATCGTAGTGATAGAAAGTTATTTGGATAACAGTCATATTATGTACAGGTTACGTGCAGTAGTAGACAGATATTTTTCTTTACATTAGTGCAGTTTAGTTTGTATTGCTATATAGCAAAAAAACATTACCATTTTGCCAAAAACGTGAATTAGTTTTGGCGTAACAAATATTAAGAATAACGATTTTAATAAATATACATTTAATCAATTATAAAAAAAGATGTGGATACAAATATTTAGATGTATATCGTTCAAATATTATGTTGTATCTTAATAATTTAATTATTAGAAGTAGCGCAATTAAAGTAGTATAACTGTCATTTTCAAAAATATTTTACAGAAACTCTCAAAATATTAAATTCTTCTCTGTCACTTTGGAAATGAGTTTCTATCGGCTCAATTCAATTACGAACTTTGCACTCTTTGAAGTAGTCTGTTTTTGCAAGATTGCAAACTGCTTAATAAGAATGATTTTAAGCAAGTTGGAGAGCAACAAAGAAATTAAAGCAACCACAACTACACATATCACCTCTTCGTCGTGATGCCAACACCTAGGCTAGAAATAATCAAGAAAAGGCTGAAGCTTTTGCGAAACACTTTACCAGTGTATCTACCCTCTTTGAGTCCAAAATATCGAGATAAAGAAAGCACAATTTATCAGTATCTCGAAGTGCCATTCCAAATGAGCCTACCATTGAAGCAATTTAAAATAAATGAAATTAAGGCTATAATTATGAAAGAATTATACCTACACAACGCGCCAGGTTATGATTTAATCACAGGCCAAGTTCTTAAAGAACTACCGGGAAAAGGTTTTATCTATATTACTTATCTCTTTAATGATGTTCTAAGATTAAGAAACTCATTTCCGGAACAGTGGTTGCTACAATTATAACGATCCCCAAATCTGGCAAACCAAATGATAAACTGACATCCTTTAGACGACCAATCAGCCTTCTACCAATATTGTCCAAAGTTCTTGAAAAACTGCTCCTAAAAAAATAACACAAATTCTTACGTTATACCTAACCATCAGTTTGGCTTCCGAAAGCAGCATGAGGCTACTGAACAAATTCATAGAATTACAGGCCAAATCCTAAAAGACTTTCAAGAAGGAAAATATTGTTTAGTAGTATTTTTAGATATCGCGTAAGCCTTTGACAAAGTCTGGCATCAAGGCTTACTGTTTAAACTAAAAAATATCCTACCATATAACCTATATGAAAACATAAAATGCTACTTAACCGATCAGCACTTTTTCATCAGGTGTAGTGATTCACAAACCTCTTTATTTCCTATTAATGCTGGTGTTCCCAAGAAAGTGTACTGGGACCGTTTTTATATCTTATCTTCACTGTTGATCTACCCACTGCACCAAGAACTACACTATCGACGTTTGCTGATGACACAGCGATACTCTCTTCACATACGGATCCAACTATAGCGTCTAATTATCTTCAAGCACATTTAAATGCTCTAGAATTAAGGTTTAATAGGTGAAGTATACATATTAAAGAAAAACAAATCGGCCCAAGTAACTTTCACAACAAGAAGAGCTACTTGCCCAGCTGTAGTACTGAACAACCAACTACTATTATCAAGCCAATATGGACATACGGAATCCAGTTATGGGGTACTGCAAGCAAGTCAAACATCGAAATACTAAAACGATTCCAGCCAAAAGTTTTGCGACCTTTAGTTAACGCCCCTTGGTATGTTCCTAATGTAACAATACGTAGGGGCCTAGGTATTACAACCATTACCGAAGAAATACAAAACTGTTGTTCGTTACCGCGAATGGTTTAGTATTCACCTAAATACACTCGTGGAGTACCTTATTGACAGCGACTCAAAAGATATAAACCGTCTGATCTGCCAACACGTTTCATCTAAAACGTTAAGTTTTGTTCATTTGTGTTTATGTTACTCTTGTATATGTACAAAATCAAAATTATAATATGAAAAAGAATGTCCAATGAAATATTGTCAGCATGACTAGTTTATATTAATTATATTAATTTTAAGTTAAAATAATTACTTAATGTATAAGATGACAGATTGTAAAGTTATCAAACTAAAAACTAAAAAAATAAGAAAAAAACAAGTTTACGTAATTTACTCTAATCTATCTACACAGCCCACTTACAAGTCATTCACAAGCGTATTACAGCCCCAAAAATGGCAGCTACTGTGTACATAATTGTTGCCTATCGAAATGCACTGCAAAATGTGTGCCTACAGTGAAAGAGCCATAAAAAAAGCTATGAAGGTCGTATACGAATTTTATAGGCAAACTAGGGTACGTACTATAAATTTTCGTCAGCATCAAAGCTATGAAATAGCTAATAAGCCTACAAATCATTCGAAGTCTTCGAACTTCGAAGGGCTATAACAAAGGGCGTTGGGGTTGCAGCCAAGCCGTAGGAGATCGACGTGTTAATAATTAATTTTACATTATAATTATTTTTATAGAATAACTTTAAGACTAACGCATTTACATTAGATAAGGTGCATGACATAAAAGGAGTCCATTGTCATTTGGTAGACAAATTAATTAATTTGATGTAAAGAAGAGTTTAAGATTAAGGCGAATTACCAATTTTTTTTTTTGAAATAGTTAGCCCTCTCAAATAAGTTTTGCAGTTTTGCTTTAGAATGATCGTTTAGTTATTGTATAACTGTCCTCGTTATTTTCTTTTTGCAAAGTGATATCCTGTTTTCTTTGTAATATCATCGCGTTGCCTTTTTGGATTCGAATAATTAAAGTTGTTACAATGGACGGTATGTTCTGATCAGCATATCTATTGCTTTTTATGTTAAAAGATAAAATAATTATTTTAGTTATATATATATATACAAAAGGATCTTCACAGCTGACGCTGTCTTCCTTCACTCAACCGTTTCTTCCACTCCTTCTTGTCTTCCCAATCTCCGTCTGCTAGCCCTCTTCTTTCCATGGCTTCGTCCACCTCATCTCTGAAAGATCTTCGGGGACTTCCTCTCTTTTGTTTTCCTGGAGGACTCCATTCTGTTATTTTCTTTATCCATCGGTTATTGTCCGTCCGTCTAACATGGCCGTACCATATTAATTTCTTTTCCTCGATGTAAGTCAGTGTGTCTTTTTCTACATTCATTCTCCTCTCTATTTCTGTATTTCTAATTCTGTCCAGTCGTGTCACCTGGCAGCACCTACTCCAAAATTCCATTTCTGTGGCTTTTATTTTTCCTCTATTTTTCTTATTAATTATCCAGTTTTCTGCCCCATATGTCATAATACTTCTGATAATTGTGTTATATATTCTGTGTTTTGTATTTTTGTAATGTGTGTGTTCCATAGAATGGGATGTAGTTGTCTGATACTTATTCTAGTTTGTCCTAACCTGTTCTTTATTTCTTCTTCTGTAGATGTATTTTTGATATAGTAAAGCCAGGTATTTGAACTTATTTTTCCTCTTATTTCTACATTGTCGTCTATTTCTAAGTTTTTACCTCTTCTTCTGTAATCGCTAAATATTCTGTCTTGTCGAAGTTTATTTCCATACCGGCCTTAGTGTACTCGTCTTTTAGTTTTCGTAGCATATAACTCAGGTCCTCTTCATCTTGGGCTATTACCACTTGGTCATCTGCGTAGCTTAGTGTATAAAGATGTTCATTGCACTGGTATCCCCATTACCATCACATTTCCTTTTCCAATTCTTTAAGGTATCTTCTAAGAATATCTTGAATAGGGTTGGATATGTGCAGCATCCTTGTAGGAGCCCTTTTGTTGTCTTAAAGTAATTACTGATCGTCTGCCCACTTTCACTGCCACTTGGTTGTTTCCATAAAGTTGCTGTATTGCCCTGATTAGACTTTTGTTGATCCCTATATTACTCATCGCTTCCCACAGTTTTTCTGGGAACCGAGTCGTACGCTTTTCTGAGGTCTATGAAGGCCAAGTGAATGTCCCTGTTTTTCGCTCTTTTCTTCGCTATAAGTTGTTGGATAGTATATATGTTGTCTATACAGGATTTTCCGGCTGTGAATCCTGTTTGGTCTTCTCCTATTTTTCCATGAATATTGTCTTCTATTTTGTTTTTACTATTTTTGCATAAATTCTTCCCATTAGAGAGATCACACTAATGCCTCTATAGTTGTCACATATTCTGCGATTACCTTTTTAAATATCGACGTTATATACGCTTTTGTCCATTCATTCGGTAGTACATCCCCATTTAGTGCTTTACGAAACATATGTTGCATCATGCGTAGTAATTTCGGGGTTCCATACTTTACCATTTCGGGTACTATTCCTCCGGTCCTCCTGATTTTCTATTTTTAATGATTGTGGGCCTTTTGACTTCTCCAATTGTTATTTCTACTTCTTCGTGTTCTATTTGGTCATTTTGTTTATTTTCTATTGTTTGTCCTTTAAACTCTTCTCTATTTTCTGTTAGCAGGTCCTGGTAGTATTGCTCCCATTTTTCTTGTTGTATAAACGGTATGTATGCCTTTTCTTTTGAATTTGTTCTTAACGTTTTTAGTATTCGCCATGCTTCTGAACTCTTTGTTCCCCCTATGTATTGGTCAATGTTTGTGCACATGGTTTTCCACTGATCATTCTTTTCTCTTGTTACTAATCGTTTTACCTCTTTGTTCTTCTCTTTGTACTTTTGTTGATCTTCTTGCGTTTTGGTGCTTAGCCACCTATTATATTGTTCTTTCTTTTCCTGGATACTTTTTAGCGTATTTTCACCAAGGATTATCTTGTGGTTATTGTTCTTTTTTATTCTGACTCCCAGTGCCTCCCGATCTGTTTCTTTTATACTAGTTTTTATATGTTCGTACATGTCTGTTATATTATCAAATATGAATTCATTTAGTTTCTGATCCAATTTTCTTTGGTAGAGTTCTCTTATTTTTTCGTCTTGTAGCTGGTCGACTTGGTGGTGCTGATCCTCTATTTTTTCCTGTGTTTGTTTGTAGGTTATTGTTGTTTTCCTATACCAAGGGAATTCCATCTTTGCGATTAATAATTTGTGTTCTGTGCCACATTCCCCCCTCTTTTAACTCGTACATCTTTTATTTTTATTTTGGTGTTGATTCTTACTATGATGTAATCGATAATTGATTTCAGATTTCTTGTCATCCGTTCTCAAGTATATTTGTGGATCATTTTATGCCGCTGAAACCAATTCGTTATTCGGAGGTTATTTATTTCACATAATTCTATAATTCTCTCTCCATTATCATTTGTAACTTCCTCTCCGAATGGTCCTATTGTCTTGTTGTTAGCTTCCTTGCCTGTTCTACCATTAAGGTCACCTGCTACTATAATTTCTTGGGAGTCTCTTATTTTCTGGATTTCCTCCCCTAGCGTTTCCATAAAGTCCTCTTTTTCATTTTGAGTGCTATCGTCAGTTGGTCCATATACGCCGAGAATTGCTATCTCTTTTCCATATATTTCTATTTGTACTTTGATGATTTTCTCGCTTATTGGTTCCCAGGATGTGTCTCTCTCTGTCAGTTTCTTTCTTATTATCATTCCTACTCCAGCTTGAGCCCGTTTTTCTTTGTTGACTCCACTCCAGCAGTGAAAAACGTCTTGGATAATTTCCGTTCCGTTTCCCTTCTTTGTTTCGCTGGTAATTAGTATATCTATTTTCATTTTTTTCAATTCTTCTATGACTTACAGATCTTTATTGTTCCATCCCTGTACGTTCCATGTTTCTACTGTGATCTCTCGTTTGTTCTTCTTTCCGTTTCGGTTGAGGTTAAGGTTAGGGTTCAATAACGTTGACGCAGAACTGCCCCCCCCCCGTAACCGATGGGACTCCCTCCACTGGAGGTGTGGATTGCCACCCAGGGAAATTTTACTTTAAGTTTCCTTTTCATTCTGCTTTCGTCTGAGCCCTTTTTTTGTTTTACGTGTGTTAGGCTGCTTACACCTAGCGCCACAACTTCTAAAGTTGAAGTTACTGAGGATATCATTTCCTATATCGTCGATTTAGGGTTATTCCGCCCATGTTCGGTCGTCAGAGCCTCGTTTGTTTTGAACAGACTTCATCGACTCGAAGGTGAGGTTGACATTTGAGTAGGCTAGGCTATGTATTGCCTTCACTACCCCATTAGAAGTCCTATTTTATTATATTTAAATACATATAACTATTTTAGTTATTTTAGTTAAAATGGCTCGTAATGAGCCCATGTAATGGATCAGGCCTGTAAGCTTTTTTAATGCACAAAATAATGTATTGTTTTACAAAATATCAATGTTTCCAAAATAAACAATTATTCCATACCGAAAGGCCTTACAAACTATATAAGTGCTTAATAAGATTATTCTTTTGGAATTATATACAATTAAACTTCAATATAAATCCAAATTACTTAAAAAATAGAAAGAAAATGTCGTTTCATTACTGTTGATAAAAAAAAATTTAAAAAAATACGTACGAGTTCAGAGTAACAGGAAAATGAAATTGGCGCTTCTTTGATTCAATCTATAAATCGGGCGTGACAATTTTAATCAAGCTCTATAAAAAAACTAACAAATTTGTATCTTTACCACCTATAGTTCTAAATGATATTATATATTACAATTAGTTTATTAAAAATTACGTTATACTGAGAGTTATACTGAAAAAAAACTATTATAAATCAGTAAAAATTGGGAGTTCAAACATTAAAGCATCTAAGATGCTTTAATAAAAAAACAAGATATGTAAAATGCATAGATAAACATAATCATTTTTTTAATAGAAGAAATAATAGTAAGACAAAATTTATATATAGCACTGAAAAACAGTTTGCTATAATAATTAGAAAATGTCGATCTGAGTTATAAATAAGAATAAACGAAATCGCCCTTAACAACAGAGAATGGCGACAATATGCAGAAAGATGTAAATGGAATAAGAAAAGTAGGTTTGTTAATAAAATAAAATACAAACAAAAGCAGTAAAAATTTTATGTTGTTAGTAAATAAAACGGATTAAACCAAGAAACTGAGATACAAGTGTCTTTAAAAAAACACGAAACTATCATTTCCACTTTAAAGACAAGAACCCAAAATGGTTAATATGCTCGAAATAATAACATGGACTTCTAATGAACTTTCCAATCACTTATAAAAGTTGGAATCATTACTTACCAAATATTTGTTAAATTCTGTGAATAAAATCTAGAAATGTAATTAAAACAATTAAAGCTACTGTAATATATATGAAAAATATGTATACATTAACAGAACATACTGCCCACCTAAACATTCAGTATTAAAACTTAGACCTGTTTAACAGATAGGAAACAAATTCATAATTAGAGAGGACTTCAATACAAAAAATCGATACATCAAGATTATCTAGCAATAATACAAAATTTGAGATTAAAATGCAGTAAGAAGGTGTGTAAAGCTCTTTAAACCTAATATACTGGGTAATATACACTAGCAAAGTACTGCACTTAATTTATTTCTATCTATAAACGTTGAAACAGATAAGTTTAAAAACATGCTCGGGTCGCTTAGCTAAACTTTTAATTTTAAACGAAAATATTATTTAAAGGAATAAAATAAAAGTAATGTTGAACAGGAGGTATCAACAGTCAAAAGTGAGCAAGTTGAAATAAACAATATAACACCTCCGACTGTTTTTTTCTCACAAACTAGTCACACGAAAACTGTGAAACTTGTGTCACTTCACGACGTAATCTACCCGCAGCCATACAAATTTTTCACATGAGACCATGGCCGCTGCAAACGCTTCTTTAGGAGACTTCTTTGACCACTGAAAAATCGCTGATGCAATAAGGACATGACTAGTAAATGTGCGACTACGGATAGTGTCTTTTATCGTTGGAAACAGCCAAAAGTCTCTAGGAGCCAGGTCAGGTGAGTAGGGACCATGAAATCACTTCAAAGTTGTCAGCTTTTGTGGCACCCACCTGGAGGACACTTTCCGTATTTTCAGGTCTTCATGCAGATCCCACAAAAATGCCAACTATGGAAGCGATGTGTTCCACACTCATTCGGCGATTCTCCAAAGCAAATTTTTTCACTCGCTTGATCATGTCGTTAGACCGGCTGGTACGAGGCCGAGATTGCCTTAGTTTGTTGTCACACGACGTTCTGCCTTCTTTGAACTATCACACCCGCAAACGCACATTAGACACAGCCAGAACACCATCACCACATGTCTCACCCAATTGACGATGAATTTTAATCGGTTTCACACCACGCAAATAGAGCAAATGAATGATTACACGCTGTTCTTGTAATGAAAACGCGCCATTTTAAATATCAGAAACAGTCCTTACTCTCGCCGTTGCCGCTAGAGTCCTGTGTGCCATGCAGTGCTGCGATCTTCGTCACGCATTCACTAAGAGTGCGCGCGAATTTTGAAACAAATCACATGTTTCAATCTGTTTCCAGTCCCGAGAAAAATATTCGGAGGTGTTATAACTTGAATGCATCTCGTATAATAATTAGCTCAGAAAATTATATTAGAAGTTAAAAGTGTAAATTGTTGTGCAACATTTCCTTTGTTGTTTTCGTTTCTTATTAGGTATTTAGTTTGTTGAACAATAGCACAACTGCCCCCCCTCTCATATCATATAAGGTTCCTTTTAAAGGAAGTATGGATATCTGTCTGGGAAATGTTAATATACAAGGTCCATCCCAAAAGAAATGAGCCTTATTTTTTTTCGGACGCGAGTGTACATTCCGGCGTGCTCTGACGCTTGGGGCAGGTGGTGGGGGGTCTTAGCTTCCATACGCGGTCGGTGCAAGTCGACTCTGAGCTCTCGGAGCGGCAGGACGGTGTTTCCGTGAATGTCTATTTTCAATTTTCGACACGGCGCGATGGATTCAAAATCGATCAACGCTACGCAATTAAATTCTGCTTCAAACTCGGCAAGAATGCTACCGAAACGTTTGGAATGCTTCAGGAGGCCTTCAAGGATGATTGTTTATCGTACTGCAAGTTAAAAGTGGCACAAAGCATTTAAGGAGGGCCGGAAGAGGTGGCCGACGAACCTCGGTCTGGACGACCGTCAACCTCCCGAACCGACGAGAACGTGCAGCGAGTGCGCGATTTTTTGAACGCCGATCGTCGGTTCAGTGTTTATCAAGTAGCAGATGCCCTAAACATTCCGAAATCGACAGTACATCGAGTCATTTCCGAGGATTTATCGATGCGGAAGGTGTGCGCCAAACTTGTGCCGCGGGTGTTGACTGACGAACAAAAACAGCTCCGGGTGGTTCGGTGTGAAGAACTCTTGCAAATGTTGAAAAGAGTGCTAAAGGGCAAGCACTGGGACTCGGTTGAGGACATCCAAGAGAATGTCACAGCAGCCCTCAAGGACATCCCTAAGGAGGCCTACCAGGAAGCCTTCCGGACTTGGAAGACCCGTCTCCAAAAGTGCATTGATGCAGGAGGATCCTATTTTGAAGAATTTTGAGGTGTTGTAGCGATCTGCTCAATAAAACTATTTTTTTTTGAAAAAGGCTCATTTCTTTTGGGATGGACCCTGTATAACAAATTTTTCATCCTGCTTGTATATATTTTTTACTTGTGCCTAGTTGCAAACACTGCATTATAACTCTCCTCTTTTATCCGGGCTTGGCCAACAGCAAGCAATGAACTACTCAATCCGCCCATTGCGTACTGTAGGCGGAGCGCTCGTAAATTTTAAACAGCTTTAAATACGTTTTAAAAATGGATAACACAGTTAAAAATTAAATGTAAGAAAGTTTAATCATATTGACTTTAACAGTAAAAGGGTTGACCATATTCTAGTATCCATAAATGAACAGATGCTATCATACAATCGTAACAAATTTCAGTGAAAAGTTTATGTTTGATATCAAAAGCAATTATCCAACAGAAATCTAAAGTTGAGTTTGCGGACAGTGCAATACAACAGGTAATTGAAGCATTCAGGTTTATACGGGCAATTTCAAAGTATTACGTCGAAATTAATAGATGCGATGCTGCATGAGGTAAAGCGAAAATCCTAGACTCTAAGTTTAGTGATAAAACGATACGACCGTGTTGACCAAACGTACACAATACGAATGACAATCGCGTAATCCAAATGCGGGCTCCGGACAGCCAAGCCGGTACAGATAGCCACGACCTGAGAATTGACGTGCTTACAAAATGTGTTCTCGAGGTTGTCACAAATAGCAAATACAAGAACAAATAGGTAAATACGGAAGCGGGATTGAGGTGACGCAACCTGGGAAATTCGAAGCGCAATACCCGCAAGCTGCAATAGTTCAAATATATAAAACGAAAATATATATGAGTTTTATTAGACTACTGGAATCTGCAAACAATTTTAATTAATAAAAGAAAAGGAATAATAGTGCCTCAGCAGATCATCAAATTAGAAGGAATATACGGAAGAGAACTTTAAAAATTGCAAATTAATGTTGAGATATTCATATCAACAAAAAACTTAAATATTGTTAAATTACTCTCACAGAGCGTACACTCACAGTTACAAAGAATTAAGAAAAATACGCAAACTGTAGTAAAAATGTAAAAGTAATAACTAATTAAATGAAAATTTCTGAATAAGATTTAGGAGTGGTTAAGGAAGACTATAAAAAAGAATGGGAAATAAGAGAAAAGATGGGAATATTGAAAGATTACTAGGTAAACAGTTAATTGACAAAACACGCCAACAAATATCAACGATATAATAGACAAAACAGAAAGTAATAGAAATAATGAAAACTGCCAGTCAAAATATACAAAGCTTAAATGGAAAATAAAAAGAGCTAGCAAACAAATTTAATAAAGTAAAATTTGAAACATTAAATTTAGCTGACAGTTTAAGAAAAATGGCGAACAAAGCTGGAGGTCGAACGTATATTAATATATAAGTCAGTAAAAGAAAGCAAGAGGTCAAAAGATGGAGTAGGGTACATAATAAAAGAACAAAATTGTTAACTAAAATTTGAGATCATTAAGAATAATGAAAATGAAATGATTGTAGCTGATGCATAATGATTTGTTTAGCAAAAAACTGCTGAAAATTTGGAGACAAATAGAACATTTGGTATACTTTTGAGGGACATCAATGGAAGAGTGGGTAACAATAGCAGAAGCAGAAAATTGACTGGAAGCTGGATAATCCTTTTAAAGTTCTGCATCGACAACAATTTAGTAATACAATATTTAAATATAAAGAAATATAAAATGAATAGACGAATAGCAGGTAGGAAGAAAAGTAACAAAAAGACTAGAAATTTAGAATTAACCCTTTTTATTAGTATCGGAAATAAAAACGGATAGTTCAAGTAGGAGTTAGAAGCAGAGGATCAAGAAAACATAGTTTAAACTAATAAAAAAATATATCAAAAATTATATCAATAACATACTAATACAGAAACAAAAAAAAAAGGTTGGTGAGAAAAGCCTTGAACAATTATGGTATAAGTTTAATTAATACTAAAACTAATGTAAATAAGAAGGAACAATTATGGAAAAATATTTTATATAACAAAATAAAAAAAATACTTATACAACTCAAGGAATATATTAAAAGATCGCGGTTGTAGCCACTACGTCAAGATAATGCAAAAACGAATGAAAAACAATAGCACTAACAACCAATCTGGTATAGGACACAATATAAATTATTTTGTCAACCATAGCCGATCATATGCTGACCAAGTACGAAATATTACAGCAACTAATCCCAACTCTAACAACGCAAATAAATCTGCCAATCCGACAGTCTCATCTGACACAAATAATATAGCAAAAATCCCTATCGATCTGTTAACCCCTTACCTTCCTCTAATTAAAAATTGCATTACTAATACTATCCTTCCCTTACGTTTAGAATCCATTCTAAACCTCAGAAAGTCATAGAAAAGCTAACAATCCTTAATTGGAATGCTAACGGTATACTAACCAAAGATCAATCCATATAGCATTTCTTGTCAGACACAACATAGATATTGCATCTATCACTGAAACCCACCTATCTGAAGCAAACATGTTCAAAATTTCTGGATACCAAGTTCATAGAAAAGACAGAAACGCCCGAACAGCAGCAAGAGGGGTAACTATACTCATTAAAAAGAAAATCATTCACAGTCCTATCGCAGACATTGATAACCTAACCCTAGAAACAATTGGATTCAAAACAAAACTACACGAGCAAAACCTCACAGTAATAAGTACCTATACATAACCAAAGAAGAAGCTAGTGGAGAAAGAGTTAAAAGCTACATTCAGTATAACTGAACCACTCTTAATTATTGGATATTTTAACTCCAAAAATCAGTTATGGGAATGTAGAGCAAATAATCCTGAGAGAATCAAGATGGACAATTATGCGACAAAATATTCCTTCCTAGCCCCTGAGAAATACACCTACTATTCATATCGCAGCGATCACCTGCCTGACATACTAGACATTATTTTACAGAAGAAATTTGACAAACCAACATTCCAAAATGTAATAGAAGAGCGTGACTCTGACCACTTACCAGTAATAATCTCATTTATCAGCACCCCACTAGTGGCACAACCAATATCACGACTTATAAACGGGGTAGTAAACTGGGAATACTTCCGAATCAACCTTGATAACCAGCTAAAATGCCCAACCAGCCTAAGCGATAATGAAGACGCAGACAACGCAATATACAAATTAACAACGTCAATAACCAATAGCGTGCACGTGGTAACACTAGCCTTCAAAACTAATAAAAAACAACCACCAATATCTGCCAATTGAAATTACAGAACTAATTAAAAGGAAAAGTCAAGTTAAGCGAGGAAAGCAGAAATCCGGAAACAAAACGCCTACTCAATAAACTAACGCATACCCTGAAACGCAAACTGGATGAGCTGAGAATCAATACATATCAAAAATATATTGAAGATTTTCAACCAGGCGACATTAGAATGTGGAGAGCTACCAAGCTCATGTTAAAACAACGCGAGAAAATTCCAACTCTAAGTGTAGAAAATACAACACTAGCTACCGAAGAAGAAAACTCAGCAGTCTTTGGAGATCATTGTAAAAAAGTATTCACTTCAATAACTACTTGCGCCCCAAACCACACAGCATACGTAATTAATCATAATGAAGCTAATCTGCCAGTGGTAACTGAACCGATAATTCCCACTACTCCTCAAGAAATGAAAACTATAATTAACAATATTCCAAAGAAAAAAAGCCCCGAACATGATCTGATAACTAACTTAGTTCTAACTCAGCTCACCAATAAATCCTTAGACTACCTTGCAACAATTTACAACGCATGTCTTCGACAGGAATATTTTCCAAAAGCATGGAAGCATGCCCATATACTGGTATTTCCCAAGCCGGGTAAAGATAAAAAGATGATTAACAGCTATAGGCCAATAAGACTTCGCTCTCAAAGGTTCTAGAAAAGATCATCGACTCCCACTTAATGAACGAAATAACGCCACTTCACATACTACCACCATTTCAGTTTGGCTTCAGGAAAACATATTTAACGCAACATCAACTATAACGGATTTCCGAAAAAATAGAAGAAGGATTTGAAAACAAAAGCAATATTTCTCGACGCAGCCCAGGCCTTCGTTAAAGTCTGGCTAGAAGGCTTAAAAAACAAAATACTCAAGATCGGTATAGCAAACTACCCAAAAACAATAGTCTTCTCTTTCCTTGAAAACCAAACTTTTGCTGTACGCATAAATTCCGTAATTACAGAAACAAAGTCTACTCAAGCAGGCGTACCTCAGGGAAGTGTGTTGGCGCCGCTATTATTCAATATTTTCACATCAAACATCCCTACCACAGAGGCAACCTTAGCGACCTTTGCGGGTGATACTGAAATCCTGGCACAACACACTGACCTCACCCAAACCATAGAGAAACTGCAAACTGCAATACATCAAGTATGTTCATGGTATAACAGATGGAACATCCAAATTAATCCCACGAAATGCCAAGCAAAAATATTCTCCTTAAAATCAGAAACACTTGCAACATAGCAATCAATAACAACATCGTTCCTTGGAATCCAACTAATGCTACCGTTAGTATCTGGGAGTACTACTAGATATACGACTTACTTGGAGACCATGTCAATCTCAAAATAAACCAAGGTTATGCGAGACTGACGCAACTGTATCCCCTCATTAACAAAAAATCGTCGCTTAAGCTTAAATGTACCATCATGATGTACAAATCATTAATAAGACCATTAGTGCTTTATTCATCACCAATTTGGAGTAACACCGCGAAATCCAACATAGAAAAAGTGCAAGACCCCAAAACAAAATTCTTCGCATCGCAGTGAATGCACCGTGGTACATCCGGAACGAACAGCTACACTATGAACTAGACACACCTACAGTGCAAAGTACCAGTGCGAGTACCAAAAATTTTTTCAAACCCATATATGAATGCGATGGCGGTGTTCATTACAATATAGGCAGACAAAATACCCGTCACAGGCTAAAACGTAAGCTACCACAAGATTTATACCTATCTGAACCTGACAGTGATTAGCCTAGTCCAAATGTTAAACTAATTTGTAAGGGAATTACCTACTCCCATAAATTATAAATTATGTTACTGTTATTATTTATATTACTATTAATAACAATGTCATGAATAACATTGTAATTTATTGTTGAACTGGCAGATAAACATATTAAAAAAAAAATTGAGAGCGTCAGTAATAAGCAATATCCGCAGTGTTGTAATTCAAGATGGGAAAACACTGTTCACTGAAGTCAAAAAACATGGTAGGAAAATATCTTTAAATTTCCGAATTCCAACGCATCCAAATTTGATGGGAAGGCTAGCCGAGGTCCAGGAATGATCATCAAGCTGAGTGTTTATAATATTTTTAAGCGTACGTTTTAATTTACAGTCCATATCTTTGACTAAACACCAAAACTTCCTTACTGGCGTACTGCGTAGAAAATATGTCATTTTTGGGATAGAAAATCAGTTTTTTAGAAGGAATGCGCAAAGTGATGGTTCAATACCGCAATCTTTCAAAAAAAAGAACAATTTAATTCTTCTAATTTCTTTTGTAACGATGCTTCCATATTGTTTTTAGTTATGGGAGCTTCTAGGAGAGTTAGAGATTTTGGAACTAAGATTTCCGAAGAAATAGTTTAAAAATCTGACAATAGAGTAGTCGACATCTCCCCAAAAAAACAATTAACATTTTTCGGGATTGACTTTTAGGACTAATTTACGGCACTTCTAAATTATATATACAGAAAGTCATTTCTGATACTATCTGGATCACCACAAAGAGGTCCATCATCAAGATACCATAGGTTCAACTCGGACTCCAGAACCTGAATTGTTGGTTGGATTGCAATGCAAAATCCCATTGGGGCGGCACTGCGCCTTGTTGGGGGCCAACTTCTAACAAAATTACTTGACTTCCAAATGATAAAAACGTAGATTTCGGCAACATTACCAAAGAGATGGGTATAGAGTTGGAGTCTTATTTTGAAGTTACTCTAATAAGGTGTCGCGTTCCACGCAATTAAAAGCATTCTGAAAGTCGATTTTGAGGACGACTTATATAAACAAATTGTATGGATTGTAGCTTCGTAGGCGCCTCTTGCACCGAAGCCGAGTTAAATCGGGTTTAAATATAAAATTACTTCTCCCTGAACAAAATGATAAAAAAAATTTCCAACTAAACGACGGAGTGTTGTTCCAACTGCGATAGGTCGTATCTTGTCAGTGGGTTTGTTAAGTGCAAACAATGAGGCTCCATACAAAATTTTGGCCAGGGTTCTCAGGGTTCATCTTTCCGCTTAGCATAAAATTGCACAATATTGTTAAGTATTGTCGTAGCTTCTTTCTTGCATCCCAATTATTCCTTGCTAGTAAATCTTTAAAATCTTATGGTCTACGCCTGTCTATTCCACCAACAGCACTGCACTTAAAATTATTTAAAGCGGCCAGGACATCTCGGATACTTCAAATATAGTAAAATTGAATATGTCACCAGAGAAGGTAAGGGATCGGAATGGCTTCGGGTGTTTGGTCAAGTTTCAAATAAGTGTCCTCATCTTCTGCGGCTAGTGTCCGATGATGAAAGTAACTCAACAGCTCTCTGAATGTCTCCTTCAGAAATTTTGTATTTCACTCTCCTAGAAAGGGAAGTTATAGAATTTACTTTAGAAGATGATTAATGACGCAAAGATGACTTTCTAAAAGCGTTGTTTTTTACAAAGCGAGCCAAATTTTAAGTCTTTTTTTCAGCGCGAGAAAGTGCTGTTCTACTAAATGTTAAAGTCTGTATGCTACAGTCATTCTGGCAGCTCTTGAGATTCGTTTAACTATCCTAATAAAAGTTCTCTTCAAATTGGCTTAGGAGTTTACAAATAAACAGATTAGAATATTAAGTGTGACAGAGAAATGCCTGTATGTATTTTGTAATTTATACTACAAAATTACTTTTAGCTTTAGAACTGAAGATGAGCAGAAACGGTTAACAGTAAGTAAAAATGAGAAGTTAAAAATATAAATTTTGCAAACTAATAAACACTAAATAGTTTGATGACAAAATTACTTGCGCTAAAATTAAACGTCACTTTGACAGATAAATATAGAGGTGGATACGGCGTTTCCATGTACAATGAAATGACCCTTCTGATTGGTAAAATTTATATGTGCATAATTTGAGCTATACTACTCTCCTAACTTTACGAGGCGCTAGTTTTTACAATTCGAGTATTAATTCAACTAAACAAAATTCTTTTCCAAATAACTAGAAAGTGTTATTACTAACGCTTAAACCTCACACGTCGTTTTTGCAGTTTCCATTCAATCTTTAAGGCTCAATGTATTACTTTCATTCGAAGACAGCCGTTTTTGCCAGAAGATGATTAAGGAAACAGCGGCGTATTACTTTCGGGCCCTCAACAAGCCCTCGTATTTTCACTGCGAGCACAAAAACTGCGTCTCAGAAAAATAGAAGTGGGAGAATAAGGCGATGGAAGCCCGAAAAATTAACTAACTCTCATGTTACAAAAGGAAACTTGAAGTTCGGGGTTACAAAAGCTCAAGACAAAGAAATCTGCGTACGCACACAGAACCTAGAATTGAAAATAACTTGAGATAAATTGGAAATTCAAATTTTTAAACGATTACAGGGCGTCTCAGATAGTTCAAACAAAAAGGATAATTAGAAGGAATAGTAATAAGTAAGACATATGTCAGTTTTGTGACTAAAAATACTGTTTTGTCTTTCAATTTGTTTTAAGCCTCTGGTACGAGATTGTATCAAATATTAAACCGGAATTTATTTTTGCCCACTGACTCTGTTAAATGAAAAGGGGCGTGGTTTTTGAGTGTTGAATGCGGGGATATTTGAAAGAGATTCCATCCGTATGGTTGAAAGTGCAGATCAACAATGTCGCCTGAGGACCATTGTGATTGAGAATATTTGCATTGTTCCTCCTTTTCTCGAGGATTACTGTAAATTAATGGTTACCGAAATTGCTTTTAAAATTGAAATAAGTTACGGTAATGCTCAGGTATGCTTTCAGACACTTCGACAACATCTGGCTATGAACAGCTACCCAAACATGAGTAAAATTTAGACTACATTTTTCTTTGTATCCAAACTTATTCAGACTATTCCGAGAAGAAAAATTTTACCACAATGTTGCTGTTTAAATGTAGTTGGTTGGTATCGCAACTCCTGTTATACTCCTATTACGAGGCGCATTCATAAAGTAAGGGCCGTTTGCATGTATATAAATAGTGGCGCTTCGAAGCACAGTTTTACCACTGCAGCGCCATCTACTGACTCATTGCGAAGCTACAGCGTCATTTGTTTTGATTCTGAAATTGTATTGTTGTCAGTGAATGCAAAGAACAATGGCCGCGAAAATCGTTGATCCCGCCAAGTGTGAAGTGCGTTCTGTGATTCGTTTCTTATGTGCAAAAGGATCGTCGGCTGCTGAAATTCATCGGGAGTTATGCCTGGTTTACGGACCTACAGTTATGAGTGAAGGAAAGGTTAGACAATGGTGCCGTTATTTTACAAATGGCCGAACAAATGTCCATGACGAAGAGCGGAGTGGCAGGCCCAGTATCCAGACTGATGAAATCGTTTCACAAGTGGACCAAGCACTGCGATCTGATCGTCGATTGACGATTAGTGGCCTGGCTGACAAATTTCCTCAACTTGGACGCACTACTGTTTACAATATTGTCACAGAAAACCTCGCATACAGCAAATTGTGTGCAAGGTGGGTACCAAAATGCTCACCGACCACCACAAAGAGCAAAGAATGTCTAGTGGACGAAAGTTTTGGCCCGTTATCAACAAAATGGAGATGATTTGTTTTCTCACATTGTTACTGGGGACGAGACGTGGGTATCCTACGCCAACCCAGAAACAAAACTGCAATCGATGCAGTGGCGACACTCATCCTCACCAAAACCGAAAAGTTTAAACAAACTCAGTACACAAGTCGAAAATTGATGGCTACAGTTTTTGGGACAAAGACGGTGTTCTTTTGGTTGATTTCATGGAACGTGGGACAACAATTACAGCTGACGTGTACTGCGAAACGCTCAAACACTTGAGACGTGCGATCAAAACAAACGCCGCGGAAACTGTCATCTGGCATAATCCTCCTCCACGATAACGCGCGTCCTCACACTGCTGCCAAAACCATTGAGAAAATTCAAGATTTTCGTTGGGAACTTTGACCACCCACCGTACAGTCCCGACCTTGCACCTAGCGACTACTTCCTCTTCTTGCATTTTAAACGGTGGCTGGGTGGACAACGTTTTGAAACCGAAGACGGACTCAAAAACGCCGTTGTCAACTGGTTCAACTCTCAGGCGGCAAGCTTCTATGCAGAGGGGTTAAAGAAGCTGGTGCAGCGGTACGAAAAATGCTTAGAAGTGAACGGCGATTATGTAGAGAAGTAAAGTAAGATTGTACCTAACTAAATATGACAATAAAATTTGTTTCTTATGAGTACATTTTTTTCTGTGACCAAACGGCCCTTACTTTATGAATGCGCCTCGTATAAGACGGTCTATCCATTGAAAAATATGTGTTTTAAAGTCACGAGATTATAATGCTTCGATAACTTAAAAATAATGATTTCTACTTATACGAGGGCAATTTGTAAAGGAACTTCCGTTTGTGTATGCATAACAAATAGGCACGGTAAGCTATAGTTTAGTAGACACGGTGAAGTGGAAAAAGAAGGTTGTGTTGCACGTTTACTTGTCCGTTGGATCTTCCATGGAAAATCCTGCCACATGGAAAGTGCGTGCAGTAATGCAATTTATATGTGTCAAAAGACTTTTAGTAGTTGCAATTTATCGCAAACTGTGTAATGTTTACGGACCAAACCTAGTAAGCGAAGGTGTCGTACGTCAATGGTGTCGCATATTTAAAGGTGGACGCACTAATGTTCGTTATGCACTTAAAATTGACGATGACACTACGTTTCAAAATGCTCAGACAAGAAAGCGTTTTTTATAAGGATTATCAAACTTTTTAAGAAGTTATGACAAGTGCCTTAATTTAATAATTACGACAACAAAACATCTGTATATTTAGTAAAAATTAAGTACAAGAAACATTCTACGTATCCTCGTTGCATTCAAGATGGGTACGTGCTTTGATCGTAGCGAATGAGGAGGCTTTAGTCGGGATGACTGAGCCTTTATTTTCAGATCGAGGTCCTAAACCCGCGTTTCATCTCCGGTTACAGCCTTTTTGAGGAATCTGATATATTATCGAGTGTGAAGCCAGATATTAACAACTGCAAAATCATTTCTTCTGTTCGAGTATCAGGTGGCGTTAAAATTTAACACATCTTCAATTTCTCCGAATTTTCGAATTTTCTTAATTGATTTCAACATTTTTCAATGTTACCAACTTCTTTGAATCGTGTTGCACTCATTTCATTATTTTAAAATGCCTTCTGAATCTTTAAAATAACGTTCTGTGGCGTATATTTCATATTTGCTCACAGTTCAATACAAACTGGCTTTGCTCTATTCGTTCAGTTAATACAAATCTGTTGATCACATACCACACATACTCACATTCGAACAAATATGGCACATAACAGAGTTTAAACTATCAGATGGCCGATCCTATCATCTGACCTTTTACCTTTCATAGGTTGAGTTGTGACAATTATTAAAAAATTCTTGATGTTTCGCCATCCAATTCGGTGCCATTATCCCAGAAGTTTGAAATTGGCTCTTTGTTTGGTGTGCTTATCTGCGTATATCTCAATGGAATGGGTCTTTTTCCTGTTACAATTATTTTTATTTTAATTGTCTCGCCAATGATTTTCCTGGTGAAATGAAAATTGAGGACCAGCATTTTTTATTTCAAAAAATTAATTTTATAAGCGTTTCGATCTTTATTGCCTTCAGCATAGGTTGGTTTGTAGATTTGTTCCGAATACTTTGTAAACTTTTTGGGGTTCGTGGGAGTAACCGTTGCATATTTTAATGCCTCTAATGTACAACTTGTTACAATATTTGTTTTGCATTAGAGCTCGGTAGTGATCTTACTATCAAAAAAATCCTTAATGTAGTAAATTTAAATTTTGCAACTGGATAAATTCAAGTAGGATTATAGTGAGAATTAGCATTTAAATAGCAGTTAATATGGGTGGACTTTCTGCAGACAGTTTGATAGAAGCAGTTGTTGGAATAATTTATGAGGATGTCCAAGGAAGGGGGAATAGTTTTTTTTCTAGATCCGTTGTAAACTCAATATTGGCAACGTACTTTATCCAATAGGTAAGTGTCAGGGAAAAGAATGCAAATACTTTTATTTCAAAATCAGTTATAAATAAACCTGCAAAGCTTGCAACGCATAGCGAAGTGGCGAAGCAGTCTCCCAAATTTGAGAACCCTCTAGTCTAACTGACCTTTGACCAATCAGTTTCAAAATCACTAGCAAACAAGCCTTTTTGGTCACCTGTCGATTGGTGAAAACAGAATTTGGAAATTCCCAGCCGTTCTCGAGTTACTGCTCGGACGGACGGACAACATGAAGTTAGTAAGTGACTCCGCTTCGCTTCGCCACTTAATAATAGGTTCATTACGGCAGATGAAAGTAGGAAACCTATAAAATTATTATTATTTGGGAAGTAATATTTATTTCGTAAGGTAAAACGGTATTGCACAGGCAATGATTAATTAATCTTTCAGATTTTAAGAGTGTAGAAATGTAAATATTAGAAAATTATATTAATAATTACGGGTGGAAAAGTATTTAAAATTTTTTAAAAAGGGGTAGGAATTTTAGATGTATGATAGATGAAATTGTTTTGTAAATGATTGAAAAATTTTGGTCAAAAATTTAACTGAAATTTAGATAAAGAAACCAAAAGAAAATATTTTTATTCAGTATTTTAGAAAAATTATAGTTTTAGGGTTCTTAAAGATTTTTGTCTTGATACTTAATAATGAGTGATATGTACTACCAACATAATCTGAGTTTTTAAAGAAGACTGTAGAGTAGAGTACACTTGTCGGTAAGGTTGTTTTAAAGTTTTTAGGGCTTGTTCAAGTAACATGTTTTTACTAACTCAATTATTATATTGAATGGTGTAAGTTGAATGGTATACAAACTCTTAATTTATTATAAAACATCCTATAACTTTAAAAATAAGCCGTTTTGAACATTGATTCATATGAAATTTTATGATAAAAATAACTTTAGGAATCAACCTGTCGCATATATTTAGAATCACTCTGTACATCGGAAGAGAAAACGGATGTTTAAAACATAAGATTTTAAAAGTGTGATAATCATTTATTAGCCATTCATCATTTACTATTGCTACACTCAGGCCATTTAGGCCCATAACTTGATTTCTCTCCATATCTTCGGATCTTTTGCTTGTGTCTTCCAGTCCTGTATTTGTTTTCCTTCTGGGTCTTCCTTAACTGCGTCTAACCATTTCTTCCGCGATCTTCCTTTTTCTTGTTTTCCCTAGGTTAATATCCATTAAGTTTTTGGAACCCCTGTCTTTTGTTTGTTTTTCTAGATGTTCTAGACCCCTCAACCTTGCTATCTTGAGTGAGCTCTAGTTCTCTGTATAGGTTCTTTATTTCTTTATCAGTTCTTCTTAACCCTAATCTTTTTCTTCTGTATTCCAAAAATCCTTTGCAGTATTTTTTTCCATATATGTATTTTCTCTTCCTCTTTTCTAATAAGAATCCATACTTTGCTTCCATATAGTGCAGTTGGTCTTATGATTATTTTATATAAATGTATTTTAATTTTTTTAGATACGCTTTTTGATTTCAAAATTTTATTTAAGGCGTCTTCACATTTCTCCTCTTTGGATAATCTTGCTTCAGTCTTTTTTTTCTCTTCCACCAGTATGAAAGTCCCTAGATATACATAGTTTTAGACTTCTTTTAGGCTTATACTATTTGTTGATTCTATGTCTTCTACAAAATGTTCTTTTAATTATTGCAGTTTTCCCATTGGTCCTAGTTCCAGAAATTTGAATTTGTTTTTGTTTATTCTCAGGTTAACTAGCATACTTGGATTAATTCTTGCCTTGTTCTGGAATTGCCGCGTCATCAGCATAGGCTAATATTTAGTGCAATCTAAGATACCAGATTTATTAATTCCAATTTTTCTTACCTCTTCTAATAGTATATTAAATAGTGTTGTTAACAATGGATATCCTTGCTTTAGCCCTGGGGACTGTTTGGAAACTATTGGTCTTGCCGTTGAGTTTTATTTTATTTTAGTAAATTCTAGAACTACTTTTTGTTAAATTTAATGGCTTCGTCGGAACTCCTAGTTCTCTCATTACCTTAAAAAGTCTTTTCCAATTTACAGAATCGTTGGCTTGCTTAAAGTCTACCAACTATATATATATATATATATATATATATATATATATATATATATATATATATATATATATATATATATATATGTATGTATCTATATACCGGGTGCTAGATTTTCGAGCCTCATTATGGGGATCTCGGTTATCTTGAGAGTTACAAGGTTGGTTAAATTAGAGCAAAGTGGTGTATTTTTATGCTTATCAAGAATCTCGAAATAGATTTGATTTATTATTAATAATTTTCGAAATATAGTGAAAAAATTAAAAAACGTTTTCTTAAATTATTAATAGATCTTTGAATCGATTTTCCCCTAATTTGCCTCGCAGTAGCTATGTTCTTCAATGTTTTCCGGTATGGTTTCGTAAACTTTATCCTTCATAGTTCCCCACACAAAGTAATCCAGAGGAAATAAATCTGGTGACTGCGCTGGTCAACGGACATCTCCGTTATTTGCGATTATTTTATTCAAGAACATTTCTGACAAATATTCCAATACCGCCATAGAATTATGGGGTAGGGTACCATCCTGTTGAAACCATATGGAATTCAAACGATTTAGGCAAATGTTGTTGTCCACATAGTCGGTGAATAAAGTTCTTAAAGTAATGTAAATAACTGTTCGCATGAAAATTTTCCTTGTAAATGTATGGTCCAATAATTCTGGTATTCAACACACCGATCCATACATTGCATGAAAAACTGCTGAGGATTTTCTGTAGCCCAGATATATTTATTGTTGTGGTTAAACAATCCCATATTAGTAAATCTACTCTCATCGGAAAAAACTACATCATTCAGAAAGTTTCTATTTTCTCGTAGCTTATTTACAAGGAAGGTGCAAAAAAGCTATGCGTCGCTCATTATCATCAGGATGAAGGAAGTACTTGGCTAATGCAACTCTTGTATGGATGGTATTTGTGCTTTTTGAGCATCCTTCATACAGTTAAAATATGGTTAAAATGTAAAATCAAAAGAAACTGTTAAATTTGCAGCTTAAACAAAAAAAATTGTTAATTGCGTCTCCAAAGCATCAAATCAATTTCAAAGCCTCCTCTCTCCAGAAAGTTTTGTCATTAATTATAAAATAAAAAATCTGGTGTGAACATCACATCCTATTATTATATATTATATCGGGTCCATCGTCTCGGCCCTGCGCTGCTCTCGTCTAAAAATGTGTTGATTTAAAAAAGGACGAAGCGCGAGTCCAACATTCGAAAGCTGATTAAAATAAACAGTACAAGACAATAATTGACTCGTACTTAAAATTTTGCTACGTCACTGAAGGTAACCGTGTGAGCTCGGTCGCACGGCCTTCCCCATTATCGCCTGCGTGCTCGGCCAGGAAGCTCTCCGTGCAGCTGTGATTGGCCCGTTTAATTAATTTTTAATCGGATATAACTTATTTATCTGACCTCGGATCAAAAAATTTCATTGTAATTTTTTTTGTTCGTCTACACACACACACACACACACACACGGACCAATGGCTCAAACCAACTCTTTTGGTGTCCTGTGAAAAACTGGGTAGGTCCAATTTCCGCCGATTATATTGCTTTCCTTATTATAGGATAAGGAAAGTAAAAAGCAAAATCATGAATCATGATACATTCTTGTAATCAGGAAAAAAAATTGGAAAATTTGAAATTGTAAAAATCTAATATGGCGACCATAAGAAAAATAAAAGTTGACTATCGTATCTTTGACATTTCAGAGTGGGTAGCAACCGTAATGACATTTTTAGATTCCTTATAAAAAAGTGTCTGAAGAATATCTGAATTAAAATCGTGTAATTTTACCGGTTTTTTAATTTTTTCACGTTAATTCGAAAATTATTAATAAATCAAATCTATTTCTTGATTCTTGATAAGCATAAAAATACGCAACTTTGCCCTAATTTAACCAACCCTGTAACTCTCAAGATAACCGAGATTCCCATGGTGAGGCTCGAAAATCGAGCACCCGGTGTATATCTTTTTTGTATTGGTTTAGCATACTCTGCGTTTAAATCAGCGTAAAGGTGTGGTCATTAACGGATCCGGATCTGAAACCGCTTTGATATTCGTTTTTCGGTTTACCCTTTACAGATTTTGCTATTATCTTATATACAGGTCCAATAGGGCAATCTTTATATAATTTTGACAGTCTTCTTTTTTTCCTTTCTTGTAAATGTGTACCAGTTGGGTTGTTTCCCACTTTTCGGTATTTTCCCCCTTCTCTATATATTTTCTATCACTTGCTGGATTTTTTTGTGTAAGTATGTCTGCTTCATCCTTTATTAATTCTACATAAACATTATTTATTTCTGGGATCTTGCCATCTTTTAGTTTTTGTCTTATTTCTTTTAAATTTCTTTATTGTTGGCGGTGGTACATGGCCTTCTCCTTTATTTCTACTTTTTTGTCTTCCCATTTCATTGTCATTCCTGTTTAGTAAGTTTTTTCTATCTTGTTATTATATCTTTATTTTTAAATATTAATTTGCTTTTTTTGTTTTTTATATACTGAGTCTTCTGCGTAAACTCCATTTTATTCTTTTCAATTTCTTGATTAAAACTTTTTATTTCTTTAATTACAAATTGTTCTTCTATTTTCCTCATTTTATCTTCCACATGTGCTTTTTTCTTGAACATGTAAATTTTCCTTGATTCGCTTCTTTGTTATTCATATTTTTGTCTACCTTCCATGTATCTGTTTATAGCATTTTCGCTTTAGTTTGTCTTTTCCTTGTCAACTCATTTCTGCTTTCTCTATCGAACCACACCGCCTCTTTACACTTCTTTCTTTATGGTAGTGCTTTTATCGCTGCGTTTCTTATGACCTTTTCTATTTGCCTCTATCTCTGATTTATTTCTTCACCTTGCATATTATTCATCTCTTCCTCCATCTTTTTTCTGTATTTCGTTGCTATCTTTTCCTCTAATAGTTTCCTTACATTTATTGGTTTATTCTTTCTTACACCTATTATTCTTATAATTTGAAAATCTTGCCTTATTTTGTTTATATGTTTTCCGTTAGGAACAATCCACGTACTTTTATGTATTTCTTTGTGCTCGATCTTGGTAATAGTAATACATAGGCCGCATTGTGTTGCAAAACTTATTAGTCTTATGCTGTTATTGTTACTCGCCTTATGTTTATTCTGCTGTCCTATTACTCGCATATACATTTCTTTTCCTGCTTTCGAATGACAGTCCCCTATTCCTATTTTAATGTCTTGTTTTGGCATAGCAATGTAGATGTCTTTAATATCTTTTTCATTTTTTGTTGGAACATGAATATTCAAAATACATAGATATTTGTTTTTTAGTTTTATTTGCAATTGACACTGGAGAGGCAGCCGTGTAAATAGCCGCTCTCGTGGTGCGGTGTGGGATACGTAGTACGGCTCGTATTGGAACGTCAACCGATAAGGCCCAAATCGTCCCTTAAACGGCCGTCGCGTAAGCGGATGGGGGCGGCTACCGATATCAACCAACGAGTATTGCCAAATCGCTCACCTGAATCGGCTTCGGCTTCGTCGGCGATGGTTCCACGGTGGCCACCTAGCTGCGCTGTCTTCTTGTATGTTGCGGGTTGATAAGACACGACCGAATTGGCCGCACTGCGGTGCGTGTATTTGCGGGTGTTAAATCGACCAATTGGCCGCACTGCGGTGCGTGTATTTGCGGGTGTTATAGACCGACGAATTGCCGCCTGCGGTTGGATTGCGGGTGTTAAGACACGACCGAATTGGCCGCACTGCGGTGCGTGTATTTGCGGGTGTTAAGACACGACCGAATTGGCCGCACTGCGGTGCGTATATTTGCGGGTGTTAAGACACGACCGAATTGGCCGCGCTGCGGATTGCGAATTTGCGGGGTGTTAAGACACGACCGAATTGGCCGCGCTGCGGTTCGAGTATGTTGCCGGGCTTCGCGCCTGGCTTGGCGGTAGGTCTTTGCGGGAAAATTTTCATTCGACAGCACCTTTCATATCAAAAGGTGCCGCCGACGGCGTATGCAGACTTGTCGGCAAAAGCTCATATGCCGTTTTGTGTGCGATGGCAAAACGTAGCAGCAGATGTCAAAGCTGCCATCATGCGCCGCGATATAAAGCGGTTCAAGGGCGAAAAGGCCGCCACACCAGACACATTCTGTCAGATATTGCTTTATAATCTCTAATCGCATTAACATAATCTTTTTTATCAAAAACATGTTCTTAATATTCTTAAAGTTCTACCGCTATTAAAATGACTTTTTATCTCTACTATAAATTATTCTTTGCAAGACTATTTAAATACCGTATTTATTCATTTCCTCTTCTAGGTGTTTTAGCGCTTCTTCTGCATAGGTACTTCGTACATTTTAAGCCCCCAGTTTCATGATCTTATTTTGTGGTTGAAATTAGAAGCTCGCATACTTACGTGCAATTGTAAACACTCTAAGACCGGAATTCTTTGTAGTGTATTGTACACGTAAAAATAATTTAAAAAACTTATTTGTTATCAAGTTATCAAAATGTAATTGTTTTTAATTTTAGTTCTACTTAGTTTAGCCGCAAGTTCTGTTACAATATTTCTATCGTCTACTATTTAAAAAATTGCGAACGAATAGTACCGCTAGATATTATGTTGTTTACCGCTTCGCACACATGCTGTACCGGATATTTGAATTTTGTCATTCTGATATGTGTCTAGTGTCACTGTGTCGTGATAGTGATTTAACATTTATTTTTGAGTTTGTATAATTTAAGTGTTACAAAATGTCATACACTTATTCAAATTTAGGATATGCAAATATAGCTTTTCAGTGGAACGTAACATCTAAGCTAGTCCATTTTCAAGATTCAGAAAAAGTAGAAAGTATTTTTGCTTTAGTAGAAATGATGCAACCACCAGTTCACAAAGAGTGGCTACTCAATTGGCAATTCCACAAAAAAAAGTAATCGATACACTCCACGAGCAAGGCTTACATCTATACCATGTACAGCGTCTACAACACCTATAACCGGAAGGTTATGCTAGGCGTATGTAATTTTGTCAGTAGATAGCATCCACTTTGATCCCTTTATCAAAAAGGGTTTGAGTTAATTTTTTCTTATATGTTAAAATGCGATTATAAATTATAATTCTTAAATATTGTTTAGAAGCACCCATAAGAGAATTAAAATTATTTTAAATAAACAGGCAGTTTGTCAAACTCGTGATATTTATCTTAAGCTAACTTAGATATCCTATTAACGTTTGATATCGCAGTAAAGCTTATTTTATTTAAGTATGATAAAGCTCTAACGCCTCGTGTGGAAGTACGGTCTGCAAACTGAGAGGTTAAGACTCTCGAATGTTCGCCACTGTGCCTGGTCGCCGCGCACCATCTTTAATGCGGGGCAATGGCAAACATGGCAAACAACCGCCAGAAAGCTCCGGAAATAAACTTGGGTTTGTCATCACCGCAGCTCGCGCCTCAACCACGGGGCCACACCGGCGATTGATTTAAATATAATACAATTTTTTGGTTTCCTATTTATAGTACGAGAAGTGTCAGATTTGAAAGGGACAGATGGTTGTTCTATAAAATATACATGTGCAATATTGCCGTCATATGCATAACTAAACACATTTATGTGTGTAGCACTAAAGTCTGAAGTGTTGTAATGTTCAAGACTAAATTTAGCTTTTGGGAAGCACACAAACATAGCGTGTGTAATCGCAAAATATCTGAAGTGTAAAGTGTATGGAGCTATCAATTTTTAAAGTCAAAAGAATTAATAAGGGCAAAATTTTACGCAAATTAGAGGACGTTTATAGCCCAATTGTTTTAAGCTGAAAGAAAGTCGCCGTTTAGTGACAAAAAATTAAAAATGGACGAACGTAGTTAAATGATGATCCGGAGAAGAAAAGACGCAGACTAAGGACCTCACAAGGATGACAACTGCACAATTGTCGAATGTTTGATTAGAGAAGATCGACACACTAAATTTCGTGAAATTGTTGAAATTGTGACCTAAACGCAAAATTTCAGCTTGTTGGGTGCCGAACATGCCTTCCAATAAAGTAAAAACCAATCAAATAAGTGCTTTACTTCGAAATCTTACACAATATCAATAGGAAAGAATTTGTTTATTGAAAGCATCATTACCGGAGATAAAACTTGAATTTATAAGTATGAGTTCACTCCAGACACGAAACAATAATCTATGATATAGGAACGTCCAACTTTCTTAGTTAAAAAAAATAAATTCTAAACTCAACCATCTGCTCGGAAAATCATGACCACCGTGTTCTGTGATAGTGAATACTGCTGTGTGAATTATTCCATTATAACCATTAACACCATTGTGGGCTACTTCAATCAACTTGATAAGCAGCAGTAGCGCGAGGGAATATCTAAACCATTGCCACGCTGGAATAAATGTCTCAATGTTTACGAAAATTATGTAGAGAAATAAACAAAAGTATGCACTTTTCGTGAAATGTGTCAAATATTTTCTTTAAATATAAATATTAGTGTAATTTTGGCATGCAGCTATAATATCGGATACCCCTTGTATATAACTTTTTGTATTCTACTTTCTGATAAAGTTTCGTTGGAAAAAGATATGTTTAGTAATAAAAGTTAACATAGAGCATGGTTACAATTTTGATGTAATCACTATTTTCATTAGTTTGTAGAAATTTAGGTGTAAACCAACTACTATTTTTAATGGTTTTGTTGGGTACAAAGATTTTTGATTTAATAAATAATTTAAGTTCACCGAAAGTTTATTTACCTACACATGCAGTAATCTGCTGCTCTTTTATAATCTTTTGTAAAATATTCGGTATTATTTTAAAATTAAAATATTTCTGGCATTGACAGAATGTATAGAAATTTTAGCATCTTTTAGTTAAGAACGAATTAGTTTTTGTTTACATGTGAAATTATATAAGCTATGTTAGGATTTTAAAGGTTAAACTTTTATACTCTTTTAAAGATAGATTGATTTTTAAAGTGTTTTGGTAATTGAAGATCCGTCTTAAACAGTTTGCTTATTTTTTTTAAATAATTAAAATTATTATTTGACCTATTGCAAGAATATCTACTTTTGTTTACTAAATATTTTTGTAATTTTAAAACTATTTTTACATTTTTAATAAATAGGAATTTGGTTTTTGTTACATTTTGTATTCCTGTAGCTAGGCCATGTCTTCGTTCTTTTTTAAAGTAAAGTGAATCTCTATCTACTTCGTTTAATTCCCACAAGATATAAGTAATTTTGGTGTGCATCCCGTAATGGTGTGTTTTGATGAATAAGGCGAATTAGTTAAATTAATTATGAGCGACACATTGGACGTACACATTACCAACTTCCATAAAGCTAATTAGAAAGTACGCAGTAAATTTAGAAGTTTTCCTGGTGATGCTTTTCTGGTATGTGCAGTACCCAAATGAAGACCTTTATTCGAAAACCCCGCTCTCATCTAGGACGGCCGGAAATATTGTTGCCATATTGTAATCTGCCTATGCCTTGTAGACGCCGCTTATTTATTGATTGTAGTTGCAATCAAACTTTTATAGTTTTTGAATTTACACCTCTATAATTGTATTACAGTAATGGTCAGACGCTAATGTAAACGCTGCATTTTTAATTCAAATTTGGTTTTACAATCACAATTGTGATTATAAAATAAACACAGAAAAAGCTTTTAGATTTTACCCTGTTAATTATTTTGTATTGTAATTTTGTGAAAATTAAAATTAAATTTTGAACAAAAAGAACTATAATTTTTTTGTTCACAACCTTACTAGGATAAATTAAACAAAAAGCTTAATAAGAAATTAACTTCTGGCCACTCTTAAACAATTAATATTTTAGAATGTATATGAGAATTTACTATAAAGTTTTGGAATTTTCGTTAAAGATTTTTTAATTGCTACTAAATATAAACTCTTTTATAAGACCCAAAATTTTGTTATAAAAACAAAATGGAATTCTCGTTACTATGTTGACGATTAGTTTCAATTAGAATTTACTTAATCATTAAAAATTTGTAATTAAGTTTAATGTTTTATGGGTGTACAAAATTTGCAAATTCGATATTTTCAAAGAGTATCCTAATAACTTCACTAGATGTTAAAAACGATTTTATTGATCCTCGGTCTTTTTATTTTTGATCGTTTTCCATTAACTGATCAAATAAATTTAAAGATATTTATGGTGTCTTTTATATTTTTAAATTTTCACTGCCTTTTTGTATAATCTAGGAACATAGTTTCTACAATTAGATAAAGCTTGTGTTCAGGATTTTGTATATTAAGATATAGATGATGTATCTGGTAATAATAGTACAGTCCATAGTCCCAATGTAGATCTGCTTACACCCCCCATGCAATATGCCTTCCTTGTATACTTGCCTACTTCAACGGATTTCGGTTGTTTTGTGTGCGCATCCGTTATGTTTCGGTGCCCATTTTATCCCTGTCCTCGAATAGCCAGAAAAACTTGTTCCAGTTGTTTTAGTTTTTTATTCAAGAGGTTGAGGTTAACATATTTACCGTGTCCGTTCTGAAATGTTATCATATCCTTTTTTTTTGATCTGGATGGGAATTCGACTGCTCATAAAAGTATCAATCGGTGTGTGTGGATTTTCTCTACACAACGTATTTTATGTGTCCATTTTTCAATTTAAAGACCTAAAAGTAGACTTAATAGGTGTATAAATAAGTTCTCAGCTTTAGATTTCACAGGACGCAAATCACCGTTTGCTTGTAACGTATTAGTCCCCCCTCTTGCGGTTTTAAAGCACTGACATTTGGTCTTTCGAAACATCATGCGATTTGCGTTTGATGCACATAACCTCAATCAGTTGTGTTCACGATGGCAGTCACATAACAGCATATTTGATTTTCTATCCACTTCGCGTTTCGTCTTAAGAAAAACGCTGCCGAAGCCACCGAAATGATTTGTGAGAATGCTGTAAGTCATGCAACGTGCAAAAAGTGGTACTGAAGATTTAAAAACTTTAATTTTGCATAAAAAAGCTGAGAACTTATTTATACACCTATTATTTTTCAATTCTAGTTTTATGATGTAATAATATAAATATGCAAATAGACGAAGTCAATATTGATGAAAAATGGAACAAAATACAAAATGTACTAACATCTGTAACCAAAGAACACCTAGTAAGTAAGAGAATAAAAAGGAAACCTTGGATGACACAGGATATTTTAGATCTCATGGATCTGAGAAGAAGGAATAAGCTAAATGTACAAAAATATAAAGAAATTCATAAAACAATACAAAGTAAAATAAAAATAGCGAAAGAAAAACACCTGTCTGAACAATGTGAAGAAATTAATCTACTACAAAGTAAGCATGACAACTTCCACATGTACAAAAAGATCAAAGAAGTAACAGGATATAAAAAGAAAAGTGGCGCCAATAATGTCATCAAAGATGCTGATGGACATATACTAACAGACATAAAAGATCTAATAAACAGATGGAAGATATATATCCAAGAACTTTACAATGACGAAAGGCCGGAAAACACCGGTTTAGAAGTAAAGGAAGAAAATTTTAAAATTCTAAAATCGGAACTAAATTATGCACTAGAAAACATGAAAACAGGACCCGGACGAGATACCAATAGAAATTGTTAAACTTTGTAACGATGAAACATTAGATGTTATTTTAGACTTTTTTAACACTATTTATGACACTGGGCAAATTCCCAAACAATGGTTGCTATCTACCTTTATTTTAATTCCCAAGAAAATTAACGCAAGAGATTGCTCAGATTACCGAACTATTGCACTTATGGGACATATTTAAAACTATTCTTGAAAATAATTCATAAAAGAATTTACAAAACATTGGAAGAAGGAATAAGTAACTCCCAGTTTGGTTTCCGCGCAGGTCTTGGAACGCGTGAAGCTCTCTTTGGGGTTAATGTGCTATACCAGCGATGCATGGATATGAACCAAGATGTGTTTACCTGCTTCATCGATTTCGAAAAGGCGTTTGATAAAGTGAAACATGGTAAACTACAAGAACTTTTACTTAAGAAAAGCATAGATAGGAGAGATGTGAGGATAATTAGTAACCTATATTGGGGACAGAGTGCTAACATAAAAGTTGGAACAGAAATAACCGAGGAAATTGAGATACGCCGTGGAGTGAGACAGGGATGCATCCTATCTCCACTTCTGTTTAACATCTACAGCGAAGCCATCTTTAGAAAGCCTTAGATGAGGAATCTGCGGGAATTATTATAAATGGAGAAATAGTTAACAACATGAGATACGCAGATGACACAATCCTCTTAGCAACAACCTTACTGACATACAACATCTGCTTGAAAAAGTAAATGATCGCTGTAACCACTACGGCTTAAAAATAAATTTTAATAAAACCAAATGGATGGTAGTTACAAAAACTCCACACATTCAAGGAAACTTAAGAGTTGCAAACATATTAATAGAACGGGTAAGGAAATACAAATACCTCAGGACGTGGATAGAACAAACAGCTGATCAACAACGGAGATAAGAACTCGTATAGAAATAGCTAGATCCTGCTTTGCAAAATTAAAGAAAGTACTTTGCAACCGAAACATAAACATTGGGCTCAGAATACGATGCTTCGCTGTTATGTATTTAATATCATGCTCTATGGCGTAGAAGCTTGGACACTTAAGAAAAGCAAACAAACAAAATACAAACCTTTGAAATGTGGTGTTACCGCAGAATGTTGCGCATAGCCTGGATTGAAAGAATAACTAACAGAGAAGTTTTGACAAGGATGAACAAGGAATGTGAAATAATAAATACAATAAAAAAGAGGAAACTAGAGTACTTAGGCCATGTAATGAGAAATCCCAAATACGCACTGCTCCAACTCATCATGCAAGGGAAGATAAAGGGTAAAAGAAATGTTGGTAGGCATAAAATGTCTTGGCTAAAAAATCTCAGAGATTGGTTTAATTGCAGCAGCATTGAACTATTTCGATCGTCCGTCGACAAAATCCGTATAAGAATGATGTGAAGGAGAAGGACCATAAGAAGAAGAAGATGTAATGTAAACTCGAGTGCATTGAATTAAGGTGTTCAAGGAGCTGCGATAGTTTCTCCATGTCATGTCCTTTTAGTGAGGTCATTTTCAAATTTATCCATGTAGCAAGGTGACAAGCATAAGGCTGTGTGGGTTTTCTATCGCTACTTCGCCTTTTGGTTTGTAATACACGCCTTGACAAACAAAATGGTTTTTATTCGAGTAAGTTTAGCACATTCCCATAGCTGTACTCCATATGCCCATATCGGTTTAAGGATAGTTTTATAAAGCAGGAGTTGGTTAGATATTGATAATTTGGATTTTCTTCCCAATCTTTCAATCTTGTTGTTCAATTTGTTGATGTTTAGTTTGAAAATGTTTTTTTCATATGAGACATTAATCTAGGTATAATCCTAACTACTTAGTGTCTGTTTTAACAGTGACTGGTGGATACAAGTTAAATCGGATGCACTGATTTAGTGGTATTGACTTTTAATATTTAATTTTAATATTTAATGAGCCATTTAATAAGCCATTTAATTATTTCAGATGATGCTGAAGATTTTCAGTTGCCAGTTGGGGATTTTCATATGTAGACAGAATGGCAGTATTGATAGTATTATTTTCTGGTACGTCAGAAGTATAAATCGGCCTAAGAAGGGACCTTAAGAGACCAATTTTGGCAAAGTAATAGTTGGAAAATTTGTTTTTATATTTAAATGTACAAAATTTGACAGTAAACTAAGACTTAAAGAGAAGATGGTCTTTTTAATTTATAAAGTAATCTGATGTGCTAAATCTAATCTAATGCCTGGGCAATGTCTAAGAAAACAGTATTTCTTTTCTTTGTAGTTCCTTAAAATTTGATTCAGAATCCAAATTGGTGTTAGGGCAGATGTGAAGAACTATATATATTATCCAAGAAATGTTTAAAAAATAGTTTCTCAAAGATTTTCCATAAAATTGGAGACTAATTGACTCATATAGTTATTGTGCTAAGTTTTTCCAGGCTTAGGGGCATTATTATCTGCACATATCTATATAATATTTGTTGACGGCGACGTCCTCACAAATGTTTATGTCATTACCTATCTCTCAGCTGTTAGGAGGCATATGCTTTGATTTATGTGGCCTGTATTTGGGACGGGCCTCTTTACTAGTTTCTATAAAAGAACGCAGCACAGTAGGTTCAAAATCCAATTATATATAGTTTTTAATAATAATATGGCCTTTATTGAAAGCATCTTTAATATTTGCCCTGTTATGAAATCTTAAATTGGTGCTGTATAGTTGTTTGTTTTCTTTATCTCCTAGTGGATCTCATTAGGTAAAAAAAATTTAATGGTTAAAGACATCTGACATGGAACGTCTAAATATTCTTTAATAGCTTCGTTTCCTTTGGTGTTGGAATATCGGCGTTAAAATAGTATCTAAGTATCAGATTTTTCATTTTAAATTCCGTCTCAGGTTTTTTTATGGGAAGTATAGTAATTTACGGTCTTTTTAATAGTTTAGTTGGTTAAGATGCGCAAGATAATAAGTAAAGGAATTATTTTAGCAATTCAATAGGACTGATTTAAGTAGTCGAGGTAACATGTTGTAATTCAGTTTGCCAGCGGCATTACGAAATCTTTACCATTTAGCTCGAGTACGTATTTTTTCGGAAATTGATTTTTTTTTTATATAAAATGTTGTATTGTTTGTATGATAGACCTGTTCTTATTCAGTAGGTGTAACTTCTCAAGCAGCTTTTTAGATGATGGTAACAAGGTACCGAACTGCTTCAGGTTGTTTTATGAAATTTGAGATCTATTTTATTATCAATAATTTGTTGAAATTTAAGCCAATCGGTTTGTTCCGATACAAGTCTGAGAGTCCATTTTTTATTGATAAGCTTAGTGTTTAAGTTTAAAATTACTGGTATATGATCTGTAAAGAGATCGTGGTTTGATCTAACAGGATCAAAATTATAGATTTTCCTTGAGACATGTAAAAATATAAAAGGCATTTATTTAAATTTGTACGTCAGTATATCGGTTCGCCAGTACTATGGCAGTTATAGTTGTCTATTATGTTTAAACTAAACAGGCTTCTACTCTTTGTTGTAATTCTGTGCCCCAGTTGGTGTGTTTAGAGTTTCAATCTCCTTTAATAATTCTGTTTCTGAGTTTGAAAGAATGTAGTATATTCTTTCGTGTGGGCCCTGTACTGCGCAGAATTAAACATTAGCAGCTTGGAGTTTTTCAATTTGGAATGGATTAAGCCGATGGTGTGATAAAGAGTTTTTGATTATTACTACGACTCCTATCTGAATTATGTATATTGCATTGTACATAGAGTAATTAGGAATATAGATTTCTACCGCTTAAATTTATTTTTGATAGTACCAACATATTAATTTTATTTAGATAAAGAAAAGCAATACTCTCTTCTTTATGGTTAATGTGACCAATTAGATTCCAAGTAGCTATTCGTGTTACATTCGCCATTATGGAGTTAGTTTTGTGGCTAAGGCTGACAGGAGATTGAGTATTTGGTTTATAAGTTGTGTAAACAAATTCTTATACTCGCATAGAAAAGCAGTTAATTCTCCTCCTGTTGTAGTTTGAAGTTCGTTGCTATTGTTTATTGTAATACTAGATTTAAAGTAAAAAAATTAAAAAGTATTTCTAATTTTCTAGGATGACAATTCTTCACTCGTCTTCTTTCAAATTTTTGCAAAGTGGAAACTTATACATTTTTAACTGGACCGACTTATATCCTAGATCGGAAAGGTGGAACAATTTAACTTGCAATCGAAGCTCTGCTCGGCAGAAGCAAAAGAAGTGGCCGTGGTAGACGCGCTTTTGCGTTCGGCTATGCAGCGGCCCGATGACAGCCGCGGGCACTCGGCCATTCGGTAGGGAGCGAGAGTGGTCCCGATGTGCGTGCACGAACGCACGAACCTCCTGGTGTAAATCAAAAGCTCAGAGCACCGCCACGCCAAATTTAATGTCAGCCGGTTTTGTTTACTTTCCGTTCAAATCTATAGGCTGTCTTTGTTTACAACGCACGGACCTCCTTGTGTAAATTGAGAGCCCAGGACACGACACACTTCGTTGTTCACTTTTTGTGCAAACTTACGGATGGATGAAATTTTGGAGGTTCTTATTATTTAAGCGGATTGGTAGGGTATAAAGCAGATTGGAAAGTATTTTGGATTAGATCTTTTATTTGTTACATTTGATATGTCTTGGTAAACAGAGCAGACTCTATAATTTGTGAAATGACTTCCCTCACACAAAGCACACCTAGGTGTTATAGTTTTATGTTTATTACAGGTGTTAAAATCATTTTTGTTGTCACATTTAACACACATGTATTGTCTAGTACTGTATTTTTTAAAGTTATAGTAGTTTTAGTATCATGTGCACCAAATCATTCCCGTTTTTATGTGGAAGTTTTACCTTGATTTTATTATATGTCAAAGATTTTCTTATTGATTTCGCCAAGTTCAAGATAGACATAGAAAAAAAAATAGATCTTAAGTTATCTCGTATCTCATATATATTATGTTTCGCACTTGTTTTTTTCCTACTTGTTGAAGTCCTGCCTTGATATCCTCACTAAGTATTGAGTGATGAATATGTTTGAGCACTACTCTGTAGATGCATCTATCTTTAGGTAGAGACGTATGGTGGAACACGTTTTCATCTCTTAAGTGTCTGACAATTTGCCGTCTCTAATGGAAGTGTATTAATTTTTACTATGTTGTTTTTTAATGTTTTGGTGTGGTACTGTTTACTTTCAGCAACTATAAAAATATGTTGTAGCGTTTGGTTGTGATTTGTAACTTCATATATGTAAATTGGAGATGGTTTAGGAATGTTTTCAGTATATTGATCATTTGTTGAATTAAAATTTGATAATAAACTACCTATATGCAATATTTCTTCAAAAATTTCGTAAAATTTGACATTCAATTGGCAAACCAACTATTAAAACTAAAGTTTTCCTAATTTTTAATATCAACAGTATGATCATGTTGGATCAAAAATGCTTGTTGTACTACTTAAAAATCTGTTTAATTCATCAAAATACGTATAATTAATCTTGCCGAGTCTTGTAGATGATACGATAACATTTTTGCTCTTGAGTGTGTTAAACTTAAACTTATCTAAACCATTTATTTAATTTATTTCTATTATTTGAATTGTTTATTAACATTTATGTACACTAATATATGTATAGAATCGCATTCTTTAACACTATTTATCTACTGCATAATTTATTTTGCACTAGAACAGTTCTCTTTGGTTTCTGGTAATCGACTCAACTTTTCTTATTGCTCCGCTGAGTGCTATTTATACATCTAGCATCTGTTCTAGATCGCATTCTTTCTGGAATACTTGACAGTGTTCTAGTATTTGCGCATTTATGAGCACTGAGAGGGTATTAAGGGTTTGCATATCGAAGGCGGCGACGTATATTAATCGTAAATTTTGCAAGTTGACTGTGCCTTTATGGCGGTGTTTGGAAATTTATTACAATGCTAACTACAAAATTTTAGGAGTAGTTTAAGATTGGTTGGCTAGAGTTATTGCTGTTTTATTTTATATAGTTTGATTTGTGTTTTTTCAATACCAACAATGCTTACCGTCGGGATTTGTCTAAAATATGACGGCCTAAAACCATAAGCAACTTCTTCAGCCCTTGTAATATTACGAATTAATTAAATTTACTTTTAATCTTCTAAAGTAGTTTTATTAAGTTGCTTTCTGGGTCGATAGCAATTAAAATATATTTTACATACAGGTTTAAAATTATTTATTATCAGAGCAATTCTTGAAGTTCTAGAATAGCACTTTGTCAAAAAAGTGGCTAGAGAATGTAAAAGTTATAGTTTCTTCCAGTTAGATAAATAGACATGGTATGGCAATAAAACGAAAATTAAAAGTTCAATTTTTGTGAGTAACTTAAAATACACAATTTTGGCTCTCATTATTAAATTTTTTCTTAAAATAAGGTATGAAAGATTATAAAGGTTACTCTTTTTGTACCTGTGATAGTTATTAAAATTATGAAAACTATTTTTTACTCCTTACGTATGCTCTATAATCTATATCATACATTTGATAATCTGAATGCCTCTAGATTTGTTATCTGTAGTATGTATTTTAAAAATTACAAAAGAAATTAAAGCAATGTCCCAGATTTTCTAAATTAATAAATCACCACCAATGAGCAAGAAATTCTAAATATTGTGTTTAAGCCAACGTTTAGACGAGGAAGGCTATAAATGACTAAAAATTTGACAAAATGTGATGGGTTTAAGGCATTATCAACACATAAAGAGCAGACGGCTTAGTTTTTCCTGTTTGATTTACTTCATTTTGTGAGTTAGCTTTTTACGGAATTACACCGAAGGTTTTTTAGTACAATTTATTAATAACTGGAAGAAATATGTATTAGTCCAAAAAATAGCTAGGCAGACTTTTCGGTCATGCATTAGCATTTCTGAAACACACGTAGAAAAATAAATCTAGTCTTTATAGTTAGAATTTAAAAAGTGCACCACCGATATTCACTTACATTAATTTACAAATGGGGGTTGAAAGCAGTTCCGGCCGCCACATTTACAAATAAAAGTTTAGGCATCTCAAAGCTCAAATAACTTTATTTTTTAGTGTTTTCGTTCCTTTTGTACTTTGATGGTCATTAAAACATAACAATTTTATTGAAAAATTGTACAAATATATTTAATGCTGTATAAAATGAAAAAGATTGTTGCTGTAATTAAAAACTGTGTGCGGGTTATTTTCAAATAGAAAATACTAGTAGCACTCGATATAGCAAAAAGTTTGTTTTCGGAACCAACAAACGAAGAAAACGTGGCCCACAGCTTAATAAATAGATTACTGGAATAAATGTAGCTTTAATTTATTTATTTAATAATACTTTGAGTATAATTTTAAAAATGCAATTTAGTTAAAATAAGTTCGGTAAAACTAATAAACTATTTTGAAACTATTCTTGTTGTTCCTAGTTTTGTGTTACACAAATTTTCAATTGATACACCTGATATGTGTTTATTTTATTGTGGATAAAACAATTATTCAATAAATGCATCTGGCATCTCTGGAAAACACTGCCTGATACACACAAAAATGTAATGAAAGGCTTTATATTATTTTAAATGTTATTATAAAGGGTTTTCCAATAAGAAATTTTGAAATGAAATGTTAGCGATGCTGAAAATGTCACAACTGCCAATAGTTGTCATTTTTGTTTATTCTGACAATTTATTATGGCTAAATACACACATTATATGAAAGCAGGCGTTGCTTTGTAAACATTCAATTTGCTCTTCGCATGGTCCACATAATCACTCTTCTGTGCTTGCTATTTGTCGAATCGTTGAAAAATTTTAAAGGTATTTTACTCTTCACGATGCGAAAATACCAACAGGACGTCGAAATATTTTTTTGTTGTAGGAGATAACGTTGCAGAGTCTTTAAATTTATAGACACGTCGCAGAGCTCAAGAATTAGAGCTCAGAAAAATCACAACTTGGCGTATTTTGCGAAAAGATTTGGATTTACCTGTACACCCGTGTAAGATTGTGTTAGTCCAAGAACCGTATTATTTTTTTATTATTTTATTATATTATATATATATATATATATATATATATATATATATATATATATGTACATATATTATATATTATATTTATTATTATTAGATTATCGTAAGCGCCATGGGCTTTAGAGCAACTTGAAACGGATTATAATTTTGGGCAAAAAATTATCTTCTCAGATGAAGCTCATTTCTGGTTAAGTGGGCATGTTAACATATCAAATTGTTGTGGAAATAACGCACAAGAGATTCACAAAAGCTTTTGCGGATGAAAAAGGTCACTGTATGTTGTGATTTATAGTATGGTGACATCATCAGACCATTCTTTTTCCAAAACGAGGAGAGCGGCACCGATTAATGTTAACAATTTAAATTTAGCTAAATGTGGATGAAATTTATTTGAAGGACATGTGGTTCTAACAAAAAGTTGTCACACTGCTGATGCTACTATTAATGTATTGCAAGAACATTTTTTGTTAAAAGGATAATTTTAAGAAATGCAACTGTTAGTTGGTCTCCAAGAAGTTGTGATGTAGCTCCTTTAGATTACTTTTTGTGGGATTATTTGAAATCTATAGCCTATTCAAAACACTACTAAGCTTTGACGTATTTTTACATTATTATTTATATTATTAAACATTGAACGCTGCAGTCGTGTTCAAAATAATATAAAAGTTATAAAATAGTTTTTATTTTTATTTTAAAGTCACATCGTTCTTATTGCAAAATCCTTTACATCTTTATCTTTAATAATTTATTTATATTGTGGTTTCTCTATATTTGTCTTTCTATGTAGTTTCATTTGTCCTGCAAAGTTTAAACAGTTTTCATCATAAACAACCAATGTTGAATAAGTTTTGATAGTCCTTTTGCATACTTAAATTCTATGTGGCTTTTTTTTATACTATACTGACTAATTTCTGTTTATCTAAATACCTTTTTTAATTCAATTCTTCTTCCGTTTTTTCTTATTTAATGCTTTTTGTCTTACCCTACACTTTCTTCTGCTATTCTTCCTCCTAATTTCTGTCTTCTATTTCCAGTCTTTTTTTATTCTTCTTTGTAAGAGTTAATCTTTTTCTTTTGTTATCTGACATCTCCAAATTTTTACATCCTACGAACATAAAAAAAGAAAACTTTATCAATGTTATCAGTAATCTATCTTTCAGCTACTTAAATTTCCCTATCAAATTATGTGTGGCATAATATTTTTAATTTCTGTAAATAGTTTTCCTTCCTCAGATATTAGTTTTGAAGGGTATACCAAATACTAAAACGAAAGAATTACTCAATTTTGAATCCATTAATATATGGCACGCAACCTTCTTAACAATCGACAGATACAGATATAATTATGTGTCACATGCCTTGAGTTTCTGGGGTACAATATCTTATTCTCACTTCATCCTTTTGGGAGATAAATTGCTTAAGAAAAACCTAAATATCAAAAGTAAACTTTGTCGCAACAAAGTCATGGATGACATATTTCTTCTCAGGTTTCTCCGATTTTAAGACAAATGGGTCTATGGGTCTCTTATTATTGGTGCAACAGACGACAAAATTCCATAGACATGAAAAACTTATTCTATTTTGAATCCAATAATATGCCGCATGCCTAGTATTTCTGGGTTCTAATATCGCATCCAGATTTTTTATGAGTTTAATTTTGATAATTTAAAAATCCAATTTTCTGACATTTAAGGCTTGAAAATCTAAAAATTAACAAACCAGGTTTTTTGGAGCTGTAGATAAAAAATACTAAGCTTATTTCTTGCAGATTTTTATAAAGTTCAATAAAATCCATAAATTTTAATCAACAATTTTCAAAATCAACTTAAAAATACCAAGAAAATTTTCTTTAGTTGGAGGCATTTATTTAAAACAAAATAAGTTATAACAATTGCCCAATTTCAATTACTGCTGCTCATTTGATGACATAGTGTATAGTCCATTGCTAAAAAAACTGAGTGTTCTAGATTTTTTAAACGATGGTCAATTGTGTCGCGAATCTAAACGGTTGAAGATATAAATAAGGAAAGTCGTGTGATGTTCACATCAATTTTTTTAAATTAGTCTCGCATTCTTTTGAATAACAAGGCAAGCAAGCTTATAGGCCGGTAGGAGGTCACATCTGTTAGCGATTTTCCTGGTTTTAATATTGAGATAATTTGTGCATATTTGAGTTGTTGGCCAATAGAATGGAGGATGGGATTAAATAATGTTTGTAGAAACCACGAGACCGGGTCCTGTGAGTTGAGATAATACCTTCCCGGTAATTAAATTATATATGTCATCTGTCAATGTCATCTGTCATCTGTCATCTGTCAGTCATCTGTCATCTGTCATCTGTCACCTGTCATATGTCATCTATCATCTGTCATCTGTCATCTGTCATCTGTCATCTGTCATCTGTCACCTGTCACCTGTCACCTGTCACCTGTCACCTGTCACCTGTCACCTGTCACCTGTCACCTGTCACCTGTCACCTGTCACCTGTCACCTGTCACCTGTCACCTGTCAACTGTCACCTGTCACCTGTCACCTGTCACCTGTCACCTGTCACCTGTCACCTGTCACCTGTCACCTGTCACCTGTCACCTGTCACCTGTCACCTGTCACCTGTCACCTGTCACCTGTCACCTGTCAACTGTCACCTGTCATCTGTCATCTGTCATCTGTCATCTGTCATCTGTCATCTGTCACCTGTCATCTGTCACCTGTCACCTGTCACCTGTCACCTGTCACCTGTCACCTGTCAACTGTCACCTGTCACCTGTCACCTGTCACCTGTCACCTGTCACCTGTCACCTGTCACCTGTCACCTGTCACCTGTCACCTGTCACCTGTCACCTGTCATCTGTCACCTGTCACCTGTCACCTGTCACCTGTCACCTGTCACCTGTCACCTGTCACCTGTCACCTGTCACCTGTCACCTGTCACCTGTCACCTGTCACCTGTCACCTGTCACCTGTCACCTGTCATCTGTCATCTGTCAACTGTCAACTGTCAACTGTCAACTGTCAACTGTCAACTGTCACCTGTCACCTGTCACCTGTCACCTGTCACCTGTCACCTGTCACCTGTCATCTGTCATCTGTCATCTGTCACCTGTCACCTGTCATCTGTCATCTGTCATCTGTCACCTGTCGCCTGTCACCTGTCACCTTTCACTTGTCACCTGTCATCTGTCAGTCATCTGTCACCTGTCATCTGTCAGTCATCTGTCATCTGTCATCTGCCACCTGTCACCTGTCACCTGTCATCTGTCACCTGTCACCTGTCACCTGTCACTTGTCATCTGTCATCTGTCATCTGTCATCTGTCATCTGTCATCTGTCACCTGTCACCTGTCACCTGTCACCTGTCACCTGTCACCTGTCACCTGTCACCTGTCATCTGTCATCTGTCATCTGTCATCTGTCATCTGTAATCTGGCATCTGTCATCTGTAATCTGTCATCTGTCAGTCAACGATACAGTCCACTTTTGGCCGAAACATATGCTTCTTCCCATTTTACCAGCAGTGAATTGAAATAGAAAAACGCCCACAATGCCTGAACACAAGAGATAAAAGCCAACGTTTACCCGTCATATTAAAATCCATTATTACACACTGTCAATTACACAATTTCCCTAAATCACAAACTTTGCCCAACCCAATGCATTTCCCGCCAAACTTTTACTCCTAGCCTTGTCAATGACAAAAGCAGGATACACGAAAGTCTTGGGGAGCTAAACTCTTGAAAATGGCATCAAAGCCGATGTCTATTCAGCTTGTAGCACACCAAACAGTTTGAGTGTAAAGGGCGTGCGATCATTATTTCCGATTTTTTAATTTCCCGTATTCGGTAGTTTTGAACAACATGTTAACCATTAATGACGCTCATCCAAGAACAATATCTTTTCAAAGGTCAATTTCTTTCGATTTGCTTTACAGTTTTCGTCTTTCAATGACAGTTTTATCGTTTATGCAATTAAATTTTGTAAGCGAAAAAGCCCAAATTTTTTATCATTATCTTTTGAAGAGATGCTTTCTTAATTTTAATGTCATTCGAAGCATTTCACTGTAATATACGGTTTTCCCATGAGTGTTCGGACTTTTTCGATATAATTTTTGGTTCTCACAAATATTGGTCAACCGGCTATTTCTTCTCTATTATCTTGAGTCAACCAATTTTTTGTCAATCTATGGAATTTATTATAAATTTATTAAAATTTTTTATTTTTTCAAAAATGTTAAACATTGAAAAACGAATAGTATGGCCTCGAGTCTAATGGCGACTTCCCGTCTACCTCTCGCTTTCATTTTCTGATTGTTTCATTCACATCCTTCCCACAGCTATACCAGTATTTGATGAATTGGACTCTTTCGAAAATCTCATACGCAGTAGATGCCGATGACATTTTAAAATTCTACACGGTTACTGTCCGGAAAACCTTAAACAACAACTCAGATGATTGTCATAAAATCACTTACATCTAATTTAGAATCACCTTGTATTAATTCTGATTAATATTTGTATTATTTTTCTGAGAGTCACACATTTTATTATATGCTTTTCTATATGAATATCCAAAATTTTTCTATATTTGAAACAATTTTTTTTCTTCTGTTAAATAATTTGTATAATTTATTAATTATTTTTTTTATATTGTTTAAAAAAGTTTAGGCACGTTGTAGTTTTTTGTCGAAATTAACTTTTCAAAGCTGCCTCTAGATCCTTTTAAACGCATTAAAGTATAGTGCTTTTAATTTCTGCAATAAAAAATTATTTATGTTTTTTTATTATGATGATATACTTAGGCTGTTCCAAAACTTCTTTAATATTCGCAAAAAAAAACAATTTTTTTGGATTAACCAATTTAAAAACAAAAAAACTACTATTTGAAATATATTCCTAAGACCTTTTACCACCAATCTCCAAGTTTTTGGATCTGGTCGAAGTACGGCTTTGAACTCTTGGTATGCTTCTTGAATTTATCTAATGATTCAAATCGACGACCGTGGGAAAAGTGTTTCATTGGGCAGAAGAGTTCATAATTGAACGGGGCAGCAGGATTGTAGGCAGGATTTTTATCCTGCCTACAAGTACTTCTACGCCGTCCAAGTCTTCAAATTTTTTCTTAAACTTCTTGGTAATATGGGGTTTAACAAGTTGGTAAAACAAACTGCATTTTCTGTTGACCAAGGTAGGGTACTTCTCTTTTAACTTGTCGTAGACAATTGTCCAATTGCTGACGATAAAGTTTGGTATTGATGCCGAACCGCTTAGTTTCACCAAATGCAAATCATGACCTTGCCGGAACAATCTTGTCGCAGAACCGACGGCGAAGTTCGGCCTCGTATAACCTACTTCTGTTAACAATTGTAATTGACCAAGAACTTGTCAGCCAAAGGATTATTGAGCAGTTGGTGCCAAATTTCAAATTTTTGGTGACTTACAGTGAGTTCATACGAACCTTGTCAGAGTTTCTTGTGCACAAAATCAAGCTGTTGGAAATGCCAATTAACCGTTGATTTACCTACTTGTTAGCAAATTTCAAGTGTTCGAAGAAGACTCATGTTCCGTTTCAAGCAAATCCCACTGCTCATATTATAGAATTAGTCATCTCTCTATTTTATTCAAGTTTTTTAAAAAAAAATGCTGATGAGAAGAATCCGAATTTAAAATTATCAACAACTATCGCAGACTATCAGCTTCCTAGAAAAAGAGACCGTGTACTGCCGTATTTTTAGATGTTGCCCATGCTTTTGATAAAGACTGACGCGTTAGTCCTTTACATAAAATTAAAAGCATTTTTCCTAGTCCTAACTACTATCTGTTAAGATCGTACATGTCAGAACGATACTTTCAAGTAAAATACTACACCAATTACTCAAGATACCGTCAACTAAAATCAAGAGTGCCCCAAGAGAGTGTACCGGGTCTAAGTTTTTTTGAAATTGTATCTCAGATTTACCAACAGTGAACATTAACTCGGTTCTCGCGTCACAGAACCTACAACATCACTTGGATATTTTACAGAATGGTTCGATAAAGGAAAAATAAAGGGAAACAAAATTAATACAAGTTCCCTTTAACATATTTTAAAACACATAGTCTGTCTGCCAATTTTTCTCAAATACCAGTAAACGATAAAATGAAATATTAAAGATTACATTTTGACCAAAAACTCACTTTTAACGTAACACATCAAAATAGAGCGTTAGCAAATTAATTTAAAATTCTCATAAATTTCTTGGTTTATGGGAAAAATCCTAATTACAAAGCGGCCATTAATTGAATACTGATGGTTAAGATTAAATCACAAAAAAAAGATATTTAGACCAAGAAAATTGCAATTTATTGATTAAATAAAACTAGAAAATATTATTTTTAAAATGATTACAAGATCTAGCCGTTTCAAAAAGTGACCAACTTTTTTTCCTCTTCTATCGAATGAATGGCATCTATAATTCGAATTTTAAAGGCATCTATGTTCTCTATTATTTCTTAACGTGAATGATAAGCAATATCTTTTATTAAGCCCTAGAGTCGCAGAAAATATGGTGGCTAATCAATTCCTTCGGTTGTCTTGATATTCGAACTAAAGACACGTGATATGGCATTTATGTTTTGGGTGCAATCTTGCACAAACTAAAATCCTCGTTTCATTGAATTTTGACTAACATGATCGAAAAATTTGTCCAAAATTTGATTCTTATAAAGGACCACTATGCCATAGTAGCTAATGGCACAGCAAACAGTTATCCCCTTTGAGTATAAAAGGCGTGCGATCATTATTTTCGGTTTTTTAGTTCCCTATATCCGGTAGTTTTAAATGTTGATACAGCTTTCCAATTCATAATGAAACTCATCTGAGAACCATATCTTTCGTTCATCAGTTTCTTATAATTCGATTATTTGTTTTAAATTATATCTTTCAGTGACTGCTTAATGGCTTTGATGCACTTAAATTTTGTAAGCAAAAAGACCCACATCTTCTTTCATTATCCATTTGAAGAGACATTGCCTTAATTCCAGTATCTTTCAGAACGTTTTTCTGCGAAATGGCCGCAGTTTCTCCCACGAGTTTTTGAATTTTCGATATTCTCTTCGGTTCTTAATGATGTTGGTTGGATTTTCCAGTTCTGCTATCTTGGTCACTGCCTATGTTCAACTATTTTTTGGTCAATCTACCAAATCTATTATAAATTTATTAAAACTTTTAATTTATTCAAGCATATCAAAAATTAAAAATTTTTAATACGGATCACATATATTGTAAATACCTTTTCATTGTCCTCAGGTCTAATGTTGATTTCCAGTCTACCTTTTGCTTTCACTTTCTGACGGTTTCATTTGTATCTTTCCCCCGTCTATACTAGTAGTTGACGAGTTGTACTCTTTCGGGAATCGTATATACAGTAAATGCCAATGCAATTTTGAAATTGATCCCACAAGGATACTGTCGGGAAAATTGTAAACAACTTACGTGATTGTCATAAGGTTTGCTCAAACGGTTTAGAGATGCTGCTCAAAAAGCACTTACATATAATTAGTGGGCACCTTGTATTAACAAATAATAAATTACTTAACCCTCTTTGGGATGTACAAAACCGTCAAATACAAAAATTATGTCAAGAATCTAAAATCTTACATTCCATTACCAATGCAAAATGATGTGAATGTTTTATTTGGCACAGAGGAAATAAAAAATTGCCGACACTTGAACCTTGAACGTATAGAAAAACATGATAACATTCCAGTATCATAATCGATCTTCCAGAGACAGTAGAAGATAGTGGCCCATGGATCAAAGACAAGAAACGTAAGATATAAATTAGTCAAATAAAACCTCTTAATGATATTTTTAGAGAGCAGTCAATAAATATTTACTCTGTCTTTTGTACTATATATAACACTGTTGCTTCAAATTTAAGAGTAAATTGTAAATATGCAGTTAAGTAGAAAATTAAAAAAATACTGGTGAATTTTTGATTAAGTAATTAAAAATTTAGAAAATTTTGTGTTCGAAGTAAAGTAACGCTTTAATATATATTACATTTTTTATTTATTTATATATATATATATATATATATATATATATATATATATATATATATACATACATTTGACAGCCAGCGTAGTCCCGTGGTTGAGGGGCGGGCTGCGATGCTGACGGACCCGGGTTCAATTCCCGGTGCTCTCTGATGCCTGGCGGGTGGCCTACTCAGTCACTACAAATAATTGAGTACCTGCGTTCATTCGAACAAGGGGTAATAACGGCGGTCGTCTTAGGCGCGGTGCTTGCCACATCGCCCCGCATCAGAGATGGTGCGCGACGACCGGGCAGAATGAGCGAACGCATGAGAGCCTTAACTCTCAGTTCGCAGGCCGTACTCCCACGCGGGGCGTAGGGCCTTACCATTATTATTATTATTATTATTATTATTATTATACATATATTTATATATTTAATATATGTTACAGCTTTGAAATTTAAGACGTGTTATTCTCTTGAAGAAATGTCACTAAATGTGTTTTAAAGTCTACATTATTTACATTAGAATAGGCATATAAACAATTATGATAAAGGGAGGAAAAAACAAAATAAAAGAAATTTAAGAGGGCAGATTTTGACTGACCTGAAATACATTTTGTATTTGTCTCTTTCATACGCGTATTATTCACACAAGCGTTTTCTAAGATCAACTGAAGGAACAATACATTTTATGAAAATTAACAAACTTGGCTTTTTTTTGATTTAGAAAACTAAATTTAGATTTTATTAGTCTATTATTTTAAAATTTTACCCTGATTTAGTAAAATATAAAAATTATATGGTTGTTTTGCTTTTTGGTACTCAATTTATTAATTACAATTTAGTAAATTTTCTTGTTGTATTACTTTAATTTTCCTATTGTAGAGGCAATTTTAATATTAATTACAATTTTTTGTTACTAATTATAACATAATTATCCTTTGTTTTATTCTTTCATTTTTTCTTTTTTTTTTTGCTATTTACATATAAAAGTTGCCTGTTATTTTGATAATACTGTTATTTTAGGTAATCTTGAATCGAAATATCGTGACAAAGGACATTAAATATTATTTTATGCATCTAATCATTTAATGACGTATTAACAACATTTATATTATGTAATACGCAAAATTAATCTGATTAATTTTATAAATTTTGTATTGAAATTAAAACGGTGTTGTTAATTGTCTATTAAAGCTTTTTTATAAAATACAAAATATAAGTAGCTCTCAAATTCAAATGCTGTATGCTGTAAAAGTTTCTTGAACATACCATAATAAGGGGGAGCCTTAAGCCCGATGCAGATTGCCTTCCGCTCACGCTCCAGTTTAATTCCTCTTAACCTTCAGTCTCGCTCCACTCAAATTCGCTCATTATACATCGTTCAAATCTGCTCAGTCAACCTTCATTCTCTGGACGGCTCCATCCGTTAGATTGATTACGTGGGTAGCAAGAAAGACATTGAATTTTTCGATTGGTAAATTAGGAATTACGGTCGTTTTTGATGATTAGGGATAAAATAATACTAAAAAAACAACCAATGTAAGGGTGTATTGGAGTCATTGTGGAGAAAAAAGATAGAGGATACATTTTTATCTCCATTTGATAAATGATTAAGATAAATTCATTAAATTCTTTCCAATGGCTTCGGGTATATTCTCAAATGGCATTAAAGAATTGATAGAAATACCAATTAATTATTATAGAGCTATTTTATATAAAAAATAGTTTATTTCTAAGATAAGTACGAGGATAGATGAATATTTAGATAAGGTGCTTTGATAAATGCTGTAAAATACATGGGAAAATTGAAGGCATTCGTCAAAAAATGGGTAAAGACATTTTTGGAGTTTGGGAATGTAGACGATCTACCAGAGAGAGGGATTATTTCGTTACAATAAAGAAGAAAAAAAAAAGATTTTGCGTTTTTTGAACACTATGCTGTGTTGAAACTCCAAACATAAGGAATATAGATCTCTCTATATACGATTGGAGGTATCTTGCGTAAAATTTTTTTTCAATCAACTTTGAAGAAACCTTTATCATCAGAAAAGCACGTGGAAAAATTTGGATCGCGATTGGGACAGTATTGTTTTCACGGACAAATCTTCTCTAGCCACGATTTTTCTTATGCAAAACATCAACAAAAAAAATAAGATTTTTCTGCACAGTAAAACACCTTGTAAAAGAGCATGTTTGGAGATGCTTTAGTAAACGCGGTATTAGTCATGTCTGTCTGTTTACAAACAATTTAAACGACGAAGGAATGTGTATCATTTGCCAGATTTGTTTATAAAATCCTTTGAAAAAATTTTTTTGGCTCTGAGAAAACAAGTCGAGTGCTGCAAGAATACAATAACCCTAAATATCACAGCAATTTGTGCGGGGCGTGGAAACACGTCACTACGATGAAATGGCCAGCGATGTCATCCCATGTTATTCATTGAAGATGTATGGTCAAATATAAAAATAAAGCACAAAGGAAAACTAGTATACAAGAGCTGTTTTTGAGTACTACATTATTAAGTAAAATATATATATAATATCTCTTCTTTTTCTTTTCCATTCATCATGTGTTACAACGGCGTCGGGTTCCCCTCTATTCATTTTCGCTACTAGACTCGATCAGCTCCCAGTATCCGTACTTATCTTAATTTTTTCCCTCGTTACCTTTCGTTCCGTTCTACATTCTTTTCTCATTCTTCTCTCTGGTTTCGCTTCTAACATCTTTTTTGGGTATCTTCGATTACTCATTCTAGTCAGGTGCCCATACAATTGCAATTGCTTCTTTTCAAATTCTCTCCATTTCTTCCTATCTCTTGCTTGTTTTTCCCACTCTTTTACTTCTAACTCTTCCAAATCTTCCTTAACACACTCCAGCCATCGTCTTTTTGGTCTGCCTCTTCTATTTGTTCCTTATGCTTCTTTATGTAGTAGCGTTTTGGGGATTCTATTGGCTGGCATGCGTACTATATGCCCTAGCCATCTAATTCAGTTTTGCTTGACTATGTGTACTATGCTTGGATTCTTGTATTGTTCCTCTAGCTCCGTATTCGTCCCCAAATCGCTAACAAGATATGGCACAAAAAACAACAAAATGACTACTACAACGGAATTTTTCCTTCACCTGTATCAGCAATACCGTAAAAATTTGAAATACAAATGTGTTAGTACTTTAAACATTTGTAAGTGAAATAGCAAAAGGAAGCTATTGGAGTGTTGCCTATAAAGTAACCTTATCTAATTTTTCTTTTTAATGTGTTATAATTTTAGTTTTTAATGAATATACAGATTTATTTAAGCATAAACTAGTTTTTACATACATTTGAATACCCTGCAATTATAGGTTTATCATTGATGTTGAATGGATGTTAACGAGAGCATAGTATATTAATTTACTATGGCAATTTTCAATGACCGTGGCCTCACTAGCTATCTATTTCTACAACCCGTATCTAATGCAGACAATTTTAACAATCAATATACCTCTTCAACTATCGCTTGGTTCAATCAACAGTTTTTGACCCTTTCCCATAAAATCTAACACAAAAATCCTCCAGATATACCAACACCGGCCAATTAAGAGAAGATCCCGGGACCAGCCATTTCATACGTCGGTTCATACGCAATCAACAGAATATTACACATATAGCGTTTATTGTTAGAAATTGTCGATCTAAGCTAAGCGTTAAATTATTTATTAAATATTTTTGCAATAAGAGCGATGTTTATTTGAAAGCTTAAACAAATGTACTTAATTATTAGTTTTCATTCGCGCAATCATAGTTTCGGTCCGGCTGGTTTGTGGCCGAGGCTGATTCGACTTATTCTCACAGAACTCACGGCTCTATTTAAACTTTCGCACTCACGAACGCACATTTTTAATATTCATAACGCCTTTACCGCATATCTCACTCAATTGGCGATAAACTGTGATGGGCGTTTCACCACACAGAAGAAGAAAACGGATGATTACATGTTGTTCTTACATGCTAAACGTTGCCATTTAAAGTATACAAAACAACACTCACTGCAATGGCGATAATTCGATTTGTATACATTGTACGCTGTTGCCATCTATATTACTAGTTCAGAAGTGTTTCCCGCATCTTCTAAAATTAACCGCATCTTTCTACTTACTCAAAGTGTTGAGAAAAAATTTGGATATCCTAGAACTTAAACGCACGACCGAAGTTAATGTGTACAATTTAGATAGAAATAAGTAAGTAGAACAATAATTATAATGAAAGCAATTTTTTAAAAAAGGCATAAAATATTTTTTTTATTGCGAACTAAATGTGTCCATGATTTTTACGAAAAACACCCTATGCATCTAAATTTGAAACCAATTTACAGTGATATTTGTTCGATAAGAATCTTTTTGCACTTATTTGATACTAATAGCGTGACAATTTGAATATCTAACAGGAAATTTTATTTGGGGACGTTTATATTGTTATTATTATTATAAATAAATACTACAAATTTTGAAAACTTACTCTGTTTTTAAGGGACTTTGGCTTATGGAACGCAGACAGAACAAATGAATTTATTTCTTCAACATCCCTTTCAAAATGACGATTTTTACCACTAGATAATAAACTAACCAAAATGTTTGTCCAACTATAAAAATTGCTTTTAATTTGAAAATAACCGTTATGCAGACTTTGAAGTTATGCGAACTAATAATAATTTTGGATTCTCTAACAAAATCCAAGACTTCACTTTTGTCAGCTAATAATATTCCAGCAATGCTTAAAATAGAGCGTTACAATTAGGTTAATGAGACACTTTAAAGCTGCAAATTATGCGTTAAGGAAACAATGCGCGCATTAGGTGCTTTGTGAACAAGCAGCGCTGAATGACTGCGAACTACTTCTGCTTCTATCCAGCTGCTCATCCATCACCCGCTTTATAAAACAAGTAAGCGTTTTCATTAGGCTTATATCCTACTTACAGCTTTACGAGTTAAACTTTATTGGAATTGATGGGGTCTCCCTTGTACATGTATTATATATATATATATATGTAGTTTATTTTGTGTTTAGCTGAGATGAAAATAAAGTATCCTGTCCAGTTCTTTTAAATAGTATGAATATTCAAATTATAAAAATCTTAGTAATTGCATTAGTTGTTTTAGTACCACTATGAGCTTTAATTATTTATGCTGATGTAAATTTGTAAAACAAACTTCTATTATGTGTAAAGCATTTATAATTAAGAAATATATTACATTGCACGTTAGATTAGTGAGAAATGTTTTAAAATAATTTTTAATTGCATGACTATTCTAGAGATATCGTAATGTTATTATACGAGTTGTATGGATATACGTCTTGTATGGATTTCATATTTAATATATCGAATTTTTACTATATTAAAATACAAAATGGCACTACGAGGTGACAAAAGGATGTCGCATTTAAACAATTATTATTTGTTTTTTTCTTTAACCATTATTTATCAGATGTAAGAAAGTAGTTATTATTAAAACGCCGAAGTTCGAAAAATATAAGTTTTTTACTGTTCAAAATCAATTTCCTTTAAGCTTGCCAAGGGAACGCAGAGCATTGTTAAACATTTTTGCGTATTTATTGTTTTTTAAACCATACCTCACATACAAATATTTAGATGATTCCAACGACGTTTGTATCACGAACTAAGCTGTATACCACAATGGTGTGTCGTAACGTAAAATAAAGGCGTGTTTTTATCTAATAAAAAAAAAACGATTAGCACTTATAAGATTCGGTCTTCCAAAATCTCAAAACAGAACTAGCAGCGGAAAGTAAAACTGTTAAGGATCTCTAAAGAACATTGGCCAAACTGGCGCATGTACCAGAAAAAAGAAACACTAGTATGAAATCAAGTTATATATGTGTTGCAAAAAACCCCATTCAGCAACGAAGATGCTTTCTGATATAATAATGTTTGACTATTCTTTATTTGAAATTAGTGACAGTGGATGATCCTGAGTATGGAAGCTTTCGTTTAAGCAATTAAATAATAATTTTCCTTATCAAGCTATAAAATACAAGGGACTGAACACAATGATATAAAATTCTAATTGGTTTAGCAGAAAATAACGTTTTTATTTTGTGTAGCGGCACCTAAGTTACACTTATTAGAGGGTACAGCACAATAATCTCCTCTTTTTGAATTGACCATTGTGCGCAAAGTTTGGCACAATGCATTCTATTTTAGTGTCCATCATAGCGTGAAGTGGTGAACACCGTGCGTTTGTGTTGGATACTTATTTTAAAAATGACGTAATGGCTATTTCGGAGGTGTTTCGAAGTAAGTCGTCAAAAAAGAGTTCGACCAAGAAAACCATAATGTTGTGGGTATATAATTTCCGACAGACTACCTTAGCATTAAAAATAGTATGATCTAGTAGATCTCATAGCATTCGGACATCCGAGAATATCGTAGCAGTGAAGCACCGTGTTACCACACCGTCACAACGTCTCTCCGCTAAGCGTGCTTTGGAAATATCTGATCAGAGTGCGGAGAATTTTATACTGCGACCTCATATTGCACCGTTACAAACTGATGTGCTCAGTAGTGATGAACCTCATTTTTATTGATCAAGCTGCGGTAAATAAGCATAATTTTTGGGCTCCACACATTTTTTATAGCTTAATGAGTGACTTATCTACAGTCAGCGTGTAACTATTTGTTGTACTGTGAGGGCATCATAAGGCTGTATTTTTTTCGAGGAAACAGATTGCGCGGTGTCTATCACATCCAATCACTATGTTGTGATGTTACATAGTTTTCTGGAGTCCAGATTCAACAAACATAGAAATGCACCGCTCTGATTTCCATGGCGAGAATTACTCAAGAAGTTCTGGGACAAATATTTCCAGGTTACCTCATCTCATTACATGGTTACATCCAGATAGCTCACCAGACCTCTTTCCTTGCCATTTCTTTATGTAAGGCATTTAAAGGCCGAAGTCTTAAAGGATTCTACTTATAACGCGATCGCAGCAGTATCGGTGGAAATGAGTCGCAAGCAGTGCGGAACTTTATGGTGAGATTGCAGGAATATGTTGCTCGTGCGGGTAAACATTTGGACAATATCATCTTCAAGACTAGTTAATGACTAAATGGCAACTATGGTTTTGTCTGATGGTACAATAAAACATCAAACAAAATCTATGTTATTTTTATTGCTTCTTTTTAATTATTTATCTATTGTTTTCTAGGGTAATTTCTGTCATTCCCCTGTTACCGCTGTCATTAAGTAAACTGTTGCTAGGTTCTTGTGGTCTTTTGGTTATGTTTTGCTGAATAGTGTGCCATAGGATTTAAACCAAGATTATATCTGGAGTGTGCTCTATCACGGCAAAGGCGTTATTCTCCACAAAAAAAATATTATTTAACAAGAATATTATTATTGAGAACAACTTTCTATTTACTTCTAACCGGTCACTCAAGCATTAAATGCATTTGACAGCACTTATAGTACTATTACACAAAATTAAACCTAATCTGCCATTATATTAAATGAAACTCCACACCATTATAATAACTCTTCCATATATTACAGCCTGGAAAAGAAATTTATCACCCAATTGATTGTACAATTGTCTATATATCAAGTTTAACTGTTGTTACCAAAATAACAGATCAAATAAGATTAAGTTATCTGATGGAAAATACATCTCTGTTACGTATATTTGTGTATACTAATTCTGGATGCATTTATACGGCCTAATATTAAGCAACTAGCGTTGAATGGTGCTCTTATTTCTTTGTGATATTTTGACAGTTCAATAATTGTTTTTGGGGAGTCTAGCTACTGGAAGGTTAGGTTTTGGAAGTTTTAATCTCTTCATTTAAATTGATCAATAATCCTATTAATATTAACGAGTGCTTTATTACCTGCTCTCAAACAAAATTTTCTATGGCTTGCGGTTCCGGAAATATAATACCTCGGCCGCGCCTGCCGCCAAGCCAGAATTTGTCATTCGGAGACGTTCGGGTCGGCACGGAAAGACACGAACAATCTTTGCTATACATGGACTTTGACCTGTGTGACAGCAGCAGCAGCAGAACTCATAATTTTTTTTATATATATAACGAGGTCTGGCAGCGGCCCCCCGGAGAGCTTGTCCAACTCCGACATGCTTGAGCCCCTTCGCATAGTTTTTAAAAATAAAAACACGATTAAAAAGCTCTGTTTGACATAATTGGCGTACGCCGTTGCCATGACAACGCATTTACGTATACCCAGTTAGAGTTAAACTTTGACCTTTGACCTTTGGCCTGTGTGACAGCACTCATAATTTTGTTTTTATATATAAGTGCTTTATTACCCCCTCTCAAACGAAAATTTTCCGTCGCTTGCGGTTCCGGAAATATATTACCTCGGTCGCGCCTGTCGCCGGGCCGATATTTGTCCTTCGGAGGCGCTCGGGTCGGCACGGAAAGGCACGAACGATTTGACCTTTGACCTGTGTGACAGCAGCAGCAGCAGCAGCAGCAGCACTCATAATTTTTTTTATATATATAATTAGAGTTTTTTAAACATGCACTTATTTCTAGTTGCAAAACATCATGATCGGCAATCTTACTTAAGATACGGTCACGGCTGAAACCATATAGATATTTGCTCCCAAGTAATCGTAGAATGATTAAACAAAACTGGTGTGCCTTTAGAAATTTATAGATATTATTTAGCTGTAGGTAGTTTACAATTTCTTTTAGAATTTACTTTACCACTTTGAATAACCAACTTTCACTTAGTGCTTATTCTAACCTTAGCATATATGAGTTGTATTAAAATTTAAAAAGCGTTTTTATTTTATATAGTAATAGACTTGTTAAGAAACAATTTTTTTATGGTTTTAATGTTATGTTCAACATGTTAGGTAAAATTTTTAAGGTATAATTTATTTTCAAATAACCAAATTTACTTAAAGACAATATTTGTTAATTTGACTTTGATGAACAAAGAGTGGATTCGTCTACAATAAGTCAACTTCGCATTGGCATCATAGATTAAATTAAAGTTGTCATATTTCAATTGTATTTATTGTTGTTCGAGTTACTTAATTTTGGCCCCGATATATAATTTATATTTTGATTTAAATTTCAATGAAAAGAACCTCTGTATTACTGTTTTAATTATTTATTAAAATTCATTTTGATATTTAGTACACTATTTCATTTTCAATGTTACGATCCGTTATATATACTTTTTATTTTTTATTATTACCAGGGGTTGCCGGCAGAAAGGTATTTTTGGCGTCCTAGGCTGACAATTCTTTACCCGCCTTCTCTCAAATTATCGCAAGGTGGGAACGTGGAAAAATTTATTTGCAAATAATAACAGTGGAATAAGTCAGTGCTGTGACCTTACAAAAGTAAAACATGCAAAACGATCCTAAAGATAGGCAATCAGATATACGCTCAGAGTTCAGCCACGCCTCATTTCAAATCAGCTGTCTTTGTTTACTTTCTGTTCAAATGTATATATAATATATAATACTACGCTGTTTTGTGTTTTGTCAAATCTTGCTCAACTGAATTTAAATACTTAGATGATGTGCTATATAATTGCTGACAAAAAAAGAAGTTAGTATAAGTTTTGCGCTAATTTCACGGATGTTGAACAACTGTGTAGACCCGACATAGTGTCACGGTGTGTGGTGTAAATTCTCCCTTAATTTCTTAAGTACGTTAGTGTCTTCTCTTCTTTTTTTTAAACCATATAATTTTAAGATTTTTTTTTAAATTTAAAAGACTAACAATTCCTGTTTTATAAATACGCTATAATTAGGTTTGGTGCAGACAGTTGCCTTAAAACATGTTTGTTATATAAAAGTGAGTTACAATTATTATTTAATTAAAATTACTTTTAGATACACATCCTTTTTTGACCTTGTACAAACTCTTATAAAAAAATTATTCTAAATGAATTAATTTTCTTATATTTTTTATATTTTGTTCATTTCTATTACATTCTATTTTAGGCATGCTTGATTAATCAAATTAATTATCTTTTAATTATGGTTTTACCTACTTATAGTTCAAATCATTTAATCAATTTAATATTGTATTCACGATTACGATCTCTATTTTTACACCAACATATGGTTATTAGCAACACATATATAATGTCCGAATTGAAATATAAAGACCACTACTATCAAAAGAAAGGACGATATATTATACAAAATTAACGAATTCCACGCATCCCTCATTTTTTATTTGTTTATTTATTTAGCAGGAAAATGACACGGTAGTGCATGTTATTAATGATTAAAATGTTGCAAATAAAATAAACATTGGACAGATGTCAAGCGCTTGGCGTTATTTTGCGCGCGCTTCCCTCACAGCACCATTTTCGGTTAAAAGATCACCTTTTTTCTGCTATTATCTGACCATAGTTAATTCAGATTGCATTCAAAACTATAACTCGCACCCCGTCTCTTCAAGACGAATCTAAAAAGCCCTCAACCATTAAAATCAGTTGCTTCTTTGATTAACAGCATGTATTTGATACTTAACATATAATGCAAATAGCAAATTCCTAATAAATTTTATTCAAAATATAATTATTAATGACTTTAGATTTTAACCATTTAAATAACAGATTTAATAATGTTATTGGCATATTTTTAAGATGCGATCGCTGGAAAAGATAGAAAAAATCAGAAATTGCTAAGATTAAAGGCACAGCGGACAAAGATTACGATGACGGTATGACACTAAAATGTATTAAGAGATGGAATAATATATAAGAAAAAAGAAGAAAAAAAAAAATGGGAATACGAAGAAAAAATTATATACATAAATTTGTGAATAGTTATATACAAAAAATTATCCCAAATGGGTAAAATAAAATATTTTTATATATACATGGTGTGATCGAATAATAGTGGTAAATGAATTTTTATAGTAGCAACAAATCCGTTAGCGTGATAGCATGGACTTCAAACAATGCGTTAACAAGTTTTGTTTTAAGTTGCATAAAAGTGCCAAAGGAGCTTATAAAATATTAAAATCGGCGTATGGCGCTAACGTGGCGACTCTAAATACTATTTACAAGTAGTATGAGTAATTTAAAAGTGAAAATGAGTCAGTTGAAGATAAGCAACGGTCGTGACGTTTTTCGACCTCAAAAACAGATGAAAAAGTACAAAAAGTGACAAAAATGGTTTGATCAAACTGGCGATTGACTATTCGAGAACTTTCCGAACAAATGAACATCTTGTACGCGTCCGCGCAAAGTATTTTAACCAAAAATTTACAAGTGAAACGAGTGAGTGCAAAAGGTGACTCACGAACACAAGAAAACTTGTGTGTTTTGGTCGAAAAAAGATTCCCGTCTGTTCCCATCTGTCTTACTCTGCGGATTTAGCACCATGCGATTTCTGGCTCTTCTCAAAAATAAAAAAAAATGTTTTGACACCATTCCCGGCATTAAGAGAGCCACGACGGAACAGTTGAAGATCCTACCGAAAAAAGCTTCTCTTAATGTCGGGAATGGTGTCAAAACGTTTTGATATATTCTAAACTGTTTGTTTAATTTTATTAATGTTTCTATATAACAGAAAAAAAATTCATATTATTTCTAACGGTAAATACAATATTAAAAATACTATAGTGGCTAAAGTCTGCATGGTGCCGTTAGCAAGTTAAAAAGAGGGCGATAAAGTTTGAAACATAAAAGTGCCTATTTCTGATTGTATTTTCTCAATTTCTGCATTTAAGAAATAATGATATCCATTTATAGTAAAAATTCATGGAAACAAGCAAATCTATAAACTAAATTAATATCAGATAATTCAATAATATGTGTTTTAGCTAAAATAGTTTAATTATTATTACAAGGTGCATTCAAGTTATAACACCTCCGATTTTTTTCTCACAAACTAATCACACGAAAACTGTGAAACTTGTGTCACTTCTCGGCGTAATCTCTCTGCAGCCATACACATTTTTCCCAACGTCGACGCCATGATTCTATGGCCGCTGTGAACGCTTTTTTAGGGGTGCATTTAACCTACTGGAAAATCTCTTATGCAATAGCGGTACAACTAGTAAATTTGCGACCACGGACAGTGCCTTCTATCGTTGAAAATAGCCAGGTGCGTAGGGAAAAATCACATGAAAGTTGTCAGCATTCGTGGCACTTACCTTTTCGCATTTTCAGGTCTTCATGCAGGATCTCACGGAAATGTCAACTTTGGAGGCGATGTGTTTTACACTCATTCGGCGATCCTACAAAACTAGTGTTTCAACTCGCTTAATGATGTTGTCAGTCCGGCTAATGCGAATGGTTTGCATATTAGACACATCCATAATACCATTACCACATGTCTCACTCAACTGTCGATTATTTCAATCGGTGTCACATTACGCAAATGATTACACGCTGTTCTTCTAATGAAAACGTCGCCATTTTAAATGTCAAAAACAGCCGTCACTCTCGCCGTTGCCGCTAGAGTCTTGTGTGCCATGCAGTACTGCGATTTTCGTCACGCATTCACAAAGAGTGCGCGCGTATTTTGAAACAAACCGCATGTTTCTATCTATTAACAGTTTCGAGAAAAAAATTTGGAGGTGTTAGAACTTGAATGCACCTCGTACAACACATGACCAAATTAAACTGTAGGATTTGAATTGTGTGGCATTAGCGCTCTATGGACGTTAAAAGTTTGTATTTGTTCAGTTGTTATCTAAGCACTTAATAGAGTCTACCAAAAACCACCAATGACACCATAGATTTGTGAATTGCCCTTTTGAAGAACATACCAGTTAATGCTGATTTTTGCAAAAAAATTATATTGAACAATAAATAAAATTTAGTTCTAACAAGATGGAGCCACAAGTCACACAGCACGTATAACACTCACTTTATATGAAACCAAATTTCCTGACTCGCAAAGGGGTGATATGTATTAGCCACCGCGATCTTACGATTTAACCTCATTAGACTTTTTCCTCTAGAGCTATTTGAAGAGCAGGTTTCATATTAACAAATCTGCTATCACATGTGTGATTGCTGAAATAGATCCGTATTTATAGGAAAGCATAATAAAAAATTTCGCTAAAAGAATAGTCGCATATGAGGGGGTCATGGGGGGAATTTGGTCGACATTATTATTTAATACAACACTGTATTTTACAATAACAATAATAAAATTTGGATTGTTCCAATATTTATATTATTTATAATATTTATTAAGGAGAAACATCTTGAAGCTCAATTTGGATCACCCTATAGGTCTACAATTTTTAAATAACAATGCACATTAACAATGCTAATTACTAAATTATCCTTAAAAGAAGTCAAATTTTGTTTCGACAACATAGTTCTTACCTTTTAAAACAGTGGGGTTTTGAATGATTTGGGCTGTAATTATCTAAACAGCTCCTACTATTTGGGATTTTTTTACTTTTGCGGGTATAAACGTAGAAATTTACAGTGTTTATATCAACATGCCAACTAACATCAACGAGCAAAAATAAACATTTATCTTGACCTAAACGTGAGTCATAGACGGAGTCCAGGAACCAACCCCCGCATGTGCATCCGCAGTCCTCCAACCAAGAACTTGGGACGGCTCGGGGTGCCGCGCTCCCAGCATGCACCCGCTGAAAACAAATCTGGGAAACTCCATCAAAGTTTGGTATAAACCTGAAGACATATTTTTGCTCTGTGTATTTTCTCGCTCCGGTAACGCAAACAGTCGAAATATAGCAGCGGATGTCTGCCCGTTTCACTCGCGCGTCAGTCTCCGCGGAACTTTCGGGATTACGCGGACGGTTTTGTTACGCTCGCGCTGAGATGCATCTGAATTATTTAGCTGGCTCGTTCGAGTTTCCTTTGGCGATGTGTGCTCGGTGCCAATAAGTGACGAGCAAATTGGAGCCGCGTTGAGTGGAATTCCATCTGTCGGATGTTATGTTCGTATGCTGTTCTTCCAACGGTGAGAGCGCAAATGGCAATGTTGCACTGCATGCTAATGTCAATGTGTGATTTTTTGCTGTTTTGTAGATGCATAGTTACGGCACTAACAGGAATTTTCACTATAAACACAGCTGTTACAGCGCAACTATAAATATTTTTATTTAAAGGAACTGCACTGTAGCTACCGTAGGTATTTTGCGATTTGTTAAACACCCCAAACATTATACATACGTTGAACTATAAATTTGTTGATTATATTAATTATCCACTGTATTTAACACCGCTCAATAAACCGTGGAAAATGTTCTTACTCTGCTTGTATCTTAAAATATTTTTTGGTGTTCTTATAAAATGTTTGTATTGTTATGGTCTGCAGACTATGAAGACGTTGTGACTGCAAAATCATTTTTAATCGATTAATCTTTGTTTCTTGAACCAAATGTGCGATTGTCTACTTTTTGCATAATTCATCTAAAAATAATTGTTTTAAAGGTAAGAGACAGTATTTTGTAGTTGTTTTCTTTTTTCCATACATCTAAATATTAGCTTGCTTTAATGGTTATTGTAGATGTAATGGATCTTTTTAGCTCTTTTTAATTTCCATTAATTTTTAAATTTAGAACGCTTTAATTACAATCATTTCTTGTAATATGTGGTAGTAATATTTATGTAAAGCCTTTAAGCTTGCAAGGAAAACTAATTGCTACAGTACAATATAATGGTTTGCACGATACCTAATAAGCTAAATAGTTGTAACGTAGCCTTATTATTGTAAATGAAACAGTTAAATCAAAATCATATTGTTATATTATGTTGTTTTATCTTATTGGCGTTTAAAGCTCTAAACCATCTGGAGTATATTTTTCGTTAAAAACTGCTAGAGGTTTGATCATAGTTTCTTAGAGATGGCTTTTTTTATATAAATATCAAGAAACTGAATGAGACCTCAAAAAAGATTTACTAAAATAAATTAAGTTGTGATGTATAACTATTGTAATTTAATTCAATTTTAAAAAATGTTTACTTTTTTCTGTTGTTTATTAGTAGCAGTTGCAGTTGCTGGAGAGTCAGTGTTTAATATTGCGCAACGGGAAAATTATTAAAGCTACCAATTTTCTGTCCAGATTAATTCAGTAGAAACAATTATTGAAATTCGAGGTATTTAAGTGGCATAAGATCTCAGTTACGAGAGGAAGTGACGTCAAAGATGTTTTGTGCTTACCCCACCTACGCTGACACAAATGCTGCTTAAATTCACGTGCTTATTAAAAGTAATTTGTAGCAGATAATTAACAAAATATGAGTATATAATTAAATAATAAAATATAATCAACAATCTCAACATACCGTTGGGTATTGAGGTAAATTACAATATTTCTTGTAACATAGAGGTATTACAATATAACTATATAAGTTTACTAAATTAGGTTAAACATTTTCTCCCATTCCGTTTTGTTTTTTGCCAATTTTTCCCTTCACCCTAGGTCAGTCCTTTCTGCCTTAAATTGTCCACTACTTCCTTGTTTCATGTTTTTCTTGGTCTGCCTCTTCTTCTGTGTTTGCTGTGATCTTGCCTTTCATGTTTTTTTTGTTGTGCACAAAATCTCCAAAACATCTTACCTGTTGACGTTTAATATTTTTCGGAATCGATTCTACTACCAATTCCTTTCTTATTTCGCCATTTCTAATTTTATCTGTTGTAACTCTTTTTTTATCTTGTAAGAATCTTATTTCTATAGTTTGTATTTTGCTTTCTACCTGCTTAGTTAGAATCCAACTTACACTTCTGTACATCAATATTGGTGTAAATATGGTTTTGAACACTACATTTCGTTTTCTTAGAGATCTCTTGTTTCCTAATGAGTGTGCTTTTTAATGCGTGGTAGACCTTGGCTGTGCTGTTTAGTCTATCATTTATTTCTGCATCGATTTCTCAGTTTTTTTTGTATTTTCATTTCCAAATCTTTAAATGATTGGACTTTTTCAATTTCGGTATCGTTTATTTTTATTGATATGTTTAGTTCTTCTTTTTTTATTACCATTACCTTAGTCTTCCAATGTTTATCTTTAAGTTTCTTGCAAGTAGGAAGTTATTCCATATCTCCAAGGCTTCCTTATTCTTTGCGGGCATCAGTAAGTCATCAGCGAATATAATTTCTGATAAGTCTATTAGCTCTAAGTTCATGTAGTCCACCTTTAGTTTTCTTATGTTTTCTTTTATTCCTTTTAAGATCTCATTTTTACTAAATTAAATGAGGGAAGGCTAAATACTCGCCCTTGTTATGACATCTTCCGCCTGTAAATTTGCGATTCTTGTGTTTTTGTATAGACTCGTGTTGCATTGGTTTAATTTACTATTAATCTTTCTTCGTTAAAGCTATTTCACATTAGTTTCCTTTTGACGGTATCAAATGCTTTTTCAAGGTCACTAAATAATAAAAATATTTTATCTGATATTTATCTATAACTATATAATTTTGCAATCCTTAACCCTTCTTCATTAATATCCTTTCTAAAATTCTGTCATATATTTTGGCAACTGTCGATAGCAATGTAATTCCTCTGTAGTTAATACATTCCCGTCTATCTCCTTTTTTGTAATAGTATTCTCATATCCCACTTATTGGAATGTTTTCTTATTGCCATGCCCCTTTTTGTCTAGGTTTTTAGCCATTTCTATTATTCTATTATGTCCAGCTGCTTTACCTTTTTTACTTTTTTGTAGTTTCTAATACTTTATTTGTTTTTATTTCTTCCTATACTTCAATTTTTTCTATACGTTCTGTACTACTTGGTTCATTTTTTTCAATTATTTTTATTTCTTGCGTTAGTTCTGTCGATAACCTTTTTTTTTAAATAGCATTTCTATCTTATTATATCACTTCCTTTTTTTTTTTAACTTTGTTCTTTATATTTTTCTAGACTAATTAAATATTTTGTAAAATAATTTTTGATTTTCAAAGCAGTCCCGTTCTATCTTCTTGTCAAACTCTTCTCATGATTTTAATTTCGCTTGTTTGACCCTGACTTTGACGTTGTACCTCTGATTCCCCAAATATTCTTTGTACAACTGTTTCTTAATTTTTATTTTCTCCCTTGATTTGTCGTTCTACCAACTTATTTGTTTTTTCTCTCTGTTATCTTCATCTTCCAATCTTTTTTTATGTTTTTTTGTCGTCTTTTCTTATCTTAACATGTATATTTTGATTGTTTCTTTAGCTTTATTACCACTTATTTCCTCAATATTATTTTCCTTATGTCTTTCAGATTTTATAGTCATTTTAGACATCACTAGGAGGTGATCAAAGTAAATTTGTGGCTCTCTTTTTATTCTTGTATCTTTTATTTCACTTCTGTACCATCCGTTTATTATTAGTGTAGTCCAATATCAATTTTTTCTTTCGTTGACTACTTCCTTAGTATATTTATGTATATCTTTAGGTAAAAAATAGTTTCTCATGATTCTTTTCTTGACCACACTTCCATTAAGGTCTTCTAATATCAGTAATCTTCCCCTACTATCCATTATAAATTCTGTTAGTTGAACCCAGACTACTATTAAAGTTGTTTTTGTTTATTTAACAATTTTTATTCCTATCTCTAATATTATTTCCAAAATCCACGTCCATTTGTTTATATATTCTCTTTTTTAAACTTACATTCTACTTCTTTTTGCCCGATTAGTATTGTCTACTCCACTATATATAATATAATGTCTGCCTTCCATTTCCATTTCTTCTTTTTCTTTTCTTTTTAGTTTTTGTTATGCCCAAAATATCTACGTCCGCTTCTCCAAATTTCTCTTCTAGTTTTTTCTCTTTTTCTGCTATACTTCTAATGTTTTAAGTACCTATTTTCCAAATGTGTTTTTCTTTAATTTATTCTTCTCAATTATTTTTTGTTCGGTCATAACATTATCTTTTCTTTTCATATTTCTCTTTACCATGTCCAACTTCTTGTCTCCAGCCCTTATACTAATATTTGTTTTTTTTTTTCTTCTGTCATCTTTTGTTTTTCACTTCTAATAAACCCTTTATTTTGTTCCATTTCCATTCTTTCTTATCAATGTATAGTTTTTGATATATAGGTTTTGATTGTTTTTCTCTTCTGCTCTCTTTCTAATTTGCGACTTGATGTTTCTTTCCTGTTTTGTTAAATTGTTATCTTACCTTTCCTTATACTTTTTTAATTTTATTTTGTTTTTTATTATTTCTGCTCTATCCGCAAAGTTCTCTAATTCGATTAGGTATATTTTTGGTCCCATTTTATAAGCTGTTATAATCGGTGCATTTTTACTGAAGCTTTTTAAACCTTTGAATGAAATGACTTGAATGTATTAAGTTATTTAATTAGTCCAAACGAGCAAATATGTGACTAAAACGAAAACCAACGTACACTCAACGAAACCAAAATCATGTTTAGGGATAAAGACATAGTTTCAATGATTTTTGAACAAAACTAAATACAATCTGCTTGTATTGATGGAAGACCGTCTATCGGCAATAAGCGCTATATTTCAATTAGACATATGTTTTTCTCCAAAACAAAGCTCACCCGCACATGACCAAATTGTATGAAACTATTTTATGACTCACTATTCTATCTCTCATTAAAAATTATTTCAAATAAGCAAATTTGTATTCTTGTTTTATTAATCATGATATTACATTACTCAAATTATATAAATTTACTACCAAAAAAATTTGGGTGGGTACTAGTCGGAGGTACTAACGTAAGGTTTCCGCGAAAACGTCGCTCTGATGACTGGGTTTTAGTGAAAACCGAAAGCCGTTAATGAAAGACATGGCGGGCATTTTTCACCGTCCACGGTTTGATTACAGGTCGCGCACAACTTGAGCGATACCGCATTACTTTCAGAAAACACTAACTTTAATGTCCCATAGTGTTTCGACTGTATATTTTTCAGGTCATATTGGAAACACAAATAATCACATAAATTGCACTTATAACCAAACTCATTCGAATCATATGTCTTTCTAAAGTGCATATCAGCCGCTTTTCAATAGGATAACATACGATGAACGCGTACATTTTCAGAATTTTGTCTACTCCTGAGGTGTTCGCGATGACCTCTAGGCTAACCATCTATGGAGACGTCGGATTCTTTTGAATAGTCTGCGTCCATTGGAGACTGTTCTATTGCTGTAAATTTATCCCCTCCCCCACACCACCAGACTCAACCAAAGTTGACACGCCAAAATTTTGAAGTCGTTTATCATTCATTTTCCCGCATTGCCTATTCTTGCTCAGATTTCTTCCTTAATCGGTAACGCCGACACTTCTCCGCATTTCCCATTGGGCCCACTTTAACTCTGCTTCCACTTTTACTTCATATACTGCAACATTAGCAATAGCCTACAATTGTCCGCAGTACTTGATTATACATAAAATAGTTATTAATTTTTCTCAAACCACGTTACAATCAATAACACGTGCTCTCCAAGACTACCTGGAATACACTGACTTGTTGTTTCGTTGCTCTTGTTTGGAGGCTAGTTTGCTTATCGCTTTCAATCTTCCGCAGTCGAACAATGTCGTCCTCATGGTCCATCGTCCAGTAGTTTTCGAGTATCAGTCGTTTCAAACTCGACCGTTCTGGTGTTACTCATAATTTTTGAATGAGAGTATTCGTACCTAACTTAAAAATTATTTCAAGTCAAAAATATTTATTACAATTTAAAAAACTAATTTTTATTTAGGTCACTATTTCGGCATTTATCGCCAAAGTGGTTTAAGAGGTTGAGGCGGGAACTGCAATGCGGACCGACTCGAGTTCCATTCCCAGAGCTCTCTGATTCCTGGCAGGTGGTCTAATTAAAATAATTGAATACCTGCGTTTACTTCGAGCAAGGGATAACAATGGCGGTAGTCTAAGACGAGGTACTTACCACATCGCCTTGCATCAGGCTTAGTGCGCGACGACCGGGCAGTAAAGTTAGACATATGAAAGCTTTAAACGTTCAGTTCGCAAGCCGTGTTCCCACGCGAGGCGTTATAGCTTGCCATTATTATTACTATTATTATTTTAGCATTTACTAATAAAATTTGATAAAGTGTAATTACTTAAATGAGAACGAAATATTAAAATTTCTTATGTTTTATATCATAAACAAATTAGATAAGTGTATTTGTTTTAACAATTTTAATGTAATAAAAAAATACATTTAAAATAATCTTTCACTCGATCTTTAAATTTTCAAATGTTTTGCGTGAAAGGGGCCATAAGCGCATGCGTGTGACTTATAAGTGTAACTTGCTCGAAGCGGATCAATTCAATTCAGTTCGGTCTGTTTGGCTCAACTCAACTCACCTCCTTATATGGTTGGATAGTATAAAATAAAATCTTCGGTTTGCATGTGCTCTTTATTTTGGTTAATTTTGGAAACCATTAGACATGTTGCAAAACAATTTTTTATATTTCTGTAATTTATCAAGGAAGTTTTAAGTGTAAATTAATCTTCGAGTAATGCAAACTAGAGAAAATTAAAAAACCCAGTCTCTTAAAAAATTTCTTTTCTGAAAATATAATAAAAAATATTAAAGAATATAAAAATTCTAGAAAAATTGAATACAACATAGATCTATTTTTAAATAACTCATAACGGCAGCATAACTTTGGCAGTTAATGTATACAATCGGTAAATTATGTAATAGAAAATTTCTTGCTTTTGTGACATTGTTACAATATGTAACACAAACAAATAATCAGTTTTAAAATTTGAAACTAGCTTTTGTTTGCAGTAGCAATTTTCATCTGGTTTATAGTTCAAGTCTGACATAATGTTTTGTGTTATAAAATTGGCAGCAGATCACAGAGTGAAATATTGAAACACAACAATGCGCTCCATTTTTATCTACGGTTTATTTTAATGTTGATGTAAACTTCAGTTTTGTAATTTAGGAGTTAATAATTTAATGTATTCGGGTCTACGCGGTTTATGTTTGCTCTAAACCTCACAAACGAAAGGAGAAATTTGAAAAACAGGGGCCGTAGACTTGAAAAAAGCATACCACTTTTATTTGAGTTCTGTTTTTGACAATTGTATTGAAGAATATAATAGTTTTGTTGGAAATTTTAACATAATAAAAGTTTTTGCATAAATATGTGCATGAAACCCTTGGCCTTGTAATTACAAAATTGCGTTTAACATGTGTCGCGCTAAAATTTCAAATAAAGTACAATTTATAATGTTATTAAACTATATCGGAAATATCGGACAACTCACAAACAAGCCAAAATTGCAAACTTAACATTTTAAGCAATGTTTTTCCAAAAAGTGTTGTTTGAAAGATTGAAATCAAGATCCGAATACCTCAACGTTATTTGGCCTCAGAATTTAAGGGGTAACAGTTTTAAATTTTGCTTGATTTGAAACACAAATTGAAATACTTTAAAATAAAAAAGGCATGAAAATATATAGTTAATAACAATTAGAAAAAATACAGTTTGCTGTCGAAAAACGCTAACAGTTTGTACGATAACGAGTATATTACTTTAGGAAATAGTTTGGTGTATTACACTCAAAATAGAATTACAACCCACTCCATCGTAAGGTTTGTTGAAAAACTAAATTATATGTGAATTTGAGCAGCCTACACACATCCGATCAGAAATATTGAAACAAATTGAAATATTTTATAACACACCATCAAAATGAAATCTATTTAGCCAGTTCATATTATTTATTTAATGTCCAGAAGTAAAATAAATGAGGGAAAGATAGCATAGTTACATGGCAATTGTTACAAGTAATTTAAAAACAACTATCGTTTTGTCGTTGATATTGAATCCTCCAACGATGTTTTGTAGTACTGCTCTCATTACAAATTTGCCATATATATTGAATAGTTGCATCCTTGTCGAATACTCTTCCTTATGTTAAATTCCTTTGACTGCTGGTTGTCAACTTTATTACACCATGTCCGTTGTTATATAGCCCTTGGATCAGTGTGATAATATGATGTCGTACCCCCATTTCCTTGAGAATGTCTCGTAGCTTCTTCCAGTTTACGCTATCAAAAGCCTTATGATAACATACAAAAACAACAAACTTAAGTTATACTTCCTTGCTTTCTTTATTATTTCTCTAAAGTTAAGGATGAGTTCTCGGGTGCCCTTGCCTTTTACGAAGTCAGTCTGTTCTCTTGAGATCTGCTGTTTTAGACACGCTTGCCGATATATGGTATCAGCGCAATTATCTTGTAGTTGTCACATTTGTCTTTTGGCTCTTTTTTGTCTATGCGTATAAAGATTGAGTTGTACCAATCTTTTGGACAGATCCCTGCATTCCAAATATGTGTTGAACCAACTCCCAGGTTTCCCATAGTTTTAACCACTTCTGCACTAATTCGGTCGTTGGCAGTTGCTTTTCCCGTCTTTAGTTCTTTGATAGCAGCATCAATTTCTCCTCACATGATGTAAGGTTCTTTTTTCTATATCCTTGATTGCAGCTTCTTTTCAGGTTGTATGTGGTCGTTAAATAGTCTATCACAGTATTTCCTCCATTTATCTAGAATCTTAAGTTAATAATTGAATGAAACTAAAAAACCTTATGGTAATGCGAAGAATATATAGTAGGTGTAATTTAATTTTTATTTACATTTTAGACAAAACAAAAACGTAGATAAAAATAATTTAGGTAGGAAAGAAAATGAAGACAAGAATAAACATGGGGCCGGCGAAGAGATTGCTCTGTAAACAATCCCAGAACGAACTTAAAAAAACCTTTCGATTTTCATTTTTGAATTTCGGGAAAATTCGAAATCGAATATCTGGAAAATTATTCGACATAGAATTTTTTCTTCATTTTCGAATTCAGCGTAAAATTTCCTATAAGAATCACATTTAAAATCGTAATGTCGAAAATTTTCTGAAATTGAAGTCGAATATCTCGAAAACTATTCGACATAGAATTTTCGATTTCATTATTGAAATCAGCGTAAAATTTTCTTTAAAATTACTCATAAAATCGCAGTCGAAATTTTCCCGAAATTGAAGTCGAATATCTCGAAAACTATTTGAGATAAAAATTTTGATTTCGATTTTGAAATCAGCGTAAAATTTCCTATAAGAATCCATTTTAAAATTTTAAAAAATCCATAATTTTGTGACAGCGACAGACAGACCGACAGACATATAGAATTCAGTAACGAACTTTAAGTTCGTTGAAAATCTGTGAACATCACAACTTCTTATCTATTATTTGGGCAGTTCTGGACAAAATTCTGGCCTTCAATTTTTCGAATTCTATTTTACCAACTTTTACTTTAAATTCATGTTTATCTCATGAAAACAAATCATTTTTATTCTCATGAATTTTTGTATCTTCAACCGTTTAGATTCCTTATTATAGGATAAGGAATGTAAAAATTAAAATATATATATATATATATATATATATATATATATATATATATATATATATATATATATCTGGCAACACCAAAGAATTGCAACAGGAAATTTGAAATTAGAAAACACGTGGCTTTACAAACTTTAAACATTGTAACTGTATGAACTGTTGCCAATTTTGTTGGCGTTTAACGTCAAACATTTTAATTCTCTATAGCTATAGGTACTTTGTCTTTGGTCTTTATCTTACTTTTTTTATTATTCGTCCCTCTGTTGTCATACTTCATAGGGTGTCGTACCATAATTTGTATCCCATTAAACCACATCTTCTTCAGATTGTCGTATTCTTCTTAGGATTTCGTTTGTGTCTCTATAAATCGATATTATTTTCATTACTATTTGATAACACCATATCACATGTTCTAATTATAAAATGCTCACAATTATACAGGGTGTATAAAAAATCATCAATTTAAAATATTTATATTACAAAAAATAGTGAACATAAACACTTAGGATTCATTTTATACTACAGGACAAGTCTTAAAGTTTGTTTACATACCAAATCATAGGTGCTTAATATGCCTCCCCTTAGGATGCATAGCATATGCCCATACGGTATTCAAATTCGGCCTTAACTTTCGCGAGCAAATCTGTATTCACTACTGCCACGGCTGCTGTTATGCGGTTCTGCAAGTCGACCACTGTAGGAAGAGGAGACGCAGAAACGTGGTCTTTTATAAACACCAACGAAACAAAAAATCGCACACAATGAGGTTCGGCGATGTCAAGCTGAATCGTTAGACACCATAGGGCTCATCCATCGTTGTGGAATCTGGCTATTCAAAAATTCTCAAACTTCTAGGCCTCAGTGTGGTGGTGCTCCTCCCTGCTGGAAAATAAAGTTATCCAAAGCAGTCTCCGTAGGGAAAGCCAGTTTTCAAGCATATCTAGATATGTAATTCCCGAAACAGTTTTCTCTAAGAAGAAAAGGAACCGTACATATTTTCCCCAGAAATTGCAGGAAAGCATTTTTTTTATAAATTTATTGCTTATTTACAATCTACAACTGTCAACATTGTAGTAAGTAAATTTGATACAAGAATATATCATGAGTAGAGTAATCGTCCACTGACCATTCTCTAAAATACCTCGAATAGGTTAGGTTTGACTAATTTACGTCGTGCATTTCTTGCCTTAGGTCTGTTGGCCATGTTCTTCTGAGCCTTCTTTCTATCGTTGGAGGATTTATTATTTCTACTACTAGGTATTTTTCGTGTCCTTCATTTCTTTCGTAGTATATTGTCGAAAGTCTTTCGATTTCCTCGATGACAAATGATATGTTCAGGTCATTGTGTAGGGTAAAGTTTGATACGTATCATTGGTGATAAAACGTAGAATCTTAGACTGAAACCTTTAAATTATTTTTTGGTTTGAAGGTTTACAAAAAACATTAGGTTTCAAAAAAGTCTCTCTTATGTTGTATAATTTGACTTGGCTACTCCCGTACCTTATATTCTAACATTATGGAGGTTTACCTTACCACGTAAATGAAAAGTAGCCTAGTCAGACAACACCAAGCGTGTTACAAAATTGTCTTTTTTGCCATCTTGTCGTTGTTTATCACCTGCATTAATTAAATCCTATATGGTTTCATAATAAAATGTCACCACAAAACACGTTAAACAGACCTTAAGTAAATATTTAGTTCTCTACCGACTCGGTGAGTGAATTCATGGAGGCTACTTGCAAAACTCAGCCAGATGCGTTCCACATCTTCGTTTGACACATGGCGACGGCCACTGGATTTACCTTTAGAATAACAACCTGTTTCTTGTCTATATCATCGGATAATGCTCTGAGCGATAGAAAATTCAACACCATATTGTCGCCGAAAATCACAATGAACGTTGTTGCGGACTCACATTTCGCGAAGCGTAGAACACAAAATGATTTCTGTTGTCCGGTAAAGTGCTTCCTATCAAAAACTCTTCCTCTTTCTAACAGTGCACTGTTCGATCGAAACGGATTAAAAGCTAAATAGTTATGATTTTATTAATTCGGATGATGTCCTTTGTTTTATAAGGGTATTATTTGATACAAGTAGATATTTTATGTTATAGAAAGCTTTTTCCCTTGTTTATTTTTCTCTTGCATTTTCCGTCTGCCATTACGAGGTGCATTCAAGTTATAACGCCTCCAAATTTTTTTATCGGGACTGGGAACAGACAGTAACGTGCGGTTTATTTCAAAATATGTGCGCACTTTTTGTAAATGCATGACAGAGATGGCAGTACTGCACGGCACACAGGACTTTAACGGCACCGGGGAGAGTAAGGACTGTTTTTTATACTTAAAATGGCGTCGTTTTCATTACAAGAATGGCGGGTAATCATCCGTTTTCTTCATTTGCGTAGTGTGACACCAATTGAAATTTATTGCCAGTTGAGTAAGACGTGTGGTGATGGTGTTATGGATGTGTCTAATATGCGTTTGTGGATGCTACAGTTCAAAAAAGACAGAACGTCGTGTGACAACAAACCAAGACAATCTCGGCCTCGCACCAGCCGGTCTGACAACATGATCAAAAGAGTTAAGTGGAAAAACTTGTTTTGAAGGATCTTCGAATGAGTGTGAAACACTTCGCCTTCAAAGTTGGCATTTCAGTGGGATCTGTGCACACCATCCTGCATAAAGACCTGAAAATTCTAAAAGTGTCCTGCAGGTGGGTTCCACGAATGCTGATAACTTTGAAGTGATTTTTCATACTCCTTACTTACCTGACTTAGTTTCTAGCGACTTTTGGCTGTTTTCAACAATAAAAAACACTACCCGTGGCCACAAATTCACTACTCGTGCCTCTATTGCATCAACAATTTTCCAGTGGTCAAAGAAGACTCCTAATGAAGCGTTTGTAGCGGCTATGAAATTTTGGCGTCAACCTTGTGAAAAGTGTGTACAGCTACAAGGAGATTACGTCAAGAAGTGACACAGGTTTCACAGTTTTCGTGTGATTAGTTTCTGAGGAAAAAAATCGAAGGTGTTATAACTTGAATGCACCTCTTATAATGCTGCCTAAATAACTAAATTTTTTAACTCATTCTATGTTTTCATTCTTTATTTACGCAAACCATTTTTTGTTTTATTTATCTTTATATTAGCTTTTGACTAACTTTATTCGCATCTAATTATTGCTGTTTGTTTTTGGCACATATTGAAAGTTTTTCTTTTATCATTGAATTTTATTCTAATTCATTTAAGAGCATTAAATAGCTTATATCAGTTCACACTATTAAAAACCTTATTAATATATGTAAAAAAATGTATTTGCCTTTTCCAATTTATTTCGCTATAATTAGTTTTAAGACTAAAATGGCTTTCTGGTTTAAATGATTTTTAAAATTATACTGTTCGTCCTCTAGATTCTTTTCTATTTCATTTACTATTCGACTTTATACTATAATACGTGTGATTATCTTTAATGCCTGTGATGTTAGACTAACAATTAGATGATTTGCACTTTCAATATTGCTGTCATGATGTTTTTTTGTGAAATTTGACCGTATACCTCCTGTTTTGTCTTCTTCTTCTTTGTCCATCACTTATACCCTAAGGTGTCGGCTCCTCTATCCATTTTCGAAATCTCTTCCTGTCCCTAGCGATTTGTTTAGCTTCTGCCATGCTTTTCCCCCTCTTTTCCACTTCCTTCCTGACAGTTTCCATCCATGTTTGCCTTGGCCTTCCTCTTCCTCTTTTTCCTTCTCTTCTTGCCTCTAATACCCTTCTTGGCAGCCTTTCTTCGCCCATTCGTGTCACGTGCCCGAACCACATTAGTTGTCTTTTCTGTAGTGTTTCCACTAGCGGTTCTACGTATAATTCCTCTCTTGTTGTGATGTTCCTCACTCTGTCCCTCTTTGTTCTTCCGACTATACGTCGCAGGTACTTCATTTCCGCAGCCGTTAATTTACTTTTGCTCTTGTCTTGTAGCGGTATGCTTTCTATTCCGTATGTTAATGTAGGTAAGTATATTGTTTTATACAGGTGGAGCTTAGTCTCTTTGCTCAGCTCTTTCTTGTTGCTTAATGTTGAGTTGATCGGATAGTATACTCTAGTCGCCTTGGAGATCCGGTTCCTTAATTCATCTGTTACTGTTCCGTCTTGGCTTATTATTACTCCAAGGTACTCATAGCTCTCCACTTGTTCCAATTGCTCTCCTTCACATCTTACGTTCAGGTTTCTTTGTTCGTCATCTGTGTTCTTACTTATTCTCATTATTTTGCTTTTCTTCGCATTTATTGTCATTCCTTTTATTTTAATTTCGTTGTTCCAATTATTTATTGCTTGTTGTAGTTTCCTTTGGCTATCGGCTATGAGTAGTATATCATCTGCGAAGACGAGGCTTTGTATATTGATTGCCCCCATGTTCCAGTGTCCTAGTTTAGTGTTCAGGTTTGGGTTCCTGCTGTTCTTAACTATTTCATTCATCATGATAATTAATAGTAGTGGACTGAGGAGTCTCCTGTTTTATCCCCTCTCCATCAAGAATTTCCCGATTCTTGTCCTTGTATTCTTACTATTCCTTTCGTTCTTCCATATAGTCGTTTTGTGGCTTCTACAAGTTTTCTCGGGGCGTCAATTCTTTCCATTGAATTCCACAAGGTTGCTCTTGGTACCGTGTCGAAGGCTGCTAGGAGGTCTATGAATGCCAGGTGTAGCTCTTTGTTTCCTTCAAGTATCTTTTCTATTACTGTGCGAAGCATAAATATGTAGTCTTGAGTCTGTCTGCCTTTTCTGTATGCAGCTTGTTCCTCTAATAGCTCGTCTTCTATGTGATGCCTTATCTTTTTTTCTAGTATCCTGGTGTAGATCTTTTGTACGCAGGATGCCAGGCATATTGCTCTGTAGTTTCCACAGTCGTTTGTGTTACCTTTTTTGTGGATTGGTACTATTATGTTTTCTTCCCAATCCCTCGGTATTCCTTCTCCTTCGTATACTTGCTGGCATATCTTGTGTGTCCATTTCTTTATACACTCCCCTCCGTATTTGATTAGTTCAGGGCTTATTCCGTCTTTTCCTGCAGATTTTCCTACTTTCATGTGTGCTATTGTTTCTTCTGTTTCTTCCAAAGTTATTGTTTCGTTTTCTGTCTCTTCTTGTTCTTCTTGTTCTACTCTGATGGGGTTGTATTGTTCTTGTATGTTTGGTGCTTTGAATTTTGTGCTGTAATGTATCTTTCATGTTTCTAATATTTGCGACAGTTCTGTAACGACTTCTCCTTCTTCGTTCCTAATGCTCCACACCTTTTGTTTGTGCATTCCCCTTAGGCCTTTAACTGTTTTCCAGAAGTCCTTTTTGTTGTTTTTATTGTCTTTGATTTTATGCTCCATCTCGCTACCAAACTCTTCCCAAGCTTCCTCTTTGGCCCTCTTCACTAACTCTTTTGCCTCATTTCTCCTTGTTATATAATGTTGCCTGTCTTCTTCTCTCTTGGTCTGTAGGTATCTCTTCCAAGCTGTTTTCTTTTCCATTACTATCCTTTTTACTTCCTCATTCCACCATTTCGTGCGTTGGTATCGAGGTGATATTTTGCTTTTCCCACAGATTGTTGTTGCTGTCTCAAGTATTAGTTCCTTAAGTCTTGTCCATCTCTCTTCCACGTTCCATTCTACCTCCTGATGGTGCTCTTGTTGTTCGTGTTCTAGTAATCTGCGCTCTACTTCTTGTGCGTATTCTGTTTTTTTCTCGGGCTTTCTTAGTTCAGTTATTTTTATTTTCTCGTAGCTATTACTAGTTTGTGATTTAAGTGGATTTCTGCCCCTCGGATGACCTTCACGTCTAATACTGCGTACTTTGCTCCCTTTGTGTATGTGAAGTAGTCTATTTTACTTTTGGCCTCTCTGTTTTCTGCAATGAAAGTTATTTTATGTATTAGTTTGTGATTGAAGAAACTATTTCCTATTAGCATTTCGTTACTTATGCAGAAGTCAATCATCCTATTGCCATTGTCGTTTAATACTCTGTCTGTAAAGTATCTTCCTAGAACTCCATGTCCTTTGTCTGGGTTCTTTCCCACTCGGGCGTTCCAGTCTCCAAGTATAAATGTGTGTCTGCTTCTGTCTCTAGCTTTGTCGAGCACTTGTTGTAAGCTTGTGTAGAACTCTTCTTTTCCAGTATGTTGTCATTTTCTGTTGGTGCATAAATCTGTATGAATGTAGTTCTCTCTTCTAGCTTGACATCTATTGTCATTATTCTTGAACTGATACCTTCCCATCCTATCACCTTTCCGGTTAGGTCTTCGCTAATTATCACTCCTACTCCCTCCTTTGCTCTTGTTCCTAACTGAACTCCAGAGTAGAACAATTTGTAACCTTTTTCGAGTGTTTGTTCTTTGATTCCTTTCTTTTTGATTACTGAAAGTCCTAGGATTTTAACTTTATATCTCTCCATTTCTTCAACTAACTCTATCTCTTTCCTATTTAGTCCTGTCACGTTCCATATTCCAATTCTTGTCCTTTGTGCACGCTTAGGTCGTTTTCCATCTTTCCGTCCATGTCCGAGGCTTTCTGTGTTTCTCTGAATCTGTATACCTCGTATGGGTGATTAGCCCGACGACAAGGGCCCCGTTACTTCGGGACAACTGGTATCAGGTTATACCCCCCGATGCTGGGTCGTCAGAGCCCCGTTCGTTTTCTAGCAGAGGGTACCACGTGCAGGTGGGGTTGACATTTGGGTGACTGGATGTTGGCGCCACCCCTTACCCTCCCTCCTGTTTTGTAAATGTTTTAATTAGTCTAAAAAGAACCTAAAAAGCATTTCTACCTATTTACTTCGTATTTAATAATTTCTACTAGTAATTTATCTGTTCCTGGAGTTTTTCCATTTTTTTAAATAATTCGTAGATTTATCAAACCCATCTCTTAGTATTGGGCCTTATACGTCATCTTTCTCTATAATTTATTCTGTTTTTATAGTGGAGTCTTTATTACATATTTCTTTATACAGATTTTCTACATATGATTTTTATCTAGCACCAATATATTTCTGTTTTATAAGTATGTTTCCTTGCGAGGTTTCTTATCTTACGTTCGTTGCCTTTACAGACTTTCTTTACGTTATTACCTTCCATGTCTCTATTTAATCATTTGCACTTACTTCTAATAAATTGCTTTTTATTTATTCTACTTCTTAACGTTCTATATTTTCTTTTTTGTTTGTTATGTCTGTTTTTATACTTTCGACATTTATTTCTACTATTTTTTCAGTAATCTACGGATATTCATTTTGTCTTGTTATTGTGTCTATCATCACTGTATTTGCAACTTTTTAAGCTGTCTCATATATTATTATTATTTTCTTTTACTATTGATCCTAATATAATTTCTTCTTCCACTACTTCCTTTGTCGTATGTTGTTCTCTTTTAACTGTGCAATGTTTCAACTAGCTACTCATTTATACATTTTTTTTTAAAACTCACTTTTATATCATAACCAAATTATGGTTTATTGTATTATTTGCAGTCTTTGATTTTATATTTAAACCTATATTTTGTTATAATATAACATATTATAACAATAATTTTGATATTTTTCTTAATTTTAGTTTGTAGTCGTGTTTTTACATGCCACATTTTAATGTTTGTTGCAAAAATATTTTTTATTATGACGGTTAAATATCTTCTAGTTGTTGCCGCTCGAAAATCCAAAAGAAAAACTGTTTTAACTCCGGATCTTTTTTAACTTTGGAGGATTTTACCCTATTTTCTGCATTTACTTAAGAAATAATTTCGTTCCATTTATGGGGTGGGTTTTTTTATCTTCTTCATGGTATCTATTTGTGTTTTTCATGAACTAACATCTATTAGTCTATGAAAGCATTTATTTGTTTTCGGCCCCTGCAAATGTGGTTATACCACCAGTATTTGGTTGGTTAAAATAGAGCAACGACTTAAAGGTGCGGTTGATTTTTGAGTATAAGTGCTATAAGCTCCTCGTTACTATTTCTTGCCCCTTTTCTAATATATAATATATAACTAATTCATTACAATTATACACTTTTAATTTTTATAGCATTTTAAAATACTTTCTATCATACTCTATGTGCCTCTGCATCCTGCAAACCAGGTGTCAAGTTAATTTGTTATCCTACGCCATTAGAAGACGTTTTAGCCTGTTTTATACCTCATAATAATAACTTCAAATATGTTGCGTTGCTCTTAACAGTTATCTGTTTGTTCTCTTTTTAAACTTATAAAATGTTTCGCGGCACAATATATTGCGTCGTGTCATCTGCTTATCGATTAAACATGAGGTACTTAAAGAAAACAAACCCTTCTCGCTTGAAGACGGTCGTACAAAATTACAAGAATTGCCAATGCAGAAATATCTAAAGGCTTTTTTGATTGCCATTAAGTCACATGTCTGTTTGACATAGGATTGTACTCATGTAGCCAACTTAGTAAAATTAGAAGTTCGCTAAATTTAGTATTACTTAAATCATCATAAAATCAATAAATTCATTCATTTGATAATTACAATTTGTGTAACCTATTGCAGAAACTAATATATTACAAGTGTACTGGCAATAATGAATATACAATATTATTGGTTTTGGCGACTTTGTTTTAGTTTTATTTACTTCGTTTCAGTAACCAGGGTCTATCTTTCCGACTTAAATATTTCAGTTTTAAGTGAATCAAATATAAACTAATAATTTGTAAAATTTATTAAAGCATCCTACAATACAAACCTATAAACGAATAGTTTATTATTTGATTACGTTGTCGTAAAATGAAAACAGTTGCGATACCAACCAATCTTATAGCACCGCTCCTTCAGCAACATCGTCGTCAAATCTCTGTCTTCAAATATATTTTGGTGGTCTGTACTAATGATAATTGCAATAAGTCTGCACTTTAAAAAAGGTATTTTAAAAGTAATTCTCACTTTTTGTCGAGTTTGAGCAACTCCATCTAAGCGCGCGTTATTGTAAAGCAGGATAATATCTTAGATTCGAAATTTGCGCCTTTTCAAAGCGATTATCAAGAAGGCGATGTCCAAAAAACTATTGGTGCCACGTGTCCACTTAAGTCGTTTTAAATGTATTGTCCACGAACTATGTCTTAAATGTTATCAAAGTATCGAATAATTTATATGTTCTATCGTGACATAATAAATATTTTTCGCGACAGACAAGAGGATCTCTTAATTTTCCACAATGTTCTGCGCATTACCAATTAAAGAAGCGATAGCGCAAGGTAATCTATGGGAGAATCCTCTTCAACTATATCTATCTTTAATAATTAGATACCGCGATTTTAAGGCGTATTAAAAGAAAGTTTTCGTTTGTATTTCATATTATACGGTATATTTTGACCAGTCTTTATTACTGATAAAAACCTGCAATAGTATATTAATATTAATAAATGAATTTTGATAAATACATGTTTTTCTATAAATTTTCTACCTTATTTGCAATTTTTTATTTGTTAAAGTGTTAATATCTAAATATTTTTGAAAAATCTTGCTTGCCAACCTTTATCTATTATTTTTTAAAAAGAGGAGGTTTTTAACAGCTGATATTTGAATAAAAATAAAGACCATAATTTCATATATTCATAAATAAAAACGTGAAAAAATTTTTTTTATTGCTACTTAATGAATAGAAGATGGGAATTATTTGTTTTGCTTAAAGTTATAAATAAAGTTAGTAATATATAAATATCTTAGGTGGATTTTTTGTAATGTTATTATATTACACGAAACGATTAACAGCATGAATTTTTTGACGGTGGAATAGCTAATAATAAATTCAGGGCTTTTGTTAGAATAACAAATTAATGTCCATTTTTGTATGTACATAATAAACATCTTTAACTTTGTTTTTTATCTTCTGTTTTACGACTTTTAGTATAGGATTGAGGCTAGAGGAGAAATTACGGTAATAAAAACACGTTTTAGATTTTTATAAACATACGTAATATAATTTTATTGCTTCTATTGCATTCTAAGTACAGTAGACAAAAATATTTTTGCTAAAGATCATTATATTTAATTATAATACTTAAAATTTCTAATTTTTAAAAAATAAATTTAAAAAGTTACTAAAAATATATATTATTTTAAATGAGTTTAAGAAGAAATTAAAAATACATTTTTTAATAATAAATAGATGTTTTGGAATGAGTGTCAGTGCCGATATCATTTATGTACATAAACAAACAGGTTTGAGATGCCCTATGGACACTCTGACCTATTTTCCCTACTTAAGCGGTCTTCTCCATGAAGGAGTGAACGTCGACCTAGAACTTAAATAATTCTCCTGCAGTCTTCCTGTAAATTTGAAATAAATATGGTTTTATTTCTTTACTTAGTAAGTCTTTTTTTATCCACCTAAAAATTCTACGTTTATTTTTTCTCTTATTTCTTTTATTCTTCTCTTTTCTTTCCGGCTGTTGCCTCCTTTTCCTTTCTTTCCTAGCTTCTTAGTTCTATTTCCTTCTCCTCTCATTTTCTTTATTCCTTTTTTTCTCTTTTACGTTTATTCATCATTATCACCCACTGCTATGTTTAATGTTCTTTATGAGTCTTTTCTGAAAACGTCTTTAGTTAAAAATGATTCAATTTTCATTTTAATAATGTGTTGTATGCTGGAGTTTTTAGTTTTCATTAAGGTAGCTTTCATGGCTTGTAGTCTGCGTCTGAAAAGAAAACTGATTGCATTTATATTACAGTATAACAGGTTCAATCACAAAAACAGATGCAGCGAGAAGCAAAAGTTTACTTTTTTTAAATAAAATAAACTCAGTTTTAATATTTATGTTTGTTCTTATAGATTATTATAGACAGTTTTTAATTTAATTTTTTATAGCTTCTATATTAATTTGTCTGTGGCAAAAGCAAGTGCAGGTAAACACAAATTAAATTTCAAAAAATATAAATATTGTTTTCATTAGAATATAAATTGTTAAACCAGGGAGATTAAGGAGAAACGGATAACAAAAGTTTAAACATACATAGTTCTGTTGATATATAATTATCGATCGAACTAATAAGGTTGTTAAGTTGATTACTTAAAAAACTGTTTTTGATAATTAATGGTATAATTTTATATGAATAAATAAATAATAATTTTAAAATTTGTTAAATCTTATTTTCAAAAATTTGTTTGGGTGCAAGGTTGTGTTGGCCACAGTCGCTGCATTTTCAAATGCATTGATGAACCCTTTAATGTCGTATTTTATTTTATCTTACTCGAGTTAAAGACTAGTTATTCCAAAATCTAAAATCAAATTTTATATTTAAATAACATGCAGCATGCCAGTCTAGAGCCCGGAGCTGGCGATGGCTATCAAAGCATAATGGCGGGCTTTACATTTAATTCCAGGCTTAACCGCTACCCAAAGCGGCGTCTATTACCAACCATAAACTCTCGCAGCTGGACCATTAAGATTATCTGAACAACCACAGCTCTTCAGCAATTTAAATTGCACCAAAATTCTTTCCGTCGGTGATTAACTAACAGCAACAGGTCCCACAACCAACCACTTAACAACAATTGTCCAACAACAGTCATCTTCGGTAAATATTCAAAAGCAAAATTATACAGACACAAAAATGCAAACCGAGTCATCTTAACGTCATTAAAACAAACCCTATGCCATCATTCTGTTCTCTTCTCCGCAAAACTTACCCATGGTATCAGAAACATCTTTAACCGAGCTTCTAGATGAACCTAAAAATATATTTAACTGACTGCTTCATCAAAATATGCTCAATACCGTCATTAACAAATTATTATAATGGTTGCATCTTTGAAAATACCAAGCACTACCGACTCAACACTTTTCATGCACAGAAGTAAGAAAAGGAACTGGTTAAGTCGTAAAAACTGCCTAAGAAAATTATATGTTTTTAAACTAATATTCAATACAATTCTTCAACTGACGCAGTGGCCCTTGCAGCTTTAAACCAAGGTAATTATCGAATGAGATGACTTTCTACAGATCTATTAGTTTATTTTTCCCGTAATATCAAAGTTATTGGAAAAATTAACTCTTAGAATAATTTAAGAAGAAACATTTGTAGAGGAATTGCTTTCCCAACATTAGTTTGGCTTTATCCACGAGAACTCTACTATTCAACAATGCTATCGCATAGTAAATGTAATAAATAGAGCCATCGAAGACAAAAAAAAGCTGTTGTGAAATTTTCGTGGATGTCCACAGGTGTCTTTTCTTTTTAAATGCTACGTTATAGATTGCTACATCCAAATAAAGTTCGATACTGAAGTGTCAGAAATAAAAAAACTAAACTCTGGAGTTCTACAAAGCAATTACTCTATTTGGTACACTTCAGGTTTGCTACTTACACAGCAGCGTGACAGAAACTTTTACAGACGATAAAGCCATTCCCTCTTCCCACTAAGACCCATAAATAGCTAGTCACTATGCACAAAACCATATAAACCCAATTAAGGAATTGGATAACCAAATGGCTTATAACGGTCAATGAAAATAAATTTATTCAAGTCCATTAATATTAATAAATGGATTAAAATATCATAATCAAGGGACACGAGATACCTGAGAAGAATGCATAGATAGAGACTTACGTTAAACCTTAAAGGAAAAAAATATAATTGATTATAGAAAGACAATCTTATGTTTTGCTAGAAAATAAGATCCTACTTTATAACTATCTGGACTATGTAATTGAACAATGGGCGTGCTCTAGTTCCTCCAATATAGACATTCTGAAAGATTCCAGCCTAAAATATTACGTGTTATATCAGACTTTCTGTGGTACTTATCAAATCGAGGGTTCTATATGAGGACCCCAAGATGCCACATGTCAAAGAAGTAAACCGATGTATATCCAATCACATACGGAAACTTCAATTATGTCTAAATCTAAGTATTCGGCCTTTATCAAATAATACTTATCAACAACACCTACACAGGAAATAACCGACAGATATTAAAGCTTAGGTTTATTTTCACTTACATTAATCATTTGTAAGTTTAGTTTTTATCTAATTGTATACCTTTGCAACCATCCAGACGACACGGCTCACGGTGGATTGGCTGTAATTGTTAAAAATACAAGTGCTCATAATGAATGGGAATCTTATCAGAATAGTAAAATACAAAGTGGTAGCATATAAATTTAAGTTATTCCTTATCCACTAACAATTGCAACAGTCTATAATCCACCCAGGCATGTTATTTTCACTGAGGAAGACCTTCCACGACCTCTCGAAACTAAGTTTATTATTGGAGGAGACTGGAATTTTAAAAATACTGCTTAGGGATCGCGACTACCCGCCTCAAAAGGACGTAATCTCATGCGTGCGATGCAAAATCTCAACTGCAGTTCTTTTAACCGGAGAGCTCACGTATTGGCCCACCGGTGCAAATAAATTGCCAGATCTGATCGATTTTGCTATAATTCGTAGAATAAAAAATACTCAAACTGAATCTAATTATGATTTGTCCACCAATCATACCTCGGTTATCAACAAGCAGAACAGTTGTGAGAAAATAACTTTCCCAAAACTCTGCACCAAACACACCAGTTGGGATCATTTCCAAAGTTTACTGGAAAATGAAATTAACCTTCTATAGAATCAAAACGCTCAAGATCTCCATGAAGCAACCGAACATCTAACAACAACGATACAGAATACTTCCTGCCTAATACAACAACCAGCCATTTGAAAACTATCAACATTTCTCCTTATATATGAGATCTCGTTGCTGAAAAACGCAAAGCACGGAAGAAGTGGCAACGAACTAAAAATATACATGATAAAACCTCATACAATAGACTCACCCACCAGGTTTACAACGTACTAATAAAATGACACATTCAAAAAATACATCTTGCAACCCTCGCTAGATTACCAATCTATAGGAAAAGCAACGAAAAAGTTTAAATGACTGATAGTTATGATATCCCCAATGAAAAAGCTTGGCGACAACTGGGTCAGAACTGAAAAAGAAACAGAAAATATCTTTGTGGAGCATATCGCTACCGTTTTCACAACACTGCAGACCCAAAGTACTCGTGATGATACTGAAATTGAATTATTTCTTACAGCACCATGGCAGATGACACTACCAGTTAAACCTTTTGCGCCACCCAAAGTACGTAAACAAATTAAACTTACTAATACGCTCAGATTATCATGAATGCTAAGCCTGGTAAACCACATGCACAATCTTCCTCCTATAGACCAATCAGTCTTCTGCCCTTACTCCCAAAGATTTTCGAAAAGCTGCTTCTTAAGAGAATTCAAGCAACTATAGACTTCAATAGTATAATTCCATCCTATCAATTCGTCTTCCTACGACATCATTTGACAACTCACCAGATCCATACGATTGTTATTCATATCATGGAGAATTTAGAAACAAAACATGTATGTACAGCCGCATTTTTAGACATTTAGTAGGATTTCGATAAAGAATGGTACTATATAAGATTAAACTATATTTTGCAAGCCAGTTGTGTCTAGTCCTAAAATCGTACTTGACCAAGAGGATCTACCGAGTCAAAATCAATAATACAGTGTCAGAATATTATAAAATCGCCTGCGGAGTACCACAGGGAAGTGTACTTGGTACGTTACTTTATTTAATCTATACATCTGGCACATCAACTACCACCAATAGAGATATAGGCCATCTTCGCTAATGTCACGGCTATCCTTAACGAAAGATTTTGAAACAGCGGCTCATTTCAAGCCCACAGATAATCAAGATTGGTTTCAAATGAAAACAGTAAAGTGACAAATCTACTCTGTCACGTCAATGGTGTGCGGCTTTTCGCCTGAACACTTTATAATCGCGGCGGCATGCGAGCCTTTGATATCTGCTAGGAAATTTGCCATCGAACACAAAACGGCATATGGGCATTTTGCTCAGCCGACAAGTCTGCATACGCCGTAGGCGGCATTTCGATATAAGAATGGTGGTCTACATGATAAGATTGCGCAAACTACTACTTGCCAAGCCAGTTGATCTAGCCCGAAAATCATTCACGCATCGCAGCTCGCCAATTTGGATCGTGCACCAGTCAACATCAATAGCAGCGTCCAGTCGTCAGAATATTCATCAAAATCGTTCAGTACCAGCAGCGAAGGGACTTGGTCTACTTTATTTAATCCAGATCTGCAGCAATTACCAGCCAAAGAGATATTGGCCATCTTCGCTAATGTCGACGAAGCTATCGAAGCCGAAAGACCAGAATTCAGGTGAGCGATTTGGCAATATTCGTTGATATCGGTAGCCCACCTAGATACGATGGCCGTTTAAGGGACGATTTGGGCCTTCTACGGTTGACGTTCCAAACGGGCAGTAAATACGTTTCCACGCACACGAATCTGCTTTTACAGTGCTCACGGTTAGCAACAGGCGTACTGTTTGCCCACATGTCAAAGTTAATCATGCTCTGATACCCGAGAAGAACGAAATCAAGTATTTTAAACTGCATCTGGAATTGAAACTAACATGCCAAAAGAAAGCAAACATATTTAAAGATTAAACAAGACGACTGGCTAGTCGGCAGACGATCGCAACTGTCTCTGTTTAACAAATCACTCTCATATAAAGTCATTATGAAAACCTATTTGAACATTTATGATCCAACTGTAGAGCTGCGCAAAGGCCTCCCATACCAAAATATTCCAAAGATGTCAATCGAAGATTGTTAATAATAAATGCTCCATGGTATGTTACAAATAAAATTACACAATGATCTGGGTATACAATATGTAACGAAATCCAACGACTTACAAAACAATATATCAATAAGTTGCCAGGATATGCAAATCATATCATTGATCAGCTCAGCAACCAGCCAACGGTCACCAGAAAAATGAAAAGACAATGACCACAAGATTTACTTTTATAACCAGTCAGGTGTAGTGTGAAATCATAGGGAAACTAGTATTGCCCAGACCCTTTTTGCCATGTAAATTACATAACATTTATTTATTACTTGTAACTGAGTAGATTGTAGATAAGAAGATCCAATAAAAAAAAGTTTTTATCTATTAAAATTTCTTAAAATAACGCCCTGAGTGTTATTTTTAACATGCACATGGGCACCAAATTATCTCATTGAACTTATAATGTAAATATGTTCCAACTGATAATAAAAATTAAATAAAAAAAATTCAAAAAACAAAATCTCGCTTCTTATAAAAGCTATAAATTAATAAAACAAAATATGTAGTTTATGTTGAATATAAAAAAAATTAATAAAAGTGTAATAATTATTTTTTTATAGAATATTAGAGCCACATACCATGATATTATTTCTTCCGACAGCAAACAGTATTCTAGCTATTCATCATCAATTTCAGTAAAGTTTATTGTAAAATGGACAAGCATCAGAGTGTTGCAGCATTATTGTTTTAAATTCCTTCTATATCTTTTTTATCTTTTCATTTATTATCCAACTGCCTCTAAAGCTGCGCAAATGTCCTTATCCTATAATACTCCAAAGATGTCAATCAAATTGTTAATAAAATGACCCAGTATTTCAAATTTCTGGACAACTATATGATCTGGGTATCACAAAAGTTGGTTTGAGCCATGGTTCAATGATGTATATATCGGTTTCAGCAGACAATATCTTGAATCAGTAACAACCAGCAGGTTCACCAAAATGCAAGTACCGTCACAAGATTCATAACTGGGTAATGTGAAATCATAGGACAAGTTGCAACTGTTCGCAAACGTAAATTACATAACATTTATATTACTTGATACAATAGATTGTGAGAATAAAATGATTTGTTATCACGTATAAAAATTTCTTTAAAATAAACTCCCTGAATAGTATTTTTAACAACATGAAACAGATTATCTAATTGAATTTATCATAAATATTTCCAACTGATAATAAACGATAATAGAGAACGAAACAAAAACGGCCGACTCGAAAGCTATAAATTAATAAAACAAAATATGTAATTTATGTTGAATATAAGGAAATTTAAAAGTGTAGTCCACATTCTTTAAATTGAGCCACATACCATTTTATTTACGATTCAAGAAACAGTTTTAGCTATTCATCACTTTCAGTAAAATTTATTGAAAATCGCAAGCATCAGAGTGTTGCAGCATTATTGTTTTAAAGTTCCTTTTCGTTTTTATTTTTGCTCTCTATATATATTAAGGAAAATCTTGTTAACAGATTTTTTACTATTTCCTTTTTCTTTCTTATTCGGGATATGACTTTTCGGAAAAAATTAGAATCACTGTATTTCATTTATTTTCTTTTATTGTTTTCTTCTTTTTGAGGAAGGAGTATGCGCATTCTTAGAGAAATTGAAAATACTAAATTATTTTTAGATGTAGATGGCTGAGGATTAATGTCATTTGCTTTATCAATAGTATTTGCTTTAACTGTTAAGGGGGTTGAGAAATTTTTTTGGTTTTGTTTTTCTGGTTTGACGGTCGTCTCTTAGCTGTAAGCTATGTAGTTAGCAAATAAATGTGGTTTAATTGTATAACTTGTATAACAGCAGCTTTAGTAAGTGCTGTATTCAGTGTCAGAATAAACACAATTTGGGCTTATTATTTATAATATGTGCTTAACAGACTCAAAACTGTCACATACGATGGTTGATACTTATATGTGGTACGAAGAGGAAGTATAATAAATTCACATATTTTCAGGTGAGAGGTTGATAAAAAGTTTTTTACATGTAAGTAGTAACTTATTAAAATAAAAATAATTTATTGTTCATCAAGTGTTAAGATATTTAAATTAACATGCAACTGAATCTAAATTCAACTATCCGCCTTTATGAAATAAACAAGAGTTTAGACATGCATCCATCAGTAAGAGATTGTCCTGTTTTCTTAAGAAAGTAACCTTTGGTAACATTGGTGACAGAACATTTGTTGTAGCATTCATATACATCTTAGCATTTACAAGAACCCCCATTTAGAAAAAAATAAGTAACCAGCTCTAACAGCTGAAACTAGAGGAGTTTGCTAGCTACTATAAGAATGACAAATGTTGTATATGCCATAGAGCAATATTTTTATAATTATATTTCAATAGACCAAAACATTTTTCCACTGCTGTACGGTTTAGTTTCTTATCTTTAGTTAATGATGTTCCTTTCAGGTTTTCATTCTTAGTTCTTCGTGCATCTGCGAAAACCCGTAAAACACCCTTTCACTCCATATTTTTGTATTTTTATCTTACAATCTAGCTTTCGTTTTTTCTTGGGGAATATTGAAAATTTAAAAAGTTTCCTTTTGTATCACTTTTTTTAAGATTATTTAAAAGATGCAATCCAACTGCACGCAGAAGGAATAAAAATACAAGCCTAAAATCTGATCAGAAAACAGCTACCAAGGAAAGATATTGTAAAATATATTCAATAAATGTAGTATTCAAACTACAACAAGTTCCGATCCCGTGGATACAAATAAACTTATCGTGATGCGTAAAAAGGTAACACATATTAACGATGGAACCTTGTATAGGCCAATATTCTTGTTACCCATAATATTAAAGCTGTTTAAAAAGATATTTTTAAAAAGATTTTAAAAAATAATTGAATAAAGATAACTTATTTTTCCACCTTAATTTAAGTTTTGTAGTAAAACTTTACGGTAGATAATTTGCACAGAATTATGGATATTATCAAAAACCCTCTCAGTGGGAAGAAAATATACTTTTAAATACCGCTAAAGCCTACGACTAAGTTTACCATAAGGGTTTACTAACAAAATTTAATAGATACTTACCAATTTAATATGGCCAGATTTTAAACTCATACCTAAAAGATCGAACTTCTAATTAAGCAAAAGTGTGGACATTTTAAATTTTCTGGAAAATAAATCATGAAATTAGCTACATTAGTGGATGAACACTCCAAAAGTTATAGAAAAAAAAACAGTGGTTAACCTCCAAGGCGTACTTAATAGAACAAACACAAGGATGAAACTGTAGTGCATAAAGGCTTCTTCTTCTTCTTTCTCATTTCCCATTTATGCCTCACGGCGTTGGGCCCCATATCCATTCCCTATAGGGTTTCCTCTGTCTTGTCATTCTTTTTACCTCCTCCATATTTTTTCCTCTTTTCCTAGCCGATAGCCTTACATTGTCTTCCCATTGTATTCGGGGTCTGCCTTTAGTTCTACTTCCCTCCATTCTTGTCTCCATTATCAGTTTCGGGTATCTTTCGATGTCCACGCGGTGCACGTGTCCATAACACTGTAATTGTTTGTTCTCAATTTCGTGGACAATTGGGTATTGGTTCAGTTCCTCCCTTATGCTGTTGTTTTTTATCCTGTCCCTTCTAGTCTTTCCCAGAACTCTTCTGAGGTATTTCATCTCTGATGCAGTTATTTTTGACCTATGTTTATCGGTTATTGCCCATGTTTCTGCTCCGTATATCAGAGTCGTGGTGAATATTGTTTTAAATAGGTGCATTTTTGCCTTGGTGCTTATTTCTTCTTTTCTTATGATGTTATTGTTTATCTGATAATAAATGTTATTTGCTTTGTTTATTCTATTGAATAAATAATAAAGGTTAATGAAAAAAAATGTATTTATATTAATTTGTCAGTGATTCTAAAGAATAAGACAATCGTACATCAAGCAACAATTAAATAAGTAGAAAGTGAAAAGAATATGTTAAAACGAAAACAACTGAATTAAAATTAAATATTACAACATGTATTAGCTTTAAAGAAGGTATTCCCAACCGCCAGTTTAAAATAAAATACTAGTTTTGTAAACACGTGATACAAGTACAGATTTATGTTATCCAATTGTAGGAAAAAAGATCAATTGTATGATGAATTTAGAAATTTTGTTTTACAAAATATGGTAAATGCATTTTGGTGTGTGCAGAACCTGCCTTGGGAACTGCATGTAGAGATGGTCAAAAACGTAATCAGAAAATTTGTTAAGAACCATGTGGAGTGACTCCACAGACATCCAAATCTAGTAGTTCTACAATTTTTAGCCAACCAAGAGCTTCTCCCCGAACTCAAAAGAACAAAACTTTTCCGATTTTTGTAGTGTTAAATATAATACAGCAGTGAAAAACAGAATATAGTGCAAGTATAGCCGCAATAGTGTTCGTGTGCAAATTATTTTAGAAAGTAGGATGAAGCTTAGTAATTTAGGCGATACACAAAGTGCTAGTCAGTTTGTGGATTAGATGCTTTGCTTATGGTTAAAAAAATTCCTAAAGAACTTCTACATAGGCACCTGTTATATTCCTTTGCCTGTTATATACTCTGCCTGTTTACGGGTGGTAGTGTTAGATTACATCTGAAAAAAATTAAATTTAAACTTACGCCACATATTTTCTACAATAATATTTTAACGAAAACCTCATAAGATGGCTTAAAATAACATATTTGAAGCATGAAAATGCATGACGATAATGGGGGTTTTGGAGTGATTTGTACCTTTACAGTTAGATAGCAGCACCATTCATAGAAATACAAAAATAGTGGGTTTCACACACTTACCTGATTTTGTCCCATTTTTTCTTTTATATGCGTAGGTTTAAAGGCAAAATAGACTAATGTATCTTAGACAAAAACAAAATGAAGATTAAATCAAACTTATAAAAAAGTAATACAGACAAAAATATGTTATTATAAAAAGTATCTATACATCTTAGTATTTCAGTATGAAATAAAGTAGAATAAGGTCGTAATGAAATTTGATTAACACTAGAGGATTACTCTTTCTTCTCCGTTCTTTTTAACTAATTCTGTTGATCTTATCTTATTCCTAATTGTACTAATAGGCCGCGTTTCTCCGCTACATAATATTATATTTTGAACAAGGCTTTCATAAATATGGATTTTTGTTGTTTTTTTTGATAGTATTTTACTCCATACAATTCCGTGTTTTGCCCTTATTGGGGTTTCCCATTTTGATACTATTATCTATATCTTTCTCTAGTGGACCATTACTTGTTATAATTAATCCTAGTTATTTAAAAGTATTGCAGTATTTAATGGTCTTACATTAATGTCATTTGGTTCTTCTTCTATACACATATACATTGTTTTGTCAAATTTTATCAACGAACTTAAAAAGTTCGTTACTGAATTCTATATGTCTGTCGGTCTGTCGGTCTGTCGGTCTGTCGGTCTGTCGGTCTGTCTGTCGCTGTCACAAAATTATGGATTTATTAAAATTTTAAAATGGATTCTTATAGGAAATTTTACGCTGATTTCAAAATCGAAATCAAAAAAGTTTCTATCTCGAATAGTTTTCGAGATATTCGACTTCGAATTTCGGGAAAATTTCGACATTGCGATTTTATGAGTAATTCTTAAAGAAAATTTTACGCTGATTTCAATTATGAAATCGAAAAAATTCTATATCTAATAGTTTTCAAGATATTCGACTTCGAATTTCGGGAAAATTTTCGACATTACGATTTTAAATGTGATTCTTATAGGAAATTTTACGCTGAATTCGAAAATGAAGAAAAAATTCTATGTCGAATAATTTTCCAGATATTCGATTTCGAATTTTCCCCATGTTTTTTACTATATTCCATATCCCGTTTGTTTTCGCTAAGATTATTTTGTCATTCACAAAGATTTTTCAAGTTCTTACTTTCTATTTGTATGCCTTTTCCTACACACCTACGATTTTATTCTTGCAGTACTTTGTTTTCTCTTTTTTACTTTTTCTTTCTCTACCCTCCCTCCACCCCAATCTCACTCGTGTAGATAAATGTATACTCATAATGTTAAATTTATTAATTATTCCCTTTCATTGTCAGTTTAAGGAAATCTTGATGATTATAATCAGTAAGTAATTGTAAGTTTTTTTTATTTTAATTATTATTAATGCGTAATATTAATTTTGAGTGTTTAACAGATATGCAAGTTTATTTCGAATGTAGCGAAAGACCGTGTAACGTCATTTTAATTTACCAGGAACATTTTTCTAATAGAAAATCACTACATCGTAAAAATTTGCGCAACTGGAAGCTAACTTAAATTTTTTAAAGAACCAAAGAAAGATATACGAATTACAAATAAAAATATAAATTTAAACGTTTCGTTGAGTATTCAAGACGTCCATTAAGAAGATTGATAGCAGCTTAGAATTCTCTAGTATAATTGTGCATACCATTTTGAAAAAAAAAAACGTAAATTAAGACCATACATTTCTCAAATGACACAAGATTTGTTGGAAAACGCTTATCCTCAGAGAATGCTATTTTGAAATTTTTATTTAAATAAACTATGAAAAAAATTACTTTTTATTCTAAAATTCTATGGTCGAAGAAATGCAAAATCATTAATAACGCCATTTTTAATAGAAATAACTATAGATATTGGAGCGACAAAAATTATAGATTTGCTGTTAAAATAATTTTCAAAAAAGATTTAGTATAAATTTTTGTGTGAGATTGTAGACACAAACGTAATTAGACCATATTTTATTGGTGGTAACCTAAACTAAGTTACACACCATACGCTGCTTGAAGAAATAGTGAAGAATCTACTAATATAAATCTACAGCTATATTTTCAAGCAAATGAAGCTGCTCCACATAATGCTGTAATAAACACACATTTTTTAAACAGTTAGTTTGATCAATGGTGGATATGTACTTACAGACCTATCACATGGCCCGCCTGTTCTCCAGACCTTTTATCTTTAGACTTATTTGTCTTTATTATTGACAGTGTGTAATTAATAATAAATTTGACGTTTTGAGTGTAAAATTGTCTATACTAACTCATAGCCAACTACAAAATGTGCCATAAAAAATTAGCAATTAAGCATATGCTTTTATAACGTTACTGGAAACAGCAGAAAATTATCTTTTATAAAAATATAAAAATATATATACAATTTTAAATTAAAAAAAAAACCCAACGTTCTTCGCAAACTATGTGCGAAAAAAAGATAACTTGCATTGCTGCATGTAGTGTTTCTGAAACCGTTTTATTTGGTATATAAGTTATTAAAATCAAATAATAAATAAAAACGTTGTAATTGATAGAAGTCTTTGTAAAACATCTGGATATTTTCTGAATACAAGTAATTCAAAGCTACGAAAACCTAAAAAAGAATATATATATATATATATTCAGAAAATATTATACAAGCATGACGGGCAAGTTCCAGATCCACACTGTTCCTCACTTTTTTTGAATTACTCTTCCAAATATTCTAGCTTAGTCCCTGATATGTCATTTTCTCCAAATTTTCCCATAGCCTTACTGTTTCTTGCTTTTTCAACATTGCAGTTAAAATCATCTATAATTATAATTTCGTATGTTTTGTTTATTCCTTCTAATATATTATCAAGCTTTTCAAGAAATCTATCTTTCTCTGCATTTTTGGATCACCATTTATTCCATCAATCTCTGATTTTTATAAAGCTTTCATCAATATATCCCGATGATTGTATTTTCTTTGTCTATTTATTTTTGATAAAAACAGCCATTCCTAACTTTGCTCTTGTATCTTTATTCACACCGCTCGATATGTACAGGTAGTTTCCTGTACTTTTTTCCACCTTTCCTTTTTTCTGTTAGAGTAGTTATGCCCTGGTTTATTTTCTTTATTTCCTGCACTACTTCTTGTTGTAAGGTCTCTCACGTTGTATGTGAAGATCATAATGCTACGGTTCCTTTCTTGTACCATCTCTTATTGAATTTATTTTGTTCTCTGAAGTATTTAATTTGTCATATAAAACCAAAACTGCTCTTTCGTTTTATCGTATCTTATAGGACTCATTTCATTGAAAGTGTGGATTTCCACAATATGTTTTTTTGTAATAAATTTTTCGTTCTACCTTTGTACATATTTTACGTATATTTGGCTGCATGTCTTACGCCACAATGCTTCTTTTTTAGCCGGGCTTGAAACAAGTAAGCAATGAACTATTTGATGCATCCATCACCTACTTCAAATGAAGTATAGAGGATTCGTAAGCTATGTGGTAAAGATTTTTTAAAGTATTTTGTGCTATATTTTGTAACGATAAAAGCGGAATCCCTTACGAATAATATTATATGTAGCAAAAATTGACATTTTCAACGCCAAAACTTATGTCAAAGTTCTTTGATTAGGTGCTTAATAATTTTTTTTACTACGTTATGATGATAAACAAAACTCACCGTCTTTTGTAGATCGGGGACCTTGTAATGACATTCTAGATTTTGCTTAGTGGTCAGTGACTCATTATTCTTAAAATAAGTTGTTATGAACACAATACCGTGTTTACTAATGTCTACATATTTTGTCGAACGCTATATTTAGAAAGTGTAATAACAAAATGTCGAATTAATCAGTAGTTTGTTTTCATTCATTATCCACTATCTATAAACAATAAAAGCAATACTGTTGTTACTTATATTTTATTTTTATTGACAATTAATCATCTATAACGTTTTTATAGACAATTTTATTTTTATTATCACCCATAAAGGTTTCTTTTACTGCAAGCAAACTATTACCTTATTACATTTATGGTTTTAACCTAAAATGCGAATGTCCAAACATGTACACCACATAAGCGAGGAGGATGTAACAAAAAAGCAGGCGAAGCATAGCCAAGGAAATGGCGAAAAAGCTTCCCTCTTTTAATTGTTTCCCCAAAAATAATCGAAAGTAGAGCAGCAATCAAATAAATAACTGCACGGCTGGTTAGCAAGCTCGTGTGTGGAACCAATATGCAACGGCTATTTTTACTTTAAACATGCAGAAAGCCATAAACATTTGAACGTCAAGTGCGGTAGAGCTGGATTATAAAGCAGATAAACCGTTAACGTTCGGGAAGTACATAAATGCTATTTTAAAACGGATTTCACATAAATTAAATCCGCTTTGGCGCTGCCGAGTGATGCGATTTATGTTATTATTTTAGTATTGATTCATGGGGTCGAAATTCATTTATTGCATTCATTTCGGGATATTTCACCGGAACTGTCAATGTAAATTTTGCTTAGGGCAAATTTGAACGCTGTTTCAGCAAAGTGCTTCAAGCTTTTGATGCTTATGGCAAATTTTCTGGAAGCACGATGCATTACAGATGTTGGACTGAAGTCATACAAGGAAAGTGCTTTCTGTGAGTGCGTTTAGCAAAAGGAATTATTATCGGTGACTAGGGAAAATGCTATCGAGCTGGCTAATAATAAAACAAAAATTTGTGAAAGTAATAATTGCTCTCTATGTTGTGCACTTCTGTAAAAGTAATAAATGGTCAGTGTGGCAGAGTTGAAAAACAAATACTTGATATTTAGATATATTATATGACGGACTTGAAAAAAAAGATATAGATAGCATACTAAGAGGTATTAAATGAAGATAACCTGTCATAAAATTTGTCCAAAGCAGATACAGAAAGTAAATTCTGACTTAACCCATAGGTTAATCGAAAATTAAAGGTAATTTTCATATCACAACTTAATTTAAGCTGATGGAAAACAAATTCACATGTTACTTTTTAACATAGTGATGCACTTTTGGGTTGCACCGCTTGCTGAACCTCACCATCCGAGCTGAAATTGTAATGGTACAGTGTCTTTTTCAGGGGTCGAAAATATGGTTAGAGATGCCGCTAAATCAAGGCATTCACTTTCTGGATGTGTTAGTCCGTGCGTGATGTCGATTCCTCCTTAAAGAATTCTGTCTATTCGTATATTTTTAGTAAATGCATGGTGCGTGCTCTATACTATGTCAATGGTGGATTTTCGTGGATTCATCCTCTTCTTTTTACAGAAAACGTCTTACGTCCCTTGATTATAATTATCGAGTGAAACGGTTGTACTTTAACCCCTCGTTGCTTTCTACCATATGATTGAACGATGAAACACTACGCACAGCTAGCTATCCGTTGCCCTTTGTGTACATTCTCTTATTTTTAGCTCGCAATTTTAAAATAGCTTTTACTTCCTGACTCACCCTTGTGTATTGCTAGTAATCCAAAACTTGACTTCAGCACAAGCAGAGATAATAATATATTTATTAGCACTATATCACAATATAAATATAGATTATATGAGATAATTGTAAGAAATTTAAATAATTACCATGAAGAAAAAGAAGACCATTAGAGCCACCATTACACTATGTTAAGTGCTTGGATTATTTTTTCTTTAAAGATCGGTAGTTGGGTTTTCTGTAATAGGCCTATTATTTTGTTTGAATTATTTTCTAGAGTACCGTGGTATTTAATTGCCTTTTTTATAGCGTCTCTCACAAATAGAATGCTTAGGTCGACATGGAGAGTTTAATTAGACACAAACCATAATGTGTTAGCAATGTTCCGTAGAATCTTGTATTGATAGTGTAGTAATCCCAAAGATTAGAGGACAAATGATAGCTTGGTGTAAAAGTAACGGAACTTATTGCCGGCGCGCTATCGTGCACCTTGATTTATTATATAAAGTAATATGTAACCGTCATGATTTGCGTCTTCCACGTCAAATAACTATCAAGAAGTAATCCTTAACCTGACCACGTCTATTTGTCTATTTTGGAGAACAATTTGTTGCAATGTTAATTGTGTTGTTGTGAAGGTGATATGAATTAACTCAGATTTGTTAAATTTAAACTTTTCTTTCTGAAGCCACTTTTCAAACCAAATCTGTGTTGTGTTTTTGTAGACACTGAAGTTGAGTTTTTGTTGTAAGCGATAATTTCCGTGTCACTAGCAAATATATTGCTGTGGTACTCAGAACACTCCCTTGCGGTGCTTCTACTTTGATTAGTTTTATTGCAGGAGCCTTATGTTTAAGTCTTGCTTAAAAGTATTTTTTTATGTAGGATTATATCAACAGAAACTACTGATAGGGAAACTGTTTTCTTAATGTGTCTAAAAGTTCTCTTTGTCGAACATTATCAAAACCTTGGCTGGTCTTTTAGAAGATCGTAAAACAGTATACTTCAATCATCATTGAATTGTATGAATTCCAAATTGAGTTGCGCAAATCAAAATAATGGTCTTCTTAATTTTTTTTTAATAATTTTTTATTAACAATTTTTATAATAGCATGAGTAAACTAATGGAGTCATGGCACTTTACTACATTTAGAAATCTGTCAGGTTTAAGAATGACATTAATTTGAGTAAATTTTAATTGCAATGGCCAGTATGTGAGACGTAGAATTCCGTTAAATAATGTGTACACCAAGTAAAGATCTTTCTTATGTAGTTTTTTGTTTAGTAATGTGATTTTTTCGAACTCTATTAATAGTAAATTTACGAACTAGTTATTACATTTGTAATGCAGTACTCGACAAATTTTTAATATATTTTTATCAATTTGTTGGTCCTAAGGAATCCAGGAAGGGAAAATAAGGGTGTGGGTGAAAATACAGGACAAGTTACCCCAATCTTCATAGCGGAGCCGATCGGTAGCGCCTTTTCTAGTACAAGGGTCCTTCTTGATTCCTTGCCGGGTCACAAGCAAAGAAAAATTGGACGAAGTTTTTCTCACCGGCAAAATTTCAACCCCAAAATACAATCGGGAAACAAAACGACCTCCGCGAAGAGATTAATCTGGTCGGCAAAATATCGAATTCCGCCACAAAAAAAACACTCTGGCAAACTCTCGGTCAAAACGCTCTCGGCCACGAAAAATTTAGAGCTGGTCGCCCGCTTTCTAAACCATCACAATTCAAATTCAAAACTAATCGACCGAAAAAGCGCCAAAAGCCAGGCAAGGCGCGAGAGCAAAGGCGAGCGCTCTACGGCCCAAACTGCGGCTTTATACATCAGCGCTCCGCGTGATCGGGAAAATTCGCGGTCACTAAAATATACAGGAGGGAGCGAAATACGGCCGGCTCTAATTTAAAAATTCAAATAAAAGTAATTGGAGATTGGTGTGAACAACTATAGAAATAAAATTATTTAGAACACATTCTAGTTTCTCGTTTGCTTTTAGTCTTGAGTTAATATTATGTACTTTTTAAAATGTCCAGCCAATTCCACTATTACTAAGTGAAGGTTTAAGTATACTGGATATTATTGTTGGACTTGCAGTTGTTATAAATAATGTGATATGATGTTATGTTATAAATGGATATTAGGTATATGTAATTTCAAGATAAGCTATTGATAACAAAGAAATCTAGAGGATCAGGAATATTTAATGGTGGGCCCCGAATGTATGATTGACGTTAAAGTCGCAACCTACAAGAAATTTTTGTCTGATTTATTCAAATAAATCTTGGGAGGCAGTAAATGGCCGATATTTTTAATCGTGTACTGAATTTGTGTGTTCAAATCTATGCGACATGTAGAAAGTTTATTTTGTATGGTGAAAGTTTATGACGTGACCCATTGATATAAATTTCTTTGTAATTTCTAGCTAGTTCAAGGTTCATAAGGGATATTGGTAGTAGCTGTATGGTTTTTTATTTTTACTACTATTATTTTTTCAATTGGTGTAAGGCGATACAGATATTTTAGAATTACTTGGTATGGTAGATCTTGTCTTATTTTGTATGCATGACGTATGATATCTTTCTCTATCGCGTACCTAATAAGTTGCTTGTACTTGTTAGGATATGTAGTGTTAACTTTAACTACATTGTTTACTAAAACTCTCATTGAGATTGCTAAAAATGTCTTTTGATAGTTAATGAACTCACAAATAAAAATAAATTGCTGCATATCAATTCTTTCGCTTTCATTATCTCCTTGATTATAAATTGTAAGGATTTATTATGGAGTTAATTTATCATTAAAATATTGTTATTTTATTTTACCATATCTTTCTTTTAATTTATTTGAGAAGTGGGCAACTATTGATGTCATTGTAATTACCGATTTTCTTATTATTGGGATTATATGTTTAATTGAGATTAGATTGTTAGTTGATTAGGGGAAGTATTATGGGCTACAATTTTGTTATAACATAAAATGATTAGAAGTAATTGCTGAAGGTACCATAAGGAAGAAAGTTGCGGTTGACTATTACATTAGTATAGTTGCTAGGAGCTACTATAGTCGCTGCTCACTGGCAACATAATTTTATTTAAATTGTTTATACAAATGTAATAATTATAGTAAATTACCTGTATCTAATTATTATCAACTTACAATATAAATATTGGTCTGTGTTTAAGATTAAAGAACTTTCGGAGTTTAGTACTCGATATTAATTGTGCGACGCACATCTGCGCCAATTAAATCTTTGAGCTCGTACGACATAATATTGAGTATATCAACATTCATAGACCACATAAATCTCTGCAAGATGTACAATTTAGTAGACAGGAAACAAGTGCACATGCCAATGTAAAAATTAACATAATAAAATATAAATAAAATACAGATACTATCCAACTTAAAAGATTTGTAAATCTAAAAATGTTTACCTTTATTGTCTTCACCATTTTTAATATTACATTGAATAATAAAACAGTTTACACAAAAAGAGAAGGAAAAATTTTTTAAACCAAAAAGGTAAATTCTACGTTTTTGAAAAAAAAATTATAATTTTTTGTTTTGTAAGACAAACTGGGTTAATAATCTAATTTTTACCATAACATAAATACTGAATAATTTCTACAGGCAAAAATTCAAATTGTGAAAATTAGGTAGTATGAAACTGCTGTAAAACTTATTGTTGTTTATGGAAACGAAATATAGATTGTAAAAATAAAAATATAAATTGAAAAAGATAAAAGAAATTTGAAAATGGTGGGTTTTGTGAACAAAATGGAAATGTAAAATTTGGAGAAGAAAAACGAACAATTATTAGGTAGTAGTAGGTAAAAGTAATTAAAATGAGGCGAGTGATACAGTTTGGTCATATACGTTTAAATAGTAGCAAAACAATTGCCTTAAGATTTTGAAAAAGCTATCAGATGTCGTAATGGTTTTAAACAGCAATTAAAATCACTAAGACATTCACAGTATACAATTGGTAGAAAAATATTACGAAAGAAAATAAAAAAGGATTGTGAAAGCAGTAAACATATTTATGCATATAAAACCTTCAAGCAGATTCTAAATCCTGGAGCAAAAGCAGTACATTTTGATACTTTCATTGCTTACTTAAGTACAAAATAATAATATTTCTTACGCGTCATGAAGCGAACGGTAAGGGACGCAGTTCCTGAAGGTAATTTTCTCGGTGCTATCTCTTTTACAGGCAGCACTGCTAAATCAGAACAAGGCGTACTCTTGTAAGTTGCCCAACAAATTATTATCAAGTTTTTTACTTTAAAAAACTTTAAAAGTTAAAATAATAAGCATCATTTTAGAACAGTACTTTAAGAAGTATACGCGTGACGTAAACATACTGTGGGAAGACGAAAACCAGTTGACAAAAGGTCACCAAGGTCTAACATAGTTTGTATATATATATATATATATATATATATATATATATATATATATATATATATATATATATATATATATATATATATATATATATATATATATATATATGCATGTATGTATATTTATTAGCAATCAGAACTACTACATTCTATGGGCTAATTGTATATCAGAATATCAGCTTGAAATGACGTGACGAGAGCTCTTCCAGTGAAGGACTCTCTTAATCCACCAGAAGGTCTGCTGGCCAAAGTCTATGTAGTCGTCGTGGGTGTTCTCTTTCCAGTAATAGTTTAAGCAGGTTAATTAAGTGGGCTGCCAATCTATCGTGGTGGGTACTACTTCGCAGCTTGATGACATCTTTGACATAGGGAGTCCTCAGGTCGTCGTGTAGCGTTTGGTTTGAGACATACCACGGTGCTTGAGATATCATACGTAGCACTTTAGATTGGCTTCTTTGGAGCAATGCTATATTGGATTTGCTTGCGCAACCCCAGATTTCTACTCCATACGTCCAAATAGGGGTGATGATTGTTTTATATAGCAGTATTTTGTTTTCTAGGGAAAGTTTTGAGTGCTTCCCTAACAGCCAATAGAGTTCTTTGATCTTCAAGTCAATCTGCTTCCGTTTTTTGGTAATGTGATCTTTCCATGTTAACCTAGTGTCCAGGTAGAATCCAAGATATTTGATAGATATAGCTCGAGGGAGTTCGACGTTATTGAGAAAAAGCGGAGGACAACGTTCGTGTCTTAGAGTGAAGTCTATGTGCTATGATTTGTTTTCGTTTATTTTAATTTTCCAGAGATGCAACCAAGCCTGGAGTACATTTAAGTGGATTTGTACTAGGTTAGATGCTATTGCTGGGTCTTCATGAGCTGCTAGTATGGCAGTGTCATCAGAAAAAGTGCAGATAGTAGTTTCAGTGGTTGATGGGATATCGGATGTATATAGGTTGTAGAGGGTCGGTCCCAAGACGCTTCCCTGTGGTACACCTGCTACTATGGAATGATAGTCTGATTTGGCATCTCCTACTTTGGTTCTAAATTTGCGCTCTGAAAGATATGATTTCAAGATGTCGAAATACTTTAGTGGGAGGGTTTCCTTGACTTTATATAAGAGACCTGTATGCCAGACCTTATCAAAGGCCTGGCTAACGTCCAGTAGAACTGAAGTACAATAATGTGTTTGTTCAAAAGCGTGATTAATAACTTGGATTAATCTATGTGTTTGCTGAACGGTGGAATGTCCTGCTCGGAAACCAAACTGATGGGGAGGAAGCCAGGTATCTGATGAAATATCGGCATTTAGTCTCTGTAGTAACAAGAGTTCTAATACCTTGGAAATTGTAGGGAGCAAACTAATTGGACGGTATGAGGTTACGTCATTTGGGTTATTTCCTGGCTTATTTATTAAGATTATTTCTGCCGTTTTTAGTATGTCCTTTAGCAGTCTTAAAATGGAATTAAAAATGTAGGTAGTAAAGAGTATCCCTTTTTTTCGGCAATTCCCTGAGCATTTTTGGCGTCACGCCGTCTGTACCTGGTGCTTTTCGGATGTTAAGATGGTTAAGTTCGTTCTGAACTTCGTGTGGAGTGATGGATTTAATTCGAAATGGGGATTGTGGAATGTTGAATAAACTTATTACGATGTCATTAATTATATCTTGATTGTTGGGCTTAAAGACAGATGCGAGATGATTTGCAAAAATATCAGTCTTTTCTTGGTCGCTTCTCGCCCATTTAGCGTTGTGATCAGCAAGATTTTTTATTGAATTTAATTGGTCTCCAGATAGAGTTGTCGAATCTATTTAGTCTTGTCACGTAGTCAGTGAAGGATTGTTCACGGAGTTCTCTAAGTTGCACCTTTAATTGATTGCTAATTCGATTCAGTATATTTTTATCCACGGGTGCCTGGGTTGTGTGTCACCTAGACCGTGCCTTCCGTTTTTTACCAATTAAATGTTTTATTTCAAGTGGTATTGATTTTGTGGTATTAGCTATTGGCAGAGATGGAGTACTTTCCATATCTGAATGTTTAAGGGTACTTGTGAGGGCATCCAAAGCGTCTTCGACTTCGTTATGGGTTTTGAGGCTTGTTTTTAGATTTATCCGTTGTTCCACTTCATTTTTTTTTTTAGAAAAGTGCTGAGAGTAATTGAGTTTTCCTCTGGTGGTTTTTGGTGGTTTTGATTTCTTAGTATATTCGAATACGTATTGGCCTGTTGTGCCTGAATTATTGGTTGTATTCTGTGTCGTGGGATAGGGTGTATCGGTGCTGGTAATTGTTGAATATTAAGTTTGTTGTTGGCATTATTGGGTTGTTTGAGGAGAGTATGGTAGAATTCGCATCCCCTATAGTTGGAAGGGTGAGAACCACCGCATAGTGCACATGTGGCAGGGGTGTTGTTTGGTTTTATACAGCTTGTGAAATTATGGGCTGCTCCACATTTCACACAGTAGTGAGATCTGTTACAATATGTTTTAGTGTGACCATATTGCTGACAACGTGTACACTGAGTAAGGCCCTTGGTTTTTCTGGGTGGCTCGACTTGTACTATTCTGTTCTGAATACCTCGTAAATTATATATTTCTTTATTGTTATCCGCTGGCTCAGGGTCTACAAAGAATAGGTTTAATGGTTCTTTAGACACTCTACTTCTTCCATTTAAAATATTCCTGACTTGGTGTCGCTGATTGGCTAGCTCTTGGTTAATTTCATTTATGTCGGTTGTAAAGTGTAGGTTTTTGATAACCACTCTGAAGGCACGGTCCTCTTTTGGCTGGTACGTATGGTGAACAATGTTGGCATCTTTCATGTGGTGAATTATTTTCCTGTAGGTTTCCGGAGTATGACAGTTTATTTTTATGGTGTTATCTGTTAAAGTTTTTGTGTTAAATTGTTTAGTTTCCGCAACTGTATTTAAACTTTTGATCATGTCACTGTAGTGTGTAACTCCGTACACTAATATCGGAGGAGGTTTTATGGTTATATTGTTTAGTTGTCTGGTAAGGGTGCTTCCCTCTTCTTCTTCATTTAGCTGGTTATATCTGTTTGTTAAAGGTATTTGCGTAGTTTCTTTGATAGGTTGAGATAGTTTTCTACGTTTAAGACGTTTAAGGGTTTGCCATTTGTTAGTGTTGGTGGAATTATCGTTTACGACTTCTTGAATTTCTTCGTCACTAGTAGACGTCATTCGATAGATAATTCTGTCGTTGTTGGTTAAAGATTGTGAGGTAGTTGCCATCAAATTGTTGTTGAGATTGGTGGGAGGATACTGATTTTGAGGTAAGTTAAAATTGTTACCTGTTGATAGCGGTTGGCTTACGAATTGAAGGTTGGTGGGAAGTAGAAGTTGCATTGGAGCACCCTGTGCGTAGTTATGTTCGAATTATTAGGTTGTCCGTAGGCGATGCTTGTTTGTTGATCCATTTCCATTTTTGTTGTTTGCTAGCGCTGTTTAATCACAGGTATGTAGCTGGGCCGATGGCGCGGCGCTGATGGCGCGGTGCAGATGGCACGGCGCGGTCACCGATACCGCGCGAGAAAATCGCAGGAAACACTCTGAAAACACCCTGAAATTCGCACGTCTGCACTGCTTGAGCTACAAAACTCGAATGTAACATAGTTGAGAAGAATATTTGCACAGATTGCCGCTTTCTGGAGGAAGACCGCCAATTTATGTTTGTTGAAATTGCTTCTGGATAGGTTTGAATAAGTTGCAACAGTTCTCAGTCAATATATGATATTATTCTGCTTTACGACAACGCCCGGCTACATACAGTCACCCAAACCTGACTAAAAATTGAGAATTTGTTTTAGACTACATTAAATTAGCCTGGCTACAGTCCAAACTTATTGATCTGTAATTATTATTTGTCTAGAACACTAAGGAGAACGCTTAGAGGGCAGAGGATTTGTGTCACAAGCGTCCTCATTTTACTATAGCAAGATCAAAAAGCTACCTATCTGTTGGAAAAAATATTTTGCTAACTCAAGAGACTATGTGAAAAAATAACTTTACATGTTCGTGTTTTCTTGATGCTTTAATATATTTAAAAAACAATTTTGGTTTATATCTGATTCGCCCACGTAAAATAGTTTTTTTTTGTTTATTAGCAATCAGAAAGATACAACATACATTCTATGAGCTAATTTTATCACTAAGTATCATACGTATGGTACATTGAGGTCGGTGTGGAGGGTTCTATTAGAGACGTACCATGGCGCTCTAGTTATGCTTTGTAAGGTCTTTGATTGGAATCTTTGTATGATTTCTAAACAGATCTCAAACAGATAATTTGATTTACATTCATCTGCGTATATATGAAAGCATAAAAAAATTAGCAGTGAATTTTTCTACGCACGATGAGAATGTTAATTACTTTTTAAAAAGTAGAAAAGGAAATTATATCTAACCGTATAAACAAAAAAAAATTAAAGGTATAATACATTAAAAATAAAAAAGCAGATTTAGTAATGTATCGGTTTGATGTGAGTTACGCGTAGAAATAATATTAATACTTAAATTTTTCCACTGTCTTCTTCAATCTCTTTTATTTTTGTATTGTATTTAGATGGATGCATAAGGAACATACCTGCCAAATTCTATATAAATCTAGAAGTAGAAGTTACAAAAAATTTAAAAATCTTAGAGATGGTCTTCTACGCTTTCGATCATTTTTGTCCATTAACCAAAACATTATTTCAATAAATGTGTGTGCAAATCTTTTTCAAATTTAATAACACATCTTCTATCTGTGCCATATCCTCAATGAACGTTGGCGATTACTATAGCTCATCTAATTCTGTTGCCTGCAGCACGAAATAACTCTATTGATGTCATGCCGGACCATTATCTTAAATTCCGTAGCCACGATGTTCTTCGTCTTCCCGGTCCCCTCCTTCCGTCAAACTTTCCCTGCATGACAAGCTGCAGCAATTGATATTTACTATTACGCATTATATGTCCAAAGTATGAAAATTTCCGTTTTTTGATAATCTCCATTATTTCTCTGTTTTGTTCATTCGCTGTAGCACAGCTTCATTTATTATATGGTAAGTCCAAGAGATCCTCAGCATGCGTCGGTAGCACCACATTTCAAATGCTTCTAGTCGCCTACATGCATTATTGGTTAGGGTCCAAGCATCCACGCCGTATAATAGTATCGATAAGACGTAACATTTTAGGGTGCGGATACGAAGTTGGAGATTGAGGTTGATATTACATAACACATTTCTCATGCTATTAAAGGCGGCTCTGGCTTTTTCCATCCGGACTTTAATTTCTTGGATCTAATCCCATTTGTTATTTAAACTGGTACCTAAGTATTCAATTGTTGGAGCTATTTGCAGCTGGGAACCATGTACATAAAACTGGCCAGTGACATTCTCGTTTTTGCTCACAATCATTACTTTGGTTTTATCTATGTTTAGTTGCATGTTGTATGATTCGCTTACAGTCGCTACCTTTGTTATCAATTGTTGCAGTCCTGTTGCGGAGTCAGCGAGTAGAACGGTGTCATCCGCATACCGTAAGTTGTTAATTAGAACTCCATTTAATCTAATACCTTCTTGTGCATTGTCCAATGCCTCCTTAAATAGCCTCTCAGAATAAGCATTAAAAAGTAATGGAGAAAGCACACACCCTTGTCGAACTCCTTGACGAACTTGAAATTTTTCAGATGTTTTATCTTTCACCTCTACAACTGCCTTTTGCTGCCGGTATAAATTGGTGATTATACGAATAATTTGCTAGGTGAAGCGTTTCAATTAATTTGTTGTGGTTAACTCGATCGAATGCTTTCTCGAAATCAATAAAACAAGCGAAAACGTTACAGTTTACATCGCGCGCACTCTGAACTAGGACATTAAGGCTAAACAACGCTTTTCTAGTGCCTTCTCGAGTTTGGGGTAAATACGTTCATGTATTACTTTTAGGAATACTTTTAAAATGTGGCTCATCAAGCCTATCGATCTATATTGTTCACACTTTTTTGCGTTGGCTGTTTTTGGTATAGGAATAAAAGTTGATCGAAGTCAATCTTTTGGAATTACCTCTGTTTCGTAAACATGATTAAATAGGTTTACAAATACGTCTAAGTTATCTTCTCCGATAAGCATGATTATGTCTCCGCAAACTTCGTCTGGTCCGTTTGCTTTATTGTCTTTAATTTTTTTAACTGAATTTAGAACTTCCTCTCTAGTGATTGGCGGCCCTTCTAACCGTGGTAATTGTTCAAAATTTTCTTGATTTTCGTGGTTTTTAAGGTTTTCTTGGTGTACGTCATTGAATAATGTTTGCATATATGCTTTCCACCTTTTGACCTTGTCATCAATATTTAATAATATGTTACCATTAACGCTTGTTATATTCCCAAAGCTTCTTTGTTTACTTTTCTCAGCAACTTCCTTGATCTTTTTATGTGACGTAAAATGATCATGATGATTTTCTAAATGTTCGATTTCATTACATTTTTCCGCTAACCAATTTTCTTTAGATTCTTTAATTATCGTCTTAATTGTGTTATGAAGCTGTCTATACTGTAGTCCATTTTTATTTCTATGTTTTCTGCGTTGTTCCATTAATTACAGGATCTTATCTGTCATCTATTTGTTCTTCTTCTTTTTTATATTAGTAGTGAGCTTTGATTTTGCAATTTCCACTACGCCGTTTTTAGTAGCTTCCCATTGTTGCTCTATGCTGTTGGTATCTCTTTTGATCTTAACGATTTCCTCGTTTAATTCTTTTTTTTATATTTTCTCGAAGTTCTTCATTTTTGATTTTATATGTATCTATTTTTGGTGGTCTTTTTGATCGTGTAATTTTCTTTAACCGTAGGTTTACTGCCGCTAGCAATAAATTATGGGTCGAAGGAACATCTGCTCCGGGATATGTTTTGACTGACGTCACTGAGTTTCGAAATCGCTTACTTACCAAAATATAGTCAATTTGGTATCTGATCATATTTTGTTGGTTATCCGCAGGCGATTTCCATGTATATAGTCGTCGAGGAGGAAGCCGGAAGTAGGTGTTCATAATTGTATAATTCATTACTTTGCAAAACTTGATTAGCCTCTTTCCTCTTTCATTACGGGTTCCCAATCTGTAATCGCCTACTACGTTATCGACTCTAATCTCGCCAACTTTGGCAGAAAAGTTCCCAATAAGCAATGTTAAGTCTTCTTTCCGCGTATGTTTTAAACCTTCCTCCAGATCTGTGTAAAATTTTTCAATATCTTCTTCAGAGCTCCGAGAAGTTGGTGCATAAATCTGTAATATATTTAAGCAACAAGGATAAGCATTAACCTTCATTAGGGCTACTCTATCTGATATCGGGATAAATTCCAATACTGCCTTCTCAATTTCCTTGGTTACTATTATAGCCACTCCATTGCGATGTTGCGGGCTATCATTTCCGGCATAGTAAATTTTGTGGTCTTCGATTTTACATTTTCCATTATTTGGCCACCACGTTTCATTAATTCCTAGTATGTATATTTTTAAACGTTTCAATTCTTGTATAATGTTCATTGCTTTTCCAGGTTGAAACATACTCTGGACATTCCACGTACCGACTCTATTTCGCAAATTTATTTTTAAAGAATTGGTTGACCAGGGTATTTTTCGCACCCTCTCCCCATTCAAGGGGTGCCCGGGACTGAGGGCCGTTTGTATTTGTTCTTCTGCCATAATAATATCCTGGGGAAAACATGTTTACACCTAGGTAGTTTCCCGTTGGTTTCCTAGGTGGGAATAGGGATTTAGGAAGGAATATATTTTAACTGTGCTTAGAAGTACTGTAGTAGGACATAATTTTTCCTAGGTATTATGGGGTGAAGAAAAATCAAGGCTCGCGTGGGCAAGGTCGTTTCCCTGAAGTAGATCTATCCCCCACCTGGATCGTGAAGGAGTGTCTACCCGCTACCACTAATATAACACTGCACTTATTATATCCATAAGATCTGTTACATTCTATATATCTTCTATGTAGGTAAATATATAAAACTGTGAACGGAGAGAAGAGGAAGGTATAAACAAAAGTAAATATGTTTAAAAGTCGTTACATAAAGCCTTCTGCAGTAAATAGTATTTCTACAAAATCTTTGGATACCTTATTGTCATATATTTCAATATTCGTAAAAGCCTTTTTCACTCAATTTTATCAAACGTCTGTTTGTATATAGTCAACAAATAATATGGGTAGTTTAAGAAATTTCAATATTTGAATTGTGACATGCAAAGTATCTATCATTGACCTTTCTAGTCTAAATCCCATTTGATAATCACTAATTACCTTTCCAACGTATTTTGTGAGTTTTTTCTGTAGCATTGTGAATATGTGAATATTTTGTATTTCATATCTAGCAGCGGAACTCCTCTTTATAGAGAATTATATCTTGCGATGTTCTATGTTGCCCTTTTTTGGTATCATTATAATTATTTCCATTTTCCATTCTGTTGGCATCTTTCCTTATTTCCATATTTCCTTTATAAGCTCATGTATTCCTTCATGTACTCCTCCCCCCATATTTTAACATCTCTCCAATTATTACGTCACATCTCGGCACTTTTTAATTGATTTATTGTTTTTCAACTGTTTTATAATTATAACATAAAAAGCTATATTCATTTTTTAATATTTAAATTTATATAAAAAAATAATTAATTTTGTAAACATATGTATTATAAGTTAATTTTAATCACACATAAAAATTCTTAAAATTCTGAAATAGACATAGTAAAAAGCTTCTTGTTCCTTTATTACAAATTATTATTTATTACAATAATAAAAGGTATTCTATTACATTTTTATCTGTATAGGTTTGCTTTGTAAAAAATGTGTATTATATATTATAACGCCGTTTTGAAATTTTCTAAAAGCTTAATTAAATTATCTAGACATTATCGACATATGTAATTCAAACAAACGACTGTCAAGGCTAATTAGTAATGAATCATTTGCTACAAACACCAACGGTATATTCACCTTTGCACTTAATAGAATTTATCGATTTTTATCGCAATGTTTTGGTGAAAATTTAAAATGTCATCTACAGTATGAAATGTGCGTTTTAAGTGACGTTTCGATAAAAATATATAATTTAATGCCGACTACATTTTGGACGGCTGCGGAAATTTGAAAACCGCATTTTATAGCTTTTTGCAAAATGATATGTGACGGATGAGAAATGGTACATGCAATTTTTAAAGGTAGAAATATAACATAACATGCACCGGATAAAAGAATATGTGGGCTGCATATTTATTACAAAAAACTAACAAAAGCAAATGTTTAATATTGGAAGCTTTTTTATTGTTTTTCAGAATATTCTCCCTAATGTTTAATATATTGTTGCATACGCTGGAACATATTTTCATAGCATTTATTCCATCATCAAGTATCTCCGAAGTATGGGTTTTGAACGCATCAACCGCCTCTTCAGGCCTCAAAATCGTTCTCGCGATTTGTGCTTCACGTGTGGAAATACAAAGAAATCGTTAGGCGTCAAATCAGTACTATATGCTGGATGATCCATCAATTTGACGTTTCGAGTGCTTAAAATACCAGTTGTCTGTGTGCTCGCATTGCCATGGTGGAGAATGACCCGGCGTCGCATATTAGTTTTTTTTATTTCTACCATTCAAAATCGATCTTTTTACTATCCTCTAAAACTAAAGTTGCGACACGTTTTTTCAATCAAATTATCAGAAATGTTGTCTAGTTGACTATTCATTAGACAAGGTAATTAATAAAAAAATTCAAAACATGTAGCGGAAGAGAATTAATACATATTTTTTAAAAAATCGTTTAGTGCCTATAATTCACTTAGTACCTTATTAATTCTTTTAATGATAAAAATACCAAAAACGTTTTAATTAATTAACTTTTTAGTACACATATATCAAAACTTAAGATACTGTTGTAGTAAAATACCCAACATAAGCAGCGCTGGATTCTTCTAGCTTAGGATTAAGTTTCCACCATTTGCTAAATTTATTTTCAGAATTAAAACCCGATGCAAGACCAGTAACAGTTTCAAACAATTTGTAACAAAAGCAAAATAACGAAAATTTGGAAGGAGAATACACCATCCAAGAACCTAGCATTTTCTAGTTTGGTAACTTCCGGAAAAACCAGTCCCGAGTCAGTTTTCTGGTGGAAACTTTCATAGAAACACCAGGCCTAGTATCTTCAGCAAAGCTATAGTTTATGTGTTGAACCACAGCGGAACCGTATGAGAAACATTCGGAGGTGACCTGAGATGTTCGTAGGCCACTGTCAAACATCTTTGAAGTCCACAAGTTTCGATGATTCTTCACTCTCACCTTCAGTTTCAAGTTCTTTTTTGCCCAGGCCAGGACTGGCAACAGATTCCAAGTTCTCAGTTTCCAAAACTGCTTCTGATGTCGTCACTAATTCAATTTTATCAGCAGGACTCGACAGTTCCACCGCGGTTTTAAGACTACCACATGTTTCTTGGTTTTCTGCTACGATGGTACTTATGCTCTCACGACTCGTAGATTCATCTCCAGTGGTCCCAAAATATTTCAGCAGCAACCCTTTGCTTTTTCTCTTCTCATCTTCTCTTGTCTTCTTCTTTCGATACGAGGCACCGCTTTTCTTAAAACGTGTTACTTGCAAACACTTTCTGAGTGGCGGTAACGTGCCGCTGCCCGTGACAGACTGCCCCCACCGCCACCTCCTATTTACGCCACTGGTAAGGTGATACAGAAAAGGAAGAAAAGAGAAAGAAGACGACAAGAATGAGCAACGCACAAGATGCCCATCAACTTCAAATAATGTGGCTAAGGTGAAAGCACTCTAACCAACGTCTGAGTGTTCAATTGGTAGCAGATGAAGCGGGACCTCTAAAATCCATTGTGCTCGAATTACAAATGCAAAAAGTTTATTGCTAACTTGGTTGTTAAAGTTTTGAAGAAGAAAAAAGTCTCTCGCGTCTGCTAGGTTCTTCACCATGACATTGCTCTAAGCTATGCTGCCGTTAGTGAGAAACTTTCTGGAGAAACAAAACATGGTAGCTGACCCAGCCCCAATGGTTTGTCTGGTTCAAATCCAGCTTTAAAAAAACACAATTTTTAGAGCAACCATGTGAAAGTTACTGTGATGAGTGCTCTGAAAAGGATTCCAGTTCAAATCTTTTAAGCGAGTTATGATGTGTAACATATCTTAAAACAAATTTTCTGTAATCATCTCATTAGTTTTCGGACATACCTTGTAATATTATCATTAAAATATCGAACCGACAATTATAAAAATTTCTAAATTTTTGGAAATTCTAACTAAATAATTGCTGAATCCAAGCCTGGCTCTTTTCACTGCATCGTTCAGTCTTTTCATGTCATATTTACTTTACTTTACTTTACTTAGTCCTAGGCCTTTCTACCTTTAGATGTAAGGCTTCATGTGATATTACAATAACTAAACAGGTTTTATGAATACTTTTAATATTTGTATGCGTTTGTGAAATCCTATGTTTGCAGTGACTAAAATATTTGGAGTAATCAGAAGCTGGGGCGAAAGCAATGTTACGTGTTACTTTGCGCGCCAACGTGAGCTTTCGGTCGTTCCGAAACGGCAGGAATTTGCTAGGAATTAGCACCATCATAGGGCATCTAATAGGATCGATTCGGTGAATGTCCGCGATTGGCCCAGTTTTTTACGGAATGTGAGCGGCGCTGTTTGTCGACACGTGATATTAGAAAGCACTTTGTAAAAATCACGAATAAGGCACTACTGCGCTATTATGTGCTATTACTTGTATGGCCAGAAAACGGCACTTAATAACAATTGCGATGCCTCTGCTGCCGCTGTTGGTTTTGATAAAACGGGAACTAAACAAAAATAAAAGCAAGAGGGTTAAAATTACAAAGCAAATAGAGTTCAAGACAATGTAAAAGGATTTGTTTTATTTAATATTCGACTGTGTCAATATTACATAATCTCCAAAATTGTGCAAGGATAGCTTGTCTTATTTTTTTTGTTAGTAACATTATCTGTTTTTATTATAACATAATAATAAAAAAAACTGGGCAGACCGAAGTTAGTAAAAATGTGTTGTTACGCGTATTTTACATTTTAACTACCTTTACATATTTGCCACAACTCTTCATACAAAATCTGTCCCGAAAATATCAAGCTAATGTTAATTTAATGATAACAGTTCTTGCGACCACGATGTAATTCGGCGGCCATTGCAAGTGTACAGTTTGGTGTTAGACGCCGGTGATTTAGTACGTGTAGTATGTGTTTATAGCAGCACATGCAGAGTCTAAAAGAGCAGAAAATCTGCATTTAATTTCGTGCAAAACTGGAAGATTCGTCTGTAGAATCTATTGGGATTATGCAAAAAATTCTCAGAAACGATGCAACGAGTATAACACGAATAGTATGGTACAAATAATTTAAAGGTAACCAAGAATCTCTTGAAAGTTATCCATATTTTAAAAGATCAGCAACAAGCAGGGTACTGAAAAGTGAACGAGTACGGGATACAAGGAACAAAGATTGGCTACTAAGAAAACAAGAACTGTTAGTTTGTAAAAAAAACTTAATCATAAAATTTAAGAAAATTTTGATATTTATAGGCAAATTAATGTCATGAATAATTGTTTTTAAAAATACAGACCATAGTTGTCAACGATTTTTTGCCAGCGCTGCTCTGTAAGTTCACATATTTGTCACAGATATTAATCTGTTAACTTCAAAGCAAATGATTCTTGACAAACTTCTTCAACTACATCAAACGACTCAAAATGGTGACTATTCAAAAAGTACACCGTAGATCGAAATAGATCACAGTAGGAAAGATTGGCGTTGTAAAATGTATGCGGCAAGATCTCAATTTCATCCCGTTCAGCAGTTTTTCCTGTGGTCTTTGTGCCGCGATGAGTGTATGCGTTCCCTTTTTGAGGAAGGCCTGCTTTAAAACTTTGTAAACATGCCCTAAAAAGCTCTCTATAATATTTCTGACATTTAGGGTTTTTTTAATTGGAGCCAATTTAAAGTACGTAACACCGTCAACATTCTACTTAATCAAGGTCATGACTTTCTTATTGAAATAATTCTGTAGCGTAACTATCGGCGAATTTTGGCCCCCGTAAACCCAGCACTTAGAACGGTCGTGGTTAACTTCAAATATAGTGAAAATAAATATAAGACATTGAGATTACCAAGTTTTCAGGGTTTAAAGGTGGCTTGCCTATTAATTCATTACTTACTATATCAGATTGTGCTGCGTCGCCTGGGTAAAAATTAAAAAAAAATGGTTATCTTGCCATTTTTTTTAGTAGAAAAACATCTGAAAAACAAAATTTAATATAATGTTCATTCAAATTTTTTTATCAATCATTTGTAAACTTCTCCCTTAGGGCAACTATTTGATTTTAAATTAGACAGAGCTATTAGATTAATTTTTGTAATTATCATTTTCACTTATTTATCGAATAAGTTTTCTGGAGGCGAGATTAGAAACTTAATTTCATCTACATACGCGACTAATCAGAATTTGGAAAACTTCAGTATTATTTGAATTATACTCATGCTAGAGACAAATTCTTTTATACGATATCAAGAATGAACAGCACACTTCCTAATTGTTTAAATCATATAACGGCAAGATGTAATTTTCGCTTTTGGTATATTTTATTTGCACTGTACAAACCTTTTTTCATCATTATTGTCAAAATTCTCCCTATTCAAAAATATCACGTGAGCATTGTAATAGGTGTATAAATAAGTTCTCAGCTTTTTTCTGCAATATTAAAGTTTTATTTAAAAATAAACAAAAAAAGCTGTCGGTTCCCTCTGGAAAAAAAAAACAAAAGAGACAGCCACATTTGATGTAGAATCCGAATCAGCAATAAGAAAAAGGTTAAAGTGGTCTAAAAAATAGCATCTTTGACATTTATATACCAGTGGCTACATTTAAGTGGGGGAGAAGGTAGAACTTGTACTTTTTAAAAGGTGCGAAATGCCTGAACGCTCATCGTTCGAAAGCTTTACCACCTCATGCATAAAAGCCCACTCTGCTTGGAAGCACAATACAGACAATGATTAATAATTAATACCTGGTTTTAAAGCTCACTTTAGTAGTTATATATATCAGAATAAAAGCTGTTATACCAACTGTGCTGCATTGGAAAGTAACCTTCCGCAACGTTTCTTTTTCTCAAAATAGCGACTGTGGTGGTAGGAGCAGCGGCGAAAAGTTGCAAGCCAGACGACCTAGGGCATATCGATGAAGGGCGCGGAGCCCTACCCACACGAAGGATTTCTCTACAAGGGCGGTCCACACTGACAAATTTTTATACTTGTAATGCAGAACACCTCATTAATAATTTTGTTATGTTATTCATAAGAGAAACATTAGCTGTTTCAATTTTTGTCTTAAAAGTGGGAAAATACAGGGACATAACTATTATAGTTTAAAGCAGCATTTAGTATAATTTATTTAATAATAAAGAAACTGTTGTAATCTTAAAAAAATAAAAATACAGATAAAATGTTTTTTTCTATTGTACGAGGTGCGTTTTTAAGTACCGTTTTGTTATTAAAAAAAAACAAGTAGATTTTTTCAATAACTTTATTTTGACATGAATTCTTGTACCGTAATCTATTTTTCTACATAATTTCCACCAACAATAACTCACTTTTCATATCGTACAGGAAGCTTTTGAATCCCATCCTTATAATAGGTGTATAAATAAGTTCTCAGCTTTTTTCTTTAAAATTAAAGTTTTATTTAAAAACAAACAAAAAAAGCTTAATATCAAAGTATTCTCCGTTGGCATCGATGACCTTTTGCCATCTTTCGGATAGCTTGCGAATTCCCTGGTGATAGAAGCTCACAGGCTTCGAGACGATAAAGTTATCGATGCATTTTCGGACTTCTTCTTCTGTTTTGAAGTGCGTATCAGCCAAGTGATGCTGTAACGACCGGAATAAATGATAATCTGAAGGGGCCATTTCTGGGCTATAGCCGCATGTAGGAGAAGTACCCGTCCTAACGCGAAGATGTGTTCTTGCGTCGCCTTCGCAACATGTGGTCAGGCATTATCATGGAGCAGGATGACTTTGCGACTTCCTTGTCCAGTAAATGGCCTCTTTTCTTCGATTGCGTCGCTCAAATTTATGAGTTGCTGTTGGTAGCGATCCGCCGTAACTGTTTCACCTAGTTTCAAGAGTTCATAGTACAACACACCTTTCCAATCCCACCAGATACAGATCAAATTCTTTTTGGCGTGGATTTTGGGCTTTGGAGTCGACGTCGAAGGTTTTCCAGCGTCTACCCATAATTTTTTTGCGCTTGGGATTGTCGTACAAGATCCATTTTTCTTCGCCAGTAATAATTTTATGCAAAAAATCCTTTTTTCGGTTCCTTGAAAGCAAATGGAGTACGGTGTCACGCCGTCGATTTTTGTTGTCTTCGGACAGTTTATGCGGAACCCATCTGCCTTCCTTTTGTATCTTACCCATTGCATGCAAACGTATGGAAATGGCTGGCTGAGTGACGCCAAGCTGTTCTGCAAGCTCCTTTTCAGTTTGCACATTGTTTTGATCCAGCAATGTCTGCAGCTCATCCGTGTCAAATGTTTGAGGGCATCCAGCGCGTGGTTGATCTTCAAAAGTAAACTCTCCCCCGCGAAATCTTTGATACCACTTTTTGCACGTTGCATGACTTACAGCATTCTCACCATATGCAGCACAAATCATTTCGGTGGCTTCAGCAGCGTTTTTCTTAAGATGGAACGCGAAGTGGATAGAAAATCGAATATGTCTTTTGTGATTATGTGCATCAAACGCCAAATCGCATGATGTTTAGAAAGACCAAACATCATTGCTTTAAAACCGCAAGAGGGCGGACTAATACGTTACATGTAAACGGCGATTTGCGTCCTGTGAAATCTAAAGCTGAGAACTTATTTATACATCTATTAAATTGAATATCGTTTGAACATTAAACATGTTCCTGGTTTCGATAATTGTGATTGGATGATTTATTATAAACTCAATAAAAAACCAACATAAATACTCCCATTCTGCAAATTTTAGTATTTCAAAGTACATTAGTAGTCACATAAATTGTAATGCCCAATAGACATCCAACTGTTAAGTTTAACAGGGATAGTTACCAAAAACTATTTACATAAGTAATTATAATTGTAGATAGAAATATGTGTACCCTATTAGGTAAAGTTTTACAGTCGTGAAAGTAGAAATGGGAAAAATAATCTTTAAAAAAAGGGTAACGTTTAAACTAAATGCTCCGTTACCTAAAAGTGGAGCAATGGTATTACGATGCCTTTTAGGCGGGAAGGAAAGGTGTATGGGCAAATTTTTGAGTTAGAACAAGTTTGAGTTTCAAACCTACGTGAGGAAGTGTATAGGATCTGCTAAATTGCGTAAATGGACCAACAATGGATTACATGACATCTAGATTCTTGTCGGCCCTAACTTCTAAATCGCGAGAGGACCCCACTTTTATGGGTAAACCCTTTGAGAACAGTTTGCTGCTACTCAAGCCTTTTTCCCAAAAATGGTAATTGTCGGTTAAAGCAATTTAAGCTTGTAGTATGCCGCGATTGAATTTGTTTAGCCTGAACGTCTTAACACCTGCAACCCACTCTATCTCGATGCTATAAACATCATTTTTGCTATTCTATGGAATATTGTAATGAATTTTACTTTAATGATTATTTCCATAGTGACTGGTGTAATCTAAATAGCAGATTGGAGGAGTTTTTGAGAAATGTTCTAGCAAACATTGTTTCTCCACATTTTGTTTGTTTTGTGCTGGATTTTCTTAAAGACCTAATATGTTTGTAAAATTCTTTTACAGCTCGTTCATTTTTTTTAATCTGTGATAATAAAAAAATAGTTCTTTTGGTGTCCTACAAAAGAAAACTATTTTCTGTCTAATACGAAACGATCGTGATGTGAACTATCCTAAACCATCATCAAAATTCTATTTCACTTTGACAGAACAATGAGTCCAAGTCAAATTTTATGCAAAGAATAGGTGCATCTAATATTAATTTGTCATGCTTAAGGGTTGTAAATTTTCCTAATTACTAAGTAGTAAAAAAGGTCTTTAAACTTGCTAAAAAATTGATTTTTAACAGAGTAGTAATAAGTATATTGAAAGGGCAACCGTCCTTCAAATTACAGCTTATCTTTATCGATGACTTGTTTGAGCTTTGCAAGTGTCGCATTTGTCTATACCTAGTTGTTGACTTCGAAATAAATAATGATTTATATGCTTCTTTAACTTGACCGGACTATTTAAAATGGCGACCTCTTAAAAAGTGCACTATAGATCTAAACAGGCCGTGATAAAAAGATGCATATTGGGACTAAAAGCTGAAATGTGACAGTTCGGCATTTTTTTGTCTCAGGTCTCTGTCATACAATGAGCGGGTGCGTTGCTTTGTTGAAGAAGGGCTTACTTGCGGTTAATAAAGGTCGGACACTTTTACTTTAAGATTATAATTACGTATTAGTTACTTACAATATAGCTCTAAATTTAATGTTTTTCCATTGGGAACCCAATATAGTCAAGATTCCACTAAACCAAGACTATGTCCTTTTTACCAAAACGATCTTACCGAGCAACTGGGGACGGATTTTGGTTCTAGAAAACCCAACACTTGAAACGATTACAACCGGAGAAGTAAATCTATTTTTCATCACAAGTGATCCGGTGAATTTTTAAGAAATCAGGGACAAGTTTTGACTTACTTGTCAGCTTATTATTTCAATTGATTCAAAAGTATCTTGTCTTGACTTCTCAAACATAAAGTTAGAAAATAAAAACTCAAATTTTAATGTTGTTAAGTTCTACTTAGAATCCAAAAATTGTTGTTACCTTAAACAGGGAAAATGATAAAGAAACTTATAAAAGAAGCTTTTACGGCTTAATTAAAAATTTGAAAATTTGACACTTAAAAGGGGTTGCGGTAAAATTTGTTACCTTTAAAAAAAAACTAGATAACTGGATGGGAAAGAGATTTAGGTTAGAAGGTCAACGCAGTTATTTGCGATTACAATATAGGACGTTGCAGAATGTTTTAAGCGGTAAAAAGGACCCTGGGAAAAAGTTTATAATGTGCTTACTATGAACGAAATTTGAAATTACGCACTTTATATCTTGTTTCTTGTGCAATTTTTACTAAATATATAGATTTTTATTACTATAATTTTAATTTTTTCTTGTATTACATGGTTCAATACTTTTAGGAAAAATTACTTGTGTTCGATTTCATGCAGTTTTGCGTTTTGGTCGGGTCCGAATGACTTTGCTGGTAGTGCAAACATTTTTACGCACTTACTACACTACAAGGAACCTTCAAGTTATAACACCTCCGATTTTTTTTCTCACAAACTAATCACACAAAAACTGTGACATTTGTGTCACTTCTCGATATAATCACTCTGCAGCCGTACATATTTTTCACAACGTCGACGCCATGATTCCATGGCCGTTGCGAACGCTTCTTTAGGAGTTTCTTTTTTTACCACTGGAAAATAGCGCAATAGCGGCACAACTAGTGAATTTGCAACCATGAGCAATGTCTTTCATCGCTGAAAACAGCCAAAAATCGCTGTGAGCCAGGTCCGGTAGGTAGAGAGCATAAGAAGTACTTCAAAGTTGTTGTCACGAAGAAAGCCTTGCGCCCTACCTGGAGGACGCTTTCCGAATTTTTAAGTCTTCATGCAGCATTGTGTACACAGATCCCACGAAAATGCTAACTTTGAAAGCGATGTATTCCATACTCATTCGGCAATCCTCCAAAACAATATTCTCCATTCGCTTGATTATGTCAGACTGGCCGGTGCGAGGCCAAGATTGTCTTGATTTGTTGTCGCACGACGTTCTGCCTTCTTTGAACTGTCGCACCCACAAACGCACATTACACACCATCACCACATGTCTCACTCAACTGGTGATATATTTCAGTCTGTCACACCACGCAAATAGAGAAAACAAATGATGACACGCTGCCCTTATAATAAAAACGTCGCCATTTTAAGTATTAAAACAGTCCTCGCTCTCGTCGCTGCCACTAGAGTCATGTATGCCGTGCAGTGCTGCCATGTCTGTCACGCATTCACAAAGAGTGTGCGTGTTTTTTTAAATAAACCACATGTTTCTATCTGTTCCCACCCCTGAGAAAAAATTTTTGAGTTGATATAACTTGAATACATTTTGTACATTATCTAATATCTATGTAAGATTTGCGTGTCATTGTAGCATATAATTTCAAGTCAAAAGGAATAAATCATCGCTATTGCTCTGTGAAATTTGGGTATATGAGGTAGTAAAGCAAATATGACGTTTTATAAAGTATATGTTAACATCCAAAAAGACAAAAAGTACTTTTGTTCATTAAAAGTGTTTTTTTGTCAGTTTTTCTTGATCCCGCTCCAATAAAACTGCTAATTGAAGTTTGATATCCCAATTATTGATACTGTGCTTCAAGTTTTTGATGAAACATCTGTAAAGTTCAACAACAATCAATCAATAAGTTGAAGTGTTACAAATGAAATGTTGGCAATGAAGATCATAATTAGATATGACCCCGTGATTGATGTATTGTTTTAATTAATTACGATAATTTGGGTTAGAAAACATTGACTTAAAATCTTCTTTGCTGTTATCTTTCAATTACATAAATGATTAAAAAAATTTCAGTATTTGATCATTTTAATTTTTTTAACTTTATAATTACGCATTTTCAGGGAATTAACAATTAAAATTCTAGTAACTAGCCATGAAAATAATTAAAAAATAGGAATTATCAAACCAATAGTTTTATAGTAACAATGGAAAATTTGTTTAACAACAATGACAGATGGTGATTATAGTAAAAATTTCTAATTTATGATAATGAAGACAGGTTAGTTTAACCAAATATTGCTTATTATATACATAAAATAATTTTTACAAATATTTAATTAACAACATTAGCAGATTAATTCATGTTGTGACATACTTTTACGTAATGTCACTTACATAATTTGAAAACAACAAGATTCATATTGTAACTGATCGGATATTGTATCTATATTTTATATATATTTTTATTGAATATAACTATACAATTTGTCAGTGTTTGACGTTCATTAAGTAATTTAACACATAGCTTCGTCCTCTTCGCTTTTTAGTAGATGTTCTACTAGTGGATGGTCGGCGAACCAGTCGTGGTAACAGGTAATGAATTTTCATACTCCTTCATCTATTGTCGGAATGTTAAGATCACGGCGTATGACTTCGTTTGGTATATACCATGGAGCATTGACTAGTAAACGTAATAATTTGGCTTTAAATCTTCGCAAAATGTCTATGTTGGAGTTACTGGCCGTTCCCCACAACTGTATTCTATATGACCAAACGGGTTTAAGTATGGCTTTATACAATAGTATTTTGTGTTTCAAAGCCAATACATTTTGCTAAGTAAAGTCCCCACTTGTTTCTATTTCGTCCGTATATGGTTTTTTTTCAAGTAAGGCGTCTATCTAAATGGATTCCTAAGTATTTGACGCTTTTTGCTACAGGGATTTGTTGATTATTAAGCCAGACAGGAGGCTAGGTGCTTCTTCTTTTAGTGAAGGCTTTATGAATATATTTTGACTCGTTAATTTTGATGCGCCATTTTCTAAACCATAGCTGTAATGTGCTCATGTGGCTTTAAAAAATACGCGATGCTATTTGTGAGTCAGAGTGAGAGGCTAGGACGGTCAAATCGTCCGCAAATGCGGCTGTCAGTGTATCTCTTGTTGTTGGTAGGTCTGCAGTAAATATGAAATACAGTAGATGACCTAACACATTAATAGGAAATAAATTTCTGTAGGATTCGCCATATTTGACCATGAAATGCCTGTTGGCAAGGTAAGATTTGATAATTTCAAAGACGTCTGTAGGCAATGCACGCTTGATTTTATGCAATAAACTGATATGCCGAACCCTATCAAATGCTTGAGAAACAAGCTGAGCAATATTTCGTCTTTAAAATCACCAATAATAATCACTTTGTAAGTTTGCTTAATGGTGGCATGGTGTTGTCTAAATTCAAATTGATAATCAGGTATTTATTTGTTGGATAAGAGTTAAGGTGTTATTCTTTCCAGGAGTAATTTTTCAAAGATCTTGAATAACACTGGGAGGAAAATGATTGGTCAATATGGTGAGGCGTTTTCTTTGGACTTGTCCGGTTTGTGAATTAAGAAAATGGTAGCATCTTTTCATTGTGGTGGGAAGAAACGTAATCTTAGCATGGCGTTGAACAAATACGTTATAAATCTATAGCCTTTATCCGTCAGTTCCTTTAGAGCCTTGCCAGTGATCAAATCACAGCCTGGTGCTTTACGAGGATTTAAATTAGTAGTAATTTTGAGTTTGACTTCATTTACAAAAAATTGTTTTATTGGAAGATTTAAGTGGAAAGGAGATTCAAGAAATTACTGTATTTCATTCACTTCTACGTTCTAGATTGCAGATGAAAATGGTCTAAATACCTGAGCTAGGTAATTTGCAAAAACTAGCGCTTTAACTGAGTCACTTTGGGGCCCAAGTTCCATTGTCGGCTCAAAGAAGCAATTTGTGTTGCTGCGATTGCTTCAGCTTTTTGGTTGCTTTTCAGATAGAATATTCGCTAGCTTCCGTTGGTAACAATTGTTTCAAATAGTTTTATATCGACTGGTTTCTAATGTCGGAAAGTAGCTTTTTAAAATCAGAAGCAGCTTGATTTAATATACGTTTATCACTTGGATGGCTTGTTCTTTGCGATCGCCTGCGTAGTATTCGGAATATACAATGTATTGCCGGAAGTGGCTTGCCAGGCAGCTTGTTGAATGACGTTAGTAAAATGCTCTATAGCTAAAATTAAATCATTTTCTAATTTTAAAGGAACCTTTAGCGATATGTCATCTGTTATTTCTCGGAATAAGTCCCAGTTTGTGGTTTTATTGCTCAGAATAAGAGCATTCCCGTCAATGACTACATGCAACTCTAGCGTAATTATAATAGGCGAGTGGTCAGCTGATAGATCTAGGTAAGATTCTACCTTTAAGTTGTTTGGGTTAATTCCTTTAAATACCCAGAAATCAAGCAGATTTGGTAGTTTTGATGGGTCTGACGGCCAATATGTTGGCCCAGCAGTAGATAGGTGTTGCATTCCATTAGTATTAATTTATTTTAGTAACTCGTGGCCTTTAGTAAGAGTTAACCTGGATCCCCACGCCATGTATTTGGCGTTAAAGTCTGCAGCTGATAAAAACTTAGTGATATTGTATCCAAAAATAAATTTATAAATATAACAAAAAAATTAGAATATTTTAACATTTATTTGAGTTTGCTATAAGTAACGTCTACTGTTTTTTTTTAGAAAAAGGTGTTTAGACCTGATCGTAACAAAAAAAAGGTTAAACCTTTCAATTCAATTTATTTTAATGGCGTGAGAAGCATTTAGGTTTTCTATAGCGTACAACATTTGAGGGGTGTTTTAGCGACCCATTAATGAGTTCGATCAGTCCATTACGTTCCAATTAGTGCTTTGCAAAATAAACTTCTGGTCCCAGTTGCTCGCTTTTTGGAGCTGAATGTAGGGCGGCATTGTCGGAGAATAAAAAAGCCTTTGTGGTAATTTGCATATCCACTCAATCATTATATCGCGCGCTGTTCGACCTCTTATCGCTTAGGTCTTTATCATTTTAGCTCGCCCGCTGCAAATGACCGGAAATTTTTTAAATTTAGAGCGCTCCGGCTGGAAAATTTTGCGAGTTTACCTAGGTAGCACAAATTTATTCCGTTCAATTCTATTCGTTTGTAATAATTCAATTATTAACAGGCTTTATCGGTGAGATAATTAATTATAAATGTTTTACATTTATATATTGCTTTATTATGATCAGATAAACTACTTTATTTATTTGCTGTCATTTAGCTCTTTTTATTTTATAAGATAATTAACTTTTTTTAATAATAGACTAACAATTAGGTATTTTAATTTTTAATAATAAAAGATAACAAATTTTCTTTAATAAAACTGTGTGTAAAACTCGAGAACGGCTGGAAATTTCCAAATTCTGTTTTCACCAATCGACAGGTGACCAAAAAGACTTGTTTGCTAGTGAAACTTATTGGTCAAAGGTCAGACTAGAGGGTTCTCAAATTTGGGAGACTGCTTCGCCACTTCGCTATGCGTTGCAAGCTTTGCAGGTTTATTAATTCTTGAAGTAAATATTTTGATCTCCATTTTACTGAATACATATTACTCTCTACATTACCAGTTCTTTTATTAGAAAAACTTCTTAAAAAATAAAGTACGGCTGATATCAATCATTTGAAGCAGCTGTCGTTAAATATTTTATTATTATTATTACGAGGGCAATCCCCTTTAGATATCTCTACCTACAATGCTTAGAAGCCGCAATCTTCACGGTTTACCACATGGTGCACAATCAACAAATTTCGCATTATATATGATGTGTCTTTATAGGCAGAATAATTTTTTTTAGTACTGGCAGCGGCCCCCCGGAGAGCTTGTCCAACTCCGACATGCTTGAGCCCCTTCGCATAGTAGTTTTTAAAAATAAATAAAAACACGATTAAAAAGCTCTGTTTGACATAATTGACGTACGCCGTTGCCATGACAACGCATTTACGTATACCCAGTTAGAGTTGAACTTTGACCTTTGACCTGTGTGACAGCACTCATAATTTTTTTTTTATATATAAGTGCTTTATTACCCGCTCTCAAACCAAAATTTTCCATCGCTTGCGGTTCCGGAAATATATTACCTCGGTCGCGCCTGCCGCCGTGCCGAAATTTGTCCTTCGGAGGCGCTCGGGTAGGCACGGAAAGGCACGAACGATTTGACCTTTGACCTGTGTGACAGCAGCAGCAGCACTCATAATTTTTTTTATATATATAATTATTATTATTATTAATATTAAAATAGCAATCAGAAATTACATATTCTATAAGCTATTTGGCTAACTTAAAATTAATTTATTATACTGAATTCACTAGTGTTCTGATGAGGTCTTTTTCAGTAATCAGACCCCTGCTACCTTACTTCAGGTCTATTGGCCAGTGTCGTTTTAATCGTCTGTTGCTCCGATCCAGCAATAGTGGTTGTATGAGGGAGTTTGTGTGGGTTGCTAGTCTGCTGTGGTGTTTATTACTTCTCTCTTGAATTACATCCGTAATGAATGGTATTCGTAAGTCTTGATGGAGCGTTTGCTTACTCACATACGATGGTGCATCAACCATGGCTCTGATAATTTTGGATTGCGGTCTTTGGATTATAGCAGTGTTTGATTTGCTGGCACATCCCCATAGTTCGAGGCCAAATGTCCATATCAGCTTGATAACAACTTTATATAATAGAAATTTATTCTCTAGTAACAGTTTAGATCTCCTTCCAAAAAGCCAATATAATTCTTTAAAACGTAAGACCATTTGTTTTCTTTTCCTCTGTATGTGTTCCTTCCATGTAAGTTTCGAATCTAGGTGAATTCCAATGTATTTGACACTTGTTGTTTTCGTAAGGTAAAAGTTACTTGTAAAGACTTTGTTTCGTTAATTTTAACCTTCCATTTATCTACCCATTGTTGAAGCAGGTTAAGGTGGACTTAATAATAACTGTGTCGTCAGCAAATGTTCTAGTAGTTGTGGGAAGATCTAATGTATATATCAGATACAGGAAGGCGTTAAATATCTATGGATATTAACAAACTGAAGATTGACAAGTTTCTTAAAACATAAATAGAATTAAATTTAGCCATAAATTTTAAAATAGTTATACAAGAGGGAGCTTCCAACTGTTTAAAATTATTTAAATTAATTTTTTCCACCATAACTACACAACTTTAATATTTGTACTTTAGAACTAGAATAAGACAATTAATGAAGTATTCACTGGGGCGTAACTCTTTATTTTTCTAAGAGTGCGAGAAAGAGCGCACTTTAAGTTTTATTAATGATGTCCAATTAGAAAATATATGGCAGTTTATAAAAAAGTAGAATAATTATAGGATTGTTTTTGTAATAATTAAATTGCCTTATAGTCTATATAGCGTTTTGTGAGGCATTTCTAATGGTTTTGATTATTAATGAGCATCTTATGTCATATTAGAAGAAAGCGCAAATTGTAAAATCACCATGTGATTCTCGTATGGCTTTATTTTACACAAGCGGGACATAAGTATTTGTTGGATTTTTAAAACTTATTGTTTACAAGCTTGCAAACTACTATTATGGAAATTTATTGGGGGTGTTCTAGTTTTGTAGGTATAGACTATTTAATATTATCGTCTTTATAGAACAAGACCTTACTCTAGCAAGAACTAATGTACATTCCTTTTCAGCTACAGCAGAAACTAAGCATATAGGAGACAACGTCTTCAAAATAGTGAAGAAATCTAAACTTTAAGAGCATATCTTCCACTATTATCGTTTCTTCTGTGCCACAATTATTTCCATGCACTCCAGGAAAAAAAGAAAATCTTTACTTCCACGTCTTAATTATAAGCGTCCCATTTTTTTTAAAAAGAGAAAGAGTGTTAACAAGTCAAAAGAAAAGATATTTGTTACAAAAAGTCAAAATAATCTAAAAATCTAACTAAAGCCTTTTACATAAACATAATGTAATTTAGGTAAATATTGTTCTTCAAAGAACATATTTAAATTACTGATTGTGTTAATTTTTTTTAAAAATAAAAAAGGCGAGATACAAGGGTAATGCTTTTTACTTACTTGAAAACTTTAAATGTAGCAGAAGGTGAACAATATCCACATCTTTACGCTATGCGTAAACGGTCTTTGGCGTTAACTATATAAATTTTGTTATTAAATAGTATGATAGCATATTTTAAGATTTTTATTTATTTTATTATTTTTTAGTAAACGTGCTATTTAAATTTTGTTATTTTATTGATTTGTCACTTTATACAATATTCAAAAATAATTGATGTTATTTGTCTTTAATATACACAATCTTAGCTCCTTATTACGTACAGCACAAAATTTAAATATCATCTGTCCTTACATCTGTATCGATGTATCAAATATAGTATAATTTTTTCAGGTCCGTAAAAGTTTTTATGAACCAATAGGGTTACCAACCGCCAACTGAAAAAGGACAAATTAAAGGCGCCCTATCAGTTTAATTTTAGTCAAATGCAAGACATTCTTAGGTGTTAGTCTAATCTGAAAGAAAACTAACTAAAAAATTAACTAAATAATCATGTACAGGTTATATATTAAATTTCAAATCAGCAGTTTCTTATTAATTATTACAAACTCTTTATAAAATCTATAACTCCATAAAAAACGATACCTAAAACGACTTCGGAACATTGTCATAAAACTGCACATTAAAACAAAAAATCAAACCCTGGAAGCAGTGAAGAACAAAAATGCAATTGTCAAAGACTGCCCAAATATCTTAACTATTTGTGTTTAACAAAAAATGTTTTATTTTTAAACCAAAGATTTAGGAACACATAAATGAGATATTCGATCTTGAAAAAGAAGAAAATCCAAAAGCAAAGACATCAAGTGTGATTACAAAAAAATAGTATTGCAGAATGCAGTTTTATTTGAAATGCCGACTTAGCTTTCGCACAGCTATACTTTATGCATTGAATATAAACTTTAAATTTTTAACTAAACTTTTAATTAATTTAATCTAGAATGTACTTTTAGTTTTGTGTTTTAGAAATTGTATTCATTAAAAAGGAACAAACAGTAATAATATTAATTTCAAAACAAGGTCTATTGTAATTTACTGTTTATATATATTTTTTTTGTTATTTCCAGACTTTGTTTTTAAAAACAAAAATTCGTTTGCTGCAGATCACTATTTCTTCGATGTTTTTAACAACAAAAATAAATTGCAATCGGAACAAAGCTATAAACAGGGTGAGGTAAGGGTTTATTTGCATCAAGTTTTAGAAGTTTGGCCTTTATAAATGAAAAGTTTGATCAAAGTAAAGTTCTGTAGTTTCCACAAACACGCATTCTATTACGACAACTTTTGCAGACGACAAAGTTGTTTTAGCAAAACACAAAGATCCCACGGTAGTGGCCACACTGAAAAATCAGTTTTATTACATTCACCAAATACAACAAAACAACTGGGTCTTAAATCTAGGAAATATTATTGTTTACTTGGATAATAATCTAAGGTATCCTTTGCCAATAAATCATTAGTCAACAAGGTAGGATAAAAAGCACTAAAACCAATATAGACTTACAGTCTACAGTTATGAAGCACATCAGCTAACTTAACCATACAAATTAGTAAAAGATTCCAAAATAAAATGCCTCGTGTATTATGCGATGCACCGTATTTTTTGATAACTGCAGGTATAATAAGAGACTTAAAAATAAAAACAGTTATCGAACAAAATAAGTAATTGCAGTGTAAAATACTAAAACAAACTATCAAATTATACTGAGGCCTACGCAGTGAACCTGTTGGACAATAGAATAACTTTTTTAGTTTCACTAAATGCATAACATTAGTTTGTGTTAAAATCTGTTGCATTAGAAATGGTTTTGATATTTAGCCTAAATTTAATCAATATTTTCACATTTTTAAATTACAGAAAAAAATCTAATTTTTGTTTTATACAGTTCGCTTGAGAGTGCAATTATTATTAGAATTTGTGAAATTTGATAAATGCTAACTCCTTTCTGTGGTTGTTCTTGAGTCAAATCTTAGAGTACAAAGATACAGCTCTTTTTCGCTTTTTAAAATAAGATGATGTAATGCTGCACAAATAGTTTTGAAATTCTAATATTTACCTGATAACTTATGATTATTATTATTATAGTGGTTAAATTATTTTGAACAGCTTACGTTCGTAAGTTGCTAAGTTTGAATTATTGGAACAATACCTTTAGCGTATCGTAACTGACAACATAATTCTCTTTAGCTTTTTAATTTTTATTATCAGTATATGGAAACTCCATGTCATCTTTGCTTTGTTCTCTGAGTTTTAGTTATATTACATTTTTCTAGTAATTCGTATATCTATCAATTAATATTTGATTTGGCTTAATTTTACTTATTTAAATTGTAAACCTCACTCCATATTTTGGGGCTCTTTTTCCCTTCAACTTTTTTTAGATTGTTCTATTCTTCTTCTATGTAATTACCAGCACCTTATTGTTACAAATAATTGTTAAACCATGACTGATAAAAATATCTAATACCCTTGTCTTGTAAAAGATATACTTTATAAATATGGGTGTTTTTAGCAGTATTTGTTTCCGTTTTTATCCAAGGTTTTAATATATTTATTTTGCTAACCACTATAGAGTGATCTAAATTTATTTTTGTTCTTTTATAAACGTGGACTTATGTTATAAACCCTGCATATTTTTTACCAGCTGTTGTATAATAAATACATATTCTTTGACCATGTTGATGATTAGGTATTAAAATCTAACCGTAATAGCTACTGTTTATTTTACTTTAATAGATTGTAAGACGCCATTCCACATAAATCTGTCCCCTTCTACATTGCAATCTTTAACAGAAAACCCCTCTTAGGCCCGTCCAGCGATTGCCACTAAAAGTGGTGGACAAGTAGAGCGCATCGATATGTCTAACATATATGACTTTTAGCATCCACTCAGACGTGGTTATCAAGTTATTTAACAAAATGGAAATATTGGACTCAGTAGTCTAGAACCCCATTTCGCATATAATTGAGGTGCAATAATTCAAACTCTCATAGCTGTATTATCACCCCTTTAATATGTGCTATTGAATGAACATTCCAATTGAGGGAAAAACTCTCAATAAAGTCTAAAGCCATAGAAACAAATCAGTAGCATATTTATATTTCGTTCGATAACTCTAGAACCAAACTTGTGTGGACGATGACAGTCATATATGTTAGACACCTTGATATGCTCTACCTATCCACCGGTTTTGGTGGCAATCTCAGGAGGCGCCAAGACGGGCATTCTTATTTAGACTGTCTATTAACTAACTACGTTATTCTTTTCCTTGCTGTGTTCGTCATTATAAAGTCTAGTTTTTCGATCAATGAACCTTAAGGCATCTATTTTACGCTTTATTCACTACTGAAATTATCTGACACTTAAATATATTTTACAAAATATAATTTTTTATATTTTTAGCTGAAATAACATCGTTTTCTAATAGTATCTACCTCTAAACAGCATACTTATAGAGAGTGTATTAAAATTATTAATACATTAACATTACAAATATTGTAGCCAAACCTTGTGCTTATTAACCATATGTACAACACCAAAGTAACTCATATAATTTGTACTTCTAAGGCAATGTCAAATTTATATACTTCATAAAGAAATCAAGTTTTTACTGAGATGGCCTCGTTCAAATGATCCTAGGTTTTTAAATAAATAGCGCATTTAAGTTATGTGGAGCACACGAGTAAGTTGAGATCTAGAAAATTACTAAACCAGCCATGTGCAATAAAATCGAGAAATTGGTAACTGCACAATTGCTGCCTTGTAAGATGTAATACTTAAAACATTCTACAAAATTGATTTTTACTCTTTTATCAGTATTATTGATTAAGAATAAGAAGTTTTTCCCGCAATTTTTCCTATCATTGGATCAACATATTATTCTTATAATAATCGAATTACTATTGACATTTTAGGATAAACTGTACAGAGAAATTCTCATCGCTGAACTATATTCGGTTCGTGCTAACTGCAAACGTACAAAGTACGCTCTTGTATTTTAAGTCATGTGTTTCATATCTATCAGTAAAGTACTTTTTAGCAATGACAAAAACGCATAATCGTATAAATCAAAGGAATCTGTATATTCTCATTTAACAAGGCAATGATTCATTTTTGCTTCACTATTTATTGGTTTGAAAGTAAAAGTTTTCCGAAAATATTATATGGCAAGAGATGCTTTGGGTTAGAGAAAGTTTATCGGTTAGAGTAACTGATGGCCCAGGATAAAGTGGACTTTACAAATGACAATTAAGCGCCAGCTAATGTTTTCTGTATTTAGGTATTGAGGAGCACTTCTGTTGTTTCACGAGTAGTTCTACTCATCGGATGGAAAATCAGAGCAATAGTTCTTATATGAGAGAAATTGGTTTTGTTGTGTATTTCTTTATTATGTTTGGCAAGTGATAAACAGTTATCGCTTTTTCGTACGGCCAGAGAGTGTTCATATATTTGACTTGATATTCTTAAGGTTCCTTAAAGAAGTGATCCATGGTGGAACAAATGCAGTCAACAATTTTCTTACTGGTCATAAATACTGTACGTACGTTTTTCCTCATTAGTATACGGCTTATCTCGATAATGCCTTTGATGTAAAAAAAGAACTCTTTTTGTAGGTCCAAAGGTCTTGGTTTGCATTTATATTAATATTTCGAATTATACGGAATAAGGATATTTTGTAATACCCGTTTTAGAATAGGTTGTGGTTTGTTATGTAGTTGGTTGTGTTTTTTATAACTGAAAGAATAATATATCTGCTGATGACTAATTTTGCAGCTGAATGCGTTTAAGCAAGGTAACAATGGGGTTTGGACAGGTTTCTTATAAACTGTGGAATCCCCTCATGCAACTATAGCTTAGCAACTATAGTTAGCATTCAGTCTATGTATGTATACATGTAAAAAAACGCGTTTAAAATAATTACAAGTTTATACTTCATTTTAGTAGATAAACCACGCTAAGACTTATTAAATGAATAAAATAAAAGAGTCATCAGAGCTGTAATAAAATAAGCAAAGCACAATAAGGTTAATAATTAATTAAAAATCGAATAGTAAGTAATATTTTCGTTCTTGAAAAGACATGTCTGTGTAATTTTTAGCTAATTGATTGTGCTTTATAATGTATTACTAACACACGCTAACAAAAATCGATATAAATCTACAGTTCTTTATATCTGGGCTATTGTAATTAAATTGCCAAGTAATAGAATAATACACATTATTAATTAATAATGTAGCATTCTCTACTACGTCCCGTATCTTTTTCTTAATTTTATGAATGCACTCAAAGTAAAATAGAATATTTGCAAATTACGATTATGTAGAATATTGATTAAATTACTTATCGGCAAAGAGATACTAGATACATTGTAGGAAAATAAATAATACGATAAAATTATATAAAGCAAGCTTAAGATGTAAAGAATAGAGCTAAACAATTCGAAAACTGCAGAAGTGCTATAAATTCTACAAATAACTTCTAGTTTTGAATATCTTCTAAATGACTAGAGCTTTTGCACATTGAATAATACTGATGTAATCTAAAATGTTATGTAACGAAAAGCAATTGTTACTTTATTACTATTGATTTTGAATATTAGAAAAAATGCCGTATAAAGCCAGTTGCAATTATAAATGTTAACTCATCAACTTATTTTTATTGACAATATAAAATATAAAATCTTTGTAACTGCTAAATAGAATAATAATTTAGCCTTACTGCTTTACTTAACAGATAAAAAGTATTTTCTATCTACACCTCTTTTTTTTCTTTTTCTCATTATTGATATCAGCCATTTATTTTTCTAGTATTCTTTTGTGTCTATTTATATACTACTAAATTTATGAATAACATACATTTAGTTTGTGAATGTTATTTTAAAGCTGTGGTCCCAAATTGCATATGTTTCTGAATTTTTTTGATTGATTTTAAGCCTCATTACGAAATAATCAGATACTGTTAATATATTATTTTTTTAAATATTTAAGTAATTGAACGACTCTAGCCTTGTAATGCAAAAATTGGTGTTAATTGTGAATTTACAAGTTTATTTGTAAAAACAATTTTGTTTTACGTTCGTTTACATCGTTTATAATTATTCCCTAGTCTTAATGTTTAGTATTAGTTTCTTTATTGTTATTGTCTGTCCCATCGACAGCTAAAATAGTTTTTTAAATTTGTTTTATAATTACACACGATCTTGTCAATCAAAGTAATTAAGTTATTTTGTTATTACAAATTCCCAAATGGAATTTAACAAAGTATGCAAATAAATATAAATATGTATTAGATTCGCTATATAGCAAACATTTCTGTATGGAAGGGACATTTGTGCAGTAACCAAGCAATAGATTGAAGTTCTATATCATAACACTAGAGGTTGGCCGCCAAAAGGTATTTTCGGCAGCATAGGCTCACAATTTTTCACCTGCCTTCTCTCAAATTTTTGCAAGAATAAATTTTTAATTGGATTGACTTTTTCCCTAGATAGGGAATGTGGAACAATTTAACTTACAATCCAAGTTCTGCTCGACGAAAGCAAACCAAATAGCCGTTGCAGACGCGCTTTTTGCGTTAGGCAATGCATCGGCCCAATAATTGCGGCCGGCCATTCGACAAGGAGTAGAGCGGCTTCGCGTCCGTGCCCATATTTAGAGTAAATTATTAAAATAGTGAATAACAAAAAGAATAGCAAACGTTTCTTATTGCCGAATTCATGTATTTTAATTTTTTAATTAGCTCTTATTAGTGATATAATATAGCTTTACCAACTATAAAATAAGAAATACAAATTCCTTCCATATAGTTTAGGTCTTTTTCCGTTCACTCACTTATTGATATTAGAAATAGTATGGTACATAACTCATGACAATTTTTTGCCTTGGCCATAGCTTATAGTGAGAATTTAAAAAATACTTTATTTGTAGATAGTATAACCAAACACTTTCTCAAAGCAAATGCTACTTTACCGTAACTGCAGCAATTATTGTTCAGATTGCTTTTCAACATACTTTCTGCATAATCTATAATACCAGAATATTAACAAAAATTATTAAAACTGCTTTTATTTAAGGTAAAGCACATATATTCAGCTTTTATCCCCGCTAATAAAATTATAAATTATTTGACACCTATTTTTGTTATATATGTCTTAATATTTGTACACATTATTCCACATGCTGTCGTTTAAATATATATTTAATTGTAATATGTTTACCGACAACAGATTTATCTTATATTCAAATAACTGTACAAAATATTGTTTATTATAGTCATCTTCACGGTAATCTTAAATTGGTCTTTATTCACAAGACTTTTGAATTTAAAGTTGTTATACTACCTATAAATAGCTTCATGAAAATAATTTTATTACAAAATACAGTACAAAGTCATGCATTGTTTTCTTTCGGAGTTAAGAAAGTTTTAATATCACGAGCTATAACTCATTAAATTCATTTTTGGTGCACAACACTTACTTTGAACTTTACTTAGAAATAACTGTAGTAATCAAAACTAGAAAACAATAAACATTTATTTCAAAAAATTGTTTTGTTACAGCTATATATAGTATTTATAATATCCTGATATGTATGCCAACGCTAAACAAGTTTTATCATCTTGATAGAGAAATTTCAACAATTCTAGCGATATTCTTCTACTTCATGAGGTGTAAAGCATGAATTGGTTCACTAGCACTTACTTAATTTTGTTTATCCATGATTGTAAAACCAAGACACATAATTATTATATTAAGTCTAATTATGCAGATTCCTTTCATGCCTAATAGTATTGACACCTACACAGTCATTGTCATAGACAACATCAGTCAATAAATGTCAATGGAATACAAACTCCAGCCGTTGGAAACTTTGTGTGTTGCTTTAATCAAATGGTACTTATCAATTTTGTGACATAATTATAGAAAAACTCTACAGGGTGTCTTGATAGTCAACGAATTAGAATATATTATAATGCCTATTTCATTTGCATTAAAATAATATTACAGATTTATGAGTCAGAAGGCAAGATTTTAAATCACATAATTGGCAGAAATCTTTGATATTGTGATATAATTATTTTCGTTTAACCCAAAGATGAAGCATCATTTAGACTTGTTTTATTTGCTTAAACATTTTTGCTCTACAAATAATATTTTTGTTAAAGAGTGAGCAATAGTCTAAAAATACTATTATACAAACAAAAGTATATATGCGGTAAGGCTATTTTAGTGAAACAAAGGCATTCTGTATGTGGTGTAGTACAACATAAAATAACACACAAAATCATATCATCTTTGTGTCATTTTGCTTTTGAAGTAAAACTATGTTAACTAGTGGTAAGTACTCACATATCAAGATTCTTTTAAAAAACATACTAAATTTTTTTATATTAAATATTGGAAATGGTACGGCTCTAACGCCCCGCGTGGAAGCACAGCCTGCCAAACTGAAACGTTAAGGCTCTCATAAGTTCGCTCTCTGCCCGGTCGTCGCGCACTCTTTCTGATGCGGGGCGATATGGTAAGCACCCCGCCTTAGACAACCGCCGTTATTACTTCTTGTTCGATTGAGAGTAGGTACTCAATTATTTTCAGTGACTGAGTAGGCCACCCGCCAGGCAAGAGAGAGCACCTGAAATTGAACTCGGCTCCGTCCGCATCGCAGTTTGCGCCTCAACCACTGGACCACTTTAGGGGTCATATTAAATATTAATGCTGGTTATAGTTTAAATAAATATTTTAAAAACACAGAATCGAAAAGTTTTTAAAACAAGATATAGATTCAACTTCTTGGAGCAAGATTCTATTAATTTATTTATATAATCTTCTTTATAAGTCTTTAAAATACTCAGTTTGTTCTTTTAAGTCAACCATTTTTTGAAATTTGGAAATTGGATAAATTTGGGACAATTAAGCCTATCAATTAGAATACTTGGTAGATCACTTTGCATAATATTGCCATATAAATATATATTACACACTTAAACATGTGTAGATGCAATATGCAAAATTATTTTTGTTATTTTTATACATGTTTTATGTGCAGTATGAAGACATGATATCAATTTTATTAAAAAGCGGTTTAAAATCTCACCAGCGGCACTGGTACATCACAATATTTTTAATTCAAAATAAAAAAATATTTACATTTATCAATGTATTGTATTTTGTAAGGAAACATTTGTAATACTCTATTAATTCAACAAATGCGTAAACAGTTGCTTGAATTTACTACTACTCACATTTAATTTCTAGTTATAACATTTTTAAGAGAATTTGGTTTATTGGTGGCAGTCTGAAGCAAGTTGTTAGCAACTGCAGCAAGATGTTTCTTCTGCTCTAGTAATCGTGGGACAATATTCTAGAGGCAATATGTTACTCCAAAATTTTCAACATTGCAGTTTTTAAAATCACCAGCTTATTTTGTAGTTCTAGAATTGTTAATCGCCAATTTTTGTTGATAACAACCCGTTTACGTTCAGTATTTTTTAGTGTTCTGCTTACAGCTAGTTTTTCAGAAGGTGAATTACTTTCAACAGATTCCCGGTCATTTTTAAATGCCTTTATTTACGCTACACTCATTCCTGTTCTCCAAAGCTTTCTAATTAACCAAATGATTTATATGGGCGAATGTTCAAGCTTCACCCAAAATTTGGTATGGATTCGCTGCTCTTCTTGCTTAATCATTCAATGGCAATCGCATACTACATGTGCTTATTAATAAGCGTCAAATTTCCAACAGAGTTGACCAATACAATCGCCCTACTATAAGCATACGTATTATAGTACACCCTATCGGATATCAGGTTACATTGAAGTCTTTATAACGCATATGAGTCATATAGATATAAACCAAGATTATATTTTTAAATTTTATTGAATAAAATCATGCAAAGAGATTTTTCTATATAATTGTTTAATTTGGAAACATATTTTTTTCAACAGATAAAGAGTTTTTTAACCCGGCTATTGTGTATGGTGGTTCTGAGCAGGAGCTCTTTAACAACAACATTGTCGTCATATATCTGTCCTCTAAATGGTTCTTTCAGAGACCCAAGTAAATGATAATTTAGGGGCAATAAATTCGAACTGCAGAGAGAGTATTCTAGTATAGCCCAGAACAAATATTCGTATATAGAAAAATATTGTTTCGTGAAGATAATAATAACTTGGACTATCTGAGCACTCTTGCAGCTTATTCTAATTCAAGAAGCAATTATTAGCTCAAGAAATAGAAGGAAAATCTGAATGGTTTCCTTCAAGGTTTTTGGTCGACGTCGGTGATCGTTATTTTTAAATGTTGCTCGTCCCCTCAAAAATTGTTTATATCACGCATACAGTTACATCCTCAAATTGTGCCATATTTCTTCAATTCAAATTCAAAATGTTGGACGGTTTTGCGCTCTTTGTCATAAAAACTTGATGATAATCAGTTGTGCACTTCACCTCACGGTATATAAAAAAGTAATCTGGTTTACATTGACTTTAATTATAAATAACTAAAAATAAACCTACATATATTTTTAGCTAAAAAAAACTTTATACTAAATGACGAGACTCGCTCTAAAATATCGTTTTGTAATTTAAAGATAATTATTTAAATGGCAGTTTTATTTAAAGCATTTAAAAAGTAGAAAAGACTTTAAAGTAAATAGTTCTCACGATATCAAAACGGTAGGGGGTTCAGGGGTAACATTTTAACTGTCTTTTCCAGTTTCTAATAAAAATAATATTAATGATTCAATTATTACATACGTTTTTTGAGTTTTCAGGTCATTGCTTTCAACTGTATTTTATTAATTCTGTTTTAAATGTATTGTTACTGCTTTAAAAATTGCTTCCAGCTTTTATCAATAAAATTGTGGATTCGATAGTTATCCGTAAAAATAGTTTTTATGTAGTATTTTCATGTGTTGTGCAAAATGATACCAATTGCAAATAATTTCGTTATGTTCAAAATTCTTTAAACATTTGCTTTAATAATTTAAACTATTTAATTTATTTTGTAATTTAATTCTTTAGTTTACTTCAGAACACAATAAATGTTATAATTTATATTAAATTAATCATTTGACTTGTACTGTTATCTCTAAATGTGTTTTATGGTAAATGCTACAATATACGTTGATAATAAATTCTGTTGTTTTTAACTTTATTTGCTTCAATTTCTTAGAAATATCCTCGTTTTCTTTGATGAGTTTACTCGCTTCCTTTTTATTACAACTTCATTTAGTTATCTCGTATGACTACTTATTTTTTAATCTTTCGCGTTTACTCATTTATTTTTTTTAAGATCTCCAGTAAATTTGATTAGCAAATAAAGCAATTATCTCAGTCTAAAGCTAAAATTTATTTTTGTACCCAGTGTTTGTTGCAATTTTCAAGATATAATTTATTTTGAGCTACTGATTGGACATCATATGGTCACTACTAAAGTTTATTGCCAGCAATTAGACTTTTGGAACAAAATCCTACGTACAAAAAACGATGCATTCTATTACAATAGTGCTCGTCTCGATAGAAGTCGTATTACCATAGTAAAAATGGATAACCGCAACCAGGAAAACACGTTCTATCTTCCATTTTTCTCAAATTAGAACTTTTGGGAGCTCGCAAAATTATCTCTTTGTTAAAAACTTTAGTTACCAGAGAAACATAGCACCAAAAACCTTTTTTATTTTGTTTTAGCTTTTCTTTTTGAGAACCATTTGACCTTTGCCTCCGGTAGTACTGCAGCTTTACCATATTATTGTACTTCTCTCATTTTCTTTATAGCACATTTTTCAGTATCTTCGTTCCAGTCTTTATAAGTCCTTTACTGAATAGTTATTGTATTCGTCTGGATTCATTATTGAACGTATATAGCCTCAACCGCGCGGCTACACTAGCACTAGCAAAGAACTTTTTTCTTGTTAGAGCTCAATTAGCGGCACTGCATCTTCAAGTCCTTATTGTATCTATCAATATACACTTAACTTAATAGTACAACGTCATATAAACTCTTGGGTTGAGCAAGATTCAAACTCCCCTGCGCCGGCTCGAACAAAGAAATAGTGCCTGTGCCCGTATGACCCAAAGCAGCAGCCCCACTTATTTTGAATCTAAACTTTAAAAAATGGAAGGAAAGTAATAAATCTGCCTGATGCTGACCATTCAAACAGATTTAAAGGTATAACTTAGATAAACTCTAAAAAATTTAACATTGTTAATTTTTAGACAGAATGTATGTTGCAATCTGATACTATACACTGTATGATTTATTGCAATGTTACTCATTAAAATCGGTTAGTAATTTAGTAGATTATGCAAATAAATTCTGGAACCATTAATAACATCAAATTTATGATGAAATTTGTATTACCTTTATGTCATTTAGGATTTACGGTTGGGTACCAGGAAACGAGCTGTACATATACAGAGTGTTTTATAAAGAATCATCCGAATTAAAATGTTTATATCATATAAAATGATAAACATAGACACTTAAGATTAATCTTATATTACAAAACTAATGTTTTTTTACATATCAAATTAGAGGTGATTAGTATGTTCATACGGTAGCAAAATTTGTCGCAAACTTTTGCGAGCATATCTGGATCCACTGCTGCCAGGGCTGTTGTTACGCAGTTCGACCACCCTAGTTGGAAGAGTAGGCACACAAGTGCAGTCTTTTATAAACTAAGAAAAAATCGCATACAGTGAGGTCCGGCGACCTTGAGACCAGTTATGTAAAGCTGAATAGTTAGGTGCTGTATGACCGATCCATTATTGCGGAATTTGATTAGTCAAAACTGTAGACTCCCCTGAGGTGGTGCCCCATGCTGCTGAAAAATAGTCATCCGAAGCGGCATTAACTGTGGTGCGAGCCAGTTTTCAAACATATCTAGATATCTGATTCCCGTAACAGTATTCACTAAGATAAAAAGGGAGCGTTAACCTTTTTCCGAGAAACTGCACAAAAAAACATTAAGCTTAGGAGAGCTTCTCTCATACTATCTAATTTGATGTAGCTGCTCCGTACGCCATATTTTAACATTATGGAAGTTTATCACTTATCACTTATCACTTAAATGAAACGTAGCCCTGTCAGAAAACGTTAAACGTCTTACAAAATTATCATTTTCTGTTACTTTGTCGAGAATGAATTCACACAACTACATACGTCATTGTTTGTCACCTGCATGAAGATCTTGTATTAATTAAACCCTGTACGGTTTCATAATAAAATGTCGTCGCAAAATACGCCAAAAGTAATGTAAATGTAAATGTAAAAGTAATTCTCTACCGATGCGGAGAGTAGATTTTGGGAGCTACGTGCAAAACTCAGTCGAATGCGCTTCACATTTTCCTCTGACACACAAGGAGGACCACTGGATTTTTATTTACATAGACAACCCGTGTTTTGGAATTGTCTATCGCTTAATGTTCTAAGCGGTAAAAGATTCCACACCATATTGTTGCCGAAAATCACGCTGGACAATTGTTACAGACTCACATTTCGCGAAGCGTAGAACTCATTGTCATTTGTGTTGTCTAGTCGCCATTTTGACAAACACTGAAGTGGAAGGTGAACGAAGCGCGCTGATGCTGCCTATAGACAACTGGGTGAAACTCGAGAATTCCCTCTTTTTAGTAGTACATTGTTCGATCAAAACGGATTAAAAGCTGAATAGTTATGATTTTTTAAATAGGATTATTCTTTTAAAGCACCCTGCATTGTAAATAATGGCTCAACAGTGTCCAATTTTGGCTAATTTAAGAAATATTTCTTTAGGCACTATTTATTTAAAAAATCTATAATTATGAATATTTTCCCGAAGATATCTTACCGAGTGCTGTAATCAGCTAATTATTATTCTTACCAGTTAATAGCATCTTACCTTTAGAATTGAGCTCGTACACATTTCTGTAGAGCGAGAGTCACGTTCTTCTTATAAATTCGTGAACATCATAATTAAAACAACTTTTATTGTTTCGCTGCTTTAATAAGATTAGGCGTCTGCTTTGTGCACGCCGCTATCTAATTAAAAAGCTCGGAAAATTCACTGACGCTGTTTGACGGAAATTGCATCTTCGCTAATTAACACTTTTATGGAGCGTAATAACGGGTTTCAGATGTGAACTTGTTTTGCTGTATCATAATTATCTACTGCAACTTGCCTGCCGCAGCACTTTAACAGACACTTCTTCAAAAAATTTAATTTTTAAATTAATTTTCATGCAGGGCATTGCAAAGGACGAATCCCTGTTGCGCTAGCTGCGCTGCGTTTCGAATCCTAATTGTTTACTTGGTCTGTGGTGTTTAAAAAGCCAACTGCTGCAAATTGTTCTAGGAAGTACGCTACCACTTGCGATTTAATTATTTCGGTACTCCTTTGAAGTGCTACAGTTGCCAAGTAATTGTAACCTTCAATAATCACAATTAGAATCTAACAATTTTACGTTTTGCAAGTGCTACTTTTAGCTGAAATAAATAAGAGAGGTATAACAGAAACACTGTTAAATTATTTTCACTCACACTTTGATCTAGAAACAAACATTTAATTTGTTTTACAAGCAGTGTCTAAGTAAAGTTAAAATTTATTAAAAATATAATGTCAGTTTTCTTTAGAGGCATCTTGTATTGTGGATGTATCATTAAAAAATGAATCGTTTGTATAATATATTTTTTAAATTATTATTGTATGAATGTTACTGTATACAAGAACAATTGTTGAATGTTATAGTAATGCAATTTCATCTTAATAAAAAGTGTGAAAGCAACATTAGCGTAAAAAATGTACTCTTAAACTCCCGAGATAACATCAATATTCTATTTATATATACCAAGGTGTGGTAAATTACATATTTTTTTTAATTTCTAAGGAAGATTATAAAGCAAATTGTAGCCTAACAGTGGAGGAAGTAATGTCATTAGACGCATGTAGTCGAAAAGTTTTAACCAAACGGAATCCCTTTTGCTGTCGGAACGTACATGTGGAACCATGTCTCTGTTGCGTGTTGGTCCTCCGTTTTTGATCGACAATAGATTTTGTTATGAGTAGAAAACTTTAGGAGCATTAGTTTTTTAGCAATGGAGGGGGGAAGTCCTCAAAATGCTCAAACACCAAAAAATATCTATGCAGTATTACGTTTTATTATATATTATATAAACATACTGTTGCCTTTCATGTATCTAATTGTATTATACGCTGAATTTTGTAACCAAAATTTATCACTGGTTAGTGTGCAGTAAGTAAAATTGGGGTCAAATTCTTACTTTGTTGAGAAGGAAGGCTGTTTGTTGTATTATTATAACTTTCAACCGATATGTAAAAATGATTAGACAACAAAATAGAGCCACAGCCCACGCAGCAAGAACTTCTATCCGAATATTGCGTAAAATTTCCTGGGCGCCTAATCTCTCAACGCGGTGACGTCACTTAGTCCGTTCGTTCACAGGATCTGGATTTGTGTGACTTTTTCTCTGGGGATGTGACGACTCGTGGTGCACCCTATTTTTACGTTCAAGTATATATGCCCACAACGGCTCATGATGATGACACGGTAGAAAGTATATATGAAGATATTGAACAACTAATAAAATATGTGATAGGAGATGAAAACTTGTTAATCATGAAACGCGGTAATAGGAGAGGGAAGAGAAGGAAGAATTGTAGGGAGCTACGGACTGGAAAACGTTTGGCCGAATTCTGCGAAAAACACAAATTAGTAATCGCCAATACGCTGTTCGAACATCATGTAAGGAGGCGATATACCTGGAAGATGCCAGGAGACAGAAACAGGTACAAAATTAATTACATATTAATAAAACAAAGATTCAAGAACCAACCAAAAGACTGCAGAAGCTACCCAGGCCCAGACATAGACAGCGACCACAATCTTGTCATGATGAAATTTGGGGTAAACCTAAAGAAATTAAAGAAGAAAGAAACAAGAAAATAGGAAATCTAAAAGCTAAAAGTAGAAAGAACAGATAAACACCTACAAGAAGAACAAGAGATTACAAATAAAATAAAAACTAATGATAACAATGTAAAGAAGTGGGAAGACATAGAACAAGGAATAATAAAAGGAGCAAAAAAAACTATCGGAACGAAAAAGAAACAAAATAAGAAACCATGGATAACTACAGAAATAATTGACTTGTTAGAAGAACGAAGGAGGTATAAAAACATAAACATAGAACAGGGACAACAAAAGATACGGGAAAACTCAGAAACAGAATACAAAGAGAAAGCAAAAGAGCAAAAGAAAACTACATAAAAGAAAACTGCGAGGAGATATGAAAAATGGTAAAATGGACAAAGCATACAAAAAGATCAAAAATATGGTTAGAGAAAAGAAACCTAAATGCCATGGAATACAAAATGAAAATAGAGAAATAATAACAGACAACAAGGAAATAGCGGAAAGGTGGAAGAGATATCTAGAAGAACTATATAAAGAGGATGAAGAAAACCGGGCTAACGAACTAGAAATAAATGAGAACGAAGGAGAATAAGACGATAGGACAATACTAAGATCAAAATTTGACAAAGCTTTAGAAGACCTCAGTAAAAACAAAGCTGTAGGTGTAGACAACATACCAAGCGAAATCATCCAAGTCCTAGATCAAAAAACACGAGACATAATTTATAAAAGTATACAGAAAATATATAATACAGGACTAATTCCAAAAACATTTACAAAGAGCCTAATAATAATTATGCCGAAAAAAAACACAGCAAGAAAATGTGAGGAGTACAGAACAATTAGCCTCATAACAAATGCATCGAAAATCCTCATAAAAATCCTACAAGGTAGAATTGAAAAAATAATAGAAGAGAATTTATCAGAAGACCAATTTGGTTCAGAAAAAATACAGGAACCAGAGAAGCAATCATGGCGCTAAGAGGAATAATAGAAAAAAAGATAAATAAACAAACATACATTGCTTTTATTGACACAGAAAAGGCATTCGATAGAGTAAATTGGAGAAAAATGTTCGAAATACTGAAAGAAATAGGAATAGAAGAAAAAGAAAGAAAAACTATATACAATATTTACAAAGACCAAACAGCGGTTCTAAAGTATGAAGGAGAAAGGGAAGAAGCGAGAATTAGACAAAGGGTTAGACAAGGCTGTCCGCTATCACCCTTGCTGTTCAATTTGTACATACAAAAACTCACAGATGAACTGAGAATAGAAAGTAACGCAGGAATAAAAATACATGGAAACATAATCGACGCGATTAGATATGCTGATGACATAGCCTTGGTAGCTGAATCAGAAGAACAATTGACACAATCCATGGGAGATATGGACAAGATATTTAGAGAGAAATATAATATAAAAGAAAACAAAAGTAATGGTCTGTGGAAAAAACGAACAGAATATAAACAATATCAGCATAGATAACGAGTCGACCAAAGAAGTCAACGAATTTAAATACCTTGGTAGCATAATCACGAAAGATGGAAGAAGTAGAAGAGAAATAAACAACAAAATAAATCTAGCAAAACGAGCCTTTTATAACAAAAAGCAGTTACTCACAGCCAATAACATCGCCATAAAGACTAGAAAACAGTTCATTCAAACATATATATGGAGTACAGCACTATACGGCTGCGAAACATGGACAGTAAAGAAAAGTGATAGAAGGAAGCTAGAGGCATTCGAAATGTGGTGCCATAGGAGAGCTCTAAAAATCAGCTGGATTGAAAGAAAAACCAACGAAGAAGTGTTAGCACTAATGGGTGAAGAAAGAAAAATATGGAAACATATCAAAAAAAGAAGAGACCAAATGATAGGACATGTTTTACGAAGAGAAGGATTATTAAAAACAATAATAGAAGGAAAAGTAGAGGGGAAACCCCAAGAGGAAGACCACAGTTGATTTATATAAAACAAATAATTGAAGACACAGGAAGCAAAAACTATCAAGAAATGAAAAGAAAAGCGGTGAATAGAGAAGAATGGATTGCTACGACAAACCAGTCTGAGGACTGAAAACTGAGGAGGAGGATGTCAAAGCTGAGATTTAAAAATCTCGCCCTAAAAGCTTTCAAGTCCTATAAAATACAATACGCTCTTAAACTATGCGTATTTCTTAACACACGTGAGAAAGTGTAATGAAGAACTTAGGAATATGACTTCAATAGTGCATCGAAAATGATAGATACCACTTGGCTGAAATTCTCTTTAAAAGACATTGAAACAAACTTCAAGACTGTAGTTTTCTTTTGAAAATAAAATTGTATATCTCATATTGTTTCTTCTTTATTTAATCTAAAAAAGAAGAAAGTTTTGTTGCACTCTATGTGACCAAATTCGACCGCAAAACTAAGTTGTGCTAAACATTTAATCTTTTAATTATATATAAATGTTGCACCTTTTAAATAAAACTTTAATTCAATAATTATAAATTTATACTTGATGTCTTTGTAAAATAAACGTGGAATGTTTATATTTATTTTGTAATTTTTAGCTTTTTCTAGTATTTGTCATATATCATCTATAAACAATATAATTACAAAAAGCGCTTTTTATTTTAAAATATAAAGTATTTTATGTTATGAAATTAATTTTTATTTATTATTAATACAACAGACAACACACAACAGCACAATTTGTAATATTTGTCAATCAAAAAAACGACTTAAAGTAAATTAAAGTTTTTCAATCATTCCTTCTACATTTGAACGCCTTTAATCCTAAACGTCCTTAACTTTTAGGTTCTTTTAGCCTCAGAACTTGCCTAAGTAATTTATAAAAGTTTTGCAGCAAAGAAATCGCGTTAATGCTGCGCCTGTTTGTGAAATATCTAAATTGCTTAGTTTTTTTTCTTAAAGAACTGCCATTGGTTTTTCAATTCAGGGTTAGCAGCTTATATGTATATTTTTTATTATTCACTTGCTTTGGATTACCAGTAATATAAACAAAACTAGTTAAAGGTAAAAAGTAAAAGTTTAGCATAATTTCAGTAAATTGAAGGCATAACAATAAAAGGTCTAACAAGGAAAATAAAAGATATACGAACATATAAGAAATATAAGATCTTACGAACGAAATAGGAAATTTTGAAAGACCACCTAAATTAAAAAGACTCGGATCCGTATACTGCAATAAAACTGAAAAATATGGTAAACATGTTAATGGAAAAATGTAAGCAATTTTGAAAAGAAAATCTGTATTCTATTAAACTTCAGAATATGCTAAAATGCCAATTAGATAAATAAATAGATGTTACAAAGATCAGGTTTATGAGAAATACAGGGACAAATATAGGACCATATATTTGTAGCAAGGTAAATTTGTAAGATAATAGCAGCTAAAAAAGAAAAACATATTTCTACTTTATAAATCAAGAAAAGGCTTTCTACAATTTTCCAAGATAAATAATATGACAGTGCTTTAAATAAAGCTTAAACAGAAAATAAAAATTTAGCAGCCAACTTAATCTTGTATAAAGACATTGACAACGTTGTTAGGAGGTATAAAAATTCAGGATAATTAACATTATTATTTAGCTTTTTACTAAATTTAATATTTCATATATTCAAAAAAAAAGATAAAATATTTAAGTAAGACGTTTGAACATAGAATGAGTATTTAAAATAGAATTACTGTTTATAGATAATCTAATAATAAATAGAAAAACAAAAAAAATATCTATATATTTTTTTTTATTTTATTATAGCTGGCTCTGCAATATACAATGCAATACACGGCTTGGTTGTTATAGTACAATTAAATAAGAACTAAACTACATACATTGAGGTTTAATCCAGTGGGGATTAACTGATAAATTACATTTCTATCTTAATTTGACATGGGTTTATATACCACATTTAAATTAAGTCCTGTGGTAGTTTACGTTTAAGAGGCCTGTGAATATTTTTTTGGCCTAGATTTAATTTGGTAGCACAATTTTGAACACAAGGTTAGATTTTGGAAAAACTTTACAGTAGATTTATTAATGAACTCTGTAATTAATGGAACACTTAATTCACTGTGAACTTGATTATTACGCACAAACCAAGAGCAGTTGACGGGGATTCTGAGCACTTTGATCTGGATTGTTTGGAGTTTCTTCATGTTTGTCTTTGATGTGTTGCACCATATTGGACATGCATACGTAAGAATTGGTCCGAGGATTGCTTTGTAGATAAGTACAGCACACTCAGGTCTAAGGTGAGATTTGCGGTTTATAAGGGGATATAATGCACCCAGTCTGTTGTGGCACTCGTTGAGTTTTTTATTGATATGAAACCCCCAGTTCAGTTTCGCGTCTAAGTGCACGCCTAAATATTTAAGAGCTGAGTCCTTTGGATTCCAATCTATTTCGTTATTATTTATTTTTATTTTTGTAATTTGCTCATATCTCTTGAGGGTAAAAATTTTTGTTTGACATTTATCAGAATTTATTTTAATTTTCCATTTCTGAAATCATGCACATAACGTATTTATAGAGTTTTGTAGGAGTACAATTGCTGTATAAAGACTGAGGCTCTGTGTAATAATTGCAGTATCGTCAGCATACATGGCCAGCGTGACCAGCGTCATGAACGAACAGGTTGAATAAGGTGGGTCCCAGAATATTGCCCTGGGGTACTCCGGCCCGAATAGGTTTAGAACTAGATAAGGTTGAGCTGATCCGGACTCTAAAAGTTCTGTTAGTGAGAAATGAGTGAATGATTTTGGTTAGGTAATTTGGAATGTTTAAAAGCCCCATTTTATATAGAAGTCCATGCCAGACCTTGTCGAAAGCTCTTTCCAAGTCTATAAATACAACCGCAGTATATTCTTTCTTTTCAAACCCTCTTTCAATTGATTCACTTATTCTTAGAAGTTGGTGAGAGGTCGAGTGATGGGTTCGGAAGCCAAATTGAAGAGGAGGAATAGTATCATTTTGGTGGAGGTAATCTTGTAATCTGGAAAGTATCACTTTTTCTAAGAGCTTGCCCAGGGTTGACAGGAGACTGATAAGGTCAGTAGCTGTCAGGGTTTTCCTTCGGTTTACCTACTTTATAGATAGGGAGCACATTTGCAGTTTTCCATGCTATCGGAAAGTATCCTATTCTAAGACAGGCGTTGTATATTGAGGTTAAGTAAGCCAGAGCATTTTTTGATAGGTGCTTTAGCATTTCATTTGTTATAAGGTCGGCCCCAGGGGTCTTACGCTTAGGTAATATTGTTATATAAGATTTAATTTCTTGGACAGATGTGGGAACTATTTCGTGGTTATCCTGTAATTGCATATTTGCGATTGCTCTTGTTACCTGCCTTTCAAAGTGTTCGTCTTGTTCTAAAATATTGGGCGTAAATGCCTGTTCAAGATGAGTTGCTAATAAGTTGGCTTTTTCATCATCGGAGGAGTATCTGGCGTTATTTGATATCATAGGATAGATTATACTCGGTTGTTTTAATAATCGTTTGGTAGCTAACCACATAGATGGGTCACCGGGTTTAGTGTCTTCAAAGTAAGAATTGTATCTTTGGATTCTTAGACTGTCAAGTTCATTCTTTACTAAGTGACATAGTTGGTTGTACAGTGTTTTAAGGTATGGTAACCGGTGTCTTTGCCAATCCCTTCTATATCTATTCTTTCGCTTAATTAGATCAAGTATGTAGTTGGGAGTTCCAATATGCTCGACAACTTTCCTTTGCTTGTAAGGCTGATGTGTATTGTAGGGCGGCATTGTCTATATCCGGGGGAAGTTCAGGTGGTCCCTCCCAACGGAGTTTTTGATCAAGGGTCGACTGAAAATTGTCCCAATCAGTTTTACCATGCGCTAAGCTAGGCGGTGGAAGTATTATTTGAGGGGTGTTGTGGAGGCTGATGATGACAGGAAGATGATCAGAGTCCAGTTCAGATTCCACTGTTTGATACACTGGATAAGTGACATTTTTATGCAGTATAACATCCAAGATGTCAGGTTGATGGTCTGTTCGGTATGGATGGTAAGTGTAGTCGCCAACGGCTGATATTAATATTACTGTGTTTGGTCATAATGTTATGCAACTTCATCCCACCTGGATTACTAGCACGGCATCTCCATATGGTATTTTTTGCATTTAAGTCTCCTAAAACTAACTTGGGCTCGTTGCTGCTGAACAATTCACCGATTTCGTCTTTAACAAGCCGTTTATTTGGGGGTTTGAATGCAGATGTAAGGATTAAAGAGCCACTAGTTTTCATGTGTATTTTGATAGAAATGGCTTCTATGTTTTGAAAAACACCCATATGGAGGAGGTGGTAGCTGAATTTCTTTTTAATTATAATTGCAACTCCGCCTGATGCTATTACAGCTTCTCGGTCTTTCCGATATACGTGATACCCAGGAATTCTGAATTTTTCGGTGCTTACATAGTGTGTGTCTACGCGATATCAATGTTGTGTCGTGTCATGAATTCTATAAAAGTTGAACGTTAAGATTTAAGACCATTGGCATTCCAATTTGTCACTGTTATATTATTTATTAACTGAGGATTATTTTGATCCATTGCCTAGCAATGTTGGTAAGAACGTTGTTAGGAATGGCATTATTTTGTTTAAATGGGGGATTAGCAGTTCTACTAACTTCTTAAGTACTGTGGAGATAAGGTCGGTAGATGATTGCTGTTCGTCGGGAGTGGAAACGTTGGGTTTGGATACAAAACCTCTTGGGGGCGATGACTCATTAGTCGTAGTATTTTGTTTGTTTATTACTGCTTGGGCGTATGATCTGTTTTGAGTTCTAAAGCTTTGTAGTTCTCTGGGTGCTTTGCCAAGCAGTTTACTCACTGAGGATCATCTCCAGGTCGTTTAGGGCATTCGGTAAATAAGTGATTGCCAGTGCACTTCACACAACGAGCTTGCGAGTGGCAATAGTTACGTGTGTGACTGTACAGTTGGCATTTTTTGCACTGAGGAATTTGCTTCGACTTTCTTCGTATCTCTACTTCTACTATGCTGTGGTTTAGTTTTGTTAGTTTGAAAATTTCCTTGCCTTCTTGGGTGTCATCGAGATCCACCGCGCATAGTGGAATCAGATATCTGTCTTTGTTGTATAATTTGGCTACTTTTTGTACCGAATACTTTAGAGTTTCTAAATCGTTTTTATTTCATCTTCCGTAAGGGAGCCAGGGACGTTTCGGATTATTACAGATAAATTGCGAACTTCTGGGTTTTTAAATGTGTGATAGGCTAGATTGTTCTCGCTCTAATGCTTAGTAATTACTCCGTAATCCTATATACTGGTAAGATTTATTCTTAATTGTTTGTTTCTAACTAAAGTGGTAAATTCAATCGTAGCTTTTTCCTTAAGGTCATTAATTATTTCTTGAAATTTTAATTTGTCTGCGTTATGCAGATAAATTGGCGGGATCTTTATTTTATTCTCCTTAGTATTAACAGATTGGGACGGAGCGGTAACAGAGGTATCCATGTCTTTTATAGCTGCAGCGAGTTTACCTTGATAAATGGTTTTACCGGCATTCTGGATTTGTTTCTCCGTAACGTAAAATTTATTTTTGGTTATTAGATTTTCAGGTATAAATAAATATTTTCTATTCGGTTCGGATACAGGTGGGGATAAGGTAGAGCTGGTTCGTTTAAGATTAGGATTGCTCATCTTGAATAAAGAACCCCTTCGCAAGGGCTCTTATTGGTAAAGTCTTTGTTTTATTCAATATTCGATTTATGCGTTAAAGGTATTAAATTGTTAAATAAATAAATAAATACGCCTGACCTTAAAGACTGCGGCTCGACGCGGCGATATCGCAGGTAAAATTGGTCCCCACACGTCCACTCTGCTTCAATGTACGAACCGGACTCCTATATATTTTAATTCTTATAATAGAGCTGGAAATCCACCCTTGTATTTTGTCGCAAGCAGACGAATATGTTCTATGATATGAGGTCCTGAAGCACTTGGGAAACTAAAAGTCAAGCCTGCATTTTTTATATTATTATTTAATTTATTATTTTGGTGCATTCCGAGCTACTCATTAAAAAAACAATATTTACAATGTTGCTGCTTTGAGAGGCAATTAATTTAAAGTATGGTTTAACGCGCGCAATTTTATATTTTAACCTAATTATTTTATATACAGCTCAAAATGAATTTTATGCAGCCAACAACAAATGTAACATTTGGGTACCCCCGCTAATAAAATAGCTAATTCAACTGACAGTTATATTTTTTACTGTCTTTATTTTTCTTTCCAATAAGTTTCATTCCCCTTTTATCTGTCTATCGAGCGAATAAATTACAGCTATGGCCGTATCTCGCATCCCAACAGCCATTGTTTCTTGTTCCTTCAATAATCCTCTTGAAGGTTTCTAACTATCATGTCTTTTTATATATGGTTAATCTATGAATTTGGTTGTTTCTTTTCCTTTTTCCTAGTAGGTTCCCATTTAGAATTTTGTTCGACCATCTTTCTTCATTCATTCTCTGAGCATGTCCATACCATATAAGTCGCCTTCTTCCAAATGCCTTAATTGTTGTTTTTATTTTTTTTATTCCTTCTCTGACTATTGTATTTTTAACATGCTCAAACCCTGAACTCCACACCCCCTTCCTTAGGAAGTCTATTACTATTGCGTTTATTTTTTGTTGTTCAGTTTTGCTTATTTTCCATATTTCGGAGCCATATAATAATATACTTTGTAAAAAAGTATTGTATATTCTTATTTTCAACTTTTGTATTGCTTGTTTAGACTGTCTTATTCTACTTATCACTTCTTTCTTCAAGTTCGCGTCTGATACTCTTCATATTTATGGATTCTTTTGCCTTCTATCTGTAAATTGGTTGCTTTTTCTCCAGTCACCAGGTGTTTTATCCCTTTGTAGTTTATATTTAGTCCACTTGCTTTTGAATGTATCCGCAAGTTTTTGCATTATATTTCCACCGAGAATTAGCTGGTCATCGGCAAATCAGAAAGACTATATATAGTCTTCATTTATTGCAATGCCCATATATTTACATTTATTTTTCCATGTTATTAATGTACTTTTGATGTTTATTTTAACAGCGTGAGAGACAACATCCCTGACGTAGTCCCTTGTAGGTGGAGAACGGTGCTTTAGTTTATTTCTGAGCTCGATAATATGTGTTTGATCGTTATATATTTTTTGAGTAGTATATATTATTTATATTGGTTTTATAAAGAATTTCAAGCAGATTTTTGACTGGGGCAAGAATCAAAAGCCTTTTTTAAGTCTATAAATATTAAGTATGCTTTTATTCTGTTACTTGTTTCATCAAGAATATAATGTCGATGCATGAGCATCCTGACGTAAATTCGCTCTGTTCTTTTTCTACTGTTATTTCTTGATCTATTCTTTTCCTTATTATGCGTACATACAATCTTTCTACCGTTTCTAACACGCTGATGTCTCTACAGTTTCCACAGTCGTTTCTTGGTCCTTTTTTATATATGGGTGTTAAATATCCTACCTTCCAATCTTGAGGTAGGTGATCATGTTCAGTAAAACATTTGTTAAATATGTAGGTAAGAATTTAGTGTGTCCTCGTAGTTGCATATTTAATTAGTTCAGTAGGGATACCTCCTGGAGTAGCAGTTTTTCCGTTTTTATTATTTTTACAATTTTTTGTATTTCTTTTACTGTTATTTCACCAATATAACTTCTTGGCATTTGATTCATTAGGTTCTGTTGTTGGTATTCTCTTGTGTCTTCTTTCAGTAAAGTAATTTTACCGCCGATCTATACTTATCATGTTTGTATATCTGCCTTTTTCGTCTTTCCTTATATTTTGATAGTGTTTCTTTCGCTCTAGTATCTTTTATATGGTGTTCTATTTCATCGCATCTTTTTGTCGTTTTGTTGCTTTTTATATTTCTTGTTTCACTTCATTTCGTTTTCTTTGGTATACCGTTCTATCTTAGGAGACATTTGTAGTCAACTATATATTATATAAGTTTCCTATTTCCATAGTCAATTTCTCTAATTTCTCATTCCACTAACATTCTTCTACCTTTTATGTGTACTTTGTTTCTTCGCCTAACGTTTTATATGCGGCTACATGAATAGAGTTTTCCAAATTGTCGTATAATTGTGTGACTGTACCTGTTAATTCAAATGATAATTTTGAGGTCAACCTTAGTTTGGATAAAAAGCTTGTTCATTCTGTATTAATAAAATTACGGTTGTACTTCTTGTCTGATAATATCCTTTCAGTTTCTTTTGAGTGGTTATTAAGTCCTTTTTTAGCTTTTATGCGTATCAAGTACATTGTCGTTTTTAACAGGAAATGATCGGATCCGTATTTTGCGCCTCGATATACTTTTATGTCTTGTATTTTTATTTGGGTGGTTTGTCTTGTAATAGTATAATCTATAATAGATTTTAATTTTCTCGGTAGTTGGTTCTATGTAAGCTTATGTATCTCGCAATGTTGGAAGTATCTGTTGAGTATTTTTAGGTCGAATGTTTCTTGACATATCTCCATAAGTCGCTGCCCATTGTTATTTAATGCAGACTCGCCGTAGTCACCGATGATTGCATAATTAGGCTCCTTTTTAGTTCTAGCGTTGAAGTCACTTAATATTATTAATTCCTTTCTTGCACCGAAGTTGTTTAGCGTTTCTAACAGTTTAACTTCAAATGTATCTTCTATTTTGATATTGGAGTTATCCGTGAGTGTGTACACTACTAGTGCTATAATCTCGTGTCCCCATATGTTTAGTTCCGTCTTTCGCGCTCTTTCATCCGTCTCTTCCTAAGTATTTACGCAAGTCATCAGTTTTTTGAGTATAGCAACGGCAACTCCTGCCCGTGCTCTGTTATACTGTGGCAATCCGCTGTAGAATAATATATAGTCATCAAAAAAGTCTTCGTTGCCTTTGCCTTTCTTTTTGGCTTTAGTGAGGACTGCTATGTTGTAATGTTGTAATGTTGTACCTTTTGAGTTGTTAGGAGACATCTCTTTTTTTGTTGTGGTGTCCTGATTGATTGGAATTTTTAGCATTAACAGAATTGCCCCCCCCCCCCCCAATACATTGAGTCACCCTCTTTCAGAGGTGTGGATTTCTACCACCCGGGGATTGCTTTTTTCTGACGAATTTTTTATCCTATTATATGTAAGTATATCGTGATGAGTTGCAAGCGCATCACCAAGTTTATTTCAGGCGCTCAATATGAGACAGACGTTGTTTGCAACAGCCCATTCTGGCGCTTCTTTTGGTTTTGTACCAACCGGAAAGTAGAGCTGCCATCTCCGCCAGATTCGCCGTATAAAAATCCTTTTTCACCGTCGTTGTGGTCTTCATCCGTTATCCTGGATAAGAGGCTCTTACAGACTGCTATCAGCCGGAGCCAGCTGAACACAGGTTTTTTTTGTGAGGTGTTACTCCTCGATTCCCCTTTCTTCTTTACTTTGTAGTCGGGTTCCAAGTTTTAAACTGATATAGTTCGTTTTATACAAGCATTAAAAATCAAGATTTGCAATCATCAACAATTAATTTAACAAATACACTTGCTACGATAATATTCAACGAACTTAAAAAGTTCGTTACTGAATTCTATATGTCTGTCGGTCTGTCGGTCTGTCGATCTGTCTGTCTGTCTGTCGCTGTCACAAAATTATGGATTTTTTAAAATTTTAAAATGGATTATTATAGGAAATTTTACGCTGATTTCAAAATCGAAATCAAAAAGTTTCTATGTCGAATACTTTTCGAGATATTCGACTTCGAATTTCGGGAAAATTTCGACATTGCGATTTTATGAGTAATTCTTAAAGAAAGTTTTACGCTGATTTCAATAATGAAATCGAAAAAATTCTATGTCGAATAGTTTTCGAGGTATTCGACTTCGAATTTCGGGAAAATTTTCGACATTACGATTTTAAATGTGATTCTTATAGGAAATTTTAAGCTGAATTCGAAAATGAAGAAAAAATTCTATGTCGAATAATTTTCCAGATATTCGATTTCGAATTTTCCCGAAATTCAAAATCGAAATCGAAATGTTTTTTTAAGTTCGTTCTGGGATTGCTTACAGAGCAATCTCTTCGCCGGCCCCATGTTTTGTAAATATATTTATACTTTTAACCCCACATTATTAAACTAATAACTCGATTATCAAAAAACTACGAAGCAAAAAATTCACATGTATGACAAGTAGTCAAAAAAATTGGATCAACCGAAAATTCTGACAAGTAAAAATTTGCTTTAGAGGTAAAGCAGAGCGGAACTAAACTATAGGTTTAACGAAATTTTATTGAAACGAACGACAGTGAATTATATTCAAATGAATGTCAAATGCGGCTAACATTTAGCGACCGGACCCGAAAAATTTGCGGCCAGTTCCGGTCAAACCAGTCTCGAGATTTTCCGATCAGTCTGATTTTTGGCGTCTGGACTTGACTTATGGTTCTTAGTTGAATACCGAATATGTCTCTAACTATCACAGATCAAAAATTATAAGGCGTGACAGATGTCAGATATGACAGCTTAGAAGCTGCCTTGATCAAGAGTTATAATGCATGACCGACGACGGGCATGACAAAGCAAAGCTGGTCCCCAGCTTAGAAGTTGGGTCTGCTAAAAAGACATCAACTTGACTAGTATTATACTAAACCGCCAATTTCCCTTTCATAAAGATCACTCTACGATGCAATGAGCTTACCGCTAATTAAATATTCCAGAGCTTTTGAGAACAAATTGCACCGCAGAGTTCTTAGAACATGAAGCAGGCATTTCGTAGACCAAATAAAGACAACTGCTTCCAACTACCTATTACCAAACTTAACCATTAGATGTCTTAATTTAAAATGTAATAATTACAGGAAATCATCCTAGGACACTTTTTATATTTTTGATATACCGCTGACAGTTCAGAAACAGAGGAGTCTTTGTCTTTATTCGCCGACGATGCTACAAATTTATTTATTTATAATGACACTATTGAAGTTTCATGATACACACAAGTTTATCTAAAGAAACTAAGCCAATAGAAAACCCGATTCCAGTTGCTACAGAAACTAAGTATCTCAGACTTTATCTTGATAGATGGTTGACCTGGCACCAGCACCTTAAAAAGATATCATTAAAATATAATATTTAAATATATTGAGTTTTAGATAAAATAAAAAAGTATAAAGAAATAATTAACTGTTCATAAAAATAACTTTACTGAACAAAAAATAGATCTATTGCCAATAAGAAAACTTAATTTATGAGGACTAACATTACTTTTACTAAAAAATATTTTATATTTATAGAGTAGATTGTAAATTAGCAGCTAATATGAAATAAAAAAGCAACACAGAGTTAAAGAAAATAAACATAAATATTGACGTAGAAAAAACTACAGTTGTGGTAACAGCAGGTGATGAGAAGAAAGCATATGTTTATAGAAAAGGTAAAAAAAGATAAATATTTGGGAATTTAGATTGGGACAAACGAGAAACTAGACGCTACTATGAATTAAGGGGTTAGCGGCACATACAGACTCGTCAATTCAATAAAGTTTGTTTCTAGGGCAGAAAGAACTAGTCAAGGAAGTCAAAATGAAAGTTTGCAAAAAAATTGCAACTCAAATATTTATCTACGCTTTGGGGTCCTGAACAACATTATAAAAATACCGAAACATAGTAAATATCAGGAAAATGATATTTTTACAATAAATAGATGCTAAAACAAAAAGGAATTATCTCATAAAACCATTAATCCGAGGAAAATTAATCACAACACTTCTTAGAGTCCGAGCGCTATTGGTTAATGTTACAACCATCTTCAGCTTACAGAAACGAGATTAAAGTCAGGAATATATGCTAAAAAATAAATTTGCATGTTTGTATTTTTATAATACTTTAATGCATATAAAAATTAAAGTAAAATTAAAGAGTTACGTTGGCCCTTTGCAGAATTCTTCAATTTGTAGTCGAAAAGTAAAAAGTACCATCAAAAAATTTTGTAGTATATTTATTACTCTCATTTGAACATTGTCTATGCTATTCTTATCACTATACTATGTACTGGCTGTTAGAAATTTTTTTGTTTAATTTTCAGAGTAACACATTTTTAATTAAAATTAAAAGGGTTGATTTTATAATTTATTTTTATGTTTTCTGTATTCCATTAATGTGAATTAGTTTGCGGCAATAGGGAATACCTTAGCAATCTTCAAAAATTGTAACTTAAATTACTCTTTATACTAAAATTGTCGGGTAAATGTTGTTGGGAATTGCTGGAATAACTAAAACTAAAAATTAGTATTTTTAAAACAATCTATGATTAAATTTTGTAACTTATGTTTGCATTAAAAATACAACATATAACAAAATTAGCGTAGAATATCTGGTCTATCTGTGTGTACAACTTTGTTTTACGTTTTGCAATATTTGTTTCATCCTTAAAACTATAAATTTTATGCTCTATATATTTAGTGTTCTTTTATTTAATTCTTGTGTATAGTCTTCTTTCTTTTTTACTTTGGCATAGAACTTTCTAGATCTTTTAGTAATTTAAAGTAGTATTAATATTTTATGGTGTAACCACATTTCAAAGGCTTCGAAACGATTTATAACGTAAATTTTTAATGTCCATTGACGAATTTCGTACTTTATGTTTGTATTCATTTTTATATTTGATTTTTTGTTCTAGATCTCGCTATTTATTTATTAACCATTCTGAATATTTGTGTTGAAGGACGTGTTAGATTGGTTTATTGTCTAGAACTATTTATATAGTTTAAAACGGTCTTTTACTTGTACATATCACTTTTGTTGTACTGATATTGATATCTAACCTCATCTGTCTATTTTCCCCATTTATGAGGTTAACTAAATTTTATCGGTAGTCTAGTCTCTCTTTTCTGTACTGTACAGCGAGTATTAGTTTACTATATATTTCTATTGTATCCTCTTTACCCTCTGGCGCTACAGTGAAACGATTTCAAAATCGGTGTTAAATTGAACGATAGTAAGCAACCTTGCTGCGTACACCGTTTTATTTTTACTTTGTTGAGCGCTGTATTACCTGCCTTTGCAACATTTTGATTTCAGTGTAATCTACTCTATAAAATTGCAAAAATATAACTACGTGTGTTTGTCACTAACATTGCAACTCTTTCTGCAATTATGAACAGATTTCAAAGGTCAACATTTCATTCGAACCAGTTTGTTACCAAACTTTGCATAAACGTGTTATATTTTCGATTTAGGTCACGGTTGGCCTGTCATAGGTCAAAACATAAATTATCATAAAATAATTAGACAGTTTGCACCACCTATTTGTGTTTCATGCACTACGTGGCCAATTCTTGCCGTTAGTATAATTTTCAAATTAAATTTCCCATTGCCTATATTGTCCAAACATTAAATTAATGTAGTGTGCCGAACTTTAAGGAATGTTTTTTGAAAACAATAGATTTGTATTGTTCCTTTTCTATAAGAAAACCTTGTTCTTAAATTGAATAGAAAACCAAATTATTATATTCGACTACCTTGTTATTCGTATTTCTTGTCAAATTCCGTTATGGGTTATATTTGAAAATACTTTTAAACCTTGGCTTGGTTGATTGCTCTGATTGTAGAACTTTTAGATACGCTAGATTTTAACAAAAGCATAGACGTGGACTTTAACTAATTATTTGGAATAGCTTGTATTGGATAAAGAAAATTTAAAAGCTTTCCCAAAACTCTGTTTTATAAATTTCGTCTGGTTTCAGAGATTTTCCAATATTTAAATTCTTTTCATATGCTTTATTTTGGTCTCAAAAAAATTTAAATTTAAATTTTATATAGAACGTATCTTCTTCCTGTATAGCGTCGCCAAAAAGGGTATGCATATAATTTTTTCAATTTGATCTGTACTTCTTTTTTAACAATACATCTTAATCTTTGTTTTTAATGTAGGTCCATTGGTTTTCTAGTTTGTCTATCCGCTACATTGTTCTTTGGATAACATCTTCCAAGTTTATTAGTTTATTTTTTATTTTTAGACTTTTATCTTTAAATATATGTTTATTTTTTTTATTCTTTATTTCATGTTCTGTAGAATATATTGGTTCATCAATTGTTTTTTATTTTTGCTTTTATTTTTATCTATACCGTTGACGTTACTTTTTGTTTTATTCCAGTAGTTGTTAAATTTCTTCCGTTTTTTATATAATGGTATTTTAAACAGAATTACATTTTTCCTACAATTTGGTGCTTTTACTTCTTACGTAAATATTTTTAATGTTGTTTTTACTTTTATTGCAGTAGATATCAGCGCCAGGGTATATTTTTGGTTCTGTTACAGTTGATGTTAATATTTAATTTATTAATATAAAATCTGTTTGATTTCGCACAATCTTGTATTTACTATTTTGTGGCGGATGATATTTGTTACCATTAATTTTCTTTCTTTTACTTTTAAGTTTTTACTACGTGTCGAATCATAAAAATCGTGCATAGAATAATATTAATTTTCACCTTATTGGTTACATAAGCAAGCAAAACTGTCGCATCTGGAGGTCTAAAAATCCAAGATTCATAGTTGAGAAACCTTTTATCCGTAATGAGTTTGGTGTGCTTTTTGAGTTGGTGAGTCCATTTCAGTGAATGATATGTATCATCGTGAAACAATGACTGACTTTTTGTCCAGAAGTAGATGTCACAGACAAAGACGACTTTTACTTTTGACAAGATGACGTTACATGTTACACAGCTGGTAAAACAATTGCATTATTGCGCGAGATATTTCCTGGAAATGTAATATTTTGAAATTAGCGATTCAAAATTCAACGGTAATAATAGAGCTGCAATTCGCGAAATTGAGCTATATTAGTGTTAAATCGTTATGAAAAATGTTCTCCATCTGTAAGAAGAGCTGTAGCGGTCACTGGAAAGATAATGTTCTGTATTTAAATAAAAATATTTTAATAATTTCCAAAGAGCAGTGCTTTTATTAATGAAGAACTATATATAGCAGACAACTAAAGTCTATTTTACAGCAAACTTTTTAAGTATAAAAACAAGTGTTGCTTCTAAACACAACAGTAGTGGTTTACAAAACACATACTAAACTGCATATAAAAATAGAAATTTATTAAAAATAGTTATTCTATTATGCCAATATTATTGGCTTTAGGGAAATGTGTAGAAGATATTTTTCAGCTAATTTAATTTTTAATACTTGTAATAATTTTTTTACACAGAAAGCTTTTTTAAAGCAATATAATTTGAGAAAGTCGGTTTTGACTTTATTTCGCGAGATGCGAAATCGGCGGCGGTCTCTTTCGTATTGTATTCAGGTCATGGAGATCTACAAATACCTAAAACATCCGCAGTTATTAAGAACAAAAGGGAACTCAACCGTGAAACTATTTATATTAATAAAAATGGTTTAGCCACTTAAAATATTTTACTTGTTTTTCAAATAATTAAACTACTGGTGTAAATTCTGATCTAGATCCATTGCCACAAATTTCGTTAACTTTCAATGTGATTCTGCTACTGTTTTTCTGTTTCAATCAAAATTTCGCACAATATGCAATACAAATGCAATAAACATACACGAACCACATCGTTAAGAAAAGTGTGGCACGCGCCATATTGGTTTTTTAGTGACGCTGAAGGGAAGCATTATGTGACTGCAGCGCCCTTTTTGAACAAAACGTGTCAGTTTAGAGAGTTATACGTTCTTAAGCTATTTCAAAATTTATAAATATAAATTTGTTTTTGTTTCTCCGTTTCTTATTAAATGAAAATTCGGTCATGAAAAAGTAGCGCTTGTTTGCATAAAATTCTTATAAACTGTTTATATCTGAAATGTTTAAATAAAAACTCGTTATCATATTTATGAAGCCGGCAGCTTTATGCCGGGCGGTTTATTTGTAGCACCGATGTCTTAGAAGTAATGGGATTTTATCTTTCAGATAGTCCGGGGGAAGATGAGATTCCGCGCAAGGGGTCAGTATCGCTCGGAATTTCCGGTGGCGGCACTGACATGTACATCGACATGCGCCGGAGCGAGGGTGCTTTGGCGGCCACAAATTTTCTGGAGAAGCCAACCCCCGACAAAAAAGTTAAAGTAAGATTCCTTTTCAGGGCGCTATCTGTATCAATAACGGCCACTGATTGTTGCTGCCACTTCTGCGGCTGCTGCAAGAAAATTATGAATTATTCAGCAGGATGTTTTGCAATTTAATAGGATCTCTGATGAATTCACTCTTTTGCTGTGCATGAATTTTTTATGAGATGTTACATTTTACAGGATATATATATATATATATATATATATATATATATATATATATATATATAATAGTCATCTTCAGAATAATGCATTACTAAAATCCTTATGTAAGGAATTATGCACAAAAGATAAATAAAAACACAGAACATGTTTTATTATATTTTATTAAATTAATGGCATTTTATTTCATTTTCCTCTATTTTAAATAGTGCAGGCTTTCATAATTCTGTTTTGGTTAGCTGATTTAGTTTGTTATTTAATTATTGCCATCATGTTTATAAGCCACACTAATTCTTCTTCCATTTGATTACTTTCTAAACGTTTACTTGGGGAACTTTACCGAACGATTTTATCGTTTGGCTGTTACCTTTAGGAATTGTTTGTATTTGTTCTCAATTGCAAATAGAAATAAATGACTTTAAAATGCGGTCAAGTGAAGCTTTAGTTAGCTCCAGCAATTTATTAAAATCTTTGACTCTAACTTTAACGCGAGTTAAAAGCACTATAAACATGTTTTGGTCTTCCTCAGAGATACAATAAGAAATAGGGCTAAATATTGGATTAGTTCTTATACTTCAAAAAAACAAAGATATAAAGAAACTTTAAATTTATTGAAAATAAGTTTAAAGATTCAGAGTAGTTGATCGATAAAATTCTGAAGTTTTCTGGATTCAAGTATGATTCACCTGTCAATTTATTTCTCGCTGTACTTGTGGCTGTGATCTTTCATTTAAGTGAAAATAAAAAAATAGTAATGTCAAAATGTTTTGCAACAGAGAAACGTATGGAATAATACAAAATTTAAGATACCCTTTTGAATATTTTGAACCACAACTACTAATTTAAATAATTAACAACGACTCTATATCAGAAGTTTATATCAATACTTCATTTGCAAACTTTCGTTTTTGCATGAGTCTCTTAGGCCAACTATTTGACTTTCAGCTAGAGCTATTGTAATTAATTCTGTGATTTCCATTTATCGGCTAACATTTCTGGGGGCGAAAATAGAAACATTGTTTTAATTTTTAATGAAACAGTCTATGGTATAATAATGCTTCCAACAAGCAATCTTTAAGAGTAAAATAAATTAAATGCCGGGAAGACATGTTTTTGTTAAGATTTGTTAAGAGCAACTGGAACAGTATGTATATACAAAAAAACTATGTATATAAATAATTGTGATTAGAGGTAAAATTATATACTCTTTTAAGAAAAGTCATATAAAAACAAAAGCAAGAAGTGTTAGCGCTTAAACAAAGAGCTTTCTTAGTTGATAATGACGAAGAAAATATAATGCTCTACAGGCGGAAACAAGCAGTGCGTGAGCAAATTTTTGAATTTGGACAGATTCAAATTTCAAACCTAAGTAAGAGAAGTACAGTTCTGCTAAATTACGTCAAAGGACGAATAAAGGACTATACGATAACCAGAATCCCAGTCGACTCTAACTTCTCAGTTCCCGAGTCAATTCACATATTTTACTGACGACCTTTCGAAAACAATTTCTCAATCTAAAAGTTAAGACAATAGAGTAGTTCTCTTTGCATATTATTTGCTTTGGGTTAAAAAAAATTGAGCTTGTAACACACCATCCTCAGACTCGTTTACCCTGATTGTCTCAACACCGTGAACACCGTCAGACACGATGTCACAATCATTATTGCGACTTAACGACCAGTTTTTTACAAATTCTGCTGAAAAGTATATTTTTTAAGTGACTGACGTAATTCAGGTAGAATAACTAGGGCTTTTCGAGGAATTATTTAGCAAAATAGTGCCCTTTCACATTTTATTTGTTGTGTTGTGGCTTTTTAAAAGGAAAAACAATAAATTCTTTCACAACCCGTACGATTTCTGGACTTATTTAATTACAATAAGTAGAACAGAAGGATTCTGATATTAACTATTCAAAACAATCCTATTCGACTTCAATAGAACAAGAAGCCCAAATCGTTATTTATGAGCAGAATATGCACACGCAGTATTAATTTGTTGTGTTTGGGATTTAAATTTGCTTTATTGTATATATTATAGAGATTGTAAAAAATTAAGGCTTAATTTCTATGCCCAAATTAATGCCATGAAGCATTTTTGACATATTTTAACTTGGTCAAATAGCTCAACGACGCCCATAGATCGAACCAGATCGTAACCAGAGGACGCAAGATCTAGATTGTAAGCTGGATACGGCTTTACCTCAATTTTATTCAGTACAGCAATTTTGTGGTTGATCTTTGTAGCACGAAGATTTGGTTTGCTTTTTTATTGAAGAAGGGGTCATTGGTTAATCAATCTCAAGTATTTTTACTTTAAAATTTTTAAACGTCGTAGTTGCTTCCTGTATTTACTACATTTTCATTCAAAATCAAGTCAAAGTACATTCTACCACATTGAAATCATAACTTTCTTCTCAGAACAATCCTGTCGAAGAATGAACGGGATTTCAGCTTTGAAGAACTTTTAAAATAATCGCAATTAACAATTTAAATTTATTTTTTAGCATAAATAACAATGTGCTTCCAAAACTACTATATAATAGATTTTCAAGCAGGTGGCGACAAATATAGGCTTTCTTGTTGGCTTGTGCTTTAGTTAGTTTATGAGAACCTTGTTTTGACTTTCTGTGTACAAAGTCAAGTTGACGCAAATGCTTCTAGACAGTTATGTGGGAAACATAAGTTTAGTTAACAAATCGTGAGATTTTAATGCAGGCTGGCATCCAAGTCTCCTTCAACCAAAACAGATGGTTGGCCAAGACGTTGTTTTTTAGGATCGGAACGATAAAGGCCGTTAAAGTATCATAAACACAAGAAACAACAAAAAATGTAGAAAATTAAATTTTTCTGAAGGAATTATTTCACTATTTGGTATTTTTAGTAAATATTGCTTCTAAATTACAAGGTATTATTCTTGATTCTTTCTAGCTGTTACTATATTTTGGTTACTAGTGTGTATCTGTAGTAAAAGTATTGTAATTAATGATAAAAAAATGAAAAACACTAAAAAACTTAATAAGCATGTTTATGCATACATATTTAACATTTCTTAAATTCTATAGTATGTGATATCATTTTTTTATTTATTAAATTTGATTTCTTATGTATTTCAATTTTTCATACTTTTTTAGTGCAGCTTTTGTTGTAATAGATAAGATTGCATCATCGGCATGATAACTAATTGATACAATGATTAATACGTGCTTTAAACTTTGCTATTTAATTGTTAAATAATACTGATGTAGATGGTATATATTCATAGTATCAAACTGCTATTAATTAGTGATAAAGTGTTTAACACATACATTTACAATAATTCAATGCAGAAATTGCTTTGTGTGATTTTTCGTACCTATGTGTGGAATGTAGTACAAGTGCAACTACTCTCATATTAAAAAGCTAATTATTTATAAGTTTTAAAAATAAAAATTAATCTCTTCCTATGTAGTTGATTATTGTCATGAATAAATACTTTGTGGTCATCTTTAATTATGGTAAACACAGAGAAATTATCAGCAACTGTTTTATTTCTCAATGTAGGAAAAGTACCGCAATTTCCATCAAGAATAATGCATTGTTTGAAATGTGCTTTCATTAAAAAATACCAATACCAAGATCTTTGAGGTGTTGATTGAATGTTAACATTTTTATGTAGTTTACCAGAACTCCTTGCATTGTTTGAGGTTGTAAACTAAGCAGCTATTTATGTTTTACTATTTTTTCGTTTCGCAATTAAAATTTCAACACATCTTTTGATAAATATGTGGTCCGCCAATTCAAGGGCAGGAAAGTAAACGCTTATTGAAACTGCAGACGTCGATACGATGGTTCAGGATGACATTTTCATATATAGTCGCTTCAATGGCATTTATCTCGGCAATTATATTGCTCTTCAGGTCTTGGATAGTGGCTGGTTTGTTGACGTAAACTATACTTTTCAGATATCGACACAAAAATGTCTAAAAACTTCAAATCACACGAACATGCAAGCTAGCTGACATTTCCAATTTTCGAAATTAAACGTTCACCGAATTTCCACTGCAATATGTCGATATTCGTACGTGTTTCGTAATATGTTGCTCTGTATGTTGAAAATAAAGATTATTTATGTCAGTTTCATTGAGTTTAGAGAAGAAATGATCATTAGTCATACTGTGATATCGCTCAGAATTCACAATAATCACAATTCCAGCCTCATTTTCGAAAACAATGGTCCAATAACAACTTTTGGCTACAGAGCATGCCAAACAGTCGCTTTTTGAGGATGCATTGGTTGTCCTTAATATTGTCTTGGTTCTTGTGAGCTCAAATGCGACAGTTTTGCTTGTTCACCATCCCATTCAATGTGAAATGCGCCTCATTGCTGAAAATGATTTTTGATGACATATTAGTTCAGTTGCACGATGTTGGAGGAGACAATCAGAGAATGTACGTCGGTTGGAATGGTCAATTGGCTTAAGTTCTCAAATCAATTGGATTTTGTAACCGTACAAATTCAAATTGTTATACATAATACAGTGTAAACTGGTTTCCGAAATGCCCAATTTTTGCGATCGACGAGTTATTGAGTTTTGAATTCTCTTTCACACACTTCTTCACCGTAGCGATATTTGCTGGTGTGCGAACACTTTTGGGTCGTCCATATGGCATATCACCAACAGAACCTGCGGCTTCAAATTTTTGCACCAAACGACCGATGGTGGTCTCATTTGGACGATTAAGGTGACCAAAATAATCCACGAGATCTTTTTTCACCATTTTTGCAATGTTTTTTTAACCATCTTAACGCGGTCTTCAAGTAAATATGACTGCAGAGCAAAAAATGGAAAATTTTAAACTAAATAAATTACGCTGGATTAACAGAAAAAACATGGCGTTTATGACAAATTAACGTTTATTTTCCTGCGTCTCCTATTGACGGACCTTTATCTTGTTTTGTATTCCCCTTTTCTTCTTCTGTATACATTGTGTATGCGTTAGCAAGATACATATATTCTGTTGCTTTTCTCTAGTTTGCTTTCTATTCTATACTACTCAAAATATTACTATTTATTTCTGCTCAAAAGCTTTTTATAAATTACAAAAACCATAATAGCTTTACGCTTTTTTCTCAACTCATTATCATACAATTCTTTGGACCTTTACTGCACAAAATTCTTGGAACATAAACATTGAACTTTTTGCTTTTGATAATAGAAGGGCACAGTATCAACAAATGTTACCCCTACCATTAAAACCATCTTTCCACTATTACAAACCCATTTTTAGAATTTCAGAAAATTTGTTTTACGTCCCACTTGTATTGCAGCGTTATTTTAAAAATAATATGTAACTTATTTAAAATAAATGTTATTTTATTACTAGAAAAATCAATTTTGAGTAGTTTTGGTAAATATTTGATAAAACTTAACAAACGTGTTCAATAATAAATAAAAAAACAGGAAAAATTTATGGTAATATAATCGAAAGAAATTGGACTTTATGTAAAGTTGACTTTCAGAGGCGTTTAATGGACAACAACGTTCATTTAAAAAGGCTGGTGCCCTTTGCAATATTGTACATTTTTATTTTAGTCGCATTTTGGCTTTTTGGTATTTTCATCTTTATTGAATGTGCTGGTTAATAATACGACCTTAATTGCTTTTCATAAGATTCTTACAATATTCAGCTTTCGTCTAGTTTTAACAGTTACTACTGGAAACTGAGATCTGTTTCTTATTCCCCTAGTTGTATTGAATGTTGATAAAACTGTAATAAAAGTTATCAACAAGACAAATATGGAGATGGTCTAAAGTTTTACCAGAAACGAGAAGCTAGACAAATTTAAAGACCTACATGGGCAACCTTCGTTAATTATATATCAAAATATAATTTTATACCACATGGTCATTATATTGTAGAGAAAAAATCATTTTTATCAGTCTTTTGATGTTAAGTTGAAATGAAATAGAGTAAATTAATATATAGAAGTCTTTAAGCGATTTTTAATCTTTTCTATACTTGTATTTAAACAAAATAAACAAAAATCTCTTATTTAAAAGGCCAATACAAATAGATTGTTTATATTATTGCTACCACAAAAGAATTAATAAAATATGTCGAGGAATTCAGTTAATTTGAAGTATCTAGTAATCGTTTATTGCTGCCAAGCAAAATAATTCAATATACTTAAAAAATAACTATACATTAGTGCAAATCGTTTGGATAATAATGATAAAGCATACAGAAAAATTAGGGGAAAAAATACAATGTAAATATAGACTATCAAAATAAAAGCTTTAGCAGACAACCTACAAAATTAGTGAATAAAAGAAGTTACATAAGAAAAAGTTTAAAAATCGAGATAAAATAGAAGAATAAAATAAGTGAAATAACAAAACAAAAAAAATTGTTCAAAAATTAAAAAAAAACATATTTATACCGCGGCGGTCGTGCACGGAACACGGACGAATTTAATAGTGGCGATAAATAATCCGAATACGGGTCTTATCACACTGAAATTGAACGTAGTGAAGTGCAGAACACCGGTAAGCAGAAGTGACATAAGTGAAGTAAACAATAGTAAATAATAATTAAAACTGAAATGCAATTTAAACTGAGTTATAACAAGCTAAAACCAAACTTTCCTTCAATAACGGCCGACTTTATTAATCGAGAGAGCGCAACGGGGTATTAGAGGTCGACCTGAGCGAATGAACTGTGCGATAAACCGACCCGCGATTCTCGGAGTTTGAAACTAAAAACTGTAAATATTTATTTAAAGTACTAGTGTAAATATTTATGTAAATTTCAAATGAGTAACAGCGTTAAAAGGAACATAGATTTAAATAGCAGTCGAAGAAAAGAAATAGAGATATTCAAGCCTAGCAAAAAGTAATTAGATCACCAACTGAAGAACACAAACAGAAGCCGACAATAACAAATATGGCAGATTTCCAAGAAATCAAGAATATGATGCTAACAATGACTGAAGAAATAAAGAAAACACCGAAGAAACACGTAAACTAAGAGAGGAAATGCAAAAAAGAGGAAAGATGGCTAACGGAGAAGAAACAACTAAAAATAGGATCACCAAATTAGAAAACCAGATAGAAGGAATGGATAAGGAGAAAAGGAGAAACAACGTGGTGATAAAAGGAATAGGATTTGACCCACAACAGAAACAAAACGCGGCTAAACAATTCCTAAAGGACAGATTAATGGTAGAAGCAGAAGTTAACAAAGTAATAAGCATAAAAACCAAGGAGGGACGATTAGTAAATATTATTGAAGTAAATGCATGGGAAACTAAACAGGAAATTATGAAGAACAAATACAAATTGAAAGGTAGTAAGATATATATTGAAAATGATCTAACACTAAAGGAAAGAGAAATACAGGCTGAGATAAGGAAAATTGCTAAGGAAGAAATTACCAAAGGACACAAAGTAAAAATAGGATACAGGAAAATAACCATTGATGGAGAAGCCTACATTTGGGATGATGATGAAAAGGGCGTAACCATAGCAAAAATTGAACAAACCAAACAAAGGAATAACAGAGATGACGAAAATGGCAAAGAAAAGGACAATGAAGCGGAATACAAATTATGGAAAATAGGGACAAAAATGAGAAAGACGAAACACTAACAAAAGAAATAGAAAACAAAGAGAAATACAAATAAAAAGAAACTAAATACATGGAAACTAGGAGCTTGGAATATTAGAAGTATACAAGGAAAAGAAGTGGAAATAATAAACGAATTTGAAGCAGCAAATTTAGAAATATTAGTGATAAATGAAACAAAAAGAAAGGAAATGGAGAAATCAGTCTAACAAACGGGCACATATTAATATACAGTGGAGTACAGAACGATCAAAGAGCAGCAGGTGGAGTTGGCTGTATAATACACAAAAAATAACTGAACAAATCAGTACCTGGAAAGCAATATCGGAAAGAATACTATTAGTAGAATTAAGGAATAGACATGGAAAGATTATGACAATAATATCAATATACGGACCAGACGAAAATGAAAGAGTAGAAGAGAAAGAAAAATTCTGGGAAGAATTAACAAATACCACAGAAGAAGCAAAAGGAAGTATATACATAGCAGGCGACTTCAATAGTAGAGTAGGGAAGAAAGATGAAGAATATAAAGAAATAATAGGACAATATGGAGAGGAAGTGCGAAACAATAACGGGAAAAGACTTTTGGATTTCTGTCAATTGCAAAACATAATTATAACCAACACATTCTATCAACACAAGGAAATACACAAGTTCACTAGAGTACAAATAAATAGAGGGGAGAAATCAATCATAGATTATATATTAGCACAAAAGAAGAGAAGAAAATATATTAGATGTAAGAGTGAAAAGAAGTGCAGAAATCTATAGCGACCACTACTTGCTTATAGGAAAAATAAGACAAAATGACACGGAAATAGAAAAAACATTAAAAACAATAAAACGAAGCCATACAGCAATAAAAACATATAAACTTAGAAATAAAGAAACTGCAAAAATATATCAACAGAAAACAGAAAACAAACTAAAGAACAAAATGGACGTAATAAAACAGGCAGATGCACAAAAGGATGGAAGCTATTTAAAGAAATCCTAATTAATACAGTGAAAGAGATATGTGGAACTTATAGGATGGAAAACGGGAAAAACAAACAGCCTGGTGGACAAATGAGATAAAAGAAGAAACCATGAAGAAGAAGAAAGAATGGAAAAATACTTAACAAGCAAAACAACAGAACAATACGAATTATATAAAATCAAAGGAAAAAGTAAAGGAATTAGTAGCAACAGCAAAAGAAAAATTATGGACAGATTTTGGAAACAAAATGGAAAAAGATAGCACAGGTAACCAGAAATTATTTTACAAAATCATAAAATCCTTTAGAACAGAAAAGCAGAGAAAGAGATATACATAAAGAACAAAACCAAGAAACAATAACAAATGACACAGAAATAATGGAAAGATGGAGAGAATACTTTCAGGAGTTACTAGGACAACAGACACGTACAACAAGAATTATTACAAATGAAACGGGGAAAACAAACCAGATAGAAGAAGAGGAAATTGAAAAAATAAAATGGACGAGCTGAGGAATGTAGTAAGAAAACTAAAAATGGAAAAGCACCGGGAGATGATAAAGTTACAGCAGAAATGATTAAACACTTGGGAGAGACAGGGATGGAATTACTACTAGAAATATTAAACAAAGCATGGCAAAGTGAAAAATTCCAGAAGAATGGGAGTGGCACTAATAACGCCAATACACAAGAAGGGAGACAGAAAACAGTGCTGTAACTATAGAGGAATAACGCTACTGAACATTATTATAAAAATATATGAACAAATAATCAATAACAGATTAAAATAATATTAGAACCCCAACTAGCAGAACCGCAAAGTGGATTTAGACCAGGGAGAAGTGCAAGACCACATCTTCACAATTAAACAACTAATAGAGAAAAGACAACCACAAAACAAAAATCTTTACCTAGCCTTTATAGATCTGCAGAAGGCATTTGACACAGTTCCTAGAGATAAAGTATGGAAAGGACTGAAAGAAAAAGGAATAAATAACAAAATTATACGAGTGATTGAAGACCTATATGAAACCAACACAAATTATATAATAAGTAACAATAGGAAATCAGAAGGGTTCAAGACAGAGAAGGGATTAAGACAGGGAGGAGGACTAAGCCCAACCTTATTTAATATACACATGGACAATATCATCAGAAAAACTGAACAAAACATAAAGAAGTTGTTTGTAGGACATAGAAATTTAGAAAGAGTAGAAATAGCCGAGGGAGTTTTCGCAGACGACGTGGTGTTAATAGCAGGACAGGAAAAAACTTTACAAGAAAATATAAATACATGGAAAGAAGTACTAGAAACAGAAGGCATGAAAATAAACATAGATAAAACTAAGATAGTGGTAATTGGAGAACAGGATATTAGAACAAATATCAGAATAGAAGACATCAAAATAGAACAAGTAAAGGAATATAAGTATTTGGGAATAACATTAGACAAAACAGGGAAACAAGTTGCAGAAATAAACGAGAGAATAAATAAAACAATAAAACTGTACTATGCAATGAACAAAAAATTCATAAACAAGAAAGAAATAAGTAATAAAACCAAGATAAAAGTCTTTAATACAATATACAGACCAGTACTAACCTACGGAAGTGAATCGTGGATACTCTCAAACAGACAAAAACCAAATTCAAGCTACAGAAATGAAATACCTTAGACGAATACTAGGAGTAACCAGAAAGGACAGGATTAGAAACACAGAAATAAGAAAAGAATTAGAGGTGAAACCAATCATACAATTTATAGAACAAAAGCAACTCAGTTGGTGGGGACATATACAGCGAATGAATAACAAAAGACAAGTAAAGGCAGTATACGAGGCCAAGACACAGACAAAAGGAAAAGGGAAGACCAAGGAAACAATGGAACCAAGTGATAGAAGAAATACTACAAAAGAGGAAAATCATGGGAAGAGGCAAAAAGGGTAGCAAGAAATAGAAAAGATTGGAAGAAATTTATAGAAGAAAAATAAAAATAAAATGTAATTGTAGATATATAATGTAATATGAATAAATAAGAATGTAAACCCGACACCGAAAGGTATAAGGGTAACGATTATAATAATAATAATAATATTTTAACTGAAAAAGTTAACAAAAAAACAGTAAATATAAAAATATGTAATAAAAACGAAATTAAAGAGTAACCACACAAAACAAAATACAAAACAAAACAAACTAAAGGACAGTAGAAATATACTAAAAATTATATATATAAAAAAAATTATGAGTGCTGCTGCTGCTGTCACACAGGTCAAAGGTCAAATCGTTCGTGCCTTTCCGTGCCGACCCGAGCGCCTCCGAAGAACAAATTTCGGTCCGGCGGCAGGCGCGACCGAGGTAACACATTTCCGGAACCGCAAGCGATGGAAAATTTTCGTTTGAGAGCGGGTAATAAAGCACTTACACATAAAAAAATTATGAGTGCTGTCACACAGGTCAAAGGTCAAAGGTCAAAGTTCAACTCTAACTGGGTATACGTAAATGCGTTGTCATGGCAACGACGTACGCCAATTATGTCAAACAGAGCTTTTTAATCGTATTTTTATTTTTAAAAACTACTATGCGAAGGGGCTCAAGCATGTCGGAGTTGGACAAGCTCTCCGGGGGGTGGGGGGGGGGGGCTGCCAGTATTAAAAAAAATATTCTGCCTATAAAGACACATCATATATAATGCGAAATTTGTTGATTGTGCACCATGTGGTAAACCGAGAAGATTGCGGCTTCTAAGCATTGTAGGTGGAGATATCTAAAGGGGATTGCCCTCGTAAAATTTAAAAATATTTACTATATCATCAAAAAAATATCACTAATAACAATATTTTAAGTAATATATTTGTCAGGGTTTCTGTACAGATGCTAAACATATACTTAAACATAAACAAATAGCACTAACAAAAAACTACGTAATAGCGGATAATTAGATTATCTTTAAAATATAGGCGTAAAAAAATATTATTGTTACCACTATCTCCTTGTAACAATTTTTTGGATATATACCAAGATAGAGATGGAATATTATGGAAAAGAAATAAAGTAACACTATTTTCTACAAAGAACGACACTTTTACATAGTTTAGTACATAAAATAAAAAACGAATATCGATAAAGTACGAAAAGTAGGGCTTTTTCAGAAGTAAACTATAGAGATGAGATTATAGTGTTATCATCAAGTAATGAACTATAAAGTAATTTTAATTTTGTGGGATATATATCATTTTTTAGGATATTTTTTTCTATTTTTGTAACTCGTGTGATATTACAGACGTTTTTTAGACAATTTTATTGTCTATATGCACCTTGTTTATAATTATAAAATTAGAAATAATACTTTAATGGTATAAATAAAAACATATAAAGTGAAATTAAATAAATATTTATAAATATCCAAACCGATAGAGGTGATCTTTGTAAACATAGCCGATAACGCGGCCCGATAAATTCGACAGCATTACAGAGCATTTCATTTGAAATTGCGGGAGATTGTTTTTAATTTAACCACTGTTGTTTATTTGTCTATTAATTCTATACTCTGATATATATTCATTAAAAGAATTCCATTGGGGTGAGGTCTGGGGAACGCGCAGGGAATTTAACATCATATTTTATCCCAGTCTGTTTGTTTTAAAAAGTTGTATCCAGATAACCCTTCACAACACGTAGTTGTGAAAAGGTGTTCCATCTTGCTTAAAGTAAATCTCTTAGTCACAACAGTAACACTTCAACGTATAGATTGACGGATTTTTGCAGCATGTGTAGGTAAACATCATTAGTAACAACTTATTTATAGCCCAGTTGGCAGAATTGTGTCGATTAATTGAGCTAGCTTTATGCATTCAAAAAATTATTTTCATTTAGAGCATAACCTAGTGTTGGAATGTGATACATTCAATAAACTCGTTGAAATGGGGTTTCTCTCTCCAAGATATGGATCGTTCAAATTACTGTGAGGATCGAATTAGGGTTTCCAGTAACTGTTCTTCTTTTTCCAAGCTGGCAGATGACCAAAATCTTCTTAAAAGTTGCTTATAAACATCCTAAATATTTTCATCTGCTTCAAAAATACCTCTGATGCGAGAAATGGTGCCTTAAGTTTGTGAGTCTCTTATAACATAGCCCTTAAGAGATAATGTAGTGATTTAATATGAGTTAAACGGAAAAGTAAAAATATCTGTAGTTCTATTTGCCCACTCTTTTATCGAATCTCTTTCATTTTCAGAATGTACCTAACTATCTATATAGTCTAGAAGAATGAAGAAAATGTATACAGTAAAACTTATTAAAATTCATGACAAGAAGAATTCTTTAATAGGTTGAATATATAGCTAAAAATAAAAATTATTAAATTATTATTTTGAAGTCAATAAACACTACATTTTAAGTCATTTAAAGAGTATGTAAATTTTTTGAGCCGCCCTGTATATTGAAGCCCTTTTTCAATTATTTGTTTTTAATATATGGTCAATATTCTGCAATTTTTATTAGTAAACAGTATAGTGTTTTTTATTATATATAGTCATTAAGTTATAAAGAGTTAGTCAATCTGAGTACTAGCCATTCTGTAGTTTAATTGGTTACCCTCGTGATACAAGTGTTGCTTTTTTCCTAGAATTTGTAGTGATGTTTGGTAAATTATTGGACACATACGTTTAATGCAAGCATCGATTCATCTCCGTCTTCACTCCCTTCCAGACTAATATATTGCGTCTCCAATATACAACTCGTGATTTATTCTGATGCGCTTGTCGCGTACATGCAGAATAAGATTTACCGTATTAGAGCGTATTTTATTTATACGATGGGGTTTGTTTACGATTTTTTACTTACATAATAATTGATTCGCTGGATAGGTCGGTAACCGGTAGAGATCGAATTTTGAGCTTAAGCAGCGGCAAATCAAAACCAACAAAGATTGAACATTTATAGGTTTTGCCTTTATACCCGTATTGTTTCATTTATGCAAAAGTATTCTAGTCTAATTAGTCAAGAGAGCTTTCGCCAAACGGGGCCGAATACTTTAAGCCCGCGATTGTTGCTTTGTCACAAATGTCATTTACTAAATTTTTCCATCGTTCTTTATTTTTAGCCATATACTTCAGCTCGTTTAATTTTAAACTTCTATACAATTTTTTGTCTTTCGTGTTTTTTTTTCTCTTGACTGTCTATAGCTTATTTTATCATTTTTTAGCATTTAATTTAACCATCTCCACTTTATGTTATCAGCAATAATTTATTTCTGTCTGGCACTGTGCCATAAACCCTTGTTTGAAATATTATTAAGTTAATAAAAACCATAAATTTTCCTTAAACAGTTATTTACAAATATCTATAATTTATTAGTTAATTTTTTGTTATGGTCTATGATTCACAACCATTTTGCTCGAAATATTCGAATTAAAAGTGCGGATCTAGCTTCTAACAAATATTTCTCTTTTATATGTTTAGATATTTTTCTAAACCGATTAAAGACCATTTGGACTCTCATTCTTTTATTTATGTCTTTATAGCAATGTGTTTGTCTTCGAGAATACTACTGAGATATGCTGATTCCATTAGGTTATACACCTTATTTCCTGTAATTTCCACTTCTATTGTGCCCTTCTGATATTTAAGTATAATATTTGTTTCATTTAAATTGGTTTTCAAAAAAATTTTTGAAAATCTAGAAATGCTGCCATTCCAAAACTTTATTTACATATAATTATCCATAATGAATATATTTGGTCAATCCATGCTCAAATCTTGCTTCATCATTTCTTAAGCTGCTATCTAGTGATACTTTCATTTTCTTTATTATTTCGTGTTAAAATTTTACTAGTTTTATTCAGCGGAGTAATAAAGTCCTCAATTTTTGCAATATGTATTATTCACTTTTTTAGAATAATTATAATGATTTCCTCCGTCCAATTTTTGGCTATTTATTGTCTCATATTTTATTTATTAGATAGTAAACCAATTATATATAAACCGATTACTTCGCTTCCCCCTTTTACTAAACCTTTTCTTGTAATGGTTTTTCTTTTATAAGCTTCTAATCATATTTTATTTCATTGCCATAAAAGTCAATTTGTCTTCCTGTTATCGAGTTTATTGTTTATGTTTTAAAGCTGCATGCACCATATTTGTAATATTTTTCGTCTCTTTTAACAGTTATTAAATTTATCTAAAATGTATTTAAATTAATACAATTTGATGACATAGGCATGTTTGTGGCATTATAATTCCTTAAATTAAAATAACATTATATTTTTTACCATCTAACTATTATTTTTTACTTATGTATTAGTACATTGGCCCATTGGTTTAATTTATAAGTCAGTGTGTACAATTCTACTTGATAATATGCAATTATGGCCAATTATGTGGATAGGTGTTGCATCCAGCGATGTCACCTCACTTTCCTTTCAAATTTGATGTCCATTGTTTTTTCAATCTTCTGTTAGCGATTGTATATAGTCTTGATGCTATTAATAGATTACAATGTGCTACGAATTTGGTGTTGTAGTTATCGGCTTTGTCTTGGATAACTTCTGCTACGTATGGAATTTTGAGATCCACGTGTAGGCTGTAAGTCGAGACGTACCATGGTGCATTTGCAATTACCCACAATTTGTTGGATTACCATCTCTGCGAGACGTTTATATTGGGCTTACTAGCGCACCCCCAAAGATCTACTATGTAGATCCATATTGGCATTGTTATGATTTTATATAATAGTAATTTATTTTCACTTGGCAGTTGAGATCTGCATCATGACAACAAATTGATTTCCTTAGACTTCAAATAAATTTGTTTTCTTTTCCTGCCTATACGTTCCTTCCATATTAGCTCAGCTAAGATGGTATTTTCTATTGGTATTTATCTGTAGTATAACTATTTGATTGAAGCTGATTGGAAAGGTCAGTAGTTTTTCCTAAGAGTGAAAGTTATATATGAAGATTTGGTTTCGTTGACCTTAATTGTTTATTATTTTATCCATTTCAATTAGTGTTAAGTATTCTTGCAGTTTTTATAAAGCGGTTATAGAATTTTTATGTAGCGGTATCGTCTAAAAATGTACTTACTGCTTGTTACTCTTGATATTGGTAAGTCGGAAGCGTACAAAACATATAGGAAGATATTAAGAATGCCTTATTGAAGAACCCCAAGATGTATTGGAAATCTGTTAAAACTTCTTCATGTTTTGACCTTGAAGTTAAGTTGAATAAAATATCACTCCAAAAGTTTAAAGTACTCTGGTGAAAAAACCTATTTGATTTTTACTAGCAGTTCTGGATGCTAGACTTTATTAAAGGGTTGGTTTGTCTTGGGACGCAGCTGTCTAATTTTTTCGAGTTTTTAAAGTTTTATTAATTTGTCTACTAATTACTAATTACAAAATTACTGTACTTGTCGAAAATCAAATTGATATTCTAGCATTTAATATTGCAAGTCTAATTCTTCGTTTAGTAATTTTTCCAAACGCTCAGTTACCAAATTTATTGGACGATACGAAGTAACATTTATAAATTCTTTACTAGGTATGTTATCATAATTTGTGCATACTTAAGTAATAATGTTTAATATTTTAATCTAATTAGTGTTGTCTATGAGTGCGATTAAACATTTCTTTGTAATTCCTTCAACATTCTGCCTGTTATTAGTTTATTCCCAAGCGTTTCTTTTAGTTTTACATTTTAATTTTCGCTTTTACCTCATTTAGTGTAAAGTACTTTTGAGGCTCTTCCACAACGGACGTTTTAGTTTCTGATCTATATCCCTATCTAGAATTTATTGGTACGTATTAAAGAAAAAATACACCAATTTTTTTTAGATAGTTATTAGCTATTGTTAACTATTTAACATTTTGTGGGCTACCTTTAGATTTAATGAAGGCAGCTTTTCTTTAGGAAAAACTCCTAACGGGTTTCTAACACTTTTCAGGAGCAATAATATTCCATTTTTCTCATAAAATTCCTTTGAGACGTTTTTTTTTGATGTCACGTTATGCTTTTTTTCTTTTGGTTTGATGTACCCCGAAGATACTCAGCGGGGTTTAGATTTGGCAATTAGGCTAGCTAGCGTAACAGTTGTACTTGATTGCTTTGAAATCACTACATGCTGTTTGCGGAGTTGGGGCAGACTACATTTGATCTTGTTTATGTTGGCGTCACCAAAAAAATGTATAAGATTAATGCAAAACTGCTTCTAGCATAGCAATATATTTTTCACTGTTTATAAGTCTTTCTAATACATCCATGCCGTTGACCATCATACAAGTCCAGATGGTCGCGCTGCTGCTGTTGTGTTTGACTGTTAGGTTTGAACATTGGGGAAAATAATCTTTACCCATTCGCCTCAATTAAGTAATACTAAGGGTGCTATACACCTGAACAGTTGTCAAAATTAAACATTATTTTATCCACTCAGTCTGATTATATAATAGGCCTATCGTTATAATTTAAATGTTGAAGATAATGGTAAGTTGACTTATTAAGCTTATCTCGATTGACCACAGAACATTTGCCCAATCTTTCTCTGTTAAATATTAGTGTAACAAATTTTTTGTTCTTTTTCAAAAACCTTGCATTCTTTCTGGACTTACAGAATAAAAGACATTTCTAAATCTTTTTCTCGTGGTTTTAGCACTAACAAGAGGCCAACCAATTTCTGTAAATATTGTGGCAACGAGCTTAAAAGCGGTTTACAAGATTTTTAGTAACCACTGAATTAATTTTTGGTTTTCAAATATAGAAGCTGTTCTCTTAAAATTTTGTGTAATATAGTGTCCTTAATACGTCTTAACGAGAAAATTTAACCTAATTCGCTATTTGAACCTGAACCTTGCTCTGTTTATAAAAACGTTCTTATATACTATGTTGTCTTTTTAATCATTTTCACGGTATATTAACCGACATTTTAAACTCCGGTTATGTATTGGATATAACAAGACAAATGCTTGCACTAAAACCAATTTTTTTATTCGAAATATATGTATGCAAAATACAAATGTTCAAATTTTGCTGAGTATATTTTTATTGACCTTGTATAACAACATGTACTTTTCTGGTATATAATTATTAACAACATAATAGCAACAGAAGTGTCTTTGCCGTTTAATTGTTAAAATAACATACAAATATGGATAATTGTTCATAGTTGCAGTAAAATAGCATAATTATATTGATGACTAGTCAGCTAATTTTGGTTATTTACTTATGCTGTATAATAATATTTTCGATTTTATTATACGTTCGTATAATGGAAAAAAAGTTAACTTTTTTAGAAACAAATTTAAATGCCATTTCTCTGTATATTTGCTTCACTGATGCTAAATTTGTCCAAAATATAAAATTTTTTAATTTACATAAACAAATTACTTTTCCACCAATTTGATAATTTGTTTATGCTTTTTCTTATGTAAAATATTTAGATCAAAATTTACATAATACCCGTCTCTAAAAATATTGTCTATTAAAACATAGTTACAGCACCTGAACAAGTCTTTCTTCCTCAAATCTCAGACTATTATTCTGCTTTTTTAATTTTTTGAATTATTAAAAAAAACAGTTTAGCATACAATATTATTTTAAAAACCTTAGCAAATTAAAATATCATATTTCAGATCCTTTTTTTAAAATAATAAATATATGCTTTCTATATATTTGTGTTTCTCACGATAGAGCTATATATACTTTGGTTACCTCCCTCCTAATATTTAAATTTCATATTATAATAAATAAAGAATTGATAAATTATTTGAACCATTAATGCTATACATTTTTTATTGGAAATCTTAGTTATTGCTATTTTCTTTTAATAATCAAATAAATTTTCATATATCAGCAATTAGTCCGAGCGGTAGGTAATAAATGAAGGGGGGGTACTTGGAAAGTAATCTGAGTTAATGATGTTTTAGTATGTTGCTTGTTGGCACTTTTTGAAGTATAATCTGAGTTTTAAAACTCAACCACCCTGGTTTAAATTGGGGGAGCAGCCGAAAACCTCAAATTTTCGGAATGTTTGTAGTTTTCCGATTATAACTTATAACCATGCGTTTTTAGTCGAACAGACTTATTTATAAAGTTAAAGAGCATTAAATTATAAATATTTTTTGATCCAATAGTAACCGAGATACAGTGGTTCAAAGATACAACAAATTTCTCAAATTATCAAAAATAGCAGAAAAATACAAGTTTTTGCCTTACAACTATTATTTTTCAACATTTCTATGTAAATTATGTTAGGTGCAAAACTTTCCACCCTCTTCAGGTAAGGGTATTGTTAGAGGAGTCATTATAATAGAATGACCTCGCGTAACCCGTTCTTTAAGTAACGGGATCAGGTACAGGTGTTAGCGGGGAAGAAGGATTTCCCGTGACCCCTGCCTTTGCTCAAAAATTCCCTCTTAACGATGCTTCTTTTACGTTCCTAAAGTAGGGTTTTTCAGTTCAGTTTTGTTGTGCCTGTTCGAAATGAATGTTCGTTGGTAACTTCTTATTTAAGTGATATTACAACGCGTTTTTCTTAGACTTGCTGCAATTCAAATTATTTTCGTAGTGATGCTGAGTTAATATAGCATTTTCAATAGTGTAAGAATGGTGTTTTATATGCGAAGAAAGTTTAGCAGAATGTAAAGTGGTTGTAGTTAAAAAGAGAGGAATTGCTACGCTTCTTGCTTCAAATGTCAAACACAAAGAGCCTGAACATCAACGGTCAGTGAAAGGAGTGGAAGAAATTACAGTTCACACGGCTTGTCAAAAAAATTACAAAAACGAGAAATTGGTTTTGGCCTCTTCACCTCGTGAACATGGCACCCCTAAAACTGACCCCAACCTAACCCATTCTAGTAAGTCATCATTATAATTTGATTTCAACAACAAGAATACGTTACTAAAAAGTTAGAAAAAAAAAACTGACCAAATTATCTAAGGAAAGGAGCAATCCTGTGGTCAAAGACACTCCCAGAGGTAGCAAGTCATATGCAAGACAGTATGGTGATGAATGGGAACAAAAATATGAGTATGTTGGATAACATGGGCACAAATTTAATTGCGGTTAACGCGGAATATCACCAAAAGTGTATTCAAAATTTTTACAAAATATCTGCGCGGGTCCACAAAAGGCTGGGATAACCTACTCCCAACATAGATCAAGCCATGAAAATTGTGACAAGTGCCAGTTTTTTCTTGGATAGTTGCTTGATGAAGTACCTGAAAATTCTCGTCCACATGTTAAAATTGTAAAAAAACGTCTGGAGAAGTATAAAGATGACATGATTATTTTTCTGCTATTTTTGACCATTTGAGGAATTTGTTGTATCTCTGTAACTATTTAGTCAAAAAATACTTTTGACCAATGGAATCCAAAGTGAATTTAATGGTCCTCAACTTGGTTAAGAAGTTATAATTGAAAAACTAAAAACATTCCGAAAATTTCTAAGTTTTTCGGCTCCCCCAAGTTAGCACAGCGTGCTTGAGGTCAAAAACTCAGATTCTACTATACAAAGTGCCCACAAACATCATATCAAAATATCATTAATTTCGGATTTTTTTCCAGGTAGAAAGTACCTGCCTGCTGGACTAAATATCCAGTTGAAACTTATAGCAAAAAGTGTGATTGGTTGTACTAATTTTACAATTTAACTGCACATAACATAGATAATTCCTTTTCCTATGCATACTTTTTAATATATAAGTAAAGCTGATATCGTCATCTATTAATTCTTAGGAATACTTCCATTGGTTTTATATGTTCAACAAATTAAGAATAAGTTGTATTAAACGAGTGTTGCTTTTTTTTTATTTCAGAACAAGAATATTGTCGTAACAGAGATATAGGGTGATCCAAATTGAACTTTAAAATTTGAAGTGCGCGATGTTTGTTATATTTCATATATATCATAATGCCGTACACTCTGCAGTAACATATCAACATTGTTCAAGTTAGTTATAAAAACAGGTGATCAGTTATGATTACACGAATAAAACATTTACCATTCTTTGGACATAATAATGTAACAAATAATAAATAAAACAAATGGTATGTTTATTGACAAAATAATGATTCGCTATCAACGCAACGGTCCTTCAAGTGACAATATTGTCCGAATAAATAATAGTGTAGCATAAAAGAAACAAACACATCAATCTGTCGCCATTTATAAAACACTTTATAACTAATTTTAATAAAATACCTGAATTTACAGACGTATAAAATTCAACTGGACTCAAGAATCTAAAGAAACTAGCCATTAGAAACTCCGTAATAAATTGAACTGGTTTTAGCGAACATTGCAGTTTTGTCGATCACAAAAATTGTCCCATTTGAATTATTGAAAATATTTATGATATTCACGAAAAAACCAATGTATCAACAAAAAAGAGCCATTTTGCGTGCATTCTGGACTTGAGGAAACATTGGTTTAATTTTTGAAGACTAAGCTGGCAACTCTGTTACTGTTAATGGTATACGACATCAGAAGGTACAAAACAACTTTTTTTTGATAAAACCAACTATTTGGACTTGAGTGGCATGTGTTTTTAACGAGATGGAATTACATGTCACACATTCACTTTATTTTAAACCAAATTTCTTGGTCATGTTGTCTCACATAAGCGTGACATCGACTGGCTGAAATAGAGCATTTATGGGAAAACATTATGTCACATGTCAGCGGAGTGTTGAGAAGTATTTGGACGATATCATATTTCACACGTAACTGCTAAGTGATATAATTTACATTGATACATTTGGCTTGTACTAATAGTCTCCGTTTTGTTCAGGAAAAACATTATAAAATTCAATTTTGTTACATTATTTTACCATTTCCTTTTTATTTATTATTTTAGTATGGTTAAAACATTAAAGTGATTTTACTGAATAATTGTATGATGAGGTGATAATATCTATTAAATTATGCTTCCACTATTGCTAATAAAGATAAAAATGAATATTACTTTCACTTTGGATTTATTGGTATTTGTCTTATTTATTCAAAATTATGTTGGAATATTTTAGTACCTGCTTTTAAGTTCCATTAACAAATGCATGTTTTATTACAGTCAACAGACGTCACAAAGTCAGTAACATAGTGTTTATGAACATTTCTTAATACCCACTATTATTTCAGAAGACTATTTCTAATTTTTGGGGCATCCTGCCACAACAAAATTTTGCGCATAGGACATTGATCGAGAAAAAACTGTCCTTACTTGAAAGCGATATGAAGAATTATATAAATTATTGGTACACACGCGTCTAACTATTCTTCTATGCAGTTAAAAATCACATGCATGTTAGATTTAAGCATTCGTGAAAAATGAAAATAAGCGTGTTAACCTGAAACAGTAAAATTTCTTCTCTGGAATTTCCGATATTTTCCAGTATCAGAACTACTAAAAAACCAAAGTGGAAAAGTATAGCTTATACGTTTTGGAATAATATAAAGAAAAACAATTTATTGTTGATGGACAGTCGATTACGGGAAAACAAAGAAGAATTCACTGACCGTAAATTAAACAAATTCTAAAGATTGCTCAGAAAAAGAGTGCTACAATGGCTAAAAATGGGTATTTCATATATAACTATTTTTATTAATCAGAACAATATAAAACCTATAATGGTAACGGGTAGACACTCCTCCACGATCCAGGGAAGCGACGCTGCCCTGATTTTTCCTTACTCCCTAATATTTAGGAAAAATCATGTCCTACTCCTGTACTCCTAAACACAGTCAAAATATATTCCTTCCTAAATCCCTATTCCCACCTATGAAAGCAACGGGAAACTACCTAGGTGTAAACATGTTTTCCCCAGGACATTATTATGGCAGAAGAACAAATACAAACGGCCCTCAGTCCTGGGCACCCCTTGAATGGGGAGAGGGTGCGAAAAATCCCTCGGTCAACCAATTCTTTAGAAATAAATTTGCGAAAGAGAGTCGGTACGTGGAATGTCCAGAGTATGTTTCAACCTGAAAAAGCAATGAACATTATACAAGAAATGAAACGTTTAAAAATATACATACTAGGAATTAGTAAAACGTGGTGGCCAAATAATGGAAAATGAGAAATCGAAGACCACAAAATTTACTATGCCGGAAATGATAGCCCGCAACATCGCAATGGAGTGGCTATAATAGTAACCAAGGAAACTGAGAAGTCAGTATTGGGATTTATCCCGATATCTGATAGAGTAGCCCTAATGAAGGTTAATGCTTACCCTTGTTGCTTAAATATATTACAGATCTATGCACCGACTTCTCAGAGCTCTGAAGAAGATATTGAAAAATTTTACACAGATCTGGAGGAAGGTTTAAAATATACGCGGAAAGAAGAGTTAACATTGCTTATTGGGGACTTTAATGCCAAAGTTGGCGAGATTAGAGTCGATAACGTAGTAGGTGATTACGGTTTGGGAACCCGTAATGAAAGAGGAGAGAGGCTAATCAAATTTTGCAAAGTAATGAATTATACAATTATGAACACCTACTTCCGGCTTCCTCCTCGACGACTATATACATGGAAATCGCCTGCGGATAACCAACAAAATATGATCAGAAACCAAATTGACTATATTTTGATAAATAAGCGATTTCGAAACTCAGTCAATCAAAACATATCCCGGAGCAGATGTTCCTTCGACCCATAATTTATTGCTAGCGGCAGTAAACCTACGGTTAAAGAAATTTACACGATAAAAAAGACCACCAAAAATAGATACATATAAACTCAAAGATGAAGAACTTCGAGAAAGTATAAAAAAAGAATTAAACGAGGAAATCGTTAAGATCAAAAGAGATACCAACAGCATAGAGCAACAATGGGAAGCTACTAAAACGTCGTAGTGGAAATTGCAAAATCAAAGCTCACTACTAATACAAAAGAAGAAGAACAAATGGATCCTGTTATTAATGGAACAACGCAGATAGCAGAAATAAAAATGAACTACAGTATAGACAGTTTCATAACATAATTAAAACGAAAATTAAAGAAGCTAAAGAAAATTGGTTAGCGGAAAAATGTAATGAAATCGAACATTTACAAAATCAACATGATCATTTTACGTTACATAAAAAGATCAAAGAAGCTGCTGGGAAAAGTAAACAAAGAAGCTTTGGGAATATAACAAGCGATAATGATAACATATTATTAAATATTGATGACAAGTTCAAAAGGTGGAAAGCATATATGCAAACACTATTTAATGACGTACACCAAGAAAACCTTGAAAACCTAGAAAATCGAGAAAATTTTAAACAACTACCAAGGTTAAAAGGGTCGCCAATCTCTAGAGAGGAAGTTCTAAATTCAGTTAAAAAAATTAAAGATAATAAAGCAAACGGACCAGACGAAGTGTGCGGAGACATAATCAAGATTATCGAAGAAGATAACTTAGACGTATTTGTAAACCTACTTAATCATGTTTACGAAACAGAGGTAATTCCAAAAGATTGACTTCGATCAACTTTTATTCCTATACCAAAAACAGCCAAAGCAAAAATGTGTTAACAATATTGATCGATAAGCTTGATGAGCCACATTTTAAAAGTTTCCTAAAAGTAATGCACGAACGAATTTAACCCAAACTCGAAAAGAACATTAGCGAGACGCAATTCGGATTTAGGAACGGTTTTGGCACTAGAGAAGCATTGTTCAGCCTTAATGTCCTAGTGCAGAGGGCGCGCGATGTAAACTGCAACGTTTTCGCTTGTTTTATTGATTTCGAGAAAGCATTCGATCGAGTTAAGCACAACAAATTAATCGGTACGCTTCACCTAGCAAATATTCGTATAATCACCAATTTATACCGGCAGCAAAAGGCAGTTGTACAGGTGAAAGATAAGACATCTAAAGAATTTCAAGTTCGTCAAGGAGTTCGGCATGGGTGTGTGCTCTCTCCATTACTTTTAATGCTTATTCTGCGAGGCTATTTAAGGAGGCATTGGACGATGCACAAGAAGGAATTAGATTAAATGGAGTACTAATTAACAACTTACGGTATGCGGATGACACCGTTCTGCTCGCTGACTCCGCAACAGGACTGCAACAATTGCAACAAAGGTAGCGACTGTAAGCGAATCATACAACATGCGACTAAACATAGATAAAACCAAAGTAATGATTGTGAGCAAAAACGAGAATGTCACTAGCCAGTTTTATGTACATGGTTTCCAGTTGCAAATAGCTCCAACAATTGAATACTTAGGTACCAGTTTAAATAACAAATGGGATCAGATCCAAGAAATTAAAGTCCGGATAGAAAAAGCCAGAGCCGCTTGAGAAATGTGTTATGTAATATCAACCTTAATCTCCAACTTTGTATCCGCATCCTAAAATGTTACGTCTTATCGATACTATTATACGGCGTGGAAGCTTGGACTCTCACCAATAATGCATGTAGGCGACTAGAATCATTTGAAATGTAGTGCTACCGACGCATGCTGAGGATCTCTTGAACTTACCATATAACAAATGAAGCTGTGCTTCAGCGAATGAACAAAAAGAGAGAAATAATGGAGATTATCAAAAAACGGAAATTTTCATACTTTGGACATATAATGCGTAATAGTAAATATCAATTGCTGCAGCTTGTCATGCAGGGAAAGTTTGACGGAACGAGAGGACCGGGAAGACGAATAACATCGTGGCTACAGAATTTAAGACAGTGGTCCGACACGACATCAATATCGTTATTCCGTGCTGCAGGCAACAGAATTAGATGGGCTATAATAATCGCCAACGTCCATTGAGGATATGGCACAGATAGAAGAAGATAAAACCTGTAGAACAACATATGCGTTAAATGAATTATTTGCAAACGTTGGCTTTGAATCTTTCTCGCTTTTATTTTATGGTATGGGGATATCGGATCTTATCTATGTTCTCTTTTTTCTAGCCAGGATTCTCAGTTACTTATTTTATTTTTTTAGGCCTTTTCATTTCTTCTGGCAATATTTTTGATATTCTCTTTCTATCCTATTTGGGATATTTTCTTTGGTTTTGACCTTTATATTACTTCTCGTTTGCAATACATTCTTTAGATATCTTTCATTTCTTATACGGCTATGCCATTATAGTTGTTTCCTTTCTAGGGCCTCCACTATAAGGTCTTGTTGTAGGGCCACTAGGTTTCTGTTTTGTATTTTATCTTTTCTCCTGTTGTCCTCTACCCGTTTAGTTATCTCACTTAAATTTGTATTAATTTGGATCTATGTTTGTATGTTGACTCCTTACATATAATAATATAAAAGTGTAGCCTTACGTAAATGCATTTTTGTTTTTGTGTTTAATGTTATTTTGTTTAGTAATGTGTTGATCATTTAGTAATAAACCTTGTTACCAGTAATAATAGTTTTCCACCGTTTTGCCTTGATGGAACGATTGCATAAAATTTCTAAGATAATTTTTTGTACCATTTATAAATGCGATTTAATTCATATGTCATGACATTTCAGATTATTGTAATTCCGAAGCACAACTGTGAATCTATCTTTACGATCGCTACTCATAAACTAATTACTAGCGGCAGCAAATTCAAGTTTGTCTTATCTGCTTTTAAAAACTACTACAATTTACTCTTAAATATGTTTTGTGTTGCAATAAATATACCTTTAAAGGGCGTTCAATCTGATTGTTTAATGGCTATAGTTTTAATCCGAGCATGAATTGCCTACTACCTATAGTTCACGAATTTTTATAACAGTTCTGCATCAAAAACCTAATTTAATGTTTCGCTCACATTTTAACTAAAAACTGCATACAAGTGTGTCATAGAAAATTAGCGTTTTAAGCATTGTTTCTGCCCCTTGCTCGTTAGAGCTCTAGCAAATACACTTAACTAAGTGTCTTAACTTAGTAATTAACTTAAAACTATTTCTCTTCGGTGCAGCTTGTAACTTTAGAAACCATCCCTGATTGTCTGCAAATAAAGTTACGACTGAAACTCCATACAGAAAATTGAAGAGCACGAATTGATGCTAAGCGTACGTGACGCAAATTTGCATCGCTCTTGAATTACGGAGTTCCTTATTTAAGTAAAACGGTTGTTTGGCTTTCATAACAGATTTTTAAATAAAAAATACATGGATCAACTATATAAATGTAATCTAATAGGTTTTACTCCCGAGCAAAGCCTTTATAAGGAGCTCTGTTACTATAATGTAAAATTCGTAAATATAAATCGTGCAGCTCTTTTGACGTACCTCAAATGCTCCTTTGCAACTATTCAGCTGACGGTTTTGTGGGTTAAAACGCTTTAAAGGCTCCAAAGGACCCTTGCGGTCGTTTACTGTAAACTCTGTTACGGCTAAATCTTATTAAAAGACATTTCAACTGTAAAATAAATGTTGCACTCAAACATTATACCATGTTAGACAAGAATACACTTTTCAATAATTTTTTTTTAACAATTGATTGTTTTTATAAATAACATTTGCAATTTTTAAATATTTTGACACTTTTTCAAATACATGATTTTTATATTAAGAAGTTTAGAAGTAATTAGAAATAATAAACTAATTTCACAATCAATATAAATATTAAAGTGTATGTTACAAACATTATGGTTATATGTAACAAAAATAATTATTCTTACTACTTTAAAATAAAGTTAAAACACTAAGGAGCTATTCTGATGTATTTTAAAAGACTTTTTATATCAGAGAGTCTATTAAAACCCATTTTATTGAGTTTGTTGCATACGAGATTTCAAATACAAAATTAAAGTTTTCTGTCATATACTAATAAAATAATTAAACGAAATATGTTACAAAAAACTTGGGTATTTTAGATGTAAAAATACAAATAGATGAGTTGTAATACATTCACTACTATTTTGATAGTATTGGTGTGATTAGTTGAATATATACAAGTCCCTAGACCAGATTCCAAAACAAGTATAGCTTTAGGTTTGACAATACCGGAAAAAAAACATTGCTTACAACGGGATGCGTTTAAGTTTAACTTAGCTTCTTCTATAACCGCAACGCAATTTTAGTACTTCGCCTAAAGAACAAATGACACTGTGTTGTATTCAGTGATGATTTTGTATAAAGGTACAAGTGACGATTATATATGTTTTTACTTGCGCACGATATATAAGCTAAATTCTTGGCCCACTGATGTGGAGTGTAACAAGTTACGATTTTTATTTAGTCTTAGTATTTATGTATAAAGCATTAATCATTGTCAAGTAAGTTTAAAATATTTTCTCGCTCGTTGTGCTACCATTCTTTCAGGAAGGTAAGATGATAGTTTATGTGTTTTAACATGCTTTGTGTGGTATTCGACAACTACTTTGGTCAGAAATATCCTTATACACTTTTTCTGCTTGTCAGAAATAACTCATAATTTGTTCTATATGATTGGAGATCTTGCTGCATTTGCATAGTTTGAGCAACTTGTGCAAAATACGTAAGACAATGTGTTTTTTGATGATATATAAATGTGGGATCATCTATTTTTATCTGTATTTGTTATATTAAAATACCATATCATTTATTATGTTTTTTGTTAAATTTAAATTTATATTTAAGGTGCTACTATTATTCGTCAGGGCGTATTTGTCGACTATTTAATCCTACTTTACAATTACTTTATTACTAAGCATTTTAGATGTTTTGAAATTGACTTAAAAATACATATAAGCGTCTACAAAAAATTAAAATATTATATAAATAAAATACAATTATAATTATACAATTAGGTTAAGTTTAACACTTTCTTCTACTTTCTTTCTTTCTTCACCACATTGCAGGTTAATAATTATTTTAGTTATCTTTCTTATGCTTGTATTATTAATATTCCATTTATATCTTCTATTTGTAAATTTTCTTGAATATCTTTTTTTAAATTTTTTTAGTTAACATTTTTCAGTATACCCATCTTCTGTCTAAAGACATATAGAAGTAGTTAGCTTCTTGTATAATTGGAATTTATATGCCAATCAAAAATCAATAAAATACTAATCTTGTGTACATGAACACATAGTTCAATTTTGAAGCGACGCTGAGCAAATCTATTGGCGTTCCAAGTTGCTGTTCGAAGGACGTCCAATATTGGGATTTGTTAATTAGTGTGTTGAATAGATTTGACATCATACTATTCTGCTTTATAAGTCAAGTGAACATTGTTTTAAATTTGGTTGGAAATTGCGATAGTGTGACGTCGATATTGTTGTTGCCTTATGTTGGAATATATTGTTGGCCTGCTACAATATTTGAGTAGCTTCTTTTGTTTGGATTTGCAGTGTAGATATTTGGACCTCTTGTTGTAATTGGTGGAATAGCATTTGACATACACGTATTGTAAATTCTTTAAGTAACTGCAGGTTTTCGTTTATTAAATTGTAATTGCTGATACACCCGACAGCCTTTTATCATTGGCTGGATGTGGGCCTTGTCATATGTTTAACATCGCGTACATTATCTAATATTTCTTTCGTAAGGGTTCTATCAATATTTGATGATCTTGTAGGTGTTTTACTTCATATACTTTTTATTATTCACAGCACAAGAACATATGTAAGGGTGCTTTTATAACTCTATGCCTAATGTTGATAATGTTGCATACTTTATGGTCTAGAGTAACTAATTCTTCGATATACACAGAATAGTGCAGATTTTTTACAACGGAGGCGGGTTGTGATGCATACGGATTCGGATTCATTTCCTGAAGCCCTCAGTACTCAGCGACTTAATTGAATATCTACGTTCGTTTGAAACGGTGCTTGCCACATAGCTCCGCATCAGAGATGGTGCGCAACGACAGGGCACAGTGGCGAACATACGAGAGCCTTAATCTCTCAGTTCATAAGTAGTGCTCCCACGCGGGGCGTTAGTACCTTGCCATTATTATTTAATTTTGTCTTTCATTTACGCATTAATAATAAATTTATTTATTTTACTTAACAAAACGTCCAATCTACCTCGGTTCAGAGGTCAAGCACTTGTACTGGTCATAACTCGGAGTAATCGCGACACAGAACAGTCACACTCTATCAAGACCGGCACGGGATTTTGCGCCTACAATTTTCCTTTTTTATTTATAACATATTTCTATTTATATTATTTCTTTTTGCTTTTAATGGTGCTCTTTACATAATTTTTATGGTGTAATTTTTTTAGTCTTTTACTACTTCCTTTATTTCTTTTGTATGAATTTACATGTCTTTAAACTACATTTTCTATTTTTTTATTTCTCTCATAATCTTTGTAGTTACTTTTATTACTTATAATTTAGTAGTTTTGTTTTATTTTTGTAGTAGTACTACCAGGCATTTTTTTTATTTGCACAACACATAAGTGATATTCAAGTTTCAGTAACTTCTAATATATTTTTTTATTTTCTATTTTTAAACACGTGGTATAAGCGTCTAGCAATATATGTTTATTATAAATTTCTCTTCTTTTAAAGCATACCTTAAAATATTTTTATATATCATTTTCTATAAAATCTATTGAAGGTTTCTATTGCTACTGTTATAATTTTTATTGGCAAACTAAGAGATTATTTTTCTTTCTTCTTTCATGCACTATTTTTCTAGTATATTTTTTTCTTTTGGTGTATTTGTGTAATGATTATTGATAGGATAATTGGTGACGTTTAATTTTCCTTTGTTTTAAATTTAAATACTTAAAAATATATGTAATCCAAACAGAAATTGAAGTCGCTTAAAATAATTTTCGACTTCTTTATAGTAACTAAGAATTATTTGTGTTTTTCTTTCACGATAAAAATTGATTTGTTAAAATTTGCATTGTATGTATGTATGGCTTAACACCCTATGGAGAGGTAGTGCCGCTTCTGGTGAAGCTTTCTAGATCGATTCTGGGTAGATCAGTCCCCGTCCAGTCCGTTCCCAACTTCTTTACATACCCTACTTCATAATTTCCTATCTTCGACTAACTCCTCTACGTTTTCAATTCCTATTGCTCTTAGATCCTTCTTAACTTCGTCGATCCATCTTAACTTTGGTCTGTCTTTCTTTCGTCTTCCGGCCGGTGTCCACTACGTTATTAATTTCGTCATTTCCTGGTTGTTTGACTTCAGTACGTGTCCTAACCATTTCGCTCTCTGCTGCTTTATTTTCTTCACAATATCTTGTTCTATTTCTTTTATTAGCTCTTGGTTTGTTCTTATTCTGTATTCGTTCTCCGAAATTTTTACTGCTCCAAATATAACTCGCCATTGTCATAGTCTCTGCTAAAAATTTGCATTATAGTATTTATATTTTTTATTGTTCTATCTGAAAATCACAATTTCCTTAGTTACAACATAGTTTAACTAAAACCATAAAATTGAATTTTTGTATCACTGTTATAGCTTATTTTTAAATTTATGTTTTTTTATCTGTTATTGTGATTGCTATATAGTCCGAGTACACAATATATGTAATATATTTGTGTATGGCAAAATATTAGAGAAATAAAATTAGTATCAAGGTTTTCTTCCATATAAATGAAAATTAGTGACATTATTTACGTGACTATGTAATTACGTACAACTAAAAGTAAAGTTAGAAAGAACTTCTAGATAACTAATAAAAAACTCTGGATTTTTAAAAGAACGACACTATTATTCCTTTTGTTACAATTTGAAATTATTTCGTGTGATTTATTACTGAAATAAAAGTACTTCCTAAGTGCGATTTCCTTCTCTAAATTAGCTGTTTTTCTTTTAAATTTTAAATGTTAATCTAATTGCTGCATCTTCTAGAATAATGCAGGTTTTATTTTTTTCAGGTATTTATTTTCAGGTAATTCTTAAAAACCCCATTAATAAAATAAAGTTGGTTTTAGTTTGTATATTTTTGTTATACTACAATGATAAAAATAATACTTGCTGAATTTAATTAAAGCATTCCTTTTTCCACAATAGCTAATTTGTTTCAAAACAGTACATTTGGACAATACTTTTTGTTATAGATTCTGTTTTAATCAGATTAAAAATCAATTACTGACTCTGAAACCAAAAGGCCACTTAATTCAAATAACAAACATGTAGAATCAAACTAATTCCGGTTTTTGTTCGTTTTCTCTTCATGTTTTTTAAACCATTGTAAGGTATTATGTGCAATGTATATTTTTTTCTAATTTTTTTAAAATTTCATTTTCAATCTTTTATAATATATAAATCAGGTAGCTACACTAGTATAATAATGGCACTTTTTTCATGTAGAATAAGCGACCATTTACGTTTCCCATTATTACACTTATATAACGTAGGTACTAAATGCTAAATATTTAATAGCGGTTTGAAACTTTGAGTCTGGGCACTTAGTCACTATTGTCTAGTAGTGTCAATGCTGATGAATTGGAGTATATTTATAGTTATAAGTAGATACTTTTTACTACACTTTACTGTCTTCACGTTCAGAATTTTTTTATTGGGGTTACTAACAATACACAAAATTTTCGACTAAAAACGATCTAGTATTTCAATGCTTGAATGTGACGCTGCGTCCCATAGCTGAATGTCTCACTCATATTTAGTTTTATAACACTTTTATATACTAGCAGTTTATTAGAAAGAGAAAACAGAGTTGAAACCCGGCAACCGATAATAATTCTTCAACTTACGGCTGAGCCGTTTCCTTCTTACCCAGATATAGATGTTCCAAGTTAATGATTTATCAAGAAGTTTACGCAGTCTATTTAAGGTAGTTACTGTAGTTTTTAACAAGTGATAACAAACTGATGTATCTGTATAACGCTGGGTCATCGATCGGTTTTCCGGATTTTTGAATAAGGACTTTCTACTGAACTGGGAAAGTTTCTGTTTGTAGAATACTACTGTAAATTATTATAATTAATTTAATGGCTTTGGGCAGAAATTTCTTTAATAAACTTCCAGTGATTAGATCCCGAAGACTTTATTCAGTTTTTTTGTAGCGATAATTGTCTTCATTGCTTTAAAGAAAAAACATTTAGCAGGAGACGAAAACTAAAATAAAGCCGTTAAGTAATTTTAAACTTTATTGTTTTTATCTTCTAGTAAAAATGGTTAAAAAATTTCCTATAGATGAGTAATAAGTACTTCTGCTATGGTTATATCGGTGTATGATTATGATCCATATAAGTTACATTGGAAGATCTATTGAGACGACTGGTGGCAGTAGAAAGGAAATATTCAGAATTCCTTGATGCAGCTGTACCTTTAAAGTATTCTTCAAAATATTTGTTTTGTCAACCGCGCGGCTACACTGACGCTTTTGCTATACCATTACAATAATTATAAATATGAATACCGCTTAGCCTAAAATAAGATTGTTCGCTAAAATTTGTTTCAAAAATCAATAAAATAGAATAAGAACTATTTCATTATACAATACAAATTTATTTAGTTTATCCTATTAATAAATAAGCTCACTAATGATTCATTGAACTATCTTGAGTAGTTCAGCTATTATGTCTGCTTGCAACTTAATAATTGTCTTAAGAAATATTTTAAACCTCACATCTCTTACACAAGTTTGTTTATCTCAGTTTTTGAATGAAATTTAGAGTTGTAGTTGACGTGATAGAAATTTGCTTGCGCATGTATTGGACATGACTTCTTGTTTCAAAAGTGTGATACAATGTCTGCAGTTGATGTTGATAGTTGGATCTGTTTTGTATATCCTCTGTATTTAATTTATTTATATGCCACGGATCCCCTCTAATTGATAGGATGTTCTCCCAAACACAGTGCACATTTTTTAGCTTTACTTCTCTCCCAGTACTTTAGGGCATATACTGTGATAATAACTTACAGCACATTTTCACATCATAACGGACTTATGCAATAATTCTGAGTATAAGCATAACATTGACATTTTTTACATTGTAAAATTTCTTTTTTTTATGAGCGGGCTCAACTTTTACGATGGTGTTTAAAAGAGTGCCCCTTTTATACATTTTTTATTGTTTTCTTGCTGTTTAAGGTAAACAAAAAATAAATGTAGTGTAGGTAGGTAGATTCAATATTTTATAATTTGTGATGCATACAATGTCTTATAGTATTCTTCAGCAATGTTCAATATTCTGTATCTGTCTCTTTCCTCTCCTCCAGTTTTGTCTTTCAATGTTGTTATTTCATGCCTGCCTAGGTTTCTTTTTAAACATTTCAGGTTTTTATTTTGTCCGATAATGATTTGTGTCATATCTTTAAAGTGTTTATCTAGATCTTTCTCTATCATCTTCCTCGTTTATTTTATTATTTCTCTGTATTCATTTGTAGCATATTTTCCTTCTCTATATAGTGATCTCCGTTTTTCAATCTTTATTTTTGTTTCTGATGTTATTTTGCTTTTTTATTTCGGTGTTTTCTTTGCTACTTTCATAGTGCTGCTTTTATGACATTGCTTATTTGTTTTGTCGCTTTGTTCAATCCATCTTCTGTTTCATCTGTTTTCTCTATCTGGGTTATTGAGTTTTTAAATTTTTTCTGTACATTTGGTTCTTCTGTTTGAAGGTTTCTGTATCTATTGCTATTCTTTGTTTTGGTTTATATTTGTTTCTCTTTGTTGTTATAGTGATTTTGGCTCGAACTATTCGGTGGTCACTGCCAGTGTGAAACGCATTTAAGGTGGTGATATCTTGGATAAGTTCTCTGGATGACGACAGTATATAGTCTATTTCATTTTTGATCTGCCATCCGGGCTTATCCAGGTCCGTTTGCGTTGTTGTTTCTTATTAAAGAAGGTTTTCATCGCCTATAGTCGTTGGTATTCTAGGAAATTTATCAACATATCTCCTCTGTAGTTTCTTTGACCAGTCCATATTTCCCTACATACATTTCTTCTTCTGTTTGTTGTTGTCCTAGTATCGCATTAAAATCGCCCATGATAATGTCGTGTTTGCATTTGTTTTTGTTTCGTGTTCTGATTACATCTTCATAGAATAGTTCGGCATCTTCGTTATCGTAGGTGGATGTGGGAGCGTATATTTTAAGTATTTTAATTTTTTCTTGTTTGCTTGTTTCTATTGTTGTATAAGCAACACGTTCTGATATTCCTTTAAACATTTTGACTTTCGATTTCTCTTGCTTACTAGGAAACCCAAGCCTTTCTGGCTTTCAGTTTCATGACCTTTGTAATACAGGGTGCTACCAGACTGCAAAACAATAGCCCCTTCCTCTTTTCTTGGTATTTCGGCGAAACTTATTATGTCCCATTTTATCTTCTTTGCTTCGTTCTCGAGATCATGCAGTTGATAATCATTCAGCAGTAATTGGCAGTTATATGTTTCTGGGGTTAGTGTGGTTGCCTTCTTGAAGTTTTTCGATGAAAGCGATATCTTGCTTCCCCCATATTCGATGAAGCAGACCGCCTTTGCGGTGTGGGATTCCAAACAGTCTGTTTGACCCACCTGAGGAAATTTTTCGGAGACCGCTGTTGTTATCATTGAGGGGTTTTTGGCCATAACTCGCCGCGCTGGCCAAGTGCGAGTTGGCAAGTGGGTTATGGAAGGGAAAGGGAAGTGGTGTGGCCAGGATAGAGATTATGGGATATGATTCCCCCAGATAAGGGTGGGGGGAAATCGCGGCTCGCGTGGGCAGGATCGCAGAGGGGTATCTACCCGCTACCTCGATAGCAAACACTACACTTTTGTATTTCCTCGTTTACCATAGTAATACCTAGGTCTTGGAGTATGACCTTGTTTGGAACGAACCATGGGGCGTCTACCAAGGAACACAGCATTTTTGATTGGAATCTTAATAATGTCGATGTTTGATCTGTTTACAGTTCCTCATAGTTCTATTCCATAAGGCCAAATAGGGCGTATGATTGATTTATAAAGTAATATTTTACTTTCCAAAGACAGCTGCGATTTGCGACCACATTTGCCGAATTTTTAAACTAAACTGCTTTATTTTAGTGAAAATACGACGTTTGCTACGCAATATGCCTATATAAATGGATACCTAAGTATCTGACATTGTCATCTTGAGGTTATTTAATATAACGGGCAGGTATTTCTTCTTGTCGTAAAAATTACGTGGACTAATTTAGTAATATTTCTAAGTTGTGCAAACACGTTTGTAAATAACTATATTCGGATCAGAATGCCATGAAATAATTGCTGTATCATCAGCGAAAGTAGCGACTGTAGTCCTAATGTAGGTAGGTCAACAGTGTGCAATAGAAATAGAAGGAGACCTAACACGCTTTCTTGGCGGACACCAGCTTTGATTGGGAATAAAGAGGTAAAAGAATTCCTGTACTTAACGATAAATTGTCTACTAGTGAGGTAAGGTTTTTAAGTAATGCATAGTAGTCTGATGGTAGTAGCTTTTTAATTTTGGATAACAGACCTTTGTGCCAGACCTTGCCTGTACGACATCAAGGAATACGACTGAATAATATCTCTTATTTTCGAAGTTTTTAAAGTTGTATCTATAACACTATGGATTTGTTTAATTGTAGCGTGCTGATTGCGGAAGCCAAATTGATGGTTAGGAACGATATTATTGAAGGCTAATTGGCCTAAAAGAAGATAGCTCATCGTTTGGTTTGCCAGGTTTGAGTATCGATATGATTGTTGCAACTTTCCACGGCTCGGGAAAGTATTGTATGTATCTTATCATAGCATTTAACCATCGTAACCAAGCGGTTTGTTTTGATTCAAATCTGATATAATTATTGCCTTAATGTCATTCACTGTAAAAGGTTTACTTGGTAAGCACAATTAAAATGGTGGATCGAAATATTGGCGAATATCGTCTTCTTTAGTTGTAGTTAATTGAAATTCAAATTGGCTAAACACCTTTGTTAAGTGGGTTGCAAACATTTTATGGTCTCGAGTAATTCTTTATATTAGGAACAAATTTTTGAGATTGTTGTTTGCCACTTGTTTGTTTGCGCTTTTCAGGGTTTTTTTTAATTTCAATGGGGCAAATAGGGTGTATGTGATTTAGTATTTTTTTTTTGGTGTTGTTTTCCTGGCTGCTTGTTGAATTACTTAGTTGAAGTGTTTTACTATTGTTATTAAATCATTATCGTTTTTCAAAAATATATCGAGTGTTAATGTTTTATTTACTATTTTTCTGTAATGATCCTAGTTCGTGAATTTGCTGTTGAGAGTACCAGGATTTTTTATATGTAATACCTGCGTATATAATGCCACATTTATTGGAAGTGATCAGAAGACAGATTTAAACAGATCTCAATTTTGCAGTTGTTTGGATTGATGCTTTGTATAATACAAAAGTCTAGTAAGTCAAGTATTTTTGTCTCGTCTGAAGAACAATAGGTTGGCTCACCTGTGGACAGGTAGTGTAGTTCTTTGTTTGTTATTGCCTTCAACAATTCGCTGTCTTTCGTGGTCACTATTCTTCATGCCCAATACTAGTTTTTGCTCGAGATAAATTTATTAATAATGTTTTCAAGTATTCTTCAAAGTGTTTCTTCTTAATGTTGTGTTTTGGAAACAATAGGCTGCTAATGTGTTTAATGGGCCTTTTTAATTTTTATTCGTAATTTTAGTTGGTTGTAGACGTTCTGGATTGTATTTAGGTAGCGTGTGGTATTTCAGGTTGTTTATAATTATAATTGCTGAGATAGCATGCATGGTGTCATCTAGATGTGTGGCATAAATGGTGTAAGCTGGAATCTTTAGGAAACTACAATCTATATACTGAGATTCCGATAATAACATGATGTCGATAGATTGGTTTGTAAGGAAAACTGTTAGTTTATCTTTATGGTTTGGCATTCCACCTGATTATCTTAAGCTGCAGGGCTATGGTTTATATTTTTAACAATTGTTAAAAAATTTAGTAGTTTTTATCTGCTTCATTAGAGTCCATTATTTGTAGCTCAGTTAAATTATTAGATTCAGTAGATTGTTGCTGTTGAGTCTACTAGTCTAATTGATATGATTTCTTACTGTTTTAGCATAAGCGAGGTTTTGTTGGTACTGCTGCTCTGCGTGTTGTTTTGCATTTGGTAGTTGTTTGTTTCATAGAGTCGGACTCATTTGTTGCTAAATTTCTTCGCACTGGCATCCTTTGTAATTGACTGGACGGTTGCCGTTACAGTTAACACATTTAACGTTGTTATCTTTCATTATTCATAGACATTGTGGCGGTGGATGGTTATCAGGGCATTTCGCGCATTGCGGATTTTTGTTACAAACATTCTTAGTTTGACCATGTCGTTAACATCTGGCATACTGCGGTACTTGGCGTTTAGCAGTTGGTGGTTCAAAACTTACAATAGAATGGACTAGTCTGGTAATATTGTAAACATCTTTATTATTTGCCTCCGCTTTTAGTTTCACAAAAAAAAACATTAGTAATGGAGTTTTAGTTATTCTCTGGAGTATGTTAGCACTGTTCATAACCTTATGTCCCTGAGTTTTAAACTCTTCTTTTAATATTATTCAGGATGGTTGATGGGTGAAGATTTGTGAGGATCACTCTAACGTACGTTTATCTTTTTTTGTAAGTGTGGAATTCTGTATTTTTTCTTGTGGGGTTTTAATTATAATACTATATATATATATATAATAATAAAAACTAGACTAAACAAAAATCTCTAGTTGTTCTATTTAGCTTTTTATTATTATACCAAAATATGTAGATTAGATTATGCTGTTTAGGAGTTATATGCCAAATAAACATTAGTGTACTGTTTTCCAAACTTTATATTTTGTTCAGTATCATTTATAGTCGACAGCCAGCGTGGTCCCGTGGTTGAGGGGCGGGCTGCGATGCTGACGGACCCGGGTTCAATTCCCGGTGCTCTCTGATGCCTGGCGGGTGGCCTACTCAGTCACTAAAAATAATTGAGTACCTGCGTTCACTTGAACAAGAGGTAATAATGGCGGTCGTCTAAGGTGCGGTGCTTGCCACATCGCCCTGCATCAGAGATGGTGCGTGACGACCGGGCAGAAAGAGCGAACGTTTGAGAGCCTTAACCTCTCAGTTGGCAGGCCGTGCTCCCACGCGGGGCGTAGGGCCTTACCATTATTATTTTCATTTATAGTCAATTAGATTTTACGTGGAGCTTTGCGGCTTTATGTGGAGCTACAACAAAAACTTTATACCTGTGTTCTAGTTTTAATTCACGTTAGTCCTTGCTCTGGAGTGCAGGTCTAACGTAATTGTTTAGAAAATAGTAAAGTATATTTGAAATATTATCAAATATTGATATTATCAAAAGAAAAAGTCTTATCAAAAGTGATTGCACAAAGAGTATCTTTGGTTTTTTTATTTACTTGTTTATAGGAGTGGAATCTCAATTATCAATACCCATAAAGCTTTAAAAAGCATAGGAGTCAAACTGGCCCCTGCTGTAGCTCATTGTTAATTTTTAAACAACAATTGAAAAAATACCTGTGTAATCGTTTTACTAAAATCACAACCAACATTAAAATTTACGACAACCAAATAGGTAAATGGAACTATAGCAGAAAATACATGGATTTAATATAAACCGACCCAGAGGTAATGAAAGAATTAGACTATAACTAATATAATGCACGTTGTTAAAGATCCTCCTGGATGAATCTTATACAATTATATACAAACAAATTTATTTTAAAATTACTTTTGAAAGTAAAGTAAACATTAGCAAAAACATGCTTTTATACTGATAACAACGTTTTCATAAAAAACATATGTGTTAATGTCATGGTATAGTAGACTACTTTACAAGCCCTAGCATTTAATTACCATATCTTATCAAAGTTGACCGTTTTTTTTTGTATAATTTAGTTTACATATCTAATGTTACAAATTTTAGAATATCAAAACTAATGGGAATAATTCAATTATTATTATATATCTTTCAAAAGGCATTAAAATACCTATAAAACCTTTAAATTACATCTATTGTATTGGAGCTTAAAGAAACTAAATAAAATAGACCCCTTTTGTTATCTTCTCGCAACCCTTAAGCTTCGCTGCGATAGCTCAGAATCCTCATTCAATACAAACCTCCGAGAGCCCGGAAAATTGCAGTGCGCTTCCGCTGGTGATTGAAAGGTCGAGCGCTTGTTGGCAGCTGGTGATGCGTCCATCGTCGCGAATAATAGTATTGGGACGATGCAGCACGTCGAGCGTAACAGCTCGCCGGGACAGTCAAATAGTGGCTCAATTTGCCCTCTTCCTGTAGACCGTGCGCTTCCAGCCTCAGTCAGGCAGGAATACTTGCAACTTTACAGCAGCTTTTGTGCGCTGCAGTGCTAAACTTTACTGCGAAATTGAATTGCAACTGTAGCTTGCTTTGTCGTTACACTGGTAGTTTAGTCTTTGCTTTGTACTGCACCATCATCCGTTATTTTAACTTCTAGCCGTTTAGGGGAATAGTTTAAGCAGTTTTGTGTCGTTCATAATCACATCAAGTTTGATTTTTAAGCGCATAAAATATAAATATAGCTGTATTATAAAGCTACATTTATTATCTAAAAATCTAATACTAATCAATAAGAAACATAAAAAACCTCTTCAAAAAAAAACAGATGTCTCATAAACTAGTAAAAGTTACAATTATTAATGCCGTGAGGCAGTCACAACTATGCAAAGTGAGCAAAGTAATTTAAAATAGGACAATTATGGCACAAAATTTGAACAGTAGAGGAATTATTAATTTTTAAAACGTATGTTTATTAGATAAATAGTAAATGAACAAGTAACGCAACCGTGTATCATTACTGTAGCTAAACAAAAACGCATTCAGTGATGATTTGGGAATGTGTTAGCAACACAATTGTAAGCCATATTTAAAAAATTGTAAGACAATATAAACGCAGTTTGAATAATAACAAAATACCTTCTGAAAAAGGAATTTTAAAATAGAATTTCTCGCATTTTAATATGATAATGACCTAAAACACGCGTTAGGAATACAGTCGGCTAGGTAAGAGCGTGTTCGGGTTAATTTGGAAAAAATATTTAAAAACATTTACAAATACGTGGGTACGTTGTACTCCATCAAAGTTGCCATTGTATCAATAATGTAACCAGTCACCCCCGCTGTCAATAATTGCATCTTCGAGGCATGCTTTTGACTAAATTGATGGCGTATTCATCTTGCAAGGACTTCTAAGTGCGATAAATTTTTCGTGTTAACTGGTCAAAGTAAACACTTTCCTTCCACGAAGCTTGTGGTTGATGCGTGCCTCCATATTTCTATCGGATTTACATTAAGCGATTGCAACGACCAATCAAGTGTAACGATGCCAGGTTGCTCTTTCTATTCAAAGCAAAGCTTTGCAGAATCTAGTTCTCAGTTTTGAGTTGATAACAAGCAGCCTTAAACGATGCATTACTTTACTGGTTGTATGTAAACAGATACTGTACCAACCAGTTAGTTGAGGTTGACCAGGCTTGATGCACTTTACTGGGTTTAACGGTTTGCTGTACCAACCTGTTAGTTGAGGTTGACCAGGCTTGTGAAACAATAACATATCCCCAAACAGAAGCTTTGCCTGTAAAAATTATATTGCTCCAATTTTGCCCTTTACTCAAGTCTTGTCGCTTCGGCACATGATTTTCATCTAACAAAGTTTCTTCAATGAACTACGACATTTAATATCACGCGCACGGAGATAGATTTGGATAGCTACGTACCATATATCTACAATTTTTTGTTTTAATTTTGTTGTTTCTTGATGCTATGTTAAGTCCAAATATCCTTAAAAGCAAGTTCACCATTTGTTTTTCGACTTTATAGGGCACTTTGTCGAGCCCCATTCCGGCACCTCATCGACCATTTTTGTCTCTTTATATATAACAAATATTTTCGACTTGTTCGTGTACTTAGCAGCCGCTGCATGAGACATTTTTCGATCCTTTCGGGTGGATACAAAGGAACACAGACTTCTAGCGCGACGCGTACGTTGCACTTATGGTGCTTTGCGTGTTTCTCTAGCAAGAATTTAAAGCCAACTGAATATCTTGTAATAAATCATCGAAGAAAAAGGTTCCTCTATCGACTCACAAAAGAATGAGGTCAATATCTTTTACTAACTGCTAATTATGCCGAACACACTCTTACTTAGCTGATTGTATGTAGAGAATACCATATTTAGGACAGTTGTAGGAGAAACTATCAGAGTTATGAAATGACAACCAAATTTCCAAAATATTCTTATTCGCATTAAGCTAAGAGGTCAATAGATAATAAAAATAAATTTGTCTGATAATTAAGCACAGTTAAAGTAACTCAACAAACAAAATAGGAAATAAAACAAAACAGAGCTGTGTAAACTATGTGTATTGGGAAAAAGAAATTAATAATGAAGTAACAATTAAGAAAACAAAGAAATTGAGAAAAAACATAAACAACTATTGATTAAATAACTTCAAATATGGTGGGCGGCAGGTCAGTTGTGCACTCTCCAGACTGGGAGAAAAATGTGCTGTTGGGAACAAATGCACGACGGAACAACTAAAACGAGACTTACCGCAAGTGATGGTCTCTGGGTCTGGACGGTGGATTTCGGCGTGCTCTTCGTTGGCGGCTTCAACCCGGGGGTGGGGTTTCCTTGGCCCAATGTACTGGGGCACCACGGACGGGGCGGAACGTACAAAAGGCAGCGAGAGCATGCAAGCATAGCGCAATAGGGCTCCTGGTCGGCTGGCCGGCGGCTCCGTCGCTCACGAGTTTTCGAATCGGAATGCCAGGCGGCGGTAAAAAACCCGTTTAGTTGTGACTAGGGTGGGTAGCGGACAATCAAGGTTACAGGTAGAGATGGGATTCGGGACAAGGGGGCTTAGATATGAGCACCAAACATACCGCCCACCAAAATTATCAGTAAGGTAATTATACCTAAAACTTAATCAAGATTGCTGCGGCACCGGTAAGGGACACAGTTTAACTAGGGGGTCGCTTGACACAGTCATTGGTCGTGCGCACGGTGGGAACACTAGCAATACCGTTCCGACCAGGATGTAATAAAGGTTTCGTCTGCGAAACACGGACTGCTGGTACATTTCCCATTAGAGGTTGTACCGGATGGGGTTTAACTTTAAAGCAACGAATGCATTTTATCAAATAACTTCGAACAACCTGACGTATTGAGGGTACCCAAAACCTTTGCCTTGCTAAATAGCAGGTAGTGTTCACACCAGAATGCAAGTTTTTCTCATGGACATTTGTGACTATAAGCTCTGTTAGCTTATGTTTACGGGGGAATAAAGCGAGATATTTTGTGTCGTACAAGTTGGCTTCCTGAAGTCGTCCGCCCATCCTCAACACACCGTTTTGGTCCACGAAAGGAGGTAATCTTTGTAAGGATTTGGCACACGGCAAATTGTTGCGTAGTTTATCTAATTCTTGGCGATAGAACTTGACTTGAACCATTTTTATTATTTTGTTGTTTAGTTTGAGGAGGGTTCCTTTTAGGATAAATTTTGAAAAATCTAAAACAGAACGCTACGATCCTCTGAGTCTTTCGTAACGATGAGAATTACGTCTGAAAAATATTGAAAATACTAAAATAAACTTTTACTCTACTACAATCATGACAAGACAAAGTAATGAGTTAGGGGGACACCATTAAATTCAACTTTTAAAAATAGTGTATCAGAAAATAATTCTACAGACAACAAAAGAGTCACTTTTTATAGTAAAAGGTAATGTTTCCAGCAATGTAAATTTAAAAAAATTAGATAATAAGTGACTGTAGGTAAATTTTCCATACAAAACTTGTCAAGTTTCTACGGTTACAATTACAAACAATAAAAAATTGAAAGATAATAATTTTTAAAAGCTTGTCTAGTAGCTGTAATAATAAATTGTGTTTAACTAGGGTAACAAAATATTTTTAAACTGATAAGGTAAAAAAATAAAATTTTATTTAAAAACCATTACCAAGAGTACATATGTTAAAGATAACACTACTAGATCATGTTAACTATTATTTAATTTTTTTAAGTAACACTAATAGTAACAAAAACAGAAAGAAGCGGTTACATTAAAAAATAAAAGTTTATTAATTATGAGATAAAATGGTTGTCGCGTGCGTACGTCTCCAAATTCAGTAAGATTAAACTACAGTTCGTACTTACATCTAAATTGTAAGAGTTATATAGGGATCTCAGTAGTGACTGGTAGTCTTAAATATAGAAAACGGTCGAGTATTTTAGCCCGACTGCTTTTACTATACTTTTCTTATTTTCAAAGAGTTAGAGCATATTTGTGGTGCTATGGTCAATACAAGAATTTATAATTATTTACACTGCTCTCCTAACATTTAATAAGCTAGTGAAGTTCCTCTTTATAAAACTTTCATGTTTTTAAGAAAGATTGTAAAGTAGTTTTTGACAGCTCTCACTGAATAAAATTTCTTCGGATTCAAACTATTTTATAGAGATCGAAGCAAATAAAAATTTCATAAAGTCTGAAAACCATAGAATTTTCTAATTTTACTTCGACTATTGCAACAACTTATCGACATACGATTCTAATATTATCGTAATAGAGAAAATGTCAAATCCAACGTTTTTTTGTAAATTTACGTATTGAGTTGAGTAAGCTGCTCATTGTACTTGTTCTTCGTGATTTTACTCCAAATAAGAGACGTTTAAAAAATACATTTTTTGCAATTTCACTGAATAAACAATACCTTTAGTAGATATAAGTTAATTTTATTATAAATGCAATATTTTTATACTGCAAGTTTCCTGTTTTTTTTCTTTATAAGTTTATTTACAAGATCAATTTTGTATTTTAGTTATGCTAGATTCTAGAACAGACATTAATGAAAGAAATAGATCAGCTGAAGTATATATAGTGTGCATTCAGAAAGGGTAGAGGAGTGCAAAACCATATATTTTTAAGTAAACCACTAATAGAAAAAACATCAGATAAAATATTTGTAGAATTTATTTAGTTTTAAAAGCTATTTGATAGTAATAAAAGAAAATCAGTGTGAAACAGCCTAAAACGGAGACAGATAAATGCTAAACTAGTTATATATACGAAACTACAAGAAAAAATCGAAAATTTCGAGTTAAAAAAGAAAGAAAAAACAATAAAAAGAATATGGGAGGCAAGATCACAGAAAAAAAGAGATAGACCAAGGAAACAATGGAAGACGGTAATGGAAAACCTGGAGTGAAGAATGGACCGAATTTATATATATATATATATATTTACATATAGTCCATTCTTATTTATTCATATGTGGATATAATTTTAGTTAATATATGTTAACGTAATTTAGTAAGCTTCTATAATTATATGTTATTACCTCTACATTATTTATAATATTATGATTTTTCTTTAACACCTAACGGTATATTAATATTTTTGATTATATTATTATATTTTTATTGCTTGTTATGATTCAATATAAAAAAGCTATCTTTTATAGCATAAAATACAGCACTGCCGTAAAAAATACTCCACAACTTGTTCATCGAGGAATATGGTGACCTATATCACGAGCTCGGAAGTGAATATAAGTTTTATCAAATGACGAAATGAAAATGCATTATTAAAATTAAAATATTTAGCAATTCCTTCAGACGTAATATATGGGTTATTTTTTTATTAAAGCACGTTATTTAGAGCGGGGCAAGCGTACTTTTCTTGCGATTACGCTACTCATTTCTTTAAAAAATTTGTATAAAATGCAATGGTGCAAATGCAATTACTGTTTCGCATTTTGCAAAATTTATCTCGCACACAAATTAGCTTACTGAAACGACATCTGACGTTATACTAACTCAGAATTTGGGATTTAACCTTTGGTACTTAGTATAGCTATAAAATAAACATCAGTGACACCCTGCGACAATATTTCCGCTACGTATAAAGATCAGCTAAAAACTTTTGCAATCAAACAATACATAAAAAATTGTTCATAAACATATTTAATATTGAAATAAAAATAATGAAAGACAAAGAGTAATTTAGTAGAATAAAATTATTTACAACTGAATCAAAATGACTTACTAGAATCAACAGTATAAATGTATTATAAAGCAAAATTTAAGCAATATAATTGTAAAAATGGCACAATGGGGAGATAATACATAACAAGACAAAAGTGCAAGTTTAAATATGTACATATATTACTGATATAGTATAGACAATAAAGTAATTAACCATTTAGAGTGTTCGAAAATAATTTACACTTTCTCTTGTGACTTAGATTGTGCCACAGATTTAAATGCGTGCCCAGTGCTTTTATAACGATAGGCTACAGTATCACGTATTTCTAACAGATAGTGTTGCTGCATATAAGAAAAAATAACAAGTTATTCGTGTAGTTGTAGACCAAGCGGGAGGAGTGACTGCTTCGGACATTCACATGAGGCTAGTAGTCATGCATCGAACTGCACCAATCGCAGAACTGTTTTTAGTTAGATATCGATTTTCAAAGCAGCAAGAACTGTACATATATAAAGACAAAGGAATTGGGTACAGTATGCCAAACTGTTGAAGTTGCAAAGTACGATTCTCGAAACATTTTTGTGTTCCTGGACATAATCCTGACATAACACGCCAGAGTGTAGAATATAAGTACATTGGAAGGCCTAATCTTAAAAACCCACAGTTGATTTATTCAGAAACAAATGGTGATTGTCTTTTGAAATCAAAGAAATAGCTATTAATGGATTGGTTGCTTCCTTGTGAAAGCATTATCAATAGTGATACTCCAATAACTAAAACAATGTTACCGATGTATTCAGCAACACTACTGTGAGAAATAGAAATGCGACACTTCGTTTTAACATGCGTGATTACGTAAGTTTGCCATGTCCTATATTTGCCGAGGTAGTACAGTGTTTTTTATTTAACAAGCTTCAATTAGTTCTCTCAAGTGGTACTTTATTACACCCAAAGAATGTAGCAGCTTTGCGGAAACTACAAAAGTAATGAAAAAGTGCGTAGATATTGAAAGGGAATATTTTTAATAGATACACACTCCCTTCTGCTTAATAAAAGATTAATGAAGAAAAAGCATTTGCAACGCCAGTAACTTCTGAACGCATCGATAATAAAAAAGTACGATAAATTAAATACATAACATAATTTAAAGCATAAGAAACTAAAAAATATATAATTTCAAATCTATTAGTAAAATTGACATTAAAATACCAGGACTAAAGGAAATAGTAGAAATAGGATATAATAAAATAACAAATAAAATTTATTTGAATTTTTATTACTTTTCTTATAAGCAATTTATTGCAAACGTTTCTATATTATCTTCTTCTTCTTTTACTCTTATATTAGCCTTTTTCTAACTACACATTTCGTGTAGTACTATGAGCCATGTTGGGCGTACCCCGGGCAGGTGGCTAGTCTGACCCGTTAGAAGAAGGACAATGCACTTTACGACCGCCAAAGGTGTTTGTATGATGGCCGGAGAGCGCTCGATGTTTGCCGTTATTTTGACCTGGGAGTCGCGGCTGTCGCGCTCTCTTTCTATATTATAGGACTGTTAAAACATTTGGTATTGCCAATGTGACCACGTGGTTGAGACGTTTGGTTGCGGTGCTAGCGAACTTGGGTGGCTCTACCGTGCTCATATGCCTGCCAGATAGTCTACTCAGTCTCTAAAAGTAATTGAATACCTGCATTCACTTAGAGTAAGAAGTAATAATGTGGTTATCTAAGGCGCGGTGTTTGCCACATTGCCCCTTGCCAGAGCTGGTGCGCGAAAACCGGTCAAATAGGGTAAACATATAAGAGTTTTAACATCCCAGCTTATAGGCGGTGCCTATACGCAAAACGTAGAGTTTTATTGTTATTATTATTTATAAATAATTGAGTGTAGATTAAGCTACAACGCATCATTTTAAAAACCTCAGATTTTAATCCCTTGTCAGATGTGCTAATTGAATTAATTATGTAAAAGTATAAAAAAATGCTTAAATTTCTTCTTCTTCTTAATTTAAGTTTCTCCCTTGACCTTTGATGTAGCTATCCGGAATAATCTGAAGTAAGATCAAACCAGTCCTGTAGATTACGCCGCTAAGATATTCTGTGTTGTCTGACGTTTCTTTGTCCAATAAATTTGCCTTGTACAATGAGCTGCAATAATTCGTATTTTAAATTGGATAAGGTGTGAGCCAGGAGGCGGCCATGAATTCCGCACTTGCCACTTAATAGGTTCAAAGAAATACTTAATCTTATTTCTGATATACAAATTTAATGTTACAAGAAATGAAAAATACAAGACACTAATAAAATTATTTTTGTCTATAAAATTACTCCAAACATTTGACATATTAAAATATTTTTTGTTTAATAAATAATTGACGACGTCGTGTTTTGGGACTCTTAAATCTGTTCTTTTCCTCAACACTTTGTAATTTTATACAAGTTTTAGTCTAAATATCAATTAATACATTTATAAAAAAAATATATAGACGGGTGAGTCTTAATTATATATAATTACTGTTAAATTTCGCTTGAAACGACTCACAACAGTTTGTCGTCCTATCGTTGTTAGCCGTGGAGCTTGTTCCAGTCTTTGGTGGAAATAACGAATCGTCGTCTATGTACGTTTCTATTAAATAGTCAGAAAATCTCAACGGTCTATCATCTTCTGGTCTTATGCCCATGAGATCAAATATAAAACAATCTGAAACTCCCATTTGGTATAAAAATGGCAAGCCAAACACATAATTTAGCCATTTTCCTACTTCATCGTTTCCCTGTTTATATTCGGAGACCAAACCCAATTGATGTATTTTCCGAAACCAACTTTGCGCTAAATGGAAATGACAACCAATAATTTCGGCATAAGACCAAACACCCGAAATTGCATTGTGGATGCCTTTTTTTAAAATCGACTACAAATAATTTTGGATTCAAATTTAAATTGATATCTTGGCATTTTGTCTTCGCTAAATTCAAAGCTATTTTATATGTTTCAGACTTCTTGTCCGGTAACGCAAACAACACAAGAGGTATATAACGACAAGTATATGAAAAGAAAATGGTTGTGTGAAATAATTCAAGCAATAATCAAATGTTCCGTCTAAATAGCCACAAAGCCATTAAATTTGTGTCACATGAAAACGCAGTAATATTACTTTCTTCTTTAATACAAGAAACAAAATTTTCTCTGTTAATAGTTAACTAGACACGGAAAAGTTGCCAAAAGCTTGACAGTCTTTTCTGTACTTTTTGGAAGCTTGGGTTGTAATTTTTTCCGTATGGAATAAATGTTATTTCGTACATAATGATTATCCCGAATAGTTAAGGTGTCGATTTTAAAGTTGTTGGATAATTTTGGAAGGCTTTCCAGCTAGGTCCTCTGCAACCTTCCTTTTCGTACAAGCGCTGACTATAAAAATAAACACAATTTCAAAACAGATAAAAAAATTATAAAGTAAATTATAACTTAAGTAGTTCAAAATTCTTACTTAATTGTCTATTTAAAGTTTTTACATCTTTGGAATGATTACTATCGTACCGAAGTATTTATAGCGTTGAATTTGTTCAATAATCACGTTATCTGTATTTTTTTGACCACCGTTGTTGTTTCTTTTAAATAGTATTAACATTTTGTTTTACCAATGTTCACGCTAATGTAAGTTCAAATTTCCTGCTTGTTTAAGGTACTTTATTTACTAATCTTTGTAGGTCTATTAGACTGCTTACGATCAAAACGGTTTCATCAGCATATCGAATATTGTTAGTAGAGCTCCCATTTATTCTAATCCTACACTTTTATCTTCCAGTGCTTCACAGAATATTATGTTCTGAGTAAATGTTAAAATAGCATTGGGGAAAAGATACACCCTTGTCTGATGCCTTTTTGAATACTAATTTTTTGAAAGAGAGTCTCGTCCACTTGACTATTATCTGTACGTCGTGATGATCTATATTTAGTTTCTGTAATATATCTATTAATTTTTTATGTTTTACGGTGTCAATATTGTAAGTAATCTATGAAGCAAGCGTAAATATCCAGGTTTACATCTAAAGATATTTGCGCTAAGATACTGAGAGCGAAGATAGTCTCTTTGGTTCCCATTCTGTTGGGAAGGCTAAACAGTATGTTTAAAATTTTAACTACATATTTGCTATATATTTTAGTCTATATAATCCTTATAAATATTTTTAGTACCTGATTTGTAAGACTTTAGTCGATAACCATCGCGTTTAAATGCTCAAGGCTTCTTTACGACAAGAACCAAGGTGGAAAGAGTTTTAACAGCTCACAGTACGCTCCATCGGGTTCTGCTGCTTTACCAGATTTTATAGTTTTTATGGCCTATTTTGGAGTATTTTCTAATGCAGCATGCTATCTTTATCTGCTCTTTGGTTTGTAAAGAGTTATTTAATATATTTTGCTAATTTTACCCTCCATTTACTTCAAATAAGCATTTTTGTAATTATTCCTAAAAATTTATAAATCTTATTTTGTATTAATGGCAAAAGATGGATAATTACATTCATGAGCACTAAATATTTCTGGTGGTTTTAACTAGCAGTTAACAACAATTTTTGTCGTGCGATAAATATTGTTTCCTAGTTTTTTCTTGAAAGTACATGCTGGTAGTTAACGTAGTTTTTCAATTTTTTAAAGTTACAAGAAGAGAGGAAAATGTTTTATTTATCTAGAGTTACATTTACTTTATATTGCAGGTACATATGTGAATTGAGTAGAGAAAGACAATTTGTGGCTGTACATGGTGTTTTCTTTGAAAAATCTTTCACCCAAGTACTAAAGTTTACACATATGTCGTACATTATATATATATATATATATATATATATATATACGCAGAATAATAATAAATTCTTTGATAAAATATGCCCAATGTTGTATAAATACTTAGATTTAGGAGGTGAATTTGGAATAGATGTTATACATTAATTGCGAATATCGAAAGTCATCAATTGGAAACCTAGAGTAAGACTACTCATTCGGTACTATTCTGCAGCTATTTCTTCCGATGTTCTTTGAGAACGTCGCAGTCGCCTTACTTGGTTTCTTGCTGCTATTTCTTCTGGAGTTCTTCGTAAATTTCACTGTCGCCTTACTTCGTTATCTGCAGCTATTTCTTCCGGTGTTCTTTGAGAACGTCGTTGTCGTCTTGCTTGGTTTTCTACTTTAACTTCCTCCGGAGTTCCTTCGGCCCATATACGTCGTCTCGTTTCATTTATTGCTACTCTTTCAGCCGCACTCTGCTTATTTCTTCGTTTTCTCATGTAATTTTATTGATTCTTATCTGTTTGTACCCGTTCCATACCAAAGAAAGCTTATTTGCAAAAAAAAGAGCAGAAAAACTAAAATAGTAGGATAAATAATTTTTTTTAGATTTTGTTTTTAAAATTGTAATGTGCTTTAAAGATACGACGATCGTTCGTGTATATCCGCGTGGCCCCGAACGCGCTACTCTGGCAACAAATGCTTTTTACACAGCCGGGAGACTGGAGTTTTTGTTTAACTCCTGTTTATTTTGAAATCTGTACATTTGTATACAATAATCAAAAGTGTAGGCGTTTATATAAAATATTGACATGCTGGAGACCACTCATTAGTAATCCCTGCTTGCATAATAAGTAATTGCTTAATTGTGTTGGCAAGGAGTAAGTAACTTAAATCTATCCTTAACTAACTTATATACTAATTACAGTAGCTCAGTACCTATCTGCTAAATCGTTTACGTGAAGCGTTTAAGCCTCCCATTTCTAATTAGTTGGCTCATAAGATCTATTGCTAGTATATTTAGATGTGAGTTTAATCTGTCACTATATTTAACACTAAATTGTCTTATTTCATCCTTAACTGTGGATATGTTGAGATCACTTCTAATAACGTTGTTTGGTACGTACCAGGGGACATCGGTTATTACGCGTAGCACTTTCGATTGGAATCGTCCATATAGGCTTTAGAATTATTTTATAGACTAACAGTTTGTTTGTAACTGTCAGCTTGGATATTCTGCCTATTATCCAGTATAGTTTTGTCGATTTTAGATTTAGTTGTTTCCTTTTAGTAAATATGTGGTTGCGCCAATTTAGCCTTCTGTCTAGATCAGGGGTCGGCAACCTGCGGCTCGCGAGCCGCATGCGGCTCTTTTGATATAAAGTTGCGGCTCTCCAGTTCCATACGCAAAAAATTAATAATTTATTATCAAAACCCTTAAAAAATAAGAAAATATATTTTTAAGACTGGCTGGCGTCGTGTTGGTACCGGATTGTTCATTCATTCATTTCTTCTATTCATCAGGGTGGGTCTGGTCTGACTTTTGTTCGATTGGCTGGTCAGTCATACATTTTGACACATTTGTTGCCCCCCATTTATAACTTAAATTCTTTGAATGGGGTTAATGAAATTTCTCTGGTAGCTCTATTATAATGTATTTCATAGAATTGGCCACTTTGTGTTAATATTCAGGTACGCCGATAGAATCAGTATTAGTACAAAGTGTAAACTGTAAGGGTAGTCTGTATCATGGTGTTTTATGGTTTGTGTATATCGTTTAAGTGCTTTAATTTTATTTATTTCTCACTGTAAAATTTTGAAGGAAACATAAAGTAATTATTTTTATTATTTGTTTTTAAGTTACAATGTAGGCCCAATATACACATCGTTCTTTTCTGGCAGTTTTACGTCGGATAAAACTGCACGAGTAAATACGCGGAATGACATGACAACGTCCACACATTACACGTTCTATACTGTAAATATTATCCCATTTTCACGTTTTAAAGTTTTAAGACCCTGAGTTTTGATAAGGAATAGAAATATATTGGAAAAGAGAATTTTGGAACACTGGCACAGATAACGGTTTTCCGCCACATCGAAATACTCAGAGGCGGATATAAGGACTGGCGCAGCGGGCGCGCGCCCGGGGCCCCGACCTCCACGGAGCTCCGCAAAAACCTGACTTTACACTTAACATTAACAGTACTTAATATTTTTTATTTATTTAATAATATGGTTAACACGTATTTTTATTTTCCTTGTCTCTCTCGTTTTATTGGGGGCCCAATATTTTTTCTGCTTCCGGGGCCTCCACTGACCTAAATCCGCCACTGCGTTGCATGTGTGTTAATAAATCGCTTGCGATTGTTGCAGGTTTATTCGCTTGTTGTTTCAAGAAGAATTCGATTTAGAAGCGTATTATCTTCTCAAATGTATATAAGTCAGTAACAGAATTGAATTATATATCTGAGGATTGTGTTAACGAAGTAATAATGGTTAATAAATTGGCCGTTTTAGATAGTTAAGTAAAATTTTAAAAAAACCTTTTTTCAGCTCCGCTGCCAGCATGGTATCTGGTAAAAAAAAGAGAAGAACTGAAGAAGAAAACCGAGAATTCAATCAGGTTTGGACGGAGTCATTTGCGTTCATATGCAACACAGATGGTCTTCCGACTTGTCTCATTTGCCACGAAAAACTTGCACACAATAAGAAGTCAAATTTGGAGAGACACTTCACTACAAAACATACCCAGTTTGCTGTTGAAGAGCTCCAAAAAAATCAAACACAGTCAAGTTCCATGTTAAGGAAGTGGTCACAATCTTCCAATAATGTAAATCTGGCAAGCTTTGCAGTATCATTTGAAATTGCGAAAAGAGGAAAACCATTTACAGATGGTGAGTACGTGAAAGATTGTTTTATACGTGCATCTGAAGAACTGTTTCGTGATTGTAAAAACAAAGCAGAAATCATGAAAAAAATCACTGATTTGCCATTATCTGCTAAAACAGTACAAGATAGAACTTCTGAAATGTCTTCAAATGTAACAAATATGCAAGTGGAAGACATTCAACTGGCTTCTGCCTTATCACTTGCTATAGATGAGTCTTGCGACATAAAAGACGGCACAAGTTACCCTTTTTGTCAGGTATATGTCGCCCCAAGGTCCAAAAGAAGAACTGCTAGGATTGCTACCGCTCTCAGGACAGACTCGTGGAGAAGATATAGCAAATGCTGTGCAAAAACGATTAGAAGACAATGGAATCTATATAAATAAAATCGTTTCTATAGCAACTGATGGAGCCAGAAGTATAACAGGAATACATAGAGGGGTAACATCAATTCTTCAGAAAAAACTAAAACCACGAAATTCTAACATTTTACTGCATAATTCATCAAGAAGCGCTTTGTGCCCAAACATTTCCGGTCGAAATAGTTGAGGTCATGAACTTGGTAATTAAGATTATTAACAGCATCTTGGGAAATGCACTCTACCATCGCCAGTTTAAAGATTTCCTTGCAGAAATAGATAGCCAGTATTCTGACCTACTTCTGTACTTTTGGAAGCTTGGGTTGTAATTTTTCCGTATGGAATAAATGTTATTTCGTACATAATGATTATCCCGAATAGTTAAGGTGTCGATTTTAAAGTTGTTGGATAATTTTGGAAGGCTTTCCAGCTAGGTCCTCTGCAACCTTCCTTTTCGTACAAGCGCTGACTATAAAAATGAACACAATTTCAAAACAGATCAAAAAATTATAAAGTGAATTATAATTTAAGTAGTTCAAAATTCTTACTTAATTGTCTATTTAAAGTTTTTACATCTTTGGAATGATTATGTTCCAAAATCTTCCGGATCCCCTCCTTACAATTTAGCCGTACACGTGTTTTTAACGCAACGTCCAAACAATTTTTCTTTTCTTAGTTTTTTTGCAAAAGCAAACTTACCCTCGTCTAAAATAAAAGCCTCTCTTTCCTTTTCACATATTTCAAAAGTAGGATTTATTTGGAAATATGCACTTTTACTTTCTAAAGTTTTCTGAGAAGGGAATTTATAAAACTAGAATTGAATGTGGTTGATGTAGATTGAAGATTACTATCAAGAATACATTAAATAATTGAGAGGTCATTATCTACCTGCAAGGGTACAGTGCGGAATTCATGTATCCATCGCAGGTAAAATAAAGTTTCTGGATTGAGGGATTAAGAAAGTGCGGAATTCATGCACGTCCAGCACAGGAATTCAAATTTCCTTTTTTTGATCGCACGAAAAATCTCTAGTTATTAACCCATTCTGTTTAGAACTTGTTGATTTGTAATTAGATCCATCCAAAATATTTTCACTAGTCGTGTGTATATCCATAACTCGTCTCAAGTTTCTTCTAAGTTTTTTATTTAAGGTTTAATCTTTAAAAGTACCGAAAATATATAATACAACAAACTAATCTTGTTCTCAAAATTAACGATAGGCTATTGGCTGTTAGTATTTTTTTCATTTCTATGAAAGCTACACTTGCGAGTTTTATTCTTGTCAGAATTTTGTCTCTGTGGGCAACATTTTCATTTACTATCGTATTGAGGTATTTATAGCGTTGAATTTGTTCAATAATCACGTTATCTATATTTTTTTGACCACCGGTGTTGTTTCTTTACAAATGTTATTAACATTTTGTTTTACCAATGTTCATGCTAATGTAAGTTCAAATTTCCTGCTCGTTTAAGGTACTTTATTTATTAATATTTGTAGGTCTATTAGACTGCTTACGATCAAAACGGTGTCATCAGCATATCGAATATTGTCAGTAGAGCTCCCATTTATTCTAATCCTACACTTTTATCTTCCAGTGCTTCACAGAATATATGTTCTGAGTAAATGTTAAAATAGCATTGGGGAAAGGATACACCCTTGTCTGACGCCTTTTTGAATACTAATTTTTTGAAAGAGACTCTCGTCCACTTGACTATTATCTGTACGTCGTGATGATCTATATTTAGTTTCTGTAATATATCTATTAATTTTTTATGTTTTACGGTGTCAATACCGTAAGTAATCTATGAAGCAAGCGTAAATATCCTGGTTTACATCTAAAGATATTTGCGCTAAGATACTAAGAGCAAAAATAGTCTCTTTGGTTCCCATTCTGTTGGGAAAGGTAAACTGTATGTTTAAAATTTTAAGTACGTATTTGCTATATATTTTAGTCTATATAATCCTTATAAATATTTTTAGTACCTGATTTGTAAGACTTTAGTCGATAACCATCGCGTTTAAATGCTCAAGGCTTCTTTACGACAAGAACCAAGGTGGAAAGAGTTTTAACAGCTCACAGTACGCTCCATCGGGTTCTGCTGCTTTACCAGATTTTATAGTTTTTATGGCCTGTTTTGGAGTATTTTATAATGCAGCATGCTATTTTTATCTGCTCTTTGGTTTGTAAAGAGTTATTTAATATATTTTGCTAATTTTACCCCCCATTTACTTCAAATAAGCATTTTTGTAATTATTCCTAAAAATTTATAAATCTTATTTTGTATTAATGGCAAAAGATGAATAATTACATTCATGAGCACTAAATATTTCTGGTGGTTTTAACTAGCAGTTAACAATTGTTGTCGTGCGATAAATATTGTTTCCTAGTTTTTTCTTGAAAGTACATGGTTGTAGTTGACGTAATTTTTCAATTTTTTAAAGTTACAAGAAGAGAGGAAAATGTTTTATTTATCTAGAGTTACATTTACTTTATATTGCAGGTACATATGTGAATTGAGTAGACAAAGACAATTTGTGGCTCTATAGGGTGTTTTCTTTGAAAAATCTTTCACCCAAGTACTAAAGTTTACACATATGTTGTACATAATAATAATAATTATATATATATATATATATATATATATATATATATATATATATAAGCAGAATAATAATAAACAAAACAATTCGTAAACTGTTGTTGACGACAATCTGGACTCCGTTATTTACTTTTGTTGGAAGGGTTCTTTGATAAAATATGCCCAATGTTGTATAAATACTTAGATTTAGGGGGTGAATTTGGAATAGATGTTATACATTAATTGCGAATATTGAAAGTCATCAATTGAAAACCTAGAGTAAAACTACTCCTTTCGGTACTATTCTGCAGCTATTTCTTCCGATGTTCTTTCGACGAAAAGTCAGGTCATACTTGGTTATTGCTATTTCTTCTGGAATTTTTCGTAAACTTCATTGTCGCCTTACTTGTCGCAGCTATTTCTTTCGGTGTTCTTTGAGAACGTCGTTGTCATCTTGCTTGGTTTTCTACTTTAACTTCCTCCGGAGTTCTTTCGGCACATATATAGTACGTCGTCTCGTTTCATTTATTGCTACTCTTTCCGCCGCACTTTGCTCATTTCTTCGTTTACTCATGTCATTTTATTGGTGCTTAGCTGTTTGTATCCGTTCCAAAGAAAGCTTATTTGCAAAAAAGAGCAGAAAAACTAAAATAGTAGAATAAATATTTTTTTTTAGATTTAAGTTTTTAAAATTGCAATGTGCCTTAAAGATACGACGATCGTTCGTGTATATCCGCGTGGCCCCGAACGCGTTACTCGGGCAACAAATGCTTTTACACAGCCGGGGGGACTGGAAACCGAAGACTTCCGCATCGCCCTTTTAAAATATTAGCTTAGATGATACACAGTACATTTTGAATTATATGTTCACGAATACTATGTTCCAAAATGTAAAATGTTTATTTGATAAAAGGGAAATTTGTATAAAATTTGCTTTCAATAATTTATTACAATATATATATTTTTTTAGTTTAACTCCTGTTTATTTTGAAATATGTACATTTGTATACAATAATCAAAAGTGTAGGCATTTATATAAAATATTGACATGCCGGAGACCACTCATTAGTAATCCCTGCTTGTATAATAAGCAATTGCTTAATTGTGTTGGCAAGGAGGAAGTAACTTAAATCTATCCTTAACTAACTTATATACTAATTACAGTAGCTCAGTACCTATCTACTAAATCTTTACGTGAACTTTAACTACCAATTCTAATTGGTCGCTTGAAACTTAAAACAACAAGTTATAAGCCAGATTTAATAAAACTTTCAAAAGACATGCAAAATGCTCCCACTGATGTGTACATTTGTGTTATTATATTGTTTTATATATTATATTATTTATATTATTATTTATATTATATTATTATATTATTTCGTATTTAAAGCTGTTTATTTCAAATCAAAAATCAAATATATATAAGCAAATACTGTAATATTAAAACGAAAATTTTTACTGGTTCTTTAAAAACTAAGAAATTTCGAAAATTGTAACTTTTGGCTCTTCCGTTTCAAAAGGTTGCCGACCCCTGGTCTAGATGCATCCCTAGGTATTTGACTTCGTTTACTTGTGGTAGTTGCCGATTGTTTAGGTGGACCGGTGGACACGTTTCTTTTCTAGTAGTGAATGTAATATGAACTGACTTAGGTGTATTGGTTTTTATTCTCCATTTAGCTAGCCAGTATTGTATTTCATCCAAGCTATTTTGGAGAGTTTGGGACGCTACTTGCGGGTTTGTATGCGAAGCTAATATCACAGTATCGTCAGCAAACGTTGCCGTTAGAACGTCTTGCGTGGTAGTAAGATCGGCGGTGTACAAGATGGGGCCCAGGACACTACCTTGAGGGACATCAGATGTAATTGGGTACAGTTTTGTGTGTTCATTTTGCTGTTTAACAAGGAAGTGTCGATTTTGGAGACAGGATTGAAGGATAAGGAAATAGTCGAGAGGAAATATTTTTCGTAGTTTGAACAGCAGCCCAGTATGCCACACTTTGTCAAAAGCCTGTGTGACATCAATAGAAGCGGCTGGGCAGTATTTGTGGTCTTTCAGATCCTGTCTTGTCTTCTTCGTAACTCTGTAGACCTGTTCAGTCGTCGCGTGTTTTTGTCTAAATCCAAACTGGTAATTGGGGATCACATTGTTTTCGTTCAAGAATGGCTTTAATCTTTCTAATAATACCTTTTCAAAAACTTTTGAGAGGACAGGTAATAGGCTGATGAGCCTGTACGATGTTGGTTTTTCTAGTGGCTTCCCAGGTTTTGGGATAATTATCATTAAGGCAACCTTCCATTGGTCTGGGAAGTGAACAGTGCGCAGAATTGTGTTGAATTTTTGGTAATGCTTTTGATTCCCTTTTGTGGAAGTTCTTTTAATATTTTCCGGTGATCAGATCGTAACCGGGGGCTTTTTATGGTTTAGATTGATTTTAATGATATTTTCTATTTCCTTGATTTTGAAAGATTTAATAGGATATTCAAGCTGATAATGTGATTCCGAATACTATTATATTTCTTTGTCATCGTCCTAGCCGAGTTCTGCCGGGTTAGGTTGAAAAACTTTAGTTAGATGTTATTGCCTTTTCTTTATTGCTTCTGGTTCATCCATTTTGGAATGTTCTGATTGGTGGTTGTATTTCCTTTGGTTGTTTTAGCTTTCTTGTAGCCTTCCACAGCGAGTAACCGCTAGCTTCAGTTGGTGTTAGGTGTTCAAGGTAGTCTTGTATTTCTTGGTTTTTGTTATTATTTATCAGTTCTTTGAGTTGTTGTGTTGCTCTGTTAAGGAGTCTTCTATTTTCGGGTGTTTTTTGTTTTGCCATTGTCTTCTGATTTTTATTTTTTCGGCGATTTTTTGCTATATTATCGTGTGATAGTCCTGCAATTTTTCCTTGTCATAGGTTGTTGGTGGTGTTGATTTCAGGCTGCTTGTTGTACTACCTGATTGAACTGCTCTATTGCTTCTTCGATGTCCTTACTGTATTTAAAGGTATCTTTAGGTCTATGTTGGAGTTCACCTATCGTTTGAATTCCTCCCATTTAGTGGGCTTATTATTTGGTGACGGTTGTTTTGCTCTTTTTATTATACCGGTGATTATCTTTATTATGATAGGTCTGAATTGTCTGAAAATAAATACAGGTAAGATTCTGTTTGTATGTTATTAAGGAAGAATTATTATATATATATTTTATTACACAAAAATCAATGTGGTTAGGTATCTTGTTTGTGTCTGTCGGCCAGTAAGTAGGTTGACCATAGGATAAGCATTTTAAAGTATTGCTTTCAATAGCCTTCATAAGCTCTCTTCCTTTTGGGGTTGTCAATCTGGAGCCCAATGTGTGTTTTTTGCATTATAATCACCTCCTGCAAGAAAACGATTACCTAGTGTATTATAAAACTGTTGAAAATGTTCCTTCTTGATAGCGTGCCTTGGAAGACAGTATACTGATGAGATAGTGAGAGGGCCAATCCAGAGGTCAACTGATACACTGGGTACTTACTTCAGAGTATTTGCTTGATTCGTGGTGTTTTATTGAATTTTTGATGATAATTGCAGTACCTGCACGAGCAGTTTCATTTGGATACTTAGTATCATAGATTGAGTAATTGGGTATTTTTAAAAAACTGCGATCGGTAAAATGAGTTTCTGAAATCATCATTATATCTATGTTGTGACTAGTTAAAAATGTTTTTAGTTCATCAGTGTGTTGTGACGACCCATTGGCATTCAATAGCTCTAGATTAAGATGTTTAGCCACTAGTATTTTTTATCGAGTAATGAAGTCAGCAACTTTAATATGGTGCTCATTTGCTCCATTAATCTAGTCATCATGGCTTTCATGTCTAGCATATCGTTTGTTGGTTGTGTTAGGTTTAATTGATTTGGGTTTAACCTCTGTGTTAAATATTTAGGGGTGTAAATTTGTTTCACTGCTTAAGTGCCTTAATGGGACTGGGGGAGCATACTGTTGTAATCTTATTGGTGAAAATTTTTGTTTTTGTAGCTGTTTATAAACCTCGCATCCCTTGTAGTTTGCAGGGTGATTCCCGCTGCATAATACGTATCTGACATCTCGAGACCTCTATTTACGGTGGCATTTGTTTTACGCACCTTGGTTTTTGGCTTTAACGATTAGTCTATAGTGATCAGGGGATTTGGGTTGGACTGGGAGTAAAAAGTTGGTTGCGGTTGGAATAGATTACCTGGTGTTTGTTGCAGTTATGCATTGTACATCTGAGCTTGCTCTTGCGACATCATTGGCATTTGTTGTCGTGTAATAGAAGGCGGTTGATGGCCTCCAGATTGTGGAAAGAAGGCCATGTCGGTACTCTCAATATTGACACTTTATTTATGGTATATCGAAAGGGATTTTGTATTAAACTGGTATAATAGTAACCTCGCGGTCAAGCTTATTTTCGTCACTTGAGGTCAAGGCGCACGACATACGACCGTACAGCATAAAACTCAAACGACAACTATTACAATATGTTAACAGTAATTTTGTCCTTTGAGATTAATAAAATTTCGACAGTATTAGCGACCAGGTAGCGGATCCTAATTACTGACCATTTTAGAATAAGTGCGACTTATTAAGCGTTAGCTAGCAACAATAAACCAAACGTACAGTTATTAGAAATTAAATAGAAAATAACGTATAATACGGTTGCAAAATTAACTTGAAATTAGCTTGTAAGATCTATATTTCTGATAAATATCTTCAAGTTTGAACTTTGAAATAAGTGTAATAATTGAAAAACACTATTTATCTAACAAATGTGTAATTTGTGTAGTTTAAAATTCATTAGCTTCTGAATATTTGATAAATTATTCTAATAATAAAAGCTTGCTATTGGTATTAATGGTATTAACCCATTAATACCGAAAACCACAATTATATATTTTTGCCTACACCCAATCTTTAAATCTCTGTGTTTACTTATCATTTACAATAAGTAAAATTGGTCGTCAGAGCCAATGCAACAGCGCGATTAAAGCGCTTACCTGCTGTAAGGGACCGGATTTGTTTCTGGGACTCAGATGGCTAGCAGGTAACCTACTTAGTCACTAAAAGTAATTGGGTATCTGCGTTCACTTTAAACAATGGCAGTCGTCTAAGGCGCACTGCTTGCCACATCGCCCTGTACCAGAGATCGTAAGCGACGACCGGGCAGTGAGGGTGGACATATGACATCTACATCAGAATGATAGAATATATCGATCAGGAAACCACATTCTGGCAGACTATAAATTGTTGATCAAGGAGTCTTTGAAACAGCCATATATAATAAAATCAAATACACGCAAATTGTTCGGTGAGCTTGGTTGTCCCATCAAACAATTTGGTTACATCTTCGTGCATTTTAAATAGAAGAGGTTTCTGAATTTAATATCTAAATACGAAGACAATTGGGAAATAAACTTCTGCTTGATTATCAATGACTGACATGTGTTGATATATAACCTTTGTTATATACATTAGAAACACACCACAGTAAGTTACTTTTCAACAAAATTGAGAGACTTCTTATAACGTTTTACAACATTTAAATTTCTTTCTACAAAGAACTCTCCCACCTGAAAATTAAGCCACTCTGTAACAGCATCTTGACAACACCCAACCAATTATATGTTCAGAAATTGTTCTGCTTCCTCGACATAATAGGATAGAAAATCCAAAACAAGACCCATTCGGTATGTTTTCTGCTCATGAGATAGCAGTTTTAATATTAAATGTGTGCATAACGTGCGGTATCCAACTTTTTCTCGAAAAAATAGTTGGAGAAAGTTGACGAAAATGTATGGAGAGTTCAGATATTATGGACTTTCTAAGGTATCGTTCATTTCTAATTGATCTAACGGACGAGTAAACTAACCTAATCTTCTTTTACTTTATACTGCCTGCCTACTGAACTACTGCGCACAGTGCCGTAAGACGAACGTAGGTATCTGAACCTATTCCTGGCATATGCGTAAATGGAGTTTTTTTGAATTGCTCTCTTATTATTAGAGTAGCACGATGAGTGATATTAATAAATACTATAGTATCTGAAACTTTTTAAAAATCAATTACCTTGGCTGTAAATGTGTTTTTGTTTTGATGATATGTGCATATATGCAACTGTTTTCATGGTTTATATGAGGGATGGAAATTCTTTTTTGATGTCTGTTAGATCAAATTAAAAATGTTGTAATTACAAGTTTAGGACCAAATAAAGAAATTAATTAGAAAAGTAACGTCTGTTTGAAATATGACTAACATAATTTTTCTAAAAGAAGAAATATGAATTTTTAATTATGTTATAGAACCATTTGTAGTTCTTTTATTTGCTAAAAGGGCGTTTTTTATTAATATATTATATATGTATTATTTTACAGTATCTACGAAAAAGAAGAAGATTAATGTAAATATTGACTTTTCTATACAAGTACTGTAATCTTTTAATTAAAGTCGCCCTTTGCTTATATTTAGAAAAAGAGCAAGATATACACTGATAAAAGTTCTATTTAAATAATTTTATTTAAGACGTTGGTGTATAGTTTCATAAAATCTCAATTATGTTTCTAAACAGGAATGGCTCATCAGTTTCAGCTTAAGGAAAACGTTTTTATCTGTAATCCTCCATACAAATTAATATTTATCATTTATATTTTAACTCATTTAAATTTTTTATGGCTCAATACTTTGTTTATTTAATAACCTAACACTTCGATTTAAATTTTTTATTTAGGATAACTGCTTTAAGAGTTCTCTTGTGCCTCGCGTATAATATAGGATTTTCCATTAGAGACTTTCTTTTTTACAGTTCATTTAAACCCCACATTGTGGCCTACTTTTCGGTTATTGTCATTTAAAAAAAATTTAATAAAATCCCATCGTACAGTTTGGAATGATGTGTACAATTCGTTATATTATTATCAAAATGAACCTTCAGTGAAATTTTTTTTTTATAAATTACACGATATTTACGGTCGTTATAACCGCCCAGCTGAACATGAAATGAGAAGTATAATTAGAAAATTTTAAAAAACTGGTGCTGAAGTCTATATAAAAGATTAAACCCACATGCGTCCAGCTCGCTCACAAGAAAATTTTGGTTTAGTTCGTGACAGTGCACAGAGAGATCATAAATGTCGATTCTAAGGCGTTCACAGCAGCTAGACACCTCTTACACTTCAACAAGACAAATTTTACAAAATAATTTATCCTTGTAATCATACAAAATTCAATCAACTCAATAACTACAGCCGACTGACCATTTAAAACGCCGAAATTTTGTTGACTTCATACTGCAACAAAATGATGAATTTTCAAAAAAAAATATAGTAGCAAAGCACCTTTTCGTCTGAATAGCTTTGTAAACAAACAAAATTGTTGAATTTGAAGAGAGAAAAATTTAAGAATTATCCCTAAGTAAGGTGTAATCCACAAAAAGTGAGTTTGGTGTAGTTTTTTGTGTGGTGGTGTAATTAGGCCATATTTTTTTATAATTACGATAGAAATTCTGCTAATTTGAATGGGTCTCAACATCGAAACATAATAACAAAATTTTTATGGCTTGAGTTAAATAATATTGATATTTAGAGTATGTGATTCTAATAGGACGGTGCTGTATAACATACAGCCAGATAAACAATGAGTTTATTGAGCTGTAAATTTTTTAGACGTGTAACCTTAAAAATGGTACCGTTGATTGGCCTTCTAGATCATGTGATTTAACTCCCCTAGGCTATTTTTTGGAGCTACGTTAAAAGCCAAATTTACGGAAGTAATCCATTTGGAAGCGAAAATAATCCGTGTTATTTGTGAAATTCAGCGAAAGTAACTGAAAATTTTATCGGAAAAATAACTATATATAGAGCAAGAAGTGACTATTCGCATAACATTATTTTTAAAACATAAATGACAAACCTTTATCTTAACGAACGTCAAGAGAGGAAGCAATTTAAAGGTTTTGTAATAAAGGACTAGTAAAGTAATATAAAGTGATACAACTACTAAATATTACTATAGTAATTTTGAGACACAAAAAATAACAGTAAGAGTAACAGACAAAATCACTTTAAAATACATAGAATAAAAATTCTTAATATGAGAAAAAAAGCCTCATGACAAAATAGAAAGGCAACTATTTTTGCGAAAAGGTGAAGCTCAGAGGAACTAAATATTATTCAGGGACGGATTCTAAATTTATACAAGAGTAAATTATACATACAATTTTTTTAAATTCATTTAAGCATCATAAAAATATAAACATACAAAGTTATTTTTCTACACAATATTATTACTTGAACATTTTTTTTTTCCAACGTAAAGGCAGCTTTTTGATGTCAGTATCTTAAAATTAGGGTAGTTGTGACACCACCTAATCGCACATGAACGCTTAGAAACCAACAACGCCATCAAATCTTTGTCATCCAAGTGTTTCTTTTGGTGGTGCAAACAAATAACAACTACAAAATAGTAAGGCCGGATAGTAGGGAGGGTGTTCCAGTGAAATCTAAAACAATCTTTAAGATTTTGTCAAAATTGGACATTTGAATATACCTGGGCTTTGTCATGAAGCAGGATTACCTAAGTATTGATATCGGTGGCAATTCTTGAGAACGGCGGCAAATAATTTAAATAATTTTCTCAAACACGCTCGTCTCCGGGAGACGTTAGTGATCTTCATTTTCAACAGCTTTTAGTTCTACAAAAAAATGTTTATATCACATGCAGACTTAAATTTTTTTGAATGCTGTTGTCTCTTAAATGTATCTTAATTTTTTTTTAATTTGCCCTCTGTCATAATAAATTTGATAATGACATCTGCGCAACAGACAAAGGTACCTCCTGCTTTGACACTTTAGTACTAACTAAAAAAACAGTAGTGTCTACGAGAAAATTTTCTTTAGGATTCCCTGACTGGAATATTCAAAAGCTCTTTCCTCTATTTACCTTATGGCATGTAAATATTTCTATTTTTTATTTGATTTACACTGATACAAGTAAATGCAATTTTTCTTAAGGTCTGGTTGTACCATGGTAATCAAAATGTCATATCTAATCTAGTAGCTCGGATTTAAGAAAACAACTATTAATGTGATTCACAAGTCTTTTTTTTTTGAAAAAGAAAAAATAAATAAGATTATATGATAAAATATTTATCCTATAGATTTGCACGTCAAAGATACGCAAAAAATGTTATTTTTCCAAAAATTACAATAAAAACTAGTATACAATTTACCTTGTATTATATATTTTTTCTAAAGTTTATTATAAATAATGCACAATTTATATTTAGACATTGAGTTATATGTGATGACCAATATATTAACAGCCGTGATTTAAATTTGGAGATTTCTATTTATATTTTCTGTTTGAAGCAATTTTAAGATTGGTAGACCTAAATTCTTTCTTGGATTGTTTTCCACATCTTTTACATACCTGTGCATAAAGGGATTGTTAAATTATTTAAAACAGATTGGTTATAATAAGACATTTGTATCACAAGGTCAAGATTTTCAAGCTTCCATCACTTCAGTGTTTTATAAAAATAGGTTGTATTTGTATATAAATAATTTGTAATTGAAGGATACTATTATGTTCCATAATGATCTAATAATATACTATGTTAAGAGTAATTATTTTTCTCCTTTTGTTAGGGCTACTTAAAGTCCTATGCCCATTTGGGTTTAAGATAGATGTCATCTAGAATTTGTTTTTTTTTAGATTACAGTGATACGCTATTGTAGATAGCACTTAGTTTTGAAGAATTAGAGGACATTGTTAATGATCCTAATTTTTATGGCCTCTGATAGTAAAGATAAAAATAGTGTGAATGAAAAAATAACCTTGGCAAGCTCCCACTAGATCGTGTAGATGAGGTCTCAGATTACGAAGATATTGATGGAAATATATTGGATCATGCACTTTTAGCTAATGTACGTAATAGTTTAAAGTTGCACAGATAGAGTAAAAGTAACAATAAGCTTACTAAAAAATTAAGGCTGCTATTTCTTTTAAATGCATAAAAAAGAAGAAACTTAACAGTACCAGTCCTGATCTACAAAAATTCCGACGAAGGAACGGAGATTTGATGGCATAATTAAGGATAAATGGCAGTTAAAGTTTTCAAAGAATAATTCGATGAGATATTGATAAGCAAGATCATCAGAAAGTGTTCGATATGCTACACATCAAAATAATCACAATTTTCAGCTTTCTATTCAATGTGTGAAGAAGTTTCTAGAAATATTGCTTTTCAGTGGATATCACGCATTTCCTCACAAAATACTTATATTGTTTTGAAGATAAAGATTTGTATAAGATGCATGAGTTGCAACATACACCTATACTTCAATGACAATGCACTTCTCAACAAAGAGATAAAACATTTTAAAACTCGTCCACTGACAAACTACCATAATATACTTTTTTTTAAATATGAAGTTTTCTCTTCAAATCTGAATATCGACGCGTAAATAATTAGATACTATGCGTATCATTACCTCAAACAGTTTATTTTAGATCGGATTTAAGCAGTGGGCCTTATGCTGTTCTCAAAGTGGCTACTGTTATCAAATGTTTGTCTATGAAAAACAGACTAAGGATTAAAAAGGACTTAAAAAGTTCGTTACTGAATTCTATATGTCTGTCTGTCGGTCTGTCGGTCCGTCGGTCCGTGACAAAATTTGAGATTTTTTAAAATTTGAAAATGGATTCTTATAGGAAATTTTACGCTGAATTCTCGCTGAATTTTCGAGATATTCGATTTTTAAGTTCGTTCTGGGATTGCTTACAGAGCAATCTCTTCGCCGGTCCCATGTTTTAAATATGGGTCTTGATTCTTTAGTAGTACTGAAGATAATCGTCTTCATAGATACTCTCCAACTTTACAAAATCTACTTTGACAACTTCCTTACAAGTTTCAATTTGATAAATTCAAGAAAATGGTAGTAAGTGCAACAGGTACTGGCAGGAAGAACGGAATGAGCAACTGTTTTTTAGAAAGTGAGAACAGTATGAAGACGAAAGATAGTATCTGTGATTATAGATTCGACAGGAAGAATGAAATTTTGGCGTTTAAATCAAAGGATAATAGTTTTGTCAACTTGCTAACAAATCTAATACAATCTAATCAATAACCTACGCAAACAGATAGAACAGATGTAAAAAAAGGGAGCTACAGGTTTTCAGCCGAAACTAGCGGCAGAATAAAGTAAGCAAATGGATGGTGTCGATAAGCTAGACTGAAATGTGCAAAAGTACCGTATTAGAATTCGAGAAAAGAAATTGTATTTTCTAGTGGTAACCGATGCATTGGATGTGGCGTTGGTTAATGCATACGTTCTGTACTGCCTCGCCAATGAAAAAGTTGTATTGGTTCAATTCAAGAAGATTGTGACAAGGGCATGTCTTGCTCAATTGTCTCTTTCTCACCCAAAACAGACTAAACGTCCATCGTTCCCAATATCATCAACAGTGGAGGTTAAGATTTCCGACACCAAACACATGATCGAACGCACAGCCATGGCAAAACAAAGAAAATATGCAGTCTGCAAGAAAAACCCCAGGAAGCAGTGCTGCGTTTACAATGTAGGACTGCATGTTGACTGCTTTATTGTTTGGTATAATAAACAAAAAATGTAACATGAGTAAAAAGAAAGGTGACATACGCTCTGATCCCCAAATTGGAATTGCTCTATTTAAGCGTATTGTTTTAGAAATATTCATTGTATGTTTTCTATTATCTTTTACTTTCTTTGGATGCCTTACAAAATCTATTTTACAGTTTTTATTGCAAAATAAATGGCAGTTCAGAGATTAATAGCTAAATTCTGCAATAAATATCCAATCAACTGTTGCAACTAGTTTTGACGCGTAATTGTTTAGCAAGAACGAAAAAAATAATTGCACAGCATAAAGCATAATTTTGGTGGCCATTCTATATAATATCAGAACGTCCAAGTTATTTACAAAAACGCTTTATGTATCTAAATCATGAAGTGGTGTTCTATTCTATTACCATATTAAATGCATTTCGGCAAAACGGTGGTTGTTTTCATGTTCTAAAATAATTACTTCTTGTAACAGTTCCCATTATTGTTGAGCATAAAAAATATTTAACAAAAATCATCTAAATTTTGCTTGTGTAAATCTACAGTTCTAGGTGTGCTCTTAAAATGTAGAAGAAACCGTTGTTGCTTAGCATTAATTTACTCCATAAAAGATAGGCTTATGCAAGGTTTCCTTCACACTATTTATTTATATCTTAAATATAATTTTACTTTTTGCTTGCCGTGCTTTGTGCATTCGTATTAATTTTAATATATTAGACAATTATTATTCAATTTATTTAATTTTGATATTTAGCTGTCATAAATTGAATTATTTTTGTATAAAAAACTTAAAATTTTGCAGCAGATCGTTATGTCGAGTAACTTCAGAGTTTATTTTTATATAAAGCAAAATTCTCCATTTCGTTTTATCATCAATCGTAACGTTCCCAATATGTATCGATATCTGGAATGTCTGTATTTTAGCACCGCTTTGTCGCCTAACGTTTTTCCCCGTTCGTCCCACTAAAATTGAACTAAGATATCCCTTCACAACACAAATCGCTGCCACACTTACGACCAGGCCTATTGTCTATATAACTATTAATAACTTTTTTGCCATAGGCGCGTCAGATCTACTTTAAAGCGCCATTTCAGAATACAAAAATAGACCTGCTATGATTTACATGGATAGCGATTGGGCTCCCTATTTCCGTGTCATTCAAATATTTAGATTAGTCAGTCAGCAGATATCTTCTGGTGTTTTTGGATTTTCGGTTTAAGCGCACGTGTGTATTCAAACATGCAAAGTATCTTAATAACCATTCTAATCTCTCTGCAGAGACATTCCATTCATGGCATGATGGAGGAGGAGAACGTCATCCGACCTCACCAAGAAATGGCGCAGCTATCTCTAGACGAAAAGAAGTATCTGCTGGCCGTGGAACGGGGAGACGTAGCTTCAACTAGACGGTAAGCTGGTTGTATTTATGTAGTTTTATTTGCATAGCAAATTTGTGTCTTAAATTTACTTTATCTAAAGAAATTAGGAAACTAACAAGTTGGTTCTGAAAACAAAACGACAATAATATGATTAATCAATCCTCGGGCCAAGTCAATTCAATTAGTAATTACGCAAGAGTTTGCTTTCGTGTTTCTATATAATTTTCCAATAAATTTCAGCTCTTACAAGAAACGTACAAAGTGTAAAATTTATTTCGAAATACTGTAAGAGTACAAGTGTTCAATCGGTATTTGCACTTTAGTAAACTGTTTTTAAATTATATTTTAAATATTTACTACAAAAATTATATTTCTTTATATTAAAAAAAAATTATTGCTATTACAGGGTATACTCATTTGTTACATAGAAATAGCCCTTGCTTACAAAATTGCCTTTTAATAAGTGTTTCGCTTATTCTGATCAATGACATTTATTGTAAATAATAAGAAACTAACTATTGGTGCTAATGTGCATAGATGTCATCTGATATTTCTACGATGAGCATTCAAGTTATAACATTTCCGATTTTTTCTCACAAACTAATTACACAAAAACTATAAAACTTGTATCACTCCTCAACATAATCTCCCTACACCCGTACACATTATTCACAACATCGATAACATGATTCTGTGTCCGCTGCGAACGCTTTTTTAGAAGTCTTCTTTGACCACTAAATAATCGCTGATGCAGTAGCGGCACGACTAGTAAATTTGCCACCATGGACAGTGTCTTTCGTCGTTGGAAACGGCCAAAAGTCGTTAGGAGCTAGGTCAGATGAATAGGGTGCATGAGAAATCACGTCAAACTTGTTGTCATGAAGAAACTCCTGCGTTTCACCTAGAGGACACTTTTTGCATTTTTAGGTCTTCATGTAGCATTGTGTGCACAAATCCTACGAAAATGCCAACTTTGGAGGCGATGTGTTCCACACTTCCAAAACAAGTTTCTCCACTCGCTTGATCATGTCGTCAGACTGGCTGGTGCAAGACCGAAATTGTCTTGGTTTGTTTTCACACGACGTTTTACCTTCTTTGAACTGTCGCACCCACAAACGCACATTCGTAACACCATCACCACATGTGTCACTCAACTGGCAATTAATTTCAATTGGTGTCACACCACGAAAATAGAGAAAACGAAAGATTATACGCTGTTTTTGTAATGAAAACGTCACCATTTTAAGTATCAAAAATAGTTTTCACTCTCACTGCTGCCGCTAGAGTCTTAGAGTCCTATGTGCCGTGCAATGCTGCCATCTCTGTCACACATTCATAAAGAGTATTTTGAAATAAAGCGTATGTTTCTATCTGTTTCAAGACCTGAGAAAAAATTTGAAGGTGTTATAACTTGAATGCACCTCGTATAAGAACGTTGGTCCAACAAGGTACCAAACATTGACGAACTTCAATAATTTCATAGAGTTACTGCCTCGTTTACAGATTACTTTTGTATGGGTTGATGATGCTATTTCTACCATAAATTTTTTACTAGTAGAGAGGTGTAAAAACTGAAGTTCTATAATAAAATCAACAAAGAACACTTCTATATTGGAAAAAATTCGCTATAACTTTTAATAAAATTAAAAAATTATATTTAAATTCGCCAGGAAGAACGAAATAATTTCACAACATTTCTGTGTTAACTATTAGTACATCCTCTATTTTTCCATTTGAACCAGTAGTGCGGTTTTGCCAAAATATTGTTGGCGAACCAGTACAGTTTCTACATCGTTTTTTTAGCGCCATAAAATATATTTAATTAATTTAAACCTTATGAATTTCTAGATCTGCCATAATATTTTAAACATCTATATTTCTATAATGTAATTTTTGAAAATGTAGGAAAGTCTGCGATTAAATTTGACTAACAGTATAATTTAAGTCTTGGGTAAATCAAACATACATAAATCAGTGTAATTTAATGAAAGGAAAAAAATTTAAAAACAGAAAAATGTTTGCTACACAACATACTAATTAAAAAAGATTTTTTCTAACCAATAAGTAGTTTTCTAATCCTCTTACCGAAAAATAAGGATGATGTGATACCAGCCACTCGTCGTCATATACCGACTTTTCAACTATCCTTTTCATTGAGCAGTTGTATGGGACCAGGGATTGTCATGAAAGAAGATGAAGTCTAAAATTGAAAATAAGGTGACTTTCATTTTCAATTTTTCTCGTTTTTCAAAAAATTGTTTATGATATTTGCACGTTTAAGTCTCTTTAATGGCGTTTTCCCCGAATTAAAATTTAAACCATCTCAATATTTCTTCTGACGCGAGACAATTATCTGTTTTGCAACAAACTTTGGCACTTCTTGCTCTGACATAGTAGTACTGATTAAAGGAACGACAGTGCAAGGTTCCCTATGGTGATAACCCTCTTCAGAAATTTCTATCTGTAATATTAAGAAGCCGCGCTCTTCTACATTCACCTCACAGCGCGCCAGTAAGGAATTCGTATTTATACTTGACTCACCTGCGTATTTGTTTTATTATTTTGTGTTCATATATTCAAAGAATATTAGTCAGTTTAATTTTAGATGTATTTGTATATAAAAAATGAATTAATTTAGATTAAAGTTAGAGAATTTCATTTTGTTTGGAATTTATGCTCATATAATAGTTTAATACCGAGGGGCTATCTATATCTCAACAAGCGTCATTCCAAAGCCGTTTAGCATATCTCTGTAATTTTGTAGCCCAGATTTACCAAAAAATGTAAACAATTCGTAATAAATACTATTGCAGTTTACTATAAAATTTTAAATACTGTTTACTCTTGTTTTAGTGCACCCCATAAAACTTTTAATATACAAAGCACTACCTCAGTTTGTGTCACAAAATATGACTTTTGCAGCTTTTTATTTTAATAAAATCTATGTGTATTTTTCTCTTTTCTGCAATTTGTTTTTTGTAGTATTTTCCACTGAGATTTGATCTTAATAATTTAAAGTCTAAAAAAGTTTTTAAAAAAGTTACAAGTTAATAATAGCTTTGATAAGAAATTTATAGATTTAGCTTATATTTGATATAGTAGAGGTACGTGGTTCGTCCTGAGAATGTCAAGACAATAGAAAAAATTACAATTATAATTATAAAAATTTATATATGCTGTAAAAATGTTACAAAATATTTGGAACGCTGTAAAACATAGCATCAGTGCCATTTAAAGTTAGCAGCATTTTACAAATTTATTTTAGTGTTGTTTCCACTGTTTTAAATATTCTGCAAAGTTTTGTGTTGGTATCGCGAATAACTGCTTCGTCGTATAGGTCTAACCTGGTGCGTTAATAGCAGTCTAAAGCAAGTCGTGAGCAACTACAGAACGACGTGCCTTTTGCTCTGAGAATATTAGCCGCGGAACAAATTTTTCCACGGCGTTTAATTTAAAGACTCCCCGTCAACATTTTACAAACTTTAGTTTTTGAAATCTATAGTTATTGTATTGCTAGTCATAAATTCACTTTAAATACACAAAGTGCGTTTGAGTTTCAAGGTCTCCAAATTTTGTTTTCTGAAAAATAGCTTACCCAAGAAAGTTGAAACTTCTGTTACTTTTCAACGTAATTTCCGTTTAGACGTACACATTTTTCACAGCATCGTCGTCATGATTTTATGGCTATTGAAAACACTCCTTTAGGTGTGTTTGTGGCCCACTGGAAAGTTGCAGATGCAACAGTGCCTCAATTGGAAAATGTGTGGCTACAGAGAGGTCCTTTATAGTAGGAAATTTACGGCGACATTACGAGTCAACATGTCCTGAAACATTGCCATCCACGCAGTCTTGTGGTCGCCGGTCAGCATTCGTGGGACCCACCTTAAGAAACTTTCCGAATTTTTAGGTCATCATGCAAAATGGAAATGCCAAGTTTATGGGCGATATCACGCACATCTAATTGACGGTCTTCCCTAACAACTTTTTTCACTGGCGCAATGACGATTTCGGTCCGACTGGCTCGTGCCCGAGGCTGCTTTGGTTCATTGTCACATAACTCACGACCTTCTTTAAACTTTTCCGCCACTAACGCACATTTTTAACATCTATAACGTTTCACCGCATGCCTCGCTCAATTGGTGGTGAATTTCGATTGATGTTTCACCACGAAAGAGGAGAAAGCGGATAATTACACGTTGTTCTTGAACACTAAACGTCGCCAATTAAACTGTACAAAACAACGCCCACTGCAAGGACGGCAATGTGTATGTTGTATAATGCTCTCATCTATATTACAAATTCAAAAATATTTCCGCATTTCTGATGAGAAGAAATGGTAACCTTAAAACTGAACACAACTCATAGCTCGTGCACGTTTAATATTTTCCGATATTTTGCTCACTTCTAAACTTGCAAAAGTTCTTGACTACCGTATCTTTATTTGTGTTGAACCAATTGTATTGTTTCCAAAAGTCTACTAACTTATCCACACATTTACTGCGAACGACTGGTCCAGCTGTGCAAAAATAATTGTGCAGATTTTTTGATCTACTTGCTTGACCATTACATATGCCATATTCATATAACGATTGATTTCACTCTTTAATTGTATGGTCCTAAATTTAGATGTTTATGATTTTTTGATACAGTTTACATCAAAAAGTTTAGACGTAATGCTATAGCTGTCACTAATTAAATGGTTTGTTAAAACCATAGTAGAACATTAAGTAAAACGGTGGACAAAATTGATAACCTATTAAGATTTTTTATTTTAATGATATAAAATTACTTCATAAGTTGAAAATTTCGGTTTGAAATCACTTACCAAATTTGTTATTAACAGTAATTTCAAAACTTTTTAGGTCTCCATGTATTACCAAAAAAATGTAATAAACTTTAAATAATTAAGTAATTCAATTTATTGTCACAGATATAAATCTTACTACTATAAATATTTTAAACTGGTATTTTATCTTCAATAGTCTCCTGATAACTTCTGAATAACATCTACGCAGTTTTCCTTGTGGTTTAAAATAAATAACCATACAAAAGATTATGAAACTTGATAATGTGACAGCTTAACAGTATTTTTTAAATATAAAATTTTTAAGATAAGTAATTTATTTATGATGTTTGCATTAGATCAACAAATAAAGTTATCGACATAAGTTGTACAATACTTGTTTTTAAAAATTTTTATTTTGCTGTATTTTTCTGTTTCTATATTTGTATATGAGAATCAGGAAAAGCTAATTTTGAGTGAATTTGAAAAGTACAGAATGTAGTAAATAGTGCATATAGAAATTTTAACAAAAATGATCATTAACACACCCGATTAGTGTTTCATTTATAAAGGTACTATTAAAAATTTCAAATATTAAACATTCCAATAAATGGAAAAACTCCATTGCACATTGTGTAAAGGCTATAGTGGAAAAATGATAATCTCCGTGTAGTTAGTCGTTAAGTTACTTGTTTTTGCTGAGAATATTTATGCATAAATGATAAAGACGATCTCTTTACTTGTTTTAGTTTTTTTGTTGTCGTTCAGAGAGAATAGTCCTTGGCTTCAATGGATGAAAAGCCGTTTAAAAATGTTTTGATAAATTCATTTTTATTTTTGTTGAGCAGTTCTTGCAGTTTACGTGTTGCCGTGTTAAGTAGTCGTTTGCTTTTAGGTGTACGTAGTCTTTGCCAGTTTCTTCGGAGTCTTCTTTTATCTTGATTTTTTGCTTAATTACTATAGTATTTGTTATGCAAAAATTCGTTTAAGTCCACAGGCTAATAGGTAGGCCCTCCTGTTAAAAGATGTTGTAAGTTGTTGTTTTCTAAAGTTTGTTAAGTTCTCGTCCCTTTCTTGCTATGATTCTGGATACCCCGATCAGTATGTTTAGCATTATAATCAACAACCGCAATAAATCGTTGTCCTAGGGTTCTGAAATAATTTGCAAACCATTTCGCTTTTACTATATGTTTGGGGGTGAGGGAACTGATCCAGTCCTTTCTTGACACACTTGTCGCTTGAAAAAATTACGCCTGCAATTTTGTATTTGATGGTGCTTGTTTGAGCTATTAATTATTAGCTGGGCGATTCGTGAATCATATAATTGGAAATTTTAAAAAACTTTTATTAGTAACACAGGTTTCCGAGACTAGTAACACTTTCTTATTATAATTAGTAATAATAATTTTAATTCTGTAAGATGTTGTTATACGTTATTGACATTCCATAGAGCAAACTTTAAAAATCTGCCCATTATTTAAGTTTTGTGAGTACGGTTGTCATTAGGTTTAGCATGGTTCCTATTTGCTTGAACATATTTTTTAGTATGTCGCTGGTTTGTTGGTTGGGTTGACTAATATTTGTTGTTTGAGTGAAATTGACTGAAACTTCAGCATTATGTTGTCGCCCATTAGCTACTTGTGAGTACGAGAGTCTAGGATGTGTTGGTTGATACTGCTTGAATTATGAGGGTAGCAAATACTGCTTCTGACAAAAGGCTGGAAATTGTTTTTTTGCAATTCCTTATATATAGTACATTTGTTCCACACGAGATTTTTATTTTCTTTTGGATTGTTTTATGAGGTGGTCTCCTGCGCATTTTGCGCACCTCGGACGTAGCTGGCAAATTTTTTTCATACGTCGATATATGTGACATCTTAAATCTTACTTTATGACCTGAGGGGGGTTTCAATTTAATTTCACATTGTTGCAGGTATACTATATTAAAAATATCGTTGTTACTGAGGGCTAGTTGTAGCTCAACACAGAACACTGAAAGAGTCAACTTAGTCCTGTATTGTTTGTTGTTTGTGACCTAGTGCCTTAATTTCTCAATTTTAGCTTTGACCTCATCACTGTCAATAAAATTGTGGAGATTTTTTAATACTATGTTGTAGGTGTGAAATTCGGTTTTCTTTTCAATAAGGGCTTTTGTAATTATTGTATAATCCTCGGATGATTTAAGCTGGACTTAATTATTAATAACGGTTTTTATTTTGTATTACTGTTTAGCTATTTTATCCAAAATTTGTATAATGGCTTAATAATCTGAACCTCTGATATGAAAATTGGGGGATGGTTTTGGAATTTTGTTTTCCGTTCTATCTGCATTTGTTTCTTATTCTACGTCGCCTTTCTCCATGTTGAATGGTGAGCAATTATTTGATATTGAGGGGGGGCCTTATAAAGTTTCGAATAACACTTCCTTGTATTTGACACGGGATAAAAACTGTTCAGCTCTAAGGCGAGAAACCCAATGCAACGCTTCTTTTTCTTAAATGATATAACGGAACAATTAAAGCCTTATTTGTTTCTCTTGCAAATATTTATAGTAGTTTAATTTTTATTTTTTCGGATGATTAATTAATTGAACTTTTACAAAATCTGTGGTGACACGCTTGCACGTTTATACAAAATACTTTAGGACCCCCTAACGCAAATTTTTTAGTTTCATACCACCATAATTTAATTGGAATATATATTTTAAGTCCGTAAAACTTTTTGGAAATCCCTATGTAAGTCCAAACTAACGTAAGTTAAATAGATGTAATATTTTTGCAATTGTCATGTAAGTTTACAAGTAAATCTTATATCCTCCAATCTGTGTAAACTGCAACGAGCACCACCCTGCCAATTACAGGGGATGCAAAAACTACAACCAGCAGCAAAATATCCTAGCACGAAGTCAAGTTCCCAGTAACAAATATACTAACAGGACCACATCCAGTCCAATAAACCCTAATCAAAGCTATGCTTCCAAATTTAAACATATTCCAAGAGAACCAACAATAAACCAACAACCAAACTCAACAACAAACGCTACCGATTCACCTATAATAAACAACCTAATAAAAATCCTCCTTGATTTTATAACCCCCCTCTTTCCACAAATCAAAACATACCTAAGTAACACAATCCTCCCCAATATTTTCAATGGACCATAAAATACTTGAAAACTTAACAGTCCTAAACTGAAATTCAAACGGAATAGTAAGACAACGCTCAATTTTTATCGCGTTCCTAGCCAGATACAACAATGATATTGCCTGCTTATCAGACACTCACCTCACTAAAAATGAAATTTTCAAAATCCCAGGATACACCATTTACAAAAGAGACAGAGATACTAGAGTTGCAGTACTAGTTAAAAAATCAATCACTCATCACCCGATAATAATGGAGAAGACCATAATAGAAACGACTGCAGAAAAAGTCACACTTTGTAATAATAATCAGGTTACCATAATTAGCGCATACAAACAACCAAATAAAAAGCTTATAGACAAAGACGTATCCCTCGTGATTGGAGACCTCAACAGCAAAAATTCTGCCTGGGGCTGCAGAGCTACCAACCCTGCGGGAATACATCTCCTTAACTACTCGGCCTCGTACAATTTTAAAATATCATCCCCTACAGAACATACATATTATCCCTACAGAGCTGATCACCAACCGAACATCCTTGATATAATCCTGCCAAACAAATCTATCAAACACCAATTCAAGAACTTGATTCCGATCACCTACCCGTAGTGATAACATTCCTAAGTGCACCATATTACAACCCTCCTAATCCCAAATTAATAAACGGCCCTGTTAACTGGGATAGCTTTCAAACTATTCTTGACAAAACTATCAAACACCCCCCTAATCTTGAAACCATTAAAGATACCGACCAGGCAGTGAACGATTACACTAACAGTATTCAAAGCAGCATCCAACAGGCTACCCAAGCCAAGTACAGAATCAAACCAACGAAATATAACATACCGCCAAACTACATTATCGAGCTCATCAAACAAAAAAGCAAAGTACGACGTGAATGACAGAGAACACGAAATCCTATACTTAAAAATACATTAAACAATCTAACACACCAAATAAAAAGAGAACTTGATAAATATAAAATTCTAACGTATCGAAAACATATTGAAAATTTAGAACTTGGAGAGCCAGGTATGTGGAAAGCCACGAGAAGAATCTTAAAAGAACCTCAGCAAATACCTCCTATGACAGCCAACAGCACAACTTATTACACAGATAAGGAAAAGTCTTAGTTATTCGCCAATCACCTAGAACAAACGTTTACTTCCGCAATCGGCAATAACCGTAATTTCACCAACGCAATTCTAAACCATATTGAGACACACCTTCCAATTCCTGATCGCATACTACCTACTTCTCCTAGCGAAATAAAAAAAATCATAGACGCCCTACCAAATAGGAAGTCTCCGGGATACGATCTCATCACCAATGAAATTCTGAAAAGACTCACCAAGAAGGTACTTGAATTCCTGGCAACATTGTTTAATACTTGCCTCAGACAGGGATATTTCCCACTAGCATGGAGACATGCTATAGTCGTTGTCTTTCCTAAACCGTGGAAAAACAGCAATAACCCCAACAACTATCGACCAATAAGTCTTCTAAATACTCTATCAAAAATACTTGAACGAATAATCTACTCTAGACTAAATACTCAACTGCAAGAACTAAATACCCTCCCACCATTCCAATTCGGATTCAAAAGCGGGCACTCAACCTGCCATCAGCTTCAACGAATTGTAGAAATAATCGAGACTGGATATGAGAACAAACAATATATCACAGCCATCTTTTTGGACATCGCGAAAGCTTTTGATAAAGTCTGGATAGAAGGCCTTAAATATAAAATACTCCACCTACCAATACCAGGCTGCCTTAAAACGATACTTCACTCTTTCCTAGGCAATAGAACCTTTGCCGTGCGAATCAATTCAATTGTCTCCGACAGTAAGCCAATCAAAGCCGGAGTCCCTCAGGGGAGCGTGCTGGAACCGCTACTATTTAACATATTTGTTAGAGATATCCCTCTCACACGAGAAAATCTTGCTATGTACGCTGACGATACAGTGATCATATCGCAAAGCTGGAATATAAACCTAACAATCTCTCAGCTTCAATCAGCAATCGATGAAGTAAACAACTGGCTAATCAAATGGAACATAACCCTTAACACAGCAAAATCTGAAGCCAAAATATTCACCCTCAGGAAAATTAAGGATCCCGATAGTTTAGTAATAAACGGTACACACATTGAATGGAATCCCAACATTGAAGCGGTGAAATACTTGGGCGTTTATCTAGACACACGCTTATCGTGGAAATTTCATATTAATAAGAAGCTTAACTTATGCTACGCTAGACTAACAAAGCTATACCCATTAGTTAACAGAAAATCATCACTAGAAAACAACTGCTCTCTACTTTTATATAAATCCCTAATTTGACCGCTAGCAACATATGCTTGTGCTATATGGAGCAATGCCTCTAAATCCAACATCAACAGAATACAAGTGCTCCAGAACAAAATCCTAAGAATATCAGTTGATGCCCCTTGGTATGTACGAAACATCCAACCCCATCATGAGCTAAAAATTCCAACCATAGAGGAATATTTGATGAAAACCACCAAAAAGATCCAACTTACTATCACCAACTGCGAAAGCGCTGTGCACTATAAACTAGGACGCAAGAATCTGCATAGAAGATTAAAGCGCAAACTCCCACAGGATCTGTATGTATAACAACGGATAACACAAAAACTGACTAATTAACCCGCCAACACCCCATTGTTAATCCTTTAGGACTACCTGATACGATAATTGTGTATCTTATGTTATGTATCCCAAATGACATGTATACCTTACTTTATCAATGCTATAAATAACAATGTACAATTGTTGAACTGGCAATAAACTTAATTAAAAAAAATGTAATTTTTACAGACACGAATTTTTTTTTTGTAGTTTGTATTTATAATTAAATGTCTAAAGAAAATGACAGATATTGCATAAACAATGTACAATGGAAATACTGGTATAAGAAATAAACGTCTATTTCTTAATTATTTAATCTGGTTATTATTTATTACTTGGTGTTGCCTGAGACCTCAACCAAGCAGTAATTCTGTACTACCTACAATAACACTTTTTGTACTGGCAATGAAGAGTTAATAAAACTACAATACATTTTATTTGAATAAAGCTCTGTATTTCAGAAATTGTATTTTAGTTTTTAGTTTTTAATGTGCATCAATATAACAATAAATTAGTATTCTAAAATTCTTTTTGGTTAAAGTGATTATAGGAAAACGATTATACATACATCTTACATAAATGTGAGCGTTGGTACTTAAATTAACAAAATTCTTTCAAAGTACAGCTATAAGGTTTTAAATTTTATGTTTTGTTTGCATACTTAAAATTAATAATTAAACTTATAAAAAAGTTGGTTTAAATAACTCCAATTTATATATAAATATATTTTATATAACTTTTATAACAAAAATACATGATCACCGAAAATACATTTATTCAAGTTTATTTTTCTTAAAAAAGTATTTTTGGAGCGTTGTAAATATCCCTTAGGAGCAAAACTTAAAATTGAGAAATAAAAAACGCAAATCGATTAATAAACCGGGACGATTTTTGGAAATTCAATTGTAAAGCGAACGGTAAAGTAAGAAAACTGGCAAGTATACGTTAAGTGGTTGCAAATAGAGGATTTTGTTGTAAAGCTTGAGTGTGGGTTCAACCTGTAAGTGAAAGATAAGGAACAGAGCCGTTTTTAAACTTCGAAAATCCTGTAAATTTGAAACCAAAGCAGAAATTTAAATGCATCGACATTATTAATATGCTAGATTCAATAAAGCAACTTAGTTGCCTAAATGTTTAGGGCTTACATAGATATGCAAATGTATGCATCCCTGCAAACTGTAGTCAGTAGTTATGTATGTTAAAGCCCTAGAATCCAGCTATAACTTTAAGTTCATATTAAGCTGGAATTTCACTATCGTTGATTAAAATTTATGTTATCCATAAGGATCGTTATGATTTCAAAACTTCATACACTCTGTACTACGTTTTATATGGGTTCGAAAATCAGTGTAAAAACATGTTAAAGTATTTTTTGCAAAATATCTATTTTATCTTCTATTATAACCTCTATTAAAAGCCATAAATTTAACATAACAATTTTCAAGAATTGTATCTTACCAAAAGAAATAGACAACCAAAAGCATCGATTATTATTTAATGAGAATTTGATTCCAACAAATCATGTCTTAAATAAATAATATGCTTTAGCTGTTTAATTTGAACTAAATTAGGTAGCATTACATTATATTCAATTAACCCTCAGAATTTTTTAGTTTTGCTGTGTTTGTAAATACAGTCTGTTCAATAATAAAGTGAAAACTGTAATCTTAAAAAAATAAAAATGTTAGTAATTATAAACTACTATACAATTGGTTAATATACAGTTCAATTAATTCTATTGTTGATTATAGCTATACCATTTTTTCCATGCTTTTGACGTGGTTTTCTGCATAATCATTTAGCAAAGATTGTCATATCTTGTTAATTTGATATAACAGCTATTTTACGGTGTACGTATACTAGTTCTTCTTTGAGCTTCATTTTCATGGAGACTAAACATTTTCAATAGAGTTTAACATCTGGATACATTGTCGACCATTCCATAGTAGTAACATTATTTTGTTGTTTCCACGCTCTAGAGAATTTGCTGCAATTTTTAGACTTATTGTCTTTTTGCACCACCCAATTTGTTCTGTCACCAGAAATTTTTTTACCTGACTAATAAATATTTTTGATAGATAATGCATAATTTCTTAGTGTTTCAATTGTTCGTAAACAAAGGAAACAACCAAAACTGCGTCGACAAAAGCGTTTTCAAGCATGTACTTCTACAAGATGTTCTACTGTGCGGTAAAAAATTCTAGTTCTCTTCACCGACCACACTTTCAATAAGAAAGTCCATGTCCAGAAAGAAAAATCTTAATCCTCATCCTAATTTTTTTACTCACGCTCTGTTCTCGAAAGTTGATCGAAAGAAAACGTTTTTTTCACACAGGTGACTTTGAATCGTAGTTAGAGAGATCTAAATTTTGTTCTTGCGGAGTTTGATTTGAGTAAAGCGCAGAAAAAGATCAGACTTGATTTTCAAGAAACGCAACATCTCTTTACCCTTAGTGTAAAAGAAGAAGTAAAAAACTATGATATTAAATATAGTGAAAGACTAAGGGTGAACGCAAATAGACTGATCTAAAGACTATTAATAGAATAAACAGACCGACGTTGGCGTAAGAGATTTAAACAGCCAAATTTAGAAGCTGGGTTTAATTAGTTATATAGTATTAGAATAGGGTATAATTTAAAAAAAGTCTACATTAAGACGATAGTATAAAAGGACATGAGCTACTGAGCGGTGGCCTGCACGTTATTTTGTACATATTTAGATATAAGGTTACTTATTGTCCACAATATAAGGCAAATGTAAATCAATTAGAAAAAACATGCTTTTATAGTTTCTATAATTTTGAATAAAAGCTGTCAACAACAGTAAATCTCTAGTACACCCTTTAACTGTATTTTATCAAAATATTTTCTAAATAAATGGAGGATAGATTCACATCTTTCTTAAACACTGCATCTTTCTCGGTTAGTTGTTTCATTATAAATATCTGATTGCTACATAGTTACATTGACACTCATGGCGAAATCCTTGTTTGTCGTCTTGTGGGAAGATGATTATACTTAGTTTGGATGTTAGTATTGTTGTTACAAACTTTAGCATTGTAGAAAGTAAGTTTAAATTTCTACAATTATTTTTCTTGGGCACTCTTCTTAAATATTATAATGAGAATTTTGACTATTTGCTTAGTATGATATGATTATTAATAATTTTTTAAACAAACAACCTAATTTTTGTCTTGAGGGTTTTTCCTCTGTATTTTATAAATATCCTCATAATAACTTTATTGAATTTTGTGCTTCTGACTAGAGTTTGTCACATTTCTAGTGGTGTTTGCAGTTGAACAATTATTTTTATCATTCTCTGAAAAAGCCGTTAGATTTAACTTTATAAAACTTCAAGTCTACATGCACAAGTTTTGTAAAAAAAATGGCTATGCTCCTTCTAACTGATGTAATATAAAAGAAACAAAGAATAAACAATAAGCAAGCATTATTTAAAATAAAACAATAGATAGTGGTTTTAATCTGAAAACATCTTTTGACTTTTCAAAATTCTTTAAAACTACAGTGCAACAAGAACAGCTTGGCACATAGCGGGTGGATACGCAGTAGAGGAGCATCCCTCCCACTGTTAAAAATCACTTGCTGTCTGTTTCTCCTTGGGTTCACCATAGTTCACCAAACTTGTTGTCCATCTCATTTTTTCCATTCTATCTGCATGTCCAGTTAATTTCCAGTTTTTCCTGTTATAAATTTTGTAACGTTTGACATGATTGCCCTGTCTCTTATAGATTGATTTGGTCTGGTCTCTATATATTAACGTACTTGTCAAAACAAATCTTTCCATTTTTCTTTGGACAATTTGAAGTTTTGCATAACGCTTTCAGTAATTGCCGTAGTGTCTATGTCGTATGAAATAACTGGATCTATATAGCTATTAAACACTTGTACGTTTTGGTAGGGTGAATATATAATAGAGCTTCCCAAAGGCCGCCCATGCCGATGTAATTCTTCAGCAGTCTATTTTTTTTTGTTGTTTTTAATAATGTATCCGAGAGCACATCAGCTCACATATTCCAATAATTTGTTATTTGTCCTTATTTATTGTTTTGGTTCATGCTAAGTTGGAAATAGTTATTTATGTTTTATTCAGACTTATTTTTTTAAATTGTTGTTTAATTTTTTAGCATAGATTTTAGGTTTTGATGATTGTCAGATATAAAAACTACATTATTTGCGTAATAGACTATTTAATATTACATATTTACGTTCAGATCTTAAGTTTCATTGAATAACATAAGGAATGTTACACATTTTTGTCGTACTCCATTATTTATTAGTTTAGTGTTAGTTAATATTACTATTGTTATTTTTTTAGATTAGTTAAGCGTTATTATCTTTGTTAAAGGTATAATAGTATGATCTCACATATAACGCGTACTTTTGTTTATATTTACAAATTTATAAAGGTTTTTACATTGTATATGCTTCAATAATTATCAGTAGATTTTATGAGAATATTAACCCTTTGCACTCCAGCCTATTGACTCATATAGAGATACCAGCAACTCCACCACTATATTAGTTATAAATGTAAATACATAATATAACAGAAAAATACGGTTGCTGCAATAAAAAAATATTTATTTCTAAATAACATTATGTAAAATAATTCCTAATTTATTTTCTTTTAACAAAATAAAAATTGTATGTTTTGAAATTACGCATGGTATGGTATCTTTCAAAGCATAATATATATAAGTAGCATAATACTCGCTTTCGCGTCGTTGGCCTTTTTCTTGTCTGTTGGAACACACTACACAGTCTCTTTTGTTGCCTTTTCGCATTATCTGGAGCTTTTTGTCCAACCTGGTTTCAGACGTTGAAGTTGACTGTCTTGTGCGATATTCTTGGAAGTCGCCTACCAGTTGGTCAACTAATCGCTTTACGAACTTCCAATGCGATAGTGGCTTTTCGTCTCTACTCTTTTTCACACTTTTGTATAATATGTATGAATTTATACTAGACATCTCCATGCCCCCAAAAAACATTTTCTGCCACCATTTAAGGGATTTTCTTAAAAAAACGGTAACTGGAGGCGTATTGATCAGCGCGATCAACACCGCTCATCGAATTTGTATAATTCACTACAACTTTTGGCTTATTCACATCTTGTTGTTCGCTTCATCTTAAAAATTTTGTTTTAGTCATAAATCCAGCGCTATTACTAGTGCTCAATAGCGTTACTATTCTTTTGTCTTTCCAAGACAATAACATCATGTTTCCCCTTTTATTAGCAACAGATTTATTTTCGGAAAATTTGGCTTTCTTTATCGAATCAGGTATTCCCTTTCTGTTCATTTTCAATGTCCCTGTCAGATGACATTTCACTTTCAACAATTCTTCTGCCAACGGTATACTGGTATAATATCTGTCCGTAAACATATGATAACCTTGTGCATCTGGTACGTTGGTCAATAATCTATCATATAAATGCAACGGAATTCTATCGCTGACGGGTAACTCCTGTTTTATAAGACTTTCGAAGGTGATATATAATAATATGGAAGAATATTGTATACATACTCTGTTTCAGAATCAGCCAAAACGTATATTCTTATGCCCCACTTCGTAGGCTTATTAGGATTATAAGTTATAAAACTTATTTTACCTTTGAACTTGATAACCGATTCGTCTACACATATGTTTTTACCCGGTATAAAATACTCGGAAAATTTGGAATTGATGTATTCTAAAAAATTACTGGCCCATTGAATACGTGTTCGAATGTCTATCCTCTGAGGATCTATTGTTTTAAAATGTAACATCCAAAATATTTGGTTGAATCGTCTTCTTGTGAATACATTTGAAAAAAATGGTATTTTATGTTATTGTTGGTTGACCAATAGTCCTGCATATTTGGCAAAGGCATCGTGCCTATATTAAGGATGACTCCAAGAAAGGCCCAGAATTCTTCTTTATTGTATCACGCCATATGGAATTCTTGCTAAGAGTTTTATTCCTCAATTTGTTTTTGGCGTAACTGTTCGTTTCCATTATAATTTCGTCTACGAGATTATCCGTGAAATACAATTTGAAAAATTGTATCTGTTCATCGATATTGAAAATTTGCGGCCCTGGAACTTTATTTCCCGTTGCAAAGTTTATATTTTGTAAGGGAATATCACTTCCTGTAATATCGGTCCATCCACTGTTGTCTACAGGTACAACTTCATCTTCGGAATCCGATTCTATAATTTGAATTCTTCGTTTTTTTCTCACTACTATTGTGTCACTATCGTCGCTATCTGTTTCTGAATTATTCCCAATATCGTCTACTAATATTTCACTCAAATTATCTCCGTGCAACACAAAATCGAGTTCCTCTTCCACATCGCTTATTTTACAGTTTTGTTCAAAAGTTTTACTTTCCATCTTTACCACGCAACGGACTACAACGTTTTGAAAAGAAACAAAAAGCAACGCATATTGTGATATAAACATAGTACCGATAATATAAACACATAATATAAACACAGACTGTTTCCCTTACTCAAGTGTTTTTTTACAAAAGTGCCGAATAAGCAAATAAAGCGTGTTGCCGTAGCGGCGACAGTGGATTTAAAGTTCATATTTTAAATGTCGCATATACGGCGACAACGGAGTGCTAAGGGTGATTTGAGCTTTCCATCCTAAAAATGTGTGATTTCAAATTAATGCTACAATGAGCTTTATTTGGGCTACTCTAGAAAAGCCACTACCAAATTGTCAACAAAACAACATTTTTATTTTATGTCTCTTTTTAATAATTGATGTTTTAGTAGTTTCAAATAAAGGCCAAATAATGTTTTATTTTAGATAGTTATGTTAATGTTGTAGAACTACAGCAAGAGTCTATTATCGTTATATTACAACTACACATGTATTTGGGAACAAATTATATTACTAAATATGTCATTATATGGAGAATTACAAATATTATTTGTGTATATGGGCCCACGGATGACGCAGATCGAAGAATTAAAGAACTTTTCTAGCAAGATCTATAGGGCACTATAGACAAAGCTGGCATGAGTAAAGAATTTATTATTGCCGGAGTAATTGTGAATAATTCTGGAGAACTGCTTATTGACTTGTGTAAACAAAATGAACCAAATACTTTAAATGGTTTCTTTAATCATAACGCATCATACAAATGTACATAGGAAAGATCTATTTTACTTACAACAAATATAAAGTCTTACGGTTGCCAGTTAAACACAGTAAATTGAGGAACAGATCTTTTTATGCTAATAGCTAAAATAGTGCGGCCATATGAAAATGTATTACATAAAAGAACACAACTCCCAGAACAAAAACCTAAACATAAAAAAGGAAACAAAAAGGTGTAAGTTGTAATTATTAGAGAAATAGAACATCATAAATCTGTATCAGAATAGATTAGAAACAAAGTTAAATAGACAAGAAATAACTGAAAGTATTTAAAATGAACACAATACTATTAAAGAATGTGTAACTGAAACAGCCTTAGAAGAAATTAACAGAAACAATAACAAACAACAGACTTGGTTAACAGAAAAGGTACAAATATTAATCAAAGAAAAAACCAATTTGTGTTATAAGTGGTTAAAGAAAAAAGACTATGAAAACAGCTAAGAATAAAAAGATGAGAATAGACAACTAAGCAGAACGGCAAAACAAGAAAAAAACAAATATTGAGAAATAAAATATAATCCGCTAAACAGCTATGTAGGTTGGAGTAGATCGATAGAAGCATGAGAACTATTAAATGAATAAAAGCCAACACCAATAATACCTTTAACAGATTTAAATCAGTGGAAAAGAAATTATGGTGAATTATTAGTAGAAAATCGTCTATAATTTGTTAAAAATATGGAACCTATTAAAAATGAAACAAATTCAGCTCTCGTACAAATAACTATACATGATGTAAGAAAAAGTGTTACAACAATGAAAAATGGTAGATCGGCAGGATCAGGAGAAATCGCACTTGAATTAATAAAATATGGAGGAGAAATGCTTCTAACGAAAATTCGGCAAGGCATAGAACTGAAAACTTCGAGGTTTGTAATAGCTTGTCGAACTACGGCAACCTATAGTACATATTATAACCCCCAAGGATTTTGCTACGGAACGACTTGGTTCTTAATCTCAAGATTAAGTTTCAAGCCAAGGATCAAGTGCAAGTACTTTTTTAACTCTTTCTTTGTCTTACAATAAACAGAAATGGCTACACTCTGTGGAATCGCTCAAGCATATAGGTCTTCAAACATTTTTGGATGCTTACTTTAGGGACCCCCTGATATCTCAGGAACCGAGTCATTACAGAGCAAATCTCATGAGGGTTATAATACTATAGATTGACATAGTTCGACAAGCTATTGTAAATCCCAAAGTTTTTAGTTCTATGTTTTACCAAGTCTTTGTAAGAAGATTTGTACTTATTCCAAAGGTGCTGGAAAAATGTGCAATTGAACAAGACTGAGGGGACACCATCTAGATTCAAACAAGAAAATAAACAAAATCCAAATGACTACAGAAGATTAAGTGTTAATAGTACTTTTAGTAGACTCTTGTTGAAAAATATCCTAAAGAAGAATTGACAGAAATAATAGAAAAAGAGCCTAGGTGGGTTTATATCTGGCAGATCAAGTGTAGATAGTTTGTTTATACTCCAAGAACTTTTAGAGAAAAAAGGAACATTGGAAGAAGAGACACACTAGGCCTTCATAGATCTCCAGAAAGTTTATAATTCAGTACCGAGATGTAAACTTTGGAAAGCCCTGCATTTTTTGGTAAACAATCGTACAATAAAAATGATTAAGAAACTATACGATGACAATGTTTCGCATATAAAGATTAATCGACAACTTTCTAATCCAATAAGGCCCACAAAAGAACTACGACAACGCGGTAGTGTTTCATCAATATTATTTGACATACATATTAAAGTGACATTGAAAAACTAGAAAAGACATTGTGATAAGATGGGAATACCCATTAATGGCAAACATCTGTAAACCTTAAGTTCTGCGGATGCACAAGTGGTTTTGACACAAGACTCTTTTGACTTTGAATTCATAATCAGAAGACTGTATGTGGAATATACAAACAATTTCAACCAGAGGGCTGGAAGAAAAACAGGCTTTAGATCGAGAGGTTTGACGAAATGGTATTGGGTAGACAACTCTTAGTTGTAATATACAATGTACCTCTTTGTAAGTTACAATTGTATATTATAAAAATAGTATACGTATGAATCCGAAAAATATAATATATAAATTTATTGTTAAAACTAACACGTGCGTTATTTCTAATTTTAGCTTACAGCTTACGATAAAAAATTATAACATTGATACGACTAATTAGTATATAATGGTAAAATTGTATTTTGTTAAAGAATAATACTAAAACAAATAAAAATTTAGACAATGTGCTTTTATAAAATTTATAATGCTTAAAATAGCATGTATTTGTTGTGCATTAGATGTAGAGTGATGATAAATTTGTGTAAATCTAAAAATTGCTACAATTTTTAGTATTTCTTAATTTATAAATACATATACTTAAATTTTAAATTTTTATTTAAAATAAGTAAACTTGACTTTATTTAGATATCTTTAAATATATTTGTTTGTAATGAGTATAGTCCCTACAATTATTTACAATTTACTTCAATATAGTTTTGTTCTCCAAGCTGGATAACAGAGAGACGCATATCATCGCTGTGGTCAAGCAGATGAAAAAAGTAGCTGTTATAAAGTAAAATTTAGGTTTTTTAATTTTTTGTAAATATGCTCGCAATATAAGCAAATTCTGCGTCAACTGTTTCGATTATGCTTTATTTTGGTAAAAATTTGTAGTGCATTTCCTGTCTGCCTTTTCCAATTTTTTCCGTTTATTTAATAGAAACTGTAGTTGTAAAATGTTGTAAAATTAATAAATTGTAAATAAATTATTTAACACGGTACCCATTATAACCAACGACAAGATCCCTTAGAAAATTTTTATCACAATTTGTCTCCGGCTAGTATTTTTATGATAACTCTAATATCATTATAGTTCCCAACAGACGTTTGTCTAGACACACCATAATTATTGCTTTAATCAAGTTATGTTTTCAGGTTCTTAGTAATTTCCTCGTATTAAATTATAATTGCCAGACTTTTATACATACCATTGCAACATTGTTTTCTTATTTGCTTAAATCCATATTAGCTGTAAACTTATTAGGAGCTAAGATGTCCATTATTGAATTAGTGAATCATGAGCATTCTTTTAACCATTACATTTATTAGTGCCTATCGGATGATGTTGGATTATGAAGTCATATTAAGTAATGATATTTACAAATATCTAGTGGATAACTCCTAGACTACGAAACTTAAAAATACGGGTTTGATTATTGCTGTCGCCAATTCGATCAGTGGCATTTTTACGGCCCAACTCGATTCAAGCTGCAATAAATGAGAACTTGGAGGTCAAATTCTGGTGTAATTATAAGCGGTCGGTACATAGCACTAGTCACGTTACTACTCTTTTGTACCGTAGGCTCTAGATTGTAGCAGGCCTAGCCTGTTACGACCCCAATGGGCCTTCGTGGCCTATTACGGGGAACTATTTATAAGTATATATCTACAGTAAACTGATATGACTAATCCTAACAAATTTAATAAAGCGTAACAGCAAATCCATAGTTATAATAGTCATCTTATAAAAATTCACAAAATGTCACAATCGAAGGTCATTGACTTTAAACGTTTTTAATTCATATTTAAGGTTTCATATACCAAGTGTTACGCAATGCATGCTGGTTTTTTCCTGGTCATGTAAGTAATTAAAACTATACACATTTTAAATTTCGTTTATATTATATTTCTAATAGTTCCTATTTTACTTTCAAAGAGAAAAGACATACAAATTGTGTCTGCAAGTGAAAGTATAAAGTGCGATAACCCGCGCCAGCGGTTTATCAGTGATAAGTACAGTGTTATCGAGAGGCCAGCGTATAATTATTTACAAAAAGGCAGTCCTGTTTGGCGCGCCGAATTTCGGGTATCAGTACCCTATCAACACACCAACGTTAATTGATCAACAATTAGACCCTTGCATATATCAACAAACCCTCCCACAGCAACAACAAACACCTATGCAAACTCAATCAATTATGCAAGCTCAGCCGCAACATAATCAGCAATTTTATTATCCCCCACAACAATCACAACAGCACGGACTACCGGCATCAATAGCCCCACACAATGAAGAACTATGGCAAACACCAAACACAAGAAAATCAAAACGTGGCTCTACGGAACTACAACGTGTTAATAAACAAGAAAAAACATCCGATTACTGGCTTAGTGCTCCAGGAACATCTAATTGTTTTCAACCTCTTGCCGATAGTGCGGAAGAAAAACCGACAAGAATCACCAATCTTCGTTTACGGCGTAGATAACATGAAACCTTTGAGGGATATGTAAGATGAACACGCCAAAGATAATTATGTCATTAGGGTAATCGGAAATACCCAGGTAAAGATACAACTAAATGACGCAAAAATATACAGCGCAATTATTAAAATTTTAGAAGCTAAATACACGGAATTTCATTCCTTCCAACACAAAAACGATAGGCATTATAAAGTTGTTCTACGAGATATGCATCCAAGTTCTGACCTCAAAGAGTTAGTCACTGAAATAACTACACATGGGCACAAAGTTCTAAACATATACAACATAAAACATAGAGTTACTAAAAATCCATTGCCAATGTTCTTTGTAGAATTAGAACAATCAGAAAAAAATAAAGAAATATTCAACATGGAACTCATCATGAAAACAAAAATTAGATTTGAACCTCCGCATGCTAAACGTGAAGTTATACAAAACTGTCATAGATAAGGGCACTCAAAAATTACTGTCACAGAAGTCCAAGATGTGTTAAGTGTGCAGGAGACCACTTAACAAAAAACTGCGAACGCAAGACTAAAAGCACGGATGTTAAATGCATTAATTGTCAAGGTAACCATCCAGCAAATTATAGAGGCTGCATATTAGCAAAAGAAATCCAAAAACGAAAATATCCTCCTCTGCGCCCCAGACAACTTGGCACTAACACTCAACTTGTCCAGCCACGAGTATCATATGCTCATAAAACTAATAATACAAATGTGCAAGATCAAATCACTACAACTTACAATCCGCAATCAGTGCAGACTACAAGCAACAACAAACAGAAACTAAACTGGAAATGCTGATAACTAAACTTATGGAACGCATGGATACCATGTTAAACCTACTCACAGCCATGATAACTAAGATGAATAATAATGCCTAATATTCTAAGAATTGTTCAATCGAACGCCAACGGCCTCGCTCAACATAGCCTGGAGATAAAAACATTCTTACATACTCGCGATCTAGATATTTTACTGATCTCTGAAGCACATCTCAAAAATAACACTTACTTAAAAATACCAAATTATTCACTTTATATCACTCCTCATTTTGACGGCACAGCACATGCAGGAACAGCGCTACTTGTAAAGACCTCAATCAAACATTACGAAATGAAACAATTTCAAACCTCCAAGCTACTACTATTGCAGTTGTAGAAAAAAATATAGACATTGTTTTCTCAGCGGTTTATTGTCCTTCACGATATATCATTAAAAAACAACAATTTAAGTCTTTCTTTAGCACCCTTGGTCCTTGTTTCATAGCTGGCGGGGACTACAATGCAAAAAATCAAATCTGGGGCTCCCGAGTAACAGTAACCCGGGGTAGAGAACTCTATAAAACAATGGAAGAAAATAACTTTCACTATCTAAGTACGTCAGAGCCTACTTATTAACCCTCAGATCTTAACAAAATTCCAGATCTACTGGATTTCCGTACCATTAAGGGCGTCTCGCAAAATTATTTAAAAATCGAATCTTGTTTAGACTTATCCTCTGACCACTCACCGATACTCATAACATATAGTACTCAAGTGCTAAGAATACAAAAACCTGCATCGCTCTTCTCACGAAACACTGACTGGAGCTACTTCCGAGACCTAGTAGAGGACCGACTACTGCTTAATCTCTTCTTAAAAACAGAAAGAGACATATTTGATGCTGTTGAACATTTAAATCAAGCTATCCAACACTCGGCATGGGAAGCTACGTCAGATCGCGAAAATCAGCAAAATGTAGAGTACTGTCCCATAATAATTAAACAAAAAATAGCAGAAAAACGGAGGTTACGAAGAATCTGACAAACCATCAGAAATCCTAGAAATAAAACGATACTTAATCAGGCAACTAGAGACTTAAATGCATTCTTGACCAACTTTCGATTACAAAACTACCTGTCTAACTTAATCGCCACGGAAGCTACCGACTATTCACTATGGAAAGCGACTAGACAATTAAAACAACAACAACCCTCGGTGCCACCTATAAGAAAAGCCAACAGGACCTGGGCACGTACTAATCAAGAAAAAGCGGATGCTTTTGCAGAACACCTGGCAACGGTATTCCAACCTCATGATAGACTCTGCTCGGTGGAGGATGAAAACTTCATACATCAAGCGTTGGTAGAACCAAATAACCCTGCTCTACCAATAAAACCAGTAAGGGTTAACGAAGTTCATAGTGTCATACAAAACGTTAACCCAAAAAAAGCTCCAGGATATGATTTAATAACTGCCAGAGTCCTGAAGGAGTTATCACTAAAGGCAATACAACTGACAACCTACACAATCAATGCCATTTTCAGATTACGCATATTCCCGGATCAGTGGAAGATTGCACAGATAGTCATGGTACCTAAACAAGGCAAAAATCCGGAAGAAGTTACTTCATATCGCCCGATCAGTTTACTGCCCGTCGTATCAAAAGTGTTTGAAAAGATATTCCTAAAAAAACTAAAGCCAACTCTTGAATAACAAAACCTCTTACCCAATCATCAATTTGGGTTTCGCGAATGCCATAGCACGACAGAGCAAGTTCATAGAGTTGTAACTAAAGCAACTCACGACCTGCATCTCAAAAGATACTGCTCGTCTATGTTTTTGAATATAAGCCAGGCATTTGATAAGGTATGGCACACTGGACTGCTGTACAAGATTAAGAAAGTCTTCCCATTGCCTTATTATGAATTTCTTAAGTCCTACCTATCGGAAAGAAGATTTCAAGTAAAATTCAAAGATGCGCAATCGAGTCTCCATCCAATACAAGCCGGCGTACCGCAGGGAAGTATACTAGGACCTATCCTGTACGTACTTTACACAGCGGATTTACCAACCACTCCACAAACGCTAGTAGCTACCTATGCCGATGATACCGCAGTATTGACATCCCATACTGATCCTCAAAGAGCATCATTGTTACTCCAAAGAAACCTCAACAGAATAGAAACCTGGTTGAAATTATGGCGTATAAGTGTGAACGAAACAAAATTGACACAGGTAACTTTTACCCTCCGGAAAATAATACCCTACTGCCGCAAAATGACAAGGTAAAATACCTAGGAATTCACTTAGATCGACGACTTACTTGGAAGACCCACATTATGAAAAAGCGGATGCAACTTGGATTAAAACTGAGAAACATGTATTGGATGCTCGGGAGAAAGTCTCAGCTATCCTTGAAAAACAAAGTTCTACTGTATAAGGCCATTTTAAAACCAGTCTGGACTTATGGGACCCAGCTTTGGGGATCTGCCAGTAATTCAAACATAGAAATACTACAACGATTTCAGAACAAAACAATCAGGATCATCACAAATGCTCCTTGGTATGTTCCTAACTGGTTACTACAACAGGATGTCCCGATACCTACAATTAAGCAGGAAATTAAAAGTGCTAGTGAAAAATATCAAGTGAAACTTAGTGCGCATCCTAATGATTTAGCTGTGGCGTTACTAGACAGACAATATATCCCTCGACTCCAAAGATGTGACCCGTTAGACTTACCTGAACGATTTATAGATTAGGTTTAGTTATAGTTTAAGTATGAAACTTAATTAGATTATGTTTTCAACTAACCCTTACTTGTTGCAGTATCGCGAAGTACTATCATTGGATACTACTTCCTCATGTTACGTATTATATGCCAAACGATTTAATGAATGTTATCCTATAACAGATTGTAAATACCCAATTAATAAAGACGCGAAAAAAAATTTCTAATCTAATATAACACAACTAATAAAGTTGTTGCAAATTGATATTTAATCACAATTTAAATACATGATAATATAATTTTGTTATTATGTCTTTATAGTGCGTTGTGCTGTTAATCATTTTTACTATTCAATCGTATAATTCGCAGTATCACATTGTGTTCATTTAATTTTTATTTTACATTTAATAACTCTGTGCTAACTTTAGTTTTTAACAACGTTATACAATTTTATTGCTTCAGTATTTCATAAATATTTAAAAATTAAAGGTAATCAAAGGTGTTACCTTAAAAATAACATCAAAAGTATCCTCCCGATATTTTAATTTAATTTTCAAGAACCTACCTGTTTTTAATACATAAGTTCTGTTTAATTAATGTGCTGCTAATGAGTGAATTTTTAATAACTTATTTTTTCCTTATAGAACGGAGAATGTTAAACTACTTTAAAAACTTAAAGAGAAGCTTGTAAATCTTATAAGAAAATAGGTGAGACGAGAATTAGTAATGATATAAGATTATATAAAATTGCTCTGTATAAGCAGTTTGCTAGAAAAAGACAAGCTATATTCGTTTCACCCATCTACATTGTTAATACTAAAGTAAGCCTCAAAATAATAACATAAGAATGGCAACATTGTGTTGTCCAAAAACGTTTTTGTATTTTATAAAGAAATTTATTCTTTGCAATAAAATATCAGCTATTGAAGAATCGGAGTTAATGCATCAAATTCTGAAAAACTTAATTCAAACGAAATTAACGATAAATATACTTATCATATTGCATATAAAGTACAATCTGAATTTAAAAGTGACTTTAGTTTTATTATGATTTGTGAGAATTATCTCAACAAAATACAAATAGTAGCCAAGAACATTTTTTACATAAAATACTTTAGATCGGGGAACGTTTAGTGATTTTGAAGGGTTACATAATTGATAGCATGACCTAGTTTCTATTATTGGTACAGTAAATTGCTAAAAGATTGAATCATTTTTATAAGTACATACCCTACTACAATCATATCTCACAAATAGGACATATCAAGTCAAATATCGAGAGGAATATACTCAACTTTACCACATTCAATCTGGAGTACCTCAGGGAAGCATTCTAGGCCCCATATTATATCTGTTATACGTAGCAAACCTACCTCAATCTAAACAAACGATGACAGCCACATATGCCGATGACACAGCAATTTTATCCTCACACCCAACCCCTATAATCGCTTCTAGAAACTTACAAAATTATCTGCACCTATTGGAAAAGTGGTTAAAACGATGACGTATAAAAGTGAATGAGAACAAGTCAGTCCACGTCACATACACACTGAAGAAAGATACCTGCCCCCCAGTCACGCTAAATGGACGTATATAATACCACAAGAATCAGTAGCCAAACACTTAGGCATCCATATTGATCGACGACTAACCTGGCGCTCTCACATTTTCACAAAAAGAAAACACCTCGGACTTAAATTGCAGCTAATGTATTGGATTCTAAGCCAAAAATCCGAATTATCAATAGAAAACAAAATTCTATTATATAAGGCTATACTAAAACCAATATGGTCATACGATATATCGCTCTAGGGAACAGCCAGTAACTCAAACCTAGAAATACTGCAGCGCTTTCAAAATAAAGCTCTTCGAACTGTAGTAATGCGCCTTGGTACATCCCGAATAAACTCCTACATTCTGACCTGAAGATACCAACCATTAAGGAAGAAATAGAAATAGAGATAGAATTACCACTCATCCAAACGATTCTTGCATCCTCACTAGTCAATGAAGATGAAGAGGCCAGGGGACTGAAGAGATTTAAACCCTCTGACCTTCCTACCAGATTTACATAAAAACAACGTACTCACCGATGCAATAGTAAATTAAGCGGGCTTTCGCTGGATTGCTACTCTCCATGTCATGTATTATATTAGCTTTAAGTAACTAGTTTAAGGCCTACATATGTTATACTTATAGTCCTCTCTGGAATGATTGTAGAATTTGTTATGGAGTCAAATAAAAAAAAATAAGTACATGTTTTATATTCACCTGTAACATATTTTCTTAGCACTTTTTTTCCTTTACAATGCGCAAAAAGTTGGACGTATACAGTACCAACGCGTACAACACATATGTACATTCGTATATGCAACAGATCTACTTTTTTAAGTGTTATTTCAGCAACTGAGTGGCATCTTGCAATGACCTTATTTGTAATATTGCAAACGGTTCCCTTTTTGGCTAGATTACTAGCAATGTGCTACAAATGGCTTACAAGTAGAAAACTAAGGCCGAACAGAATGTGCGTAATTTGATCTTCGAAAATAAAAGTCGGCAAATGCGGCACAGTAAATCAATCCAAGCTCTTGCAAGGCGCTCGTGTAGCAAATAGCTTGTTTAAGTCAAGCGCTAGGTTATTTGCTGACATTTTTCTTTGAATATTAAATCACCTACGCGCTAGCTTCTTGGATCATGTCCAAGTCGTTTCAAGGTAAACTAACCTTGCGCGTTCACTTAACTAAACTGCTTGTAATGCTTGATAATAAACCTACATGAACATAACTTGCGCTAAGTAACTCGTGCATCAATTGCTCGGGTTCTTGCTTGCAGAGTTTTTTTGAAGATCCAATTCAATTTGCATCGTCCACAAATCCTTTAAATAGATGCAGTCGATTTACTTTGTTTGCGCAAACAATGGTATAGTAGTATAAAATTATATTGTTTTCCAGTTCACTGAGCTAAGAAGACACGGCTATTATTATGTTGGGTATTAATAATTTAGTATGGATATTTGTACAACTAAAAATGCTAGATATTACAATTATTATTCAAGGGCTATTGATTAAGTTAATATGTTACACGAGCTCATAAAGTGAAAAGCAATGTTTTGATCATTTGGAAAGGTTTCCAAGTCGTGTTACGCATTAAAATGTGTATATCCTATCAGTTTGTCACGTCCTTTAATTAAATGTTTCATACGTACTAACAGAGGCAGAAATCGCCACATATTCCGTATCCCCTTGTCCGCCTTTACTTTCATTTGCAATATTTGAATTTTAAGTCTTGCAAATATTTATACCTTCGGTTGCTAGATAAATCTGAAACTTAGCTAATATTAAATAATTTATTTATATATTGGTATAGATTGTGCTATATAATAATTTTAATAATAATATTAGGTTTGTTTAGATTCATTGTGTCTAATATTAATTAGGTAGCATACAATAAAATCTATAAAGATCTTTTAACATATGTAAGACTCAAATATTAAAAAGAATACTAAGACTAAAGCTTTCGTTTACGACGTTTTATTTTGTTTAATTTAGGATTAAAATTTGTTCATAAAACGTGCACGCTAATTCCAAACTTATAAGAAACGCGAATGGGCAAAAGTTTGCCCTTCTTTTCTATATATAATTGAAGTCGGCGCATAAACGACGCAATTTGTTTTATTATAATATAAAATTACCTTCGGATCTTTAGTAGTATCATAATTTTTTATTATTAACGCCTCTTTACTTATAATGTGTCCATTTAAATAATAAATAATTACTATTACTCACATATTAATATACAACTATAACTTGCAGAAAGTGTTTACTTTATCTTACAGAGTACGTAATAGTAACAGTAATTTAAATTAAATATGGTAATTACTAATAAGTAAATAAACCTGAAATGTTTGATGGGTTTCACTTTATTGTCATTTTCCAGCAAAATTTTTGCAAGGATCTTTGGATTTTACTATAATACTAGCTCTATATTTTCCACTATGTCTTGATTTGTTGTTCAATGGATGGAACTTGTACATCTCTTTCAATTAGATGGTTGGAAACATATCATTGAACGTCGATTATTGTTTCCAATAGTTTATCCTACAAATTTTGCAAAATTTAAGATTTGTATTACTAGCTGTAACTCATATATTCATACCAGCTTTATGACTAGAGATTGGAATACATTCAAAATTTATATTTTTGTATGAATATATATTTTGACAGATTCTTATAAATGCATATGCAAAATATTATTTTGAATATTTATGGGTAGGTACTCATGCCTATTTTATTAATTATTTTGATTTTATTCACAAGAAATAGTTAAAAGCCCTGTTCTGGATTCTTAAGTTCCTGGGATGCTTTAGTCAGTTTTATTTTTAGTTCATTTTTAAGATATTTATAATAGCTTCCAAGAAAGTTTATTTGATATCTATTTACACTTCGCTTTATTTTCAAGAGATTAGCGATACCTTAAGGTAATCCAGAATTACCTTTCAACAAGTACATAATTTAAACTTGCATTTAAAGGTTTAGATTTTCAACTTATAGAAATATAGAAACTATATGACAGCTTTTATGTCTATTGTATTTGTTAAAATATATTTACCAGCCCAAGTGATAGTTCGATTTCATTTGGCTTTAATCGTTTGTAAAATATATTTCTCTGATATGAAATATTTATTTTATTTTTCTCATTAAAAATGCGTTTCTAATCTTTGCGTATCAGTATACTGCTGTGTACAAATATAAACCGGGATTTTTAATTTAAACTGCACGGGCATTTCGTTGGGCACAAACCTTTTTAGTTTTAAGTTGGTAGGACTGATACTGACATCTGTGTCAAATTTTAGGTTAATATCTTAATTAGTTGAAGAGTGACGCTCGTTTTCGTAAACAACCAAAATTAACTTTTTCGATTTTTACCATGTCAGAAAATATTCAACAAAGAAGTTCGATTGAATTTTGTGTTAGAAATGATATTTCTGCTGCGGAAACGCTCAGAATGTTACAAAAAGCCTTCGGTCTACAGGCTATGTCTAAAACAGAAGTACACGAATGGCATAAAATGTTCAAAGAGGGTCGTGAAGGAGTTGAAGACCAACCACATCAAAGACGTCCAAGAACATCAACTGACGAACAGCACGTCGCGAAAATTAAGGAATTGGTGCTCCAAAATCGTCGATTGACAACTAGAGAGCTTGCTGACATCGTTGGCATTTCAAATGGATCAGTCAACACCATTTTGAAGGAAGTTTTGTGCCTCAAAACAGTCAAATCTCGTTTGGTTCTAAAAACCCACAATTTGTTGGAAAAACAGCATTGATGTGTGTGAAACAATGCTTTCCGATTATCAGGACAAGATAAAACGCATTATTACGTGCGATAAAACTTGGATTTATTATTACGACCCCGAAACAACCGATCAATCAAGTGAATATCGTGACAAAGGTGAACCAAAACCTAAAAAATCGCGCCAAAGTCGCTCAAAAATTAAGGTCATGTTGACGGTTTTTTTCGATTATCGTGGTGTTGTGCATTACGAATTCCTTCCACCGGGCCAAACCGGCAACAAGGAATATTATTTAAGTGTTATGCGTCGTTTGCGTGAAGCTATTCGCCTCAATAGGCCGGATTTGTGAAAAGAAAACTCTTGGTTTTTGCACCATGACAACGCACCATCTCACGGTGCACTCGTTATTCTTGACCATTTCGCAAAAAATTCCACCCATATCTTTCCGCAACCGCCGTATTCGACTGATTTAGCTCCATGTGACTTCTGGCTATTCAGCAAAATGAAAAGACCGCTCCGGGGACACCGTTTTGACACGATAGAAGAGATTCAAGCCGAATCGAAGGAGGTGCTGAAGGCCATACCGAAACAGGAATTTGCAAAGTGTTTTGATGAGTGGAAAACTTCGAAGGCGATGAAATAGATTTTTAAGAATAAATAAGGATTCCAAAAATTATAACAAAATTCCGGGTTACATTTGTAAACAGTAGTACATATAATATAAATGTCGATATTCTAAAATAAATGTAAGTGGTGAAAACCTGTATGTTTATTTTGCGCATTTTATTGCACATTTTAATTTTTTTATAATGCATATTTTATATCTTTTCGTGATTATATTCTAAGCTCTATTGTTTGACAATTTAGCGCTGTTAAGTAACTCGATAAGCAAAACAGGAAATAAAACAAAGCGAAGCTGTGAAACTATATATTGGGCATACTAAAGTTAACCACAAAATAACAATTAAGCAAACAACGAAACTGAGAAAGAAAACAATACAACTATACTTGAATAACTGCAAATATGGTACTCGAAACTCGAAAAGAAATTGAAACTCAGGATTTTTAATATACCGGGTGTTCATAAAATGTTTCGGACAATTTATATTACTGGATAGATCAAACCGAGACAAACAAAAAATTACAATGAAATTGCGCTTGGACGCTAGGAGGGAGCACGCAGGCTATGCGACCGAGCCCGCACGGTTGCCTTCAGTGACGTAGCAAAATTGTATGTACGAGTCAATTATTGTCTTGTACTGTTTATTTTAATCAGCTTCAGTGTTGGACTCGCGCCTCGTCCTTTTTAAAATAACAAGTTCTGGGACAAGAGCAGCGCAGGGCCGATATATATATATATATATATATATATATATATATATATATATATATATATATATATATATATATATATATATATATAATAGGATAAGGAAAGTCGTGTGATGTTACACCAGATTTTTGTAAACAGGAACGTTGCTTCCAGATGAAGCGTTTGTTTCTATTTTGTCATATATTCGTGTTAACTGACAGTCATTTAATGGTACAGTAGGATAAGCATGTTTGTTTATTATAAATGTTACATAAACCAATTTCGATTTATTTGCTTTCGTTTTCAGTTAAAGAAATTCCGAAACAGTGACTGACTTTTATGCACTACCAGTACTGTAGTATGATCTGCGTACGTGGCAACTGTCAACAAATCGGTGCCAATCCAGTGTGTTCATCCTAATATTTTACAAGAAAATATTTGCATATTGGGTAGTAGCTATGAATTATAACAGAACTATATAAAAAAATTTCATAATTTTGAACAGAAGTTTTTGTGTCAAATGTTATCAGAAACTTTACTAACGTTAATAAATGTCCTTGAGCATTACATTTTTTCTTCAATTGTATTATTGGCCACCTTAACTAGCCGATGCACTTATTCAATATTTTTGTGCTATGTTTCTAAAACTGAACTGTTGATTAAGAATTAGTAGAATTGGTTTAATTACTTTAGAAATATTTTTTCGAACACCTTTGAAACAACTGGCAGCATACTAATTAGATAATCATAAGACGCTTTATTAAATAATATGCAAGTCTAAGTACAGCATTAAAAAATTGTTGTACATATTTTAATTGCAATTGTCGTCACATTTTACCAATAATTATATCAAATGCTACTGTATTTTGTTGGGTTAGTGTTTTGTAAGATTATTAAACTTGTGTAAGGCCAATAGTTTTTGCTGAAAAGTTCATTTAGTATAGTACTTTAAGATATTTTTGAATTTCTTGTGTTGTTGGAGAACAGTTGCTGGATGGTTCGTAAATATTGTGACCTTTTGCTTGTTACTTTACCATTGTTGTTTTAAATTTTTAGAACATGTATTTTAAGTCTCATTAGTTTATTTATAAACTTCTATGGTGCAAAAGTTGTTGCTTCTGTTGGTAACAGATTATCAAGGTTTTCTTGTGTAAATAAATTTTTTATTTGAGTTAATACTTGCCTTAATTTCTTTATCACTTTATTGAAATTTCTCTTATTATTTTCACTTGTTGTGTTTTGTCATTTTTTCGGAGCTTTTCCTTTTTTTGAAATTCTACTTTCTTTATCCTATAATAAGGAAAGTAATGTAATCGGCGGAAATTTGACCTACCCAGTTTTTCACATTTCTGGGCGAATTATAGCCTCAGGACACCAAAAAGTTGGTTTGGGCCATTGGTTCGTGTGTGTGTGTCTGTCGGTCTGCTAGTAAACAGGATATCTCGAGAACCGTAAGAGCTAGAGATTTGAAATTTGGTATGCTAGTTACTTGTAAGTAGGAAACGGAGTGCGAAACTTTTGGTAAAAATCGGCCTAGTCGTTTGGTCGCAAGGTCGCAAAATCGGTCGCAAAGTGGTCGCGAATCTAAACGGTTGAAGATACAAAAAATTCATGAGAATAAAAATGATTTGTTATCAAGAGATAAACACGAATTTAAAGTAAAAGTTGGTAAAATAGGAATCCGAAAAAAAATTGAAGCCCAGGATTTTTGCCAGAATTACCCCAATAATAGGATAAGGAAAGTCGTGTGATGTTCACACCAGATTTTTTATTTTATTGTTATGGAGCAATATAAGGGTAGCAATTACGATTTGGTATTGCTCCTGTACTATTTTAGTGAGGTCGCTTACTGCTAAATTAAATTCTCTTGAATTTTTCAATGGTATATTCAGATTAATTAAAGCAAGTTTCTATTTTTAAGTGATTCATATTAATTTCTTTTGTTAATTTTTAAAATGAAATAACAGAAAATATTATATCGTAGTTCGGCCAGTATGTAAGTTCCTGTCTCTTAAAATAATTAATAATTGTCTGCCATTTTGTCTTACTTATCCCAAAGTATTGTTGTATTGTGGTGGTTAGTAAACAGTTGATACCTTGGTATTTCTCATGTTGTCTTCTAGGGTCACGGTTGTTGCATGCAAATGTTCTGCCTTAGAATTTAGTAACTCGCAATGTTTAACATCTTTTCTAATAATAACCGCTTTTTCTTTATGTTAGTTACCGTCGGAGTGTAAATGACTTTTGAAGGTAAAGTGCGTCTCTAAAACTAACAGCACATCCATGCTCTTGATTTGCAGATATTGCTTTATTTCTTGTGCATGTTGGCACAAGTCGTTTGTATTCCATATGATTATTTTTAATACATCACCCATTATAGTATTTTGTCAATTAACGTTAAAAATAAATTTATTTAGTATACTTATTTAATTGTTGACATGATTTTGATCATATTTTTTAATTCTTCTATATCCATGTTTTGTTGTATTCTTGTATTTGAGGTTGTTTTATTAAAATTGTTTATTTACAGAGGGTCGCGTTGCACAGCTTATGCATAGATTAAATTAGATCTAGTTGTAAGCGTTGTCGGTTCACTCGTTAGGTGTGGATATATTTTTGGCTGTAATTGCTTAGGTACAATGCATTGTTTCCATTACAATTAGTACATGTACTTCTTTGCTCCTTGTTTTCTTGAGACAATGTGTTTAAATGTTGATTTGTGCAGTTCATGTACGCCGGATTTTTATTGCAAAAGTACCCATATCGTTGACATCTTATACATTGCGGTATATCTCGGTTTGTAGCTGATGCTCCAAATATCAGGCAACAATTCGTTAATAGTTTATTATTATCTTTTGGTTTAAAATTTACAAAAAAATAAGAAAACACGTATGTCGGTTCCTATTTTTTTTCTATTCTACACGTTTGTAACTTCATGTCCTAGGTCTTGAGTGCTTTGTTTTATTTCTTATGAATTGATATATTGGACATTTTTAAATACAATTCGTAAACTTTTGTCTTATTTGAATGTATAAGTGTGATATTCAGTATTTTGTCTTTAAACATTTTTATAATATTAATGTATGATAAGTTTTATCTTAACTTTATTACTGAGTGCTTCAGTGTGATAATTACCGTCTACTGCTTCTACGGTTGTACGATTATATTTTCTACTCCAGCAATAAAATTGGGCGGAGGCTTTGTGTTTGGTGCACATCTCTAAACCCCCTTGTTCTGAATCCCATCTCTACCTGCAACCTTGATTCTGTCCGCTAATCCACCCTAGTCACAACTAAACGGGATTTTTACCGCCGCCCGGCATTCTCATCCGAGCCGCTAGCCGAAGCCGACCTGGTGTTGTATTGCGATTTACTTAGGCGTTGTCGATTGATTTTTGTGCGTTCTGCCCCGTCCGTGGTGCCCCAGTACATCTGGTCAAGGAAAACCCACTCCCGGGTTGAAACCGCCAAGCAAAGCACGCCGACATCCGCCGTCCAGGCTACCAGAGACCATTACTTGCGTCGGGAGAGCGCACAACTGACCTGCCGCCCACCGTATTTGGAGTTATTTAGTCATAGTTGTATTGTTTTTTTTCCTCAATTTCTTTGTTTTGCTTAATTCATTGTTACCTTATTATTAATTTCTTTGTGCCCAATATATAGTTTACACAGCTCTATTTTCTTTTTTTATGTTTTGTTTATTTTTTATGTTTAACTGTACTTAATTATCAGACACATTGGTTCATTATTTATTCTTTATTATGTGTAATTGTTTTCGTCGAGTTCTTGTCGCTAAAGTTGCAAAATTAGGTATTTTAATTAATACTATTATTTAATCAATATTTGCTTAGTTCATTTTTGATTATAGCAAATTTTGTCTTTATTTTTCTTGGTTGCTTGTCATTTTGGCAATTATTAACAAGTATTGTTTGAGAAAATTTGATTCTCGTAATGGGTTATATAATATGACATTGTTAGTGGCTATACTTAAAAGCGGTGTAGTATTCCGATTGTTGTTGCATTATCGGTTGGGAATAAAATTTACTGTCTGCTGGTGCATTTTGATTGCACATTCTTAAAGTTGACTGCATACAAAATACGTTATTAAAATGAGGGTTGGCCATTTGGGCACTTTCTATATATATTCTTATTATTGTAAATATGGTTTGTAGAATTTAATTTAATTTTAAAACATGACTTACATTATTTAAAATATTATTATTACATTGACCTTAAGTCCACGTCTATAGCCTTATATTTGACGTTTTAAAACGCGGAGCAGAATTTCACAAGTTAAGTGTTCGAAACTCAAATGGACGGCGACATTATCATTCGAATTAGTAATCTTACACATTATCAACAGTACTGCTGCATTTTTGTTCCATTTGGTATATAGATAACAATAAGAATATTTGTTGAATAAATCTAAAAAGTCATTCTTCGTCGTTCTTTGTTAGTGAAGGATTATATAATTTTTTATAGTTTACACCCATATTAGCCCGTTTTTTAATGATACTAAAAGTAAGTTTGTACAGTAGCTGTCGAACGTAACAAATATTTGTTTGCATTATATTTGGGTTATATAAGTTTTTTTTACGTTACTTGTTATTTCTTTAGAAGCTACAATTCTTTTTTATTATATGAAATTCCATACCACGCCACACCCGTCAGGCTTAGATGCATATGTTCTCTAAATAAGTTTTATGAAGTGAAATAAGGCGATCACCGACGGTAGTATTTTCTCGTGGTAAATAATACTTTTGTAAATTATTTGCGCGTTTGTATGTATCCTGCACAGATAACAATTTATTTTTTTGTCTTTGTGACCTTATATTCTCTTCGACAACTTATACAAAGCGCAACGGATTCTTAAGCCTTTCAAATCACATTGTTCGTATAAGTACAGGATATTCATATAGTGCATTTCAAATAATATTACAAATGCAATCTTTATGTACATTAATTGCATTATTATATTAAATAAAAGCAAATGAATTTAGTATTTCCGGTAGCTTAACATTTATTAAACTTTTTAAGATATTTTCAGCAGCCACTTGCACTAACTACAACAAATCGAGAAAGAATAATCAAAGATAAAAAAGTTACATCTATTTATGTGTCATACTAAACTTCTACAATAAAAAGTAACATTCCTTTGTTCGGTAATTACTTAGTTATGTCATATTGTGTATCAAATCCTTTACCCTCGATAATCCCCTACTGTATGGTATATTGCGCTATAACATAAATATTTTTAATAAATGTTAGCAAAAAAACTGCTTAGTATGAATCTGAATGCTCGTTAATAGAGTTTGATTTCATTTCTTACTTGTTATTATCTTTTAATATAGGAAAATACTTGTATTTTAACATAACGTATGGTTAATATAATTTGCTTAATATGCTCGTATCAAATCTCAAACCGTCATGCTTTTCTTAGAAATTGAAGCAGACATTAATGGCGTCTGATATCGTATATATGGATTATTATACTCATCATACAGACTTTTTATCTTACATTCAAAGTTTGTGAAAAGTGCGACCTAAAAGCTCAAAAAAGTTGTTTTAGCAGTCGCGCTGTTTACGATAGAATAATTATTTTCCTGAGTTAGGTTTTATTGTTTTCAGAATTTTCTGAATTATGTTGAAAGCTCTTGTTGCTATTTATGGGTTTTCCAATATTTAATTGGCATTTGTTGATTTTTATGGGTTATCCAAATTTAAAATAAATTTTAAAATAACATAATCTGCTTTCTAACTTTAACGATGTTGCTCAGAATTTTTAATTACTGTACAACAATATGCTAATTTTTATCAAATATTTGCATAGCTTTAGTAAAATATTTTTTTGCAAAACTATTTTTACCCATTCATTGACATTTCTCTACAACTTATTTCTTTAATGTAAATCACTGTAAACGTACTTCTACTAAAACTCTAATATACTGATTTATATTCAATTCAGAACTTGAAAGAAATCTGAAAATACTTTAAATGTTTAATAAAATTACTTTTGATGCCTCCCTCCTATTTAAACATACCCATTACTTAATACAAAAATAATAACATACTTTTCTTAGTTTAAGCATTACTTTAACCTTTCCAAATTTATTTATTAGGTCGACTTAGCTAAAGCACCATTCGGTTTTTATATGACTATCATAGATAACATTAAAATTTACTAATTTTTATTGCCAATAAAGTCTAAGTATTCATAAACTTAACTGTAAATGCGGTAATTTTATTATATCTATTAATATCCCCGTTTTGTGAATCTGTTGCTTTTAACACAGGATATTTTTGTATACAATTCTACTATAGCAAAATATACACACATTAATTCTAAATTTCCAAATATTTTCAAACATTTTACATTAAGGTAATGGATTGTTCTGACAACAGCTTTATGGGTTCTGTTTGTCAATAAAAAAGTTGTGACACTAACGATGCTTCCCGTCAACGGCAAAGAGGGGTCGCGTTCAGCCATCCATTTTCTATAGGCTGAAAATATGCTGAAGAAAACTAAATCCATCGATTACTTTTAGTGCAGCACAGAAACTTTTTTGCTTTGCAATATTTTAAAAAGTTTTCAGAATAATCCTACAACTGCTGTGTGTTGAAAGGTAGCTGGTGCCATACGACTACACTGACAACATTTTACTAGATCCCTTTAAACATAAAAAAAACAGGTAGGCAACTATTATTCTAATTATTTTTATAGTAAACATATAATAAATTTTATAAAATATATGACAATTAGGCACAAAGCTACATATTTTTGGATACCTTTTTTTAATTTATTTGTTTGCATATTTAGAATATTTTTGATAAAGCTATATATAGTACGAAGAGGAAATATATATTCCCATTTTCGCAAAGTATATTGCAATAAATTTTTAATGCAATTACGTCTTACCTTTTCTCCTCCTGTTAGTCGATTACGAAGATGTTTGTTAAGATTGGTTTTTTTGGGCTATATACTTTATTTCTAAATCTATTAGAGATAGATATGTAAAAAAATTATGTTATAATCTCTGTAGAAAATTAGCTGACTGCGGTTTTGTATAACTTTAAAGTTTTACTTTGTATGGCCATTTGTTTAATTTTTAAATTAATTTGTTTTTTTTTTTACTTTACCCAAGATTTTTAGGTAAGTCCTCAGTTAAAATGCAATCCTATGTTTCCGGTTTGTTGGTGTAACTAAAATAATTGTTTATTATGGTTTAGCAACATATAATACATTTGTTGTCATTTTAGTGGATTTATTGTATTCTCGTTTGCTAAAACCCATCTTGTGATAGGCTGTTATGATTTTCGATTAAGACATTTGTTTTTTGTTTGTCTCGATAGATTTCCGCTAGTCATATATATTATAAATGATTATGTTAAAGAATTTTCTACAATAGTGCAAATGTATTCTTTGTTTTTGATTTTTTATTTTTATATATTTTTACACAAACAGAAAAATTTCGCAAAAGATCTATCTATTTTCTATAATTAAAGAAACTAATAAAATAATTTTTGAAAAGGATTAATGACATTCTTATTTGGAATAGCAACAGTATTTAAAATCTGATGTCCTTCCCACAAAATCAGGGAGATGTAATATACATTCTTTACAAAAAAAATGAAAAATAAATAACTTTATAAGTATCTTTTAAAATTATTGTTAAAAGATCGAGAATGTTGACATAGAATTTTCTAAAAAACAGAATTCCGTATCTATTCAATAAAAACATCAAATTATCTAAAAAAGTGTTTGAAAAAATTACCCAATTAAGCACACAACAATATACGTTTCTGAGTATTGCTTGTGTATTTTAATGTAACAGATTCTTTAAAAATCCCTCAGATTTGGTGATAAATTAATTTTCCACATGTATAGTTTATAATAAAGACGAAATCGACATCCAGATGATTCGATATAAATTTATAAAGATAGTTTTAACAAAAAAGCATTTTTTAATAAGATATTCAGTATGAAATAGGATACAAATACGTAGGCAGTTAGAAAAGTTTTGAGCCTCAACATGAAGATGCCCCTACTCGTCAAAACTATTCTGCTACTACAGTCGTATCAAGCTTTGAGAGATACTTGTAAAAATTTTAGCAGTTTTGGACGTTTAATTGTTGCTTAATAGTCTCTTGTATGAGTTGATGTCAGTGTTTTTGTAAAAATGGAAAAAATAGAATTCCGTGCCGTAATTAAGTGCTTAAATTAGAGAGCCAATACGCCGACACAAATTAAAGCCGCTTATGAGGTCCTGCTCATTAGATGCCACTGTTAAAAGATAGGCAGCTGAATTTAAACGTGGTCGTACCAGCATTGTTGATGATAAGTGTTTGGGATGGCGAACAACTGCAATCCCCACCGATAACTTCAAAAAAATTCACGAAATGGTACTGGACAACCATCGAATAAAGGTTAGTCAGATAACAGAGGCTATCGGCACATCAAAAGAACGTGTTTGTCATATATTGACTGAATAATTGGGCTTGAGAAAGCTGTCTGCGTGTCAAGTTCCACATTTGCTCGCTTTGAACCAAAATTCATTCGAATAAACATTTCCAAGGCCTTGCTTAAGTAGTTTCAGACTTTTTGCGTCGACTTATTACTGTAGATGAAACTTGAGACCACCATTGCACTCTTGAAACGAAGGAACAGTCAAAACAATGTACTGCAAAGAGTGAATTTGCTCCAAAAAGGCAAAGACAGTATCATCGGCCGGGAAAGTGATAGCGACTGTTTTTTGAGAGTCTATCAGTTACTTAGAAAAAGAGAAAAATAACGGAGTCGTACTACGCATCGTTATTTGGCTAGTTAAAAACAGCGATTGTTGAAAAACGATTTTATATAAAAGGGAATGAAGCGCTGTTCCATCAAGACAAGGCACCACCTTACGCTTCGGTGGTTACCATAGCCAAAATTCACGAATTGCAGATCGAATTGGTTGACCAAAGTTTAGCTTGGAGAACAGAGATTTTCGTCAAACGAAGAGGTCACCGAAACCGTAGGCGTCTATTTTGCAGAGCAAGACTCCAACTACTATTTGAACGAGTTAAAGAAGTTGGAGCATCGCTGTAAAAAGTGTGTAGACTTAAAAGGAGACTATGTTGAAAAATAAAATTAAAACTAACAGAAAATATACTTGTTTCTAAGTTAGGCTTAAACCTTTTCAGATTGCCCACGTATAATAGCAGTCTATATAATAAATAATAATGGATACTTCATTCTATCTGCCTTTATTTCCGCTAGGAAACGCATAAAACCGAATTGCTGTATGACGCGTTGCTCACATCGATAGGGATGTTATTCTATTATAGCTGTAGGAATGGTAATATTTCTTGGGATGGTTTAAGACTTATAAAGACCATGTTAAGTTCTCTGCAGTTAAACCAATTATTCTCGTTCTAGATAATTATGTGTTTTATTGTGCACTGAAAGATGCCGAGTTCTATCGCAACAATCATGTATTTACTTTAATTCTGTCTCCACATAGTATTTATAAAATAAAATCTTTAAACTGTTTCTTTGTCAAAAATCTCGAAAAAATATATAAATAAGTAAAAATGGCTCTAAACCACCTCATGAAACTATTACTAAAAGTGACGGCTATATATACTCTAACTTATTTTGAAATTGTTAATATCACAAAGTTTACTAACAGAAATTTTACTATGCTATTCAGATGTTTTTGTCAAAGTAAATTTCTGAAGACAGTAACAGAGCGAATTATTTCTGAAGAAACTGAAACATATACTCCGACTCAATTCAATCTAGTAGATAAATCTTACTATAAAGGAGACAGAAGTAGCAGCTTCTGCTTCAACTGCTCCAATTGTAGTAGAGCCCAATTCAAAAGGTATATTCGATGATGGTTATGGTATGCTTAAGATACAAACCAATGACGCCAAAAAAATAGATTCTAAAGTTGATAAGAATAGGGGTTATTTTCTACAACAAATCATCGAGAAAATGTAAATTTTAAGCAGTGTGTCGCTTAAAAACAACTATGGTGGAAAATAAAAAAAATAAAACAATAGTATCGCAAAAGAAAGAAAAAATATATAAGAAATCCAAAAAAGATTGGACAAACTGTCCCAATTACAAGGCATGCTGGCATAACACTTATACTTGTTATTTATATACTAAGTTAAATAATACATGCACACATTCATCGATTCTTTAGATTATATAAAATGTCTATTGAAACCTTATATTTTCAACTACAATATAATTTTTTCAAAGTTAATTACAATTGAAGTAAGAGAACTATGGCAATTTGTAAATTAATAAACAACGTCTAAAACTAAAAAAAGTCTATAAATTAAAGATTTTGCTTTTTTAATATTACTAAATCTTTTTAAAATACTTACACTAACATCACCTTACTCTTTTTTTTTAGTTATGGTATTTGATATATATATTAGGTATCGTAATAGTTTTAGCATGCTCCCTTGAACACCTTTAGACTTGATGTTCTAATAATATGATAATGAGTTGTTACGTTTTGCTTTTAGTAGTAAATAAAGTGATCTGAATTTGGTGCCAGTAAGACTTTTAGCGTATTTCCGTTATACAGGAATGTAATACAATTTTTTAATATTATCATTAAGAGTCGTAAGTAAAACTAATTTTCCTGAGAAGGCAATTTGTACTACAAATAAATGACAGCTAAAAACTTTACAAATATTTGTGTTTTATTCTACTTTTAACTTGGCTTATTGTGACTTTATAGACAATAATAATTGACAAGGTAAGTTAATAAGCAATCTAACGCCATTATCATTATAGATAAAGATTAAGAGATTAAGAAGTTATAAACACTTATTTTATCTTTATGAGATCTGACGCAGCTACCATCTGATTTTTGTTTGATATCAAGTATTCTAAATTAACAAATTTTGTAGTTGACCAGATTAGTAATTCGGTGTAACTTGTTTTTGGATAGGGTTATTTGTAAAAGTAAAATTATGTCCGTAGTCGCTTTTAATGCAATACGTTTTATTTTCCTTATAGTCTGGGAATTAGTTACAGTGTAATATAATCTTTTAGCGCTGTTGATTTATGTCTTTTATGTAACTCACCCTTTTTACATAAAATATGTTTTTGTAATTTTCTTTTGACTGAAGATTTACAATAAATAGTAGTAAAGATTACGCAGTTACTTCTTATTTATTACATTGTAAACTCTTTGTCTTAGTTAAAAGAACTTAATTGTAATGCCACAAATTTTTATACAACGAGATTTCTAATTACTTTCATACTTATTCTAGCCTTATTGGCTTGATAGGTTTAATGAGTTCACTTTCATTTCTGAATAATAGTGTTAATCTTGACTATACAATTTAATATTGCATTTTTGCAGTTATTGCAGTTATTATTCATGTTTTGAATTATTTGGTCTGTAGTTATTATCGCTATAAATATGTCAGAGTTTAGATAAATGATCGTTTTATCTCAAAGAATATTTTAAAATCACCTTTGGCAATTGGTTTATTAGAATTATGTATGCCAGATTTTAACGACGAACAACTTTTCTTCTTCTTAATCCCCTACTATTCGTATTGTTTACCTTCTATCGGTTTTTTGGCTTTCGTTATAGCATGATAACTCACGCACACATAAATTATGATTTTTATTTAATGTTACCGTTTATTTTTTGAGAATAAATGGTGACTTGTCAAAAGCGACGTTAGATTTTTGATTTGCGTTTAGAAGTGAACATTTGGCTGCCTAGCATGTTGAGATTTCTTTTGTTAAATTTGATTTTAGTTTAGCCAAGTTTAAAATCTGGAAGTGAGCCAGAACTGAGATATGACAGCTAGTTAGGGTTGCAACTAGTAAAATAATAAACAATGCTGCAAGTTAGATTTACATCTTAAAACTCACGTTTTTTATTACATGACTATTATGTATCTAAATCAATTTTAAATAATAATTTAATACTCATTTTTAAATATTTTTTTGTGATTTATATTTACTTATATTTTATGTAAGGCTTCTAACAAATACTTTGATGACATTTTGCAAAAATTTTGTTTTTACTAACATCTTTCCTTGACTAAAAACACTACTTTTAACTAGCTGAGCATTTATGCAGCGACAACGTTACTAGTTTTAGAAATACTTGCCATTTAAAAGTATGTATAAAGATGTAAATTGTGAAAAAAATTTAATTATGCCAAAATAAAAATTGTAACTGATCTTCACAACCGTGTTAATACATGGCGTTGCCAAAATTCTGCTTATATCTCTAATTGTTAATTATTTGGTACTTGTTTTATAGGATGGTTGATACACAAAAATGCCCGTTATCACTCAGGAAACGGATTCCACTTCAGATAGTTTTTGTCACAAGCTTTTGAGTTACGGCGCCTTTAAATGCCTTTAGCAAGCTCTAAAATAACTTAATAGGAATGCTTTAGGATGAGTTTCTTTTACGTACTCTAAAAAATCTATGCACTTACTATGCATCTTTTAGTTCTCTTTTTACACTCTCTTTAGTAGCACATTTTGTAGTTTACTTTCACAAACAACAATTTAACAGAGAACTGAGTTACGCAAACCACAGCTTGCCAAATTGCCATCTCTTAAAATAGATTCCAAACTTGCAGCACCAACAGGCTGAAAAAAGTTAAAAAGGGTACAGACGACGGTTGTAAGCAACTACCAGTGTTTTGTACAATTTTACGCCAGAATCATTTCTAAAAAATTATTCACAAGTATACAAAATTATTTAAAAAGTCACAATTCGAAATATTGTAACAAGGGTAAAAGATTGCAGATACTACGGGAGGTAAAGTATGTTCTCTGAGAGATAACGAATATTTTAGTTCGACAACCTTTTTTTATAAAATAACTGCTTTTTAGTGAGCCAAAGTAAATAAAAGTTTGCGGAAGTTATCGGGGTAGAATAATACACCACTAAAACTATGACTAACGAATACAAGATTTGTACCGAAAACTGTCTGAATTCATGAAAGAAAATAATATTATGCATCATTCGTACTATCTATAAGAAGAAATAACCGACAGAGTTGTTATTAAATACCTATACTATCCAATGGACACTAAAAACATCATAGACGAACCTGCAGCCCTGAGGCACAAAGTTATAAATATTGTCACTCTACTAAACAGAAAAAATAAAGCGTCGTTAGACATGTTTTTTGTTGATCTAAAGCCAGTTGAGAACAATAAAGATATTTTTAAAATTAACACACTACCACATTGTGTTGTGCACAATGAACAGAAAAATGTAATCCACTACACACGATGTCAAATGTACGGACATACCAAAACGTACTGTGATAGACCTTTCGCATGTGTTAAATGTAGTGGACCAATATAGAACAGCAATAGTCAGAACAACATGGTCCTACAATTGTTAACCATGTTAGTAGGACAAAAATAAGTTTCTTCGAATAGCGTTATGGAATGTCAATGAGCATTACCCAACACAAATAAAAATAAAAATTTTCCTTTAGCATAACTATATTGACATCCTATTAATCAGCGAAACTTATCTCATCGAACAGATCATGCTTTAAACTACCTGGATATAGATTTTATTACACTGATCACTCTAAGTATACAGCCCATGTAGGGGTACCAGATCTCCTAGATTTCTTTGTTACCAGTGGCATCTCTAACTCCTATCCGGATATAAAACTCAATTATAAGCTCTCATCCTACCTTTTTCTTTTTTAGTTCTGTCTCCTATCGGAGGTTGGAAATCATCATTGCAATTCGCACCCTGTTCACATCAGCTCTAAACAGTTCATTTGTACTACAGCCTTAGGTTTCCCTTAGGTTTCGTAGCCAGAAAGTTCTTCTTTGGCTCACACTTCTCTTTCCTTCATTTTTTCCTTGTATTATAAGACTCAATAACAAGTATTTCGCTCCTCTCAGTATTTTTTTATAGTTTCTATTATTTCACACTCCTTCCCCATCTTCAGCAGACCTTCCCTATTAGTTACTATTTTGGTCCATGATATCCTCCACATTCTCTTGTAACACCGCATTTCGAAATCTTTTTGATGTTCGTCTGCTTTAATCTCCATGCTTCCATACCATATAATAATGTGGAGAAAACATAGTAACGTAACATACGCATTCTACGATTTAAATTAATATCTCGGCAGCATAGGAACTTTTTCATTTTAGTAAACGCTTGTCTAGCTATTTCTATTCTTCCTTTAATTTCTCTAGTTTGTTTATTTGTTTCGGTTATCCATGCCCCTAGATATTTTTATTATGCGACTCTTAAAATTTGTATATTAAAAATTACTAGATTAGCGTGAACATTTGGCTTCTTTGATATTACCATTAATTTCGTCTTTTTAAGATTCAGTTTGAGACCAGTAATTGTTACTATAAGTGGAGAGGTAGGCGTGTAAATAGCCGTGCCCTCGTGGTGCGGTGTGGGGCCCGTTTTGAAAAGTAAAATGTTGAGGCCAAAATCGTCCCTTAAACGGCCAGCGCGAAAGCGGATGGGGGCGGCTACCGATATCAATCGATAAGTAATTGCCAAATCGCTCACCTGTAATCGGCTTCGGCTTCGGCGGCGTTGGTTTCACGGTGGCCACCTTGTTGCGATGTCTTCGTGCCTGGAACACGACCGCACTGGCCGAGATGCGATGCGGATCGAGTATGTCTTTCGGGGTAGTTATCTGCGGGTTGGTTAAATGTGACCGAACTGGCCGCGTTGCGGGTCGAATATTCTTGCGGGTTGATTAAGCACGACCGCACTGGACGTGTTGCGGTGCGAGTATATATTGCGGGTTGGTTAAATGCGGCCGCACTGGCCGCGATGCGGTTCGAGTATATCGCCGGGCTTCGCGTCTGACTTAGCGGTAGATCATTTGCGGGAAATTTTAATTTGACAGCACTTTTCATCTCAAAGGGTGCCGCCGACGGCGTGTGCAGACTCGCCGGATGAACAAAAGCCCATATGCCGTTTTGTGTGCGTTAGCAAAACGTGGCGGCAGATATCAAAGGCCCCAGCATGCCGCCACGATACACAGGCGGTTCAAGGGCGAAAAGGCCGCCACACCAATAAGTATTTATATTTTCGAGTGGATGCTGTAAATCTATTATGTTATCTGCCACTAGAAGTGTATTGTCAGCATAACGAATACTATTAAGCGGGGCATACCAATTAGAAAGGCATATTTTCAGGACTTTTTTAAGGTAGTAATAATGGAAATATTTTTTTGATATATTAGGATATTATTACACAAGTATTAAAGTTTTCATAAAAAATTTTTATTTATTATTTTTTCAAAATGGCGGATTTATAGATCGACACGTCAAACCTCTTTCGAAATCTGCGTCGAAAACTATAACCGCAATTTTGATGTGAAACATATAAATAAAGTTTCCTCTTAAAGTAAACATTATTTTCTAGAATATGGACCTAAATTATATTGGAATTATGCCTGTTTAATAAATAAATAATGAAAAATTAAAAAAATGGCCTATTTTTTAACTCTTTTGTTATAAATAAATACTTTTTTTAACAATATTTTTTAATCAATTAGATTCATACACTTCCGAATTGCATAACAAATGTGTTTGCGAAATTTCAGCAAGATCGGATGAATAGTTTTTGCGTAGTTTTCTACGTTTAAAGTTTGTAGAACAGAAAGAGAGTCATAGTTACGACCGTAATAGGGAGGTCTGGGGGGGCTGTTGAGGCCCCCAGTACAGGCATACACCCATACTCTGTCGATGCCGGATGCAGTACCGAGTACCCTTATTGTCGAGTCTCTAAGCACGAACCGGGAGGTTAGCCCTCCTTACAGTATGACCGAAGTCAGGTACCAAACCATGACCACATATTTCAACAGTCAGAGTGCCGGAGATGTTACAGCGCTACCCGCTAATGTCCGACAGGGGCCGGACGAGCTTTTGACGGATGGTGGGGGCAGCCCGAAGACCCCCCCCCCACTCAAGGGCATGCGCTCACTTGAGGTTAGCAAGGCCCTCCTGTCCCTAAAGCGGTGCCAGCACCCCTAAGAGTCCAACACCATAGAAGAGGAACCCGCCCCGGTTGGCTATCCCCTTCCCTTTAGTCCTCATGACGGTAAAGCTTCCCTTACCACGTTTGACGAGTCGCTGAATCCTCTACCCCACTATTACTGTCAGGCGGCATCCATTGCCCACAAATATGGGATTGGGTAGCTTCTTCAGCAATTTTACGGAATACACGCCCTACGGGGTAAGGCGCACTACCCGCTCGTGTCGGTAAAGTTTCCTTTAACACGTTGGACAAGCAAAAAAAGAATTGTAACGTTTGCTTATACACACTAAACAATTTCTAACAGTTTTTCAACCGTTTCGCATTCACACAATACACTCGTCAATAATAGCAACACTAAGCACCACTGTAATAATTATCAAATCCAGAACTAAATTGCATAACTCAAAAACTAACTAGAATGGTCAAAGTAAAGTTTACTACTCCTGCTGTGTTAGTCAAAGCTGTGAATAATTTAACATGTATCCTTATACATGCAGTCAAATACGAGATCCAAATCAAAATTATAGTAAAAAAATAATATTCTTTCATTAGATATTAAAACAACTAATTGTAGGCAAAAAAAGCAAGATGGCATGGAAGTTGTGCTTCAGCATATACAACGGCATATAACCAGTTTACCAACAAACCTAAATCCAAATTTAAAAAAGCACATCACAGATTATTCAAGAATACATTTTTAATCTCAATTATTATGAGAACTCACTATGGTAACCGATCAAAACTGCACGTAAACCGCTTCAGCCAAATCCCCCACTTCGTAAAGTCAACCTCACGCCTGGGCCATGAATACAAAGCAATAAAGAAGCGACTGATATTTTTGCCCATCACCTCACTGAAGTGTTTACACCTAATGATGACGTAACACTTCCAACAGATCCTATCAACTTATAAAGAACTCAAACATGAAATCGTTCGATAAATTACGCCAAAAATATTGAAAGAACTCGAAAAAAAGGTATTGTAACGCTAACATACATCTTTAATGGCGTCTTACACCAACACTACTGGCCTCAACAACTAAAGTTAGCGGAAATAATTATAATTTCCAAGTCCGTTACAGATCTAATTAACGACTCATCGTATCTACCTATAAGTGTACTATAAACATTCTCTAAATTACTAGAAAAACTTCTGCTTTACAGAATTTGATCACTCCTGGATGAAATTTTGGATCATCAATTTGGATTTCGGCACCACGACTCTACAACTCAACAGTGCTACCGTATTGTCTAAGAAATAAACACTTCACTAGAAAACAAAAAATACTATACCTCGGTGTTTTTGGATATAGGTCAAGCTTTCGACAAGATATGGGACGCTGGCCTCCTTTACAAGATCAAGCTTTTTCTGCCATTAGACTTCAATTTGTTAAAGTTCTATTTAAACAATCGTCAGATTTTAACCAAAGTCAATAGTAAAGCCTCAGATTTCTTCCTAATACAATTCAAAGTATTACAAAAATGTATATTAGGCCCCATATTTTATCTATTGTACACTGCAGATATATCTACTATACCAAATACTCTAATCCAAACTCTCACCAACAATACAGCAATTCTTGCTAGCAAAGGAAATCACGAAAAAAATTACAAGATTGGACTACTAAGTGGAAAATTAAAATTGATGACTTCAAATCAAAGAATAACTTTTACTTTAAAAAAAGGTCATTGTCCACCAGTACATATAAATAATGCTGTCATCCCACAACTTTCTTTAGTTCGATATTTAAGATTACATCTCAATGAGCAACTCACTTGGAAGACCCACATTATAAAGAAGAGGAAGCAACTTAACCTGAGATTTAAAAAGTTAATCTAGCTACTTTGGACGAAGGTCACATTTGCTACTGAAAACCAAACTTTTCTTATACAAAACCATAATAATTTCCATCTTGACATATGGCATCAAGTTATAGGATTGTGCTAATAAATCCAATACAACTATTTTTCAACGAGCTCAGTCCAAAATCCTTCGTAAACTAGTAAATGCGCCATGGTATGTCTCCAATCAAACGACCTATACCGACCTCAGCATTCTGTTCATTCCCGAGGTCATCCAAAACCGCAGTAATAAATATCATGACCGGGTTGCAGTCTACAGCAACCCTCTTTTACAACCACTTCTACACCATTTCAACAGAAGACTGAAAAGATATTGGTTAATCAACCTCAAGTGACAAGTACGAGAATTCCTCGATGGACGAGTTCTCCTCGTGCCTTAAAAGGACATTTATTAGTAAGGTGCTATGTTAGCTCATTAGCTTAGAAAATGTTATATTCTAATTGCTAATTTTTGAAAATAAAAAAGTATATCTAATTGTAAATTTATATTTTGATTTGTTTGTATCGAATAAATGCTACTTTTTATGGACACGGATTGTACTAGTTAAACATTGTGTTGTTCAGTTGTCGTATTTACTTATCATTCGTTTAAATACTCCTAATGTGAGTGAAGCTATATTGGATCTTAGAAAAACTGTGTCTGAAAATCTTAACATTTAGGTTTTTTTAAACAATTGTCTTACACTCAACGCCCATATCTACTATATATGGGATTTGTAGGCCGAGCAACAATTAGCACTAAAGTTTTTAAAATGCATATGTTTTATTATCTTCTATTTGCATGTAAATCAAATTAAAACAAAAAACAACCTTACTTTACATCATGTTAATCATTACTGAGAGTTTTAAAACTGCTACTAAATTTTTTAAACGCAGTTGTGTTTGAAATTCCAGATTTGAGTCGTATTTTTAATCACCAAATCCTCATTTTTCCTGATTTATAGTAAACAAAAGTGGTCCTAACTGTAAGCAATGTATTAAATTAATTCAATAAGGAAAGTAATAAAATATATTCTTTATTATTGAGATTTTTTGTAAACGAAGCTGTGCCGATAAGAGTAAGGATTATTGCGTCCAGACAATAATATATTTTGTAATTGGGGCACCTAACTTTTTCATCGCAGACGATATTATCAATGCAGTTTAACATGTTTGTTTGTCAGAATAAGAGGAAAGTTGCAGTTTTACCTTATCTGTTTGTAAATACAAATGATGAAAATTATTTTTCATGTCAAACAAGACGATAAACTATAGAAGGAAAAGTTATTGAATTGAATAATCAATATAATTTTGTTGAATTACAAATTTTAGTAATTCTAATTTTGTCAAAAATATTCTTAATAATTACATACTACAAATAAATGTACTTTGCTGTAGTAGATGACCATTAAACATTGAGTTGTTGCCCAACTTGAAGTTTCTATCTTTTTAATTTTTTTAATTTAGTGTTTACTTGAAATCTTCTACAAAAGCAATAAACAAATCCGATTGTTAAATAAATACTGACAAATAGAACTTTTTAATAAAATGTTAGAGAGATCGTCCTTTGCCGCTTCTTTTAATAAATTAAATTATGCAAATGTTTAAAGCGTATATTTAATAACTAATAAATTAGTTAAAAACAGAAAAGAAGGCCTACAGTCTTGAAATATTTGAGTCTAGGTTCTTCTTTATTATTACCTAGTAAGTTTACCGCAAACGGGGTTGGATTGTTTCTAATAAATAAATAATAATGGTACGCTTTCATATGTTCGCCCTATCTGCCGGATCGTTGCGCACCATCTTTGATGCGGGGAGATGACGACCGCCATTATTACTCCTTGTTCGAGTGAACGCAGGTACAATTATTTTTAGAAACCGCCAGAAAGCACCGAGGAATGATAGATGTATTTCCGGTCTTCTAAAATATTTAACACTATACTTAATTGTCACTTCTTTTACTGATGTCATTTTCAGATAGCCACGAATCTCTCTGATCGGAACAAGATAGGGTGCGTTGGAATCGTTCCAAAATGTTTGAGTATGATTACAGCACTCTACAGTTGAATACTAGAGTTACATATTGATTTTAGTACTGCTTTCTATTCCAGAAGTTTGCTAATAAGAGAGGGCCGATGCTTGAGAGCTGTCAGTCTACATTCGTTTTTTAATTTGAGTTTTAATTGCTCCATTTTAGCAAAGCTATATTTTGTCCCAGTTAAATCTTTATTGAAATGTAGGTCCAGGTACTTTACACATTCAACTAGAGGTAGTATATTACTAACTTTAGATCCAGCAGCTGAACATTTAGTGAAAGTAATATGAGATGATTTTGATTCGTCACATTTTTGAACTAGTCGAATAATTCATTTAGATTTTATTGTGGGACTCGCACTACTTTAATTGTGTTGCAAGAATAACCGTATTATTAATATAAGTTGCTATATTTATATTATGATTTGTTGGTATATCAGTTGTATATAATAAGTACAGAATTGGCCCAGAAATATTTTTTGCGGGACTCAGGGGTCAACATCACAGATTGCTTCCCTGAACGTTATTTAAAAAATCTTTTATTGGGGTAGAATTTGATAATCATGTAGTATGGATTCGAGATAACTTTCTTTAACCTAAATAATAAACCTTTATACCACATTTTGTTGAAGGCTCCCGCGAAGGAAGACTGCAGAGCAGTAGATTTTGTTTTAGATAGTCGTACTAATAATATAATATTTTAATTTATGCATTTGTTCCATGGTGGAGCGTTGACCTCTATATCAAAACGGGTGGTCGGGTGTAAGTTGCTTATTTTCTAAAATAGGAATATGCTTTTTCAGATCAATCATTTTAAAAAATTTAGAAATAGCGGCAACAAGCTGATAGATTTGTAAGGGTAGGGTTTTTATAAAGTTTACTAGACTTATGGGTGAGGACTACTTGATCTGCTACTGAAAATTATTGCAACTAACTTGTTTTTTTTTGAGAAATTTTCTTGTCTTTTTTCCAGTCGTAATGTCACATTATATCATAGTAATATCTTGCAATTGGTATTTCTATCAATATATCTATAACTTCACCAGAAGAGAAGGTTTCTAGATAAAGATATTAATAACCAGTTATTAAGATGTTTTTAAATTCAGCGTTTTGTAGTTTATCTTCTAATGACAGTAGTTAAATTTTTTTTAAGTAGCAAATTGTTTCGCTTTATTCTCATTAGTACATTTCCACGATCCATTATCTTTTTCGAATCGGAGGTACTAATAATATATATAAAATAATTACCAACTAAGCTGGCACGATTTTGTACTAATTGGAAAGATTATTTTTCTTCATAATTTTTACATATAACACGAGATATTTATTCTTCAAAATTCAGTACATTCGCTTCAATACACTTCAACCAGCGATTAGCAAATTGGGTGTCAGGGTCCATTTCGTTGTCGTCACGTAATGTTGATAGTAGTATTACAGATTTATTTTTGCGGGGCACATAAGAAACCAGCGTTTTGTCCTTTTGCAATCCAAAAAGACAGGACCCTGCATTTCCGTTTTTGTCTAGCAAAATTTTCTTAGAATTTCAGCATGTTTTTTTTTATGGTGCTTAAACCGTTATTTTTTGAGCACATAATCAGCGATTGGTACACTTGGTAAACTCTCAGCTAATTAATATACATATTTGTGTACCTCAAAACATGCTCAACCACAGGGATGTTGATAATTTGGAAGAACGCATCCTGTTCGTTTTCAATACCACGAGCTCGTTGAGTGACCCCAGCGGGTACTTTGAGTACGTTCATTCTTTGCTTTTTGAAGAAACACGGTATTTGGTCTTACATCATTTGTTGATTTATTTTCTCCAGTGAAAAAAATTCTTAGTGTTATGTAGTACTGTTTTCAGTTTGTTGCTCAATTTTTCCTTCTGAAAACTGTCTGTTATTTGAGTGGAGTAAGTCTCGTATTTTCCTCTGACTCATCAAATAAATGTTCAACAATATCTTCCAGCTCTTTTTGTGTAAACGGTTTACGAGTCATAGCGAGAAATGTTTAATAGGAAAAATATATTAATCTGTAAAGGAAACTATATAAATGTGAAAGAAATCAGAGAAAATAGTATACATAATATACTCACAACTGCTTAACTAAAACTTTACATTGTTGATAACAAACACTCCTGTGCGCACCCGACGGCTTTAAATTTAGAAAAACTGATCTTAGAACAGGTTGAAGCTCAGTGCTTACGGTTGTGTGATAACTGTAGGGGAAAGGATTTTGTGAATTTGTCGCAAATTTTATGAAATCGCGCTCACTGAAATGTTAAAAAGGGTATAAAATAGATTAAAATGTTTGTACCAAGTGGCACTAGTCAAAACAAATAATATTCAGCTGCGAGCAGTGGTGGTCTTCAGACGTGTATATCTGCGGGCGCTAAAGAATACAATCCCTTGACTGCCAATGCGGCAAAGAGTCCCTAGCCTTGCGGCCATCAGTCAGTAATACCAAATTATAGTTCGTGTACCGAGATAGAGAGTAGTGAATAGTAAGCTAACAATATAATATCAGGTGTAGTGCAGATGCTACACAACGATAAAATTAGAATGGATATGTGAGAAAAACCGCACGAATCCAGTCCTTGAGAAACTGTCAAAAGTAAAACTGAGAAATAGCCGCAGTTGAAGAGAAAAATAATTCAGAAAAACTACAGACACAGAAATGGAGGCCACTAAAGAAAAGAGCGCAAAGGCAAATGAATGGCGAAAAAGGTGACACCACCGCCCAGCGTGCTCAGAGGCAAAACAAACAATTTTAAACATCTCATTGATTTCATTAAGAAAACGGTACGAAATAAAGTATTTCAAAGATAACATTAATTTATCTATCGTGGATATAGATGAACGGAGAAAATTTGTAAGCACATTTTAAGAAAAAAGAATAAAATTCCACACCTACACGGAGAGCGAAAGCAACACGCATGATTTCGTACTACACGAATTAGACCAAGGACCGGAATCTCAATAAATAAAAAGAGAATTAAAGCGGAGGTATTTCGTGCTAGTAAATAAGTTTATAGAATGCAAGATACTTATAGACCGGCCTATTTAGCCATAAGATCAAAGTACATAACCATAAAACATTTTAAGAGTAGTGAAATACATAAGAGTGCGCTGGATAATGCATTACAACAACAAATTAATAATGCAGTGCCATAGATACCAAATATGGAAACATGCCACCTCTAATTGCAATGACGGTCTAATTTGAGTCAAGTGTGCCGGCAACACTTGACAATGGAATACCAGATAGAAAAAGAAGAAAATTAAAATGTGCCAACTGTAAAAGTGATCTTCCCGTTGACACCACACAGTGTCCAATATATATAAGAAAAGTTAAAATAATTTAAGGAAAACAGCAAAATACATAAAATCAAACGTGCAACGCGCAGAAGCTTCAAACCAGCCCGCAAAATACAAAACAACACTAGAAAATAAAGCAAACCTACATATAGAAGTAATCATCGACACAACTCAAAGCCAGGTACATCACCCACTTTAGATAGTAGCAAAACAAAGGAACAATCATCAATTGTCAACTGCCGAGGCTCTTCAGGATAAAATGCTCTCTACAACGTGCAACAGTCCAATGAACTTCACAGATGAATTCGCTACCCCTAAGAGTTCTAATCGACTTATCGCTACGCTCGAACCGGTAAAAGACTAAGTAATAAACTAAGAAAATGTATTAGTCCGTTAGAAAAATTTAAAGTATTTAACGCTTTTATAGTAACACGTACAAAATGGACATGAAAAACAAGTTAGTAACGTGGAATTGTAACGACTTGAATGGAAAAATAGGGCAACTTGTTAGGTTTATTAGAACAAATAATAAAGACATCATGTCATTAAACAAGATTGCATTAGAATCTAGCGATAAGATAAACATTAAAAAATAAGTAATTATTAAAAACAAAAGGGAACCGGCGGTGTCGCACTTATCAAAAACAACATATTCTTTGTGTAGTTAGACGATATAAATACTACAATAGAAACAATTAGTGTTAAGTTGCAGGACAATACGCAGGTAACTGCAGCATATAATAATCTGCAATCCAGGACCTAGACGCATTAACAGAAAATAACAGAAAGGATGTAATTGCAAGAAATTTGAATGCATCTGGAAATTACAACAGAATTGACAAAAATGATAAAACATTATTAGACTACATACAAGACAACAACATAATCCTCTACCCAAATGCCCCAACCCACTTTCCAAAAAATAATGCCACACTCCCAACAATAGTCATATTCATAGCAAAAAATGTCAACTACCACTCCTAACCGGTAACTAACTAAGACTCCGACCACGATCCAGTTCAACTAATACTGGAAGGTCCCAGCAAAGAAAATTTGAGATAAGATAGTGACTACTTACAAAAATTCTAACTGGACCAAATTCAGACATGATCTAGACAGACATCTTAAAATTACACCTATAATAACAACCTGCGCTCAACTGTAAGATCTAATAAAAAAACTTTACGCAAACCATAACAAATATAAAAACGAAACATAGCAAACAAATTACTATAAACGACAATAGAGACGTTTTACCACCAAATTTGATAGATAAATAAAAGATAAGAACAAAATTAGAAAAATATGGCAGACCACACGCTATCCGCTTGCACTGATGGAAAAAAACCGGGCTGCTTGTAAGGTCAAACGTCAAATAAGAGCATAGAAATAATCAGTGGGATAAGAAATTGTCCAAAATTAAACCCAGAAGACACCTTTCTCTTACTCTCTCTCTCTCTCTCTCCCTCTCTGGAAAATAACCAAATACTTCAAACTCAAAACGCCAAGCTATTTCTAAGTTGAAAAACAACGGAAAGACAATCACCAGGGACGAAGAGAAAGTATCAATGATAGCCGACACATTCGAATGTTCACACAACGAAAACGCATTCGACACAACGCACGAAGAGCACATAACGCAACTTGTTGACAATTACATTACCAAATCTGACGGAAGATAAAAACATGCACAAATTGTACCCTACACCGATTGACCTTATAAAAATAATAAAGAAACTTCCGAATAGAAAAGCCCCGGGCCTAGACGGCATCGACAACCTCGTAATCAAAAATTTATCAAAAAAGTAATTCTATAATTAATATTTCTAAAAAGGCCACCATAAAATTAAAATACTTTCCACATTTTTTTATTAATATCTTTATTTGATTATCAATCAGAGTATTAGTACATTCTATGAGCAAATGGTATCTATTAACTAAGCGGGGGTGAGTGACTCCCAGTGGAGCCACTCCACTGTTATTTAGTTAAGTCTTAAAACGTCTAAGGGGAGGATCTTGATGGTTTTGTTTGGGTAGAGTTCTAATGTTGATTGGTGTTTAGTGGCGTACTGTTTGATTACCTCACTCACATATAGGGATGTTAAGGTGTGAGTGGAGTTTGGTTGGTCACAAACTATGGAGCGGCTGCCTTGTTGCGAATTATTTTGGACTAAAACGTTGAATAATTTGGACATTTGATTTATTTATGCAGCCCCACAGTTGACACCCATAAGTCCAGATTGGTCGAATAATAGTCTTGTATAGTAAGAGTTTGTTAGCTAATGATATCGAAGAGTTCTTCCCGATGAGCCAGTACATTTTCTTTAGTCTGATTTCTATTTCCTTTCGTTTCTTAGTGACATGGGGTTTTCAGGTCAATCCTCTGTCAATGTGAAGTTTTAGGTATTTAACTTTGTTTGACTGGGGAATGTGCTTGTTGTTGAAAGTGACTGGTGGGCATTCTTGGTGTTTAGTCGTGAAGGTGACGTGCGTAGATTTGTTCTCATTTACCTTGATCCTCCATTTAGACAGCCATTGTTTGATTTGGTTTTGATTAGTTTGTAATACTGCTGAAACAATAGTAGGATTTTTGTGGCATGCCAAAATCGTCGTGTCATTGGCGAATGTACCTATTTCCGTATAATCTGTTATGGGTATGTCTAAGGTAAGTATAGCATAGGTCCAAAGACACTTTCCTGGGAAACTCCTGCTCCTATTTCTTTGATTTGGGATACTTCATTACCAATTTTGGTTTGAAAATTTCTGCATGTAAGGTACGATTGTAGTAATCGGTAATATTCATGGGCAAGAAGTTTCTTGATTTTATATAATAGTCCTCTGTACCACACTCGGTCGAAAGCTTAACTCACGTTTAGGAAGACTGCGGAGCAGAAGGCTTTGTTTTGTAAAGCGGTTTGGATTGTGTTTGTCAGGCGGTGGCACTGTTGGATTGTCGAGTGTTGCTGCCTAAAACTAAACTGGTGATTGGACAGCCATGTTTCTTGTAACGAGTCTTCATTGATACGCTTTAGCACCAATTTCTCCAGCAACTTGGGCACTACCGGGAGTAAGCTGATTGGGCGGTAAGAAGTAATTTTGTTGGGGGGTCTCCCAGGTTTGTGGATAAGAATTATTTGTGCAGATTTGAGTTGTAGTGGCCAGTATGTAAGTCTCAGGATTGCGTTAAAAAGGATTTGTAGGGATTTGATTTCGTGGTCAGGTAATTGTTTGAAAATTGATGTGGTTATTAGATCTAGACCTAGAGCTTTTTTGTTTTTCAGCCATTCGATCCCGTCTTTGATTTCTTTGGTGGTAATCTTGTGTATTGGTAGAGATATCTGTAGGGGTGATTGTAGATCTTCCTCCACTTCCTCGTCTATTTTGTTAGAGTTCGGTTGGAACACATCTAAACTTTTCACAGGGACACATGAAAAACGGCAGAGGTAGTAGCAATTCCAAAACCCGGAAAAAATTACGAAGATCCGAACTATCGACTAATTACTCGGATTAACACTTTGGGCAAAATATCAGAAAAAGTAATCCTTCAAAGGATACTATCGGTCGAGAACCCAAGACCCATCGGCGTACTCCACCAATTCGACTTCAAAAAAGAATACAGAGCCGTCAAAGTAGCAAGAATAGTTAACAAGTAGAAGGCTATCACCATTGTACTCAATGACAAACTAATAATAAAACTTATTTACTTATATCTGAATAATATGAAGCTAACGGTTAGATTCCATAATAAATACTTTACAATAAGGGCTGTGAAAGTGGGAGTTCTCTAAGGTTCTGTGCTGAGTCCGAAAATCACAATATTCCTCCACGACTTACCGTTATTTCGAAAAATTAACACTACCCTATACGAAGATATAGAGCAATATATGCTCACTCATTCAGCGCAAAAGTGGAAAACAAGTAAATTCAAATCCACTTATTGCAAAAATATTACCAAAAATGTAAAATTAAAGTAAACGCTCAATAAACAGAAACTATTATTTTCACTAAGAAGCACACAAACACAAAAATATTCACCGCTTTAAAAATGTAAAGCCATAAAATCATTGCAAAACCTTCGGTCGAGTATCTGGGCATACATCTAGACTCGCGGCTAAACTACAGTAAACATATTAAAGAAATGCTATGAAAGGCTTGCGAGTTAATGAGGCTTATGTATCCTTTACTGAAAAACAGCGCGTTCAGTAAAAAAAAATAATAAAAAACATGCATACCGCGATAACAAGACTCCTTCTAACATATGCATCCCCAGTGTGGTGCGATACATCAAATACTACACTCAAACCGCTATACATTTTTCAAAATAAGTGTTTGCGACTTATTACAAACAGCGACAGATACACCCGCATTAATGAGCTGCACGAAATAGCCAAAATAGAAACATTTAGAGATTACGAGAACCGAATATTAATGAATTTCTATACTAACCAGTTAGAAGTTAATCCCCTATCTAAAACCATCACTAACATAAGACATAACCACGCTGCTTTCCAAATAAAATACAATCTCTCATACCAATCCCTTCCTATACTCAGACAAGACGACAATTACAACTGACATACACTAAATATAACTAGATATGTAATAAATTAAAACCAAAGATCAAATAAGTAATGAATGGAACATATACATATGTGCGAATATAGAATGTAAGTAACGAACGAATGAGATTCTGAATGATCTGTATATACAAGAGCATGAACGTGTAATACCATAAGAACATGATTATTATTGATATATAGAGTATATAAATATCCTAAGTTAGATTTTATATAAACTTTCCTAGTCGTTCCAAAAAGTAAAACTAGTTGAAGTTGGTAATATTACGGATACAAAATAAAAGTTGTTATAAGAACTTATATCTGTCAAATAAAATAAGAACGAGAAGCCCACTGAAGGTAAGCATTGTCGAATAAGTCGAATCAATAAACAAATACGTGTACAGCATAGCAACTAGTTGTAGCCTAGATTATAAGCGTTACATGTATCACAAAGATGTACAAAATAAAAAATAAAGTTTATGACTGATTGACTGATTAACTAAAAACAAATAATAACAACATTTTTTTTGTTTTGTCCGACACCAGTTATTAAATAATTTATTAAACTATAAACATTTGAATTTAATAATAACAGCTTACGAATAAGCTAGGCGCGATTAATAAACCAAATTTTCTCTTATTATCACAATTTTAAGTACAATCAACTTATTTCATTATGTAAAAAATAAAAGCAACAGTATAAGCATACAAATAATCTCAAAATATAAAAGTTATTCCATACTTTCGGATGGTAGTTTATCTACAGCAAAAAGAGCGTCATCTGTCCGATCAAATCTTCCATAATTAAATAATAAATTTATATCTATCAAAACTACATTTACCATAAAATTCTTTTCGTGCTAATAAAAAATTTTGTATATTGAAACCAAGGAAATTGCACTTATGTACAAAAGGTGCGTTCTTTTAGCGTTATCCTGTATAATATAAAATAGATATGAAAAAAACCCTAGACGACGTAATGACAGGCTTCGTAAAAATAAAATGTCATAATCCGATCATAATATGGTAAAAACAAATCTTTGATTATATGCAGTCTCAGTAATAGAAATATTGGGCTATATTTAACCATTTACATAACATAACAGAATAATCCATGGAAGGTAGCTGTTGCAACAAATATAAGAATTTATTAGGGATAAATTTTATGTTACATAAGAATTGCATAATGATATATTCGTTCCAATTTACAGGAGTGCCTCATATATTAGGAAATATTATAGATTTGGTTCGCCGTTGCAGTTTTGTAAAATTGTTAGCTCCGCTTTATTTTTTCAATTACAAAAACCGAATTAAAAGGAAAAAGTTACTTATGCCTATATTTACCGCACTGTTATAATTTTATTTTATTTATTATAAGATGTACTGTAAAGAATCGTTAGTAAAGCAAGTGTTGTAGATTGCTTTTTTTTTTATATATTAGTGCAAATTTACAATCTACTTCATAAAGTAATAAGTAAATAGGTTGAAAGAAGTTCACTTGAGTCAGGGGCCATCCATTGACGGCTCTCTGGATTCACCTAGCTAGGTCTTCTGACCATGTTCTGTTAAGTCTTCTATTTTCCATTGGTTGTCTGAACAGTTCACTGATTAGTTCGTTGCTGTGGGTTATGCTTCGATTTTTGTGTTTAACAGGGTAAGCACTGATGACGTCGTGTATAAACGGTATTTTGAGGTCGTCGTGTATGGTGTTGTTGGAGACATACCAAGGTGCATTTAGTAACATTCTGAGGGTTTTAGATTGAAAGGTTTGTAAAATTTTTGTATTAAACGGTTTGCTGCAGCCCCATAATTCGACACCATATGTCCAAATAGGCCTAGGAATGGTTTTGTATATGAGGAGTTTGTTCTGTAGTGAGAGCTGAGATCTACGATTTAGTAACCAAGACATGTTCCTCACTTTTAAATCTAATTGACGTCTTTTGCCTTAATGTGTGTTCTCCAAGTTAGTTTTGCGTCAAGGTGAAGGCCGAGGTATTTAACTTCTTTGACAGGAATGAGAGTGTTATTGAAGGTAAGAGGAGGGCATTCTGCTCTTCGTGTTGTGAACGTGACTTGACACGACTTATCAACGTTTAGATTAATTTTCCAGTGCGTAAGCCAAATTTGGAGTTGATCAAGATAAGCTTGCAATTTTGCAGAAGCTCGTATCGGATCGAGATCTGTAGAAAGGATGGCTGTATCATCAGCGAACGTTGCTAGTAGTGTATCCTCGCTGGCTGGTATATCAGCGGTAAACAGTAAGTACAAGAAAGGTCCCAGAACACTTCCTTGGGGCACACCAGAGTTGATAGTCTGGTAGTCAGATAATGAGTCTTCGAATTTAACTTGGAAGTAACGGTTGGACATGTATGACTTAAGGATGAGGAACAATTGATTTGGTAAGTGTTGTTTAAGTTTGAAAAGTAAGCCTGCATGCCACACCCTGTCAAACGCCTGTTTTACGTCTAAAAATGCTGATGTACACATTTGTTTTGCTTCTAAGCTTTCTTTGATTTTATTAACGATTCTATGGCACTGTTGGATAGTGGAGTGATTGGGTCTGAAGCCGAATTGGTGGTTAGGGATTAAGGCATCTATATGTGTTACGTTTGCAATTCTGGTGAAGATAAGTTTTTCGAAAATTTTGGACATTACAGGAAGGAGGATTATTGGCCTATAGGAAGTGGCATCAGTTGGAGTTTTTCCTGACTTCAGTATCATGATTATTATTGCATACTTCCATAGTATCGGATAGTAGCACAGGCGTAGTATGCTGTTATATATGGTTGTGAGTAATATAATAGCTTTTCTACGGCAGTTTTTCAGTACTTCACCTGTGATGAGATCATATCCAGGAGCTTTATGAGGATTTAAGAGACTTATTTCTTTTTTGACTTCTGCAGGTGAAATAGGCTTGGGTGGAAGAGACATCTGACAGGGGGCGTTTAAGAATGTTTGTATTTCGACATCATCTTCATCATCGTTGAGGATATCAGGAGCGGAAAATACATTAGCAAGGTGTTCTGCGAATCTGTTGGATTTTTCAATATTCGTCCGCGCCCAGCTCCCATCAGCTTTTCGTAGAGGTGGAATAGATACTATGGGTCTTTTGAATTTCTTTGTCGCGTTCCACAGGGAGTGATCATCAGTAGATAGATTGACGATGTAGTGTTCGAAGGATTCGTTTTTTGCTTCTTGGATAGCATTGTGGAGATTGTGCGTTATTCGATTTAAATAAGTTTTGTCAAGTGGATTCCTGGTAGTCTGCCACCCTGCGCCGAGCTCTGCGCTTTGCGATGACCAATTCTCTAATATGAAGCGGAATGTTCTGATTGTTGCGGTTGAGACCATGGGGTTCTGGAGTAGAGGTCCAGGAAGCGCTTTGTATTAACGTAGTTAGGTACTGCACAGCTTCATCTATGTCCTCCTTATCTTTTAAGCGGATATTTAGTGATATATTATCGTTGATATGTTGACGGAATAGGTTCCAATTAGGTTTTTGGAAGACAGTCTCTGTTGTGGCTTTTTCCATATAATACTGGTGCTTAGAGTTATTATTACAGGACTGTGGTCAGAGTGCAGATCTAAATTGGATTCAATATCACTATGTAGGTCTGAGATTCCCTTAGTTATGGCAAAGTCTAACAGGTCGGGGATTTTATTTCGATCGGTCGGCCAATAAGTTGGCTCTCCAGTCGACAAATAGTTGAAATTATTTAGTTCTAAAACTCTCAATAATGTTCTGCCTTTAGGAGTAATCAGCCTAGATCCCCAGGCTGTATTTTTAGCATTCCAGTCTCCGGCAACTAAAAAGTGTGAGCCGAGTCGTTGGAAGAACTCGAGGTATACATCGCATGTTATAGAATAACGTGGTGGACAATATATTGAAGCGGGAGAAAGTATCTACTTTTATGATGGCACTTTGAATTTTGTGTGTTATGTATGGTTGAGTACGTGATGTTTTATTGAAGATCTGATTATGATTGCAGACCCTGCTGAGCCGCATCATCAGGATGGTTAGCATAGTAAATGGAATAGTATGGTATTTTAAGAGTTGTCCTTTGTGTTGAATGACTTTCAGCGATTAGGAGGATATCAATTTTATTTATGTTAAGAAATAGCGTAAGTTCCTGAATATGGTTTGATAAGCCATTTGCGTTCCATTCTGCAATTCTAAGTGCAGGGGCCATTATTGAGTTAATTTATTGATAACTGTTGTCAGCATGGTTAGAATCATACTGTTCTGGTTGAGTAATTGATTGAACATATTCTTAAAATCATTAAGGAATATAGTAAATTTGCTAGTTAGGTCTGTTTCGGTGTTGTTAGATGGGATGTTAGGTTGTACTGCGGTCATTTGGGCATAAGTAGGGGTTGGGGTTGTTGGATGTAGTGGAGTATTAGTTGTAATATTTTGTGACAAAGGACTGGGCCTGGTTGGTTTTAGGTGATGGTTTCTGTTTATTAAGTCTTGATAAACTTTACAGCCTTTGTAGTTCGCTGGATGATTTTTCTGTCATAGATCACATGTTGCTTGTGTATTTTTAGATTTGCTGCAACTATAGGTGTTATGTGGTCCTCCGCATTAACACACTTAAACGGTTTCCTACAATAGGTTTTCGTGTGTCCATAGTCTTGGCATCTTGTGCATTGTACGATCCCACCTTTATTTCTTCGCGCTTCTACTCGAATTTTAGAATGATACAGAAATTCTAATTTAAAGATGTCTTTATTATTGTTTTGTTGCTCGAGATCTACAAAGAATAGAGGTAAGGGCTCTTTAGTAACCCGATGCCTGACATTTGTAATATTACGAACTTTGTGTTCTTTTTTCTCGAGTTCTTGTGTAATTTCTGGTAGGGGAATAGAAGGGTGGATGTCTCTTATGACTACACGGTATGCTCTATCTTGTTTTAACTGATATGAATGGTGCACAATTTCTTCTTAAGTTATCGATCATGTCTTTGTAATTTGAGACCCCGTATATAAAGATTGGTGGAGGTTTTGGTTCTCTTTTTGGAGGAATTGAATTATTAGACGTGTTGTTATTGCTTTCAGAGAGAAGTGAGAACTGATTAGCAGTTTCTATTTTGGCATCAATTTCAGAATAATTTTGTCGTTTTGCTCTTTTTCTTTTGGTTACTATTTGCCAGGCGTGTTTGATTTGATTTTGTGTTTCATTGTAGTTCATTGTTTCATCATCACATGCTAAGTTATCTTCTGTGGTTTTATAGTTTATATTGCTGCTAACAAAATTATCATAATTTGCACTAATCTGCTGTGCTGATAGTACAGATGGAAATTGATTATAAGTTGGTGTGAATGAAGGTGCTATTTGACTTGGCTGTTGATTGAATCCTAGTAAAGGTGCTTGATTCGCTGGTGATCGGTTGGGGTACATTAGTGGCATTTGTGCATTTACAAACGATTGTCGTGGTATGTTTGATGACTGCGCAATAGGCTGATTATAGTAATTATCATTTTGTCCGAATCCATTATTGGCTTGAGTGTTAAATTGTGGGGTCCCAGGTCCTGCGTTACTCGTGGAAGGGAACATGTTCCCGATCCCGAATGTTTATCGTTCGCATGCAGTGTAATAGGATTCTTAATAATACGCACTTTTAAATATTATGAAAACGTTTAAAAATGTACACGAGTTTTCGAAATTAAATTAATAAATATATAAATTTGCCTGACCTTAAGCAAGGCTATGGCTGCGGCTCCGCCGTTGTGATAACTCAGGTATAGCTCAGCACGCACGTTCGGTCTGCTTGAAGGCACTAGCAAGAATCATTGCTTTATCTTCTTATTCTATATATATATATATTATATATATAATATATTATATATATATATACATAAAAACGTGCGCCCCATTTAATAAAACCGCCATGACGCTGGATTGTAAGACAAACAACCTGGAGTACCTTCAGATACCCGATATCTCAAGATATACATCTCTCGCAGAAAAGTAAAAATAAAAAATCAATCGCGAGCAAGCACAATCCCACAACTGCGTTATACTCGACGCAGCATAATGGAGGTGCTTGTTTTGCAGCGCGTCAGGTAAACAGCAGCCAAGTGACGGACACAAAAAGCATTTCATTAAAATTAATTATCCGAGCAGTTAGTTATCAAAACTACACCCAGATAAAAGCGAAAGTTGTGTCGACGCGCGGCTTGCAAGAAACTTTCGTTTGCTTGTTCAAGCGCCTCCAACTAACTTCGAAATGTAAAGGAAGGAGGGTCAAATATGCTAAGTCGGATCTTCATATGGAACAAGCCGGTGCTCTTTTTTCGAGTTTGCCTCCGGTTGCAAGATTACGGTTTTTGACGGAATGTTTCTACATTTACTGGAACACTGTATGTAGTCAGTATTTGCAAATACATGTTTATTCTGGATCTCATTCTATACAGTTATTATTGAGTTCCTGAGTAGATGAACATTATCTTTGATATATCGTTTTACAGAAATTAATCATTATGTGTGCTGAGATTAACATTCTATTTTTATAATCGGTTCGTTTTGCGTAGTATAAGGGCATCTTATGTAATACTTAAAATCTAGAAATAACTACATTTCTAGGAGAGTAATGCTCCAGTAAGCATTATCTAAAAAACAATATTTACATATTTACAGAATATAGCTTAATTGCTGCATAGTACGTCCAATGCTTATGTTAAGCGGATCATCGTTATATTGTTATATCATTATATTGTTGTTCTGTTCTTATTTGAGGCTGATGGTATAATTTCTTCCCATATTATGAGTATGATTATGGTATATATCATGATGCGTTGACCATTAATTTAAAATATCTGCCATATTTCTATATTGGATGTACCTGCAGAGCCCTATAATGGTATTCCGTAGTCCAAACATTGTTTAAAATTGTTATACAATTGTTATACAATAGAAGTTTATTTTTAGTAGATAGTTTAGGCTTTCTCCATAGCATCCAATGGATTTGGCTAAATTTTATGCCCAATTGTTTTCTTTTCGTAAAAATATGTGTATACCATATTAACTGCCTATTATGAAAGTATTTCATTGTTCACTTTGTTCTTTCATAATCTCTCTCTGTCTTTTCTCTCTTCAAAGGTCGTGATTTGTACAAATTATTTAGTTGATATATAGGTTTACGATGTTTCTCCACTCATACTTAGCTTCTGCCAGCCTAATGTTTTTTTTGAAGATTGTTTCTAGTTAGTTCTTTAATTTCATCTACCCAGCTTCTTGGCGATCTACCTCTAGGTCATTTTTATTTATATTTCCCTGGATAACCAGTCTTTCCAGATCCTTGTCTATACTACGAGAAACATGCCCAAAGAATTATAATTTTTTTTGTACAGTGCGCGCCTATTTCTTGTATAACTGAGTTACAATGCTCTGTCCATTTTATTTATCTACTTTTTTCTTGGTCTGAACCACACAGTTGCATCGGAAATTCTAGTGTATTAATTATCTTAATTTTTGTTATACCTGTTATAGTCCTCTCTTTTCCAATCCTTTGTAGATTAGTTTCGGCAGTTCTTGCAATTGCTAGTCTTCTTTTTATTTCGTTAAAATAGTTTTCTATATTTTCAAAGAGTGCGTCGAGATAAATATATTAGTTTATCATTTTTTTCTTTTCGAAGTAGTTTTTGCCTATTACGATGATTCCTCTTGTTACTATCATTATTTTACATTTACTTTTCTTGAGCATCAATCCTAGTTTACTGCCTTTTTGCTCTACGTTGTCCAATAGTTCCTTCATTCTTCCGCTGTTTTAGTTATTAAGGCTGTATCTAACTCTCGCCTAACATCTCATTTGTAAGATAAATTTATTTGAGGTCTTGTCATTTATCCTAACTTGTGTAGTGCCATTTTCATAATTATCATAAATATTCAATGTTAAAGGGGGGGAGGGGTACCCATTTCTATCAAAACTTTCCACAGCTTATCCCATTTTACAAAGTCAAATGCTTTTGCATATAAATTTAGTTACGTTAAATGCTCTGCACTTATTTATAATTTATAATTATATATCTGCTCTCTTGCGTCTCTGTCTCTTTTAAAACTATCCTGAAATACAGGAATTTGGTATTCTAAATAGCTTTTTACTCTATTAGTTATTACATTCAGCATAATCTTGCTATATAAATGCCTGATAAATGCAATTACCCTATAATTTTCGCATTACCTTCTTGATTTTATTTTATGAAAAGCGATTAGCAAGGATTTGGACCAGTCGTCCGGCCGTTGTCCTGGTGTCCCTATTTTATTACAGATGTCAGTTACTATTTTAGTACCTTTATCATTTATTATTTTCAGTATCATACTACTAATGTGTAATTTTTAACAACATACTTCGCTTCATAATTTTGTATTTGTGGCTATCTGTTAGGTGTTTATGATGGTTTTATTTAATCTAGTCTGGAATCTTTCTCCTATAATTGTTTGCAGTATCTTTTCTATCTATCGAAAATTTTCTCAATGTCTTCTAGCATTCTTGTCATAAATTGACTTTGTTGATAGTTTAAATTCCCTTGTTATGCCTTTAATCTTTTTAAACAAATTTCATATTTTATTTTTACTACTACGTTTTCTATTTCTTCACATATTTTACATATTGTGGTATATAAGTTCCATTTAGTTACACGGGGGGTAGTTTTCATGATTTAAAGCAAATATAGTGTACGGATTTAATTTCATTGGTTTTTATACATCAATGTTGCAACCACTTTTCAAACAGGTGTAGGTGCATCTGCAGTTTTGCAGGCTTTAATTGTGTTTTCAGGAGATACTAAAATCGTTGTGTCGTCAGCATAGGTAGCAATCATTATTTGCTTTAGAGTATATGCGATAGTCTCAAGAATGTTTCCTTGTGGGACTCCAGATAAGACTGGGTGTGATTCTATGTATGCTTCTTTATATCTAACTAAGAACGTTAGATGAATGTGAGATAGGACTTTAATAAAGAATGCAAACTTAAGTTTGTAAAATAAGACTGCATACTAAACTTTATTGAATGCTTGACTTCACATATATCTACATATATACAGCTAAGCAGTAGGGTTTATTTTTAAAATTACTGTTTATTTGATTTATTAGTCGATGTATTTTTGTCACTCTTTCTAAGACAAAATTGGTATACAGTTATCATATTTTAGCTAAAATTGATCAATTATTGATGCTAATTGTTATAACAGTAGTTTTTCTAGGATTCTGTAGAGAACCGGTTTCAAACTGACAGGTCTTTATGATTATTGGGATTTTTTTCTGGTTTTAGTATTATAGTTACTTACCCAAACTTTCGTTTGCAGAGACAATATTTAAATCTTAATATTACAGTGAATAGGCATGTTCATTAAAAAAATAGAACAGATCATATCCAAGTGCCTTTTTGTATTGATGCTATGAAACATAATATTTTCTATCTCTCTTTAATGGAAAATAGCATTTGATACGGAATTTCTAGCTGTTTATTAATTTTTTCTTCAGTTGTTGGTAGCTGGGGTAAATTAAGTTGAAAAACTGATAGTTGCTGGTTTAGGTTGTTTTATCTTGTGAGTCACTTCACAGTGAGTAATCAGTAGTTTTACTTGAGGTTAACCCTCTAAGGTATCCTTCTCATTTTTTAATTTCTATAATATATTTTTATGTTTGTTGTAAGTTTGTTTATTATTTGGACTCCTTGTTAATTGTCACCTTTTTCTTGCTCCCTTATTTTTGCATAGTTTTTCTTCCAATCTTATGAGACATTTGACTAAAATAGTGTCATCTCTAATCGGGTGCTGCTTGTTACGCCGCTACAATTGCGACGCCATCTTCAATATCTTATTTAATTTTTAGTGGTACTTCTAATCTTATCTAAGACTTAGTTTAGATTTTCTTTGCAGAAATTTCAGTACGTTTTGCTACTAAACGGCGAAGGTGTAGGGATATGATCTGAGCTGAGTTCTAGACATTATTCCACTAACTTTTTTTAAACTTGCAACGAAGAAGTCAATAAGATTCGATGTTTCTTTGGAATCGAATGGCTAATACGTTGGTTGCTTGCTTTCACAAATTATTGCTTCTTATAAAATTTTATAGTTTCATTCCTTTGGTTGTGATTATTTTTTAACACAAAATTGTATTTTGGGGTTAAAGGCTTTGCCAAGCAGAAAAAGGTTTTCTAAGTTTTTGAAAAACCAGTGAAGTCAGTGTGTTTATATTTGTTAGATTGTTATATTCGAGCGGACAATATATTTATCACATTATAAATGTCATTATTGGAACACTATTCGTTTGTGTGTTATTAAGTCTATATTTAGCTCATCCGTAATGTTTAACTGCTTAGGATGATTTGGTATATCTATATCTTATATTTAAATATATTTATATAGCTTAGCAAAATGAGTTTCCAAAATAAAAAGTATATATCTCTATATATTCTGCATGTGCTACAAAGCACAACGGTACTTGATATTGTTTAATTTACTTATTCCATAAAGATTTTTTAATAAAACTTAATCATTTTTTACTTTTAGGTTTTTTAAGTATGAAATTCTGCATTATTTTCTATTGATGCTTATATAATTGTATATAATTTTCTAGTTTCACTTTCACTTCATGGTATAACGTTTTCAATATATATAAATATATATATATATATATATATATATATATATATATATATATATATATATATATCATTGTATTTAAAGGGAGTACAAATAAGACTCCGCCGTTTCTCTATCAAAAATTGGGCATTTATTGTGAAAGAACGGAACCTTATGTTTTATTCAAAGTATTGTCCATCGCTAGCCACTACCTTTTCCCATCTTTCTTGCAGCATACGGATACCACGTCGGAATAATGCTTCATATTTTGATACTATTTACGAATCGAGCCAATTTTTGGTATCTTCATATGATGTGAAGTGCTGCTCAGACAGGCCATGTGCCATCGATCGAAACAACTGATATTCGGAAGGGGCAATGTCTGGTGAATACAGCGGGTGGAGTAGAACTTCCCAATTCAGTGTCTCCAAGTAGGATTTGACCGGCGCCGCAGCATGTGGACGAGCGCATCATGTAGGAGAATAATTTTGTCGTGTCTGGAGTAATAATGGGCTCGTTTTTCTTTGAGTGTTCGGCTTAATCTCATCAATTATGTTCCCAATTAGGGTCCCAGTAATGGTTTCGTTCGGTTTGAGCAACTCATAACATACAACATAAGTTTGGTTCCATAAATATTTAACTTGGTTGTCGATGTTGAAGCATGGCCACGTGATCTCCATGATCTCCTCTTCTTTTGGTTATTGTAATGGATCCATTTTTTTATCGCCAGTGACTATACGATGCAAAAAACCTTTTTGTTTATGCTTGGCAAACAATATTTTGCATGTGCAAAATCGGCGTTCAACGTTTCTCGGCTTCAGTTCATATGTAATTCAATTTCCTTGATTTTGAATCATTCCCAACGACTTAAACGATGTGAAATTGCTTGTTGGCAGGAATTTTTTTCTAATAATGCTTCCAATTCCGCGTTTTGTACACTTTCGGCCTTCCGCTACGTTCTTTGTCTTCGACGTCAAACTCACCGTTCTTAAACTTATGAAACTACTAACGACAACTTCACTCACTTAAAGCAGCTTTGCCATATGCTTCTACAAGCAATCGATGCGCCTCAGCTGCAGATTTCTTCAAATTAAAGAAGTATTCAAAAGTTCCCGCAAATGACGCTTATTCGGCTCAAAACTCGACATTTTGCACGAAAAAAATTATGTGATGCTGATACAAAATCTCCAATATTTTATGATGTTGCCAGATGTCCAACCTCACGATATGACGTTTTACATTTGACAATTTCAACAATAACTTACTGGTGGAGTCATCTTTTGTCAAACGGAGACTTATTTGTACTCTCTTTAAAATTTCAACCAATGGTTTGATATTCTTGACATCTAATGTGAATAAAGAGGGGCTTTGATTCAAGTGTCTTTTGACTCACTACATCTGTTATTTGATGTTTTATGTATCCTAGTTAATATTTTTGCCTATTTGTCGAATCATATTCTTCGGTGTCCCTGCTCGTTTTTTGATATGTGTGGCTTATTACCGTTAATATCTTATATTCCAGTATGTTAAGGTTTGTGGTACTATTGAATTGGTAGTAGATACTTAAATGTTATTCTACGGCTGACTACTGCATATTACTGCGTTTTGTGAGTAAGTTTGCTGCAATGGCACTGATTGAAAAAATGTCGTACGACCAATAATTGGGCAAATAAGCCACTTTAAATTAAAATTTAAATGTAATTACAGTTGTATTACTGTTTCAGTTAAGGACATGGAAAGTTAAATTTGACTTCTGTAATCTTATATATTGAAATTAAAACAACGAATAACAGTAAAAGTAAAACTTGATTTATTTATGTAATAGCAAAATAAAGTTATTTCGTAAAGAAGTCAACCAATTTTTTTGAGCAGGTGCATTTTTGCAACCCTTAATCTATCCGAATAATTTTTTTAATTATATATATAAAAAAAATTATGAGTGCTGCTGCTGCTGTCACACAGGTCAAAGTTCAACTATTGCTGTGAATTGTTCGTGCCTTTCCGTGCCGACCCGAACGCCTCCGAATGACAAATTTGGCTTGGCGACTCAGCCGAGGTATTATATTTCCGGAACCGCAAGCGATAGAAAATTTTCGTTTGACAGGGGATAATAAAGCACTCGTCTCTATAAATATTTCAAAATTGTAGCCAGTTAGATGTACGAATTCTCTAGTGACACTTTTGTAACATACCTTTTTTAACTTTTTTCTAGTTGCATAAGGCAAAACAAATCTTTTTTATCGATGACCTCGTTAGATATCAATTTTATACTTTAAGATATTTTCTTAAAAGAAAATGTTTTTTATACAGTAGAGAAATTTAACTTCTATTTAGATACACAATGAGAACTTCATGTCTCATAATTGTACTGAGTAAATTTTCTTTTGTACAGTGACGCTTTTTTTCTTTCTCATATTATACAGATCTTTAAATTTTATCAATGGAATATTAAACGTGGTTTGATGAGGCAAATTTTATTAGTTCTTTGATGCATTTTTATCAAAAACAGTTCTCAATACACTCATGATGATAATAATAATGGGTACCAGAATTTTAATTTGACATCTATGTCTTCTCTATTTTTCAATAAACAACACCACTTTACTTTATTGGTTATACTTTGACTGCACATTCTATATATTGCACATCTTTAGCCTATACCACAGACTTATTTACTAAAAATTTGTTGTAAATCTCTTACCATTTGGCCTGCAGATTGGATCTGGAGTGCAATGCTTGCTAAAAGAATTTTTGTAGAATTTTATAAACGATGAAAAAACGCGTCGAACGGAAGCACTATAATCAAATTATATACAAATATAATGGAAAAATATAGACAGTAGAGAGAGGTTTATTACAATCCTATAATTAAAAACTATACGTTTTAATGTCACATATTTACACATATACAAAATGTAGTATTTATTATATATTACTTTTATAGTAAATAACTTTAATATAATAAGAAAATTAGAAGAATTTGACAATTTTGACTACCTAAGAAGTACCGTAGATGAAGAAGAATTAAAATAGACATAAAAGCAAGAATACACAAATCTTACGGAGTTTCTAACGCAGTTAAGAAATTTGGCATACCAAATAAATGCACATAAAAACAAAAATCAAATTATTTAATACAAATGTAAAGACTATACTGTTATGTGGCTCAAAAATGTATGAACAAGTGCCTAAGAAGAATATTGGGAATATATGTATTGACCAAAAACACAAATCGAGAACATATGCATAAAAAACAAGCGTTAGAATACAATGTTATAGGAAAAATAATTAAAGGGAGGCCACAAAATACAAAAAAAGCTGTTGAATTTTTCTATTTAGACATCTTTATATACGTGTATAGTGTACAAAAGCTGTGACTTTCTTCATTTACCAGTTTATATTTTACTCGTCCACTTATTTATAACCAGCAGTGTTCATAATTTATTCCCCTAATATATTAAGGTAGAAATATTTGTGTTCTTTAGCAACATTTTAGTAGAAGCGCTACAAAAATTGATCAAAACAAATATGCCATATTTAATATTAATTGAGCCAATCTTGTGTGTGAAAAATTGAATAAATGATAAAAAATTAGAAAATAATCTAGCAGAATGATTTATAAGCATCAGACATGTAAATATTGTGTGGAAGACGCAATAATACATATATTGTGTCAAAATGTATACTAGTCAATGATTAACAATAAAATAAAGAATATACCAGAAAAACTATTTTTAAGTTTAACATAGAGAAGTAAAAAAAATTGTAGGCTAGGATAAGCATAAGAAGCTGCTACTTAATTAAATTGTTTATTATATTATAATTGTTTACACTATTTATTATACTTTTGTATTCTTTGTATTCACTGTCTACTATTATTAAAATTATTATTTTCCAACTTTCTCATTATATTTTCCCCTTTTTTGATACTTATTAACGAATAAAATAACAATATTTTTAGGTGAATCATACAAATACAAAATAAAGTGTATCAAGCTACATTATAAAGAAAAACTTACTATTAGTGATCAAAATATTAATAAAAAAACTTAATGTAATGTTTTAAATTAGCTTATATTTTTTATGAACAACTAAAGAACTAAAAATTTAATTGCTTAAACCAACAATTATTTTAAAAGTTCTTTCTAAATAAACAAATAATAAACATAACAACGTTATTTAAATATGTAGTGGTACAGTGGTAATTTTCTTGCAAGTTCAAAATTTTTCCGTATCTCTGGGCTAGAATTAAATGTGTTCTACTCGGAATGCTGTCTAAAGGCAGTGTAACAAATTCTGTTTAAATAATGTATACTAATGAGTAAAATGATACTTGAATGCAAAGCAAAGCAGTTGTCATTATAGTAGTAATGACGTTTAAACATTACAATAAAAAGGAAATATAATGTAAATGATGATATATATTTTTAGTGATTATAACACGTTTGTTTATTGCTATGTATTATGTCGGTGGCTAATACGTACTTACTGTGTTTGTAGTTTTATGAAATAGAGTTAATAGCTTTCTAGAATTGATAAACTACATTCATGTCATTTTAACGTAACAGCACAATCACAAAACAGTTCCTTAACAAGCTAATTGTAACGTATAATTATGTAGTTTTAATTGTTTTGAATGTTAGGTAGTTTTGTTTTAAATACGCAAATTTTCTCTGCAATGACGGCAATCTAAAACGTATTACAGCATCTATGTATTTATTACTACTATTAATAAAAACTTCATTGGGCATGCTATTACTAAAAACGAGGAGTTGTCCCAGGCTAATAATTTTTTACCCGCTTTCCCTCAATTTTTTTCAAGGGGAGAACGTGGAACAATTTATTTACAAATGATAACAGTGGGCTAAGTCGGTTGTGACCTTACGAAAGTAAGATATGCAAAACAATCTAAAATGTAGGCAACCAAACGTAGGCTCAGAGCTCAGTTACGCCACATTTTATATCAGCTGTCTTTGTTTACATTTTGTTCAAATGTATAGTAGATGTCTTGAAAATAAGTTATGAGGTATTTTAAAATTGGGTACATATTTATGAATTAAAACGTTTTCTGCAATATATTTGTTTGTTGGTAAGCGGTATTTTTGGTGCAAAAATCTTTATTAACAACAAAAAAATTATTTTTTGACGACATTTCTTAGTACTGACGTTGTTGATGTTGAAGTTATCTTCTTAACATACAAAGTGTCTGAGACTAAGTGCCTACCCTTTCTTCTTTTTAAAGCCTAGCGTTGGAAATTAAGATACTTCCAGCATGACAGAAACTTGAGGGATGTTCGGTTGTTCCTAAACAAGCTAAATATGGTGTCCACTATTTTCGCGCAAAACATCAGCCCTTACATGACTTCAGAGGGATTGGTGCTATTTTTTTTGAGGCCATTACGATGTTGTGGAAGACTACCAATAACGTGGAATTGTTTGTATTCTGCAACCAACCCTGAAAGTTGATCCATCTTTGGTTGTAAATCTAGAGGCATTTCTGCAGGTTGCTACAAAGTATGTGAGATTTGGAGGCTATCACCAAAGTAGTCAGCCATACAAATTTTGCAGTTGGAGCTGCGCGTGTTTGAAGGACTGCCACTGATAACACTAGCCGACTTCTGTCTTCTTTTTTAATTGTCCTACAGTAATAGCCAAGTTGACAATGTTGCACAGCTTTAAATTACTATTTTCTTTATCGTTCCGCCTAAGCTGCACGAACATAATCGGTATCAGTCGTCGGTGGAGGAATTTCCTCATCCTTCGCGCTTAAGATAAAAAATCGTGTTCCAGTAATTTAGATTTTAATTTCTCTCCTAAAACGTACTTCAACAGACTTCAAATAACGGCGCAGAGAAACTTCTTTCAGCAAATATAAATGGTTGGCACATCAGCTGCATTTGTGGTTTTAAGAGAATCAATATTATTTCTATGAAGGGCCTTCCTAATGGGAGATTAAGTTTTTTGCTGGTAAATTACGAAATGCGCTCTTTCCTTTTGGAGGCATATGTCAAAAGCATTGATTATTATTATTATTATTATTATTGTTATTATTAGTGCACTTACCAGCACTGCAGCCACAATGGCTTATTGTGCCTACTAACTTGCACTTAAAACTAGGACATCACATACACTCAAAGGTTGAGCGAGACTCGAATTCGCCTGCGCCGGTTCAGGACAGAGGAACAATGATCTTAACCACTGAGCTATTACAGCCCTGAAATAATTAATAGTCTGTTTTATTCTAGTCACTTGCTAACCAGGGCTCGCAATTTCTTTCTCTCAGAGTCACTCTCCGGCGACTGTCGAATGCAGGTCATAGATAAAGAGAGCTGGTGATTAGGGCACCGAATATTATATAAACACACAGCTTTTATAGCCGTTTTAGGTAAAAACTTTAAGAAAATAGGAATATTTACAGCATCATCTAACGACTTATTGACACTGACTGTGGCCATATTACTAAGTAGAGACAGCCGCATATTGTATCAATCGTCTCATATGCACATCGTAAGAAATGAACTTGAATTAAAAACCTACAAACGACGCAAAAAATATTTCTTGTATTGGTAAGACACCATAAGGTGTTTACTATAAAACAAACATTTAATTTTTAACATTACATAAAATATGCTACTAAGCCTACGAACATTTAAACAACAAACTATCAATAAGCAGTTTAACCAAAATTAATTATAAAACCGTATTAAGGCAATTATTAAAAAATTAGCAACACTTTCTTTAATGAGCGACAATGTACTTTTCACCAACATTCAGCGTAATTTCATAAAGCCCAAACAATCCAGTAGTGGCTTAAAATGGCTTATAATTAACTGCCTAACGCTCGTACTTTTAAGCTTTTAGATTACAAATTGTAGCTGGTGCTTTTCTAGAAGAAAAAACATCTCAGTATCATTAATCTCATGCTTTCAAAAGCCACGAGGACGTGTTAGGGTCAAGAATGGTTATTTATTAATTTATTGAAACTACTGCAAAAAAGATACTAAATTCAAAATATTTTAATACAAAATGGGAATTAAATTAAAAAGAAATTAAAAAACTGTTTTTGCGTCAACATTATACGTACAATAACCCAAGGCACGTTATATTGGAATAATTTGTTTTCTTTCCGTCATTAGCATGCTTCAGCGCGCTCAGGAGACGGGATACATCAATATGAACTGCGTGGATCCGCTAGGCAGGAGCGCGCTCCTAATGGCCATAGACAACGAGAACCTGGAGATGGTTGAGCTGCTTATCGAGCACAAAGTGGAAACTAAGGATGCCCTCCTTCACGCCATATCAGAAGAATTTGTAGAAGCTGTAGAAGTCCTGCTGGATCACGAAGAAACCATACACAAGCTGGGGGAACCGCATGTGAGTATTAATAAATCCCGGGCTTTTAGCAGTACCGCAGATGTTATCCTCTATAAAGCTCTAATTTTGAATTAAATAAAAGAACGTGCAATTAATACAAATCTTATTTATAACATATTGCTCATCTATTATTTGAGTATGTGTTGTAGGTTCTTTATAAGTAAAAATGTAATAAAATTTTACATGTATGTAATGCAATCGATAAATTTTAGAAGAAAATATTAAACAAATTGAATTAAAGTCATTTTGTTTTTATTTGTGTAGGATTTTTTAGTTTATGTGTTTTGACAACAAAAGTTGATATTTATTACTTTTAATTAGTTAGGTATAGTTGATTCTTTTGATAATAGATGCACTTGCATCAATCTTGAGAAAAATAATTTAATTCCTTGTATATTTAGTTAATATTGCTTACAATTAATTAATCATGTCTAACACTATTACACGTAATATTCTAGTAAACTTCTGCAAAAAATTAATCTCATAACTGGCATTGATACTAGATTGTAGTCGATGGTTAATATTTTTGTTGTATTACAAACTTCCAAAGTGGCAAACCGTAACATAGTTAAATATATGTTATTATTCACTATTATATTTTATTACTTTTAAGTCGAAAAAGTAAGTAGAATTTAGAGTTGGGTTAATAACAATTAAAATAGGTATAGTTTTCTGCAATTTTGTAAAATTTGCATCCAACGTAATCTATTTTTAATTTAGAGTTATCTTTCTTTAAAGTGAAATTTTTAATTAAATTGCTAGTAAAATGCAGAATTTATTGTGAATTGTATACATTTTTTTTTGAGTTCTCCACTTTCACTATTTTCTAATTACTATTTTTGGTTGATGATATTAAGGGTAAAGGTTAGATAAAGAATATTTTATGAATTTGAAAATGAAAAGTGTTATGACACAAACTATTATAAGGGGTTCTCGAGCTCAATCTGTAAAATAAAAAATAGCATTAAAATACAAGAAAAATTAATTTTATTTATAGGCCTTATCAATGCCCACGACCATCTTGAGTTGAGGCCTAAACTTCCTTCCTTATCCATATGTGTCATTTCCTCCATGATGGAGCGTTATATCTCTAATTGACCATCGTCTAGATCACGTTCTATAAGTAATAGTCAAGGGAATTGCAGTCGGGGCTAGAGGGTGGCCGCAGGCCTGGGGACTAGTGGGCTGGAGTGGAGTCTTGCTGTAACACGTACTCTCGCCCAGAGGCCACTCCTCTATCTTTAGAACTGTCTCCAGCATTTGATATAGCTAGCAGCAGTCATCTTTAAGCCTTACTCAAAAGAAATGAGGCGCCACGATATCTCCTTCAATGCTTTACAAGCCTCGTTACCATCACAAAGAAGGGAAACTTAGTATGCATAACGGTAGGAATTTCATCTTAGCAAATCCAACGCTCATTTTGGCGATTCACTTCTTATCCTAGATAAAGTTCTTTTCGTCCAAAAAGACTCTCAGAGGGCCAGTGTTTGATATGGTTCAACAATACTTGCGTCTTAAACTTCTTGTCTATTTTATTTTTTTCAGTGAAGAGTTGGTGGTTCCTCAGGACAAGTGCACTACTAGACCAATCGTCGACTTTGTCACGCCTATTTCGTTTTCCAAGTCAGTAATGCTTTCCTTGGGATTATATCGCTTACTGTAAATTACTCTATTAGTAGCTCTCTTCTCCTGGTAGTAATATTCCTTGCAATTCATTGCTACTTCATAAGTTTAGGCCTGTTTTAGCCAAACGATGCAATAATTTTTATCAGAAATTTTATGTGGCAACGAGATTCTTGTATAATAAGCCCTGGGGTTGCATTCTCAACTTATTTTGTCGGCAATCGTTGATTATTATAAGCTAATTTGTTGTATTATCTAGTAGTACGTTGCGCGTGACCATAAAACAACCTGCAATACAACCTAAAACAATTTCCGAATTAATCTTGACAGCCCTGTACTTTGTTGAGGAAAATTTTAAAACATTACTTCTAATTTGTCTCTGAGGAAAAATTTTATGGTAGAGTTTATTTTAAATAAACCTTTAGGTGTATGTAACCTGATTGTACCTATTCTCATCTTTTCTTTTTAACAAAAATTTTACTTTTTTTATTTCTTCATTCTTCTGGATGTACATTTCTTTTGTATTATTTGTTGTTCGCTTTTATTGACTTGTTTACTGATGATGCTTCAGGATTTGTGCTGTTATCAAATCCCAATCTAGCGCTTTATGGTTATTTAATTTCTTAATACCATTACTTAATTTATTATGGGTAGACGGTTTTATTGGTGGTGACAACTGGCAAGAAATATCCAAGAAATTGAGTATGTCAAAGTTGACAGTTGGCACTTCGTCGAATGTTGAGAAAACTTCTGAGAGATAGTGAAAGAATTCTTCGGATTTTTTGATATCGGATCTCACCCAGGTGCCAATTTGCTTTTGTATTAGTGATACGTTAATTTGAGGACGCTTAAACTTTTTTATGATCCTCAAAATAGAATAATCTTCTTTGTTTAGCTTCGTAATGTAGTTTTTAAAACTGGAATTTTGATGTTCTTTTAGCAGATTACGGAGTCTTCTGGTCAATCTGTTGCAAATTCGTTTATCTGCAGGATTACGTGATCTGTTCCATCTTCCTTTGGCCTGTCTTTTTCAACAATTAGTTTATGTATTTGGAGTATTTGTTTGTATTACATTGGATTTAGGTGTAGATAACTATGCTGCTATTTGAATAAATTCCGTGAAGTACTAAACCGTATTGTCTAAATCTTTAGATTCTTTTATTCTCTGTTTTAAGTTAATATTATCTTGAATATCGTTTTGGAATTGCTCTCAGTCTGTTAGTCGAGTGGACAGAGTAGAATTTATTGGTTTTAGTATTACTTCTGTGCCAAAGATTATAATGACAGGGGAGTGGTTGGATGAGAGGTCATATTTATCTTCTACATGAAAGTATTATCTAGAGATTCCTGCAGCTATAAGAAAGTCTAGCAGGTTAGAGATTTTTTGCGTATCAGAGGACCAGTAAATGGATTTACCAGTTGACAGATGTATGTAGTCGTTATTCATTGCTCGAAACAGATTGAGGCCTTTGGTGGTGATTAATCTAAATCCCCAGTGCGTATGTTTTGCTTTCCAGTTACCCCTAACAATACATTTTTATCCTAGGGTTTGGAAAAAGGTTTTGAATTGACCTGTCGATACTGTATAGCGAAGAAAGCAATAGATAGCTGTTGCAGTATAATTCCCATGTGAGACATTAATTTTTACAGTAGTAGCTTTTATGTGTGCTGCTTGGTACTTAGAAACCTCCTAATGCGAAACGCTGTGCCATCAGAATGACAGGTGCTATATACAGTATAATATACAGTATAGTTAGGAATCTGAATTTTAGTTCTGCCAGCAAATGTGCCTTCGAAATAAGCATGATATCGATTTTTTGGGTTTGTAAAAATACCATTAATTCAAGTTTATGGTTAACAAGAATATTTGCATTCCAGATTGCAATTCTTATATACTTAGCCATTGTTAATGTTTGTTGACGAGACTTGTTACTAAATTCAACATCATGGGGTCCTGCTGCATCATCTGGGCGAATATGGTTTTGAATTCTGATTATAACGAGGCCAATTGCTGAGTAATCATAGAAAATAAGTTACTTTTTGTACCGATTTTTGTTGTTCCAGAAGTTTCCTGCGCATAAGACATATTCTGATTGTTCATGTCCTTGTTGTTTGTGGTCTTAGGGGTATTAGGGATGAAACAAATGTTAGAGAGTGATCGTGTAGCATTAGAATTATGTTGGAATGTGTTGCTTGGTTTACTTTTTAAGAACAAGAGATCTCGATAGGCCTTTTAGAGTTTATAATTGGCTGTGTGGTTACCTCCGTAGAGTACACATTTTGCTAGGGTATCCTTTGTCTTAATATATATGGAAATGTACGGTCCACCGAATTTCACGCAGTTAAATGGTTTAGTGCAATATATTTTAGTATGTCCATAGTATTGGCATCTAGCACACTATATTATTTTACTTTTTTTCCCGGGAGGTTCGACGGTTCTTATCGTACCACAGATGACTTTTATTTCAAATATGTTATGATTGTTTTCTTCTAAATCTTCTAGATCGACACAGACGATACTTATTTTGTGCCTTATATTTAATATATTGCAGACTTTGTGACTAGCTCCTTCCAGTTCCGCTTGTATATCATCAATTGCTATTGAATGGTAAAGGTTCCTTATGATAATTCTGCAGGATCTCACTTGATTTAGTTGATAGGTGTGGTGAATTATCTTTTTATTTCTTAGGTAAGTGATTAAATTTCTCTATGTATCAATGCTAAGGGCGTTGATTTTAACCATGTTATCTGCTAGGGCCTTGCTATGGTATGTTTTATCATCGGTAACTTTTGCGAGATTGTCTACCATGCCACCGTCGTATATAAATATTGGTGGTGGTTTTAGTTCGTTTGTTTGAATTTTGATTGCGATAGTTGACTCCTTTTCCTACATATTAACGTCATCATTAACGTCATTGTTGATAAGTTTTATTTGTAGATTTTTGTAGGATCAGGATTTTATTTTTTTTCGACTTGACAGTTATGGCTATTTTCCTGCTTTACTTCTTGATTGTGGTGAGAAGTTTGTTTGCATTTTGAGCGGCGTAGCTACAGCTGTAGCATATCGATTAAATGCAGGAGTAAAAGCTGGTATATTTGGAAAACCAATTGATTGTACGTTATCAGGATTAAAGGTAAAAAAATTTGCTAAAGTGGATAATAAGGTTGATAATAATTGTGTCTTTTGTTAAAAATTGGTGTCTATTTAGGAGGGCATCCGAACGCTACATTCGTTGTGGGCTGCGTAAAATTCATTCCGTGTAATAATAAAAGTGGTTAGCCGCTTACCGGCCAGATGAGTCTAAAGTGACCTGCCGACCTCTCACTATCACTTAACTATTCCAGCACTCGATCTTTTAACAGAGCGATGACGTAAACGTTTTTACTTTTTCAGAATCAAATGCAAACTCTCAAAATAATAATGATATAATTTCGATGTGCAATACTTCTTTTTGACACAACATATAAATGTTTTTATTGCATTGTGCAATTATTTCTTCTTTCACTAATTTTTTCTCGTTGCATTTGAGAGTCATGTTTTTTAGTCAAGGTAAAGTATTAAGAAGATAAAAACTGGTTAAAATTTTTCTTTATATTACTTTTTGTGTAATATTTTATATAACTGCATGACTCACTGATATAATACTAAAATTAAAACATTTTACACCTAACCATACCAAACAAATGTACAATATAACTAAATAACGTATTGCAAATTTGAAATAATGACGATTTTTCATTTTTTTAAATATATCGTATAAATTGTCTATAATCGCAATTTGTTAAAAAACACTCCATTTTTTAGGAAAACCAATAGACCGTCATTGGTTTATATTGCTCATAAATTCTTATTCACATATCTTTTAACGCACATACATAATAAGTGTTTTTTAACATTTTCATATCAGCTAAGATTAGTTATATAAAAATTAACTTTTTAGTTTAGAAGCTATCAATTTTTCAGTAATAAAAATATGTTGTTGGTATTTGCTGCCACTTTTTTGATAAAATGTAAGATAACAAAATAAAATTTTAATTACAATTTGCCTACTAATTAGTAATTCATTTTTATCAATTTTCGGTTGCACTTTCTTGTCAAAAAATTATTTTTAACTTAAAAAGTTGATTTTCTCACGATACTCGTTTAATTCTTCTTTTGACTAGACATTATTCACCTTTGATTGCTTTGATTTTATAATTTTTATAATAAAAATAAAATAATATTGCGTTAAACCATTATGCATTTCAAGTAATATGTGCCCTTTATAATTAGAGCACAATTTCATCATTTTACAAACTTTGTTAAAATTGTGTAAAAACTAAAATGAACATTAATCATATTAATGTTCAAACTACAGATTTACAAATAGATAAGCAAGCACAACTGACCCCACCAGTCAATATAGTTAAGGAACAGTCCTCAGCAATAGGTAAAAAATATCTTGGTATTTATTTATTTAATTCTAATTAATTCGGGTGGTATTTCCTTAAGACTAAAAAGAAAAAACTAAAATGTCTGTCAAATATTCTCGACGTTTCGGCATCGGCTTTGATGAAATTTCAAGAGGTTCACTCGGGGTCTCAATCTGCCTACCCCCCAAGGAGAGCTACGAGTCTATGAATAAGACTGATATTTTGATAGACCTGCTTGATCTTTTATAGGGCTGGAAGTGAAAGTTTGTTTGGCGGGAGATGCGTTGGGTTGGGGAAAGTTTGTAGGATTAAGGGTGTTGCGTAATTGGCTATATATATATATATATATATATATAATCAATTTAGATTAGCAAAATAGATAAACATTGTATAAGAACAAGTCAATTCAAAGAGTTGTTAAATTTACAAGATTGGAGAACAAAATATATAAAATCAAATATCAAAAATTTTAAAAGACGAATTTGTTCTACGGAGACGTTTAATTAAAAAAGTCTAAGGAAAATTGAAAACACAAATCCATAAAAAATGTGAAAAATAAATACCTGCACATAAATTATGGGAAAAAGGGAAAGAATGTCATATAGAAATTAGAAGGAGGGAAAATAAAGTAAGGACTAACAACTAAATTAAGACGTGTGGAGTTTATGGAGGAAACACTATTATAAGTTATCATGCATTAAACAATACCAATTATTATTAAATGTATATTTTAATAAATAAATAAATAGCGCGCAAATATACAGAAAATAGATTATAAAATAAGCAACAAAGTTTTAGTATAAACATTCAAATTTCTTAATATTTGTTCAAAAATACATAAAAACCTTTTATGTAAGTGAACGAGTGTGTACTGCGCTTCAATTTATCAGTATTGCACACGACATGAAATTTTATCTGCTGATAAGTGCATCTGGAGTGGAATGACATGATAAAGTGCGACTTTCAGGTCGAGGAGCGATATATTAACCAAGATATTACGCATCGCATTTTTTATCGTTAGTTTATATTTTAATTTTAATTTTAAAAGCAGAATGGCCAGTTATTATTACCTGCTTTAACAATAAATATACATATATTAATAAGATACTTCGCGAAACCACGCAAACAAAAATTATAGCTTACTGTTTAAAGTAACCCAATTGTGATAGGCTGTTTGATTCGGGTGAATCGGGTGAAGCTGAAATCCACAATATAAACTCAGTGAAGACTGATTCCAAACCTCCGCCGCGCTCCATAGGAAATATCAAAATGATAGAGCTCTTACTTCAACTATTAGTCAGTAACAAAAATCGAATTTGAAATTAAAATACTAAAGAATGACTATGTTAAAATTCCACCAAAACATCAAAAACATATAGGAGTACAATTAAAGTATTAAAAAAACAGAGTTTCAGTCATTAAAAATGTACATCAGACCACTATTATAAGGCAACTAACGGACAACACGGACACTTAACTACTAACATTTGAAACGTCAAGTAAAAAGTCGCAAAAAGGAGTTATCACTATTCTTCGTTGTATTAAAACCAAACGATAATAACAAGGACATGTAATAATAACATATCTGTACTGGTTCACTCAATAGTGAACGTTGAAGCATACCAAGTTAAACATCAAATGCCTCAATGTGTTAAATTGCAGCAATTTGGCCCTACAAAAAACTTTTATAGTAGAACTCTAAAATGTGTTAAATTCTTTGTAAAAACTCATCTCAGTGCCAACGTAAAGATGGAAATAATGACATAAGATTTGTCAACAGCAATGGAAATCATCTATAAAGTTGTAGGAGCAGTACTGTATACAAAAATATCCAATAAAGATGTACCTAATAGTAAGAAAGAACTGGCTTGAAGTTATTATCCCGAATCTAGTACGATACATCCAATCGAATTTCATAAATGTCCAGATTATAAGAAGTAGCTCACTAGTAATCCCAAATCATACATTCCAACAACAATAAACTCTATCAAATGGCCCAAATATAGTGGAAGACTAATGGAGCTATTCATCACATTAAATTAGCCGAATGGAAGGCCGACAGACTAGAGATAAAATAATATCCTTTCTTACAAACTAATACACAGACATCATACTTATTGTTGAATGGCGTATCACAGGCAGAATTTATTTAAAAATGTTAAGACCCGATTTATGCAACTCAACTTAATAATACCGGAGCACAAGAGGGTGCGGCAATAATTATTAAAAACTCAATTAAAAACCACAAACTGTCTGAATGCAAACTAACATATCTCGAAGCAACCACATTTGTGAATAAAAATTAATCTGCACCAATAACGGTTTCGATGGTCTACTGCCCCCCCCCCCTCGTGGCACAGTAACAAATAACAATAATAGAACAACTACTTAAGTACTATAGGACCTAGATTTATAACAGGAGGTAATCTTAATACTAAAAATACACAATGGGAAGCTACAATCGTCTTGACTAGAGACGGAGGATGAATAAAGGAAGTACAAATAAGTCTCAGTCGTTTGACAAAAGATGACCCCACCAGTAAGTTTGGACACCTGGTAACACCATAACTTTAAAATATTAGCGATTTTGTATTAGCATCACATAATTTTTTTCGCGCGAAAATGTCGTGTTTTGAACCAAATAAGCGTCATTTTAGGGGAACTTTTAATTTACTTCTTTAATTTGAATAAATCTGCAGCTGAGGCGCATCGATTGCTTGTAGAAGCATATGGTGAGGCTGCTTCAAGTGAGAGAAGTTGTGAGTGGTTTCATAAGTAAAGAACGGTGAGTTTGACGTCAAAGACAAATAACCTAGCGGAAGACCGAAAGTGTACGAAGAAGAGGAATTGGAAGCATTATTAGAGGAAGATTCCTACCAAACCCAAGAAGAGCTTGTCCTTACATTAGGAATGACTCAACAAGTAATTTTACATTGTTGAAAATCGTTGGGAATGATTCAAGAAAATTGGGTTCCTTATGAACTGAAGCCGAGAAACGACATCGATTTTGCACATATAAAATACTGTTTGCGAAGCATAAACAAAATGGTTTTTTACATCGTATAGTGACTGGTGATGAAAAATGGATCTACCACGATAAACCAAAGAAGAAGAAATCATAGGGACCACGTGGCCATGCTTCAACATCGACAGCCAAACCGAATATTTATTGAAAAAAACTCATGTTGTGTATTTGGTGGGATCAGCTTGGTGTCGTGTACTGTGAGTCGCTCAAACCGAACGAAACCATCACTGGGGCTCTCTACCAAACACAATTGATGAGATTGAGCCGAGCACTCGAGAAAAAACGCGCCCACTACTACTCCAGACACGACAAAATTATTCTGCTGCATGTTAATGCTCGTCCACATGTTGCGGCGCCGGTCAAAACCTACTTGGAAACACTCAATTGGGAAGTCCCATCCCACCCGCCGTATTCATCAGATATTGCCCCTTCCGATTATCACTTGTTCCAATCGATGGCACATGGCCTGTCTGAGCAGCGCTTCACATCACATGAAGATAGCAAAAATTGAATCGATTTGTGGATAGCCTCAAAATGAAGCGTTCTTCCGACGCGATATCCGTATGCTGCCAGAAAGATGAGAATCAGTAGTGGTTAGCTATGTACAATACTTTGAATAAAATATAAAGTTCCCTTTTTTCACAATAAATGCTCAATTTTTGATTAAAAAATTCCCTTTGAAACCAATATACAATGTTGATTCAGAATACCTTCTTATTGGAGAGTCAAAATATTGAAACATATATCCAATGAAATTGCCCCATTGACTTGTTTTTGCTATAGTAAATAGAATCAATCTAAGTTACCTAAAAATCGAGATATGTCGTATGTGTTAATAATCATTCAGGCAACAAACAAACAACGATTAAATCATGCAAATTCGGAAATTTTTATCATTAATTACAGAATATTTGCTTTAAAAAAGCAATTAAAAAATTAAAAAGGCGACAACATAAACCACCTCTTCATAGGTAAACGAAAATTAGGTCCAAAACATTCAAAAAAGTAAAATATTTCAACTATTTTCATCTAAAACCGTAGTCAAAAAAGAAAGCAAAAAAAAAGTTTCTTAAAGCACCTTTTTAGACGAACTTACTAATAAAACGGATCATGGTAGTTGAATCAAAAACGCAAATTCTTCAAAATCTAAATTCACGAAAAGCGAACATTTCTAATCACTGGAAAAATGTTAAAGGAACTCCCAGATAAATATTACAGTTTTATTACCTATCTATTTAAAGCAATACTATGACTATACTTTATTTCTCCGTATTGATTACAGTAATCCTAAAACCTAGAAAGCCCACAGAAAATTTTGAGTTATATAGACTTATTAGTTTACTTCCAGTATTATCAAAAGTATTTGAGAAACTGCTACTAAACAGACATACATCTTTGCTACTGGGAAATGACTTAAACAATTGTATTAACAACGCACTTCGACCCAGTTAAAGAATCCAATTACCTTCATGTCCATCTAGATGTACATGATTGGGGAATTAGAAACAAAGAATCAAAATCAGTACAAGTTATCTTTACAACTAGAAGAGATACCTGTCTACCTGTTTTACTAAACAACCAGCAGAATCCATAAACAGAGAGTGTCAAATATGTGAGAATAATTTACAACGACTAATATAAAAAAAAACTGGGACAAAACATAAACAACCGAGTAAGATATATAGAAAAATGTACTGATTTTTAAGTCACTAATCGTTATTCTGGAGAATAAACTGCTGCGTTACAAGACTCCAAACCGATCTAGACAGCTATGAAATAAAACAAGCAAAAACATCGAAATTTTGAGACACTTTTGAGCTAAGACACTTAGATCTATAGTAAATACACCATGGAATGTGTTCAATAAGGTTATATGCCGTGATCTTGATATATCGTCAGTTAACAAAAAATACAACGATAGAGTGTGAGTTATCACAGTCAAATTAGTAGCAATCCTAATCTTCTAGTCGAATATTTACTGGAAAACAAAGAAGAGGGGTCTGACTTAAAAGTCTCAACATCAGATCTTTCCAACAGATTTCACTGATCGCAAGAGTGTTGTGTTATCTACTTATCTTTGTACAAATCTAACTAAATTGAAATAGGGAATTATGTTAATGAACTATTTTGTTTATGATTTGCCGATACACTGTTTTATAATTTACTAAGCGTCATTAAGAGATAGATTATAAAGTCTTTAATAACTAACTTACTTATTTAATCTTAACACCTTTCTACCCTTTCGAGTGTATGGGGGTTCACTTTACGCCACTTAATATTATATCTTTCCGCTTCACTTTTCACTTTTTCTATCCACGCTTTTCTCTGTCTTTCTTTTTTCTTTTTATTTTATATATTTAAGGTTTTGCTTCAAACACTCTTCTTACCATATTTTCCCATCCTCATTGTGTATCTGAATTGTCTTAGTTTTTTTCTCTAGAGTGTTTTGCATTAGTTTTGCTTTCAGGATTTCTTTAAAAGTATTGTTCTTTAATTTGTTTTTTCTAATATTTATTTTTATTTTCTCATTTTTTTAGCTTTATTTAGTTCTGTGTGAGCCACTTTTTCTTAAAAAATTTTGTTTTTATTTCTTTCTGCATTATTTTTTGCCAGAAAGGTGTTCCTTTACTGCTCCGTCCTTGCATTTATTTCTTGGTCTATTCTTCCGTTTTGTGGTGTTGTTGTTTCTTATATACTAAAACTTGTTGATTGTTTCTTCTAATAAAGAGTATTTTCTCTTGCCTGTTTACGTTAATTCTTTTTGTCTTGTGTTTGTTGGTCTTCATATTGAGTTTATATAAATTGATGAATTCTAAAATTCCCATGTTTTCTAATTTCCAGTGTATTTTACATCGTTTTTTTTTTGGTTCCTCACTTTTTTGATAGCTTTATCCAGACCTATTGTAAACAGTAAATAACTTAAGATGCACATTTAACTTACTTTTTTTTTGTTATTTTATGCTTGAATCTTATAAAGTTCTTAGTCTACCTATATAATGTTTTTACTTCTCTTTATTATTTCGTTATATATTTTTCTTTCTTTTAATATTTTCCATACATCTTTTCTATGTTCCCATCAAAGGTTTTCTCTACGTCAATAAAACAATGGTAGATCTCCGTCTTTCCCAATTACTATTTCAATTATTTAATATATTAAGAAATTTGCGTCTGTCACTTACGTATTCTTTCTATATCCGTATTATAAATGTTTTAAAGCCTTTTTCGGTGTATCTCATAATCCCATTTTTAGGATTCTTGTATATGGGGCAAAACGTGTCAACTGTCCCAGCGCTACCGCAGACGACCGCGCGAGCGCCAAACACGACCTTTTCATTCGTCGTTTCGGCCTCAAACCATTAATAAAAAAATGATTTAAGAACACAATTTTACGTATTTTTTTCTCAGCTTTCCCATGGTACCATTATTTTTTAGCGAATCTTTACTCTATAACCTCAAAAAATGAACGACGTTATATCTTTTTATCTTCAGTTTTTTGAATTTTTTAGACCATCTAGATCGAAAGATACATAAATATAGTAAAAAAATAGGGTTTTTTTTTGTTTTTTTCGAGTATTTAAACGACGAACACGAAGACGCAAGGCACTTCGACTATATTCACTAATCAATGAAATTATTTAATAAATAAATTATTGCTATTAACATATCTACGACTTATCAACTGTTAACCTGCTTTAAATGACTGTTATTTACTGTATTTAGTGAATAAAGTGTAAGTGATTTGCGTTAGCAGTATAAATAAATAATGGTACCATTGGGAAGCTGAGAAAAAAATACTTAAGATTGCGTTCTTAAATCATTTTTTTATTAATGTTTTGAGGCCGAAACGACGAGATGAAAGCGTCGTGTTTGGCGCTCGCGCGGTCGTCTGCGGTAGTGCTGGGGCAGTTGACACGTTTTGCCCCATATAACTTTCCAGTTGTGCTTGGTAGAGTAATTCTGCCGTAATTATTACAGTTTTAGATCGCTTATTTTGTGAATTTGGTTTATTCGCCAGTTTTCTGGTGCTTCTTCTGCGCTCAATGTGTTACTCATAATTTTTTAAAAATTTCTTAGTATTTGGTCTTTTCTTATTTCTATTATATTAGCTGTTATTTAGTTATGTCCTAGGGTTTTTTAGGTTTATTTTCTAATAGCCTCTTTTATTTCTTCTATGGTTACATTATCTTCTTGCAGCTAGTCTTTTATATCTATATTTTTATTAAACTTTTTTTTCTGTCTCTTTGTGTTTTCTTCTCTGCATGTTATATCTGATCTCTTTGACAACTCTTTGAAGTACTGTCTCCATCTCTACTTCTGTGTGTAACTATTCTTTTTTGTTTTTGATATTTATAATTTTTTTTTATTGACATAATAGCATATTTACAATCTACTTCCACAGGAAAGGAGTATTAAGTAAATGCGATAAATGTAATACAAAGTGTATAAGGGAAGCATTCACTAATGCTATTCCTTTGGATGATTTTTTCTTCGTTATATTAAATCTTGAGGCCAGGTTCTGTGGAGTCTTCTTGTGTTTGGACCGCTTTCATATAACTGCTCCACCAGAGCGTTGTCGTGGTTGATTATTTGATTTTGGTATTTAATAACACTGCGCTCGATCTCTTCTTTGATGGTTGCAATTTTCAAATCGGTATGAAGTGTGAGATTACTGGCATACCAAGGAGCGCATCTGCCAGAATTCTGAGAACTTTAGACTGAAACCTTTGTATGATTGCCAGGTTTGATGGTTTAGCACTCTCCCATAACTGAAGCCCGTAGGTCCAAATAGGTTTGATTATACATTTGTATAACAGAATTTTGTTATTTAACGACAGTTTTGATTTTCGTCCAAGAAGCCAATGCATTTGTCGAAGTTTGATGTCGATTTGCTTACGTTTAGTCTTGATGTGGCTTTTTCATGTTAATCGTTGGTCTGGGGTTAGTCCCAGGTATTTCACTTCAGTTTTCATAGGTACGTATATGTTGTTGATTATTACAGGTGGACAGGTTGCTTGTCGATTAGTGAACGTGACTTGGACCGATTTAGCTTGGTTAATCTGCATTCTCTATTTATAATACCATTCCGTAAGTAGATCCAAATGGGTTTGTAGTTGTTCGGAAGCTGTTGTAGGATTTTCACTGGTGGATAGCACAGCAACATCATCGGCGAATGAGGCAATTGTAGTAGTATTTGTTTCAGGTAGGTCGGTGGTGTATATTAAAAATAGGAATGGTCCAATGACGCTGCCTTGTGGGACACCGAATTCTACAGCATGAAAGTTAGATTGACATCCGTTGTATTTTACTGAGAAGTTTCTATCAGTTAAATAGGATTTTAGGAGGAGATATAGATTACTAGAGAGTGTGTTTTTCAACTTGTATAGGAGACCAGGATGTCACACTTTATCAAAAGCCTGTTGGATATCGAGAAATACAGCATTACAGAATTTCTTCTCTTCTAAACTCTTAGCAATCATGTTTACTATTCTATGCACCTGCTGGATTGTTGAATGTCGTTCACGAAATCCAAATTGGTGGTTGGGGAGCAGTGTCAAAAAGTCACGTTCTTTATGGATTCTTCGTAAAAGGAGTCGTTCAAATACTTTACTTGCGATAGATAAGAGGCTGATGGGTCGATAAGATGTTGTTTCATGTGGAGGTTTGCCTGATTTTTGAATCATAATTATTTCAGCATATTTCCATGAAATTGGATAATAAGTTAACATACGGTTATAGATGACTGTTAAAAGTAGAATAGCTTTCTTAGACACGTATTTTAGTATTTGTCCTGTAAACAGGTCATATCCCGGAGCTTTATGTATGTTAAGTTTACTTATTTCTTTTTTAACTAATGCAAACGTGAAAGGCTTAATTGGAAGAGACATTTGGCATGGTATTTGGATGAAACTATCTACCTCATCGTCTGGATCCCCTTTAATGGGTTGAAACACTTCAGCTAGGTACGTGGCAAAAATATCGGCCTTCTTCTGATCACTACGCGCCCACTCTCCATTGGATTGTTTAATTGGTGGAACAGCCATCTGAGGTCTTTTCAACTTTTTTGTTGCCCTCCAAAATATATTATCATTAAGCGAAAGTTTCGTAATATATTGTTCAAAATTATTATTTTGGATTTCTTTAAGTGCTGATTTTAGTTCTCTAGACAGTCTTTTATATTGATGTTGGTCAATATTGTTCCTTGATTTTTGCTAGACTTTTTGGCACTTTGTTTCTTAGCAATTAGTTGTTTGATGCGTAACGGCACAGAGGGAAAGTCAGTGGTTTTGTGATCGTTTTGAGGAGTAGAGTGCCAAGCTGCTTGTTGTATTCGTAGCTTAAGGTTAATATTTGTTTTAGGTAGACTTCGAATTGCGCCCAATCAGTATTTTTAGAGGTTAGTTTAGGAGGTAGTGGTTTATTAATGACACTGGTACTTATAGTGCATATGACTGGTGTGTGATCGGTAGATAAATCAGAGTTTGACTCAATTAGGCAACTATTTCTTGGAAAACCGCAAGTGATGAAGTAGTCTAAAAGATCAGGTAGTCTATTTGGGTCGGTTGGTCAGAAGGTAGGTATCCCGTTAGTGAGATGGTCATAATTGTTATCAATCATGGTTCGCAGAAGGTTTCGACCTCTTGGTGTGCTAATTCTCTAGCCGAAATGGGTGTAGTTGGCATTCCAATCGCCCCCTACGATGAATTTGTTACCAAGGGTACTGAGAAAGTCTTTGTATTCGTCTGACAATATAGCATGTCTTGGGGGGCTATAGATAGCAGAAATCGTAAAGTGCCATGGAACAGCTTTTATTACTATACTTGTTGTTTGAATTTTGTCAGTTTGGTACGAGCGTAGTTCATGATGAGAAATCGAACTACGTATAATTACAGCTGAACCTGCATGGGCTGTATTATCAGGGTGGGGAGTATTATATGTCGTGAATTGTGGTATATTAAAAGTTGTAATATTTATAAATATAGCAAAAATAATGTTTAATTTTTTTTGTACACATTCATTAATTGTTTCCAAATTCCATCATAGTTTATGCTCTTATCAGTTTTTAACTTTATTTCTTTCGTCTTTATATTTTTCGCAGTGTTATGTTTTCTTGAGATACATTTTCCAAATTTATTTTCCTTTTTCACTGCCGTTTTAAAATTTTCAAAAAACTTGTAATCCCGCATATTTCTTCTGCTGTTATGTTTTTTTTTTGTGGTTTGTCTAAATGTATCCAACTGTTTCTTGTGTATTCATGTTTCTCATTTTTTTTGTTTTATAATTTTAAATTGCGCCTTCCTTAATTTATTATTTTTTTATTACTTGATTCCTTTTCTTTGTTCTTATTTTCTAACTTTTATATCTTTGATCTTTTTCCAGACAAATTTACTGACAAAATAGTAGTCTATTATTGGTTTCTCTTTTAGTTTTGATTTATTTTGTAATTTTATGATTTTTTTGCTGGAAATATGTGTTTATAATTACTAATTTATTATCTACATATGTTTCTCCATTTGTATTTTAGTTTTTTTTTCTTTGCTTTTTTAAGTGCCATTTGATTCCTTGTTCAGAATCAGATTATACTTACTTTCGCCTATTTCTTGCTGCAATGCTCAAAAAAAATTATTTTTTTTATTTTGCATCACAAACATGTATTCTTTCTTTTCTTTTCCATATACTGTGTGTACTGCAAGAATTATTACACTAACAAAATTTTTTGTCAACACCAACTCCTTAATATTCGTATTTTTTACCCCCGACTATATTATTCAAAAATTGTCACTTTTTAAATTTATTTATTTTCGGTGACTCCAAATATTCTATTTTTTTCTGAATTTAATTGATGTATTCTTCTCCTTTTCCTGGTATTTTTTAATATTTTATGCTTCTATTTTTATTTTTTTTCTGCGTTGTTTATGTTTATCTATTTTCTTAGTTGTATCCTTTTCGTTGACACTACTTGTTTTTATTTTTCCTGTTATTTTAATTTACCAAATTAATCGTCAACCTGATCTGTCCTTTTAGATACCTTGCTAGTTTATTGGCTGCGTAGTCTTTAATAATATTTTATGATTCAATTCCCATATTTTCCATTTATTGTAAGCTTTTTATATTTTTTGTAAGCTTTTTATATTTATATTTGTATATATATTTGTTTATCCCTTTATCCCTCTTATCTTATTCTTTTTCTTGTAGCTGCCTCTATTTCCCTTTCTCTTGCTGGAAGATTGAGCTTGATTAAAGATTTTTATATTCTCAAATTTTCTCGATTTATTATAGTTTTGATTCTTTCTGTTTTTATAACCGTATAATTTTTATAAACTAGCATTTCCGGCTATTCAAAATTTTTTTTATATCTATTTTAATGCACTATTTTCTTTATGATGTATACTATTATATAATTATATACTATTTTATAATTCACTAAACGTCTAAATGATAAATTGCAAAGCCGTTGATAAAATTTAATTTTTTTTTTGTTGAGGTAAAGAACTTGAATGCTTATCATTATTACATATTACAAATCGAAATACGATTTCAAAAGGTTAGTACATAATAAAAACAAAATTTGGTCCTCGATAATTCTCAAAGGAAAAAATCGCAAGTTGCAATGTCGTAAGATCTTGGTGGCCAGCTGACTTTTGAACTTTTGGGAGAGAAGTCGCCTATTAAACAATCGACATTTTAAATTTTGGTTTTTAGATTAACTGAATCTTAGATGAGTTCAAATGCAAATATTTTCTTAAAATTCGCAGCATGGTGCTTTTGAAGTTCAGTTGCAGTAACCTACGGCGCACTGAAGTTTCTGAACGCTCCGTTACAATAACATTTGCAGTAGCAATGTTTTTAGTTGGACAGCCAGTACGAGATCGGCTTTTTTTGTTATCTATCAACCGAACATGTTTGTTCTAATTTTTTAATTAATCTTTGTACGGTTGTTACATTTGGTGCGTTTCTTATTCCTAAAATGTCACATAATTTGCACGCAAATTTGAAGTAACATTCTCCATGTCTGTAATGAATTTTAGCAATCGTTACTTGCTCTTCCATCGAGTAGTATATTGTAAAATATAAGTACACTATTAATGTTACAATATTCTCTAATCTAAAATTAGAAATTAAAAGCCTAAAAAATGGGAATAGCCAATTAAAACCACATTAAAAAAATAATTGTATTTAAACCAAAGATAAAGTAATAATGATCCTATTATAGTTATAGTTAAACAAAACTGTGTCATAAATATTAATCTACATATTTTGCTAATTCTCGGTTATAATAAAAAAAATTTATTTAAAAACGCCCAATGTATAGAAAAAAAGCATATGACAAAGATAAATTGCAATAGTAGGAATAATACAATACTTCCTACATGAATTAAATACTTTTAAAATAACTAAGCAAGAATAATACCTTCGCACATAGAATAAGCAAGTAATGAACACAGCAGATCAGAAGGATTATTATGTAATCCAAATTAAAGCAAAAAAAACAACGATAAATGATACGTAAAACAACTGCTTTACATTACTACTAAAAATCGTAATGAGCTGCTAGCTTAAAGACCCCTGAACAGTTTAAATTTAACTTAGTCGGAATTGTTAGTATATACTATTCTTTTTTACTTTTATGCTAAATGCGCTTTGTTTTAGAGTTGGGAGGCCCTGCCGCCAGACACAGCAACCTTCACGCCCGACATAACCCCGCTCATCCTGTCGGCCCACCGTGACAACTACGAGATCATAAAAATCCTCTTGGATCGCGGCGCGACTCTTCCCATGCCTCATGACGTAAGGTAAGGGCTGTATTGATTTAATTCACAAGTGTCGGATTGTTTGCGAATATTTGCCGGGATTCCATGTCGACGTGACATGACGGCACACGGCTTGTGGTTGGGTTATAGATATCTCACTGGCTGAGAAACCATAACCACGTTAAACTTGACAAGTAGATGTACACAAAGACAAAGCCTGACAAATCGGTGTATTGTACCCGGGCGACATTTAAATGTTAAAGTTAACGTTCAAACTACAACCGATAACGAATAAATGTGGTATTGATTTCCTCAACTAAAACTGGTATTTGTTACGAGAACCATTTAAAAAGCAATGTATACGCAATGTAGAAGTTTTTTTTTGATTAAATAAAATATTAATAATTTTCTTTGACTATAAAGCATTTCAACTAAATATAACTTATTTCTTTAAGAATTTTACATTCTCACTTAATATTTTTTTGTATTACACTAATTTTAACTTTATTTAGTTTGTAGTCTTTTGTAACTTAGTAACAAATAGGTCGATAAAGTATTAATTCAAATTTGTGTTTTTATAGATTATAAATATGATATATAAATATGTGTTGAGTCACTTTTCCGATTACACTTAGTTTAACTTTTCTTGTAGTACACTATTAAAGTTTTTCAAATTGATTATATTAAAAATATGTCAGCATACATCAAAAACTGTTAATTATAAGTATGTATAACTTTATTTAAATAAAATGAGTTTGTGTCAAATAATCTGTCAAAATAAAATACACTCACAATATATCGATGAAAGATTAAGAGAAACAAATTTCTTCAAAACTCGAGCTTCAACCTAGTAGAATGCCCCCGAAAAATACAAAAATCAACACCTAGTGACAAGAAATTTGTAATTTCACCAACTATTGTCATGTTATCAAAAAATTAAGAAATAAATACAATAGTAGATACAGAAAGAAGAGTGGAATACTTGAAAGAATGAAGAACAAAAAACAAAAATTCTGCTTAGATACCAGCGGTTGTTGGAACATTTTTCAGTGAAATATTTATTCAAAAAATTATTCTATATGTAATGAAGCAAATTGGACTTCAGGATGTTTTTCCTGAATAAAACAAGAAATATTCGAATAATTCGAATTCTATTACTATCATTGTAAAGTATAGAGTTGCATATGAAATATGATATCGGTTAAAGGCCCTTCACGACTTTGTTGAAATGCCACTACTTTTTTAGCGAAGTTATCCGTAATGCTTTCAGCTCTTATATCGTAGAAGTTTTTTTTTTACATAATTATTTACTTTGAAATAACCCCAAAAGAAAATAGGGTTGAAACGCAAAACTATAGTAACCAATAGATGTCACTCTTCTGCCAGATAACACGAAAAGAAAATATGGTATGAAGTAAAGTAAGTGTTTCACGTGCTATATATGACACGGCTTCTTCATCTAGTTGCAACCTCTTAAATTGTTGATTTTATTGAAAAAAAAGTTAGTTAGCATTTTCCGATATCCTACACCACTGTCAGAGACAATTGTCGCAGGCTTCTTCAAGAAAATACAGGCTAATGATTCTTCCAGCCAAAATGCGATGCATCTTTGCAGATTTATCAGTTTGTGAACAACAAGTAGATTTTTACTACCTCAAGTGTGACAATTTCGATCCCTGACAAACTCACCTAAAGAAAAATAAACTTCATCGCTTGTTATGACTTTTTTGCAAAAATTAGCATCGACTGCTATGTTCTCTAAAACCAAGCATACAAACGTACAGCGTATCTGATGATCTTTGGTGGATTTTGCCATGTGTTTAAATATCAACTGTACAAATGCAAACTTGCAACATTCACAGAACACACACGGCGCGCAATTCAAATCCAAAAATTAATAGAAATCGCTCTATACTACCCTAGCAAATATGGTATATGTTGTTTACAATCATGTGTAACAATGTTATGATACACTTGTTAACGAAGTTTATCGATTATAGATTTCATAGATTGTGAAAAGCAAAACCTATTAAATCTATAGCATTGTTAATAGAATTTTCTCTCTTTATACGTTGTGATTAACAAGTATAGGACATTTCGTTTTATTGTTTTCATGGATCATATTGACGTTCTCTAAGATATCTTATACCATCGAAAAACGTGTGCTTTTCATAAAAATCGACTATTAAAATGGCAAATCTCTTATGGAAACAGCGAGAAAATTCTAAGGCAACCTTAATAAGAAGATTATTTTGAATTAATCGACAGTACATCAATAAATATACACAATTTTAAAAAAATTTGTTACTATCAGTTTAATCGGAAGATTCAAAAGCATTGAGACAGTTACTGATGATAATAAGTCTAACACAAGACGACCGGTCACTGAGACCACTCTCGAGGTCATTGCGACGGTACAAGAGCTCTATGAAAATGAGCCCAGTACTTTCTTCAAAAGAGGAATACAAAGTATTTGTCAATATGAGCGATTAGTCAATTAGAAGAATCCTAAAAGTCTATTTTGAAATGCTTTTTTTATAAGATTCACCTACAACAGCCAATCCCACATGTTAATTTCGTCCAAAGATTAATTTATGCTAATGGGATGTTGAAGAGATTTGCACATTTATTTCAGTATAAGCGGGATTTACAGTTGAATAGATACGCCAATAAGCAAAACTATCGTTATTGTACTAATGATAACAAATTTGATAGTCAAAGAGTTTAAATTTTTGAAAATTATCAATTCTATCTTTAAATGCTTTTAGAAATTCTTATTGAAATCAAGAGACACTGTTAGATAACTATTTAATGTGACATTTTCTTAGTAGTATCCAATAATACGAAATTGTTCTTATTGTTTGTTATTGATGGGATGCATATTTTACATTTAAAGAAATTCGCAAGCATTTGTTTTATAAACAAAAGGAGAGGTGAATAAGGTATCTTTTAGTAATATTTTGATATCTATAGTGTATTTTATCAAAGACTCATGAGAAAAAATTAGTATTGTGCAGCTTTATACAGCGTAATCAATAATATATCGATAAGTATTTGTTTATAACTTCTCACGTAGTTAACCGATTTTTAAAATTCGAAAAATGTTTTATTCAGCATAGTCTGATATTTAATTTAATAAGTTTTCAAAATGTGAACCTTAATGAGCAACAAGATGGCGCAGCCTACTTTCAAAAACCTCATTTACTGCTTGAAGAATATCTTTCAATAGACAAAACTTTATTTTTATTGCTATTTTGAGACCCTTTGTAGAACTGATTCTTCAGGTATCATCATAGAAAAAAGTTGCATAGGTTCATGTCAGCGAAATATGATAGCCAATCATTTCCATTACCAGAAAAATTATCGCCTATGTTCCAAAATTATCCAGAAATGTGGAAAAAAAACTTTCAGGGTGCGATGAAACCTCGCACTGTTTTGCATAAGCCAATAACTGTGGTACATTCTGATTCTGTTTGCTCCCCGTAAAAATTTCTTTTCAAGTATCTGGTGGTAATTTTGAAAGTTCACATCGCCGTCAAAGCAATATGGCTTGAGATTTTTTCCCTGAATTTGCACACCAGACTGATTGAAAATGCTTTACAATTGCAAGATGAGGATTTTTGGTACCCCATGTTTTGCTTGTTAACAAAACCTTGCAAATAAAAATGAGTTCCATCACTAAACAAAATTTTTGAAACATCCATCTAACCGTCTTCCGCTTTTTCAATCATCAATTGGCCAAATTGGAATCTTCTCTCAATATCGTGCGGCTTCAGCGACTGATGTATTTGAATTTTGTACGGGAACATTTTCAAATGTTTTATCATGATAATTTGGACACTTCCATAGCTGATTCCTGCTTGTTGAGCTGTCCACCGAATCGACAAATTTGGCTGATCTTCGAAAAAATCTCCAATGTTTTTAATATTTTGTGAGGTCAAAGCGATAGATAGTCTTCCAGAGTTTGCAAGTCGGACGTCCCAGCCTTTCTTCGAAGATTAACGATTACATGTTTACAATTAGATAGTCGCGTGATCAATGGTTTGCTACAAAACTTCAATTAACTAACTATTATGTACAATAGATGGTACTGATTTACCTTCTTTCAATATTTTTTAATAAGCAAATACTTTCCGACACCCATTATTGATAACTTTGTATGATCTGCACCAAATGTCTAATCAAACCGTAGACACTAGAAACGATCGATACGTCCGTTAAAAATATCATGAAATGATTGGTTTCAATAGTTTTATAAGGTATGTGTTATAGTAAAATATTTACAAGACGATTGACAATTCTTTCAAAAAGAAGAAAATCCTAAAATGTGAATGGTATACATTTACATGTCCAATTTGAACTAACAAAGTAGCGTATCTTATAGTAACGGGTGGGACAGAATAATGTGCGTTTTTAAAATGACTGTGACAAAAGTATTTAATTTTTTTCAGATTTATTATAACCACATTAAAGTATATAAAACAGTATTTAAAAAAATTGAGTTTCCATATTTTTAAATTTGAAAGTTACATTTGAAAGATAATGGCCATTTAAACGCAGGCATTATCCTGAAGTTCATCACGTTACACATAATTTCTGGTCGGATTCTGCTACTTTATCTCCTAACACTTATTTAAGGATCTTCATTGTTTATAACGGTTCATCTTGATAAAATCTACCCTTCAAATAAGTCCAAAGAAAGAAGTCAGAAGCCTTAAGTTCTGGTGTACGAGAGTGTATCGCGAAATATTCCCGTTTCGAGAGCAGACTTGATTTGGAAACAAGCCTTTGACAATGTTCATAATTACTCTCGCTGTGTGACTGGTAGCTCTGTCTTGTTAAGAAAATGATTCGTCGCTTGCATCGTACTGAGCAATTTGTGGAGTAAAAAGTTTTCCATCATCTATACATACCTCTCCGAAGTTATGGACAACATTTCCAAGAACATCCTAGAAAAAGTAGCGTCTTATGATTGTTGATAAATACATAGTGCACCACAGAAATAACTTTCATGGAATGAAAAAATTGCTGATAGAGTAATCGGGGTTTAAGTTACGCAAAAACCTAAAGTTGTATTTATTTACGTAACTGGGCAGAAAAAATGACCCCGTCACTCATCCAGAAATTGTGTAAAATGCCCTCAGTTGACTAACTAAAGTCAAAAACTCTTCACAGAAATGTGACATAATCTACTTGATTGAGAGCCTTAACAACTTCAATTTTTACGCATGATAATGAAGATTATCTCTTACACGCTCGATGTTTTCAGGACTTTGCACTAATTTGGCCTTTCTAGCTTTTTTGTCATTTATGAAGTTTCTTCATAGTTTTTATTGCATGGGCTAACGACATTTGACTAATTTTGATAAATTAAAAAATAAACACAGAAAGCACAACGCACGCGTTTGTAAGAGTTACCGTTTAGATAAATCGATTTGACGTACTCTCGTTATTGATTGGTCTACCGCTTCATCGCAACTAAATACTACGATGTACCATATAGACCACTACCAACAGTTTTATAATATTCTCCTCCCGGTGGAGCGAGATTGCTACCCTTTCCAAAATCACCCGTTATTCTGTTCGAGTCTTTATAATAATAGTACACACCTTGACAGAAATTATTGGTAAATTTTTTGTAAAATAAGAAAAATATTATCTTTATTTTATGTCCTTTTAAAGTAAATAATTGTAGTTGAGAATACTAGTAGCCTTATACTAAAACTTAACAATAGTTAAGTTAAAAAATACAAGCGTTTTCAAAATGAAATATGTACCTAGGTGGGGTTAAAATTAATATATCTTATGGATCCAATATGCAAGTTTATCATCTTCTGAACACTATTGTTGCATCCCTAACATACATATCGTACGATTATTATTACCAACATAGCGAATGTCCAAATTATAATAATACATACAGTTTACCCATGATATAGTTTCAAAAATTGTTATATTTGGAAACGGTACAGCTTTTTAAAAAGTTACTTTATGAAAATATTTTTGCGAGAGTAATTCGTTTCTTCTCATATTTAAAATAAAACATATACTCATTTCTAATATTTAGCTTAAGACTAAAATACTTTTTTTAAGATTGTTGAATGCAATAATATCGAAAAGTAAAGAATAACTTTATGTCATCTGCTACACATTTCTTCACTTAACTAAATCCCTCTCACTTTATCGAGAGCCCCGATCGTCTTTCAATCGCAATTTTTTGCTCTTGATTTTTCAAGCTTATTTATTTTCTTTGCGACTTAAAATATCCTTGTATGTAGAATTTTCAATTTACAATTCTGTGTATGTATTCTAATCAAACAGTTTTTGTAATAAGCAACTCACTTTGAAGGAGTAAGCAAAAGTTATCTTAACAACACATTAACGTACAATAATGTTACCGACTTAAACACACAATTTAACTATTTGTGAAGCTATCGAATTTTATGTGGAAGAATATATATTTTGATTACATTTATTGCCAAATCAACAAATATTTTTGTTATACATAGCATTGATGTTACATATTGTGCTTAATTGGGACTAAATAACATAAGGAGACTTTTAGCTGTCTTGTTGAGCTTTTCAATAACAGTTTCAAGGATTCTCGCAATCAGCTAATACACTGTCCTGAGGTAGTTGACTTTGGTCTTGGGATTTTGTCAAAAGATCATAATGAACACCCTAACTGTTTTAAAGTTGACGTTTGAGTCTTGTGTAGATCTTTGTTCAAAAAGATCAAATGAACCACCCATACTAGTTGATTATAAGTTGACTTTTGTGTCTTGGATAGATTTTAGTCAAAATGATCATAATTGAAAATCCAGCCACGATACTACTTGTTGATTAAGTTTTGACTTTTTAATGTTGGTTTAATGTTTACATAATTTCTATCCATGACAGTTGGTATTTGAAAGATCACAGCAGGCGATTTCGTTGAAATTTAGTTTTAACTGCTGTAGTTTTCATTGTTTGGTTTTAGATTATTAACTTAATATCGTAGATCCATACACGTAATTTGAAAGATCGCACAGGCATTTCGGTTAATTAGTGGTTCACTACTTGAATTTCAGTGATTGATTTTGTTTAATTTTAATTAAGTTGGAAGATTCGTCAATCTCAGACCGTGAAGATTGTTGAAGTTAGATGCACAATAATTTAGTGGTTATTTAGATACTGTTGAACATCCGAGTATTGGTTTATATTAATTTTAAAAGTTGGATTGTGAAATCTTCATGAAGATAGCAAGAGTTGGTCTTGAAATTTTCCAGGTTTATTTAGTACTGTTGAACCTCAGAATAGTTGGTTTGATAGTTTTAATACGTTGCATTGCGGAACGTGCATCGCAGTGAAAGTTCCTTGATTTGGCAGGTTATGTGAAATCAGAATATTGAAGATACTGCATTGCGGAAGACCAGCGTTAGTTATATCTTCAACAAATAAAAATAAGATAGCATTTAGATAGAGTGGTGAGTTAATAAAACAACGAAGAATATTGAAGTTACAAGATTTTATACTAACATAAGGCTGTAAGTTACAGTTAATTCCTTCATAAATAATAATTTTGAGTAGTGTTTCGCAACACTCCATATATGACGCAAGCATTGTTTTCTGTTAATATCTCCATTGTGGCAGTTTATTGTGGGAAATAATATATTAAATGTTTTGCGGAAGTTCTGCACGCTGTTTAGTTACAATTCTGTCTATTAGTCTAATTATCAGTGCTGTTAAAATTACGTCTTAAAACATAGTTAATTATAATTATAATTACCTGAAAAAATATATAATTAATTACTTTCTAAAATACATAATATTTGGCTGTAATTACTTACAATTACAATTACGTCTTTAGTGTAATTAAAACCACTCAATAAAATATCAGTGGTCAACACTAATTTTATTTCCAACAATATTTGAGCGATTTCTAGATAACTTTATGGTGCTGATTACGAATATGAAGTCCATTTTACTGGATTTGCTCTATTTTTGGAGTTAATTAGCTAGTTATAATTAATAGCTTAATAATTCAAAATTATTAGAGCAGTGGTGCTCATAAGCAATTTCACTAAAAATGACAATGTTTCGAAAAATATAAATGCATAATCAATAAAACCCATAATAATGTTTTATTCAGTATAATAACGAAGAAATACAGTGATTTAATTACCACTAATTTGTAAGAAAAATCGCTGTTTACATATTTTTCTTTTACGTGGGTTGTCAGGAACATAACGTTGAAAGCTCTAACAATAGTCTGCCATCATATACTTGTCCCATCAACCCTGATATCTTTCTTCCATCACTTTTACATCCTGGTGAAATTTTTCCCCTTGTTCCTCACTTAAGGCTCCAAGATTGTCGGGAAATTTATCCAAGTGGCTATGAAGAAAGTGTACTTAAATGCTCATAGTAGAACCCAAGTTTATTAACTACTATTACAAATCCCAATACATTTTCAAATTGTTGATCAGACAGCTTATTTCGTAAAGGTGTTAAATTTGACCTTCTGAGCTAAACATGCGTTCAACACGTGCAAATAAAGGAAGCACAAGATTATAATTTTTGAAAATCTTTAGAACTGTGGGATAAGTCTTTAAAGACAACAATTTTTATTTTGCGATTTTAAATAAACCAAAAATTCAACATAATATACGTTCTCGCTGATATTATCATCAGCATTAGCAGTAGCAGTGAGCATAAAATCAAAAACAATATCATTATTTTTCGCAGGCGGAGAACTTTGATTATCTTTGGGAGAAGGAAAAAATTGCTTTTAAAATTCGTTTATAAATAGGTCTTTAATTATAAGATAATTTTGTTTATCTTTCTCAAAATTAATCCAACTAAGTTTAAATGCAGATAAAGAACATGTTGTAAAAATTTATGGTCTACTAGAGATTTTACTGTAGTCTAAAATATGGTCAAACCGACTTTGCACACTTACAACAATACGGAGCTCAGAACAAAACTTTAGGTTTTCAATTTTGTTTTTCCTATGGATGAGTTAAAAAATTGTGGGAAATACATATTCTAAATACAACTGCTTTTGTCTCTGAAGAGTATCGAAAGCTACTGTTAATGGCTTTATAACTAAAAATATTCTCCCAAAAAATTTAGCTGTGCCGTTTTCAATATAGAAATCTTAAGTTTATCACATATTAAATCCAAGTGTTCTTTTGAAGCGAGAATCGTTGCGACACAATCAAAAAGTTCTATTGTGTTGGACATGGTACCTTTAATTGTTTACCGCAAATTTGTTCTACTTATCAGAAGCTTCAGTAGATCTACTGACGCTATTCCAAAGTTTTTTGAAAACACTATAATGAATGTTTTTAAAGACGGAAACAGTCTTTTGAATATCAGTTGTTGCAACCAGATTCAGTGTATGCGAACAACATCTGACTTGTGGCGGAAGGGAAATTACATCATTAAAGACGTCATTTATACTAATATTTGAAAAACCTTTATCAGCAATACCAACATCGTGTTCTTGATTTTACAATTTCAATTGCTCACTTTTACTTGGATCAGATAAAAACATTCTAAACGTTTTACGGAAATTAGTAGCATTGTCTGTGACTGATATTTTCTTGTTGATAATGTAAAATGAAGCAGGAATATCATTCAACGTTTTTCCTATTTTTGTATATGTATGCGCAAATCTAATTTACCTACCTACTAGTACGAATTATTGTTTACATAAAGTGTCGTTAGCAATAATATGAGATGTTACACAAAGTAGCTCTTATTGTTTTTTGACCATATGTTGTACATATGAATTCTGATTAGGAAAAAACATACCTTTCATGCAAACTGAAATTTGTTTAGCCAGAGCCGGACGACAATCAGAAGAAAAGGTACCGTTGCAAATACCTTTCAATACATTTCGAAATGAAGGCTTATTGACTGTACACAACGTATATAATCGGCAACAAGCTGATTACACTGAAAAAAATTGGTCATATTTATTTGCTAGTTGTTTTGACTTACATAATAATTATCGAACATGAAGGTTGTGTATCCAATGATAACATACCTATATTAATCTTAATATTAGTTTAGCATTTATAAGTATATATTTAAGTAAAATACAATTTAAACCACTATTACTATTGCCACTGCTGTTCAAATCTGTGTGTCAAGTCGAGCGGTTTAAATCTTTTTTGTCACCAGTGTCATATTCTATCATGCGCTTCACTAAGATGTTAGGATGATCACTGATTCCATCACTATACCGCGCACTAAATTTTTGTATTTCCTGGTTAATGGTAGGTACTGAAAAATGTAGAACGCTTCACGATTTTGCGTGTCATCCTTACGCAGGGGCCATGCTAATCTTCTCTGTATCGTTCCAATTTTAGTATATGTACCGCCGAAGCGAGTACTTTTATCAGATATGGACGTTTTATTTTCTACAGCTACTGAAAAAGGAGTGCTTGTTATCACCACCTTATTTGAATTGAAATCAGAAAAGTCATATTATTTTGACAACTTTTTTCGGCACAGAACGTAAGGCCAATATTTCCAGATGCTTTCGCTATATAATTAAAGTTAGTTAGTTGAGTTTTAAAAAGAATGTATTATGAAAATTTTTTGTTGTTCATCCTCACTTGTCGAGTTCACGAACTTTTAGAAAATAAAAATGATCTTGTTAAATAGGTACCTACCTGGTATTGTGACATTCAAACTTCAAACTACCCAAATGGATTTAATATGTAAAATTTTTATTCCAGCAACTAGAAACTCAAAAGTAATTTGGAAAATGCAATTGGATTAACTGTAGTTTAAGCAAAAAATCTATTTAAATCGCTATCAAATCACAACAAACGATAGAGTAGTTAATTACCAACCGCATTACTGTGGAAGTAGTTGAATTACTTTTTTAAATAATTGTAATTAACACTGTTAATTATTTAGTTACAAAAGGTATCAATGTTTTAAAGAAACTCCTAATCAAAATTCTTAAAACAGTTTTAAGCACAAAATGTTAAAAATTAGGCATTGTAGACATTCGTGTTACTTTAGTTAATGTCTTGCACATTGTGAGTTCTATTTATTTATAAACAAAAAGAAAAGACAAAATTGTTTAATGGATTATAATTGAATTATTTTTTTTATCTTATGTACTTCATTTAAAATAAACTGTGTATGACAGTGATACTTTGGTTTGCGGGATCAAATTTTTTGTGGAATCTTTATTTGTACTTGGATTCAAATTAAGTATGCTCCACGCTGTAGTTTACAATATAGATACTTCTACTATAAACATAAATAACGCTAAAGTAAGTAAAGTGCTAAAGAGTATGTAATTAGGTAAATATTTTTATTAACTATTTTAAAATAGTTTTAATTCTCGTGAGTACATTTTTATAATATAATCAACAAGCTTTCAAAAATTATATTCTATCATTACTATTATTGGCATTGTAAGATTTCTGCATTTTTATTATTTATTTTATCTAATACGAATTTATTAAATAAAAATTACTACGAAGGTAACTCGAGAAATACAAATTTCTAAATCTGACAAACCTCTAAATAAAGTAAAGCCCGGAGTTACTTTTGCACTAGGTGTATAAAGTTTTAAGCCCAATTAAACGGGCATTTAAAAATATATAATACAGTTGCTTTTTCGATGAAATCCAAGCGTTTGGTAAAGTAAAGCATACAGGTCCACTGCACATACTCGAACAATATCTACCTCATATCTAGTATGCTGATCTCAAATTATGTTTGAGCAAAGTAACTTCTAAGTAAAATTTGGACAACACCATAGCTTCGTCCAATTAAATCAGGGACACTCCAAGACAACGACCTTGGTGAGATTTTGTACCTCATTTACACATTATATATAGCTGTAAATTAGTATTACGTCATTGGTACATTTGCTGATAAAAAAATTTACAAATACAAAAATCCAATGCTAGCTGTAAATTTCCTTTAAGAAAGATTAGAACAATTAATACAATGGATTGTAACTAGCGTGTTGAATGAAATAAAACGAAGTTTTCTTATATTATATATATCAAATACAGTTTTTATAAATAACATAATATTAACTCAACTGAGGTAAAGTACAGATGTGTAACAAACTAAAGTAGTTCAGCATAAGGAGTAGTAAACACTTTAAATTAATTATTAGAAAATATAAATTATTTCTATATAAGCTCCTTGTCTATGATACGGTATTCAAACCAATCTGGACTTATAACATCCAATTATGGGGTACTGTAACTCCAAGATTCAGATAATCGTGATATTTCTATTTAAATTATTATATGGATTGCGTGTGTATGTGTATTTTGTAAGAAATAAAAAATTTTAAGTGCTTTAGAATTTGACTTTATAAAAGAGGTCAGTTTAGTTCAGCAATAAGTATCGAAGAAAATTAGAATATCATCTTAATGCTTTAAATCTAAACATAGTAATCAATGTTAAAAAACAAAATAATATAAGTAGACATAAACCGTAAGACTTACCTCACAGATTTCACTAGTTAAGTTACTATTTTTGAGGAACTGTGTTACTAAACAAATTTGTATAAGGTGAGCCAAATTGATCTTTAGGATATTTTTCATGACTAAAACATGAAATATTGAAACGGTCCAAATTTTTTGTTATCAGTATAAATTACAAACTTAGCATTTATGTATGAAATATGATGTCAGCCAAATGCCCTCTACAACTCACTATTCTGTTAGCAAAATTTTCCACAACGATTTTCCATAAATGAGCTTTTATTGTAACAATCACACTTCTGATATTTTTTTTACGGTGGAATAATAGATTTTGTTAGCATAACCCCCTTTTTCCTAATAACCTCGGAGGAAAAATCTAGTAGGATTACATTGCAAGACCGCAGTGACTAACCGATTACGCCCTTCTACGAGATAATATGGCCAGAAAATTTGGTTTAAAGTAAATTAAGTGTTTTTCGCGCAGTGCGACATATGACTATATTGTTTAATTAGAAAAAATGTTTAGCATCTCCTGATAGCGTACACCATTGACATAAACAGCTTTGTCCCAGAAAAATTATGGACTAATGATTCTTTCCGTCGACAATGTGGTCCATATATTATATTTTTGAGGATGCGTTGTATTTTGCACAAACAAAAAATTAGTTTGTTTTCTGCTAAAATCTGTATCAACTCCTGTGTTCTCTAAAACTCAGTTTTTGGTAGTACGTATATATAATTTCTTGAGCCGATTCAATTTTATACACCTATATGCAAATCCTTTATTAAAATGCATTGTCATTTGAACGACATTGCATTGGTAGTGAACTCTTAGTATATCAATAAGCATACCATTTTTGCATTATATCACGAATTGCAAGCTTAGTTGGCACATTATTTCATCTACATTATAATCAAAGTTTTCTTTGCATAATCGCAACCGTAAAGTTGAATGATATTTATGTGTTGTTGTACAATGTATTGTATTACGATTACTTTACCACGTGTTTAGATATCACCTGTACAAATGCAAACTTACAACAGTTACAGAATGCAAACGGCGTACAATTCAAATTCTAATATTCAATTTGAATCATTTTATATTCAAAATAAACATCTGTGTTAAAAATTGCTGGATTTCAACCTTCGTGTCATTATTTCGTGCAGTTCAGTTCGGGCCTTCAAACGGAGCGGACGTGTTCCGTCATCAATGCGCATTTTGTGTGACAGGTGTTTAAAGTTGACAGCGTGGACAGCCCGGGCCGAGAAAAATCATAAACAATTTTCGCGATTAGTGATTTGCGATCCCGCCAACGTGTGGATGGGGTCCCGCCAGTCATCAGTGTGGTCTAGGTCACCTAGCTTGCCGCCCTTTCTGTTCGCATTGCCACTATTCTGAGAGAAAGAAGTGATGCCGTAGGTTCCTCGCCGTTGCAGTAGAGAGGGGCTGTGTCAAATACTAAGAACTGCTTTGAAATTATATAAGTGAGCAAAAGGAATTTGATATTAAGTGCTTGGTATTATGTGTCGGCGTTGTGTCTTCAAGCGGAACAGATGTATCATCTGCGCTATCGCTTCAGGCAGAAGGTCAACTGCATCTATTCTGTTTTTTATTTTATTTTATAAAAATCACACTAAAATAATCGAACAAAAGAAAATTGTGTAATTTAGTCAGCATATATGGGCCACGATGGCCTATTATCCGGCTCTTAGAGGGATGCAACTCTCCTATAAGCCATTCCTAATGATTCTACAACCACCAATATTAACACCGGATCCAACTCAAATGTATAATAGTCAGTTCCAACAAATACCGGTACGATTATAACAAACAATTTATCCTCAACCCCACCTTCAAACCCAACACCATATTTACCTCATTATTGCCCCCAGCCACAAGAAATTAACAGGCCAATAAGCTTACTGACATCACATTCCAAAGTTTTCGAGAAGATCATCCACTCCCGGCTAATGAATGAATTAACATCGCTCAACATCCTACCAGCATTCCAATTCGGCTTTAGGAAATCACACTCTACGCAGCACCAACTCCAACGCATAACTGAAAAAATAGAAGAGGGCTACGAAAACAAAGGTTATACAGTTATAGTTCTCCTCGATATAGCCCAGGCCTTCGACAAAGTCTGGATCGAAGGCCTAAAAAGCAAGATCATCAAGATAAAAATTCCCAGCTACCTTAAAGCCATAGTCTTCTCCTTCCTAGAAAACCGCACTTTTGCGGTGCGCATAAACTCCGCATCTTCTGAAACAAAGTCCATCCATGCAGGCGTACCTCAAGGAAGCGTACTGGGACCCCTATTATTCAATATTTTTATTTCAGATATCCCTAACATAGAGGCAACCCTAGCAACCTTCGCGGACGACACCGCAATCTTGACCCAATACACTGACCTTACCTTAGCTATTGAAAAGCAGCAGACTGCACTGAACCAAATATGCTCGTGGTTCAACCAATGGAATATGCACATCAACCACACCAAATGTCAGGCAAAATATTTTCCCTCAGAAGAATTAGAAACCCTCCCAGCTTAACAATCAACAACAACAATATTGCCTGGAATCCCGCCGATGCCGCCATCAAGTATCTGGGAGTGCTCCTTGACACTCGACTTACCTGGAAACTTCATATTAACTACAAGTTAAACCAAGGATACGCGCGATTGGCACAACTTTACCCTCTCATTAATAGAAAGTCATCTCTTAAGCCCAAATGCACCATTATGATGTACAAATCTCTAATACGACCGTTGGTGCTATACGCATCAGCAATCTGGAGCAACACTGCAAAGTCAAACATAGAAAAAGTCCAAAGACTAAAGAACAAAATTCTCCGCATAGCAGTGAATGCTCCTTGGTTCATTCGGAACGAACAACTACATTACGAACTAGACATACCAACAATCCAAAGCTACTTCGCCGCGAGTGCCAAAAAATTCTTTGAAAACTTACATAAATGTGAAGGTGCAGTTCTATACAACTTAGGCAGACCAAACATACACCAAAAACTCAAACGAAAATTACCACAAGATTTATATCTAACCGAACTCGACATCGATTAGTTAATATAACAATTAGTTAACATACTTGTAAGGGTACAACCTACCTCATAAACTATAAAAGAACGTACTGTTATTGCTTACTTTACTATTATTATCATTGCCATGTATAACATGTAACTGATTGTTGAGCTGGCAAATAAATGATTAAAAAAAAAATTAACAGTAAGTGGAAAAAGGTCTTGTATAAAAAAGGTAGAAATCTAGACAAAATAGAACCCCAAAACAATCATCCTAAAGCGAGCGAATATTAGCTTAGTTCACCCTCAACCTAAAATCGTTGCTCACAACTGAAAATGGAGAGTGACATTATAGAACAAGAAACAAACGCAGATAGAACGAAAAACAAAATTCCGAAACCTTCTCCAATATTTGTAACAAAAGTTCAGATTATTGCACCATTAATACAACTTTTGCTAAACAGCAATACGAAATAAAATCCCTTTCTAACAACCAAGTAAAGGTCCAGTCTAAATCATCTGAGGATTATAGAATAATCACAAAAACCTTGACTAAAAAGAAAACTGAATTTTACATTTACAAATTAGAAGACAGAAGCTACAATTACAAAATATCAACTATTCCATTAACGGTAAAAAGATCAAAGGTCACAAACATTTGGAAGATTAAACAATACGGGACTAAATTGCCTTTTCCAATCTTTTATGTTGAGGTAAAACCATTTTCAATATAGGATACCTGCAACAATTTAAAATTAAGTTCAAACTCTCCAGATCAAAAAAGAACATGGTGCAGTGTTTAAGATGTCAAATATACGGACATACAAAAAAAAATTTCTAGCTACGTCTCAAATGTGTAAAATACGCAGACTACCTCACAGAACAATGCCAAAGAAAAAAATTCCGGGATGTCCGTTATATTTTGTGCGAAAGGAATCACCCCGAAAATTACAATGGAGGTACTATATATAAGTAGCTGCAAAGAAACAATTTTCAGCTTTTCAATAAAGTATTCGCCACTCTAAAATTCAAGTGGTATCAACCAACGTATTTTGGACTATAGTATTCACAAGTAGCTAATAGGAAACAACATAACCCTAAATCTCTAGTCAATTTTACTCAAACAACAAATACTAGTTAACCCAATCAATAAACCAGCGACAACCAGAAAACATGATAAGCTTGTTCTATGAAATGCCAATTGGCGTATTGTAACATCTTGAAGAATTAAAATTATTCATTACTAGTCATAACATCGATGTGTTACTAGTGTTGGAAACACATTTTACTGATAGAAGCTTTATTAAAATCTCAAATTATACAATATATGCTACAAATCACCCAGCTGAAACGGCACGAGGTGGACCTGTAGTAATAATTAAAAGTTTTATCAAGCACCATCAAATACAAAACAATAGTCGTGATTTTCTTCAAGCAACAAGTGTGTCAATAGAGAACTACATAAACCTCCTTACCCTCTTGGCAGTGTATTTTCCTCCCAAATATGTAGTAAAAGAGGAACAATTTTCAGACTGTTTTAGAGCCCTAGGATCAGAATTTATTGCGGGTTGAGATAATAATGCTAAACGTACTAATTGAGGTTCCAGAATCATAACGATAAAAGGACAAGTGCTAAGTAAAACTTTAAATACAACAACTTATCACATCTTTCAACAAGAAAGCTTACCTATTAGTTTACAAACAAAATAACCAGATTTGATTGTTCTCTTCATAAAAGGCTTTTCTCTACATTTTGACTATATAAAATCTTGCTTTAAACTTTTTGTAGACTTATTTTTCCATCTTGATTACTCTTACCACTATAGCTCAAACTAAAAAAAAATAACTTTTAATCTAAGCAATAGACATACAAACTGGGATAACTTCAGATACTTAGTGAATGAAGCACTAGTTTTAAATATTTCCCTCAAACCTCCAGAAGATATTGAAGCTGCCGTCAAATTATTTAATATCGGGCAAGCTGAGAAACAATGAAAAGATACTGTTATACTTTTCGACTGCCATACAGTAATCAATCAAAAAATTTAAGATAAAAGGAGACTTCGAAGAAATTGGTAAAAACTACGTACACCGGGAAGCAAACGGCTACTTAACGCGACAATACGTGAACTACAAGAATTACTCAACAAAAATAAAAATATTTGTGTCAAAACATTTTTAAACGACCTTTCGACCACTGAAGCCATATACTATTCTCTCTAGAAGACAACAAGAACACTAAAACAAGTAAAGAGATCTTCTCCGCCCATGTGCAATCTTCAGGACAACTATACAACGAGCGATAAGGATAAAACGAGTGGGTTTGCTAAATACTTTACGAAAGTTTTCCGACCACATTTCCGAGAAAATTAACCTAAGAAGAACAGCACCTCACCCAAACACTAGCCCTGTCATATCGTTATATTATATTAAAGGCACTTTAAGTTCGCGAAGTTATTAATATCCCAAACCTCAAAAAAGCTCCGGGTCATAACCTAATAAAAGGTAAAATTTTGAAAGAGCTATTTAACACAGTTTTACATACTGGATATTTTTCGTCCGAATGGAAAGTGGCTGAAATAATAGTTATTATAAAATCTGGTAAAACTTCTGTAAACCAAAATCTTATCGGCTAATAAACCTTTACCTATTGTGGCTAAACTTTTTAAAAAGCTTCTATTCGTTTTATAATTTCAATTATTGACAATAACGACTTAATACCAGTTCATTAGTTCAGCTTCCGAAAGGTGCATTCTACAATTGAGCGAATCTGTCGAGAGCGTTAGACAAAGTGTGGGATACGGGAAGGAATCAAATTACGAACACTGCTCTCCGTAAATTACTTTCTAATTCTAAAATCCTACCTCTTTAATCTTTACTATCTGATCAAATACGAAACAGCGTATACAAGCCTATTTCCGATAAATACTGGAGTACTCAAGGCAGTGTCCTCGGACCACTGCTTTATTTTTATACGCTGCAGAGTTGCTGACCTTGTCATAAATCATAACAGCAACATACGCGGATAATACCACAGTCATAGCCTCCGACAGAGATTCAACGATAGCCTCGTTGTAATTACAAACCAACTTTACTGCCATTGAAAAATGGAGAATTAAGGCAAATGAGTCCAAGTCCATTTACTTAACATTTATCACGTGCAAAGGGACTTGCTGCCCAGCAGAGATAAATCACAATCATCTACCTCAAAACAGAAGACTCACGTGACGTAAACATATCTTTACAAAACGAAAACAGTTAGGACTAACTTTATTCAAGATGCACTGGTTATTGGGACGTAAATATAAGCTTTCTATAGAAAACACACTTTTCTTATGTAAGACTGTAGTCAAACCAGTTTTGAGTTATGGCATCCAACTATGAGGCATAGCTGTCAACTTCAACATTGAAATTCTAGAACCCTACCAATCCAAAGTGTTGCGTATGATTATGAACGAGCCTACAAATATTGAGAGTGAAAGAAGAAGTAAACCATTATGATATCAAATATACCGTCTTAGAACACATCCAAACACTTAAGCAATGGGTCTTCTGCTTCCCCCAAATCAAAGTAGAAAACTTCAAAAATATGTATATTACGTTTAGCTTTACTTTTATTTTTAGTTTTTTAAAGTGCAGCTTGTAAGTTTTTTTGTAATATACACAATTACAAAAATTTAGTTGTATAAAAATAATTAAATCTAGTGAATAAAAAGTGGGCAAGCTAGGTGAGGTAATCGGTAAATATTAAAGTTGGAGGACGCAATGAATAAATAAGAAACGCGCGTACTCGAATGCCCCAAACATTGGATATAAAAATGCGTGTTAGGCCCGTAATATTTACAAGGAGCTTGGCTTGGAGCTCAGCTATCCGGTTTTATTAAATTTACTTTTGACGTGAAGTGTTTCATCGTTGACTTGCGTTTTATTTCAATTCATCTATTTGTTTTTCATTTTAGTAAATTTGAGATTTAAGGATGTTTTATAAATCTGTCATATGAAAGTAAACTTTTTGATAATTGTGTGTGATCTACAAAATGACTTAAATAATTACAAAAACAAAGGGAAAAACCGAAAGCTTCGTCGTTTTGAGAAATATTAGAAATTCTCAGATAAAAATTGCTCCTGTGTTTGGAATAGATACTTAAATATATTTTCAAAGAAAACATACTTCCGAATATGCTAAATTAACCCCAAATTTGTTACTTTATTAGATATTTGGATTTGTAGCTAAATTGAAGGGCCAGTTTAATAACCTTAATTGTTAGCATATAAAAAAGAGGAGGTTTAGAAAATCGGCAACAACCCCCATGTAAAATAGAAAGCTACTTTTTCTACAATATGCTATTTAGTCCTGTAATAAATAGTTGTGCGTAAGTACCATGAACACATAATAAGGATTTAGTAAAGTTTTTAAACAACTATAATTTAAGCTCTTTATTAGAATATTACAAGATGGATAAAAAGTAACCAGGCATAAGCAGTTTGCAACCAAAACCATATTTTAAATAAAAAATTATTTCAATAAGTAGAAAAATAAAAGTAAATACAAAAAATAAATACAAAATCTTCTAAAGAAAGTCGTTTACACCCTTTCTATTACGTAACTCCACAGGTAATAATTGGATATAGTAAGATCAGAACTATTAGAGGGGGCATTTATGAGATTAAAATTATCCTAGTCAGCATCCTGGAAAATGCTGATCTAACCACTTACCCTCAGTAAGTAAAATGGAGTGGTGTACCAACCTGCACGAAAATAAAGTCGGCAATGTTATCCCAGCCAAATATCATGAGGCACACGTAATCTTTAAGCACCAAAACATAACGGTCTGCATTTATGGTGCCATTGCTGTCATTCCACACCATGGCCACTTTTGGTTGCGTTTACAGCTAAGCGTTATTTTAGGCTTGCTGTTGTGTGACGCCCGGTAATAACAGTTGTGACGACTGGCGAAATCACCGCCAAGAAAAACGGCCTAGACACTTCAAAAAATGTTTTTAAATAATGCAGGGCAATCTATATGACAACCGAGTATTAACTCCCCATATTTTAATTTGCTGTAACAATCTTCAAGTTTTAGCTCCTGCACCCATTAGAGATTCCACGGACTAACATTAAGTTTTTTATGCAACGTCTTAAGTATTGCTTGTTTTATGACTCTACTTTTATGACCTTCCTGACGTGCTGATTTTTGGTAGCCATGAGTAAATATTTTCTGTATTATTGCTACGTTCTTCAAGAACTGGTATGTGAATGGGCAACCACTTATCTTTGTATTATTCACTAAACTGCAGTTATTGGTTTAGAATGAAACTTTTTTATTGTCTACGTAGTATTTTATTCCTCTCTTTTACTGCACTTAATGATCTCTACACAACAATTAGATTTCACACTTTAAAACGTGCTGTAATCTCAGCTATAGATTTTTTAAAATGTGGTTGTAATGATACTACCAGTTCTAAAACCATTTATTAATATCTATTTACTTTTTACCATTGTTCATTCTACCAATCGGCACTAATTTAATTCTTTTTTACTTTTTATTTAGGTTTATTGAGTTTTTTAATGGTTTTTAAATAATTGCAATTTTAGATTCTACGTTAAGAGATCTGCAGTTCTGAAACGTTTCTTTTTTCTCGTTTTAACTGATTGCTTTATGACATAAGTCCTCAATCCATGTTTGATAAGTTTTTCTGTTAGAATCCAGTCTTCTTAGCTCTCTGATGTTCTTTCCTCTATTCTCTGACATTCTTTCTATGCGCTTTTCTATTGACATTTCCTGTTATCTGCTACCTCAAAGTCTTCTTTCTAAATTTTTTTTTAGTATTCTCCCTTCATTGATTCTTGTTGCGCAGTTATAGCATTTAAGTTGTTTTCTCTCTATAGTTTCTATTGATGGGTGCACTTATAATTCTCTTCTTATTACGTTGCCTTTTATTCTAATACTCCCCTATTACTTCTGTGAGTGCTCTCTACGGTTTCAATTTTGGGACTGCGTTAAAGCCGATTTTGAGTCAAAAACCACAATGTAGTGTTCTTCATCTATCTAAACTTTTTTCTATGGCTATTCTTAGTGCATATACGTGATTTTAAGCTTGTCTTTCTTTTTGTAGACTGGTTGTTATTGTAATTGTATAATTGTTTTTTTATTAATTTTAAGTAATTTTTCTTGTTACTTAAGATTTTTAAATTTTCTCTGTAATTAAATATGTCTAATATTCTATTACGGTATTAATCTCAAATGCATAATGATTTTTGACTAGCATTCAGTTCTCTATTTAATTTTGAGTATTGTGATAAAATGTTTTAGACAAAACTTGATTTTTAAATTACCGTGTAAGAATGCAGTAGTTTCGGGGATGTGAGAACATTTACACTATGCTTCAAAGTTTTTAATAATCGATATGGCAAAAATAAAAGTGTTTTTGCTATATTTTGATGTTATTAAGTTAGATACTAAAGGTGTAAAAAATAGAAATTGTAGTAAGTATAAAACAAAAAATAAATAAAAACCTGTAATAAATGTCTAAAATGTCTACTGTTTTGTAGTATACATATGCGGCTGAGCTTTTTGAATGTGCCACTTGCTTTTATTAGGTATTTCTTTTCAAATTCTTGTATTGTTCCGTTCTATATAGCTTCTACAGTAGTTGTAAAAGTAGAATATACTTTACTTAAAATAACTACTCAGAAAAAGGTGCAACTTAATCAAATTGTGGGATCTGGCTAGATAAGTTGCCGTATCTCTGGAGCCAAACCATGGCTATGGAAATTTATTATTTAAATACCAGCATACTTTTTTTCGCTAGAAGAAAATGCTTAACGTACGTTGAACAATTGTTAGTGGAATATTTTTAATTCAATTAATTACATAATAAATACATGTATCTAATTTACATCATTGCACGTAGGCCAGAATCCGCAAAAAGTGGACAAAAATCTGAAACTTTGGAAATATATCGGTGATCCAAATGTAGGTCCATTCCTCAGTGCTTTGCCTCTTTCTTTAAATTCAAAAATGTCAAACAGTCTATGAATTAAATAAGAATGTTTGATGTCTTTCGCCTCCACCATCATTGACAAAGCATGGTCAGGTGTAAGTGGCACAACACTTTGTACTTTCTGACTTGAGCGCCAAACTTATATTCTGGAAGCTCTAGTGGGGGTAGTAAAAACCGCCTCCGAAATCAAATTTGAAGCTTGACCCTTTCCCTCTTGTTTCAGACCTTTCTTAGCGGCTAAGGTAATTTCCTCAACTGCGAACTTGTCCAAAAGCATATTAGCTCTTCTCCTCTTAGTCCTCGAACTACCCTCAGAGAAGCTTACTTCAGGGCGACCACGTGTACGTGCGCCGCCACTACCCGACGATGTACTTGGTTGTTCATGATCACTACTTTCTTCAGTCTTTTCGCCTTCGACCTTAAAATTAAAGGGCTGCTTGAGCCATCTTTCATTTTGTTCCAAAAAGCGTTGAATTTTTTGGTTGCACTTATCAATCTTTGAATAAACTGCATGGCAGAATTTGTAATTAAACGTCTTCAGTCGTGCCATCATATTTTCATCATTTTGTATCCCGAAGTGTTTGATCAGGTGGTTATAAAAACTTTTCGTTCGAACAGAACGCCCTACCCCCTTCCTCAAGTATAACATTTCGAAGACCTGTTTTCTTGTCAACATTGTACTTATAGTTGCAATTTGAATGATAACTAAAACAAAATAAGCAGTTAATTACCTGAACTCATAAATCATTTTGTTATAAATTATAATCATGAGTAAAAACTTCCCAAATAAACAATAAACACATATTTGATAAACAATTGATAATAAATAATAATCATAAGTTCTTAAGAGTATTGTAAAAATTAATAAGCATGCATTATTTAACAATTGATTCTGCATGTGGCAACCGAGCGTTTGTACGCTCCGCGTGCGGTCTGCCGATTCTAACCATGAACGAGTGTCGCATTTTAAAGAAAGAAATAAATATCCAAAAGGCGGTTGAAAGCGGTTACAGCTTCTTAGTATCTTATAAAGGAAGGCTTAAGGTATTTTTTAAATATTTTTTCAAGGCATGACTAAGTAAGACTTTTTTGTTTCTATACAGAAAACTAGATTAACTTTTAAAAACACTCCATAAATATAATACTTTATTTCAACATTTCAATCCAAATTCTTTTCATAACATATATTAAAATAAATACATACCTCAAATAAGCTTCTAGAAACAATTTAACATGTTTTCAATTCACAGTCGCTCTTCAAAAGTTAGTGACAAAATGAGCTGTAAACCCGGCCGATCGCTGCTAGACAGAAGGGTCGTGTTTGCGATCCTCTAGCAGGTAGAGACTTCGCCTAATGAGCTTGATATTCCAGGAAAAGGTACAGTGACCTTCCTTTTTAACTATTCAGAAAATATAGAAACCATATGCGCAGTTTGAAAAAAATTATTTTTGTCCCCTTTTTGCGGATTCTGGCCCACTGTGCATTGCTTAAAATGTTTGTTTAAACGTTAGACAACCACCAATAAGCGGTTACAAGTCATATCGTAACTATCGAAATAACTTTAAAACTGTAAAATATACCAATAAGAATAATTATAAACCAGACATAACATTATGAAAATTAAACAAATTAAATTTAGAACTAAAAATGTGATAGCGTAAAATATAAAAACATAATAATTTAATAAATTACTAAAGGAAACTTAAGTGATAATTAAAGAGAATAAAATTTAGTGCCTTTTGGTGGAAAAAGCGACAGGTCCAATTAATAAATTCAAATTATGATCGTTTAACAATTTCTAATTTTTAAAAACCATCATATTGTGTGTTTATTATAGTTAAGGACAAGTCTTTATTACACGTTTAAATATTTTATAAACAATCTAATGATAAAGAAAACCCTTTTTGTTTGCAGTTACGGAGCTGTTGTTAATTTCCTGAAACATCATATGTTTGTGAAAAATGTTAAATACATTTCCCAAGTACGTCTGATTGATTCTTAAATTTGGCTGTATATGAAAAAAAGTTAGTGTGTTTTACAGTGTACCTATACATTACGAGTCAACTTTTATCTCAAACTTTTTTGTATTCTTTTATACAATGGTGCTATAAAACAAATGCATTAGGCTGGAATAGATTGCATATACTGATATAAGGTGATAGAAGAGGAAATAAGATTTGACTCCATTACCATTATTGTATTTTAAACCATAGTAACAATTCGTTATATAGCAGTTTACTTCATCCAGGAATACTAAAATTTTTGAAAATGGTCTAAAATAATTTTTTAGGTTTCTCAAAATCTATATCTTGCCTAAGAAATTTTTAAAATGACAGATAGTCTTTATAACTTGATAGTTACTCAGTTTATATAAATAGACTATAGGGAAAATATATTCAAAAACAATCATTAGAAATAATGGTTTTTCAGGGGAATGTTCAATCTTTTTATATTGCGACGAGAGAAACAGTTATAAATGCGATACAAGAGGTATATGTACTTTTTCATTTTTATAGAACAATAATTTTATTATTTATTTATAAAGAAGTGAGGGTCGAGATAAACAAGATTGTGGTTATGCCTAAAAGGTAGAATAACTTAATTTATTAGGATAGCTTTACACTATTTTTTAACTCATAAGAGATTTTATTAAAGATGAGCTTTGTATTTAAGTACAGTGGGCTATGAAAAAGATTTTTTTTGAAAGTTACAATAAATTGTCACTCCAATACTCAGATGACAAAAGAGTTTCAGTTTTTAAATAAAGGGTTAAACTTATTTATTGAATTTGATAATATATAATAATAATAAATATATTATGTTACAAATAATACTGTTACATATATAATACGTAGGAATATAACAAACAAAATGAATTAAACTTGTCTATTAAAAAGATAACCTTGTACAAATTTAATTATAACTCAAAAGAAAACTTTACTATGTGCTTTTTTATATTAGTCTTAAATACTTACTTTGTGACTTTGTAACTTTGTAAATTTTATAGCTTTTACGAATTTTACACGTTTTATCTACTAGGCGCGTATAAGTTCTAAGATCTCTACATTGTTTCTGAAAAAGTACCTGCTCAAGAAAATTTAAACTTCTCTTACTTCTTAACGTAATCTCTGCCTAGACATACATATTTCTTACAACTTCGTCGCCGCCATGATTCCATGAGAAGACTTATTTAGGGGTGTGTTTTGCTCATTGGAAATGATGCAACAGCGGCACAGGTAATCGTCGTTCTTCCATTTCAACTTGCTCTACTCGCGCAATCGTGGTTTTGGTCCGGCTGGTTCGTGTCGGTTCATTGTCACATATCTTTCGAGTTTCTTTAAACTTTCGCCTACACGAACGCACATTTTTAACATTCCTATTAATATTCAATTGGCGACAAATTTCGATGGGCGTTTCACCGTGCAAGAGGAGGAAACGGATGATCATACGTTGTTTTTAAACACTAAATATCCCCAATTGAAGTATACAAGACAACACTCACCGCAATGGCGCTAATTTGACCTGTGTACAAGATATGGTGCTGCTGTCTTTATTACAAATTTAGAAATATTTCCTTACTCTTTTAAAATTAACCCCACTTTTCTACTTTTATTGTTGATTGTGAGAAAAAAATTGGATACCTTTAGAACTTGAACGTACCTTGTATATTAAATCCTGAAACTTATTGTAGATGCTTTGTATGTATTAAATGAATGCAAAAATTCGTGCCTAAATAAAAAATATTAAACCACAAACAATTAGATTTTAAGGAAAAGTTTTATTAATTAATTATTTAGTTGGTAATTTTTTAAAATGCCCTCCCGACGTTTGACTTACTTGCAGATTTCTTGTTTGTAGAAAGGTTACTTTAAAAAGAAAGCCATGAGGTAGTTTTTGACATATTACATAAAACTATTTTTTTTCGCAACTATTCTACAAAAACCGGAATAAACAAAAATATAAAGAAAAAATATTTGACAAATGCAAGGAGTGTTGGAGGACTTACTTTTTAATTTTCGCAGCGTCAGTTAAGCAGCTTGGTTTTATTGGTAGGATAGAAATAACATTTTTTGTAAATTTCTATACCAATTTTGTTGATTTGCTCACATTACTTGTTGTCGTGATTCCTACGGTCAAGTGGAGAAGCTCGAAAAAAACGATTTTTCTGCAATCTTGCCAAATAAACAACACTACCTTCATACACTAGATCTACATTGATTATTTTCGCTATATCTATCCATTTATATATAATTTATTTATAGTTGGTGTTATATTATTATAAGTTATTCCGAACTTTACTGACACTTTACTTTTTATCTTTCTATCATGGGAAATATCTAACTTTTCATTTTAATTTCTTTTCCTTTTTTGACTTAGTTTTCTCTCTTTGTAATTAAATACATTTTTGCAAATATCATTTAAGGTCTCTTCATATTGCATATACATTTTTAATAGTTTAGTAGACTGAAAAGAACTATATCTATGTATATTAATAACTTAGCAGTTAGTTATGACTACACTTTGAAGAGTTAATATTTGTCTATAAAAAAGTAAAATAAATATTTGTCAGTGAACAACCAAAATTTAATTGTATCCAAATATCGCGCTGGCAGAAAAAATAACTATAGAAAAACGGGTTAGTATTAATTTTGTCTAAAATATAGTTAAACTATTTAGAAATTACATTAGTTCAAACGATTTACCTGATTGTAAAAGAAAATGAGGTGCTTTAAAACTAAATTTGGATAAGAAAATTTGCAAATAGTTTGCTGCTAAAAAAGATATAAATAAACATCTGTTTGTGCAAGAAATTAAACTATTATAAATAGGATCCAATTTGTTAGCTACAAAAAAGATCGTGTTAGAAGTTCATACAATACATTTTTGCATAAAAGTGATCAATACATAATTAGTGGTGACAAAACCTGTGTCAGACTTGATCTTTATCTAAACTCCAATTTTAGAATATAAAGATAGGATTTACTACATTAAAAAAATATATTTTGCGAATAATTTGAGAAGAAAATATGGGTTTGGCAAGTTATTTGCTGTTGTGGTATATCGACACCGTTTTTTACTTAAGAAGGTTTGAATTCTAAAATTTTTAAGTATAGTAATACTTACAAAAAAGATTATTATCTGTTATTTGAAAACATAAAGTACAGGTATTATTTTAGCCTGATATGGCTTCGTACCATTACATTTGTTTTGCGGTCAAGTAACTGGTATCGCACACAAAACACTTTACTCATTGACAAAACGATAAACCTTTCAAATTGCCCAAAAGTTAGACCGGCTAAAAAGTTTTGAGTATTATTGAAGTAAAAGCTGTGAAAACCAAACGATCGTTTTACAATATTTAGGAAACACTAGACTCGGGTATATTAAAGCGTAAAAAAATATTTTGCCTAGAATATTATGCGACAGGCTAAGGAAAAAGTCCAAGAATTGGGAAAGTTTTAGTAATTGTCTTTTAAAGTGACTGGCAAATGTTTGTTTATATTGTTTTTTAGATATGGGGTCCCAGGGCAACATAGGAGTAAAAGTGTTCTTGGCACTTCAAATTTAGCGCGTGAAACATACACGGTGTAAAGATGTATTACCAACAAGAGGATGTTTTGTTGCGAATAATAGACCAAAAAATTAGTTACTATAGCTATGCTGTGAGGTGAATATTATATTAATGCGTCAAAGAAGTACTTATTTGCAAAGACCTAGAGTATGGAGGAGTACGCAGGATCGTCATCTTCAGAGACTCACAATTAGTGCAACTTAGCGTAGTGGACTATTATCCGAAAGCGATTGTTTCTTATGTGTAAGGTTAATTACTCATAATGAGACTAATAGCACGACGTCTTTTTTGTAACTACCTCTGACTTCTCTGCACCGGCAACGAAGGTTACAATGAGCAACAGAATAGCGTATGTAGACACACGAGTAGCATAACGTTGCCTTTTTTGATGATTTTTGATGATTTTGTTTAAATCAAAACAATGATTGGATATCGATTTATTTTAGATGTAAAAAAGGGATCATAGAGATTACGATGGTAGGTCAAGTCTGGTCAGAGTTAGAGGCAACACTACTAGTCAGTACATCGACACGGTCTAACAGCTTGTAGTAATTCTTTTTTTTTTAGAAAGGGTTCCTAGAAATCCTTCAACAAGATAACGCTCGACTAGATGCGGTACGTAACACTAAACTTCACTTCAACTTCATTCAACAAAACCGAAAAAAGTATTCCCGTAACCGGTAGAATCACCTGGCCTTTCACCGATAGAAAATGTATACGCGGAGGGTATAGTGGTATCCACGACCTCCAAGCAATCGGGCTAAATTATAAAAGCGTCAATAATGAATGAAATGGAATCTGTTAAGGCACTATTCGTCCATTGTTTGACTCGATGCCAACGTTTTATAAATTTAATCATTTGTTTTTCTCACTATTAATTTAATAGTAATCTGTGAAGTTTTAATTATTCACATGCGTTTTGTTTAGTATTGTAACGTTAATAAACATATCTAATGTGCGTTTGTGAGTGGGATAGTTCAAAGAAGGCAGAACGTCGTGTGACAACAAACCAAGACAATCTCGGTCTCTCACCAGCCGGTCTGACTACATGATCAAGAGAGTGGAGAAACTTGTTTTGGAGGATCGCTGAATGAGTATGGAACACATCGTCGTTGACTTCTAATTCTCTCTAAGCTTCTTAGTGCGCACTGTTACTAAACATCCTTCTCTTTTTTATACCTGATGATTCTCGTTTACTGTAGGCTTATTTTTCTCGCTAAATTGCTAATTTCCTTTAATTTAATTTAACAATTACTTAATCCATGAAAATGCAAATTTAGTATCAACTTACTTTACTCTTCCATAATTATTTTTTAAAATAATAACTTAATAAAACATGAGTAAACAACAAGTTATTTTATCTCAAACAAAATTTGAAATAAACGTACTTTTAGAATTTTTACTTTTAGAACTTCAAAGGAATGCTTTCTGACAACACTTCCGAGGTATGTAGATTTAGTATTGTAATAAAATTTAATGTGAGTTACGTTTAGCAGATACTTTTGCTTATTAACAAACACAACCGATATACTAACGTAATAAGCGTATATGCAATATTTCATTCAAATCCAATAAGAATTGCAGCAGTTATCTTGTCCATGAAATCCGTTATATCCAAAATTTTTCGCTTTAATTTCCTACGTTATTCTTAAAGTAAATCTTGTGCTGTCCAGTAAGATATATAAAGCCAGTAAATAAATTTATATTACAAGCTGTAATCTGCATAGTAATTACAATTATTTTTATATTTTTTTGTCATTTTAATGAGTACTCCTCTTTCTCTTATGCAGTTAACTATCATACAATAATCTATGTACCAAATCTTCAAGAATTGTTGTATTATGCTACCGGTAATATATTTATTTCTTCGTTAAACTAATTTTTATAACAGTATACTTGGTCAACACTCACCACAAATTCACATTTGTTTTCGCAAAATGACGTTTACAGATTTTTCTTGTGTTTGTTTTCTTCATAATTGCCAAATCTGAATTTTCAATCTTTTTTAAGATAACAATAAAGTAAGTTAGAAGTCTTTAGAGGTGCTTGGTCGTTCTAACCCTTCCTTCTTCCTTGCAACCGGTTATCATTTTACCTGATACTATGGTTACCAAAGATATTTAGTTTGACTTTTATTGTCAAAACATTATCTGTCGCAATAAAAAATGACAAATATGATATGAACGGACAATTTAATTTGTGATTTTTAGAGTTAATTTGGTTTAAATTCTCTAATTAATTTTGTAAAAATGCCGTATCTGTTTTCAAACGCTGAATACGCCGACATGTTCTTTTGTACTACTATTGCAACAATAATTTATCTGTAGCAGTAGAAGAGTACAGGATCAAATACCCAAATCGGCGCTCTACGTATCACAAAACAATATACCCGCTTTTGTGTTTATAAGCAGAAAAACTGATAAAGATATTTGTAGAAGAGAGTCTGCAGAAGGAGTACTGTAAGAAACTGAAAATAATTCTCGAACCAGTGTAAGACGAATTTTAGTAGCTACAGGCCAAAGTAAAAGTTCAATAGTAAAGACACTATCCCTAGCATATCCAACCGGTTCAAAATTTGGTTTCCACTGATCTTGCTCCATAACAGTGCTTGTGTGATTGGTCGATTAAACATGATGGTTTGATTGATCTAATTTTATTGTAATGAGGCGACATTTTCTCGGAATGGAATAAACAACTTTCACAACAAACTTCAAAATCAATATTAAACTAGGCAAAATTACTTTCAGTATAAATTTACGGTTAATTTCTGAATTGGGTTAGTTGAAAAGGCTTTGATTGGACGGCACATCTTTGAGTGAAACCTAAATAGTCAAATATATCGCTAATTTTTAGAAAAGGCTTGTTAAATCTATTAAAAAAAGTTTCTCTAAGAATTAAAAGTAGAATGTGGTACGTGAAGGTAGACACCTTGCACGTTACGGCCAAATTGTTACTGATTGTTCAAACAATAAGTTTGCTCGACAATGTATTTGTAAGGAATGGCCTCTAAGATCCCTTGATCTCAATCCTTTTGATTTCTTTTTTTAGGGTCATGTGAAGTCACTTTTGTATGGTAGAAGCAAACTTGATTTAAGGAAAATATTGAATGCAAAAATTTGAAAAGCTTTCGGTACGATTTGTAAATCGATGGAAAACTTTAACTGTCGAGGAGATCTACGACGTCGAATTGCTCTATATTAAGAAATCGAAAGTTTATTCTAATTTTAATTTGTCCTTATTAATAATTTTAAATTTGTTTAAAATAGTTTAATCGTTTGTTCTGTAAATGTAAATTTCTTTGTCACAAATTCATTATTTTAGACCTGTAATAGCAATGTCACTAAGAACTGATCTTTTAAGTACATATCATCCTTGTCTACATCTGGTTTTCTTGGCAACGAAAGTTATAACAATAATACTTGGAGGAAGGCTAAAATATTAGAACGACCAGGCACTCTCAAAGACCTCTAATTTGCTTCACCGATATCTTAAAAACGGTCGTGACTTCGACCTATGCTTGTTAAAACTTTTTTTGCTTAAAATGTCTCACAAACCTATACATGAAATACTGGTATTAAAAGTTTTACTATCTATTTTTGGATAGGTAAAATCTTCGCGTCCAATAGATATTACATTTTTTGATTTATTTAAATCTTTTCTGCATCTTATAACGCGTAAATCATAGTGACATCATCTGATGTTTTACTTTTAATACCTTTGAAAAACACTTTATCTTAGTTAGACTTGAAAATGGAAATATATCTGTAAAATTATTGAGGCAAGTCAGCGTTAAAAGAACTAATTATATAGAGTAGTAGAAAAGAGGTGTCTAAAAAACAATAAATAACACATTACAAACTACCAACGTACAGTATTAAATTTGATATTTGCAACTTAAATTTGTTAATTTTATTATTTTTCTGTCTTATAATAAAAACCATATAAACACTGTACCATGTAATTGAATTGTACTAATAAGTAACTATGTGTAATTTAGTATTTAGAAAGTTTTCTTAGTATAATAAATTTCAGAAACTAGCAGTATGTCTGTTTTGATTATATAAAGGAGTTGCTATTTCTCACTTATTATTTAACAGATTGTTTGGGTTTCATATAACAATGCGTAATATGTAAGCTATAATGGAGAGTAGATTATTAATTACAATTATCAATCAATGAAAGGCAATATTATTTTTGTTCGTTAATTAAACAAACATCTCTAAAGAAACGGTAATCTACAGCGATAGAGTCTGGCAAATATGTCGGATATGATAAAATCTTCCAATCCAGGACGGAAACCGCTAGCAATATTATAGCATCTACTCTTTTTCTCAGCCATTAGTTTATGGGGAACCTAATAGCCTTTTTAATGGATACTTGCCGGCTTATAAAGAAGCTTAGAAACGACATGAACTATTAGTTGGAGTTCCTTTGCAAGATCTGGATGCAACTTTCTACCAAAAATTATTCCAGTTTTTTATCTTCGACTTTCCTTGGCTGTCGAGTACGTTAATCATAACTCGTCTCAAAATTTTCCTTCATAAGCCATAGAAACCACTTCTTGCAAGAATCGCAAGAAACACAATCCTCCCCTAAAGCATAATATATCATTTCGCGGACTTCGCCGACACTTCTTTCCAGTTGAAATGTTGCTTGTAGTATGATAATAGGTTTACTATTGATTTTTATATTATAGTGGTAAAACGGACGCCTCTTGTAATATGTTGTAAAGCTAGTAAGTTTACTACCCTTTACTATAATTGTGCAGGCACAATACTTGCATTTGTTGATATTCGAGATTTAAAATAAAGAAATAGTACACAATTCTATAGATATGAATAACATCCATGAAAAATGTGCAGCTATTTGACATTGCGGTTATCAAATTGTGAATAGATTTAGAGTGAAAGTAATATAAATTTAATAAAAAATGTATGTAACAAATTTTGTTATTGCAAGTGATTTTCTGTGCCATGTTGACGAATTCTCTGTAATTTCTTTTTTGTAATTCATGAAATTTCTACTAATCATCTCATAAATGCTTAATTCTGAACGGTAAGCACTGCTTAATTTATATTTTTTAAAAAAATAAGAAGAAAAAAAATAAAATTTTATTTTCTAGCTATAAAAGGCAAAAGTGACATTGTCGTTGACTATTTAAGTCAAAAAGTAAACGCAAATTTTTTCATTTTGGGGATTTATAAGAAATAAATTTAGGAATAAAAGGTGATACATCGTTCTAATTCAAATCAAAGAATAATGACAAATGTAAATGCAGAATGCATAGCATTTGAGCATTTACAGTGAATTATAAAAAACGACTTGTATAAATCCATATAATTTTTCTCCACAATACGTCATATTTTATGCACTCGAAAATTATTTTTTAAATAAATTGATTTGTTATAGGAATTGCTATTCCTGATTTAAATACAAAGTCCACCATTAAAAAAACTTTTAACTTCTCGGCTACGGTTTTATGTACCGCTTATAGTTTATAGTCCAACGGTTTCAAGCTGTAATTTTTGGAAAGCAATTATACAGAGAAATAGTTCAAAATAGTTTTCTCAGACCTATTCTTGGGTGTTCTTCACTTTGTGTGCGTTACTGAGTTTTTCTAAAAACTGCACTATTTAGCGCTAAACAAAATGTAGCTTAAAAGTGTAACAAAGCGTCTCACATTGGTTCTAGTACAATTTTGCAAAAAATTCTGCTTTCTTTCCACAAAAAGGGAGCTCTGCTACATCAAGATTTTTTTTATTTAACTTTTTATTACTTACAATATGTTTTAACGTAGCTAAACATTCAGTAAATTATATATTGCTTAGTAATAACAATAATATTTATACTTGTCATGTACGGTAGCACTCAGTGGTGCAACCATTTACAGTAATATAACAAAAGTAAAATTATAATTGTAATATAGAACTATAACTAACCTAAATAAATTTGATTAGCAGGTTCATTGGTTTAAACCGTTTGAGCCTGCGTGTTTCTTCATTATTATGTAGAGGTTTTATTGCTGCGATATAAAGATGAAAAGATATTGTATACTGTGTTTGGTAATTTTTTGCTATAGTAGGTATGTATAGATCTCGCTGGATGACTTCATTTGGCACATACCACGGGGCATTTATTATAACACGCAGTACTTTTGATTGGAAACTTTGCAGTACTACTAAGTTGTATTTACTAGCAGACCCCCACAGCTGTAGCCCATTAGCTAGTACATCTTGTGAAACCTAATATTTAGCTATTTTCTTTTGGACCATATATTTTTTTCTCTTTGACGGATGCCTACATATTTCAGGACTTTTGTTTGTGAAAACTGTTGTTTTAAGTATTCTGCACGATAAGTTTCATTTCGTAAGGTGTATTTTACATGTACTGATTTGGTCTCATTTGCTCTGATGACCCACTTTTTGAGTTAAGTTTGGATTTAATTTAAGTAATGTTGAAAATAACGTGATGCTATGCCTGGGTTGTTGTGAGATGCCGTAATAGCTGTATTATCAGCAAATGTGGCTGTAAATGTCAGATTTATAGTTGGAAGATCAGAAGTATATAGCAGATACAGCGTTGGTTCTAATACGCATCTTTGAGGCATCCCTGAAGTGATTGGATAAAGTGACGTGTATTCATCTTTTATCTTTACGAGAAAATATTTGTTTCATAGTATGATTGTAAAACGGTGTAGTAAGGATGAGGTGCCATACTATGTCAAATGCTGCCGTAGGAGACAATGTACCAATATAGTCTTGGATTGCTTGCTGTTTCGTATTGTGCAGTAGTGTTTTCAGATGTTTACTTGCTGCATTGAGTGTCCTTTTATCACCTGGTTTCTTTGAGTTTTGCCATCTTTTCTGAATCTGCGCTTTTCAGCTATTTTCTGTTTCACTAATATAGGAAGATTTTTTCGATTTTCAGGTTGTTATAAAATAAGCGTTGCTTGTCACTCAGCGTGTTGGATGGCTTTAGTTAGGTTATAACTAATATTTAAGTATTATTTTCACTTTTGAGAGGCATTTCGAGTGTGATATTTTCATCTAATATTTTTCGGAATTCTTTCCAATTAGTCTTCCTATTGCATAGTGTTGGAGGTTTGCAGCGATTAAGTATCCGAGTACTGATCGTAATTACGATGGGAGAGCGATCCGACAATCGATCTAAATTTGATTCGATTCTATTTTAATTTCGAAATATGCCTTTTACTTCACAGAAATCAAGTAGATCAGGTAGTTTATAAGTATGTCTTTGTGGTCCAGTAGATTGGTTGACCATTTGATAAGACATATAAATTGTTCACTTCTACTGTTTTCAGCAATTCTCTGCCTTTGTGTGTTATGACCCTAGATCACCAGTGGTGATGCTTGCTATTATAGTCTCTTGCTGCAATAAATTGGTTTCCAAGAGTATTAAAAAAAAATGAGCAAAATTATTTTGTTTTATAGGATGTCGGGGTGGGTAATAAAATGTTGTAATTCTTAAGGTTTCTAGCCAGTTTTTTTACGGTAACACTGGTAGCTTTTATATTATTATATCTGTATTTAGATAGTTTCATATGTTTAATCGAGTTTCGTATTATGATCAAAGTGATTGCATAGCAGCCGTCAGGGTGTTGAGTATTGTATTTAGAATAATTATATACTTTTAGGTAGAAACGGTCAGTTAAAATGAGATGCAGATATTACTACTATATTTAGTTTATTGTTTATTAACTTTCGAAAGCCTGTAAAGCGTAAGCGAAAATGAATGCGATCACGAACCCGTCTGCCTGTCTCTGTGTGTATGTCTGTGTCTGTTCACACGATATCTCCGCAACTTGACCAATTCACTTCATATCAGGTCAGTATAATCCCCGATATTAAACTGTAGCTCTCATTTGACCCGAGATACGAGGACCACAAGGTCACGTGGACTTTCCTCTCTTTTGAAAGTTGTCTTTCTGGATTTTACATCCGTCTCATTTACTTCTATTTGTTTCAGCGGTTTTAATCTTTGGTCTCTACTATTAATTCTGTTCGTTTTCTACCGTTTTTTTGCAGTTTGTGTTGTGTATTTTTTATCATGTGTTGTTGACACTATTGGATTTCCATTGATTATTGCGTCAAGTATTCAAAGTTTGGTTTTACTTTTTATTGTGTACTAATTTGTGGTGGTATTTGTGCTATTTTTAAAGATATTTGTGTTATATATTGCAATGGTATAAGCTGTGGAAGCATGCATTGAAGGTCTATTCATAATATTGTGATTCAGGAGTCTGTAACGGATAGGCAGTATAATAGTTGGGTAAATACAACATTTCTACGTTTAGTGGATAATCTTTTAATATTTAGCACAGGATAATCTATTTTCTTCATCTTAAAAGCTACTGTGGCGACAGAAACGTCAAAAGCGGCGGCATAGGCTATATTGATGTCGGGCGTAGGGCCCCACATACACACCGGCAGGTCGCAAGTTTTCGCTCGCAAAAATTGTTTATAGTCTTCACAGCACAAGTGTACTGCATACTATCAAAGTTTGACACTCTTCTCACATAACGCCAATAAGTCCGCTCTGTTTGAAAGCACGAATCGAATTGACACATCAAGATAAAAGTAAAATTGTAACTACTGAAGTTCTTTGTAGTTTTGATAGAAGCTTTATATGAGATAAAAGCGTGATAGATTTATTTTAATTAATGTTAAATAATTTCTAAATTCTAAAATTGTTTCATCTGCACTAAGAATCCCCCTATGCTCATTATCTGCAGAAAACTAAGTCAGGTGTTTTGATTTTACCAAAAATTTTTGCTTCATTGATGAGTTCTCATCTACAAATCATTGTTCAGTATAAAATAGATTGACATTTTGAAAATGTCAAACTATAGCCTTTATTTCTATTCCTTACGCCAGCTTTTTCCTGTTTACAAAGTAGAAGTTTGTTTGGTGGTTATGAACAATACTAAATGTAGCACAAAAATCTGAAGCGATGTACAGTGGTCGAAAATTAGAAAAAAGTGGACAAACTCAAATTTTGTAAATATGTTATAAAACTTTCACATTTCAAAGGTACATTAAGGTATATCTCAGGTCATACTTCTTGGAATATCGACCCATTTCTTCAAAAAATCTACCTGCGTTGACCCCTCAAATATGAATAATTGTTACTACGATTTTACTTCATTTTGTTGGCAGACTAACGTGTGACTGTGCATAAAATATTTGTGCTTTTAATTTGTAATTTTTACAAGAAAAATTTTAAGGCAAGTACTTTATTTACATAGAAAATATTTCAACAAATTTTATTTTAAAGTACCTGATTTTATTATTTCTTATAAACTTACTTTCTTGGTGTTTTGTAACTTCTATAAGGCCTAAAGAAAGTTTGCCATTAAAAGTCACGGAGATTTTTATTTTAAAATATACTCTAGATATTCCTGTATGCCGCAGTTAAATGCATTTTTGCTCGAAGTTGTTTCGCTAGAAAACAATCGCATTTTTACTTTCTTATATGAAGTAAAGGGTTGTATTAGAAAATCTTGGCTCTATCAACTTTTAGGCAATATCAACCTAAGTGGTGTAATAATATTTTACACCCCCCTAAAAAAATTGACAGCGGTTCACATAATACGAAAATCGGTTTGTACTTGTATTTACCCTAAACTACCCTAGCTTAAGCAACCACCAAATTTTAATTATTGTATTTTAGAATACCTACAAGAAAAGAATTGTTTGACGTTTTATCGAAAAAATCTGGTGAAGGCTCACGTGGTGGATTACCTAGTCAATCGCTATGGAAAGGCAGGGAATGCGCAACCAATCATTCGCATAAGGAACGCTGCAATTGAGTTTTGCATTAAAGTTTTTCAATACTGGACAAATAACTTCGCAATTAAGAAAAATTCCGTCAAAAGCATGGAAAGTGGCTTGACAGCAATTTTGATGTTGACGAAAAAGAAGAACCGGAGGAATCTGATGAAACTGTGTCACATGCTGAATCAAGCACGTCATTGGGTCGTGGTCGACCCAAGGTAACGTTTGAGGAAGGTAGTTCGAAGACCAAGAGACGACGGCCCGTGAAGTTGCCAACAGAGTTTGAAGCCGAAGAACTCAGTTACGCTGCGAAAACGGTTTTTAAATCTAAGGCAAAAGATTCAAAAGCCAAAATAATCATTGAAGCTATGTTCACAACACCAAATCGAACTACGAAAATTCGTAAAGCCTAGTGTGATGCACAAAAATCAGAAGACTTAGTTCCTTTAACGCCAAATGAGGCGGTTTCTTTAATTGTCTAAGCCAAATCTTCGAAACGTTAGTACATGTCTATTAGAGAGCAAGCTAAAGAAAATCATGTGGATATCTGCTCTCCTACCACAAAGTTTTAGAGGCTAACGCTCGATGTTATCGGCCAATTGACACCCTAACAGTAACAGAACAGTTCGTGGAAGGTTAAGTATAAACCCTTCTAGATCATTCGGTTTTCCGAATCCTGGACATCCAAAAACCCGTAATATTATATCTTGCTCCTGAAACAGTAAGAAGTTTAGAACTGTTAGTAAAATGGGGTTGCAATGGAAGTAGCGGCCATTCTCAATATAAGCAACCGTTTTCGGAGTCCACCTTATAATATAGTGATCTATTTTAACGTCCATGGTTTCCTAGCAATTGTTTACGCAATTGCCGAGAGACGACAAAATAATTTTGTGGCAAAATCCACGTCCACCGTCAACAAGATTTTGTAGGCTACTTCGAATTCAGTTCTTGCAAGAAAGTACTGACATTCACAACATGAGATAACCTATACACAAATTTAGATTGAGAAGCTTCAACCAACTACATGGACTTTTGAAGAAAAAGGAATTAAAGTTTCTGTATCCCATACTTGCATTATGTCCATGATAAACGAAAAAATCTCTAACGCTATTACCGACACTTCGTCTTCACAAACATGCTACATTTGCAAGACCACCCCAAAAGAGACGAACAATATAAAGAAAATTGTCGAAAAGGAGAAGAACGAGGAAGCTTTTAAATTTGGACTGTCAAAGTTGCATGCCTGGATTAGATGCTTTGAATGTTTGCCTCACCTATCCTATCACTTATACATTAAAAAGTGGCAAGCACGTGCTAGAGATAAAGGTAGTGTAACAGAGAGAAAAAGGTTAATAGAAAGTAAATTTAGGACTAGAATGGATCTGCTAGTTGATCAACCTAAAAGTGGAGGTAGTGGCACAACAAACGATGGGAACATGGCGAGAAGATTTTTTGAAAACCCAACTATATCGGCTTCAATCACTGATATCGATGAAAATATTATTAAAAGATTTGAAGATGTTCTGCAAACCATTTCATGTGGATACGAGGTCGATATTGATGCGTTCTATGAGTATACTTTACAGACTGCACGATTATTAGTATCCACATATCTATGGTATTATATGGCAGCATCTGTCTATAAAATTTTAGTTTACGGTTCCATAGTTCGCCTTATTGCCGATAGGTCAATTGTCCCAAGAAGCGCAAGAATAGCGAAATAAAGATCTTAAAAAATATAGAGAACATTACAGCAGAAAAATATTTCGAGTTGCAACGAATCAAGACCTATTTAATAAGTTTTTGATTTTATCAGATCCACTGATCACTTTTCATCGCAAACTTCCCCAGAAGAAGAAGTTGAAATTGTTACCTAAAGTCTTTTAACTCTTAAAAAAACAAATAATTCCATCTTCTGAGGAGAATGTGACCAAACATCTCGATTCCGAAAGTGCACCTGAAAGTGATACAGGCTCGACTGATTGAATAACTGACGTTCCTCTTTTGTATTAATAAAAATATAGGTATGCATCTTTTGGCTTAAAAAGTTACATACCTCTGTTAATTATTAGTATTGGACTCTATTTTTTACATTATTGTTTTTGTATTTTTTGAGTTATTTTCAATGGCATATATACATACATACATATATATATATATATATATATATATATATATATATATATATATATATATATATATATTACTTTGTCAAAAAACTGTAAAGCCACTCTTGAGTTTGATGCTTTTTATTATTATTTCCATACTTCATGAGTCATTTTAAACAGGTTGCATGAAAAAACACGTGTAAATAGCCACTGCCAAATAACCACCCCTTAAAACCCACCCTAGATGTATTTAAGTTTTTTCACTATTTTTTTCATGATGTATAAGTTATTCTTGACTTATTAAGACAATAATCAGATTTTTGTCCAATTTTTTCTGATTTTCGACCACTGTGCACTGGTACGATTTTAAGCTTCTTCTATACATTAAAATGTAGAGAATAGTGTCGCCTGTCTGTCCGTCCTTTTACTTTTCAACTTTTGATCAAGGCAGCTTCCAAGCTGGAGACAAGTTTCTTAGTTTCTTCATTTCTGACATCTGTCCAGCCTTATAATTTTTGATCTGTGGTAGATAGGTTAATAAAGTTTTCAATATTCAACTAAGGACCATAAATCAAGTCCAGACGCCAAAAATCAGACTGTTCGGAAAATATAGAGACCGGTTTGACCGAAAATGGCCGAAAATTTTTGTTTATGTATAGAAACCACGGACATCTGTGGAACCGGAGTTTCACGTCCGTACTTGTTTATAATTACTTTTATAATAATTGTTATTTTTTATTTTTCTTCGTTGTACAATATGAGTCCTATATAGTAAGTGTTTAGATACAATTTGCATTAATTGTTTCTAATTTTAACTTAATATATCACAAGAAAATAAGATACATAGACTCATGTAAAATAAAAAAGGCTGTTTAAAAATCTTTTTTGGTTATTTTACAATTATGAAGCTAGCACCACTTTTAACTAGTAGAACCCCATTCAAAATATTTTTAATAAACATCTAAAAAGTCATATTTACATCATTTGTATTTTATAAAAATGTGTAATAAATATTTAGTGCGTTTAAAATTAAAAGAAAATGTATACTTAAAACTTTCGCAGCTTCAATATTTATTAGAAGGAAATCGCTATCCTGAGCAGTTACAAATTGTGTTCGCAGATTTACGCGTTGTCACCGGCAAACTTTTCGGCTTTCCGTAGTCAGTTTTCAATCACTTCCAGAACCCATTAAGGAAGCTTTCTATAGTGCATTTTCCGTAGGCGGTTGCCTGCCCTTTATAACTTTTTTATCAAAGAACTTAGAAAGAATTCGGGATTCAGCATTGCTAAAGTATTGAACTCCGAGCAACTGCAACCTCCTGATAGATTCCGTTCCTAAAACCGGCCCAACAGATCGGGCGCGTATTAGTTTATTGATCGAAAATATTTTAAGCTCATTTTCACAGTTTTATGTTCCACTTTATATGCGTATGGGACGCAGCTGCGAGGCGCATTGCGATAGTTAATAAAAGTGTCATCTTTAACGACAGCATGTATATATACAAGTACTTTGCATGTATAGTATATGTACTGAGCTTAATATTGGCAAAAGCTGGTTACCAGAGTAACTACAAAATTGTTTATGGGTGTAATTTAATTATATATAAGGCATTTTTCAATTTATTCCAGTCCAGAACCTCCACTAACATTAAAATATTATATAATGACGTTAGTTATATTATCAGAAACATTCTTTATATAAAGTTGGTGATTTACATTATCTATATACATAAAAAATAGTGCAAAAGAACAGCTAAACTTTTTTTAAATGGCACATAGTTTAAGAATCACTTATTGTTATTATATTATTAAAGCTTTTAAAAAAAAGGTAATTTGAAAATAATTTAGATGCAATTTTTTTCATTTAAATTTTAATTTAATTACATGCGTTAGGTAGATTATAAAGAAATTACAAAAGTATAGTGGGTAAAAATAAATAGAGGGTTTAACTTTTTTATTGAAATTTTACTTGGACAGAATTTTTTTTATTGGTTCACTAGTAATTAACAATCAGAACTAAGTATATATATATGTTCTATGAGTTAATGTGATCACATTAGAGCTACCCTCCTTGTGGATCATTAGGCCATTTCTTCTTTTTTAGTCTTCTTGGAGGGGGGTCCTGATGTAGGTTGGAGACGAGACTATAAGTGGACTTGAAGTCGTAGGAAGTGACTGTTACTCCTTACCATGTGCTCATATTCTACAGTTGTTATATTAACGTCATTATGCAATGTCAAATTGCTGACATACCATGGGCCATTTGCAAGCATTCGTAGGGTTTTGGACTGTACTCGTTGGATAATATTGACATTTGTCTTGCAGGAGCAACCCCAGAGTTCAATGCCGTAAGTCCAAATGGGCTTAATTACGACTTTATATAGAAGCAGCTTGTTTTCAAAAGAGAGACATGATCTTCGGCCTAGCGACCAGTGCATTATTTTGATTCGAAAATCAATTTCCTTTTTCTTTAGTATATGGGACTTCCACGTGAGTCGTTTATCTAAGTGAAGACCTAGATAACGGGCCTTATTTGCTTGTGGTATATTATTTAGATACACTGGTGGGCACTCTGCATGATTTTGAGTAAAGTTAACATGAGTGCTTCTCGTTTCTTTTACTTTGATTAGCCATTTATTTAGATAGTTAAGTGGTTTTGCAGTTTTAAGGAGGATGTGTTAGGATTGGTGTGGCTAGAGAGGAGGACAGTGTCGTCAGCAAAAGTTACAATGTATGTATCTGATGTTGTAGGTATATCTGCAGTGTATAATATACAGAGCAAAGGTCCAAGGACGCTTTCTTGTGGCACTCCAGGTTTGATTGGGCGAAGGTTACAATAATCTTGTTCGTATTTTATTTGAAAGTAGCGATCTGACAAGTAAGATCTAAAAAGAAGGTAGTATTCACTAGGAAGCAAGGTCTTGATCTTGTACAGTAGGCCATCATGCCACACTATCAGAAGCTTGTTTTATATCAATAAATACTGCTGGACAATAGGATTTAGAATCGAGAGTCGTGTTAATAATTTTTACAATTCGATGACATTGTTGTATGGTAGAGTGATACCTCCTGAACCCAAACTGATGGTCAGGGACCCAATTTTTCCATATATCAGTATTATATAATCTTCTAATTATAAGCTTTTCTAGTAGTTTAGGCAACAAAGGCAATAAACTTATGGACCTGTAAGATAAAACTTCTTCAGCGGGTTTTCCAGGTTTTAATGTTAGAATAATTTGAGCAAATTTTAGTGATGATGGACAATAATGAAGTCACAATATAGAGTTAAAAAGATTTTGTAAAAACCGTACGCCACTTTTGGGTAGTTCAGTAAGCACCTTTGACGTTATTAAATCGTAACCAGGGTCTTTCTTATTTTTTAAATGCTAATTTTTTCAAGAACCTTTGGTATAGGTAAGGCTTTTGATGGGCAGTGACAATTGTAGGGGTGCCTGAAGAAAGGTTTGAATCTCATTATCTGGGTCACTGGAATGAGGAGTAAAGACTTTAGTAAAATGTTGCACGAACTGCCCATTCATTATTTTGTTTCCTTATTGGCAGATTCACGGTCTGTGGCCTCTTATTTTCTGTATAAATTTTCCAGATGCTATTATCTGCGCGAGAGAGTGTAGTTAAGTAGTGTTGAAAAGTTTCTCGCTTCAAAATTTTAATTTTTTTCTTTATGGTGTTGGTTAACCTGTTATATATGATTTTATTAGCAGGATTGTGTGTTCCGTGCCATTTGCATCTTGCCTGACGCTTTAGCCGTATTAACTCAAGTATTGCTTTGGGAATATTTCCATCCTCACGTACCATATTTGTAATCTTCGGCGTTGACTGCCAAGCTGCATATTCCACAGTTGTGATAAAACAGTGCCTGGCTATATAACTGGCGTTATTCCAAAATGCGGCTGAGGCATCATTTGAATAGGTAATTGGTTTGCCTGGTGATAGACATTGCTGTTGTTAAATGCCATATTTAATACCTTGCGAGTTGATTACTTGTATTACTTATATGAAAAATTTAAAATTAAAATTGGTAAATAATAGGCTTAACCTTATGCAAGCCTGCAGCTGCACCGTCACGATAACGTAACTAAAATCAGCCCATGCACGTCTGCTCTGCTTCGATGCACAAGGCTAAGTGAGGACAGAAATACAATAATTTTAATTATAATATTGTGAACCATAAAAATGGCTAGGATGATTAATTAATTTAATCGTGTATTTGATCTGTTAATACTATATTTTGGGGTAATTTGTGGTTGAGCGTAGTGTAAATTTGTGTTTTAAAAATTGCGTAATACACTATAATACAACTATAAGCACTGGAGTCTGTAATAAACGTTTCTGCACATTTTCTGATAAACTAGTTCTTCATGTAGTTGTGTATTACAAATATACCAAGGTGCGTTCACAACATTTCTCAACACCTTTTTTTAAGTAAGGAATTGTATCTTTTGTTTTTGAGGTGTTATACCAAATCGGAGATGATCGTAATCTTTCCACATAAATCAATCGAGGAACTAAATATATTTCCGACTGTTTAACTTAATTATTTATAGAATTACCATGTATTTCTTTATTAATTTATGTACAGACAGGATTACTAAGTCCTCGTAAACTAAAAATTTTGGCAAGGCATTAATCAAGGTTCGTTATAATATTACATTATTTAAACCATAACTAAAGTTAATTAGTTTCATGTAAAGTGTGGCTACCGTTTTATTTGGATTCCTGCTTGGGCAAACACAACGGTGTCGGCTATAAAAGTAACTCCTGTTGCACTAAGTTTTGACAAGTGAGACATATGTATGTTGAAAAGCACTAGACCCAAGATACTGCCTTGTAAAACTTTAGTTTCAGAATTTTTGGTCCTAAATAAATTTTTTTAGTTAGTGTGTAGATGCGCATTTAACGCATATTAGTTTTAAGCTACAATAATTTTTGGTATGGCCGTACTGTTGTCATCTGTAACAATGCCGTTTGTTCTGTATTTTTTTTTTGGCTTTACTGTAACTGATATTATCACTTTTAATAAATATATTTGTTATGCTTTCTCATTTTTGATAATGGTAGACATTTCTTAACTTTACTGTAAAAATGTGTTACTTCTATTACTGGTATATGCTTAGTTAATTATGTTTTCTATTGTTATTTCTTTATCTATAAAAAAGTGGAACATTTCTGGTAACTACATACAATGATTTGTTGTTTGGGTTCTGGTAAGTATGATATATTTTATGTTCTAAATTTAATTAATAATTGAAAGTCTTCCTCTTTGGTTAAATTAATGCGTAATATGGATGTGTGGTAAGATATTATAAAGGTTTGAGATACTTGTTTTTAAATGTCCTGCATTAAGACTTTTGATTTACAGTGTTAGGTAAATAAATCGGCAGTATTTTGTTCTTTGGTGTGTTTGTATCTAACTGCGTTACATATACTAGGTTTGGATCATTATTCTTGGAAGATAAGGTAAAAATTATTTTCTTTTATAAATTTGGTGGAAAAAAGAACTTACTATCAGTTAATAGTTCTTGTGAGTTCAATCCGTACCGTTTTTAATCTCGTTAATAAGCAATGGTGAGCTATTGAATTTGTATTTGTTGCACACTTTTAGTTAACTGGTGTTGGTTTTACTAAAAATAAATAAAATAAACTTAGTATTTTTGATACGAATAGCGTTAAGGACAATAGTGTGTGTGTGTGTGTGTGCGCGCGCGTGGATATGTGTGCGTGTGCGTGCATGTGAGTGCGTACGTACGTGGATTCTCAACCCTCTTTTTACTAAATAAATGGGATTTCCGCATTTAATATAGCTTTCTGGATTATAGTCTTATAATTGTTTTTTATGTTTCTATTTTTTACTCGTAATATATGAAATGTCAATTTAAATGAAAAATATATAACTTCTTAGTTTACTGATTCTCAAGCAAGATAATAAAATTAGAAAGCTACATTTGCAAAAATATAAGCAAGAAAATAAAAACTTGCATATGTTAATGCTTATGTTTCGGCATATACAGGTCAAGAAGGTCCAAAGCTTAGTATATATTTACAAATTAATTGTATTTTTTACAATTGTTCTTCAGTGGTCTCTTTGTTTAGCTTCTATCTACCAGTTTTCTACATACAGTTTACGGAATTTTTTTATCGCTTCTAGCTACTTTTTTCAGGGTCTACCTCTTTTAATTGCTTTTTGTATAACCCTGTTTGCAGAGAGTCACTTAGCATGTCCCAACTATCGGATTCTCTGTACTTTCATGTATAGAATTATCTCTACTTTGTTGTACAGCAACTTAATTTTCGTCACGTATTTTCCACCAAAAGCCTTTTTAACTATTTTGTTTCTCATGCCTGTATTTGCTGTGTGTTTTTAAGGATTAGGGTTTCATTTTACTATCATAAGTTACCGCCTTTTTAATAATCATCTGGTAAATTGGAATCTTTTTTTCATGAATTTAAATAATTTTTCCCTGGCTATTTTTGCCTTTTGTATTCTTTCTTCAAGTATTTTTTCTTTATTGTCCTTACTCGTAAACTTCATTCTTAATTAGATAAAATTGTCAACATTTTCGAAATATATCTTTTCTTATTTGTACCACTTATTTGTAAATTATCTCTATCAATTTCAGTAGCTATATTCATTACTATAAATTTAGTTTTATGTTTTAGTTTTACTTGTTAGAGACAATAAGTAATAAACTATTTTAGTACAATGCAATATAATATAAATTTAAAGTTACAGTAATAATAGATAGTATGATATCTGCTACAAATGACGATATGACGACAATTAAAGTGTATAGGATCCAAAAAATGAACACAACTATAACAAATAGAAGTTTGTCTTTTATTGCATTAGTCTATTCCTTTTTAACATTGCCGATATCTAACTTTTTTGGGAGACCAGAGAAAGAACAAGCAACTTTTAGAAGAAATAAACAAACACAGGACCATATGTATGCAATAAGAACTATAAGAGACAAACTTCTAGAAGTAAATAAACCCATATATCTAACATTTTTAGATCTAACTGCAGCGTTCGATAGCGTTCCATGAAATACCATATGGAAAACGCTACAAGAAATAAAAATTTTGAGAGAACCATATAAAGTTATTAAAGGAGTTACTTCTGAAATATTTAACCTAGAGAGAGGTATAAAGCAAGGGGAGAGTCTGAGTCTACTACTATTTATAATAGTTATGAACCAAATAATAAAGGAAAGCAAAAGAAAAACAAAAAACAACAAAATTGGAAAATGGAGAATGAGACTAGTGAAAACTCAGTCACTAGTACATTCTGATGACATCGTGTTGGTGGCGGATGAAAAAAAATTACAGAAAGCAATATATGGAATAATTTCATTAGAGAAAAGGAAATTAAAGTAAATAAAGAAAAGGGCAAAATAATAAAAATCACAAAGCAAAATCAAGAAGGAAACCAAAAAGATAAAACAATATATTGCAACGAAGAAGAAATAAAATGGATAAATATACTTGAATATTTAGGTGTAATAATTAGTAAAGATGGAAAGATAGACAATGAAATAAACAGTAGAATAACAAAGACAAACCACGTATACCACCAACTAAACGATACCCTAATCGGAAAAAGAGATGTGGGAACAAAGACTAAATTACAAATATATAAACAAGTACATATATCTACCAGTACCAGAATATGGATCTGAAAGTTGGCTACGAGAAAAGTGAAAGTAAAATACAGACAGTAAAAATGCGTTACCTTAGTGAGATAGCAGGTAAAACTGTACTCAATAGGATTAGAAATAAACTAGAAAATAAAAGAATTAATAGAGGTAATACCACTAGATCAATCACTTGAACAAAAACAACTTAAATGGTTTAGACACGTCGTCCTCATGAATGACATGAGACTGGCAAAGCAAGTTATGGAAGCAAGACCGGAGGGAAAGAAAGGAAGAGGACGACCATGAATGCAATGGCTAGACTACATATACAAAATTGGAAATATAATAGGAAAATCAGAAGAATAACTAAAAAGACTGCCTAACAACCGACCAGAATACAAGAGATAGCTACAAAACCCAAAGCCCTAAGGCAAATAAAAAAAATAAAAAGGAAAATAAATGTGGTACTGCAAATGGAACCAAAAATTTGATAGTTTTGTTTAGTAGCGCGGGACATTCTTAAGTTTTTTCAGTCTGAAACTGATCTAGGTTTTGAGAAAAATATTCTAGTTTTAACATTGTTAGAATCCTAACACATAAAAAAGAACTTAGAAACAGATTCAGTATCCATTTTTAATTGAATGAGTGAGTATTTCTCTGTGTAGGTATTGAATGTAACCTATCTGATTGACAAGATTGGATACTTAACATAATCAGATCTAGAAATTCAAAGAGTGCTACAGGGGTGTATTCTTTCTCTTCTATTATTTAACCTATATTTGCAGAAGTTTCAAAGAAGTTCTGAAAATATATTGATTTAGGAATTAAAATTTTTAAACACATATAAACCACATCTCTGTAAGTAGACACCTGGGCTTAAATATAAATAATACGAAACAACATTCATAGTAATAAGCCGCTAAAGTTACAATTCTGTAACCCTTCATTTTAATGGTAAGCAAATTCGGCATGTAACGATGACTTTAAATATCCGGGATGTTTAATAGTGGAAAATTTAGACCCAGGTAAAGAAACTAAAAGGCGAATTGATATTTCTCGGGCTTTATCTAAGAAAATGCATACCCTTTACTGCAGGGCATCATAAATCTTGTCAGTTACGACAATCTTGTAAGTTAAGAAAAAGAATAGTCAAATATTATCCATAATCTATACTGATATATAGCATGCAAATGTGAATGTTTAAGAAAACCGCCTGGAAAGTTTTGAAATGCGGCTACATAGAAGTGTATTAAGAATACCATACATCAAAATCTCACAGAGAGCGATCACTTATTGCAAACTAGTAGACACAATAAAATACCGACTGCTTATCTTGATCATATACTCCGAGGCAAGAAATGTGATCTACTGCAATTGAGGACGACCGTGAAATCCGTGGTATTGGAGACGCACAATAGCTGTTTAGAATGGCAAAAGACAGAACAGCTTACGCCAAGGTGATCATCGCCAACGTTAAAGTAACCTTACGCGGCATGCGAAAAAAATAGACACTATAACCGACGTAATCCTAATTGGATGTGAATGAAAATTGGCATACACATTTATTAGATTAATGTCGGATAAGCTTGTTAATAGCAAAAATGAATCAGAGAAAAGGGGAAACGACATTTAAATATTTTGCAACTTCTACAGTTCCCACCAAATTTAAGTCAAGTTTAGCACGCATACTTGTTCTTTATGTACCTAGATACATTCCAAAAATAAAAAAGGAAATAGAGGAGTGGAAAGATATGACTATAGATGTTTTTTACTTTTACGCGTAATTACATAAATTAGAAAATTCACACACCTCTTGGAAGATCTGCTACAAAGAGCTTATCTCAATAAAGTCGACTATAAATCAAGTACTTCTATAAATCCGTTATTCTTATCAGTGTTTATAATTGTATCAACACAGCGACTTTGTAAACTACTATTCAAAAATATTTACGTGCTCGAAAAAACAGCTAGCTTATGAGGCCGAAGATAATTGGAAAATAGGTTCTCCCGTTTCAAATTCTTACCTTGCAAGTAAATTAACAGTTCTACCTTTAAAGGGAAAATTTTTATTCAAAACATTATCTACTAATAAAAAAGATTTGCATATAAATAACTTCACAAATTTTTCTAAAAGTATGCAACGTTTTTCCTTTGATAGAATTTAGAACTTAATTATATTTTTTGTAGCAGAGTCTAATTCAGAAAGTAAAAATCTTTTATACAAAGCTTCTGTGTGTAAAAAACAGTGCAGCCGTGTAGCATTTCGTAATACTTCCTGTAATTTGACAATAAGACCAGATCAATGTCCTATCATAGTTTTGACACTATCGTTGTGGCTAACATTTTGACCAGTCAAAATCGTACTGTCAGCAATTTTCATAAAAATTTTGAATCAATATTTTTCGGGCATATTGGTTTCTAATGTCATACAAAATTAAATATCTTCTGTAATATCGTTTTTGGGTAGTATTGTTGAAAGTAATAACCCTACTGTCGTAAACAAGCTATTGGCCCTGTGTACACAGGAGAAACTGAACGAGTATGTAGAACGAAGAGTTAACTATCAATCGGAGTTTAAGAGTAACCGATTGGTAATGGATCAGATATTTATATTACAAGAAATAATAAAGAAGTCACGATCAGAAGTGGCCTCTACATACAGTTTTTATAGATATTTGACTTATTGACTGAAGAAAACTGTACGAAGCTGTGCTGAAGTTAAATGCCACCAGAAATATCGTGAATTTAGTGCGGATGACACTAGAGGAAACTAGATGTAAAGTGGAGATAGCATGACATTTCTTCGATAGTTTCAAAGGAAACCGAGATGTAAGATAAGAAGATCCACTCGCAACACTATTAGTTGATGTGTTATTAGAAACATATTGGAAGAAGCTGGCATATACAGAAAAAGAACTTTATCAGCCCAAGCGGCAAAATTTAGCATATGCTGACACTATTGAACTTATTGCTAGATCAAAAAAGCTAAGAGATGTAGCAAGAAACGGAAGTTTGTGGATAAGTAGGGGTAAAACTAAATATATGGTAATGGATATAGATATAGAGATAGTTTACAAATACGTAGTACAATCGATGGGAAAAGATATAATTTCGTTGACAATTTTATCTATTTGGGAGTAAAGTTTACACATAAGAGTAATAAAGCAGGAGCATTGGAAGAAAGAATACAAAAGACAAACAGCCAGGGAAAAACTATTTAATAAATTACATCAAAAGTAGTCGCGCGATGCCAAGATTCGAATTTACCAGATTGTTATTAGACCGGTGGAGACTTACAATAGTAAAATATGGACTTTACCCTAAAAAACAGGCATGGGAAAGAAAAGTGCTGATAAGGATTTTTGGGGGAATAAAAGAGGGAGGTACTTGGACAAATACAAACATTAGCCAGGTAGCGATCATACCATACATTAAAGCACAGAGAATCCGATGATTGGGACATATTGAGAAACTCTGAAAAAACAAATACACGAAAGGTAATGACGAGGAAAGTGCGGAGAAGACCCAAAAGCAGATATGGGGAAGTTGGACGTAAAAAACTAGGGGAATAAAGCTAATCAAAGAGACCAGTGAAGAAAAATTATAAATAACTTGTAAATGTATACTAAACGTTGGGCATTTGTGGCCTATGTATGCTGCAGAATAATTATTATTATTGGAGAAAAGTATTGTTTTTGCTTTACAGTCTCTTTTTTCCAATGATTATTTGTCCAAATTTAACGGCTGTTGGTGAATGAGATATTCAGTAATTATGTGTGACTTGCCGGTTTTAACAAGATACAATTTTATAACTTTCTAGAATTGTTTTAGTAGTTGTTAATATAAAAACGGCTTAGTTCTTGTGGAGATAATTTTGTTTTCTTCAAAATTCTATCAACTTTTTGTTTGCTATTTAAATGACAAAACAGCTTTTACGGTTTTAACCTTTTTTTTACAAAACGTTTCAGTAAACAACACGTTGCGTTTTATTAGAAATAAGAGCAAACCATATCACTGTATCCTTTTTCTGTTTATATTTTACGCATTCAGACGATGATCTTTTTAAAAATCTATAAGAGTAGTTTATAAAGTTATTGTTAAATATTTGCTATAGCACTCAAGAGGTAATACATGGCTCGCAAATTGAAAATAATGTCTTATCGCGCTTTGCTACAAATATAAAGTGAGCCCAACTAAAATTTCAACTCTTGAACATCGCGACGAGTCCAAAAGTACAAACAAAATAAATATTGTTGTTGAGTGAAAAAAATCAATACTTAGTGATGTCAACAAGAGAAAAATAAATTGAGCTACTTGATAGCAAGTGTTTCCAGATGGTTAGCCGTGCAATTGCTTTTTATTGTGAAAGAGGAGAAAGGAATGTGCTATTCAACAAAATTTTTATAGAAAAAATAATAGAAAAATTCGCCAAATACTAAATTTGGACAACCTTGTATTAATTGTAATTATAAATATTGTATTTGTTTGCAAAATTATAACAGAAAAATAATGTAATAGTACTGAAAGCCGTCTACGAAGATTATTGACAATTGATCTTTTACGTCTTTTTATTTTTTTATATTTCTATAATACATAAGAGTTAGTTGAGTAAAATTGTATTTTAAGGAAAAAGAAAAATATTATATGGCTAATTTTGATTGCGCTATATTATTTAAGATTTGTTACTATATTTCTGTAACATTTTTCTGGTTCACAACAAAATTAATTTAACAGAAATTGTTACAGGACTATCCTTAATAGAATTTGTAAGATTACAGTTATACTGACAAGTAGTGAAGGTTTTGCTCCTACAATAGCAAAAATACAAGGTTCTATAGTTATATTCTTGTTACTTGTTAACTGAGTCTTGTGTAAATGATATGTGGTAATCATATTAATAATAATTTTTTCTTTTGGATATTTATTCATATCCTAGATAGAAAGTTATAAAATTAATATTAATCTAACTAATAAATTTATTTTTAAGATTAAACTAATTAAGTTTTTAGTTCTATATAAAGAATAATATATTATATAAAACGTAACCTTAATCATGTTTAACTTGTAATTCCTACCTCGGTATCTTATCCATAACTGAATGCAACGATTTGCACGTCAGTTGCAGAACATCTCGACGGCAATTTCTATTAATTCTGTCTGTATTTAGTCCAAACAGTGCATTGTAAATTACACAAACAGCGATACACGAACATGTATCTCCAATTAGATACATGAGTTATTCAAATTGTGTTACGAAGCAATTCAAGTGATGTCTATATTTCACCGGCATCATTCATGCAAATTGCAGCCGCAACACTGCTGCTGCTATATTGAAGGTGATTAGTTGAACCAGAGTGATGTTCAAAGAGTATTAGGCTTGTCGGGTATTCAGCTTTATCCAGCGGTTGGTTATTTTAGCGTTAGCAGAATTGGCAATTTGGAGCGGCAAGCCTTGAAATAGCTTCCAAGAGTGCATTTCAAAAATAAGTAGTTAAGTGAAAGTCAACTTTTATCTAGCAGTATAATTGGTTTGTTGAAGCCTTATTTGTATAAAATAAAATAGAAATATTAAGTACAATCTTTTATTCTACTCGGTTTATTATTTTTACTTTTTGATTTTACATTTATATTAACATTAAAACTTTCTCTCTTAGTTGCTTAAAAACGTTATTTGGGGTAAGACAGCGCTCGGAAAATGTGTTAACTTTAGGAAAGTCTGATTTAGCTATTTAATTGAATTAATTTTAAATTATTTAAACATTTAAACCGCACATCTCAAGTAGTTTATAATTATATTAATTTATAAGAAATAATTCTCAAATATTTGGATTCCAAACGGGATTAATTATAACTATAAAAGTTTAGTACCGCTTGAAAAAATAAATAAACAAAATACTTATAACTTATCCATTTTAGTATTTTACTATTTATTTTTAATTAGTCTTTGATGCATATTTATAACATAAATTTTAAATATTTGATCTAAGTCAACTATCAGTGGTTTTAAATATTTTGTGTTAGCAAATTTTATTAATTGTTTAATTAATTGCAATTTGAGCAATACAAGTCAATTGAATATTACAGATTTTAAGTTAACAATCAAAAATTGCAAAATTGCAACAAAAAAGTCAATTAATCCAACCTCCTCCTCTACTTTCTGTTCAATGAGTACATGAAGGCTTGTTATGTTCTTAAATGTTGAGCAGTAGAAGAAGGACTGCCTAGTGATCGAATAAATTGTGTATACAGATATTGTAGCAAAACAAGTTTAATTAAAACAAGAAACACGGTATGACGCAAATTGCGTTCTATTTAAATTCAAACAGTTTATTAACTTAATGAATTCCACGCATCACTCGCAGTGCGTAACAACACTCAATTGCTTGAAGGTGATACTTTTCATGGTAAGGGCAGTAATTCTTTGGTCGTGTTAATTGTTCTTGTTTAAATAAATTATTCAATTAACCTCAGTGAACACATTTACAAACCTTAAATAATAGAAGAGTTGCCGTTGGCTTTATAAAAACGAATGGATCCGCTTTAGCACGCACGAAACGTTTGTCACAATGCTTGTATATATAAATGACACACGGCACTTAATTAAATTACAGCGTCAAAGATTAATCAGACTGGTCGAAAAATGACACAACAATGAATGTTGTTATTGATTAAAATGTTGCAAATAAAGTGAATATTGAACAGATTTCAAGCGCTTGGCGCCATTTTGCACGCGCTTCTCCATTTTCGGTTCCTTTTTTTGCTATTATCTGACCATGGTTAATTGAGATCGCATTCAAAGCTATAACTTGCACCCCGTCTCTTTAAGACGAATCAAAAAGCCCTCCACAATTAAATTCGGTTGCTTCTTCGATTCACAGCGTGTGTTGCTCCTTTACGCTTTAATAATACAGATGACAATATTAAGAAACAATTGTTATATAAAAAGTGATATGTATCATCAAAATTATTTATTTTGGTCTTAAAAAATATCTTTAAGATACTCAACGAACATGAAAACGCCGAGAATAAATACAAACAACTAAATAATTTCAAATTGACTGGCGATACCTTAGATAATTATAAAGAGGCAATATACAATAATTATGTTCCGTAGTAGTCACCATTTAACTAAAACAAAAATAATAAATAACGCAGACAAGTCCAGACCAGTAATAATAAAAAATAAAACCAAACCACATGAATATGGTATAGATAATATGTATACTTAGACTAGTCAATATAATCAAAGACTACTGTAGAGAAGAACGGACTAAACAGGCAGAAGTGGAAAAAATTGGTGGTCTTACATTTAGCGCAATAAATTTGAATAATGGACAATGAGGCGAAAGATCCAAATTACGCAGACTTTTACTTTACCTTTTAATATTCTTCAAATTATTTCACCTGTTTCTTAAAATCGAGTAATATTATGTTTATAATTAAATATCGCAAACTTTAATTTGTGAACTTGCAAATTCTAAAGTAGATGTAGTTTGACAAATATACCCAACCCTAGATTCTTTCACTATAATGTAAAGCAAATTTAAGCACATTTGTTTTGTAAATCTATTGTTATAAACTGTTAATTCTAAGTGCGTCTTAATGCAAGTCGATAATTTCCTAAATTTGTAGGGTTTAGTTTCAAAACTAAATATATCGTGCAGCTGATAACACAGATAGGTGGTTATAGACCTACTGACTAACTTAAAGTCCACTCTTTAATAACAATACAATAAGATTTCTTTGCCATTTTAGCAACACTCGGGTGTTGGATTTGGGTTAGTTGTCCTTCTCTTTGTTCGCCCATTTCTTCCACTCCTTGTGAAGCAAAAAACACAAAAAAGAAAAAGAGGAAGACCAAGAAAAATAGATACAACAAATAATAAACACCGGAATAAAAAGGGCAAAACACTAGAGGAGTTGAAGATAATGGTAGCATTCAGGAAGAAGTGGAAAGAATGGGCGAACGAAGAGGAGGACAACTAACCCAAATTTGACACCTGAGTGAGTAAAAGGATCCTATAACAAACATTTCTAACTTCAAATATATGGTAATTAACAGGTGAATGTAATTTAAAATAAAATACTTTTTTATTACAACTTTTTACCTTATTTAATTTGAAATTTTTTTTGGAATGTTGTATTAATTAGTTCACAATATCACATCGTTGCCATAAAGAAATATAATAATTTTATTAATAATCACGTTAAAAAATTAAGTTTAATAAATATGAATTTAATCTAATTGTTCATGATTTTCATCTTCCTCTATACGCTCGTTTTCTCGTATTAGTACATCATCACCTGTCTCGATTCTTCGATAAGCTTTATTCTTAATGTCATCAATATTTATATCAATTTGATCATCCTTATCGTTTGTATCAGAAGCCTCGCTTTCCTGGTAAATGATATTATTGTTGACTTTTGCAGAATCTATATAAATTTCTAATTCTTTTGATAATAGAGAATTGAATTTTGAACGTACATATTATTATTTTGTGGATTTTTTGGTTGCAAATCTATCATTTTCAAGGTTTCAGGACCTTCAAACCACTTAAACGTATACTCTCCGGCATCGCTTATAGTCATCCATAGTTCTCCAAGTGTAGGACTTTTTTGGAGTGTATTATTCTAAAAAGCAGTTACTCAAGCGGTTCTTAAAATATGTGAACTTAATGGTATCACACTGTCTGTCTTTCTACATAAAAAACACTTTATCACTGCTTCTTCCACGGGCTCCATCATATTCAATGCACATGTTTTACACTAAATGCTACTGAAGAAGTAAAGTTGGAAGAAAACGGAATAAAAGGCGCAGCTCTGGAATGGTAATAAAAAGCCCGCTAACTTCAAAATACGAAATGGAATCAGGTAGCACAAACCGCTTTTATAATATTCATTTGCAAAATCGCACATATAAAAAGCAAGATTAATTAAATACATATAATTAATAATACAGGCTTATTAATATTTATTTCCATTTATAAATTTATTACAATATAATGCTTGCTATTTGATAATTAAGCACAGTTAAAGTAACTCGATAAACAAAACAGGAAATAAAACAAAACAGAGCTGTGTAAACTATATATTGGCCAAAACAAAATTAACAACAAAGTAACAATAAATTACACAAAACAAAGAAATTGGGAAAAAACAAAAAAAAACAATACAAATATTACTAAATAACTCTAAATACGGTTGACGGCAGGTCAGTTATGCACTCTCCAGACCGCGGGAAAAAGTGCTGTTGGGAACAAATGCACGACGGAACAACTAAAACGAGACTTATCGCACGTAATGGACTCTGGCAGCCTGGATGGCGGATGTTGGCGTGCTCTTCCTTGGCGACTTCAACCCGGGGATGGGTATTCCTTGGCCAGTTGTACTGGGGCACCACGGACGCACAGTGGTCTCAAATCCCGAAAAGCCGATCAAAAGTCGAAAAATAAAGTTTCTATTTAGGGAATTTAAAGTGTTGAGTTACCTAGACTGGTAGTTCAAGTTTGTCAAACAGCTATCAAAAAAGATAGTCCGTTATACCTGAGTCTATAATTCATTGCTAAAGTCGACCTTTGCACGAGTAGCATCTGCCGCGCTCAAAAGAAGAAGAGCAAGGCTCATTTCAGAAGCACGCCAAACATTCTACAGTGAACCAATTTTCATTCTGAAAAATGGAGCCTTCTGGTGATAGTAAGTAGAATATTAAACATTTATTACACAAGCTATATTACCAGTAAAGACAATAACAATTTATAAAAGACTGTAATAAAATTGAACGTAAAATCACATGTAAAATTTTTAAAAACGTAGAGAAAAAGTTATTTGTTCCACGGTGTTCCGCAACTCATATTGTATTGTAGTTTATACTATTGTTTAATAGAATCAACAAAAACTACCTGCGCATAGCTGCGCCTAAGGATTTTTAGCATGTTTTTGTAAAAAGAAATGTGTATATATCGTAATTAAGCTTAAAAATGCTTTAATGTGCCAGTCTTATAAATAATTATTGGTGAAACATTTTGTAAATATGCAAATTGTTATAAAATCTATTAGTATAATTTCTATATAAAATTATTGTGCATTTTATTAATATTAAAGTTTTAAATAATAAAATTTGTAAACGTAAATTAATTTTTATAATAATAACTATTCAACTGAAATATAAATTATTATGTACATATTTTTTCTTGTTGTTTAAAGTTTAACAATACACTTAAAATTTTAAACACTTTCTCATAAATAAGTAAAAATTACGTGTAATTTATACCCTTAATAGTATTATATTTTAATGTTTCAGAATCTGCTGATAATGACATTTGATTATCGAGAAAGGAAATATTTCTTTTAATCAGAGAATATTTAAATGATAATGTGAGCGTAGCTTTTGAAATAATTGAGGAGGTAATGTCCGAGAAATTGCAATGTTCGTTTACGTTATCAGAAGATATCAGTCATACGCAAATTATTGTACAACTTTAGAACAAAGTGGCAAGATGTCCAAAGAAAAGAAGAAAGATTTTTTGATAAATATGATGAATCGCTAAATGTATTTGTTTTTTTCAAAATTAAATCTCAGAGAGTTTTAGAAACGTCAAAAAAAAACGAATTTTGGTCGTTCTTCCTTAGAATTCGCAAGTTCTAGTGGTAGAACAAGGCGAAGGAAGACCGAAGATATTCGTTCACAGAGAAGTGTTGAGAACTGAGTTTTTCTGCTCAAATCAGTCTTCGAGCCTTCGGAAAATTAGATGCTACAAAAGTTGTTAAAGATGTGACATTGTGTAGCCCATGAAAAGCCAAAAAGTACAGAAGATCGTTAAAATTTATTCTCTCCGGTGAATTTGCTCTTTCGGTTGTAATTGAACAGAAATTGTAAAAAAGTCAATATCAGGGACTGCGAACTATAAGCAAAGAAAATAATTGTAAGTTGTATCCGCCATATAAAAAAGTATTAGAAGCTAAGCGTACATGTTATCCACCTAAATCAAGTATTACTATAACCGAATGCAGTGCAGAAGTAAAACTACAGTTCTTGTTAGATCACACAGTTGAACAAATTTTATTGACACAAATGGAAGTTAACAAGAGCTTAGCTTCTGAAAATGTTTGTAACTTAAACGTGATTTGCAAATGGGGTTGTGATGGCAGCTCTGGTCAAAGTAGGTACAAATAAAAATTTACTGACGATGACGGAAGTAAATCAGATTCGAATATTTTTTTCACCTCGCTTGTACCACCACAGCTCGTATCTGTTAATCAAGTGATAAATGCAGAAATTATTTTGTGGAAAAATCCAAGACCTTCATTACGTCGACTTTGCAGACCGATAAGAAGTCAATTTTTGGATGAAAATACCGAAGCAACTATTAATGAAATAGATTACATTAAAGAACAAGAGAGTAAACTTGTCCCTTTTGAAACAATTAAAGACGGAAAAGAAATAACCATATCTTACAAACTAGCTCTGACCATAATAGATGGTAAAGTTTGTAACGCAATCATTAGTACTTCGTCTACTCAACGTTCTTATTTATGTCAAGCAATATCAAAAGAATTTAATGATATCGATGCAATCCTACAAAAAGAAGTAAACGAAGATAATTTACAGTTTGGATTGTCTACGCTACATGCATGGATACGATTTTTTGAGTGTTGTTTACATATATCTTACAAACTTGACATAAAAAAGTGGCAAGCACGTAGTATTCAAGAAAAAGAAAAAACAGAGACTCAAAAAAATATATACAAAAAGGTTTTCGTTTACAATTAGGACTTATCGTGGATAAACCAAAGCCTGGATTTGGCAGCACAAATGATGGAAACACTGCTCAGCGATTTTTCAAAAATTCGACTGTTTCCGCCTCTATAACAGGAGTAGATGAAAATTTAATCAACTGATTTTATGTTATATTGCAAGCAATTTCGAGTGGTCATAAAATTGATTTCATTAAATTTCAAGAATATACCTTAGAAACAGCTCAAAAATTCGTAGAATTATATCCCTGGTTTTTTATGGCAACTACAGTGCACAAGATCTTAATTCATGGCACACAAGTAATAGCTTCCTCACTATTGCCGATCGGGCAAATGTCTGAAGATGCCCAAGAGTCTTGTAATAAATATATTAAAAAGTTTCGAGAAGACTTCTCACGAAAATGTACTTGTACGAAAACCATAGAAGATGTCTTTTTACGGCTGTTGGTGACATCAGATCCATTTATTACAAGCTTAAGAAAATTACTTCAAAAGAAATTAAAATCATTGTCACCAGAGGCAGTTCAGTTATTAATTGCGCCACCTATTGAAATAAAAACTGATGACTCCAACATTTCCATAGCAGAATCAACTGATTACGACACAGAAGACTCATAGGATTAGTCTAATTTGTACTTACCATTTTGGATTTTTTAATTTGAATGTCTTAGTTTTTTTTCTTTATTTTAGTTGTTCAAATAAATGTTTCATGTTCAATGAGTAACTAGAAACTAAAATTATTTAAACAAATTTGTTTAAATATTATAATTCTATTACATTTTCAATATTTATTTTCTTTAGTTTTATTTCCAATTTGTAATTAACAATTATTTAAAAATAATATATGTTTTAGCTTAAGTCAAATATTTTTTCTACATACGTCTATCATATTGGATCCACCATTTTGTTTTTTGTAATTTTAACTTCGGAATCGTAATCAGCGACCTCAAAAACCCCTAGGTACCAAGTGTTGTACAAATTGAAACATGTTTTCGACTTTTGGCCAACTTTTCGGGATTTGGGACCACTGTGGGACGGTGCGGAACGTACAAAAGGCAATCGACAGCGCGCAAGCAAAGCGCAATATAGCACCTGGGTCGGCTTCAGCTAGCGGCTTCGTTGCTCACGGGGGTTCGAATAGAAATGCCGGGCGGCTGTAAAAATCTCGCTAGGGTGGGTAGCGGATGGAATCAAAGTTGCAAGTAGAGATGGGATTCGGGACAGGGGGGTTTAGAGATGAGCACTAAACACTTGTAGATTATCAAATCATCGGCCTTGGTAATATGTTAACAGTGTAAGTATTAATATTCTAAAAAGTTGATGGCATACTGAACAAAAATGTAGCAATGATTAAAACTAGCCTAGGGCCAAGTTTTTCCAAAGATATAATTTTAAAAGATAATATTGATGCTTGTGCTTACTTAAATCATCTGCTATTCAACATTTCGTCTATTAAGTAGCTAAACATTAATTAAAAACAATAACCTACTTTAAAAATGTTGAAAATTATTTTTTTAAAAATTTTTAACTCTTTTAAAATATTTCGAATATGTTGACAATTTACACGTTATTTTTTAATTTGTAAATTTGACATCTAAATAAGTTGTAATTAATATTTAAATAAATTCAACAAATGTAAAGTATTTTTCTCTAATTGAAAATTACAAAGAAAATAATTAAGAACATGCACAATATAGATGATTTTGTCAAGGACCAGATATCACTGATCAAGCAGAAAACACAAAAAGTAAGAAATAGATTAAATAAAATAAACTGAAAACTGAATATTTTGTTAAAAATTAATTACAAGTTATAATAAATATTTAAAAAATGCCTTTAAAATAATATTTTTTAATTATTTTAGTCTAAATTTCTTTAATTAAACGTAATTAGGCGGTACATGTTCATAACCAAACACTAAGTCAGTAACTCATCGCATTCTCAGTGTTAATGTGCACAACAAATTAGACCTTTATGCAACAGGTGACTTACATTGGGCACTGTAATCTTGTTGGGTAGCGTATAATCCATGGCTCTAATGGGTACTGCAGACCTAATAATATGTTAGATATAAATAAACAATGTGTAATCTAATACAAAGTATTAAAAGCTCGTTTGGATAGTTCAAAGTTTTAACTGTTTTGCTTAAAGACGTACGTCCTTATAATATCATAAAATATTAATACGATTAGAAAATGTTTGTCTAAAAATTTATAATAAAAAATTAAATACAAATAATTTTCAGTTGTCTTAAATTACAAAGCAACGTTAGTTTAAGGTGCTAATCTGTACTATGCTGTTACTGCATTTATTTTAAATATTCAATAGTCTTCCACAATCTAAGAACACGGGCTTATGTAAATAAATATATTATATTAAGCATTTACCCTACTCTTCATATTTAGTGGTTTCTCTACAAATATAACTGATAAAATTCGGTTGATGGTTTTAGGTATAGTGCAAAGTATGATTATAGTCTGTAAGCATAGAACGGATATTAATTTTCTAAATAATTTTCTGAGCTTGATATACGATTTAGAAAAATTTACAATTTAAAGATAATTTTGATACAACTACCTTTTGTATTATAGGAACTTGTATTTAAATAAAAGTTTATAAAATCTAAGAACGGCAGCAATATTGAACAAAAGGATACCTGAGAAATTTCCGAATTGAAAATAAAGTAGTTTCTCGAAAGGCTCTTTAATTAGAAAAGAAAGTAAAAAATTTGCCACTTTTACGATTATCTGGCACGTTACTAAAAATACTTTTAGAAATTTGAAAAAAATTCCCAAGCAAAAACATAGAATTCCAAAGTAAAATAAGCAGCCAAAAGTATAAAATAGAATATTAGAAAAAATTGACAAAATTATAAGTATATACGAAAGAGATAATAGAGAATTTTTACGAAATAAAAAGGCTACAAATAGGCTAAATAAAAGTAATAAAAAATAATATTAATTCATTTAAAATATATGGAAAATTAAAAATAATTTTATTCAGAAAAAAAAATAAATGCAATACTATCAAAATAAACAATAAACCGAGAACAGTTACAGAAAATAAAAAAAGGAATAAAAGAAGCTCTTTAAACAATAAAGGTAATAATCGCAGGACAAATATCGGAACAATCTAAAATAAATAGAAGAGTCAAATAACGAAGTCAATTAAGCAAATTAAAGAAGAAACGAAACAGCTAAATTTGATAATTAAATACTAAAATTTAAAATTAATTAAGACAAACAACTTGTTATATGCAAATTATAAAGTTATTGTAGCAAAAACAAAGACAGAAACTGGTAAAAGTTTTGAATAAAGAAAGAAAAATTAAAAATAGCAAAATATGCAAAAAGACTAAAAAGCACAAGAATGTTCAACATAAAAACATTAAATATAAAGAAAATCTATTAAAAAGAATAACACATAATGGTCATATAAAAATAAAATGAAATAAAATAACAAAAATTATAATGTAAACGATCATCTCAAAAAAGAAACAGACAAGTTGAGAAGAAAATAAATAGACCAAATAGGAAAAGTGGGAAGAAATAAGAAAAAATTAGCTGACTAGATAAAAGATATACGTAAACAGATTTGGAAGAAACAGGTACATAATAATCTGGAAAAGCATAAAGAATAGAAGAAGAAGATTCCATTTTTAAGTAATCTAATATACGACTCAAAGAAGTGTGTAATCCAAATTAATTTTGATTTTTATGAGGCCTTGCAAGACGCACGACACCCCGAATTTACCTAGACAATTAGTAGAATGTAATAAAGTATAAATACTGCAATATAAGACGAGGTTGCTAATAAAACTCTTAAATTCAGAGACCTTTAAATTATCTTCTATTAATACTGAAATATAAATTAAAGAAGATAAGTCAGATTTGATGAACTTACAACAAGAAATTCGTCTTTTATAAAAGGAACAATTTAACTTATTGTTCTAAATGCTTTCAAGATTTACCATCAGTTAAATACGATAAACAAAGTGCTTAACCTACGACTTTGTAGTGTTGGAAGAACAATTACTTGCATGACAAGAAAGGAATAGAATGAACATGTCATTGTTTCATTCCGAGTAGAAATGGTTGAATTTTCGTTTTGGAATTGCAGTTTTGAATCGCTTAAATTTCTTTAACGAGATTATGCAATTTATCAAAAATTATCAATGCAAATATATCCTTGGAAATGTATTTTTCTTAATTACAAAATTTGTACTATAGACTACTAAACTTAATTTTTTTAATATTTCCAACATAAAGTTTTCTTTTACTAACCCTATATTGTCTTATTTATTATAATAAGTGTAATAACTTCAGTAAAGCAAGAATTTTTAAATCATATTGTAGTTTGAAAATATTTTGTATTTAATGCTCTTATATAGTTTGCATTTCCTCCTTCTAGATCTGAACTAAATCAGAGATATCAAAAGTTGAGGTTTGTTGAATTTCCAAAATGGACTAAAGGTTTTAGTTCAACATTTTTTACTTTCTTTTTTTTGGTCAGTTTTGTGTTTCTTTAAATAAACTCAAATTTTTACAATTTGCTGATGAGCTCTGTCAGTTGCAGTTTTTAGTAATTCTAATCTGTTTCAAGCTTTGTTGTTACAGGTTTCTTCAAAAATTTGATTACATAACTTATTGTGTTTCAATAGATACAGAAAAATTCCGCAATTTTTTTTATCTTAGCCTTCTGCTTCAAATAATAGAAAATTGGACGGGGTTTTTTCTTTAATCTAAACATTATTAATACACGGCAAAACTTAGTGAAAAGAACTTGAACCGTTAAAAATCAATTAGTTAACACGGGAAAAAAACTATCACTAAAAAATAGTGTAAAAGAAAAAGTTTTCTACCGAGCCCTGTGGCCCGCTCTACATTCCTACTAAAAACTTTCTAGTTACAGAGCAATGACTAACTGTACCCTCGTTCGGTTCCTTATAATTGAAAAAACCTGATAAACTCTGCTTACTAATAAATAACAATCATATAACTCCATTAGTGAACACTAGTTCTTGGACATTTCTAGTCAACAGTATTTGACGTCAACGTTTTTTTATACTAAAGAACTCTATTTATAATATGGTAAAAACCCTTTTCCCAATTTCATATAGAGATTATAAGGCAAAATACGGTCCAAAAATGAAGAAAGTGATTCCATTAAACGCAGCAGCTGGAAAGTTTTGTTTAGAGAAGCCCTTGATAACCATTATGCCAAATAAACATTTGGGATAATGACCGTGTTGTGGCCGCCCAACGTGTTTTTAGAACGAGTTTTCAAGTGGCGCTTTGGACCTCTGTTTCTGATCGAAAATCGATTTTGTTATAGTTAAACAACTTTAGAAATGCTAGTCCATTTGCTATTAAGACTCAAACATGCCTTTACTTTTCACTTATCTAGACGTGATGTATGGATAATTTTGGATCAAGACATCTATTTTCATTTATATAAGATGCTTAATAATGGTACGACTCTAACGCCCCGCGTAGGAACACGGCCTGCAAACTGAAAGGTTAAGGTTCTCATATGTTCGCTCACTGTGCCCGGCCGTCGCGCACCATCTCTGGTGCGGAGCGATGTGGCAAGCACCACGCCTTGGACGACCGCTATTATTACCCCTTGTTCGAGTGAACGCAGCTACTCAATTATTTTCAGTGACTGAGTAGGCCACCTGCCAAGCATCAGAGAGCACCGGGAATTGAACCCGGGTCCGTCAGCATCGCAGCCCGCGCTTCAACCACTGGACCGCTCTGGCGGTATATAAGATGGTTACTGTGTAGAAATTTTCTGAATGTGATTGGCAAAATTGTTTGGAAATATATGGAAATAACCGTCTAAGCGCATTTTGCTTGTTAGGCTATATTAATAAACAGAGCTTTTGTTAAAAGTATGATAATAATCCATAAAATATCCAGGAAAGGCCTCTTCATAACAAACACGTATTTATTTGATTTGCGATGAAGAAGATTAAATTAATTAAATTTTCATTTTTGGAAAGGGAGTCCAATGTTTTACTATTGCTTCTAATTGAGATATGGAAACTATTCGACCAGAATACAACAGAACGAAGTCACAACCCACTTAGCAGGAGCTCTACTCTAGGTGCTGCATAGAAAGTTTTTTTTTTTCTTAGCTTCTCAACGAGGTTACATCGTTTGGTCTACCCTCTCACCGGATCTCGCCACATGCAATTTCTTTTTATAGGGATCATGGCTGATCTTACGAACATTATCCTAAAATTCTTCAAACCCTACAAAATGCATACGTTAGGAAATCAGAAGTATTTCTCAGTACATAAAGGAAAATATTGGAAGGACTTTATAATACGACTTACGCAGTACACTGAAAATGAAAACACCACTCGGCCGATATCGTCTTTAAAACAAATTTAAATAAAACTTTAAGCTGTATATACTTGAGAGCAAAACAAATCGACTTACTAGCTGCACACGCATTTTCATCCCCTGTTTTAGTCTAGGGGAAATAAAACTAACAATATTAACGTGCAAGGAGTATCTTTATTATTAAGTTTAAAAAAAAACTGTAGCTATTGCATTAATCGGATGACGCGCTTAAAAAAATATGCATCACAAACAGGGTTTTACGAATCTTGCTAATTGGAACGCACGTGCGCGAAAACTGCGATTGGCCTACAGTACGCTTGCAATCTAGTAATTTATCTCAGTCATTTATCCAAAGTTTATGTAAGTAAGTAAGTAAGTAACGTAGGTGCTCGAGTAATTTACAAAAAAAATGAATATTACAGTCGCCGAAGCAGCCCAGGCAGTTGCATTGTTGAGAGAGAGCCTCAGTCACAAGGCCGTGGCAAATTGACTAAATCTGAGTCAATCAGTTGTGTCGAGAGCGTGGGGTCGGTACCGGGAAGCCGGTGGCTACGTCCGCCAGCAAGAAGACGGCCATACTGCGTGACAACGAAAAGAGACGATTCATTTTTCGTCTCAATATCCCTCAGAAATCGACATATGACTGACGTTGGCCTCAAGCAAGATCTGAGTGCGGTCATAGGTGTGATCGCCAGCGCTTGGACAATGAGAATAAAATTGAAGGCAACCAACCTAACCCCAAAAATGGCATCTACAGGTCCCTCGCTGAATGCTGTCCAAAAGCAAAAATGACTGGAATTTGCTCGCAAACATCTCGATTTGGACCTCGGCCATTGCTGTCAGATATTATTTACTGACGAGACCAGGATGTGCCTACACGGCAACAACAGGAAACGTCCGGTCTATAGAAGGCCAGGGAAGCGATTTGCTCATTGCTGCATTTAAGAAACTGTGGCTTTTGCATGTTCTGGACGGGTATATCTATGCACGGAAAAACTGAATTGATTTTCGTGTCTAGTGGAGGAGGCGGAGGACGTTTAACAGCGAACCGCTACATCAGGTACATTCTGGAGGGACATGTTGTTCCGTTTGCGAGATTTGTTGGTGAGGACTTTATGCTAATGTACAACAATGCGCGATGCCACACCGCGCGAGTGACCACTACTTACCTGGTTGAGGTCCGTATATCGAAAATGGACAGGCCTTCGTGTAGCTCTGACTTGAATTCAGTTGAGCATGTTTGGGATGAGCTTAAGCAAAGAGTCTGGGACAGAAATCTTGCACCCGGTGATATGATGGAACTGAAAGCGGCAATCCCTCAAGAGAGCACAGGAAAAGTCATCCGATCCATGCATAATCGTCTGGAAAGTGCAATTAGTAATAGAGGTGTCAACACCATGTACTGAAAAAATCATTAAATTAATTTCAACCTTCTTCCTTTTAATTTTTTTATGTAACACACATTTTTATGCCCATAACATTGTCAAAGCACGTCCGATTCCAATCAAAGTGATATCATTTGAAATTTCAGCTTTTAAGCTTTCAAACAGTACACTGAACTTTACTTGGAATGCTATGAACATGTTGTTGAGTCGATTGTTTTGCCCTTAAGTGTAGTTTTACATTGTAAAAATAAATTTTATACACATACTAGGGTTTTTTCTTTATTCAATCTAAAAACAATGAATATGTTACTCTAACCTTATTATACTATTTCTGTAGGCTATTTATAAAATATAGTGACCCAAACTGAACTTTAGGTTTTGAATTAAGCACCGTGTACATTCTGTGAACGTCGAAAGTTTGCATTTGTACAGTTGGTATTTAAATACATGGTAAAGTCCAACAAAGGGTACGAGGTATACAGTACATTTGTGAACTGGGTTTTATAGAATACAGCACTTGATTGCAGAAAACTGATATTAATAAAAAAAACTCATTTTTTTAATAGTTTTGGAAACTGTCAAATTTGTTGCATCTGGAATAGTGAAAATCTAAGTGCTATTCACAAAAGGTATCATTGGCTTGTACTTTTTTGAAGACAAAGCTCACAACGCTATTACTGTCGATGGTATACGTCAGCGGGAGGTGCTAAACAATTTTTTTAAATGAAACTAATGATTTAAACTTAAATGACGTGGTTTTATCAAGATGGAGCCATATATCGTACACCACTTTACTTTAAACCAAATTTTCTGATCATGTTACCTCGTTGACAGATAACATTTATTGGCCACCGCAGTTTTGCTATTTAAGCTCATTAGAGCTTTTTCTTTAAGGCTATTTGAACGATAGGGTTTGTCAGCAAACCTACTACGATTTCAGAGCTAAAAGAGAACTTGACTAAAATAGAGCCCCATTTATGGGAGGAAAATCATGAAAAACTTCTCTAAAAGAATGGTCAGATATTAGTAAAGTATTTGGTAGAAATCAGATTTCATACGTAAATGGTAAATATATATTTTATATTATGTTTCGGTATTTTGAGTTTTATTCGGAATAAACGTCATAAAAAGTTAACTTTGGATCACCCTATATATGACACAACTACTAGTGATTTAATCTATAAAAAGTGGTTCCCAAAGGTTTCATCAAATGCATTAATTTATAAAAAACTTTCTTAATTCCAACTGCGTAAGTAATGAATTATATGAGTTAATTTTTTCACAAATAAATTTAAACCAAAATAAATTGTATAACTAGGTTTACAGCTAAACACATTTTGAACGCCTTTAACTTTTCCTATTTAGCCCTGCTTTGGTGTGGTGAAGTAACTTGTTAGTATATACCTATTATCTTTAAAAAGGATGTCCCAGACAAGACTTTAAATAAAGTTCCACCAAAGCAACTTTAAAGTGTCAATATATGCACATAAAATATGATGACGTTTCAGAAGCCTGGCAGCATTAAATTTACATGTACTTTTATGTTTGAATATTAAGCAGGATTGCCCAACTGCCGTGAAAACGCGATAAAAATTTAAATGAGGCACGTAACGGTCACAATACCAAGTAGAAAGTCGTGCGTCTGCTGAATTCGCGACTATGATTAGATTATTTCTGACATAATTTTTTCGAATTCAAATAAAAAACCTCTTGAGAAATTTTAATTCGCGCTATTACTTAAAGCTGTATTCTACGTGTCCGCCCAAAGGAGTTTTCCGTAAACAGAATTCGTAAACAGAAACATGGGAACAGCGTAAGCGAACATAGTATTACAAAAAAAGTTATCGCTTTTAATATTGCAAATAACTGTCGGGCACTATAAAAGGAAAATATGGGACAATGAGGCCCGAATTTGCTTGTGTTTGTAGTAATATGTATTCATCTTTGCAGATGCGGTTGTGATGAATGCGTGACCTCCCGTATGGAGGATTCCTTGAGGCATTCTCGTTCTCGCATCAATGCATATCGAGCTCTCGCTTCTCCTTCTCTCATCGCGCTCTCGTCTAAGGACCCGATCCTCACCGCATTCGAATTATCCTGGGAACTTCGTAGGTACGTATGGTAATTCCAGAACTTCTTGTGTCTGCATTAGCATGTGTTAGCATAGGAACGTTTGGGTTGAAAAGTCGGTGTTTACAAAAGGTTTTAACGCATTTTCTCAAATAACAAGAGGGCGAACCTTTTAGACACTACGATGAGGAAAAAGTCAAAAATTTAGTTTCAAGTGTAATTTTTAATACTTTAAATATGCAACTGTAACTTAAAGCTTTTGTTGCGTTATTTATTAACGTGTATATCTTATTACAACAACAAGTAAGTAAAATGGTAAACTAGGGTTTATAATCATAATCATAAAAGGACGCTACAAATCTTACTTAAATTTAGATCAAATATTTTTATTGAAATCAGATCTGGTAAATTATAAAAATAGAGAAATAATATCAAAGCGAAATAAAAACCGCCAAAAAGTAAAAATTGGGTTTTAGGTCACCCACACTTTTATTTTTTAAATTCTAGCGTTTCCCAAAAATAATAGCTTACATATTTACATATTTCTTAAAATTATTATAAAAAGAATTTCTTACTATTTTCGTTTTTGTGAGTAATTAACTTATTTCCCAATTATGCAGAATCATTCGATTTATTTTCAGTTATGTTTAAATAACAGTAGTTTTTTTAAATTTTATTAGAGGATTTACAATTTATCATTTAATAGTATTTAGTAAATTATAAAAGAGTGTACATGCATATGGTAAAAAGGGGGTTAATTAACAAATTCCTTCTTTTAATTTAGTTAGATTTGTCCAGATCTCCTTCTTCTCTTCATTACCTTATCCCATGTCAAGTAAGGTCGAGTCTCTTCAAACGTTTGCGCCAGGACGCTCTATCCTGGGTTGTCTCCTTTGGCACTTGGGCTTCCTTTAGGTCTTTAGTAATTTTTGACCACCAAGAAATAGGTGGTCGACCTATTTTCTTATTTTTCTCGGGTATGTTTAGGACAACTCGAACTACGTGGTCATTTTAGCGCCTCATCACGTCCATACCAGCGTCCAATCAATTTTTCGACAATGGGTGCTACTTTAAAAGTGTTTCTAATATGGTCGTGACAGATTTTATCAATTCTCGCTATGCTTCCCGTCCATCTTAGCATCTTCATTTTATTGGTATATAACTGTTGTCCATGAGATTTTCTTAACTGCCCAGCACTCGCTACCATACAGCATTGCGGGTCTAAGAGCCGTTTTATAAACATTTTCCTTTAGTTTTATAGGCATCTGTGGGTCACACAAAACATCAGTGAGGGTTCTCCATTTCAACCAGGCGACATTTATTCTATGGGCTACATCTTCATCTATGTTAGCATCTTAAGTCAATATGGAGCTTAGGTATTTGCTATAGCAGCACTCTAGATACTCGGTATTTAGTATACTTTGCATTCTTCGGCACTTCAGGCAGATAGTACTGTCATCAGCATATATGTTAATATGCATCATGGGAGTGAACCTTAAAAATCTCTCGTAAAATAGTCTATCGACAGATTAAAGAGAAATGGGCTCAGGGCCGAGCCCTTGTAAACTCCCACCTTCATTTCAAATGTATCACTCATACCTGCTAGGCTCTTGACTTTAATGTCAGTCGTGGACCAATTTCTTTGTTTTGCATTCTTGAAAATGTTAGCATCCGTTGTGGCTTTTTCAAGTTTATTGTAAAAGCATTTATTAGATTTGGTTTGTTCTTTGTCTACTGCCTTTTTGCCGCATTTTTGTATTTAACGTAGTCTTAATTGTTTTGAATTTGCTGCCATATTTTGAAAGAAGTTTTTTTAATACCGATTATGTCTTTAGCTTCATCACTCCACCATGAAGGATCTTTGTCATTTGAGTATCCACCTTTAGTTACACCTAAAATGTTCTTTGCTGCCTCTTTGACGTGCTTCTCGAACTTATACCACATAACATTTGCGTTATTAGATATTTCACTTATGTTATTTTCTATGTAGGTTCTTAAAGTGTTTTCAAAATCTCTCTTTTTAGGCCACCCAATTTATTCCATTTAATAGCCGTTACCCTTTTCACGGCAATTTTGATAGGTTTTAACAATTTGTAAACAGCAACGAGAAATCTATGCTGTGACGTGAGAGCTTGATCTGAGAGCACAAAATCTATTTGGAATTTATTGCCCGCACAACTATAGCTAGCAATATGTACATGTTTCTTTTTGAAATTTGTATTTATGACAGACAAAATATGACGGTTTGAAAATTTAAGGATATATTTTCCTTGTTTGTTTATTTCACCATACCTATATCCACCGTGGATATTTGTTTGTATTGTATTTGTTCTACCAATATGTCCGTTAAGGTCTCCTGCAATTATTTATCCAGTTTGAGGAGTACAAGCAGTTATTACATTTAGGATATTTTGCTAGTCCATTGCAAGCTTAACAGCCATGAAGCGATAACTGGTTCTAGTAAGTTTCTGTCTAAGATTATGCCCACCCCATTGCGCTTAGTGGTTGTTCCGTGGTATTTTACCTGGTATTCGTTGCAAAGTCTTTGTACTTAGAGCCTAGCCATTTTGTTTCTTGGATACAGCATATTTGGATGTTACGTAGCTTAAGGATGTTTCTAAGCTTCTGACTTCTACCTGTCAAGGATCCCAAGTTTCAAGTAGCTAGTCTTAGCCTTTCTTGCAAACATGTGTTCTTGTCCAGGTATCCGTCGCTTCGGGGGACGCCTTAACATGGTTATCTTTCTGCGCATCCTTCGTATTTGCGTCGCTTTCGAGGGACGCCCTAGCATTTACGCCAATTCTTTTACTTTGCTATTTATGTTTTGAGTAGAAAAATTGTTGGCTATATAGTTTTACAGCCGGTTGCCACCTGACGCTAAGGATCATCCTCTTAGAGGATGTGGGTGCCCCCGTTCACTCAACATGAGTTCTTTCACCACTGTTACGGCCAAAAGTGGACTGTATCGTAATTTTAAATTTGAACAAAGAAACTTCAAACAAAAGCCAAAGCTGAAGCACTTCCCTTTTTTTGAAAGCGGCGCTCTCCAGCATAAATCGGTTCCCTATGCTGTAATCTTAGAGGATCCAGGAAGAGGAAATAAAGGTGTGGGTGAAAAGATAGGACAAGTTACCCCAATCTTCACACCGGAGCCGATCGGAAGCGTCTTTCCTGGTGCAACAAGGTTACTTCTTGGTTCCTCGCCGGGTCAGGTACAAAGGAAATAGGACCGGGTTTTCTCATCGGCAAAATTTTAACTTCCGAAATGCAGTCGTGCAACAAAATAACCTCCAGGAAGAGGATAATCTGGTCGGCAATATATTTCGCAACAAAACGGCGGAAGTGGAAACTTTTACCGTCAATCAAATACACCGGCGAACTCTCGGTCAAAACGCTCTCGGCCGCGGAAAATTTAAAACCCAACGCCTGCTTTCTAAATCATCATAACTCAAATTCAAAACGAAGCGAGCAAAAGACCTAAGAGCCAGAGGGCCGCGGCCGAAGGTCGCTCTCATTTATATATTCGCGCACGAAGGCAAATTGGCCACTGCTATCTGAAATCAAAACTAAAGCGCGTATACAAAGGGAGCCAAAAGACGGCCGGCCCTAATTTAAAATCCAAATAAAGTAATTGGAGATTAACGCGAACAACCATCATTCCAATTGCAACTCTATTTACAACCTCTATAGCCATATTATGGTGAGCCCACAGCAGGGTTTTTATAACGGAGTAACCTTCGCCGGCCTTTTTGGTCTGCGGGAGCTATTTTATTTTGCTTCTATACTCCAATGCTACTTGTGCAGAGATTGTTGAGCTTTCCCGTATCCCCCACCTAGAGACGCATTCTCTATAGTTAAGGTTTTTCCTAGAATTATATTTGTCCAGATATAAGCAGTTAACACAATATTTTTACAATTACTCAAACACATTTGACAGATTCGATGTTTCAGGTCTCTCAAGTCAAGACACACTATATTTCTTCATTAACTGAGGTTACACCAAGATCATGGGCATATGGCTCCTTGTTATGCATGTACCATCGTGCATTTATTATGGGTTAAAGTGTCTTAGCTTGAAAGGGTTTTAAAATTTTAATGTTAAAATTGCTTACTGTACACCACAGCTATATACTGTAGGTCCAGATCAAATTTACTATGGTTTTCTAAAGCAGTATTTTATTTTACAAAGATAGTTGCTATGTACAATCTAGAAACCCAATACTTTTCATCTAATTGGTCGCATTTGTCCAAATATTTTTTCACCTTATTCGACTATTTCAAATATTTGACCCTCTTTGCTTATGGAACCTGTTGGTTGTTTAATAAATCAGGTAGACAGATATCTCTTTTGATGATAATAATAACTTGTGTTGGTTTTGTTTTGCTGATCTTGATGTACAACTTTAAGAAAGTAGTTGCAATGTATCCAGATAGTCGTGACATCAGCAAACGTCACAATTATTGTTCTTCTAATAGTTGGTAGATTAACAGTATACAAAAGATACAATATTAGATCCAAGAAACTTCTGAGTTAATAAAAATAATAATATTTGACAATCTCTAAACCTAACAAGGAAGTGTCTGTCTACAAGATACAATTGGAGAAGTTGCTAACAGCTTAAGAGTATCCCTAATTTTGAAAAGCAAGCTATTGTCTTATATCTTGTCAAAAACATGTTACGTCTATAAATATAATTGAGCAGTACCTTTTTGCCTTGAAACCTTTAACAGTTTTGTTTGTGATTAGGTGAATCTGTTAAGTGATAACATGTCAAAATCCAAACTGGTGATCAGGAATTAAGTTATTGTTCAGTAGTATAGGTGTAAGTATCTGGAGTAACAGTTTCTAAGACACTTTTGATAGTATTGCGAGTAAACTAATAGGTCTGTACGGCTCAAATTTTTTTTTTAATTTTTAGGTTTTAGGATTATAGTAAATTTTTATTACGGAGCGATGAAGCGTAGTCTTAGTAATAATTTGATTAGGTGGATAATAACCTTTATCTGGAAGTTCCTTCAACACTTTCCCAATGATCACATTATACGCAAGTAGTTTTCCTAAATTTAGACTTTAAGAATTTCTGTTTGTGTCTCCGACACCAAGAACTGCTTTTTTAGTAGGTTCATCTAAAATAGCGTTTTTTCTTCATCTAGGATTTCAAATTGAAATAGTTGAAATACATTAGTTAGATGATTTGTAAAGTCTAAGGTTTTTTCTTCGTCTTTCCGTACCCAACTTTTATATTTGTTATAAAGAGGTGACATGTTTGTGCAGCCTCTTTAGCTTCTTGATTGCTTTCCAAAGTAAATTTGTTGTAGTTTCTATTAGCGATAAAGATTTCAAGTAATTTTATGTAGGCTGGTTTTTAGACATAATTTGATTAATTTAATTTTTGATTTTCTGCTGGGTGTCTTATTGTTTGCAGTATTTTCTTAAAATTGCACTTTCATATCTTTACTTGCTTTATTGCTATGTGGTAATCGGAACTAGTGACATATTGTGCACGATTTTATTGAAATGTTTTACTGCTAAAATTAGCAATTTTTAATTATAAGTGTCGCAGGTGAGGGATAAACGTGTTTATATTCCAGAAGTTTGCTATACTCCTATACTGCCATGTGCTCCGTTATCCGAATCTTGAGTTATATTCTTAAGTAAGTTCTATCTGTGAAATTTAATTCAGCAATAAGTATGACGTCTATGCATTGGTTTATAAAAACGTATATAAGATCATTTCTATGTTGTATCAGCCTAGTGGCGTTCCATTAGGTCAATACCGTGTGATAAACCATTATTGGTTTTGACGACGAAAATTGTTTGTAGATTTGATATACTTCCCAATCCCTCTCATAGTCTTCTTCAGCTCATTTGTCTTTTGATAGGGTCATTTAGAGCTTATTGTGTTTGTAATGTGTGATTTGCGATTAAACATGAATTACTTCTTACTATCTTAGCATGTGAGAGGTTTAGATGGATTTTTTGTGCGAGGTTCTAGTTAGTAACTTCAAAGTGCAGTTGCAGTTAATACATTTTACTTCATTATTTTTAACTTTGCATTGGCACAGAGCTGTCACGTAATTCCAATTTTCGCAGGCACATGTTATGACTAGTATTATCATATTATGCATTTTCTTTTTTTTATCTTAATGTCTTTTTGCCCTAGTATTGTTTTGTTTATGATGTAATAAATTCTTGTTGATTTTTCTTGCTCTATTTGCTATTTCTGGATCTATTTTTCCGTCTTCCGTTAATATACTTCCGAGAAAGTTGCAAGTCGATACTCTTTCCAATGTCTTGCTTTTTCATTTTATTTCCTTGTTGTATTGACCTTTTTGTTTTTATTTTTATATTTTCTATTTCTTTATTCCACGCGTTTATTAACTTTTGTTTTTTGTTCTTAGTATTCGATAGTAACATAATGTTATTTGCGTATAGAGGGCTACTTACTTTGATTGCTTCTTCCTCGACTTCTTCTCTCTTAATTGCTTCTTTATGTTCTATTTGTTCTCGAGTTATATTATCTGACGCTGCTGCTATCGTGTGGTAAGTATTCGTATAAAATGTTTTTGATGTTTCTATTATTTTATTTGTATATCTATTTGTATTTGTCCCTGATAATTTTTTATCGCTTTTATTACCTCTTAATCTTTTTATTTTCACCCAGAACTATGTGGTGTCTATTTTATGTATTTCTGTTATCTCTTCTCCAAAATTTTTCCAGAGTTTCTCATTTTCTTTCTGATGACTTCTTTCATTATGTTTCTCTTTCTACTGTATATGTCTTTGTCCCCATTTCTTTTATTTGTATATATTGTTTCTATGATAGTTTCTTTTTCTTTACCAGCCTTTTTATATCGTTGTTCCATCAACGTGTCCTTTTCAGGTGTTTGTTATATTTTTCTTATCCCACATGTGCTTTCTGTTGCCTTAAGTACTGTTTTCTTGAAACTCTCTATCTTTCTTCTAGAATTCACATTGTTTATAGATTCATCATTTTTTAGAATTTTTTGTCTGTCTTTTTCTTTTATTTTTCTTTGTTTTCTGTATTTTTAAGCTTATGCATTGCTAATGGGCTATATTGTTTTCTTTTTTGGTTATTGTTTGATCTGTCTTGGTATTTTGTTGTTACTAGTCAGTGTTGTGTTCCAATTTCAGTTTTTTCTTTGTTTGGATTATTTGTATTTTTTCTCTTAAATCTTGAGCGTATGTTATATAATCTATTAAACTTTTGGTGTTGTGTTCTTCTGCAATAAATGTATATTTATCTTCTAAAGGTTGATCCTACAGCGTATTTCCTATTAATAGGTCGTTTATTTTACAGACGTCTATTATTTGTATTCCATTTCTATTTTGAGTTTTTTTCCCGTAGCTTTTCATACATTCTATTCCTCTGTTTTGGTCTTTTCAAACTTTGCTATTCCAGTCTCCCATTATTATTTTAATTTTCGTTTTTTATTTTGTCTTGTGCTTATTGTAGGCAAACATAAAAATTTGTCATTTTTTCATCTGCTGTTCCTTCTATCGATACGTAGATTTCGATTATCTACTTCTATGGTAATTTCTATTGTTCTCAAGTTTAATATCTTAACGTCTGTTATTTTTTCGTTTATTATTCTTATTAAATTTTTCACGCCCATTTAGTGGGCTAATGTTTCGACTAAGTTTATTAATGGACAAAGCTAGTAAAAGAGGTGGGGGAAACGACTTTTAAATGTTTTTGACTTTTTTATGACTTCCACATTTTCACTAGATTTAGGTCAAAGTTATGTTTCTTAGGAATACGCTAAAAATGGGAAGGTATGATAGGTATTATAGAATCCGGGGTTCGAACCCGGAGCCGCCGTGCGCCATACAAATACGCCATCATACAAACACCTTTGGAGGTCGTAAAAAGTACATTCACTATCCACTCGCCAACCCGCCCGGCAAGCGTGGCGTTTAATTGCCAAATCCCCCCAAAAAGGGAGGCCTATGCTCAATACTAGGCGCTAAAAAGAGGCTGGAAAAAAAATTCTGAAACGATAAAAATAAATTTCTTGAAAAACTAAACGGATCTCTAGCAGTTTGGTTTGCAATTTTTATATTAATTTCAGAATATAAAAAAATATATCTATCTTGCTATTTATAATAAAATAGTAAAAAAGCAAATCTTATATACATTTTTGTAAGAGTAGTAATTTTTTGATTCATCTGGTGTCAAAAACAAAATAAAAATACGATATTAAGTCCCACTTATACTTTAATTGTTTTCATGGCTAAAGCCACAAAGAATTAATTGATTATAATTTAAAATATTTCCTACCACAATAAATACCGTACTAAATTTTTATTTAATTTAAGTTGATCAAAATTACCAATAGTCGTTTATTCCTTATAATGCAATATCCACGGAAAAGTCCTTCAAATAATCTCTGCATATATGTATATTGTAAACAAAGTTTTACAAAATTTGAATAATATAACAATATCAAATGTATCAAAAACAAAATCATCTTTATCAGTAAGTACCATTAAACTTTAAACAATTAAAAGAAAATAAAGAATAATAAATGAAGATGCAATCCTTTGTCGGGCAAAATAAACAAAATCTTACTGGTTAAACCACAGCAATCGATATAAGGTAATAAGTATGTAAATAATATGTAAATACGTAACCGAAATCACCTCAATCTTCATATCCTACGTGAAACAGATCGCACCACCAATTTAGTCATTGAAAATGATAGCTACAATATGTAAAATTAATTTACTATACAAGGATGAAGAAAATAAATTAACAATGTACCTTTCTTACTAGATTTTTATAAATTGTTCCCAACTCTGAATTCCGCTTGCTTCTCCGTTTTTTCCAAGTATTGTTTTTCTACTAAATCTGAATACAATGCGACTTTTTTCATAACTACTAATTTGCTACTAATTTGCTAATTTTTTAACGCAGAGGAAATATTTTGATTGCTTGAATATTATAAACACCAACTATGGCAATTACAGAAGACAAATGATTTCATGTTTTCTTTTACAAAGTTTGAGTTGGTTGATGTTCTGCAGTAACATCACTAGAGCCACACTTTTGAGCAGAAATTTCACACATAGTAGACTGATTAATTTGTTTTTATTACACCTACTTTATTTCTACCCTTTCTAACTTCAATTTAAATACAGTGTTATTAATAATTTAAAAAAATTAGTCATTAGCACGTTGAGTCTTTTTACTATTCTTAATTTTTTTAATGATTGACAAGTATATAGACAAGCCTTAGCTCCAAAACAAGAAGTAAACTTTTATACAACTGTTGAGGTTTTATAGCACTCTTCTTAGTTGTGTATAAAATGTATGTTTGACATTGAAATAACTATTTAATCTTAAAGACATTTTCCTTTTGTTTTTGAGTAATGCATGCCTATTTCGGTTCTGACAGCAAATTTTTTACCATGTGATGCAACAGCCCTTAAACCCGTCAACACGAAACCTCCTCCAGAACATGGTTGACGTCGAGTGATTTTATTTAGAAACTTCTATTAAACCTCCAAGAACCATTTACAAAGTAGATATGTTTATAATGCTGTATAGGACAAAAGCTTTCTTTTTTCTCTTAGGTCACCGTACTCAAGTTATATAGCTATCTAGCCAATAATTTACATTAACCTTATATGCTATTCATACTTTAATAAGTCTTAGTCTCATGTCGAAAACCTTTCCCCTACAATCGCTTTTCAAAATTGTTTTGCTCTTAAGATTTTTCCGTTACATATACAAAAAGGTTTATCACTCTGTGTACTTCGAGATTGTTTTGTTGGTACGTAATTATCTATATCATAATGCATAGCAAAAATATTATTTTTTTTGTGGCAGAATATTCTTTTTTTGTCGATAAAAATATTTGGTACGACACTAATTAAACGCTTTTTAAACTGTAGTTGTTGCTATAAGTTTTTAATATCTTGTGAATGAAACGCCATATATAAAGTAAAAAAGAAATATTAATAACCTATTTTTTAAAAGAACAATGGTGTAAAAAGCAGAAGGAGTATACTTAAATGAATCACGTCTGATATGATTTTGCTTTCAGTTTTTCATATTAAAAAATTCCATTTTTTCAATTAGCATACAAAAACCAATTATAAATGTAAATAAAATGAAAGAGAGTTTTGGTTAAAAAAATTATTCTCAATTTAAAAAAAATAACTATTTTCTTTTTACTTATCTAAAAATTTAAATAAAACACCCTCATACCTAAGTAAACATTACTGAACTAGATAATTACAATACGTACCTATAACATGATCATTACACAGCCAAACGCTGCGTACCCAATTCCTGAAGTCCTCAAGTCCTGAATCATGTCTTCGTTGAGGTTTCGTTTTTTCATCGCTTTCCTTATGCCTTTATTCCAGGAACGTTTTGGTCGTCCTCGCTTCTTTTTCCTGGAAGTTGCCAGCGAAATATTCTTTGAGGCCATCTATTTTCCGGCATTCTCATTAGATGTCCAAACCAGCATAAACCGCGCATTTCAATTCTATCAATAACTGTTTGTTCTGCCTTTATCTGTCCTCTAATTTCTTCATTGGGTATGTGTTGAAGCTTAGATATGCTGGCACTACGTCTTAAGTAATCCATTTCTACTGCTTGAAATCTGCGCTTATCACCCAGATCTCACTTCCATAGCAGAGAACTGATTCTACCATTGATTGGCCTATTCTTTTCTTTGTCTTTTTGGATATGTTTTATCCCACCATAGCGAGTTGAGGCAGCCTATTACTTTTCTGCCATTTTGAATTCTATATTTTATTTCTTCTTCTCTAGTCCTTTTCAATCTACGATGGCCCCAAGGTATTTAAATCTTTCAACTTGTTTTACAAGTGTATCGTCATTTGGGAAGACTTAACAATGTGTCTCACTATTAACTACCAGTTACTCTGTTTTCTATAAGCTTACTTGCAGTCCCCACTTTTGGTATTCAGAGTAGAGTCTCTTCAGCATAAATTCCAGATCGAATGAATCTTGCTCCATAAGTACTTTTGATCGTCCGCAAAAAGTGTAAAGAGATAGTTTTCATTTACTTGTATACCTATTTCTGTACATTTTTTTCCATTCCCTTAATACTAGCTCTACCTAAAGATTAAATAATATTTATGATAGACTACATCCTTGGCTAAGTTCTTTGGTTATTGATATCGGTGTTTATAACTGATTTCTTCTTTTCGCATACGATGTATCGTTGTTATAAAGTTCTTTTATAATAGCTATTAAATGGGTATTTATGTTTAGTTCAGTCATGCTTTTCAAAGTTTATTTTGTGGTATAAAATCGTATGCTTTTTTAAGGTCAATGAAGCTTCTCCTGTTGAAATATTTTTTCTAACATTTATTGTAGTGTAAAGAGATTGTCGATACAAGAGCGACTCAGTACAAAGCCACTCTGATCTTCACTTATACTATGACCAATATCTGCTCTTACCTTTCCTGCGTAGCAACCAGGGTCCTTTCTATTTATGTTTTTAAAAATCGGAGTTATATAGGCTTTTTCCATGCTTGGGGGATCTGTACTGATGTAATACATTTATTCGTTAACTTTACAATTTGGATTATAATTTTTTTCTTCCATATTGCACTAGATCTATAGGTATATTACCTTGTCTAGTGGTCTTGAATGTTTCAGTTTATCATGTTTTTTAGTTTTTCTTCTGTTATTAGTAGGTTGTCGTCCTCTCGTTTTTGTATTGTATGTTGTATCTTCTTGTATACCAGGAAAAACAGAATAAGAAATGATTCGGTGAGGTAAGAACTTGAAATAGAACCGATAAATAACATAATAGAGAGGCAAAAATTGAAATGGTTTGGAGAGCTATGTAGATTGAGCGACAACCGACAAATGAAACGTATATAGGAAGCAGGTGTACATAGACATAAATCTAGAGGAAGACCCAAAAAAACGTGGAACGGCAAAGTAGCAGCAATATTGAAGAAAAAAGGCAGGACATGGGCAGAAGCTAAAAAGTTGGCAACAAACAAGAAAGAATGGACATAGTTTGTGCATATAAATTAAAAGGTAATAAAATCTGGTGTGAACATCACACGACTTTCATTATCCTATTATTTGGTTAATTCTGGCAAAAATCCTGGGATTTCATTTTTTTTCGAGTTCCCATGTTACCAACTTTTACTTTAAATTCATATTTATCTCGTGATAACAAATCATTTTTATTCTCATGGATTTTTTGTAACTTCAACCGTTTAGATTCGCGACCGCTTTGCGACCGATTTTGCGACCTTGCGACCAAACGGCTAGGCCGATTTTTACCAAAAGTTTCGCATTGCGCCCGATACCTATAAGTAACTTGCATACCATTCAAGCCTCTAGCTCTTACGGTTCTTGAGATATCCTGTTTACTGGCAGACCGACATACAGACAGACACACACACAGACACAAACCAATGGCCAAAACCAACTTTTTTGGTGTCCTGAGACTATAATTCGTCTAGAAATGTGAAAAACTGGGTAGGTCAAATTTCCGCCAATTACATTACTTTCCTTATTATAAGATAAGGAAAGTAATAAATAGTTTCATCTTACCCCTTAGGGTAATAGGTTTATAGATTATATATACACATTAGGGTGTCCGTTATTTCTCAAATCGCTAATCTTTTTGAGAAGACTAGTTAAATGTCTTCTTTTCATTGCAAATAACTATTTTGAAATAAAAAAACTCATCGGTAACCCTATTTTCGCGTGCCTGCAGGAAAATCAAATTTCCCATTTGATTAACATGGGAAAATCGTCTTTGAACGCTCAATTTCTTTTACAAATAGTAGGTCTTCATATATGTTAACATACCATGGCAAAACTTCAAGAACCGTGTATTGAATACAGGGAATTTTTCTTGCAACAAGAAAACCATTTCTGGTCACTAAAAAAATTGAAAAAACGAGAAAAAAAAACAGATCAATGAAATTTGACATGCACCTTTATCCATTTTTCGATGCGAAAGTCATGGAATAACGTCAAAATAGTACGAAATTCGTGTTCTACAAAAAATGTACGATCGATTGATATCTTTCTCCGACATTTTTCTACGTCAAAATAACGATTTTTGAGAGCAAATATGGTTTTTCCAATTTTTTGTCTAAAAAAAACATCAAAATTTAAAAAAATTCACCAAAAAATTTTTGGGCAGTCTTTTCATTTACCAGTACCGTAGAAGCACTGCAAAAGTGATGTGGAAACTGAAAATAGCAAACTTCCTCGAGATGATTACAAGGAGCTTCTCAATCTTGCTCTAGTTTTTTTAGGTTTAGTCCCAAGACATGAAGTTACATTTAAAAAACCCATTGGGTGCTCTCATGCACGGTGGATGTCGATAGTAGTGTATCATTTGTCTTCATCACTTTGAGTGTTTTCAGGCTTTCGTAGACCGGGATCCTCCTATTATGCCCTCAATCTAAAAACATTTCTGTTCCCAATACTCTATTTTTATTTCTTTGGTGCTTCTTCTTAGTTCTTTATCTTTTCTTTATATTCTTCTCTACCTTCATGAGTTCATTTAGTTAACCACCTGTTTTATAATTTCCTTTTTACTGTCATCAATATTTCTATCTCTTCTGTCATTGAGAAAGGTTTTTGTTTTTTTCTTTTTCTCTGTTGTTCCAAGTGCTTGATAGGTGGCATTATGGAATGCTTTCTTAATATTGGTATATTCCTTTTCTATATCACCTACTTTCTCGTAAGTGTTAAGTTAACTTTTTAATCGATTCTCATATAGTGTTCTGATACTGGGTTTTGAGAACAGATATAATTTGTACTTTTCTTCTTCTGTGTTTTTATATTCTACTGTATTTTCTTCCATTGGTCCGTTAAAGTTGGTTTTAAAAAGCCAAATAATTTTTAATTAAATCATGTAGTGACCAGAACCACAATTGGGTATTCGTTTTACTCGACAGTTTTGAATATTCATAGCTGATCTTTGTTTTATAATAAAATGATCAATAATTGATCTTTGTGTGTCGATCTTTCCCATGTGTATTTACTTATGTTCTTGTGTTTATGAAAACCATTTAATATTTTTAGGTGATGTTTATTACAGTATTCTATATTATTAGTAATTCTCCCGACTGATTGATAATATTTTTGCGTGTTGGCCTATTACGAAGTCTTTTTGTTTGTATCCAATACTTCCATTGAGATCTCCAGTTAGTACTATTTCTTAGTGGCGTTTTGTTTTTCTATTACTCTTCTTAAGTCTTGATAGAAATTATCTTTCACCCTTTGCGTCGAATCATCGGTTGTACCATAAACTTCAATTACAACAGTTTTGTATCCATAAAGGTATATTGTTGATGTTACAATTCTGTCTGATTTACATTAAAGTTTTAATATAATTTTTATGTTTTTTGTATATCAAAATAGCAATACTTGATGCTGCTCTTTCAGATTTATCTACTCCAGATCAATTTTTTTAATTAGTTCTTCTTTCCTTTTCCTTTTCTTTTCGTTTCTGATGGAACACCTGTTATTTTTGCTAGTTTTATTCTTTTATAATTTTTCTACCATTTTATTACTTATCCCCTGTACATTCCAGGTAGCTAATCTTATGGTCCGTTTCCTTCCAAATTGTCGTCTTAAGCTATTATCCGTTTGATTGCGAGGATTGTCGAAAGTCTTTTCAGCGGTACGCTTCAACCCCCAACCTGAAAGGTTAGTCTTTTCTTTTAAGGTATGCTTTCTTAGCCGAAAGGATCCGGTTTTTAGGCGCCGGGTACTCGCCTTTCACCCTTCCTCGTTAGCTACCGTTATTACGACTACAGTCAAGGGTTGCTACGTGAAAGTGAGGATGGGACTTGTTGGTAGAGCTGTTAAGAAAATCTCAGTGGCGTTTCTCGACATTTATAGGAGTGGTTATTTCACATCTCCACTCCCATCGAGACCATACCAACCATTTAACCCCCACATTAGCTACTTGTACTAAAATATTAGTGTTAACAAATATGTACATATAATTAATACAAAAAAGAAGAACAAACAAATTTAAAGAAATAAGTGTCGAACAAGTGCATGAAGTTCTAAAAGACTTGTTTCTTTTAATATACTTTTTCAGTGTATAAAACACAGTAACTTAGACGATAGTTGATGCTTAAGCTTATAGTAATTATTTCAAATAAATTACCTGAGTATATCAGGAGCGAAATAGTTTCCAAATACATTAAACAACCGATACTGAAACTACTAACAATTATACTAATAGTATGATATTTGCTACTTGATATTTTGTTCTCGTTAAAATGTTTAAGTAAATTCAAATATTGATTATTTTAAGTAAAATTGAAAGTATTATAAACGATGTAAAAAAGTTTTAATATATTTAAGGCGTTGAAAAGTGGGCACAAGCCACACATTATCCAGCTTATGTTCGACTTGACAATGACAAACAGGCTGGTCACATTCGATGCACTGGAGAATGCAACAGGTTTCCCTCACAGAACTTTGCATACCATTACTTAAAGATGACATACTGTATACACACACTTTCATTGTTTAGCAGAAGCAGAAAAATGTGGATATACATCAACAGTTGCTGCAGTTGTATAGTAGATCCAGAGACATTTTTGAAGTGTCTGTTATCAAAACACGAAATGATGGTATATAGAATGCCAGCACATTGGAAAAAACGACTTAAATTGTTTATTTCGCCAATTTTTTAATCAGAAGGAGATCTTGCTAGTTAATTGGTTTGCTTCTTATAAGATCATTACCATTACTGAAACGGAGCCATCATGGAAAATAGAGGCAAAGAGCTCCGCGTTACATTAACATAACAACCTCGATTCCATGTCAGTTGCTACACCGTTATTTATTTGCCGAATCTTATGCTAATCGACTATGTTCTGACACAATGAATGTAATTATATACGCTAAAATTTTCTCCTCCTACAATGAGCTTTATTCAACTGTCCACAAGCGGTGTCATGCTACACATAAAGAAACATTTAAAGTAGCATTACAAAACTAATAGAGCGATATACTCGATTAAATAATGCTAAGTAATATACCAAAAAACTTACAATATAAAAAATAAATAAGATATAATAATTTAAACTTTAGTATAAAAGTGTAAAATACAAAATATAGGGCTAATAATTTATACTTATTTTACTTTAAATAAGATTGAAATGATTATAATTAAAAATTATTTTAATAGACTACATATTTTAAGAGGACTAAACAAAATGTGAATCATAATGATCAGCTACAAATTTTGTATCAACTTTAGTTGTACGTTGTCTTGTTCATAACTACTCCCATGCAAGTTTTAAAAATAAATAACAGAAGACTTTATAAACATAAAAGTCGCTTTTTACTGTATTACAAATTCAGATTGTAATAATTATGTAAATGCATTTGTACCTATTGGTTCCCATGATATAATGCCAGATAATTAAAGTGACGTATAATGTAAGACTTTTATTACAAAACTTTTATTACACTGTCTACAGAAAACTCACTCACACTAACCGCTTCCTAAATGCCAAATCCCATCATTACCCTGCCCTAATTCATTAGGTTCTAAAATTCCTCACAACCAGATTCATCAAACTTTCCGATACGAAAAATCGCCAAACAGAAATTAAATCCATTACCACCGCCCTACTGCAAAGTGGATATTCCAACAAATCCTTAACCAATATAATCAAAAATATAAATAAAAACACTAACTCTCAATCCCAAAACCCTCCTGACCAACAAAAAACATTCCTACCTTACATCAGAGGCATCACCGATAGAATAAGCCGCATACTAATGCGGCAAAATATCCGCACGGTCTTTACGACCAACAACCAAATATATGGGCTTATTCGCTCAGCAAAGGATCACTGCCCCAATGAATTCCAAGGAGTATATGAAATACCTTGTGGAGACTGCCAAAGGACCTACATAGGTCAAACAAATCGGCAAATATCTAGCCGAATATATGACCATTCTCTGGCCGTACGGAAAGGCGATAATGGTTCGGCACTTGCCAAACACAACAAAGAAACATCTAGAAAATTAATTTCTCTGGGGCTAAAACCATTGCCCTCATTTCTCATTTCACCAACACGTACGTGAGGCAATTGAAATAGAAAAGCGTCAACAGTGTCTCAACACAAGAGATGACAACCAACGTTTACCTGTTATATGGAAATCCCTTATTACCCCGCACCGCCAATTACGGAATAACCCTACAAACTTTCTCCAACCCAACGCATCTCCCACCAAACAAACTTTCACTTCCAGCCCTATAAAAGACCAAGCAGGTTACACGAAAGGTCAGTCTTACTCAAAGACTCATAGCTCTCCTTGGGGAGTAAACAGATTGAGACTTTGAGTGAAGAGTTAAACTCTTGAAAATGGGATCAAAGCGGATGCCGAAACGTCCAGAATTTTATCAAAATAAACGCGGTTCATCCCATGAACTAAGTTGTTTAAACATAGTTAATCGCAGAAACCTTTAGGTCCTTTAGGCTAATTGCTTTGTGAAAATCTTCCACCTCTTCCTGTCTTTTGCACTCTCTAACACCTTTTTCTTTCAGGTCTTCCCAAACAGCTTCTCTCCGCGTTTTTCTCGGCCGACCTTTTCTTTTTTTCCCGCAAGTTATTTTCCAAGCAATGCTTTTTAGAATTCTGTTATTGTCCAACCTCTCCATATGCCCCAGCCACTGTAGTCTTCTAGCCTTTATTACTTGTATTATGGGGGCTTCTTTGTACAGCTCATACACTTCCGTATGTGTTCGTCTCGCCCATACGTCCTCTACTTTTTTCCCACCAAACATCTTTTGTAAGACTTTCCTCTCCCACCTATCTATTTTCTGTCGATTTTTCTCGTCGGTCTGATTGTGCTTTTGTATAACCGTATCTTTGCTTTACGAGAAATATCCTTGGACCTGAGCAAAGTGTTCAGACCTCCTACGCTTATATTTTAGCAATTCTTAGATTAATTTCTGTTTCTTCATCACACTTTCTGTTTCAATCGTTAAGTTCTTTATTCTTTCTGATTCAACATAAATATGTAATCAATTTAACAGTTCAGCATCTATTATTTTCCAGTTTCTTTGTGTTTCTCCGTCAGTATGTCAAGTACATATTTCATGTTCTTCTAGAGGTTATATTAATATTAAATCACTGTTTATAATCCGCTTGCATCACGTTACTTTAACAGTGGGATGCCATTTTTGGAACTTGTACAAAACATTAGTTCGCTGCTTAGAATTTAAGTTGCGGCTGTACGATCTGTAATAACCATGAATAGAAGCTACCTTCTCCGGTAATGGTGTGATAGGGCTTTAGGATGCTTTACATAAGTGATTTTTTATATATTCGCATTATTATGCTTGCATTTCGTCCAAGGAGACTTTATTTTGGAAGCTTTGAACAATAGCCAGCAATTTTGTTTGAGTCAAAATAACGTCTGTCAATAAACATAATAAAGTACAGTGACTGGGGTATACATACCCTCTGTGCGTAATACGAAATTTTGAAGAAGTGTGCACAACAAGAGTTAATTTGGATGACTTTATGGTTATTTTTCTCTTAGAATATGTTCTTTTACGTTGTACCAAAGATTTCTCGTTTGAAAATGATATCTATGTGACCATTTCCTTTTGTTATTTGGTCTGTAAAGTGGTTTCTGCAATAAATGTTTTTTGGTGTTGGCTAAACCAACATCGTATAAATCAATACGATAAATCTTCAAAATTATGCCATTCGATTTGTCTTTGGAGATTAAACTTATCGTGCTGTATTATCCGCATGTATAATAATATTAGCTAAATAAATGTGCTATAGAGTCTATCTATCAAGATTATGTTAAACAATAAAAAAATTTCTGCATAGCACAAATAAGTCTAAATAGTCTAAAAACTACCATACTTTATTCTTTAAAATTCCAAAATTATTTGCATAATATTAAGTTTGTAATGATTTTAATTGAAAATAGGCTACAAGTAAGTAATTGTCGAGCTCTCATTAACTAGATTATTTCTAACATTTTTATCATAGAAAACCTTAATCTTCCAAATAAAATAACAAATTTATATAAATTAGTCAAATAATTATTGAAGATACCTTGTATTACTAAATATTGGTATGCATGTATGAGATAAGTTAAAGTTCTAAGGTCTCGACATTTTTTTATTGGCAATGAGAGTAAGTAGAAAATACGGTTAATTTTAAAATGGAGGGAGGGGACTTTTTTGTAATATAGATAGCAGCACCATACAATGTACGCAGGTTGAATTGCCGCTATTGCTGTAGGTGTTGTTTTTTATACTTCAAATGGCTACGTTTAGTTTTCAAGAGCAACGTGTAATCTTACGTTTTCTCCTCTGCGTGGTGAAACGTCAATTGAAATTTATCGCAAATTGAGTAAGACATGCGGTGAAGGCATAGAATAGATGTTAACAATATGCCTTCGTGGGTGCAAAAGTTAAAAGAAGGTCGAGAGTTGTGTAACAATGAACCGAAGCAGTCTCGGCCATAAAACCATGATTTTGCGAGTGGAGCAAGTTGTTATGGAAGACCGCCGATTAGGTGTGCGTGATATCGCTTCTAAACTTGGGATTTTCGTAGGATCTGTGGATTTTCCATGATGATCTGGAAATGCGGAAAGTTTTTTCAAGGTGGATCCCACGAATGTTGACCGACAAACACAAGGCTGTGCACATAACAATGTCTTAGGATATGTTGACACGTGATGACGTCATGAATTTTTGACCATAAAGGACACTCCTAGTCGCTTATTTTCTAATCGAGCCATTACATCAGCAATTTTTATTGGGCAAAATACACTCCTAAAGAAATGTTCTCATCAGCCATTGAATCATAGCGACGACGTTGTGAATAATGTATACGTCTGAACAGAGATTACGTTGAGAACTACAGTAGTTTCAACTTTATGGGTAAGTACATTTTCAGAAAAAAATTTGGAGACCTTAGAACTTAAACGCATCTCGTACATGTGTGTTAATTAGACTTGTGTAAATGTTTTAGAAGCAATATATTGCTCTTTTAAAGAAAATAACAACACTGACAAGAAATAATTGCATAAGAACTCGAGCTGCAAGTAAATAAGTTTAAGAACGGATAGATCGATCTGTTTACTTGTTCAATATATGCCAGAGCGAGCAACTTTTACAATAGCTGCAGTTCTTGCACCCCGTTAAAAGTAGTTAATGGTCTATGTACAGCTGCATTTTACAACAAGCGCGCACTCCCGCTCTTTGTTTTAATTCCGGGACGCTCCAAATGAGCGACAATTACTCTTAATTCCGCGCTCCGGGCAGGCGAGCGCTGCACGTCAGCTCTGTGGCAAAATAGCCCCAACTCAAATTTGTCACTAAGTGGGTCACATTCAGAACGCATCCCACGCCGGGTGATGTCGGAATTACAATCGCTAGCGCCGTTACATTCAATTGGCCTGAAGTGTCATCACGGCCCTCGCAAATCGGCTTTAAATCGGCCATAAATTGCCGACTCTAGTTTGGTTGCAGAAAGCTTACTGGAGCGTAAAAATTGTTTACTTCCAGCGTATTAAATGATGGGGATGTTTTATTTTTTAGCATTTGTCTAGATAGGAAAATTGTTATTTAAAACACAAATTATTGAACTTCTTTTTTAAATAACGTAAAATTAAATGAATATTTTGGAAAGCCGCGATTAAAAAATGGCCAACATTTATCACGGAAATATTTCTAAGAGCTTTCTGAAATTGAGTGTATTCGATTTAAAGTAATATATCTTGTTCTGTATTAGGCTACTGCCTATTCTTTCCAGATTTGTTTTTGCCTGAAGGTGATTTATTTCGTACTATTCGGACTATTCCACCACCTTTTATTCTTGACACATATTCGTCCCATTCTATTCTTCTTTGACTTATCCAGCCGTTAATTGTGTATATTTAGCACTATTGTCTTATATCTTTATTTTTAGTCAGTTCCTTATCTATTTATTCATTGTTATGTGGTAGGTGTGACACCATATCGCAACTATGTTGCATGTGTTGTTAATATTAGTGTTATTACAGTTTTGTATAGTCTAGTTACAAGGGGTTACCTGCAAAAAGATATTTTTGGCGTCCTAGGCTGACAATTTTTCAGCCGCCTTTCCTCAAATTTTTGCAAGGTGGAAATGTGGATCAATTTATTTACAAATGATAACAGAGGGATAAATGTCATTACGAAAGTAAGATATGCAAAATCATCCTGAAGATAGGCACATATGTTACATTTGTATATGTTATATTTATTTAGGTAAAATATTTTTTTCCGTACATATAACTATTACAAATTTTGCACTTTTATCATCAAAATCCTCCTCAGCTAAGTATGCACAACTACCACCGTTTCTAGAAGTCATTGAAGCAAGCAGATAAAGACATGTGTCATAGTAGTTTGGATAGCAGGATCTTTATGACGCTTTCATTTAAACGGAATTTTGTACGGAAAGTAAAAAATTCACACGGCGACAGGTCGGATGCATATAAGGGTGATAAAATGGGTATATAATATTAGGTTAGATACTTCTAGACTGATACAGCAATAAAAAATCTTGTATGTTCGTTATTGACCGGATAGGAAGAATACTGAGCGAACACAAGGTACAAACCATCTACGCTATAGGTCTTGTTTCGACCATCCAAGAACACGAGAAACCTATAGAATATACCAGGAGTCTACTGCCAGCTATGTTTGTATTAGCAGGTCCACCAGAATAAAAGAACACCCGCGACACCTACGCCTCAATTAACCTGAAAAATATGCTATTACTCAACGTATCTTGGAAAATCCTAGCCACAAAATAGGATTTTGGCAAACACAAGGGACTATTACCCGAAATTCTACAGAGGTCGTCGAAATTTACAAATATAAAAATAATTTTAGTGAAGATAGCGGATTCTCTTTACCTAACCCTCGGTTTACCGCTCTTAAAGTACAAAAATCAGACTGGCATTTGCAATCCCAGGTGATCCTTGTGTCGGCTGGGTTCGTTGAGTGAGCACAGTTGATTGTGGGTGCCATGTTGTTAACACGGTCGCTCAATGTTAAGTGATAGTAAAGAAAATTATTTTCAGCAAAACCCTTAGTTCCACGATCAATACATGGCATTTATAGTCAAATAAGTAAGAGCGCATTCGGGTTAATATGGAGAAAATATATTTAAAACCATTTTCAAATACATGGCTACGTTGTACTCCATCAGAACAAGGATACTATTGTATCAATAATGTGTCCAATCACCACCGACGTCGATAATTGCTTGGCATCTTCAAGGCATGGTTTCGACCAAATTAATGGCATATTCATCTGGCAAATACCACGAATTTTTGTATTAACTGCTTCAAAATGAACACTTCCATGAAGTTTGTGCTTGTTGTATGCCCACCCATTTTCAATCGGATTTGCATCGAGCGACTATGATAAACATTCCAGTGTAACGATACCAGACTTCTCGTTTCACCTGATGCAAAGCTTATTACGACCTTTGGGGTTATTGTTTTCCTACAGGATATAGTCCTCGTTTTCTTGATGAACTAACGATCGGCAGTCTGCAACAAGCAATTCTTTTAAATCTCGACCATTCTCCGAGCATCCAAATTGCACGTAAACAAGTGCAACGTTCCAGTTTTGAGAAGCAGCCTCAAAGATGCACTTTTACTGGGTGTCTAACAGTCCGCTGTACCAACCTGTTAATTGAGGTTGACATAATCCTAAACAAAAGCTTCGTTCGTAAAAGTTGCATTGCTCTAATCTCGCTCGATATTATCCTTTGTCCAAGCGAGTCGCTTCGTCCCAGGATTTTTACCTAACAAAAATTTCTTTACTGAACTACGACATTTAATATGTGCACGGATAGCCATGTACGATATATCTACACATTTCTGTTTTAGTTTTGCTGCTCCTTGATGCAATTTTAAGTCCGGGTTCCTCAAAAACAAGTTCACGATTTGTTTTTCGACTTTAGGGGATACTTTGTCTATTGAGTTACCAACGTTTCGGCAGGTCATCGACCATTTTTGTTTCCTTATATTACTGCACCCACTTGCTGACGAATATCTTCGACTTGTTCATGTACTTAGTAGCCGTTGCATGAGATATTTTCGGATCTTTCGGGTGGGTACAGAGAAACATTGCCTTGTAACGCGACGCGTACGCGACACTTATGGTGTTTTACGCCGTTCTCTAGAAAGAATTCAATGCCACCCGATTTTATTGTAACAAAGAATCGAGAATAAAGGCTCACGAAAGAATTAGGGCGATACCTTTTACCAACTGCTAATTATGCCGAACACACTACTTGACTGACTTGCACCAAAATTATATTGATCAGCAGTCCCTAATTTACCTCCTGAAAAAAACAACGCCATGAAAGTTACGGCTACCGCCACCGATACACCAGGATCAGCTCTTGCAAAAGTTCAAGCCACCACCACTTTCAACGTTCTTGCCGAAAAACAACTCTGAATTAGAATCAGCGCTAACTCATATTAGTTTCAGCAAGCAGAAGGGTTTCAAGTTTACCCGCAAGTACAACCGCGCCCGCTGTCGTGCTATGGAAGACGCAGAACTGCCCTACAGCCAGGAAAGCTTTGCATGAAAACTATCTAGGTTTTCTGAAGCACAAAAACATAGCTACTACAATAAACAGCGACCAAAGAAAAAATCGATTTACCCGCTTAAAGTTGACAAGCCACTTGAGACCGTCATCTGAGGAGTCCCAGAATACGTGGAAAAAGAGGAATATCTTCTTCCTCGCCATAAGAAGGATGAGAAAGGACTCCCAGCACCGCCTTACGCGGTGGATGCTCTTAGAAATTGAACTAACTGCGAGGCATGTTCTACTTGGCTGTCACGATGGAACAGCCAAGAAAAAAAATAGTAATCCAGTGCCACCACTGTTAGCGCTTCGAGCACGCACAGTGCTGTTGTCGTGCTGCTTCAAAGTGCATTAAGTGCGGTAAAAATTACCACTTATAGGACTACAAGAAGCTCTAAGGCGAGCTTATCACCCGCGCAAACTGCTAGAGACCCCATCAGGTCGCATATACGCAGCAGCAGCTTAAGGAAACAAGCTTTCTCCTCCCGATCATTGACCGCAGCTAGCTCTTCGGCGCAGCATCCTTATCAGTAACCCAAACACCAGGGCTAGCCCGTCATCGTCGGTTGGTTCTGGAACGTAAATCCTACCACACTCCTGGAAGCTGTAAAAAACTTAGTGGCGGCAACGTTGAACACTAGCAGCTTCATGAAAGTCATCCCAGGGTTGATATCTTGCAAAAAAAAACGCCAAAGCCATCCTTGACATGTTCAGTAGCTACGGAACGCCTGGCTTACGAATAAGCATCCCAACTTCTATTATCAAGTTTTTTTAGAGAAAAAAAGATAGAGACTTAGAGGCAGAAACCTTGCTTGCCAAGTCACAGTAACTTAATTTTAGATTTCCTTCTGAAGATGACTGCCCCATTTGTAAATGAAACGTTAAGAGTTTTCAAGCTCTGGCCACGGCCTAACAGACCGAAAACAAACAACACAATGCCCCAAGACACAGACCGTGACAGCCTTTGCAATTATTTTAGGTTTATCGTTTGTCCTTCTGATAGTAAATATTTATGATCTACCAAACTTTTAACATCAAATAAATTTGATCAACATTATCTTTGTTTTTGAAGGTTGTCGCTTTACTTTTTTGAAGGTTGGTTAATCATAACCTCGCTGTTATGCATTTTAAAGATTTGTTTGAAGGTCGTTCTGATAGTAGTACCTTTCATCTCCTTCAGTAATATGTAATATAAATGTCATAAGATCTGGCCATTTCCAACAATGTAGCAGCAATTTTTCGTCTTTTTTTATATTCCTCTATCAGTGTATAAGGAACTATTTTGCATTAGGTTCTTGTTCTCTAAGTCGTTGCGTAAAATTTTGCGATACATAATCCTTATTCAATTTAAACTCTACTGATTTCGTACTCACAGTAACACGGCGATCTCCTTGCAGTAACTGTCTTACACATTCCACATTTATATGCGATATTGACGGGCATAACTTTAATATGGTCATGCACTAAATATCTGCCCTCCTGAAACCTGTTAAGCTATTCAAATACTACTCCATAATGTCTCATCACTATATGCTTGCATTATATTTCATATTTTACTAAAGATTTCTCTAGTTTAAAGGTAGAACGCAATGTTAACTTCTACTCGGAACCCACGTCACTCGTGTAATTTCCAGCTAAATAAACAACAGGTCGAACAATGGGTTGCCAAGCATAATCCTACAGCACAGTGAGTTTACAGGAAAATAATAGGTCGTGTCTATTCAAAACATCCATCACGTAACTAAATAACGCCCATGTTTTGTGTTTCGTACTCGCCTCGGAGGTACATATACTAAAATTGGAACGATTTAGAGAAGATTAGCATGGCGCTTGCGCAAGGATGATCCGCAAAATCGTAAAGCGACTAAGAAAAACGTCTATTAAATACTGCCAGTAGAAACCTAAAGGAATTGATTAAGGAAACACAAAACAAATACGTAGACGAATACCTGAGCAGGTTAACTGCTTCCGAAGGTACTGAATACTTTCCTTGGAAGCTACCAATTGCCTCAACCGACCTCAACAGCAAGTTCTTCCAATTTCAACAAAAATGGTCCATGGGCACGCACTGATATCAACAAAGCTGAAGTCTTTGCAACTCATCTCCAAGAAGTTTTCCAACTATTACCACCTGACGATGAAAAATTTGAGATTATGAAGTGGAAAATTATCTAACGGCTCCCTTCCAACTCTTTCCACCTATCAAACCTTTCTCCTTTGCAGAGTTAAGTCAATAACTCTTAGAAACACCCACTGTAAAACATCGCCAGGATATGATCTAGTTACTGGACGTATACTGAAAGAACTGCCCCCCAACGTTATAAAAATGGAGACGATGATCTTTAATAGCATATTACAAACGGGTTTTTCCCCAGTTCAGTGGAAAGTCGCACAGGTAGTCCTTATTCCAAAACCTGGAAAACCGTCCAAATCATACCGTCCTATAAGTTTATTACCACTTTTCTCCAAACTTTTCGTAAAACTTCTACTGAAACGGCTTTATCCTATCTTTGACAACAAAAACTTGATTCCTGATCACCAATTTGGGTTCAGAAGTCGACACTTTACAGATACATAAAATAGTAGATACTATTAACGCAGTATTCGAAGACAAAAATTACTGCTTAGCCGTTTTCCTTGATGTCAATCAGGGCTTCGACAAGGACTGGCATAAAGGACTTTTATTTAAACTAAAGCGGATCCTGCCACATCCATACTATTTGATCATTGAATCATATTTATAAGAATGGTATTTTAAAGTCAAGTTCGGAGAAGATATCTCACATCTTTGTCCATCAAATTCGGAATTCCATAGGTTCTGCGTTCTGCGACCGGTCCTGTACGTCTTGTATACAGCCGATATACCCACAAATCCTAATGCAATTACTGCAACATACGCTGATGACACGACAATTCTTGTAACACATCATGACTCTGTCATTGCTTCACAAACCTTGCAACAAAACCTCGCTGACGTTTGTGAATGGTTTAAAACATGGCGCTTTAAACTCAACTGCTTCAAAACCGTTCAAATTACTTTTACTAAACACCGTGGCACCATGCCGGACATTAACACGGATGGCACCCTCCTTTCCCTAGCAGACCATGTTAAGTACTGTGCTCCTCAATAAAGGACTAAATTGTAGTACACACTTTTGGACAAAGAGGAAACATCACAACCTGAAACTAAAAAAATATTATTGGTTACTTGGCCGCAACTCTAAACTCTTGTTTGTCAACAAATTACTTTTCTAAAAATTCTGTGGTACACAGTCATAGGGTACGGAATTGCATTCAGACTATAGAAATTCTGGAATGTTTCCAATCTAAAACACTTCGTATAATCACCAATGCACCCTACTTCGTTCCTAATAAAATAAATACCTAACGACTTGAAAGTGCAATCAGTGAAAGAAGAGATAGTTCAGTGCAGTGTAAAATATCTTCAGAGATTAGAAACACATCCGAATCCGTTACTCGACAATATTGCTGACGTGCGCAGACTAAAACGAGTTAAACTCTAGATCTTCCCACATGCTATTAATTTCACTTAGATAGTATTCAATGTAATTATTTATTAAGTTAATCACGACGAGGAAACTCACAGGACGTTCACTCACACGTTAATTCTAGTGCAATGATACATTTCTGTATTTATCTTTGCTTATTGCTATTGTAGCAGATTCCATGGGGACGCGGTGGCTCAGTAGGTTCAACCAGTTGGTTCTGTTTTCTAGTCCGCGTGCGCGAGTTCGAGTCTCTCTCATGGGTGTGTGTGAATGTCCTAACATTTAAGTGCATGTTAGTGGGCACAATAAGCCCTTGAGGATGCAGTGCCTGTAAAAGCGCAAAAAACGGATTGCAAATAAATATTAATAAAAAAATGTCTAGTGTTTGAGTATCACAGATAAAGGATTAAAAAAATAGTCGTGGAACTTTTTTGACTCTGGTTGTATACATTTTCTATACTTATATATAATTATAAGTTTTTTAGATATTATTGAGCACAATGTCATAAAAAAGTCCTTCGGTACTAAGATATTATCTAGCATGTGACACAATTATACCTGTACCTCTACGATAAAGATAATTGTAGGGGACTGTTGTTAATGAGGCTAAACTTTTTACACATAAGTAGCAGCCCATTATCAGAATAATTGTTAGTGTTGAAGTATTTCTCCTTACTGAAACTTAAATGACCTGCTTTTATATACTAGATATTTATTTTACAATTTTGCACCGGTACGTGTAAAAAAGCAATGTTTTATTTTTAATTTTTTGTTAAGCTACAAATTTTTAAAATTTAAAAAATTCAAAAACTTAAAATGAAAAAATGTAATTAAAGTTTATTATTAATAAAAATAGCACACATTTTCTTTTTAGTTGCGAAAATACAAAAAAGAAAAAATGCAATTAACTCGAAACTCGCAATTTTTACAATAAATTGATTTTAAATTTTTTAATAAGCAAAAACAATGCATTAGTATGCATATGTACATAGTAAACATAAAATTTTATTTGAAGTTACTTTCCTTACAGTTTCCGCGGCATACATTTACATGCTCTAGTCATAAAAATGTGCTGCACGATGCGCTTAGTCCTTAGTTTTCCCATTCTGCTTTCTAAAGTACACTTAACATTTCCCTTGAGTATCTTGCCTCTCTTTTTGGTGTCAGATTCAATTTTCCACGTATTTTCTTTATAATGTCTCCTAGTTTCTGTGAAAGTCTTCAATACGCCATTCGCTGTTTCATGCCACTTAATAAGTGGAAGCCTAAGCTTTTTAGAAAAATGCGCTATTACTTAGGCTAAACTTAACATTATTATTTTTTATTTGCACAATTATCTATTAATTTCAGCAACGTTGAGAAATAAAGGAATTTATAATGGCACAGCTTCCAAGGGGCACATAACGAAATTTAATGCGAGTAACGTGTTTTAATGTTTTTTTCACATTTTATCTAAATTTGGCAAAAACTGGAAATAGAATTTTCTGCTTGTCACATCTATTATGTTCTTCCTTGATTTATTATCTATTAGCTTTTATATGCTTCCTTTTATGTTTTGATAAAATCTTTAGCTTTACTCTGCTTTTTACTAATGACGCTACATCATCAGGTGCACCATTGTTTACTTCGACTTATTTGTAATTGTGCCATTTTAAGATTACAGTCTATAATTATAATTTAACGTTATATTAAATAAGGTAATTGATAGCCAATTCCCTTGACTTACACCTAAGTTTATTTTTAAACACTTTTATACATTTTGAGTATTTCCATTTCTTTATACGAGGACAATTCGAAAAGAAACCTTTGTTTGCGTATACGCGAGGCCAATTTGCGGGTGTTCATGCTGCAAAACTATGCAAAAGGCATTGTTGTAGTTTACTCGTTGGCTGGATCAATTGAAAATGCACGCTCTCACACAAAATCCCACTAAATGTGAACTGCATATAGTAATTCGATTTCTGTATGCGGAAAAAACTTTCGGCAGCTGCCATTCATCGCAAACTGTGTAATATTTTTGTACCCAAAGTGATAAGTAAAGGTATTGTATGACAATCGTGTCGCATGTTTTAAGATGAACGTACTAACATGCACGATGAGGCAAGAAGCAGTCGCGATAGCAGAAAATTGACGAAAATGTTCGTTATGCACATGAAACAAGATTGCTTTGACGATGACAACGTTTCAAGATGCTGTTACAGGGACGTCTTGCTTCTCAAACGGAAGTTTTTGTAGAAAAAATTTCAAACATTATATAACGTTATGTCAAGTGCCTTAATTCCATTTGCATAATAAAAGTCCTGTATCTGCACATGAGTCATTCCATACCAAATCGTCAGTTCGTTGGACGTGACGTCTTCGATTTTGATAAAATTTGGTATGTTGGTAGCAGATGTAGGGGGAAGCAAAAAAACTATTTTTCTTTTAAATTCGAAATACTGGTTTTCGAGTTATCGCCGTTTAAAAATAAAAAGATCGCCAAAATCGGCCATATCTCAATACTTTAAATGCTTGCATCTCGGTAAAATTTATAATTACAAAAGTAAACTAAACGCTAATCGAAAGTTGAAGAGTTAAGAGAACCACTTAAATATTTTTACAAAAAAGATTATTCTACCTCTAATTGATTACTTAAATACAACATAGGATGAGCAATACATCCCATTGGTTGCGTTCGGGGCCACGCGGAAATACACGAACGACCGTCGTATCTTTGAAGCACACTGTAATTTTAAAAACTTAAATTAAAATTAAATTATTTATCCTACTGTTTTAGTTTTTCTGTTCTTTTTTGCAAATAAGCATTCTTTGGTATGGCACGGGTACAAACAGCTGAGCACTACAGAAATTACATGAGAAAACAAAGAAGTGAAAGGGCAGCAATAAATGAAGCGAGACGACGTATATGTGCAGAAGGAACTCCGGAGGAAGTTGAAATAGAAAACCAAGCAAGGCGACTGCGACGTTCTCAAAGAACATTGGAAGAAATAACTGCAGAATAGTAACGATTGCTACAGAAAATTAGTAACACTTTCACTCTCTATGCCAAGCGTAGCTGGGTGGACTTTTTAGTTCTTTTATAAATAATGTTGTTTACATAAAAAAACAATTTAATAGATTCTTTCAAACAATAGGAAAGAATGCCAGAGTATACACTAAACTGCTTTTTAAATATAATACAGCTAAGCTTCTACAAGTTTTCGCTTTAGCTAGATATATAGCAAAATAACATTTTACGAAGGACACTAAAATCTACTACTCAATAATTACTGTTTTAATTTCCCTAATATAACAAAAAATAATATTGATAATTTACCGAATGGTAAAAAAACTTAAACAATTGCATTTAGATTTTCTGTGCCGTGAGAAATTATAAGTTTCTGCTTTTTACTTAAAACGTCAACGATAAATAAAAGTAATTGTTTCAAAGCGAATATGTAGTGTTTTTGTGTTAAAACTTAGTTTTTGGTGAGTTGCTCAACCCACAACCAATACTAAACCTTGACCGTAGAGTTACCCTATGTCACAACATATAAAATGCAGCACACTGCTTTCACATTATATTATAATTAAAAAATTTTAATTAACATTCATTGCAGTTCGTCGGATGAGAACGATTAATTTATAAAGCACATTATGGTAACGCTTTAAAATCTTGCTCATCACATAAATAATTATTGTCTACAGAAGCCTAAGTTTAATTGAAAACTTTGGAGACTTCGTTGGGTAAATTTTCCTCGACAACGTGGCTTGAGGCTTTATAATTTCCGGCGTTAAATTATTAAAGCACCTTAAGACTGAACCAGTTAAGGCGACATTTTCGCCTTTATTATTTACTTTGCCGCTTTTCTTTTTTTTTTAACACTACGTGAATATTTTCTCTTCTGAACTAGTAATGACAATATACAATTCATTAACTTAATTAAATTTACAGAATAGTAAAGCCCTTTAAGGGCTACAAAATAAAATATTACACATAATTATAAACTAGGTAGACTTGATTCACTTTACAAAACGTAGGCAAATTAAAAATCTTAAGACTTTGCAGTCTGATGGAGAATTAACTTGACATGAATTATATCAATCCCATATCGTTTCATTTGTAGCAATTATATGACTATATAGTCAGCACCCAGCGTAGTTAAGCAATGGGTTCAGTCAATTTCTTAATAGGAGAAAATGTCAATTTTCTCTTTATACTACGTCGACAGTCTAACAGAGACCCGTAATTAAAAATTAGATGTTTATATGCCATAATATATTTATAACCAGACAAAATAAAGTCGAAAATGTAAGGCACATGCGTTGCGCCAGTTAGAAAAAGACACATAATGATTAAATTAAAAACTTATAAAAATATGCGAAAGCGGATATTAATTGTGAATATGTCTAATCAATAATCAATAACGTGATAAAATTTTGAAAGATGAAAGAAAAAGTATGTTCTCTCCTTAACGATAAAAATGGGGATCAAAATTAGCTTTACCCCAGGGTAGGAGCTACTCAAAACTATAAATAAAAATCATTTAAACTACGTATCAACTGGAGAACCAGCCATTGATTATCAGATCTTAACAAAATTTCTAATTTGCTTGATTTCTGCATCACAAAGGGAATAGCAACAAGCAACATTAACACTACATCATGTTTCGATCTATCCTCGGATCATTCGCCTATAATGATCAAATACAGTAGCAGAGCGTTAAAAATACTAAAACCTGTTTCACTTCACAATAAAACTACTAACTGGAATAGATAAAAGGAGCTCATTGTTACCAATGTTTATCTAAATATACTTTTAAAACAGAAAAAGACGTACACAATTCTGTAGAACACATCACTTATATCATACTTCTGCTTGGGTCGCAAGCATTAACCACGAAAATAAGAAGATATAAAAGACCGTATATTGCTAGTTAAAAAATAGCCGAAAACTCGGAAGAACTTAAAAAAATTTAAGACACCCGAGAAAAACTCAATAAGGCAACCCATAAATTAAAATATTTCCTGAAAAATTTAAGAAACTTAGCGATACAAAAATATCTGACTAAGTTAACCGCTACTAAAGATACAAATTACTCGTCATGGAAAACCACTAAAAAGTTAAAGGGCTACGGGTAACAAATGGAACTTGGGCAAAAAGTGCCAGTGAAAAGGTGGCAGCATTTTCAGACCACTCAGCACAAGTATTTCAAGCATTTTCTCAGATATTCACTTCAGAACAAGAATGGCAAATTCAGGAATTCGTTAAAAGAAATGTCACACCGACACCTTTAACGTTAAAGTAGCCTAGAAAGTTATAAAAAGGCTAAAGGTAAAGAAAGCCCCCGGGTACAATTTAATCACTGGCAAGCCCCTGAATGAATTATCAGAAAAATGTGTGAAAATTACAAAATATATATTTAATGCCATTCTGAGACTAAATTGCTTTCCACAACAATGGAAATTAGCGCACTTAATTCTAATCCCAAAATCAGGAACGAAAACTAAAGAAGACCTATCAGTCTTCTTGCAGTCATAGCCAAAGTACTAGAGAAACTAATTTTAAAAAGAATGCAATCAATCTTCGAGAATAAAAACTTTATACCAGATTACCAGTTTCGTTTTAAAGAAGGACGTGGTATCGTAAAACAAGTACACAGAATATCCACAAAAATTAATCATGACCTACAGCTTAAGAAATACTACTCTGCATTCTTTCTAGACGTCAACCAAGCGTTTGATAAGGTGTGGCATACAGGATTGCTTTACAAAATCAAAACGGAACCCCCTCCTTATTAAAAATATTAAAATCATACCTTGAAGTCAAATATCTAGAACTACTGTCCCCGATCTATACAAAACAATCAAGACTTCCGTAAATCAGTATCCTGGGACCCGTTTTACACCTACTGTATACCGCAAACCTGACATCCATGACGACCCAAACACAGTTTACCAAGTACTTGAAAAAACCTTACAGAAGATAAAAGACTAGCTGAAGATCTAGAGCATTATTACTTAATTTGGCTACAAAAAGAAGTACAGGAATCTGACACCAGTAGGAAATAACTGCTTACTAAGAAACTAACGGCATGAGAAGCGATAAATTCGTTTGCGATTTGAAAGAGGATATTAATCAGAATTCTGACCTGGCAAAAACATAAAGTTGGAGAGGTTTACGATCAGTCTAGTAGTGCACCAGGACCTGCAGTACAAGCCTTTTGTTTTAAGAATCCACCAATTATTGACTATCTGCAAGACAGACAGGAAGTTATAAATGACCTAAGCATTACTGAATAACATCAAGCATGACCGCACTGATTTCCTGAGATTCATTTCGGACAAAAAGAACTTTATCTAAGACAGGAAGGAGAACCAGCCAAATGGCAAACGACGCTGCCAAGATACCGCCATGCATACAATATTTTCAGCAAGACCGCTCCATCCCACAAGGCAACGAAAACCTAGACATGGCTTACAACAACTTGTATTACCATTAGCTTTCCGATTTGTAGCCACCCTCCAGCGCCGACTACAAAGATCTTGACTGCTACGTGTAGATCGTGGTCAATTCAAAGGTTAACAAGAGGCATCATAACACCAAGGACAGCTTGAGAGCCTCAATTATGGAGGTAAGAACACATATGGACAAACAGAAAGTTAGGTTGGTTTACAGCAAGTTTAGATCCCGTTTGAGAAGCTCGTGTACGTTAATGAAGTATTAAATTGAACAATTTGATTCTCAATATTATTTACTTCGATTGTACTATTTCATGTAAATAAATTTAATTTTTCCTGCATTTCAACGTTATTTTTATTGTTTAATTATTTTTAAGATTCACCTCAACGAACATTTATAGTGATCTGCTAGCTTTTTTAACTCCCTTCTCCAGATAGCCCTTACAATTTAACCCATATTTGAACAAATTTATTGGATGATAGTATAACCACCCATTTTTCATCTTGGACTTCAGCCCTTACGATAATTTATTTGGGTTTCTTAAGGCTGCCTTAGAAGAGCAATGATTTTAAACAATAATTAGTTAGAATAATTCGTATATAAATGGTTCCACAACAAATTCGCATTATTTTAAGAAAGCACTATCAGAAAGTTGCCCGATTAAATATATAGAAAGGAACAGAGCAGACGAGTTATAATATCTTGTTAAAGTTAACTTACCTATCTCATTTTAAATGAAATTATAAAAAAGTGCGCGAGAAAACGAAATTAGTATTCGCCAAATTAAGAACATTATTTACATTTAAATGAAAGAAATTACTATTTCAGATACAACTAGTATAAGCAGTATATTACAATAATTTCCAGAAATTTGAATTTCTAACTTTGTAAACACAAGAATATAGAACATTGCTTCCCCACGGCTTAAAACCTGTGTAAGTTACTTTGGGACTGTATACGCCACAAAGAAAATAGAAAAAAACGGCTGCCCAGCTTCTAACGCAATTTCACTTTATTTTGCTCTGCCAGGCGTACCTTTCGGCGCGGCGCCGTTAACCTCCGAGGGAAATCGGAAATGGCGCGCCCAGGTCGTGGTGGAATTTAACTTTGAGCCTCAGCCCTGTAATTTAGAGCCTCTGGAGAACAATAACATCTTCTTTGGGGTCAAGTTGGATTTAAAAGCTCTGCAGTGGTGTCGGCCCGTTCTTTAGATGGATTTAACGCCGCAGCGCATACCTGAACAACAGTTTGCAACTAAGCTAACTTTTCTTGTTGCATGAATAGAGCAGCATTTTTTAAAATACTATATTCTACGAGGTAAAAATAAAAATAAAGAGCAAATCTAATAATTAAAAAAAGAGGTTTAGTTGCAATCACAGGCAAACTTTAATACTAAATTTTTATTGTATTAAAAATATATAAATACATTTTTAAAGCTTCCGCGATTATTGCTGAACTAAGTTTAACAATACAAATAAATTTATAAAACTTAAAGAGATTTTGTCATTTTAGGAGTATGTACGAATTTGCTATCCTTTCTTGTAAATACGTGGTGCATTCAAGTTCTATGGTCACCAAAATTTTTCTGAAAAAGTACTTACTTAACAACGTTGAAACTTCTGTTACTTATCAACGTAATCCCCGTCTAGACATACATATTTTTCACAATGTTGTCGCCATGATTTCATGGCTGCTGAAAACACTTCTTTAGGGGTGTGTTTTGTCACTGTGAAAAATCTCTGATGCAACAGCGGCCTGATTAGAAAATGAGCGGCTACAGAGAGTGTCCGTGGTCGGAAATAAATGGCGGCATTACGTGTCAACATGGACTAAGACATTGTCACCCGCGCAGTTTTGTGTTCGTCGATCAGCATTCGTGGGACCCACCTTGAAGAAACTTTCCACATTTTCAGGTCATAATACAAAATGGACTTTACAGGTCCTACGGAAAGATCAAGTTCAGAAGCGATATTACGCACACCTAATCGACGGTCTTCTATAAAAACTTGCTTCACTTTTTGCAATCATGGTTTCGGTCCGGCTATTTAGTCGCCGAAGCTGCTTCGGTTCATTGTCACACAACTCTTGATCTTCTTTAAATTTTTGCAATATAAAAGACTAGAAAATCTATCTAGCTACGCTTGACTACTATAGAGAATGTAAGTGTTACGAACTTTCTGTAGCAATCGTTACTAATGCTGCCCTCCAACGATTGTGCCCGTTACGAATTTCGTCTCACTCTGGTGCATCGCTGTAATGGGTGTTGATATGTTAACATTACGAAATATATAGCAAACGATCGTTGGTGTATTTTCGCATGGCCCTGAACGCGTTACTCTGGCAACCAATGCTTCTCACACGCCCGGGGACCGAAGACCTCCGCATTGTGCTTTTAATATATTTGATTGATAGAGCAATCAATAAAAATATTATGGTGATGCAAAAGTTATTTTGTTTTTTGTGTAACTAGTTTTGACTTTAAGCACTAAAAACTATTGGGTTGTCTGGAAAATTCATATCAATTTTTACTAGATGGTATTGGAAAATGTCTGAATGTCGCAGATGTAGAAAACGCACGATTTGTGTACATGTTCTTAACGGTGATATTTCAACGCATATGTAGAAAAAACAGTTTCTTGCAATAAAGTGATTTTTATAATTTTCTTATCCTTTTGAAGGTTAGAAAAAACAAAGTGCATTTTAGACACTTAATGGTTTTCTATTACCGGAAAGGCAAAAATTTTACGCAAGCAACAAAAAGATATATCTTACTTATGGAGAAAGTCCTTTAGCTAAAAAAAAAAACTGCTCAACAGCAGTTCGTTAAGTTCGAGCGGCAAATAAACAACTACTGCAAAGATTAGTTACAGGTCACCAACGTAGTAATTGAAGATTCCACTGGTCCCCTAACCTACTCGGCTGTTTACTTCCCTCCAAAACATATAGTAAAACAAGAACACTACGAAAACTTCTTTGGGACACTAAGACACCGGTTCATCGCAGGTGGTGACTATAATTCAAAACACACCGATTAGGGCTCCAGGTTAATTACACCGAAAGGACGTGAATTACTCAAAACATTAGAGAAAAACCGTCTTAAACACTTATCTACTGGCGAACCCACATATTGGCCATCGGATAGACGCAAAATACCAGATTTGGTGGATTTCGCTATTACCAAGAGCATTCCTCAAGGCTTTGCCATAGCTAAATCATGCTCTGACTTATCTTTAAACCACTCCCCAGTCTCGATATCACTATTCACAAAATCGATAACTTCAGGTAAACAACCAAGATTATGCAAGAATTACACAAACTGGGACGTCTTCAGACACTCTATAAACGATAACTTACCGTTAGACATCAGTCTTAAAACCGAAGAAGAAGTTAAAACAGCCGTCAAATTATTTAGCGATGCAGTACCACAGGCAGGTTAGTACGCAACTCCCGAACCACCTGATGTCAATAAAATCTACGATTACCCCATAACAATAAGACAAAAAATTCTGGAGGAAAGAAGATTCAGAAAACAATGGCAGAGACTAAGAACTCCAGAAAGCAAATGCCTATTTAATGAGGCAGCTTAAGAAATAAAAGAAATACTTCAAAAAAAAACAAAAATGAATGCATTCAAACATTCCTGAGCAACCTAACACCTACCGAAAGCACTGACTACTCACTATGGAAAGTGACCAAAAAGGCTAATCAAGTAACACAAGCTTCACCACCAATCAGAACACTTCAGGAAACTTGGGCCAAAAACAACGAAGGAAAAGCAAATGCATTCGCAGAACACCTCTCTGATGTGTATCAGCCACATCCATCGGAAAACGCACCAGAGGAAGAGGAAGAATTAATCCACTTACTAGAAACTCCATATCAGCTCGAGCCACCACTACCAAGAATTAACATTGGCGAGGTTCAAGAAGTCATTAGAAATCTGCGTCCAAAAAAGCTCCGGGTTATGATCTGATAACTGGGAAAATCCTCAAACAGCTGTCCTACCATGGTGTCAAATATCTTACGCAATTGTTCAATGCAATATTGCGCATAGGATACCTCCCAAATCAATGGAAAGTAGCACAGATTGTCAGATACAGTCATACCATCCAATAAGTTTACTACTGGTAGCAGCCAAAGCAAATGATACAAAATCCGTACATGTAACTTTTAGCGGGTGATTTCGACCTTGAATATTAACAATTCTCCGGTAGATCCTCCACCATTGATAATGAGGAAATTAAAACACTGATTAAGAATAATCTGCAGTAAACGCACGAGATTTAGTGAGGTTACTAAAATACGATCCTAGAGCATTTAGTAAAACTCGGTTACGTAGATCGCTAAGATGTTTAGGTTCCGCACAATTGACTCAGAAAAATTTAATGGACCGCATTTTCATCTGTGATGCGCTGTACAAACGCAAAGAAACGCACCATTTTAAAATCAATTAGTGACGGACGATTTGAAAAACAGATTATTTACAATACTGAAAGAAAAAGATCCTGGGATTAGCAAACGATACCAGCATTGGCTACCCTCAAAGCTGATCTCCATCTAAAAAAACTCATACTTTGTAGCTGGTTGTAACTGAAAAGAAATCCTGTATTATGAGCTCCAACTAAAAGGTCATTCGATAAATTCAAATAAGTACTATTTGCAACCAGACGAATTAAAGGTAGCGATTGAATAAAAACATCTACAATTAGCTACTATAAAGGACGTCGTGTTCTGTCAGGATAATGCTAGACCTCATATCTTTTTGACTACCTAACAAAAATTGTTGGAGCTTCGCTGATATGTGTTGCCCTATGCATCACATTTATCAGATGTTGCACCTTAAGATTACTGTTTGCTTAGATCTTTGCAAAATTTTCTTAACAATAAGACCTTTAACTTTTAAAAGCCACAACAACCAACTGGAGAAATTTTTTACCCAAAAACAAATTACTAAAAATTAGAACGTAGAGCTTTGAGATGGCTCCAGTAATCGACAATCCACGAGATCGAATACCAATATACAATCTTACGGACCAAAATTTGTTCAAAAAAATTATTAGCGGTGACACCAGTCTAGTAGAATACGGATATTATTGCAGATGGATAACATCACAGATGGCTTAAAGAACATTGCAAAAATTTGATAAAATCGAACTGTTATCCAACTGCACCTGTAGTTCTGATTTGAAACCGTTTCATTTGTTCCGATCAATGGCCCACTTTCTGGCTAGACGCTTCTAACCAACTTTCAAAAAGTCGAAAAAGGGTGTTGTCAGTTATTTAAATTTAAAACACAACAGGCATTAAAAATTTGATTTGTAAATGGTGTAACACAGTGACATATATTTTTATTTTTATTTTTTTATCTTCTTTAAGATATTAAGTCAATAATTTTATCAAAAAACTAGTAGATTTTTCAGAGTTATTTTTAAATTATTTTTTAAAGAACTTTTAGTATGTAGAAGGCTTTTTTAGATTTTTTAGGTGCTATTCAACTAAATAACGTTCTAACGAAATTATTCTGTTTTGTTTATAATCTGATTAACTAGGAATGAAGCTGTAATAATTTAACTACGCTCTATTTTTGCATAGAAGAAGTTACAAGACCAGCTAAAGTCTATCATAAAACAATTTTAAAGGCGTGTCAACAATCTTGATGACACGCTCTCTAATGGTCTAGACTGAAGCTTTTAACATTTCAACAATCCGACCTGTCTTTAACGTCCAATTTTTATTTTCCCCTCAATTTAGCAATTTTAAACGCAATTTTGTGAACTAATACATTCTTTGTTCCAAAAAGTTAGTTTAAATTAATACCCCCTTCTTGTCTCCACACATATACCAAGAAACAATAGATTTTTTTGATTGAACAACCACAGTGATTCAAAGTCAAACTTTTAAGTTATCAGAATATAAAAAATATATTGAAACCATTTATTCAGTGCTTTTATGTTTTTAACTTAGCTACAATTACTTGAGCATTTAGCCTAATTAACACAAATTGTATTTAAATATCAATAAACAATAGTAAAAACAAAAGCATGTTAAAACATGGGGCCGGCGAAGAGATTGCTCTGTAAGCAATCCCAGAACGAACTTAAACAAACCTTTCGATTTCGATTTCGAATTTCGGGAAAATTCGAAATCGAATATCTGGAAAATTATTCGACATAGAATTTTTCTTCATTTCGAATTCAGCGTAAATTCTATAAGAATCACATTTAAAATCGTAATGTCGAAAGTTTTCCTGAAATTGAAGTCGAATATCTCGAAAACTATTCGACATAGAATTTTTCGATTTCATTATTGAAATCAACGTAAAATTTTCTTTAAGAATTACTCATAAATCGCAATGTCGAAATTTTCCCGAAATTGATGTCGAATATCTCGAAAACTATTCGAGATAGAAACTTTTGATTTCGATTTTGAAATCAGCGTAAAATTTCCTACAAGAATCCATTTTAAAATTTTAAAAAATCCATAATTTTGTGACGGCGACAGACAGACCGACAGACATATAGAATTCAGTAACGAACTTTTTAAGTTCGTTGAAAATGCTTCTTTAAAAAAAAAATTTATAGAAATAAAAGGATACAGAAATATGATAAAGTGGAATTATAAAATTATAAGTGTAACTGAAGGTAACAGTAAATTAGTGTAAATTTATTGTAAGGAAACAAGAAAATAGTTGTTAATAAGTTTAATAAAACAAAAATTTTATAAGAGAGATACAATATTGACCTTCACGTATATGTACTTAACAGTAAAAAAAAATCGAAGAAAGAAAATTCTGATGTTATTGCTAGTGCATATACTAAAAGTATAATAGTAGTTATATCTAAAGATATTTAATGCAAGTTATCGCAAAATTTCGTGCGCATAGGCTATAACTTACTTGTGTATCCATCAAACAAAAAATAACATTTATAATTAAAGTATTTTTGTCGACCTCGATAATTTTCTGCCACTTTTGCGGTAAAAGATTGATGCTTGACACTCAGTTTTTCTTGGACGTCCGGATCTTGGATTGTCAGTTAGTTGATCACAATCTTTAAAAACCTTGAACCATTTCTGAGCAAGAAAAATTACCACCGCGTTCTTGCTGTAAAATTCACATATCTTTCTGGCAGTCCTTGAAACATTCAACCCAAGTTTGTATTGAAAATTGAGCAGCAAGCGAATTTACATCTTCATCTTCAAGCTCCATTTAGTTATATAAGTCTTATATATCAAAATGTTTATAGGATTAAGTGCCAGCGTGGTTCCATGGTTGAGGGACGGGCTGCTATGCTGACGGACCCGGGTTCAATTCCCGGTGCTCTCTGATACCTGGCGGGTGGCCTACTCAGTCACTAAAAATAATTGAGTACCTGCGTTCATTCGAACAAGGGGTAATAATGGCGGTCGTCTTAGGCGCGATGCAGGCCGTGCTCCCACGCAAGGCGTAGAGCCTTACCATTATTATTATAGGATTAAAGATTACCAAACATTTAAAAAATGGGTAATAAAAATGTTAAGTTCTACCCCATGCGTACGAACGTTTGCAACAATCTATTTTGCTATTTTAGAATTTAAATATGCTTCTTTTTATTACTAATTTATCACAAAATTCTCTGTATCTGTCTTTCATTTATTTGCAATAAAATCATTGTAAAGTGTACAATACGTAAAGCAACAAAGTAGTTAGAATTTAGTAAAAAAATGATTTGAGCTGAAGGTCTGCATTCCTAGCTTTCCAACTTGACTTGACATTTTTTATGTTCTCTATTTTATTATCCATTATATTTTATTTTCTCCGTCGATTATTTTTATGGCGACTACATTGTTTAGTTGGACTCAAAAATAGCGCTCTTCTACTGTCAGCAACAAGCAAACAGAAAATTATTGACTAAAATTTTGTTTTGTCTATACCCAAATAAAACTATTTTAAAGAGACAATAACAAATAAATTTTAAATATTTATACTTTTTTAAATTAAATACTTTTCTATAGGACGATCAAAATTAAACTTTAGTAAGTTTCTCTTGAATAAAACACAAAATATTGAAACAATCCGTAATCTATCGCTATTATTGTAAAGTACAAACTAACAGTTACGTATAAATACGATGTCGACTAAATGCTCTCCACGACTCTCCTGACATGGAACCATTCTTTTAGCCAAGATTTTCATAATGCTTTCTAATAAATGTGGCTCATTTTAGTAATGACACGTCTGATGTTTTATATTGAATAACAATAGATTTGTTGACATTGAAATAAAGTAAGTTTTACATTTTGACATGTGGCTCCATTTTGTTAGAACCACGTGTTATACATGTTTAAATAGTTGATTTTATTAAAACAAAAAAGCTGTTTAGTATTTTCCAATAGCGTACAGTATGGCCAGCTTAAAAAGCAAACCTTTTGTTAAAATGTGTTGTATGGTGCCTATGACAGATTTAATTTGCTGTTATCCACGACTAATTGACGTGCTTAGTTTGTTATGCGCGCTGTCACTTACTGGAGCAATATCGTCATCTATAGTATCACCATTATTACGTCCAAATACTGGTTGAAGTTTCTTCACATATTCGCAATCCATGCCCATTTTCATAATAAACTCAAATTATGCTTATGCGGTGCTACACTCTATATGACACACTAACGAGTTTAACAAGTGTATACGTTAACATTATGAACAGTTTTGAGCCTAACATAGAAACAAGTATTTTTTTTGTCAAATTCAATTTTATTTTTTCAGAATAGTCTCTTTTTAAGTTAATACACCTTTTCAGCAATGCTCTAACCTTTTTAACCCGTCCAAATAATAGTTAGCGTCTTGGTCTGCAAAATAAGCGCTTATGGATGCAATGACCTTGATAACAATCTCTGACCTCCAAGTCAAACTTTGAGCTTAAGAAACAAGAAATAGTCGCTGGTGGCCAGATCTGCTGAATATGATGGATAGTCAATCAATTTAAACTGTAATTCGTGACCATGGCGACTGCCAATGTTGAGCCGGTGCGTTGTCTTGATAGAAGAGCATTTTCTTCCGTTCTAAGTGGGGAAATTGCTGCCTGCAATCGGTCCAATAACGATGCGTTATTGTTTTTCCCTTTTTCTAAGTATTCGATGAACAGAATTCCCTGACTATCCGAAAAATAGTCACCATCATTTTCTCGGCCGATGGAACCATCTTTGTCTTTTTTTGTGAACTGTAATGATGCCCAAGTTTTACCGATAGTGATAATTCGAAGCAAAAAATCTGAGTCGTTTCGCTGAAACCGCTTAAGCAGGGTCTTGAAAATGTTCATTCGAATAATGTTTTGGTTCAAAGTAATAGCGCGGGACCCACTGCGCGAACAGTTTTCTAATGTGCAATTTTTCAGTTAATATATGACAAATATTTTCGGTATGTCAATAGGCTCTGCTATGTCTTTAATCCTAATTCGACGGTCGTCCATTACCATTTGGTAAACTTTTGCAATGTTGTCGGTGGAGGTCGCAGTTGTTGGCCGTCCCGAATGCTTATTAGCTCAGTTGATATGACCACGTTTAAATGCAACTTTCCATCTTTTCACGGTGGCAAAAGGGATAGAGTCCCCGTAAATGGCGTTTAACTCGACTTTAATTTGCTTAGACGTATTTCCTTTTAAATGCAAGTACTTATCGTTATTCGATTTTTTATTTCTACAAAAACACTAACAGCGACTGATACAAATGGCTGTCAAACAACAACTAAGCGTTAAAAATGGCTGAACTTTTACAAGTATTTTTTAAATTATATACGATTGTAGTAACATAAGGGTTTTGACGAGTTTTGCTCACGTAAATACCAACTGTAAAAATGTAATCTTTTAACATTCAGAGAACACAAACAGCACGCACTTAAACCCTAAAGTTTAAAAATTACAAAAAAACATTTTTCGTTTTTATAGCACGGCAACAAATAATTTGGACTTGTACTCCAAGTCTTACTCTTTGAACTACTCTTTATTCTTAATTTACTACCCTGGGGTACAGGTGTATCCTAATAAAAAAGTCATAGAAAATAAACTTTTAACTTTTATTATATACTAAAAACATATCTCGTGACAAGCTTAGGCTCTAAGTAAATGAATGTTACCAATTTTGAGTCACTTTGAGCACTCAGGGCAAACTTTGGTTTGATGCTCTAAACATACGAACTTATTACACTTTTTACATGAAATCCGCGATTTGCGATCTTCTTTTCTGGAAGAGAATAAGCATCTGCCAGACTATGACAGCTTAGGTTTTGGAATATTGGGTTTTGTCTCCAAGTTTAATATTCTCTCAATAATGGCTCGGAGTTCTGCGGATAAAGTAGGTATTTGTGGGCGTTGTTTTATAAGCGGTGTTATCAGATCTATGGCCAGTTTTTTTAATTGCATTCTTCTGTTGGATGTGTTTTCGTTTTATTAGCACCAGAACCCTTACAAAGAATATGTGAATTAATTCCAATTAAATCTAGAAGGTTGTAAAACATCCTCAGTGGCCTCCTTGTTTTCCTTGCGACGGTATAACGATGAGTCAATTGATCGAAAGAATCAACGCCTCCCTTAGTCTTATTGTAAAAATTAACGATTTCGGGAAGATGTGTCGAATTTGGTTTATCACCTTCGGGGTGCATCGTAGACAACAAAAGAACAACCTTCTTTTGCTTTGATTTTGAAGGACAATAAGAAAATATAGTATTAAAATCGCTGAAAGTAAACATAGCCAAATTCTTTTTTTTCCTTTAACCTGAACAAATGATTGGAGTATTTCAGTTTCATTTTTCTTTAGAGTTCCAACTATGGTTACAGAATGATGGTCGTGAAGCTTTCTAGCACTATCAGTTGATGTGAATCAATTATTCATGGTAACCGTAAATTAGTTTAGTGATATTTAATAATATTTAGCAACAAGAGCTCCTTCTGGAGTTGAGCCTTTACCAACATACTTCATTATTTAAAAGGTAGAAAAAATTCGCATTACAAAATGTAACCAATTTCATATCATATTTATTTGGTTTTGAAGGTATGTACATTTTGAATTGACACCGTCCCCTGAAACTTACTAATTTTTCATTTAAACTACAATACTAAGATGGCGTCTAAGGTTCAGAAAGAACATTTAGAAATAATACCCTCAAACAGATCACGGAATGGTGCAAAACAATCATTATTTCACCTGGTATCCCTATTATCAAATCGGAGACAATTTATTAAAAAACTGAGTTGAGCCTTACACATGGTAGCACGAAAAAGGGGGATTCCTGTATTTTTGTCCAGAAGTTCTTTTGTAGTAACAGCGTTCATATTCATTACACCAACGTAGTAGGACAGACCACACAAAGCTCTAATTTCGATGAAATTAGTATCTCTGGTCCAGGATGAACTCGCGCTAGTATTTGCTACATTTTTATCATCATTGGGGCGATCGCCTGCATATTTTTTTCGTTGAACCAAAATTTCCTTATTTGTAAACGTAATTATAGAGTTCAAAGTATCTTCTGTGAAAAACAAAGACCATGTTTCAGGTTCACTAGACACATCACGAGCAAATCCTTTATTTCCCGGAAGATTTAAAACTAAATTTCAGCACTAGTTGAAATGTCTTTTTTCCTGGTTTACCACTCCACTTGAACTCGTTTTTTCCATGCAGTTTAGTCGTTACATCTTCAATTTGCAAATATATGTTATTTTTCTTTACGTCATTATCATTTGCAGATTGTTCTTTATTATTTGACATTCTACCAAACTGCTGCTTGTTCCAGTTGTATCACTTCGACATTTTGCTTTTAATTTTCGTTGAAGACAAGATAGGGGCAAATTAAAATCTTTGTCGTCGTCAAAATCGCTTTTAAAATAATTTCTAAAGTCTTCTATTACCACATCTTCTTCTGAAATATCTGATTTATCATCTGCTTCTAATCAGACAAATTTTCAATGATCTCCTCAATTTCTTTTTGAGCAAGTGGTCTAGAAGAGCTATATGCCATGCTAAATGCTAAAAAACACCTTAACAATATAAAATGTAATATAATAATAAATAAACATAACCCTACCTGATAACATAAAATTATGAACTTGTCACACTAATACTACCCAAGGGCACACCTGTACCCCAAACAGAGATTTCACATTAAACAAAAACACGTGTCACTGCAACGACTGTACCAAATCAACTGACCGACCGCCTATTATTACCCCAGAATTTGACCTTCAAGTACTCATTTATTGCAGTCTGAGTCGAGCACGACCGTAAAAATTCCAGTGATCGAATTTTTACTGCACGAAATATCACTAAAAATAAGTTTAGGTTTCATTTTGATTTTTGTAGAGTGACCGAACCAAGGTCATTATAAAAAAAGCTGAATGTGGTGTTTGCTAAAATAATTCACTTTATTGGAAGTATATTCCACTTACGCTTATTGTGAGATTATAAATAAATAATCTAACATAGGTATCTAACCACTTTCTGTTAGAGAGTCTAAAGAACTTATGACAAAACGGTGTACTTCTGTACTTTAGTTCGCAATTCTGAGTTTCGTGTATTAATTATCACTTATGCGATTCTGACAATGTAATATTTTGATTCAGATTGAGCTTCATGGAGCATGAATTCAAGACTGAGTACCAAGAGCTTAGAAAGCAGTGTCAGGACTTCGCCACTGCGTTGTTGGACCACACCCGCAGTTCCTACGAATTAGAAGTCCTGCTAAACCACGATCCTACGGGACCAGCATTCGAACATGGAGAACGGATGCACCTCAATAGACTGAAACTAGCTATTAAATTACGGCAGAAAAAGGTCAGTGCTGCTTGTTGTTAGACTCCTACGTCGAATTGCACTACGAATTTCTCTATAACTAAGAAGAAATAAAATTACAGTACTTTTTTAAAATTGATTTGTAATTGAAAGCTAACGCGCATTGATAAAAAATTAATTCAAGAAGTACTTTAAATAAAAATTAATTTTATGGTACTAAATGTATCAAAGAAAATTAAATTATATCAAATACAAAATAAAATTTAATTTAAAACAAAAATTCGTAAAAAAACTTTTGTAATTATATTTCTACTGCTTGGACCGAGGACGGTCAAACGTCTCGTGAAACGCAGCCATACTCTCTTTTATAAGTAACTAAACTGGTAGTTTAAAAATTTTATTGTAAACTTGAGTGTTATATAACTAATATTTTGATAGTAAATCCACTCTTGTTAAAACAACCAAACTTTGTTATTACAGATTTTCAAATGACCTCTTCACAAAATTTTGTTCTAGTTTTGACACCACAAATGAGGTCACATATCAAATTATCTTTATTAAGAGATTAATATTTAGACAATTATTATTAGTCGATCACCAAACAACCATTTTATATCCAATTTTTCTCATGGGAAGTGAGAAAACTATTGCCTACAATGTTAATGTAGTAATAAAAAATAAGATAAGATGATCACCCTGAGTATTAATAAAACCTATTCATTTTAAAATGTAGACTAGTAGTTGAATTTGACTTTTAGTTGAATTAGATTATCAAATATTAAAAAAAGAGTAAGAAGCAACCAATTTAAAACTAAAACGAGACAAATCTACTTACCTGGAGCGAAATCACGGGGGCTTAATGCAACATCCGCGAGCTCTTTCTACCATCCGCATCTGCAACGTAATCTTGAAGCATGTAGATATAAAGTATACAGCAGCTAGCGCTAAAATGCGGCCTTATTTGAAATGCAAATCGGTGCGCCGGTTCAGTTTGTAAATCGCTGCTGTAATTTGAAGAACTGCAGCTGACAATGCAAATGTAATTTAACGCTGAATATAATGCATGGCTTACAAGATCTGGGCAGTAGATGTGTAGACTTATTAAAAAATTTTAATGGTCGTGAATGTTTTTGATAAAATACAAGGTAGTGTATGAAACGCATTCTTTCAGTTAGGCTACGTTTTGCAATTGGCGTCAATTAAAATCGGGAAATGGTTAGTGGATGCACAAGTCTCGTGGTTTAATCCAATAACTAACTGTCGGCTACACTGTCGCAGTCAAATTTGTTTGATGCATATACGTGAGTAATCAAAAAATGTATTTTACTTTAATGTTGTATAATCTATTCTATTTACAAAAAAAATCATAAGTATATAATGCAATACGTGGTACAAAGTGTTGCAAGTAGCAGTTCAAGTTGCTAAATACTCTTGGACGTGTAGAGTCGTGTTCCAATAAACCAATTTAATACAATTTCCACTAGTTTATATTAAAAGTAAATTTTTGAGCTTAAAATTAAAAAGAAGAATCAAATTTAAACTAAAATAAATATTAGAATTCAGATTAAGACCAATTATTAAAATTAAAATTAAAATTGCGATCAAAGTTTATCCGGTTTAAATCGCTTCAGGTATTTTAGTTTATTGAGATTAAATGCATTAAAACATTCTCTAATTTGTTGTATTGTCAATCTGTCTTTATACTTTCAGGTAGAACTTTGTACCTTTTCTTTCTTAGTTGATATGCAGGGATCACTCAAAATCACTTTGTGTGGCACATATCATGCAGTACAAATTATGGTACACAGAATATAATTTTGGACTTTTAAATAAGCCAGATTGGAGATGTTAGCAGTTTTTCAGCGAAAATTGCCATACGTCCAGATGTGTTTTAACGCGACGTTGTATAGCAGCTTACTTTCTAATTATAGTTTAGATTTCTTTCCGAGTATCCAGTATAACTCTAAATTGGAATCATTCAAGTTAAACGTCGCCCAAATATTTTGCGAAGTCAGCATGTTTCAGTTGTTGTCCATTGATGGTTACCGTCGGACAGTTATCACGGTTCCTGGTTGAAGGTGACATATTGGGAGTTATTTGCATTTATTTTGATCCTTTAAACCTTTAGCCATAGTTGGACATATTTAGAGAGTCTTGAAATTGTAAAATTGATATGTAAGGCCAGAACAGCCATGCCATCAACAAAGATGGCGGTTGAAATTAATCTTGTAGTTGGTAAGTCAGCTATAAATAGTAGGCATAGGACGAGTTCCAGCACACTTAAGATAAGATGGGTCGTAGATTCATAATTTTGCCTTGGTAGTTTACAAATAAATACCTATATTGTAGATTGTAATTTAGTATTTCATAGATTTAGTATGACAGATATATTTTTTGGTTTACAGAATAAACCCAAATGCCAAACCTTGTCGGAAGCTTGAAATATATTTGAAAAGGCATAGAAGCAGTATGTGTGCTCGTCAAAGTCGTTATGGATTTGATCTAATAATTGATGAATTTGTTCGATTGTGTAGGTGCCTGGAAATTAATAATTGTTCATTTAAAATTGGCTGGAGTCGTTGTGATGGCAACCTTTCAAAAACTTTGGATAGGTCTATCAAAAGAATAATAGGTCTACAGGATGTTGGATTAGTAGGTATCTTTTCCAGCTTTTACACTATTGTTATCTGAATCACTTTTGAGATACTTGCAAAGTATCTAATTGCAAAAATAGCTTTGTATGTTTGCGTGATAGTTCCAGTTGCAGTTTCAGCTAGCTACTGGAAAATTTCCGGTGATAAAGTAGAAGTATAGGGTTTTTTAGAATTAGTTTCTGTATTGATTAGTTCCTAACTAAAAACTTAAATGGATTGGTCTGCAGGCTCATTTAGTAGGAGAATTCTAAAAAGTCTATAATCTTCCTCAGGACACCGGCTGGAAATGAGTATAAATACATTCGCTAAGTGAACAGCGAATGATGTGTCTTTTAATTTTTTTTAACTAAGATATTTCAATAGCTCTAAAATTGGTTAAATAATATTAAATGTCTTAATTTTTGTATTGTAATAAAGTTTTACTAGCTGTTTTGTAAACTGCTTTAAAGCTCGTTTATCTATTTCTGATCGGGTAAGTGTCAGCGTCTTCTGAGGCGTCTTTGTTCAATTATTTTATCTTTTATGATTAAAAAATAGCTGTTTATGTTTTTTATGAGCGTGGTTTTCCATGAGGCCTTCTAAATTACGTTAACATCGTATTTGGTTTTTAATGGTATTTTTACATTTATTAGATTAGCTAGTCTGCTTCTAAAGTATTTCCAGTTCGTCTTGGCGTTCTAAAGTGTAGGCCTTGCTTGAATGTGTTATATCTAAATGAAATGTGATTATAGGAAAGGAATGATGTGCAGCTAGTTCTAGACACGATTTTAAATTGTCAAATTTTAACCGTCTTCGGTTGAGTCAGGGATTTTCTGTCGATCTATAGACCGATATGCGAGTTCACCAAAGGATAAATAGTGTAATTTACGTCCGTCGGTACTTTTAATACAATACCTCCAGTCAAATAAGCACAACCTTCTCTTTTTGTCGAATGTTTGGGTAACCTATAAATGGCGGAAATTATTAAAGTTGCTGTTTTATCTTGAACGAGGATAGTAGTGTTTGTAAGTAGTCTTTTTTGTTAGATTTTATTATAACTGTTATTCTACCATGAGTAGTTCAATTAAGATGATTCGTATTATAGAGATTGTAGTTTAAAAATTTGATGTGACTTTTGTTGGTGCAGTGGGTTTCAGATATGATTTGATTATTTTCAAAGTATAGTTTTATCTCCTATGCATGTTGGTAAAGCCCATCGGCGTTCCATTTCATTTTGCTTATTAACACGGTTAGGAGGTTTAAGATTAATTAAATTTTTTATAATGGTTTTTAGTTTCTCCAAATCATATGTCTGTTAGTGTTTACATATAGCGTGTGATTGTGGATTTGTATTAATGGTTAAGTTCAATGTGGAATGTGAAGATTGCATGTTTCGTATTGTTAGTTCTGCATATATAGTCCCAAGAACTGGATGTTTTTTGTAAGTGATCGTTTAGGTGTTGTGTCTTGGAAATAATTTTTCTTGTAGTTGCTTGTGTATTATACATCCTCTGTAGTTGGTAGGATGGTTTCTACCACAATTTACATATTTGCCCTAATTATCTCTAGTTTTCCTTAGACATTCGCTTGTGGGGTGAGAGCATTTAGCATATCTGACAATAATTTTTGGTATGTCCAGAGCTTTAACATTTGGCACATTGCTCAATTACTCTTTTTATATGGGGAAAGGTCAACAGCTATACTTGTGTTTGGAAATTAGTTGGTTTTTCGGATTCTTTTATTGTATTCTATGTTTTAACTTTACTATGAATATAGAGAGTGGAATTTGGTCGTCCGTTGATTTTTGTTCTATATGTTAATTACTTGGCCTACATGACCGAGGTCCTCTACTTCTGAGTACCCTATCGGTATCATCACAAATAATTGAGTGTTGTTACAAGCAAACCAATCTCTTAGGTTTTTGAGCCAGCATGCACGTCGTCTACCAATATTTCCCTTTCCACTAATCTTACGCTGTATCATCAATTGTAGAAGGGTATATTCAAAGTCTCTCATTATATGGCCTAGATATTGAAACTTTCTCTTTTTTATGTTGTTAATAATTTTACATTCTTTTTGCATTTTGTATTGATGATCCTATCCCTCCAGGAGATCCGCCACATTCTGCGATATAATCACATTTCAAAGACCTACAGTTTGTCTGTGAATTTTGTTTGGAGTCCAAGCTTTAACTCCTACATAAGCACCTAGAAAATGTAACAAAATCTTTATCCTAAATCCTATATCAATATTACGACTGGTGAATAGCTTTTTCATTTTTGTAAATGTTGATCTAGCTATTTCTATTCTCGTTCTTATCTCTTTTGTTTGTTTTCCCGACTGTTCTATCCAGGTTTCTAGATATCTGCATGATTGTAAATTTTCTATGACGGTGTTCGCTATTGTCAAGTTTATAGGTTTTGATTTTTATTTTGTGGTGACTTGTGATTACCATTAGTTTGGTTTTATTAAAGTTTATTTTAAGACTGTATCCGTTACAACAATCATTTAGTTTCTCTAAAAGATCTCTGTCATTGATATTGTCTGTTACCAGGATGATGTCGTCTGCATGCTTTATATTATTAATAGTTTCACCATTTTTGACTGTTCCCATTGATTCTTTCTTTAGGGTTTTTTTTTAAATAACTTTACTAAAGGTTAAACGGATATGGCGATAGGAAGCATTCTTGTCTCACTCCACAGCGAATTTATATTTCTTCGTTAGTTGGTTGTCAACTTTTGTATTTTCCTTTTTGCCCCAATATAGGTTAGCAAAATTATTTGTGTGTCATCTAAGTTTATGTTTTGTTGACTAAGAGTTAATGTAATTTATAATGTTTCATTTTATCGAAAGCCTTTTCAAAATTCATGTAGCATGCAACACATTTCGATTTACATCTAGACAGCGTTGTAAAAGTACGTTAATCTCAAAGGAGGTCTTCCTTGTTCCGAGTTCTTCGCGGAATCCAAACTGTGCACTGCTTATATCTTCCTCAAATTTTCTATATATTATTTTGTAAACTGATTTTAAAAATAGTTTTAGGATGTGGTTTATAAGCACTATAATTCGATAGTTGATGTATTCTTTTAGAGTTATTTATTAGTGATAAGTATAAAGGTAGATGGCAACTACTGCTTAGAAATTTCTCCCTTTTAATAGATGATACTGAAACGGTCTAAAAGAGTATTGATTACGTTGTCATCAAAAAGTTTGATAATTTCTATGAGTATTGTGTTAGTACCAACAGCTCTGTCAGTTTTATAATTTGCAAAGTATATTTTATTTCTGTTCTTAATCTTCTAAGATGTATGTTCCTCTTCTATAATCGGTTTTGGAGATCTTTCATCATTAAAGAGTTTCGAGAGATACTCTTTTCATCTTTTTAATTTATCTCTTGCGTTATTATGGTCCCATTTGTTTTTTATTTTTTTGTGTGCTTGGAAATAGTCGAATTTCTTTTCTAGTATCTCAATATCCTCACATTGGGCTATTAGGGTTTTAATTTTTTTTTATATTCATTCACTTTATCTATGCTCTTCCTCCTTTTTTTCATAAGTTTCAGAATTTTTGCCGTCATCCAAAGTTTTTCTTGGTTCTTTTGATTATTAGGTAATCTTTAACTATTTTTTCTACCTTGTTTGTATTTTTTTTACTTTTTGTCCACTTTGGTCTCGTTTAGGTAATCCATGTTTCTCACGTTAATATTTCTCATACATTCATTTATTTTTTGTTTTACTGTGTTACGGATTTTAAGATATTTAGTGAGTTTTATGTTTATATCGTTGCTTTGACGTTTTACGATTTTTTTCATTTTTGTATTAATTTTAGTTATCAGCGGGTTATGGTCGGAATTAATGTTACCGCTCGGGTCAGTCTTGCAGACTTGACTGAGTTCTTACATCGAGTGTTAATAAGAATGTATTCTATTTGGTTTCTATATGCTGGGGATTTTTATGTATATAATCTGCATTCTGAAAGTTTCAAGAATGTGTTTATTATCATAAGATCTTTGTCCTGACAAAAACTTTATTTATTATTTTTTTCACCCAGACCAAAATCTCCTGTGTGTTTCTAGCTTGTCTTTGCCCACCTTGGCGTTGAAATTCCCTACTAGTACTGCAAAAAATTGTTCAACTTTATGTTTTTCCTTGTCTGCTGTTGGTGCGTAAGCTAGTATAATGTTCATATTTCCCGTATGTATTTTTGGTCGTTTAAAATATAAATGGTTGGGGTCATTCTTCGCATAATAAATGTGCCATTGTTTGTTGCGCATGGTTCACTTCCCGGCTACCTAACGTCACTTACTCCCCGGTATGTTTACTTTTAGTCTTGACATTTCATTTACTGGTGCAAAGAGAATTCTTACATTCCATGTTTCGATCTTTATGTTGATTGTTGAGGCTTTATAATCTTATTCTCCATCGTTCCCTCCGGAGATCCGATTGGGAAACTTTTAACTTCGGAATATTTCGTTTTGAACATTGTTATGATTGCATATATGTTATACTTTGATGATTGTACTAAGGATACCTGTGCGGTTTTTAATGCAGTGGTTTTCCGTTGCCTTCTGCATCCACATGGCGTTGACAGTTTCTTAGTTTATCTGCCTTTAAAAATGGTTTCTTATTCCTAAAACAAGTGAGTGTCCTTGCTTTTACTGACTTGTCCATCCTCAGCTGTTGGCTAGTAAAAAGGATCCTCTTATTCCGGAAATTATTTAGTCGCAGGTACTATCAATTTCTATATTGGAAAATTGCCTCCTATGCTGCTGGTTTTGGTCCGCCCCGGCTATTTGATTTTTCCGGTACCTACTATATTTGGTAGGCGTTCTCCTATCTACTACCTGAGAAGACCCCCGATGGGAGACCAACAACCCCACAAAAGTCTTCTACATTTTGTTTGATTTTTGTTTTATCTATTAAATTGTAAATGCTTTTTATTACTTCCTTAAATATTCTTTCTTACTTTGGTTTTGTACATGTAAATTGTAGTATTGTTATGCATGACAATTTTAATAATACTTATGTAGGTTTCACTTATTTTAGTTTATTTTTTAATTTGATCGTTGCCGAATGCTTTCAATTGTCTTGGACAATTTTGTTTAGTAAACGTTCTCAGAGGATTTATATTTTTAATACGTATATAGGTGTAGTTACTTATTGTGGGATGCTTGCTTGATCATAAATTTCGATATTTAGTGGCTAATGTATAATAGTGATTTGTATTGGGTCGTTTTTCCTTTGTTGAGTTTGAATACTAACTGTATATTTTTATGGCTTTTGTTTCTCTTTCTGTAGTTGATTGTTTCCTATTTAGTTCTTGACTCAATTTAAGATATGGAGTCTGTAGGAGAATGTTATGTATTTATGGGGTACATGTTTATCATCTGTACATAAAAAGAGTTTAATGTACTAAGCAAATTGAGATTGTATAGGATATGGTTACTGATAGAATGCGTTATAAATATGATGTTGAAATTGCTGATAATGTAGTTTAACCCGGTTTGTATAAAAAGAGTTAAGCTAAAAAGAAGCCATAATTTATTATTTGATATTTAAAGTTTCGGTTGATTTATATTTCAAATTTCAATATATATACGAAGGCATAAAAATAATAACTTTCTTCCAATATCAAAGAGCTTGCTGGTTATGATATCACCATGAAATATTAAATGAAAATTGGTAAACAGATATGGGTGACCTTAAATGAAGTTGGAACCTTCGTTGCTGCAACAGCGCATATATAGCTGCCTGCTAATACGTCTATTCTGCTTCGATAAACAAGCTGAACTCCTGATTTAAAGAAGTACAACAATATATGATCTGGTGGACTATATATAAAAACCATGCGATAATCCGGATTTTGTCAATAAAAAATAACAGTGCTGATGAAGACCATAGTTTAAATATGTGTTTAAAAGCTATTGACGACCATTATACGATATCATGCATATAGACAAATAATGCGTTTACTAAATTTTTAATCAAATTGTGAGAGAAAACAGATATATTTTAGTTTTGTTCGCTTTTTGAACGCGGAAAAAAAAGAATATTAAAATAATAACTTCATTTTTTTGAACCTACAAATAAATTTGAAAGAACATTTTTTTATTTTTGCAAATGGTTCCTTTAGCAATAAGCCTGTGCTACTACAGCTATTATTGCTTATATTTTATTCACCAGCTACATTTTTGACTTTTTATGCAAAACATAAGTAATTTCCTCCAAAGCTCATCTTATTTTTACCATCGGGTACATTACTTTCTAATAATTATCAATAATAATGTCGCAAATAATATTAGACACAGTAAGCTGTAAATCTCAAAAGATTCCAGATACAGTATGAAATCTTATGAACTATGCATTCACAAAGCTATAAGGTGATTGTGATTCCCCTACATATTTGGAAAGAGTTGTTCACAAATATGTCGTTAGAGTCTAGCTTCTAAGAAATTTGTAGATTATTTGAACGCATAATTTTCTTCTATATTATGTAATGAATATTTAAAGTTATTAAATAGTCAGGTAGATCATAATCTACAGAATATGGTGCGTTCTTCTAAACTATATCGGTCGCACAAACCGTGAGTTTTTATGCAGTTTATTAAGTGGCGAAGCGAAACGTAGTCACTAACTTTATGTTGTCTGTCTGTCCGTCCGTCCGAGCAATAACTCGAGAACGGCTGGGAATTTCCAAATTCTGTTTTCACCAATCGACAGGTAACCAAAAAGGCTTGTTTGTTAGTGATTTAGAAACTGATTGGTCAAAGGTCAGCTAGACTAGAAAGTTCTCAAATTTGGGAGACTGCTTCGCCACTTCGCTATGCGTTGCAAGCTTTGCAGGTTTATTAAACAAAAAATTGCTGAGTAAAAAAAAGCAAGACGCATTTGGTAACAAACACGACATCCTAGTGATAAAATAAACTGAATACTCTAACAATGCAACTAAAAAGATTAATTAAAGAACAAAGAAACGAAACGTTCAGTGATTATGTTACATTAATAGCTTATCCCCTAGACAACACGACGATTACTCTTTGTGACGAGCACCTAGAAAACTGAAGCAACCTATCACTTCTATTCCTCCTATCCGCAAACCTGATGACACAAGGGCTCGTAGCGATGATAAAAAAGCAAAAGTATTTATTGAATTTCTAGCTTCTACCTTTTAGCCACACGATAGAGTAAAACACCAATTAGATGCCACCACAATACTAGAATTTTTTGAAAGACCATGCCAACTTAATCTGCTTATCAAATGGATCACGCCTAATGAAGCGAAATAAAATGTTTTAAAACTCACAAAACACCAGGATACTACCTCATTACAGCTGAGCTGCTTCAACAATTTCCAAAAAAAAAAACGATAGTGGCTATATTACACGAATTCAGTGTTTTTCTATCCAATGAAAATTTGCGGAGGTCATTCTCATACAAAACAAGACAAACCAGCTTAGTCACCAGAGTCTTATCGACTGATTTCGCTATTGTCGGTACTTTCCAAGTTATTCAAATGAACACTACTAAAAAGGCTCAGCCTTGTTATTAAAGAAAATCACCTAATCCCTCAACACCAATTCAGTTTCCGGCGGAAGTATCCACAACTGGAACAAGTGCACAGGGTGGTCGATAAAGTAGAAGGAGATTTCGAAGAAAAACGTGTGTGCTTAGCTGTATTTTGAGACGTAAGCCAGGCTTATATATACCAAACAGGAAACATACCACACGACTGGCTAAAGTCAATTTTCATTCCTATACCAAAGAAAACTAATGCGAACAAATGTGATCAATTCCGATTAATTAGCTTAATGAGCCATGTGCTAAAATTATTTTTAAAAATAATACACAACAGAATACGCAAAAAAGTGAACAACACCTAAGCGAAGAACAGTTTGGCTTTCGGGACGGCCTTGGCACTCGAGAGGCTTTATTTGGATTAACAGTATTACTGCAAAAATGCAGAGATCAAAAAAAGGAGGTATATCTCTGTTTCATTGACTATGTCAAAGCATTTGACAGTATAAAACACGCAGAATTAATAAAAGTGCTACAGCATAAAGGACTGAAGAAACAAGACATCACAATTATTAGAAACATATACGAAAAACAAACAGCAGCAATAAGATTAGAAAACTCAATTACAACTCAAGTGGCTATTAAACGAGGGGTACGTCAGGGATGCGTCCTATCACCACTTATGTTCAATATATATTCGGAACAAGTATTCCAAAAAACACTTGAAGGCTCGGAAGATGGTATCAAAGTCAACGGAAGATTACTCAACAATTTGAGGTACGCGGATGATACCGTAATTATTGCCGACAGCCCTGAGGGTCTACAACGCTTAATGGACCGTATCACAACTGAAGGAGATACTGTCGGACTCAAAATTAATACAACGAAAACAAAAACAATGGTAGTGAGCAGAATACCAAACACAACAGTCAATATAAATGTATACAATGAACATATAGAACAAGTCCACAAATTTAAATACCTTGGCTGCTGGATAACTGACAATCTAGACCCAGAACTAGAAATACGAACCAGAATAGAGACAGCCAGAATGACTTTCCTAAAATGAGAAACTTGCTATGTAATAAAAGCCTCGCTCTAGATGTAAGATACAGATTTGTGAAATGTTACATTTATTCAATACTGCTATACGGGGTGGAGACTTGGACATTGAACAAAAAAGAGATTAGCAAGCTGGAAGCATTCGAGATGTGGGTGTTCCGAAGAATGCATAGAATATCGTGGGTTGAACACATAAGAAACGAGGAAGTACTCAGACGTATGAACCGAGACAGAGGATTAGTTAATACGATTAAAAAAAGGAAAACCGCCTATCTTGGTCATATCACAAGAAACCACAAAAACCAACTATTAACACTCATGATAGAAGGGAAAATAGAAGGAAGACGCGGCCCAGGTCGAAGAAAATGTTCATGGTTGAAGAACGTAAGAGACTGGACGCCCTTAAACACACACACATTAATTAGAACAGCACAAGACCGAGACGAATTCGCCACAATTGTTGCCAACCTTCATTAATGGAGATGGCACCAGAAGAAGAAGAAGAAGAAGAAGAAGAAGAAGAAGAAGCCAGGCTTTCGATCGAGTGTGGATTCTCGGCCTTTTATACAAGATCAAGAAAAACCTTTCTTATCAGTACTACCTATTACTGACCACAATAGTTACAATATGGAATACGGGATCCAGTTTTTGGATGCGCTAAATCATCGAAAATTGATATACTACAGCATTTCCAAAGTAAAACACTTCGCACAATTGCAAATGTTGAATGGTATGTGAATAATCGAATACTGCACTATGACCTGAAGATCCCGTGGATTACAGATGTTATCCACGACTACTGTAGCATGTACCAGACCCGAATTAGTATCCACCCTAATGTATTAGTGACAGATTTATTAAATACTTTAAATTCAACAAGACGTTTAAAACGGACAGTTTAGTGATCTAACTTAGTTAAGTTAAAGGAGATTACCTTAAGGTGTTACTCCCTACATGATACATATATCAGCCCATTTGCTTGTTGGTCTATCAGACTAAATGTAAATAAAAAACATATGAGAAAATGTTATTAATTTCATTCTAAACAGCTAAATAAGTGCACCAGAAACACAGTCAAGCTATGCTTTTATAAATCTATACATTTGACAACATTCCAGCATGAAACAAAATAGCAGAAACAAAATATACTTTTGTAAATTTTGCCACATTTAACTAATTAACATAAAATTCGATACATAAAATTAATCTAGTCTTTTCATCTACTGTCTAGTTTCATTTAAAATAATAATTATCAATAAATTTTACACACATCTAGACAGTGTTGGCAAATAGGTAATTATAAATAGTACTGCGTGTTCCTCGTTAATGTCGCAAGTTTTAAATAGGCACATTTTATGACATTGCAGTTCAAAAATATGAAAACGGATATGTTATCATGTTTACTACGCTCATAATTCCGTTATTTAGCTTTATGGTCGCATAATAGGTTTATTTATCGTTAGTTTGTATAAGTAAAACAAATATTTGTATGTATATTTGAAAGCGACCATGAAGGAGTTTGTTTCGAAGTAATACGTAACAGGAGTCGCTTATTAATTTCAGTGCGTTTACATATTCTTCCATCTGTTCGTTATTTTGTTACAATCTGCTACATAGTTTAGAAATATAGTAGAGCTAAATAGTGTGTAGGATTCTGTACTATTACATTCTAATTAGTAAATTTCTAATTTTATAAAACCCCAAAACTTTAGTCATCGTCAAACATGATGGTCTAAAAAAATGGAAAACTACTGAAAAATTACAATCTCAGGAAAATACAATTGTAAATTATATTAAACCCAGTTAAGCCTTAGATACATAAACGTTAGAAAATAATGCGTTACTGTTTCCTAAGATTTATTATTATATTTATGCGCTTTAAAGAAAATAATAAAAACAAGAATATTTGAAGAAATCCGAAATATTAAAAAACTGCAGAACCGGAGTTGGGAATCTTCTTTTTCTTATTCTCTCTTGTAAATTAAAGCCTGTTCTTCTTACCATATCACTTACGGAGTTTCCACCGATGTTGAAATTCAGCTTTTTGTTCACTCCTTTATGGTTTGCTCTACCGCCTTTTGCCATGTGGCTTATTATCTCATACTATTTTAATAAGCCTGTTGCCATTGGCTTTGTTTACCTATTCATTCCACCCCATTTTCTTCTTCTTATAATTCATCATCATCATCATTTTTGGCGTATTTCACTCTATCTCTGGATATACACCTCTTCAATATTTTTCCACTGCTGTCATTGCACTCCCTCTCCTTTCTGGATATCACCCTTCAATAGTGTTTTTGATCTTCCTGGGTTCCTCTTGGTTGTCCGTGGTCGCCACTCTGCCAACTTTCTGATCTATTTTTTGTCTCCTAGTCTCATTAAGTGACTAGCCCATCTCCACTTCTCCTGACATATATCCTGCCACGTCTATCACACTTATCACACTTTTCTTCTAATCCATTCGTTCTTCTTTCCATCTTATAATCTTACATTCAACATTGATCTTTTTATTTTCTCTGAGCAATCCTTAATTTCTACATTAGTTCTTTATTTAAACTCTACGTTTCTACTACATAAATCATAGTTGGTAAAACGCACTAGTTATAAACTCGAGTTCTGGGGTGTTATGGAAAGTTGGATTTAAAAAACACTGTTAATTTTTCCATACGCCACCCATCCCAATTATATTCTTCTTTTTATTTGTAGTTCCTCAAATTTTTCTCAAATAATATTTTTTCGCCTAAGCAGAAATATACTCGTTGACCAAGGTCACTTTCCTTTCGTTATTAATCATAATTGGCATAGCGTCGTTTATATTTGACTTAATATTTATTTTGGCCCCATTAACATTAAAGTCGTAACTTCTTGTCGAGTTATTCAGATCTATTATTATTCCTTAGGTCTTCCATATTTTTTGCGAGTAATATAGTATCGGCGGCGAAACGAATATTATTCATATATTCACCTTTTAAATTAGTAGCGATGTTTTCCCATTCTAATATCTTGAAAATGTCTTACTATGTATTTGTAAATATTTTGGGGAGAGATTGTGTCTCCTAGTAGGACTCTCCTTTTAATGTTGGTTGGTTTTGTTCCTCTTAAGATCTGAACTGTCATTGTTGCTTCGTCATACAGTTTTTTAATCAGTTGCGATATCTTCAGAGGGAGTTCAAAAACGCCCACTTTTCTATCGGATCGAACGCCTTCTCAAAGTCTATAAAGGCTAGATACATTTATTTGCTGTACTCTTGATATTTTTCTATTACCTTAGTCTTAGTGTGTGTATGTGGTCTATCGTGCTGCATTCCTTTAGAAAGCCAGACTAGCCTGCTCCACGGGTTGAAAATCGTCAAGTTTGTTGGTGATTCTGGTAGTTATTATCTTTGTTAGTAGTTAGCAGACATGTGAGAGCAACGATATAAATCTATAGTTTCTGATGTTTTCCCTATCCCTCTTTTTGTAGAGAATAACAACGTTTGCATTTTTACAGAATTTTAGTGTGTAAATAGTTTAATATTTTCCGGCCTTTCATTTTTATTTATTCCACGACTATCTCGTCCGGTCCTGGCCATTTATTGTCTTTTATACCCTTTATTGCAAATTTGGTAAGTTTTGACCTTCTGTCTCTTGGATTTCTTGGTTGTAGGAAACCTTTCTTTGAGTATAGGTCTTCATAAAATTTTTGCTTGAGTTTTAGGTTTATTGTTATTTTCATCTTTTAAGATTGCTATTTTGTTCCTTGAAAGAGATTTTTCTTAAATATATTAACCCTTGTTGCTTTCTATTACGTTCTTTATTATTTTCTCGTTGTATTCTCTTACGTCTTTTCTTACTTCGTTCCTAGTTGCCTTATTTTTCTCTTTCAGTTATTCTTCTGATATTTTTCTTACGTGTTTATTTTTATTTGATATTAGTTTTTTTTGTATTGTCTGATAATTTACTATTTGTTCACGCCAATATCTCCAATTACTTTTATTTGGATTTTAAATTAGGGCCGGTCGTCTTATGGCTCCCTCTGTATACGCGCTTTAGTTTTGATTTGAGATAGCGGCGGCCAGTTTGCCTACGTGCGCGGTGCGTAGATATATATAAAGCGGCTGCGGCGACGGCCTCAGGCTTGACTGACTCTTCGCTATTTCGCTCGCTTTGTTTTGAATTTGAGTCGTGATGGTTTAGACAGCGGGCGACCGGCTTTAAATTTTCCGTGGCCGAGAGCATTTAGACCGAGAGTTCGCCGGCGTGTTTTGTTTGGTGGCAAAAGTTTCCAAATCTCGGTGGACGTTTCGTTGAAGGCTATTTTATTGCGGGATTCGATATTTTGCTGATGAGAAAACTCGGTCCAATTTTCTTTGTATCCGAGCCAGCAAGGAACCAAGAAGGAGTCTTGTTGCAGCAGGAGCGATCGGCTTTTCTTTTTATTTGTGATTTTATCACTTTTCTTCTTTCATATTTTGTATTTATGACTACCTCTGCTCTCTCTAGTCTATGGTCGTTCATTTTTATTGTGTTGAGGACTATTACACATTTTATTATATTTCTATTATTTGTTATAATAAAGTCTATTTTGTTCTTCACAATATCGTTTGGACTTTTTGCTGTTTTTTTTTCTAAAAAATGTGTTTATTACTTTCAACTGTTGTTCTTTTAGAAAATTTGCAGTGACAGTGCTCTCTTGTTTCTTTCTCCAATTTCTTCTACATGTTTCTTCATCTTGAGGTTTTCCAATTTCTACATTAAAGTCTTCTATAATGAGATGGTATTGTTTTTTGTTTTCTTCTAATGCTTTTCCTATATTGTCGTACATCTCTTCCACTTTTTCATCGTCGTGTTAAAGCGTATGCCTAAATTATGTATCTTTTGGAAATTATAAGGATAATATATGCTACTCTAGGTGATATTGTTGACAATCTTTGTAAATTAGCAGTGTTCTTACATTATATGTTGCTATATTTAGTTTTGTAGTTTTTGTCTTCTTTTCGGTGGCATTTGAAAAAGTTTGCCTCTCCCAGAGAATCCTTGAAGCAGACCTTATAAACGGTATAGAATTTGTCTTTATTAGAGCTACCCATCTGGAATTTTGCTGTTTTTAAAATTGGCCATAATGATTGGAGGTTTGTTGGCTTTAATCTTCCACGTGGACCAGTTGCATTGAAAGACGTTTGAAAAAGGAGGAATATGAAAGTAAGAAGAACTTTTAGGTTATGTGGACATAGTTTTCTGCGGAAAGGGCGGTTAGAGAAAGCCATGAGTTTCGAGTGGATAGGCTCACCACTCCCTGAAGTAAGTCTGCACGTTCCCGGTACCCTTAGGTGGTGCCTACCCACTACCCATTCTTGGGTATCTATGATGTTATACTCATTTCTTACATCTTTGTTTCTAACTCTGTCTTACCTTATTTTACCCAATATTGATCGTAACATATTTATTTGAATGGTACACAGCAAATGCTTAATTTTGTTAATGCTGGCGCGGAATTTCCTTCTGTAGCTCACAATTGGCCTGACCATAGTCTTACAGATTTTTAACTTACCGTCAATATTCAAATACTGATTTTTCTAAATTACATCTTTCAAATGTCCAAAGACTTTCATAATTTGATGTTTTACTTTATTGTATGTATTGTGGTCACTCGATACATCTCCTCCTAGATACTGAAAATTCATGATTTATTCTATTATTTTTCTTCATATTTCAAGTTTTCATATAGTTGATTCTTTGGAAATTAGATTGATTTTGGTTTTATTAGTCAAGACTCTTATATTTTATGCCTTTGTCGTGTTCATAAATTATAAAAGACACTTCAAATTGTCCTCGGATCCCGCAATTAGGACAGCATCATCTGCACAGCATACTACAAAAATGTTCCTTTTTCCTATTTTGTACCTGAATTATTTTGTTTACTTCATTGATAATTCTGTCTGTGAAATAATTAAATATTATATTACATTTTATGCTTCTTGACATTTAATTTATTGCCTGATGTATTTTTATTCAGGTCTTTCACAATTTTTATTAAAGCTGTGGGATATTGCCTTCCTTAAATTAATAAAACACTTTGTAGCTTGACCCGTTCGAATGCCTTTGTTATATCCATAAAACACAGGCTGATGTGTTGAACTCAGTTGGTTTTACAACCACTTAATGTATTATAAATATAACATCGGTAATAAACTGATCAGGGTAGAAATCTTGCTATTCTGCACTTATATACTGATGCAACTGCATTTTGCCAAATATTAGTTTAGTCAGTAGCTTCTGCGTTGTATTTATAACGGTTATTCCTCGATAGTGCTCCAGGTTACTCTTTTTGCTCTTTTTAAATATTGCCGTAACTGTGCTTACATTCCATTATAGTAGCACTTTCCCTTTTTTAATCACTATATTAAATAACTTTTAAATCTGTTCATTTAATTTTTGCTTTCCGTGTATTCATTCCTCATTTTGTCCTAACTCTGTTTTTTAATGTTTTGATCTTTTTTTCGATACCTTTTAATGGTACATAAATACATTTATCCTTCATCCTCTTCTTCATTTGGTATTATGCTAGTTTCAGTCGTTTTTTCTTAACAAATTTCCCAAGTATTGTTAATTACACTGCGTCTATAGAATTTATTCCGACTATATTACTAACTTCCTTTTTTATTTCTCAACGTACCCCATATGTTTTGCAATTATTTTAGGTTCTTTCGCATATCCTTTATAAAACTCTCTTAGTGCTTTTATTTAGTTGTCTTATTTTTAGATTTGCTGTATTTCTTTCTTTTATTTATGTATAACTGCCGATCTTCCGGCTTTCTAGTTGTTTTGTATCTAATAAATACTTCTTTCTTTTTTATCTTTTTTATATTATTAATAAATCATAGCGCATTATTTCTATATAAATCTTGTGTTCTCACACTTCTTTTACCCGCTACTTTCTCGACTGCTTTCTCAATATTAATGTTCACTTTTGCTTATGTCTCTTCTGCACTATTTTTATTAACTATTAGATTATCTTTTATTTTTATTATTAAGCGATTGGCATTCAGTGATTTGGTAGATGAGTTCGTTGTATAACATATTTTATTCAAATTTTGCATAAAACAAATGTGTTATTGCTACCTATATTGACCGAATTTAGTGCTTTTACATCTAAAATCTCAATCGCTGAGAAGTGTCTGCTTGTAATTATATAGTCAATTACAGAGTGGCATTCTTGGTCGCTTATGTTGTACATTATAGGTGCTATACATAAGTTCTAAATAATTTCCCGTTATAGTTAGTCTCTTGTTGTTGTTTAAAGTCTTGTACTCATGCGTTAAGATCGCCAATTACATAACTTAGTAGTTTTTGCGTATCTTGTCCATGATGTTCTGTAGTTTTTCATAAGACCTCTTTCTTTCTTTTTTAATTTAGTCGTATTAGGTGTACACATATGCATTATATGAAAACATTTATTATTCATGTTCAATCTTACTTTAGTAACCCATGATTGACATAAGTTGTATACTCGACATATTTTTAAATCTTTACATGCAGCGCTCGCATGTTAGTTTCTCGTTTTTCGCTTTAAACCAAATTGTAATTTCTTCTGAATTGTGTACCTTTACCTTTTTTCTTACCTTAGAGAATACTTTTTGGTTGTTCTTATACCATGACTTAATGTTTCATGCTCATACTTTTATAATACTCTTCGTTCATTTATTACTTTTTAGTTGCTTTTTTCCATCGTGCCCATGTTCGAAGCTTTCTTTGTTGTTACCAATTGTTGTCTATTTATTTATAGGTATTCCTATAGCTCAAAGCTAATATTACTATTAATAATTTCCTAATTTTGTGAATGGTTGTCATATGCGTGATTCTATGAGCATGGCTCGCTTTACGATAGATAAGTTACTAACATCTCTCCTCTTTTTACCGGGTTCGAGACCAGCAGCAGCGCCCTTGAGCTATACTCATTTTACTATTAGATACTACAAGCGGAATTTAGTTGAGAATCATTTAAGGGTCTATACTATGCTATAAAGATTTTGACATATATGATGCTATTGCTTTTTCAAGTTCAAGGTTTTTGGTAAGATGGATAAGGTAAGATTGGACAATTATTAATTTTGCTACTATATTTTCAAACGATGAATGATACATTTCTGTGAAGAATTATGTTCTTTACGTTTAATTCTAAATGATTTATAAATTCCATATATTTATCCACATTTTGTAAGTTTGTTGTATATTTATGATTAACCCTTAGATAAGAAAAAATGTTTTTCGAAAATGATAAAGTAGTTTTAGACCTTTTCGCCTTTATTTTTTCTAGGTTATATATAAGTGTTCATAATTAAATAATTTTCTAAAATGAAATTGTGACCTCCAGGTTAACCTCATGAAACGCGTGATCGGCATATACCGCATGTAATATATTAAAAAATAAACTTTGTTATCAGCTTTCCTATAATTTCAATCGGCCACTTCAAAAGGTTGTTGTGTAGAAATCGACCAGTTTAAAATCTGGACTGCGGTATGAGTATTGTGGACATTTTCTACTGTAGTTATCGTCCTAAGCTCTTTCGCAGGTAATAATGCACCGTAACTTCCTTCTCATTAAGCCTATTATAAATAAATTCTACTGCCTGTAGAAAATCTATTAAGTAATAAGATGACTTTAGCGGCATCAGATGTCGTTTACCTTAATTAGTATTTAAATTTTAATTTTTAATAAAATTTGTAGTATTTCTACCTTTGGATGGATTATAATGTTGAACTAATTTAATTTGCGAATATAATTTCGTGATCTCGAAAACATGTTACTAATGATAATCGATCAGATCATAATAATGTAAGTGCGCGTTTTAAAACAGTTTATAGTTTGTCAGTTTTTTGAACCTACAGTTGTCTGTGAAAGTAATTCTTAAAATGAAGGTGAACAAGATTGGCAACGGAATAGTTGAAATTGCTGCAATGCTTTACGCAACTGGAAAATTACCCGAGAAATTTTATTTAACAGTGGGAGTAGTCAGCTGCTACAAAGGCTTTCTACTTGTTCTTATAGCTTTTTTTTTATCGAGAACCTATTGTTTTTATTTTGTATTTAGTTCTTTAGTTGATGAAACTAATAATTACTTTTGGTTGCCATCAGGGGATTGATTTGTAACAAAGTGGATAGATTTATGAATGAAGATAAAGAGAAGATATTCTAGAACTCTCTTAAAGAATATGACGAAAATCCAAAGCTTAATTTAGATGGATTATTAAGATGGCAAACCTACCAATATTATCAATTTTATTCTAAAGTTTAAATGTAAAATAAGTTAAATTATAATACAGAAATAATTCTTACAAATAGCTTTATGAAGGGCACCTAAATTAGCAAGATGGTAGTTAGTAGGTAATTAAAGCTTTTCCCTTTCCATAAAATTGCACTTTACCATGCTATTATTCTAAAAAAGGATTTACATTTAGGTGGCCGGTTATTATAGTAACATTTTTTTTAATGTGGGCTTAAGTCTCTAACGTTTAACACGATCTATCGATAAAGTTGAGGAAATTTAGTAAGTAGAAACATCAACAATAGGTCAATATAAAAGTTCATTGTGAAAGCTCTGAAATCGTTTTCGATTTGGAAAAAATGTTTAATAATACAATTAAATATATATTTTTGGTTATCGTCATTAACTGTTTTTTGTTGGTGTCAAACTTTAATATAAACTTTTGCCCTTTTTGTTGCAGTTTTTAAGAACGCAACAAATAAATTTAAACTTTTCGAAAGGTTTGTCCCTGTTTTGTTAATTATCTTAGAGAATGCTAATCTTTTTAGATTTTATAGGAAGCCTGATCTAGACGCCAGGAAGTCGTGTAGAATATTCCACATGTTTTGCGTACATTTAACACTGCAAACAATAGAAACATTGGGAGGACATGAAAACTTTCATATTAGAGCATTACAAATGCCACCAATGTAATTTAGCATTGATGTCACGGTGTTTATTAAAGAGAGGAGTAAACACAATACAAACCAAACAGCATAACAACAGTCATCATCTGGTTTTCTGCGACAATAATCAAAATATTTAAATAATTCAAAAAACGTTAAATTTAGAATGCTGATTTTTTGCGCCGAATGAGCAACTATAATTGTGAATGTGGTGTGCAAGTTTCAAGGAAATTGGTTGAAGCGTCTAGAAGGAGATAGAATTATAAGTTTATAAAGTTAGGGAGATAAGACAAATATTACTTAAAGATAATAAACGGATTTCTATCTCCGAAAATCCTTTTAAATATTGCTAACAATGTGTATTCTAATTAATTTACTAAAACAACTCTTATTTTTAAAACTGCTTAGGTATCAAGATGGTATATTTTAGTGAATTTTGGTGAATCGACTTTAAAATGTATAGCAGTTACGGTCCTGTGATAAATTCGAGCGTGAATTTTAAAACAATAAATCTTAAGAGACACTCTCAGTAACACAAAAGCAAACAGACTATTACAAAATTTTATGTTTTCATGAAAATGTCGTCTACTTCTATTCTCAGTCATGAGATAATATATAAATTCAAGAGTCATAACTTTTAGTATGCGTACTTTTCTCTAGTAAATTGGAAATTCGTCTAAAAGCTCTTCAGAAAAGTGTCTTGCTTGACAGTAAAGTCAAATTACGTCCATAGATCCACTGTTACCAGGTCGGGCCCGGGCGGTGATAAATCAGGGGTCGGGACGCTACGACCAGCAACACGAGGGGTACGGAAGGCTAAAAAAATGAAGCGTCGGCTCCAACTTACGATTAGAATCATATTAACAACCTTACAGAACTTAACCTACCTTACGCTAACCTATCAACTCTAGCTAACTTAGCCTAATTAGCTAATGTAAAAGAACTTAACCAACGAATTAATATACGCGCTGAAACGGGCAGCGAGCTGGGGCAGCAAAGCCGGTCCGCGAACTAGATGCAGCAGCGTAAGCAGCATGGCTGGCGACTGAGGCCGAATGCTTTGGTGTCTCAGGTTTTAAAGGCTCAGCTTGTGCCCCATTTTGCTGCCGGGGTGCAAAATTCGGGGGTGGAAGCACGCTGAGCCCGCTGGGGAATGCGGTGCTTGTCCAGGATTAGTGGACTCCGGGGGTGCTTTTACGCTGGTTGGTAAATACCGTGGCGGCTATGGTCGGTGGAGTTCGGGTCGACTCGGAACCGCTTGGCACGACGCGGCGCGGTAGGTCAAGGATCCGGTGTTGCACACGGTCGCACAAAATCGGATCCAGGTAACATTCTTTTGGAATTATAAATTCTAAAGAAGGGCCCTTGTGTTGCACACGGCTCGAAAAATTGCGGACCAGGTAACATCAGCTCCGGCGAAATCGGGGCCAGGTAACACCACAGTAATCTGTATTTCGTATGTCCCTGTCTCGTTTAAGACTACATAAAGCCAGAGTAGTAGTCAGAGTTGATAGGTGACGACTCATTTTTTAATTTATTAAAACATGGAAAAGCTAATTTGATTAACGCAGATTATTTAAAGAAGATCTGAAATAAGAAAACAATAACTGAATCATTTGAAAAAAATATCTTAAGATCTTTTGACTCCTAGGTTAGTAATTTGCACAAGAAACACTCTTCTTCTTCTTCGCTCTTATCCATATGCCTTCCAGCGTCGGATTTATACGTCACGGTCCTCCTTAACCCATTTCTTCCATTCTTTTCTGTCTCTTGTTAAACTTTCATTTCGTTTACTGTCTTTCCTCTTGCTTTTCCCACCTCAATGATTTGACTTATCCATTTCTTCCTGGGTCTTTCCTTTCTTTTTTTCTTTACACTTCTTGCTTCGAATACTTTTCTGCATATTCTCTCTGGTTTCATTCGTTGTATATGACCGCACCATGTTAACTGTCTCTTTTTGATTTTGTTCACTATTGGTTCCTGTTGTAAAGTTTCTCTTATTTCCTCATTCCGTACTCTATCAAACTTTGTCTTATCCGCTATCCTTCTCAAGTGTTTCATTTCTATTGCCGTTATTACACCCTCATGTTTGGTTTGTATCGTCCAATTTTCACTGGCGTATAATACTGTTGGTATTGTTATTGCATTATGTACCATTAATTTCACTTTTTGGTCTATCTCCTTTTTTCCCAATATCGTTCTATGTAATGCATAGTAGATCCTATTCCCTCTCCTCCATCTGTTACTCAGTTCTGCTTCTATTCGGCCATCATCTGTTATTATTGTTCCCAAATACTCAAATGTTGAGACTCTTTCCATATTATGCCCTTTACACTTTACTTCTCTATTTTGTCCCCTCTCCTGGTTTTGATTCACTATCATTGTTTTACTTTTCTTAATGTTGACCTCCATTTTCATTTTCTCTATTTCCTCTACCCATATGTTGACTAGCTTTTGTAATTTATTATCCGTATCTGTCATTATGACTATGTCATCTGCATACATTCAACTTTTCACCTTGACTGGTTCCAGGTTTCTATATCCTATTATTGTATCCAATCCTTTCGTTTTTCTTTTAGATTTTTGCTATTTTATCCATTATTATTATAAAAGTAGTGGGCTTAGGCTATCGCCCTGTTTTATGCCGCTCTCCATTTTGAATTCTCCGGATGTCAGTCCAGCTATTTGAATTTTTCCTCTAACTACTTTGTATATACTTCTGATGGCCTCTATTAGTTCCTTTGTCACTTCCAGTTCCTCTAAGCATTCCCATATTTTTCCTCTCTCAACTGTATCAAAAGCTGCTCTTATGTCTAGAAAGGTAAGCAGTAGTTCATCTTCTTCCTCTATTTTTCGTTCTATAATGTTCCTCAATATGCATATGTTGTCATTAGCTTGCCTATTTGCCCTAAATGCCCCTTGTTCCTCCTCTAGTTTATTTTCTATCACTTCTCTAAGTTTCCCCTCCAGAATTCTGGTATATACTTTAAAGCACACCGAGGAGAGACAAATGGCTCTATAATTATCGCATTCCGTCTGATCCCCTTTCTTATATATTGGAACTATCAAGTTCTTTTCCCAGTCTTCTGGAATTTTCTTAGTTCTCCATGCCTCCTCACATATTTTCCAGAGCCATTCTTTACCCTTTTCTCCCATCCATTTTATCATTTCCGGGTCTATTTTGTCCTCGCCCCCTGCTTTCCAAATCTTTATCTTTTTTCAGTGAATTTTCTAGTTCCCTCTCTCGTTATCTGTTCTGTTTCTTCTCCTGATTCTTCCCTTTCTCTATTTGATTTCCTTTCTTCATTGTCTCCTTTCTTTTTAAACTTCTGCTCGAAGTAGTCTTTCCATACTTCCATTCTTTCTTTTTTGTCTGTTGTAATATGGTTGTTTTTATCTTTAATCCCTCTAATTTCTTTTCGTTGGCTTCCTCTCATCTTTCTTATTTTGGCCCAGAAAATCCTATTATTCATATGTTTTATTTATCTCTCTTCCAAAGTCTTCCCAGCTTTTCTTTTTAGCTTCATTTACTGCCTGTTTTACTTTATTTCTCCTATTTTTATATTCCTCTCTATCTTGTTGCTGTCCAGTCTGTATGTATTTCTTCCAGGCCTTTTTCTTTTCCCGTATTTCTTCTTTTACTTGGTCATTCCACCAGTTTGTTCTTTTCCTGTTATTTTTTTGTTTTTTTGTCATCCCACAGACACTTACTGCCTTTGAGTATATCACTTCTTTAAATACTTTCCATCTTTCTTCCATTGCCCACTCACTTTTCTGTATTTCTTGTCTATGAAACTCTTCGTCTGTTTCTTCTTGATATTTTATCCTCTCTTTTTCTACTTTTAGCTTATTTACCTTTACCTTTATAAATTTTATTTCGTTCTCTATTTTTGGCTTATGTATTTTCCATGTCGCTCTTACTAATCTATGATTCGTTCCTAGTTCCGCCCTCTTCTCGGTTATTATTTGTTGTATACTATGTCTTAATTCCGGTGTATAGGTTATATAATCTATTATACTTTTGGCCTGTCTCTTCTCTGCCACAAACGTGTACTTGTCTTCTAGTTCTTGTTCCCAGAAAGTATTTCCTATCAATAGGTCGTTTACCTGGCAGAATTCTATCATTTTAGTTCCATTTGTATTCTTTATTTCCTCTCCATATCCGCCAATACATCCCAGCCCTCTATTCACATCTCTGCCTACTCGAGAGTTCCAGTCCCCCATTATTATTATTATTTTATCGGTATCCTCTCTCACTTCATCTATGTTTTTCTGTAATTCGTTATAGAATTCTTCAATTTTCCTTACTTCACTTCCTTATATTGGTGCGTATATTTGTATAATTACTATTCTTTCTTCCATTTGCAGGTGTAAGATTATCATTCTTGAATTTATTGCCTCTCATTCACGATGATTCCCACTCCCTCTTTGCTCTTTCTTCCATTGTTACCCCTGAATAATACATGTAGTGTGTATTTGTCAGTTTTATTGTCCCATTTCCTTTCTTCTTAGTTGCGCTTACTACAAGTAACACTATATTACCATAATAAGATTGTTGGGAGCCGAATCAAAAAAATATATAAATATACTTTAGCAATAAAATGCTTATCGTTTTCTTTCTTTTTAGTTTTAATTGATTAAGTTTTTCGTTTTTTTTAAATCTCGCGAGCAATGGCAATTTTCTTTTTAAGTTAAATTTGGTTATTTTAATATATAATGTTGCTATGTACACATCCACAATTAAAAGATCAGATTTTGTAGGTATACTTTATATTCTGATATTTTATTTTGCTTTTTCATTGCAATAATATATAATAATTTATAATCTATTTTAGTCTATCAAGTTTTGTGAATTATTTAGATTATTAAGACCATCAGGTTAATTTATTTTCCTTAAACAATAACTTTTTATACATTATCTATTCTTTTTAACCATGAGTTAAATATTATTTCCTTTGTATTCTTTTCTTTAAATTAAATTTGTTTTTCACATACTTTTTCCGTCTACTTAAAGTTTTAAAATTTTGTTTTAATATTATTTTGAACATCAGTCACTTTTTTGGTTCTTTTATCTTCCTTTATAATTTGACGCTTATTATTATGTGTCTGTATCTCAAATACATTTTTTTATTTTAATACATTATTTAAATTTCTACGTAACTGGAATTATTTTCATGACAATTTAGTTTATTTGCAATGTATGAACATTAAGAAAGTTATTTTTACTATTCAGTAGTATCTGATGCAGTGCAGTTAGACCTGAGTTTAATCCTGAGCTCAAATGCGTGACAGGTGGCCTACTCAGTTATCAAATATAATGGAGTACCTGCGTTTGCTGTGAACGAGTGGTAATAATGCGATTGTCTAAGGCACAGTGCTTGCCACATCGCCCTCTATCAGAGATGGTACGTCACGACTTATCAATTCGCAGACGTTGCCCCTACACAGGGGGTAGATTTTTACCATAATTATTATTATTTATGATTTTGTTGTATATACTTCCCTTTCCTAGCTTCGAAAATACTTCTAATGTATAGTAGTGCGAATCAGATTTTAAAGTATACATATCTTGGTAAGATAAACGTAGTTTTATATTTCTACTAACTGTAGAATGTACAAGATTTAAAAAATAAAAAACAAACAAGAGAAAAATAATATTGGACAAAATGAGCTTGTTGTCTTTTATCAACAGATAATTGTTTTTCAACCTTTTTAAATTTTTATATGGATGTACTTGCACTCATTATTAATTTATTTAAATTCTCATGAGATTATATGCACCTATTATTTCTAGTGTTTATTTTTCCAAATCGATTTTAATCTTATTTATTTCATATAAAATATATTTCATTTATTTGGTCATTGTCCTGTGTTTATTTTATTTTTACTCTTTACCTCCGTTGCATAGTTTGATTTAGTATTTAGTGCTTATGGGTACAGTATTTATACCCATGTTTATATTTAGTCATATACTTACCTCATATAACTGAAGGTTATCTAGTTTTTAAAGAAAAACGTGAACAAACTGTTGTTGTAATATTTATTTTAATGGTTTATATACAGATTTTATAACTTTACTCTCTGAAAACCTTGCAGTTGCATTGTTTTGTTTATACCTGGCGGTAATTTGTACTAATATTTATTTTGTAATAAATTTTCTTAAGTGGAAGTCTAATCTCTTCGTCAACAAGGCTTCTGTTCATTCAGGGCCGATTTTAACAACTGCCTTAAAACTTATAACAAAACTGGTTACATTTTGCCCAATTAGCAGAAAAATCACTTCTCACGCTCAAAGAGCAGATACTGATCAAGCTGCTGAGGTGCTTGCGCGTTTTTTGTGACATCCGGTATTTATGTGCACTAAATTTTTGTGCGGCAGCGGTTTCTGCTAATGAATGCAAATTGGGCAGATAAGATTGTTATGTAAATAGCACCGTGTACGCATGAAAATGCATTCAGTAGTTTGCAGCGATGAGTTACAGTGCGATTTTATGGTGCATATCACTGGTTGTTCAGGGGTCTTTTTCTCAAAATTTGGATAAAGGTACGACATAATTAAGCTCTCGGATAACGTAACTATTTGATACTCACTTATTGTATTTTAGTTATTGTTATGTTTGTTGTGACTCCTAAATTATTTATAGCTTTTGAAACTCTAAATGTTATTACATAATTTGTTTTTACTAAATTTTTTGATACAAATCATTTGAAAAATAGCTATGGAGTGAAACTACCAAAATGTCAAGTTGATTCTTACTAGAAGTACATCTGTATACACTTCAGTGATAGCCGCTTTAATATCTTATATAAGTTATAAATTTATTACAAAATTTAAATATAAAGGATTGATTATCTGACCATAGTATAATTTCAAGTTATATATATACTTGATATAGTGTAGTCTTTTATCTACACTGAAATCTAGGTGAAAAGCGTTCGTTTTTGACAGTATATAACGTGGTGGAAGACAGTATAACAGCTGCCTGACAAATTGCTTTCTAATGACTTATCAATTTAAATTTTACATAAAATTTTAAAATTGCAACTAACGCTTTCAGTGCACAATTATTATTTGTCTACCCTGTAGGTAACGTTAGTCTGTGTTTGGCACCTGTAAAAAACTGACTTGAACAGCTCAATGTGTTTTTTTTTTGCTAAAGATATACAAAATTTATCTCCTCAAATCTGTCTAAATTGCAAATTTATTATTTTTAATTGTTAATGTGTGTGATGCAGCCAAAAATAATTTCATATACGAGCAGCGTAAAAATTGCATCACAGCATTTGCTCCTTTTAATTAACTACTTAAATCAATTTTTAATTTACACTAAACTATTAGAAATTTTTTTATATGGGTAATTGAGATTCTCAATTACCTATAATTGTGTTGTTAAGAAGAGCTAACAAGATATATTTATCAAGTTATTATAAACATCCAGGCCCAGTATATCATTTAGCACAAAATTAGTTCTTTGAAAACAGATAACAAATACAAAAACTGAACAAAGAAAAAAAAAGAGAATAATATGCTAAAATAATATAACTAAATTTAGAGGTAAGCTCGAAAAACTAGAGAGAATAGAATAACAACAGCAGAACAAAATGTCAATTTAATATAAAGTACTTTAAAACTAATAATAAAGCATATAGCTAAGTATGTCTGTTGCAAAATATAAACAAGAACAAAAAGGAATGAACGAGATAGTGGAATAATACAGTTAAAAAAAGACTGAAAGAAACACAAAAACAATCTACATACAAAGAAGGAATTAATCAAAACTAGCGGTGGAAACGGTAGAAGAAGTTACTTGAAACAATTTGGAGCAGAAATAAAGAAGCATTAAAAATAAAGAAAATATATAAGTATTTGAAGAAAAGCGCATGCTTAATTCAATTTTAGATTCAGAAAAATATCACAGTAAAAAAAAGAAAGGCAGCCGACAAGAGTAGAAACCTACGGATGATAAAGAAGTAGAAGAAGACATAAAAAACTAATAACAAAGAGCGACAGAAAGTGATAATATAAGACCAAAATTAATTAAATGTAGAGCACTAAATATACCAAAGTGTGTAACTTGGTATGGAGAATCATAAATATATTAAAAGAATGGAGAGTGGAATCGAAAAAATTTTTTATAAAGAAACAAGTAAAGATAGAACATTAAATATATCTATATATAGAAAATTAGAATTTAAATTCAATAATTTAGTTTTTGCCAGATGACAGTGGCAGTAACAAAAATCTCTAGGCACGTAGACAATGAAAATAGAAAACAAGAGTATGGAAATATAAAATACTACATATAACCAAAATAAAAGTAAATGAGTAAGAGGAGTATAACTTCAGAATATATGAGATAGAACTAGAATGCGTAAGAACCTTTGAATACCTAATAACAACAATAATAAAAGATCACAGGATTGAACAAGATATATATATATATATATATATATATATATATATATATATATATATATATATATATATTTGAAGTGATAGGAAAAACAAGAAAAGTAGACTATCTCATACACAAGATAGTTATATTAAGCAAAAGAAAAGAAAAGTAAACATAAAATCTAAATTGCCAGTATATATCAGTGTATACAGCATCATCAAGGTAAAATCAGAATTATTTAAATCTCATCGGGGAAAATCCGAAAACAGTGTTATATCTATTAATATCCCCTATTAGGTAACGCAACAAGTTAGCTTCACATAATCCTACTACTGTAGACAAATGAGCCGAGAATACGACCGAAGAGCTACTACAAGTTTTACTATTGTATAGTTCAGCTACAAAAAAACCCAAGTTTACGATGTAGCAAAGATGTACAGAGAGTCTAACCATTAGAAAAATATAACTGCTAACATGGCAACCCGCAGCAAGCGATCTAATTGCAAGGGAAACAATAAAATTATCCGCGAATTGAAATAAAAGGTTTTTTGTACTGAAGAACAATCAACTATTGACTGAGAAAAACAAAATGGGCAGAAAGTTAAAGATCTAAGCATTGCTGAACTACGTCAATCACGACAGCGCCAGCTTTCTGAGATTCCTTTTGGAAAAAAAGAACTTCATCAAGGACATAAAAATAAATCACTAAAATGTTTATTTGATCTGTCAAGACGCCTCTAAATTGCCTAACGTTATGGATATAAGGTTTCTTGGCTCTGTAATGGCGCTGGGGCTCGTAAACAGCGAAGGGAATGTTATGGTTTCTCACTTCTTTAGAGAAGGCCTGAAGGTAGTAGCCGAAAGCTGTATCAATGTACTAGAGACAGTGGTCAAGCCCTGGATAGAGCGGAATTGCGTATTCTAGCAAGATTCCGCCCCAACCCACAAATCAAGGAAGACTCAGGCATAACTATACAACAATTTATATTACCACTGATCCCTTGACTTGTGGCCATCCTACAGCTTCAACTGCAATTCCCTCAAACTACTACGCGTGGAGCGTGATCGAGACAATGGTCAAGCAATGATAAGCATCATAACACCAAGGACAGTGTTAAAAGCCTTCATAATGAAAAATATGAACAAGGAGTATCTTGTGTCAACTTGCAGCATGATTAGGTCCCGATTCGAAAAAGTCATGGCCGTTGATGGGGCTACATTAAATAATATGATTCTTAATACCATTTACTTTAATTGCGCTAAGTTTCGTGTAAATTTTTATCGTGTATTTACTTTCCGTATTTATCTCGCCGACCTCGTATATACCAACACTAACATATGCATCTGAGAACTGAATTATGCGAAAAAAATGTAATAACCACCTAACTGATATGGAGAGAAGTTGTCTAAAGAAGATGGCGAGGAAAACCCGACAAGGTAGAAAGAAAACAGAAAATACCAAAAACGAAAGAAAATAGAGGAAAGAACAACGGAAAGCTAAAAATAATGGCTTCAAACAGAGTTACCGAAATTAGATCTAAAACCCTACGTCATAGATCAAGGAGTTAAAAATACAAAAAAGAAGAGAATAGATAAATAACTTTCGTACTCTGTTGTTAGCAGCATAACCTTCACCTTCGGGTGATTTGTGTGGTCCAAAATTACATTTAAACCCGTAGACGGAATTGTCCAAGAACTGCCTTTGTCAATTTGAGGCCGCATAAATTGAGATATGAAAACAATTTTAATAAAAAATTAATTAAAAAGACAAAGTCTTCTTAAAATTCACCAGAAAATATAAAATAATAATCCTTTGGCTAGACAAGAAACATTACGAACTAATTAAACAACGAAATATTATTTTCCTTGTTAGTAAAAGTTATTTAATATGTATTATCATGTCACGACCGGTTTTTTGTCTACAGCATAATGACGATTATTTACATGCAGTTAGGTGATTAAAACATTTGCTGAGTAGAATACGAATGAGGTAACGTCCGGTTTATTTTTTTACATTAGCATAAATATTACAGGTAACATGACGATATTAGACTGGAATCTTCCCTTATCATCTTTTCTTAGTGGGTCGTTTCCGAGAAAGGAAGTCATAAATCCATCAGCCACCGTGTAATTTAAACGCAAATCTCACTAATGTGTTTATTTGTTGAAAAACTGCCATATCACCCAATTCTCCTCAAAAACACCTTTCCATGTTTTTTGTGCCGTTAATTGCTTTTTAATTAACGCGCAATTTTTAATGGAGTCAACTTTCAGCGGCTACAACGGAAATTGTAATGATGAATAAACAAGCAGGATGGAAACTGTCCAGTTAAATTAGTTTGGTGCAGCCGAGGGCAGATAGCTACCCCCTCGACATTTTTTATACATGGCAAATTAGCCGACAATGTTTGCTAAAGTTGGTAGTAGCTGCCAAAATAAGTGTTAAAAAGACATTCATTACATATATTTTTAATTTCTAATTTAAGCTTAGGTTATTTTAAACAATAAATGATAAAATAAATAGTTTTGTAGTAAAAAAAAGAGAATTTAAAATTATATAAGAATAAAAATTGTAATGAATACAACGCTGGCGCTGTTTAGATTAATATTTGAATCAGTTCAGACCTTACAACTTTGCTGCAGGATATTACTTTGAAAGGCTATACTAATCAACAAATTTACCTAAAATTTACAATATACCACTACATGTTCCAGAACTAGTTACATCGAGCTAGATAAACATGACAAAAGACGTACAACACAAGACTGTATAATTGGCTAACTTGTAGGTTGCGCCCAACTCTAAGAAACGCACGAAATGAAACATTAAAGGAGTATACTAGGGCAGTTTGATAAGCCAGTGACTTTTTGAATTTCCCGCGAAGTTTACTTTAAATGCAACACTGCTTCAGTCAACTATCATCTGTTAATAGACTACTGTCAAATTTTGAGCAAGCTGCGTCATTTAGTTTGTTTTTAACAAAGTTAAAAGTAAATTTCGTGTGCTCATCAAGCGTAAATAAACCATCACCGAAACCAAGAAAAGGCTTGATAAATACTATGGGGTCTCTGCAATTTCAATGTTTAAGAAGTGGTTAACTGAATTCCGTTGTGGTCGTACCAGCACAAGTGACGCCGGACGTTCAGGTCGCCCAAAAGACGTCGTCACGCTAAAAATCGTCGATAAAATTCATTAAATGATATTGGTTGATCGGAGAGTGAAAGTGCGTGAGGTGTGAGGCTGAGGCATCTCAACTGAGCGGGTACATCATATTTTACATGAATATTTTCATGAAAAAGCTATCCGTACAATGGGTGCCGCGATTGCTGACACACGACCACAAGCGCCACCGTGTGACCACTTCAAAGAGTATTTAGCGATGTTCAACTGCAATTCGAACGAGTCTTTGCGCCGTTTCGTAACCGTGAACGAAACATCGATCCATCACAACACACTAGAGACCAAGGAACAGTCAAAGCAGTGGACTTCTCCGGGTGAACGTGCATAAAAGAAATCCAAGGCAGGTCTGTCGGCCAACAAGGTCATGGTGACAGTTTTTTGGGATGCACGCGGTGTCATTCACATCTATTACCTTGAAAAGGGTACAACGATTACCGGCGAATATTATTCAGAGCTGTTGGACAGATTCGACATTGATTTGAAGCAAAAGTAACCGCATTTGGCGAAGAAAAACTGCTCTTTCACCAAGACAATGCACAGATGCACACGTGTGTAGTTACCATGGCAAAAATCCATAAATTGGGCTACGAACTACTACCCCATCTAGCATGTTCTCCAGATTTAGCCCCTTGCGACTATTTCCTCTTTCCAAACCTGAAGAAATGGCTCGGCGGTAAGAGATTTGGGTCGAATGAAGAGGTAATCACTAAAACAAACGCCTATTTTGAGGACCTTGAGAAAACCTGTTATTTGGAAGGGATAAAATATTGGAAAAACGCTGGACTAAATGTATCGAGCTAAAAAGAGACTATGTTGAGAAATAATAATTTTTGCCGAAAAAATATCTTTTATTCAAAAAGTCAGTGACTTATCAAACTGCGTTCGTATTACTAAACTTTCACCTGAGGGTCACTCTATATGGTAAGCTACGAAAAACTGAAACGACCAATGGCAGCAATTCCCCCAATTAAAAAATCGGATGATAGTTAGGATCGGACAAAGAAAAAACAGAAAAATTTGCTGTTTACCCTCAAAAATGTATTTACAACACCATAATCTCAACCTAATGATAATATTCCTCATATTGGAGCCTCGATGCATCCTGTCAATTTTCACTTCTTTTGACAACTAAGGTCTGAAACCAAATAAGACTTACCAATTCTCGCAAACCCCAGACTATAACCTAATCGTAGGAAAGATCTAGTAGCAACTAAAAATCTAAAAATTTGTGTTTTTTGAGCGCCATTTTCAAACGAATCATCCGATTGACTTAAAACATTTTTTGGTAGCTTTTGGTACCTATTAAAGTTTGGCTGATATGCCTTATCCGACAGTTTTACAAAATTTCGCCAAAAATTGCAAGTCGTTTTTTTTAATTTTCTCTTTTGTGGCAATTGCCATATAAATCGACCAAAAACATAAATGGCTAAAAATAAAGCAACAGATTATTTTTATGAAGTGTTAGTCCAGTTTTGTGCAAAACTTGGGATTTCTATCTTCAGCAGTTTATCCGGCATATTTTGGCAAAGTTAATGCATTCCCTTCGGTGCTCAAAGGTGCTTTTCAGGTTATTTTCCGAAATTCGGACCACATCTGATGATTTTTTAAATTATTGACATTACTACAAAATTAACTTCTTGCTGATGCGAAGTTTTTTAGTCGTATGACTTATTCTTGGCATCAATTTTGCCAAAATCAAAAATTGGAAAGCGCAGCATAAGTCCAAAAATGTACAATATATCGCCGAAAAAAATGTTAATGCTTCACAGTAGACTTAACTGAGTCTGTCTAATTAGTTGAACTGAAGGTTTTGTGCCGTTCTTGACCAAAAATATGTGCTAAACTCTGAATGCAATGTGTTAACGTTGTCAAAGTACATCGAACAAACAGCTGAAAATCCCACATTTTGCACAAAACTGTCTTAGCACTTCACAAAAATAGGCCATTGCTTAATTTCAGCCATTTGGGTTGTACGACAATTACAAAAAAATAAAAATTTCCAAAAATGCCAAAAACTGAGTTTTAACGACTTTTGGGACAATTTTACAAAAGTGCCTAATATGCCATATCAGCCAAACTCTGATACTTACCAAAATCAACAAATAAATTTTAAGTAAATTGGATGATCCGCTCAACATAGGCTTTCAAAAAACACGGACGTCATAGATTTCACCGCCACTGTACTTCAAAATTTTCCTAGCAAAGGCGTAGTCCTACTAACTACCACATGCAACATTATCTTTAGATTACGCTACTTTCCCATACAATGGAATTTTGCCAGATTTGCTAAGCTCAGTAAATCACCACACAACCTACATCTACAAAACGTGAAATTTTTCCTTACGCGAATCCATGAAACTGTAGACCTATATAATATAATCCTACCTTCTCAATTCGATTTTTATGAATATCACTCAAAAATCCAACATAGTCTTCGTATAGTTTCCAAAATAATAAAAATCTTTGAGACAGAACATTTTTATGCAATGGTGTTCTTAGATATACAACGGGCTTTTGATGAGGTGTAGCGTACGGATTTGTTTTATAAACTAAAACTCTCTAGTCAATTTTATCTAGTATTAAGGTCAATTGGGTGTTTCAAGTCAAATTGAACAATTCTGTCTCAAGCTATTACCAAGTTACTTTCTGACTGCCACAGGGTGCCGTGCTGAGACTACTTTTGTATTTTACGTATATACACAGAACATGCTGCAACTACAACAAACAGCATGATAGCCACCTTCGCCGACGACACGGCTATCTTGGCAGTCAATAGCAACGCAGATTTAGTACTGCAACAACTACAACAGCATTTTTATGTACTGGGTGATTGATACAGAAACTGAAAATTAGTGTTAATCACAACACTGCTTAGGTAATTTCACTAACCATCGCACGTTGTCATCAAAGAATAATCAACAACGCGCCGATATAAGTGAAAACTAAAGTTAAATATTTTGCCCTGCATCTAGATAATAAACTCTCTTAGGGTGCACATATTAAGGCCAAACGTGTACAACTAGATCTCAAAATAAATCAAATAAATTGGTTAATTGGCAGGAGCTTACAACTTTCATATTCAATTAAGTTACTCCTGTATAAAGTTGTACACAACGTACGAGATTCAACTCTAGAGTTGCGCTAAGGTTTTACAAACAAAGATACTACAGAGATTCCAATCGAAAGTGTTACGTTCCGTAACAAACGTTATCACTGAAACAATACACACAGATTTTCACATACCCTACGTAGCTAAAGAAATACGGCGACTCGGATATTACTAAAGCGAAGGCATGCTTAGCGACAGAGCGTTAATGGCAATGTGGCAATAGCCTTCCTGACTTCTTCGATATTCTCGGGTGTCCGAATGTTATGAGATCTCCCGGGTACTTTCTGTTTGAATGTTGAACCAGTGTGTGCGACATTTTGTATCCACAACATTATGGTTTGCTTGGTCCAAACTCTTTTGTAATAACTTACTCCAAAACGCCTACGAAACAACCTCTACGTCACAATCCACAACTACCATTGTTTAAATAAGTCTCCAATACAAAAGCATGGTATTCACCACGCCTTGATGGGCTCAAAGATGTATACACTGCACGCGACGGTCGATTCAAAAGGGAGATCATTTATTTGGATAAATTTTTTATTATGTGAAACTGCGTTGGTGACTTTAAAGCAAAATCATAAACATGTCACAACGTTGGCGAAAATATGATTGTACACTGTTGAAGACAAATATTTCATTATTTTTATGTTGTATTTTATGACTAAATAGACGTAATGATTACATTTCTTTGATCTATCCATGTTTTAAGAGTGTGTCTTTATGGTTACATTCCTTTGATCTTTTCTTTGCAACAAAATTCTCCAGATCGTCGTTATTTTTATTTAATGTTTAGTGTTCCAGTATAACCGCATTTGTTCTGACATTTGCCTTTAACCTTTAAATTTTTGCACTATATAATGTTAAAGGAAACTAATGTTATAAACATTTTCTTCTTAGTAGCTTTAGCTAACTGGGATCTTTCTATATCTTATTCAGCTTAAGCATTGCAATAGCAATTCTTCTTCGTATCTTGGTTGAGCAGTTGCCATTGCTGTTAACGTGTAATTCGAAATATAAGAAGATAACGTCATTTGTATGTCTGATACGTTGGTTCTATTGTTCATTATGTCGCTTATGGTCATTATTATTAGTTTAGTTTTTTGGAAATTCGATTGTTAGAAATAGTTAGAATTTTTAAGTTTAACTTTTTCAAGTAGTTGAGACTACTGATCTGGTCTAATCATTTAGCCGTTGTCCGTTCTTTATATATTATTGCGCATTTTCTATGGTAGTTCTAATTATTTCTAAATTCTGTAATAATTTCTTTGTCTTTTACCACCTTTTTATTATTTATTTTTTAAGTTATTTTATTTATTCTTTTAATACACCTGGTCCTTGTTCTACAGCTTTGATCTAACGTTTGATTGGTTTGACTAGTTGGCTGTTGCTACTACCTGAATATAGTTTTTTACAGTGGTTCCTCATACCGTGATTACTTTTTTATTAGTAGTAGTTTATCCATTGCCGTCTTCTATTTACCATGATCTAAGTTGAAACTATCATATTGTTTGTTTAATTTTTTGTTAAAGATCTTGTGTTTTATTGTTATTGAAATTTTCTTTTCAAATTTTATTTAAATATTGATTTTTGTCTCTTCTGTGAAGTTTTTTACTTTTCTATTTAGCTTTGAAATTCTGAAATATTTTTAGTATGTTGAAGATCCGCTCTTCTTAGTATTTTTTACGATGTTTTATGTTTCTGCAGTAAGCAAATATTTGTTTTTGTTGGCCTATCTTTTATTGTCTGCCCTTTGGTGTCTAGCAGAACATTTTTGAGTTTTTTTAAAAATATTTTGTTGAGGCATAGATTTGAAAGCCATTTATTAAGTATGGTTTTAGGTTTATTTTCATTATTAAAATTTATTGATGTATTTCATTGACAAACTCTGTTCCCAAGTAGTAAATGTTAATTAAATTCTTTGAAGCAAAATGGCCGTAGCGTTTGTCTATGTCATTAATTTTCTGTACAATAATGTTGAACGTTCCAGGATGCAGTATCGGACCTTGGACGTTGCAGATTTCAATTTTGATTTCTTTACGAGAGATATTTTATGCGGTGTTTTTGCTCCACAGATCTTCTCACGATTTTCTCCAAGATCCCAGCAGAAAAACAATTTTTAGGTGTACGTTAAACAGTGTATTATAAATGGAAGTAGGGCTAGGACATTATTTTTTTCTTTAGGAAGTGAGAGAAGAATCCAAGGATCGTGTGAGTAGGGAGAGTCACGTTTCTCAACTCACCAAATTTATGAAACATTACTTAGTTGCTAGTTAACAACTTATAATATTTTAAAAAGATAAAATGCCTCAAAAAAGCAAAAGACCAAGGCCATATGGATAAGACTTCAATTTTCTATAAGTGATCATCAATTTATGTAGATACATTTCACTTGCACACGTACAGTTTTTAAGTTATCCAACAACTCAAAGAGAGTATTAAATGCAACCAAAATTTTTTGAGAAATGTAATTTTTACTAATAACCTGACCTTTTAGTTTAATTATTCGTTATATTAGTTAATTTTGAAAATAAGTTTGATAGCGAAAGAATGATTAAAAAACATGAAGTAATTTAAGTTGTTATTTCTTTAATATTACTTGTAAATTTTTTTTTTATTTGCATTTAGGAACATATAGTCACATAAACAAATATTGCTAAATAAATTTAGAGTAATTTAAGACCTAGAGTTCCCTAGTAATTATACAGGCATACGTGAATTAGTACTTAGTAGTAAATACAGTTATATTTTTATCTTTTATATATCTGTTTGTAGTTACAATATTTACTTAAAGTATAATTACTTAAAATACATAAAGTTGAAAATTTAAATTTAAACTTCTAAACGTAATTTATTTATTAACGTTTTAAGTTTTACTAAAGAACTAGTAAAGAGATCAACATTATTTAACCTATCATTCTGAAGTCTACATGCACGTCTAATGAAACTATTTTTAGCATAACATGTTTTACCGCTAGCAATAGAAAAATGATTCTTTTTATTGCAACTCCTTTCCTGTTTATGGGGTATGCGAAACAAGATGTTTTGTAATAAGGCGGGTACATCAACAAAGTTGTTTATTATTTTATAAAGAAACACAGTGTCAGCACATTGACGTCTACATTTCAGTGAGGGTAGTCTATGCGTTGTAAGAGAGGTTTCGTAATCCAAATAGTAATTTCCTGTTCTACATTCTAAAGTCTAAAAGTCTAAAGTCTAAAGCTTTTATAAATTTCTTTTGCATTCTCTCAATTCTATTAGAATGAATTTCATACAGTGGGTGCCAAAGCAAGCAAATTCCAATCTACTGCGAACATAACTATTGTATAAAAGTATATATGTAAAAGAACTCTTAAAAGACTTGCCCACTCTTAATATGAAACCCAATTGTTTATAGGCTTTGCATAAAATACTGTCAATATGAGGCACAAGAGATAACTTAGCGTTCATTAAAACACCTAAATCACGAACTTCTGTCACTTTATTAAGATGCTTATTGTAAAGTTTATACGAATACTGAATATTATAAATTAACTGTATTGTTCCTTTTGTGTTAAATTTTGTATTCACAACAATTATGTGGATGACTTATGATTTAGCAGATAAACAACATGTATCCAAGCTAAAGGGTGCAAAAAGATTAAAATATAAAGAGTTAATGGAAGCAACATTTAACAGCTAATTGATGGCAATATATAGCTTTAGCAATTCAATGTACAAAATCTATATAATTTGACAATTTTTATTTTTCTTTATAAAAATGTATTAACAAAAGTAAAGCGACTCTAAAGTTTAGCATTTTCTATAATCTACAAAGGCTAAACTACAACTAATTCACCTTCAAAGCTACTTTTGTACGAGATGCATTCAAATTATAACACCTCCGATTTTTTTCTCACAAACTAATTACATGAAAACTGTGAAATTTGTAGCACTTCTTGACGTAATCTCCCTGCAGCCGTACATATTTTTCACAATGTCGTCGTCATGATTTCATGACCGCTCCGAACTCTTCTTTAGGAGTCTTATTTGACCACTGTGAAATTGCTGATAGAATAGCGGCACGACTAGTGATTTTGCGACCACAAACCGTGTCTTTCATCGTTGAAAACAGCCAAAAGTCGCTAGCAGCCAGGTCAGGTGAGTAAGGAGCAAGAGAAATTTCTTCAAAGTGGCACCCACCTGAAGGACACTTTTCGAATTTTTAGGTCTTTATGTAGGATTGTGTGTACAGATCCCACTGAAATGCCAACTTCGGAGGCGATGATCCTCCAAAACAAGTTTCTCCACTCGCTTGATTATGTCGTCAGACCGGCTAGTCAAGGCCAAAATTGTCTTGGTTTGTTGTCACACGACGTTTTACTTTCTTTGAACTGTCGCACCTACAAACGCATATTAGACTCATCCATAACACTATCACCACATGTCTCACTCAACTGGCAATGAATTTCAACCGATGTCACACACAAAAATGGAGAAAACGAATGATTATACACTGTTCTTGTAATGAAAACGTCGCCATTTTAAGTATCAAAAACAGTCTTTCCTCTCGCCGCTGCCGCTAGAGTCCTTCGTACCGTGCAGTACTGCCATCTCTGTCACGCATTCGCATAGAACGCGCTCTATTTTAAAACAAACCGCATGTTTCTATGTTTCCAGACCTGAGAAAAAAATTCGAAGGTTTTATAACTTGAATGCACCTCGTATCTATGCAACCAACTTAAAGTACACTTTCTATTAATTTAAATTCACATTTTAGTTTTTTTTGTATTATTATTATTATTATTTATAATTTGATTTTGCATTAAAAGTAAGTAGCCTACTTCTCCTGCAGTACCGTTTTCATTTCAGCCATAATAGAAAATAACACTATGAACATACATTTTTAGTAATAAACTGCTATTTTTATTATTGTAAAATGTATTTGTTTATTTAATTAAAGACCAACTAAAGCATGGTTTAGAAGACTCTTTATCAACCGGCAACAAGCCAGAGAAGCTGCTTGAGCTTCTAGGCTCCCTTCAGATTTTCGAATTATTGCTCAACTCGAACACCCAAAGTGACATTTCCGCTGGCACTCTATGTGCCATCTGCGAGGTCACGGCAGGCCTAGTAATCAACGCTCGCCGCAGCGGCGTGGAAAAAGAACAAATAGGCGGTTTGGCCACAAACCTTTGCGTGTGGATGAAGTTGCAGTCGGAGCACATTTGCAAATCGCTTGTAGAAATAAACGTGGTAAGTTTTTACAGTGGCTCGTGGGGGACATGACTATTCGGAAATTTCCAGGGAATATTTGACTATATAATCGTCAACAGAAAAAATCTTACATCGGAGAGGGTGTGCTCGATAATATTACAAAATAAAGGATGTAAAGATCCAGCGAGAAAAGATTGGTCAATTAAAATTCCGCCCACCAAAATGTAAACGTAGTACCGGTAAGTTATATCCAATAAAACATTCATGTCTGTCTATATGCTTACCGTTTTTTAAAAGAAGCGTGCAATTTTAATTTGGTGCTTTTGCGTAACGATTATTTAAACTTGCCTACAAACACTTTCTAGCTGCTTTCGAACTCTTGATTTCATTTTGATCCTTCGAAGATACCGGCACTGAAACTCGTAAGAACTTTGTGCTTGAAAAATAGCTTAACATTTAGGATAATGCTGTTTTCTTAAAAATGGGACAGAGACAAACTTTGGAGGGACGTGATTTCCGTTTAAATTGCCATGAGCTGCGTAGCGACAACGTTCTGCTCGCAAGCTGTTCGTCTTCGGCAAACGCATAGTAGTCTGAATCTAAATTTTGTACTATTAAAATCAATGCATTTGAGAAATGCTTTTGATTTATTTTAGTTTTTAAACTAAAAGAAAGAAATTTTTAAGTTAATATTGTTTTATAAAAATATATTGGCAGTAATTTGATATGCAAAAAATATTTTGTCCATTCTCCTACTCAACTTGATTTTCTAATGTCTTTGTCTTTGAATTATATTGAATTATGTTATGTTTTTAAGTTAACTTTCTAATATGTGATATAAAAGCTGCGCTAATCAAGCAGTTTGTTATAAAGAGACTTCCGTTAAGAGGTACCTTTTAAATTTTCATTATTCAACATGCGAGCAGTAAAAACTATTGGGTTAATAAATATGGACCCATACATCCATGCAGTTGTGAAAATTATTATCAAAACGGAGGCAGTTTACAAATATCGTACAATTTAAATTAATTTAAAAAATTTAAACTTTTGAATATAAGCAACCAAAGGGTTTTTAAGCAGTTATATCTGCAAAAAAATTGTCGCTGCTGCTGTATCTCAAAGTCTGAGAAGTTTCGAATTCATTGATTTGAATTTTGCAACAACTGAGGATCACATAAAACTACCTTTCAATGCATATTGCACAAAGATCTGAGCCTGCAAGCTTACAAAACTTCAACTGACACAAAAATTATACCAGAAGATTCTGAATAACGTCGTACGTTCGGTCAATTTTGTGTAAGAGATGCAAGAAACTGGTTTTCTATTCAAGAAAATTATTTTAACTAATAAAGCCTTTTTCTTCCTCGCCGTGTATGTAAAGGAAGCAAAATCTCCCCATCCCTAACGGGTTGAAATTTGGTGTTCTTTTTTGGTTCGTAGCATTATTAATCCGTATTTTTGCGAATAAGGCTAGCGAGACCGTTTTGGTGAATGGTGTGCGTTATCGTAAAATGCTCACTAACTTTTTGACCAGAAGTAGATGCCATAGATGAGGACAATCTTTATTTCTAACAGGATGACTCTATATGTTACACAGACAGTAATTGCGTTATTGCCCGAGAAATTTCGTAGATGCGTATTTTATCCTAATGGAGACTATAATTGGTCGGTCAGATCGTGTAATCTGACGTCATTAGACTTTTTTCTTTAAAGTCACGTTAAAAGTAAGGTTTACGTCAATATTTCAGCAACTACTTAAGCATTCAAAGACAATATCAGAGTTTTAATTTGTCAAATATAATAATATTTGTGTGAAAACATCTTGGAAAATTTCTTCAAAAATGCCGTTTATAAGAAGAGCTGTGTAGGCCACTTGGAAGATATTATAATTACGGTTTATGTTCTATATTTAAATAAAAATAATAATAATTTTTAAAGAAACAGCATTTTTTATAACAAAATGGCACCTTTTAATGGAAAACCCTTAGTTGATTTAGAACTATAATAATATTATAAAGAACTAAAGTAAAAATGTAAAATTTCTATATATTTTCTATACATATTGCATATAAAATAGCAATAGCAATACCAATCTACTAGGTATTCATGAGATATTGTAACAGTATCATTTAGCTTTAATATTTTTTAACCCGATTACCTCCTGAACTGTTATACACAGGATTTATAATACCAATATTTTAAAGGTGATCAAGCTAAACTTCTTATAAATGTTGGTTAACAATAATTTTTCAGTCGGTAATTTTTTGTATATGCAATTTATGTATTTTTATTTATCACAATAATCTATGCTTTAGTTGCATACGTAACAATACAAAGAATTTTAGTTAAGTAACTAAGGTGTGTTTTTTATAGAGGTACAAGAACTTTGAAATGGAATAAAATAAAGATGAATTTTTTAAATTGACCTGTAATTTACTTTATTCGAAAGATAATCTTCTGGCATTATAATTTAAATATGACTTCTCGCATATGACCGCCACGGCTGGCTCGGACGTAGTCTAATCTGGAGTTCCAATTTTCGATGACTTTTTCCAACATTTGTGGCCGTATATCGGCAATAACGCGGCGACTGTTGTCCTCCAAGTGGTCAATCATTTCGGGCTGACCGGCGTAGACTAGCGACTTCACATGTCCACACAGGAAATAGTCTAGCGGCGAGTCACGAGTCCGAAACGTGAAACTATGCGGTTACCAAACGTTTCCTTCAATAAACCGCCGTCTTGTTGAAACCACAGCTCCTACACATCATGGTTGTTCAATTGATGAACGAAAAAGTCAGTAATCATGGCTCTATAGCGATCACCATTGACTGTAACGTTCTGGCCAGCATCATTTTTAAAGAAGTACGGACCAATGATTCCACCAGCCCTTAAAGCACACTAAACAGTCAGTTTTTCTGGATGTAACGGTGTCTCAACATACACTTGAGGATTACCGTCACTCCAAATACGGCAGTTTTGTTTATGGACGTATCCATTCAAACAAAAGTGAGCTTCATCGCTAAAGAAAATTCGCTTATGAAAATCGGGATCAACGGCAATCTTCTTTTGGGCTTATTCACCGAATCTACGCCTTGCTAGGTGATCGTGTGGCTTCAATTCTTGCACGAGTTGGATTTTGTAAGCACGCAAACCAAGATCTTTCCACAAAATCTTCCGTAAAGTGGATGGACACATATTCAATTCCTGTGCACGATGGCGGATAGACTGATTCGGGTCTTCCTCTATGCTACGCTCTACAGCAGCAATGACTTCTTCTGTACGCACTGTACGATGTCTCTGTGGATGCGTATTATCATTTAAAGTAAACGTGGTGCGAAAACGTTCTATAGTTAATCGAATTAATTGCTCTGATGGACGATTATGTTGACCGTAAAATGGACGTAGTGCGCGATACGTATTTCGAACAGAACCATGATTTTCAAAATAAATTTGCACAATTTGGAAGCATTGTCCAGGCGTCAGTCTATTCATGTTGAAATGCCAAATCAAACTAAACATAAATCAGTTGACAGCTGACAAAATGGCTGCCAGTTAAAAAAGTGTTGCCAACTTAAAGTTTTATAACCTCTATAAAAAACACCCGTTATAAAATTTTTAAAATTTTCTTTTAACTTTAAAAAATCTGCTATTTATTTTAATTTGTTTTTCAAAATCATAAAAGGAAGACATTTTTTATCTATTTATAGCCCTTATAATTAGAAAAGATTATAGCTTAAGCATTTGGGCAGCAGCTTCATTTTTGCATCCATATTGATGTTTAAAAGACCTATAACTAACACTTTGGATATTGTATTTATAAGAAAAAAACAATAAATCCACACTTTTAGTACTTGAGAATATTTTGCCTTCTGGTATTTTTTGGGTCGCTTGAGAGATTTTCTAGATGTTTTGATTTACTTCTTATTTTAGTATTTATACCAAAGCTTGATTTTTTTGTACCTTATTATTTTGCAGAATAATATCATTTTTGTTACTCAATCCTTTCATTTATTATCATACATAATAATTTAGAAGACTATCAATTAAATATTTAATTTTTTATATATTTTCTGTAATATTTCAAAAGAATTTCTTATGTTTTGATTTCTTTTAAATTTTATAACTCTTCTATTACATTTCTGTTTTTTTTTGTATTTAATATAAAAAATCTGTCTATTCAAACATAAAGATCTTCTTCTTCTTCTTATTTATATATATATTAGCTGTTTCTAATACATTTCGTGTAGTACTAGACCATGTTGCGTACAGGTGGCTAGTCTGATTAGAAGAAGGAGAATGTACTTTAGACAAAGGTGTTTGTATGATGGCCAACTCGATGTTTGCCATTATTTTGACCTGTCGAAATTTAGTCTGGCAGCAATTTGCGTCGCGTGTCTCAAACATAAAGATATATGATAATATTATACATTTAATGTTTAAGCATGATATTATACAAGATAAAGCCTATTTGGTGTTTTTTAAACGTAATTTACTTTCAACTTTATATTGCCTTCCTAAAATTTCTTCCAATTTTGACAATTGTATAATCAAAAATCAGTTTAAGAATCTTACACAATTTTCCTAGCAATTCTAAATGTATATTACAATTATTTATTGGCTTTTTACTTGGATCTATAGATTTACTATTTTTGGTGTGTTTTAAACCCTAGATTTGATCAAAGTTCAAATACAACAAGTGACTGTAATCAAATGTGTCACGCCAGAAGTGAAAAAAACGCTAACTAATGTGCAGAAGAATTTATATATATGTAAATAGTTACAAAATTCTTAAGAAATTGAGAAATTTTGCATCCTTGTATTGCAAATTGGCCCAATAAAGAAAGTATTTTGCCCAATCTCGTGTACCAAAATGAGTTTTACTTTGTGCAATTATATTAACGTGATAAGAAAACTGTAGATCAATGGCTCCATAATGAATAGCAGGAGTTAGCCCACATATAGTTGAAACCGTCGTTGAGCACTTGACCCCATTTAGAGTTCGATCTTTTACAATATTCAATGTTAATATTTGTGAAAATCTGTCGGGCTTATCTATAAAAAAGACACCTTGCCATTTCGACAATGCTTGTTTGACGTCAATCGTACTGCACGACAAAAACTGATTAAGTTACAATTTGAAAGGGTTAAGTATCCATATTATTGTCCAGATGCAGTTTTCTCAAACTTTTTCTATCTATTTGCACTAAATCCTATTTTTACGGATCTAACTCCCTGTATGGGAACACGGCCTGCAAACTGGAAGAGGTTAAGCTCTCATACGTTCGTCTCTCTGCCCGGTCGTCGCACACCATCTTTGGTGCGGGGTGATGTGGCAAGCATCGCAACCTTAGACGATCGTCATTATTAATTCTTGTTCAAGTGAACGCAGATACTCAATTATCCACCATATCAGAGAGCTCTGGGAATAAACCCGAGTCCGTCCGCATCGCAGTCCGCGTCTCATTCACTAGACCACTCTGACGTACTGAATCTCATTACTCTATCATAATATTTTACAGATTTTCTTTAGTTGTTTAGTAAGTTGTTTCTTCTACGAATCATTATACAATAACATAAACTTTGTTTTTTAAATTGTTACTTTTTATTAGCTTTACTTTTATGTTAAACATAGCATGATGTACAGTCTGTATGACAAAGTGACCGTTTTCATTTTGTAAGAATTCACCGTAGCATCATTTTTGTTAATTCGTGTGAATCTTTATTTTGTGCTTTTTTTGTATGAGGTGTGTTCAAGCACTAGGGTCTTCATATTTTTTTCTGAATAAATACTTGCCCAAGAAAATTGAAGCTTTCTTACTTCTCAACGTCATCTTCATCCAGACGTACACATTTTTTGCAACGTCGTCGGCATGATTCCAATGGTTGCTGAGAAGACTTATTTAGTTGTGTGTTTTGTCCACTAGAAAGTCTCTGATGCAATAGCGATTTAATTGGAACATGACAGGTCACGAAGAGTGTCCTTCATTGTCAGAAATTCATGGTAGCATCACGTATCAACAAGTCCTAAGACATTTCCACCCGCGCAGTCTTATCTTCGTTGTTAAACATTCAGATCCACTTAAAAAAGACATTTTAGGTTATCATGCAAAATGGGCTCCACAGAACCCATGGAAATGCCAAGTTTAGAGGCGATATTACGCACACCTAATCAGCGGTCTTCTATATCAACTTGCTACACGCGCACAATTACAGTTTCAGTACGGCTGGTTCGCGGCCGATGTTGCTTCGGTTCATTATCACACAACTCTCGTCCTTCTTAAACTTTCGCACCCACAAACGCACCTTTTTAACATCCATAACACCTTCACCGAATATGTCACTCAATTGGCGTCGAATATCAAAAGGTGTTTCACTACGCAAGAATAGAAAAAATATGATTACCCGTTGATCTTTTAAATATACAAAACAACATTGCAACGGTATACAAAACAGTGTACATTATGTGGTGCTGCGTCTAATTTACAAATTCAGAAGTATTTCTTACGTCTAAAAATTAACTGCATCTTTTTACTTAATCTCACTACTAAGGAAAAAAATTGGAAATTTTAGAACTGAACGCACCTAGTATATAGTTTGCCGGCACATTCTATTATTGATGCTAGCAGATCTCCACAATGAGTGCAAAATTTCTGAAAAGATACCACGCAGTCTTTTTAGTGAATCATAAGAAAGTAGTGAAAATGACTTATAAAGCGGTTACAAAATATATGCATTAAAAAGCAAGTAAAGCGATATTTGAAGGTTGAAAATATAGATGATCTACCGGTAATGGCGGGCTATAACAACAAAGAAAGATAAAGCAATCTTGCGTCTCTTTGAAGACAATCAAGGCATTTTCGCTGCTTTGTGTTCAAATAAAATTCGGCAAGAAAAAAGTTTAGGTTCTCTAACTACTATTCAAAAAATTTTGAGAAATCTCTATTATTAAAAAAAACGTAAAAGAACGACCAGCGTAGGCAAAGAAAAAATTGTATTGAGATTTGGACAATGTTATCTTTATGGACAAATTTTTCTTTTCCTTATTAAAAACGTGATCAATGAAAAGTAATAGGATTCTTCAATGCACAGTGAAATACCAAGTAAAAGTGCTGGTTTTGGTTACCTCTTTCTGTTTAAAGGCAATTTAAAGATAAAAAATGTGCACCATCTACTAAAAAAGGATTTTGGATTTGACTGAGCAAGTTGCAAATGACTCAGCAGCGGCAAAGTAACGTCACTACGATGAAATGACCGACAGTGTCCCAAGATGTTAATCCCATTGAAAGTGTGTAGTTATATATACAAAAAATAAAGTTCAAACAAAAACCAATGTATACCATGAAGTACCTGTCATTTCAAATTAAGCAGATATCAAATGATTATGCCAAATTATTATTCAGAAAAGCCTCGTGAAAAGCATAGAAAAAAGGTGTAAAGTTATATATAATTAGTAATGGAGCTAATTATACACTTGATTACTAAAGAGATTGTATTTTGTTAATTGCTATAACAAATTTTTCAGGCTTTTCTATTGTAATGTTTTTAGAGAAATCCATCTCTAGCTAATCCATTAAAAGTCCTACATTTAACCGACATCCACTACGATCCTGACTATGAAGTTGGTGCGAACGCGGCGTGTGAAGACCCCTTGTGCTGCCAAGCGGGATCGAAGCCAGCAAGCCCTGCGGACGCCGCGGGCGTGTGGGGCGACTACAGGAGCTGCGATCTCCCTTGGATCGTAATAAACGACAGCCTGGGCCAAATTGTTTCGCAGCGAGTAGGCGCTTCGCACGGCCCGCGGCGCGTTCTAATTTTGTCGTTTTAGGGAAAAATAGACTACGCCTACTACACGGGCGACATCGTCCACCACAATGTCTGGGAGACGAACATTACCCGCAACAGCGAGGCGATTTCGAAAGTTTCGCGGCTGTTGCGAACTCATTTCGGGAGTTTGCAGATTTTTCCCATTCTGGGCAACCACGAGCCCCATCCCGTGAACGTGTAAGACAGCAGCGATAATGCGTAAGGTGAACAAAGTTTAAATGTAAATTGCTGGGCTGCGTAATTGGGCGCGCCGCTCATTTTAAACATCCGCCTCAAGGCGGCGAAAGTAGAATTACTTCATTACCATTTAATAATGTTCCTAGTTTTAAAGGCCATTTCTGTCTAAATTGCCTTTCATAATGTTATTGAATACAACAAAGTGTAATATACTTGAATTATTATTTTTTCTAAGGTTTCTAATTGGCACGACAATTTTTAGTCTCATGTATTGCAACATTTGTTGCAAAACTCGCACATTACATACGGTAACCGGCTATTTCTGCCACGCCTCATCTCTTTTTGTGGAAGAGTATCACTTACTTTTTCAATTCATTGAGAATGTCAATGTTTATTTAAAAAAAAAACATTGAAAATATAAGAACAGTATAGTTGAAATTAAAAAAACATAGGAGAAAGTATTAACAAGGAAAGCAAAATTTACCATTCAATTCTAAATACTAAAGTCTAGAACATTTCTAGAAATAAAACTATTATCTTTATGATAATTATTGTAGTACTAGTAAGAAAGCCCGTTCCAAGGACGGGCAACACAAGCTTAATATTTGGTTCAGAGTTTTGTGGACAAATGAAGAAAAAAATGGACCAATAATCGTTTTATCAGACATATTTGGTTTCCCATAAATTAAAGTTGTGACGCATACGCCTACTAGCGGCAGTATTGGCCACGTAGTGCGCAAAACACCGATTGGTGGCACAAACCGTCTAATTACTTTATGATAATTTATGTTTTGACCTATAATAGGTCAAATCAAAAATCTAAAACTTTCAAGCGAGGTTTCGCAACGAATTCGAATAAGGTATTGACCTTCGAAATCGGTTCATAACTGAAGGAGGAGTTGCAATGTTAGTCACAAACATACAAGCATAGTTACATTTTTGCAGTTTTATAGAGTAGGTTGTTGTAACCGCATGTATGCACATGTTATCGAAACTTTTGCTTTGTCTTTTTCTGAGTTTGCAGGGTGTTCCAAAACAACGTTAGAATGTTACAGGGCATTTAGTACGGTCTAAAACAAGTTAAAAGGTCTCTACATATGTAGGTCCTTAGTTTGACCGTTTCTAAGATAACGATAATTTATTTCGGTCGGATACTTTAATTACTCAATGATAACACATCCCAGCAAACGAAATAATATTTTATGTATTGCATTCATGCAGGGTGTATATTTACTTTGAATCACAAATTGTATGTATTAAAAGGATTTCATTTACTTACTGAGTTGACTTTGAATCACATATTTTATTTTGAGACAACTCATTTGGAAGTTTTGTTCGAACAGTGAATTTTTTTATCAATTGCAATGTTCATATACGGTCATGTCAATAGAAATATTTGAGTTCATGTAGCCTCTATGCTGAGACATTTTCCAATCGTCCAGTGCTTTTCCATGTAATATTTCAAACGGTTCTTCCAATAACCAAAAGAAACTAATTTGTTACAAAAAAGATCTTATAATATCGGCAGAGATTAGCATGTATACCGCAAATAGAAGGGAATTTTAGTATTTTTGATTACAACCCCTAAACAAGTGCTGAAAGAATTTTGACTTACGTGGATATAAGCAAATATTTTGTTTGGAACAACTCCCACACCCTTACCATATCAAACTAGTACAAGATATTCTGTAGTTTTTGCGGAAAGATGATAAATGCCCAAACTTCGTTGATAATATCATTTTCATTAGTGAAGTCGTTTTCAGTTATTCTTCGTGTTTTGTCGTCCCCTATTTTTTTGAAGGTTGGCGAACATATTGGAAATTATAACTTTTGATATACAGGAACGGTAAAGTTCTATTGATAACACCCTAAACTACTCTCTCGGCTGGCGGGGGGTGGGGGGGGGGGTATTCTTTGCATCGCTTCTCTACCTAAGGGGTACCCCGGACTAGCGGCCATCTTATGATTTTTAGCGATTATAAATATCTTGGGAAACATAATTTAGACTACAAGTAATTGTTTTATTGAGCCGGACTTGGTTTTCTCTCAGAACTAAGAGTCCTCAAGTGATCGGGATTATAAAAACTGATCGGTTTTAAGACGAAATTTTTAATTTCCACAATAATGACATTTTGCCTGACGAGAATCCACAAGCTGCTCTTGAATTCAGACATCAGCAACGTTTCAATCTAAATATCTGGTTAGGCACAATAGAGGATAGGTTACTAGGACCTGTTGTTTTGCCACAACATCTAATAGGTCTTCCGGAAGGTTTACCTTTAATCAGAAACTAAATATCTGATGAATCTCTACCGCATTGTACGCTTGTTGTATGCAAGCTCTTTCGATTTAACTCTTTTAAAATTTTGTGTTTTGCTTATTTAAAGATTTTACTTTATGTAACACCAGTAAATGATTTCACATTTGCATAATTCAAGCAAATCTTGGGTTCTTCGAAAGGGTACGGGTTTCCTTGAAGCAAGGACATATCTTGTGTGAGTATAAAATAATACCGTAGACATTTTTAATTGTAGTATTCTTTATTATAAAAACCAATAAAACAAATTATTATACTATTGCTATAGAATTGTTGTTATTTCGGAAACGGTTAATTTGCAGACTTATGCATGTAAAGACTTTTTAGTTTTATTATCATATTATATGCTCTGTAAATTTGTAAACGCTGTTTGGACCACCCTGTATAAATTCGCCTAATACTCAATTTTTTATGTTTGTAGTGAAAGAAGTTAGTTCTTGATAATATAAGTCTAACGTATACTGATTTTCTGGGAATACTTTATTACTTTTTCGGTCCTAGATTTTCGACCATAATAATCTTATAGAAAGTGATTTTGAAACGTCCATAGTAAGTGCGACTTAAGGCAGGTTGCCGGTCGAACAGGTACTATGGACTATAAATTTATGCTGGTCAGCATTGAAAACTACGCAAAACTATAAAAACATATAACCAGTACAATATCAGTTACCAGTTAATGACTTTGCGTGTTTACTTGTATAAAAATAAAAATTGCAACAAAATAACGTTCGGAGAGACGTTTGAACATTTTTCATAAATGCTCAGTTGTCTAAACAATTGATTAGCACTTTTTTAAGTAGTAAATATACGTTAAGTTCTATTCTACATAGAATTTATCATAAAACTGTAATATTTAAAAAAGACAACCTACTTTTATCAGTTTGTTTGTTTATTTTATATTATTTCCTAACTTTTAAAAATGATATAAATCACTATAAAAGATTCTATAAAATAATCCTAAAATTGTTTACAGTTTATAAATAGAATATTTAAAACCTACAAGTAATGTATTCTGATATACATAAGGTACTAGAGAAGTTTTCAAATGCATCTTTAATATTTATAATCTTTTAAAATACTTTCTACCACTGTTCACTTCTGCATCTTTCGAAAACACTTGTCAATCTAACTCTTTCACGTTTTCTAACAGTAAAATATGGTTAGCATTCCCTTTTTCACAAACCTAAATAAAAATATAACACACGCGCTTTCATATTTAAAAATCCAGGCTTTGTTTTGGGTTATAAAAGGTACGTCACAAAATTGAAGCCACCTGTTACGATTATATAATGATTTATTATTTTTTTTTTAAAGTCTTTAAAATAGTTTCCTCCTGCATCTACATAGCGTTTCCAACTTGCCTGGTACGCCTTCCTGGAATGCGAAAATTAAAATGCTGTATATATAAATGCAGTATGGACCCTCAAGAGCAGAAAATCTTCAAACACAATTTTGTGCAAACGGCTTTTGGTAAATTCAACTCTTGTGTTATCAGCTGATTACTTAAACGCCAATCAGAGTCCAAAAATTCTTTCACTTTCACCAAATGTTCATTAATATGGATGGCTTGTTGACGGACAACACATCTTGTGCGTTTCAAAAATTCTCGTTTTTGACATGGCTTCCTCTCCCTAGGCTTGGTGCCAGATTTTTTAAGTTTAGCACAAAACTTCACCGCACAACGTTGTTTTAACGAATCACCAAAACACGATTCGCGGAAAGCATGATCCTGACTTTCTCAAGGCTCGAAGGCGAAGGCGAACATAGTCGCATTCTTTACCTAAGACCCCCTCCCACCATTCGTACAGCCGAAAACCAGGTCCCTCTTGTACTTCCGTGTATTGTTCGCACAGAGATGTTTACATGTTCTTCTATTTGGTGATACTTTACATGTTTGTCAGTCTCTTAGCATCTTTTTGAGTACACCGACATTCTTCTTCGTGAGCGAAGAGGACGGGCGTTTTTACATCGAAGCCTCTTCCGTATCGAAATTGCCTTTTAAAACTCCTCATGTCGCTGTAATATGGTCGTGTAACACAAAACCAATTTCTCTAATCATAGATCAATACTAAAACCGTGTGTAAAGTTGTAGTACAGATCTACAAATTTTTAAGTTCTTTGCATTTTCGCTTAATTTCTACCATTTTAAAAATTTTAATTTTTACTTTTAGTATGTGGGTAAATTTATGTGTTTTCGTAAGGTAGCTCAATAACTTAATTAATATAAAACAAGTACGGATGTGGAACTCCGGTTCCACAGATGTTCAGGGCTTCTATACATAAAAAAAAATTTGCGACCACTTCCGGTCAAACGAGGGTCGAGATTTCCCGATCAGAATGATATTTGGCGTCTGGACTTGACTTATTGTCTTTAGTTGAATGATGAAAACGTTATGTCTCTATCTATCACAGATCAAAAATTATAAGACTTGCCAGATGTCAGAAATGACAGAAATAGAAACTTGTCTTTAGCTTGGAAGCTGCCTTGATAAAAAGTTGAAAAATGAAAGGACGGACAGACGCACAAACAGACGACATTACTCACTACATAAGGCTTCTCATTTTAATATATAGAAGCCTAAAATAGACATAAAAATTTACTCACCCTGTATAGCATATTTGTTTCTATTATTAATATTAATATTATGGAGCTTATGTACTCCGATGCCGTTTTGATTTGTTCTTTTGTTGCCTGAATTCAAGTAATTATAATTTCTTATTCTTATTTTCAGGTACTTGGCAAACAACGTCTATATTTTTTCTTTTTTAATGCGACATTTATTATTTAAAAAGGCTATTTAAATATTTTTAAAACCTATATTTTACACCTGCCTGTATTTGTTGGTATTCACATGTATATTTAAGGCATATTGCAATTAATACAACGCTATTTTAATAAGTTTCGTCTTTATTTCCTTTTCTTCAGTTTGACTTTGTTAAATTTGTCGTTTCATTTGGTAACTAGTAGTAATTTTCTACTATTCTCTTTTAAATATTTTGTGAGGGCTTAACATTTTATTTTGTTTATGTTTTTACTTAGAGCGTTAAAAAGTATTTCAGTTTGCAATTATTAATTTTCTATTAATAAGAAGTGAGTACGGATTTCATTATATATATATATATATATATATATATATATATATATATATATATATATATATATATATATATATATATTTCCTTAAAATGTCTATGCACGTTTTCCAACAGTTTTCGTAAAGCTACTACAGTGTAGCATGCCGGTACTAGTGGACTTCTAAAACTCACCATTGGAGAAAAACATCCTAGGCTCATTGCTTTTTTATTATATCAAACATAGTTGCTTAGCGCAAAAGCTTGCAAATGTAGATAATGCAGTACGTTGGCTACGAAAGCCTGCAAAATGGCAACGATAGGGCGACGGATGTATGATCATGGACTGTCATTTTCTGTGGCGGTATTGCTAGGCGTAGTTGCTTTAATAACCACTCACCAGTAATGCTTTTACAAGTGTGAAATCAACCCAGCATTAAAATCTTACTTTGATTTCAAAACAAAAATCACCATTTGTTTTATAATAAACAATCCTGGCCGTAACTTCTTAGGACAAGCCTTTGTAACGTGTTTCCGTTCTACAGGCTTTTTTTGTCTCCAAGACCGTGGTTAGTTTTCTGTAGCTATGCTCATGTCCTCACACTTCTACATCTGTTAGGAGGTGGGCATATGGAAAACCTATTCTTCACAGACCTTTTCCAACTTTATGAATTATGGTAGGTAAAGTACCGCGAGACAGACCCTGTTGCATCCTCCAGTGCATCGAATGTGATTTTCTTGTTTGTCATTATTAAGACGGATACACGCTAGATAATATATGTAATGCTTGCCTTTACTGGTCGTTTGTTGCATTTATCTTTCTTGGTATAGTTTTTGCTGCCTTTGACCTTCGATATCAAGCAGGAACACAATGTTGCAACTTGGTTTTAAAGCTCATCTCTCCAAAAAAGCACGTCTTCTACCACTCACTGTCCATGATTATCTTTTAGGTTTGTATCGTTTCCTTTTTTAGCTACAACTTCTATTGGGTAGATTCCAGCAAGGTTATTTGATGTTTGAGTTTTATAATATACAGTATAAAATCCCTTTTTTTCAACATTTATACATTTTGAAAACAGTTATTTTATTTTAATAAATTTATCGTCAAAATTCGTTTTATAGGTACTCATACCTACAAAGTCACTTTTTATTCAAGTTGAAATGTTACCTTTTGTGTCTTCATTTTATCTATCTGATTTTTTTGTTAGAAGAATACGTTTTGGATCAGCATTGTTACTTCAATTAAATTATTAGTTTTGGCACCATAACATTTTTATGCGAGCTGCACCCACTTCTATCACAATATTATTTTAATCTTTTTACTTATGGTATTAAGCGGTAATTTTATTTATTTAAATTATAAACTTGTTTCTTCATGGCTCAAAAACATATCAATTAGTTGCGCTCGCATTAATCACGTTTACTTAGTATAATACTTTGCTCGTGTATTTGTACCAACTTAAATATATACTTTTTTAATTTATTAACAAACAAAGCCTACTTTATACCTAAAGTTTTGTACTATTTTTAATTATTATATTATAGTTTTATCATTTCTAAAGGAATGTTGCAAGTTAGAGTTATTAGAGTTTTATGGTTAGACACTTTTAGAATTTATAAGTTTTACGTAGCACGATGAATCAATATCTTTCGTTTAGTTTATAGAAATAATTGTTTGCATTCTGCTTTACTTATTTTTAGATTTGTAGCAAGTGCACTTTAGAACTAAAATTGTTACTTGATCTGGAAAACAAATCATCTGTGACATCACATGAAATAAACTAGTAAATGGATGTTGTTTAACTAATCATTTTTTTATTATTACAATCGCACAGTTTTTGTTATTATATAACGGTTATTATTAATTAAGTTTGTATCTTAATTTTTTATGAGCTTAATTGTTTATTTTAGTAATACTACAATAGGTCATTCTCTATATCCTTTTTGCACCTTTATCTGTTTAAATTCAAACCCGTTTTTATTGGCATGTAAACCGTTTATATCAAGATTAGTAATCCAAAACAGCAAGTTATGTTATTATTTGTTACATCGAATGACGCAACCTTTTTAATTTGCTCAACTTAAATATTAAACATAATTGTTGATATAAATCCACTCTTTTATGCAATTAAATTATTATATGTTATACGACGTCATATTGTATGTGTACGACGTTTATGAAGCTAACACGTTTAGAATTACTAATGAAAAGCTCATCTCAGTTAAGGTTTAGAGACATTCTTGAGTGAGTCGTGGATGCAGGGGATTTTTTTTAAATTTTTTGACAATATAGCATCAGATGGAACTCGTGTATTCTGATTTTCTATTATCTTTTTCTTTCTTTGCAAAAATTTTTTCTCATAAATAATTCTACTAAGAATCTGCTATATTTTAATTTTGCATTTCATAGTTATATCCTTGATCTGAAGAGTGAGATGGGAAAAGTCTAATAGAAAGTATCAGAATTGTAGAAATGTAGGATAAATGTTTAGAACAGCTGCATGGTATAAAATTTTTTAGCAGAAATAATAAAACTAATGGTAATAAAGTTTAAAATTTAGGATATATTAATTTGATTTCTCATACATTTAAACTACAGACAAAAAAGTTATACACAAAAAATTAAAATAATAATAAAAGTTTAGCTTACAGAATCCCATAAGACCATTAGAAAATAATCATAAAAAAGAAAATAAGAAGCTCACATATAATTTTAGTAGATATGGAGAACAAGATAGAGTAAAATGGATCACATTGTTCAAGATTCTACTGAAAGCAGAGATGAAATATAAAAACAGATAAATTATAATCTCTTTATGCAAACACCAGAAAATATATGGAAAGGATAAACACAAACATAAGCAGCAATATAACTAAGAGTTAGTCAGAGGTATGTGCTGGTGTCATTTTTATTTAACCTGTACATAAACGATAAATACAATTGGAAACTCCATAAATATAAGAATAAAATAACAATGATGTCCTAAAAATAATTTTTGTTGCTAAAAAAAAACAATTTTTTCGTTACCCCCAAGAAGTGTTTCGATAGTTTAAGAGTAATATTTTTGACCTACATAATGTCGAATGTTCTAAACAGACAAATAAACTCAAAAATGAAAAACTAGATTAACTTTTGAAAAATCACTGTTATTGTATGCGGCTAGACGTTGCAAAAAACTGGGAGTAGCACATCAAGACTAAGCATCCACACAAGTTACGAAAAATTTACAATGAATACTGCTGGGTTCTCCGCAAATTCACAGCTGGAATCAAGAATATAAGCTATGATACTACTAACAATCAGCGATCTGGATTTGGAGAGCTTATTACACCCAGAATATTTTCTAGATTGTTTTCATTTAAATTATAACCTTTTCAGAACCATACAGCATTACCTGGTCGATATCCACTTTAGTTCTGTAGAAGTTGGCAGAAAAACGCACATTAATACTACAACTATCGTCTGCAACATTCCAGACATTTTAGATCGATAAAAGACCAGGAAATCGGGCTAGCTATGGAAAAGTTTCCACTCGGTTTTGCTGAAGGAAATTTAGTGCTTTATGTGCCACGTGATCAAATGTCATTATGTTAAAAGAATGCTTGAGGGAAAAGAAGCAGCACGGGCGTTAAGGCTGTTTCACTGTAGGTTTGACTCGTAATGCTGCCTCTTACTAGATATGATCATTACTGATAGCTTCTGATACTATAATATCCATAATTAGCGTTGTATGCCTTGTAGTAGTGCAATCTTCTAGCTTCTTTCTCCACATTCATGGTGTATTAGTACCCGACCATCGATTTGGTTTAAATAAGATTTGAATTTATCAAAGAAGGCAAATCTATGCCCCCACTCGTATGTTCCCAGATGCTTTTCCATTGGCCATTGTAACCTTTGTTGCCGGCTTAAAGAAGTAGCAAGAAAGGATGTCATGTTGTTAGTCTCATTGTTAGTAATCGACGTTGAATGGAGGAGGTAGACAATCAGTATCGTATAATAATCCACCATTATTGCACTTAAAGTCGCACTAGGTCTGTGATCGTAAAGTTTTGAAGATAATATACTTCCCGGTTATGTTGCTTCAGAGTGTTTTCTTTAACGCACTGGTTCCATATTTGGCTTACTTCGCGCAAGGAAACACGCCCTTGACGTAGACCAACAACACCTCTTCTTTAAAATTTGCTAAATTGTTAATAAAATAAGTTACATGTGCGAAATTTGAATGGCTGGTTAATATTTCATAAATTTGACAGTCATTGTTACGCCTAATTAAAGCGCAGAACATTGTTTTAAGTCAATTTTGACTTGCGTGTGCTAAATCTCAAATCTTGTCTGTATCCAAATTGCTAACATGTTGGGAACTTTAATACAGTTTTTAATACTTTTTAGAGTGAACAGGGTTTAAGGAATAAGTGAAGAACAATCTATTATTATGGCTTATTCCATAATTTAAGTTAATCTTTGTTGTTTTGTAACAAAACGAATGCTCAGGTGTTTTTACAACTTCTCTTTTAGATAATCATAATGGGCTTATTTATTTACAAATTACTCTATTGTGAATTTTTTTATCAGAAAAGATTGTCTTCAGCTTATGTAGTAACTCTTTTGCTCTGTACATCTGTACTTTTGTCGCTTTGGAGTAAGATTGTAAACTTCTTGTGCCTTGCAAAGCTTAACATGTAAATAGTTTGCTGTTTTTCTCGCGCTTCCCCTTGGATTTCACTGAGTAATGGGTCACACTTTTTGAACCACACCTGCACCAGTAGCATTTTTTTGACATTTTTATTGTAAAGTTTATAGATGCTCCCGGTATTTTATAACGTTTTATGGTGCAAGGCAGAAACGATTTCTATACATCGGTTTTTAGATATTATCTCTTTAAAGAACAAATGATTTATTATTTTCTAATCGCTTTCTTGCTTCAGTGGAACATTTTAAACGTTTTGACACGAATTTGTCAATCAAACCTAAGAACAACTTGTTTAGCTAATTATTATTTATTTACTTAACCTACTTCGATGAGTTGTGTAAAATCTAAATCTATCTATTCCTTGAATGCATCTAATAAAATATTTTCTGTTTACTAAATTCTAAGATCTTGAAGTCTTTTTGATAATATTTTTAACACTACGAGTATCTTTATCATTTAATTGCCATTAGAATCAGAATATTCTTGTCGAAATCTGAAACTAGTAGAAATTCAGACTCTCTCGAATTTGTTCTCTAATGGCTTTTTTACAATTCTTCTAAATATTTTAAAACCCGTTGGTACATAAGTTCTTTGCCTGATTTATCACGTCTTGAGTACGAAACGAATAACAATAACTTAAATGCACAGCTACAGTAAACCATATATAAGTTTCTCAGACTCAAAAATTGAAACTTGCAAAGCTTCATCTATACTTTACAGGTGTTTAAAAAAGTTACTTTCAAATATTTGCCAATATCGACTTGTAAAAGCTTATATAATCTATACATATTTAAAATAAGATTTTACTTCTTACACTAGATATTCAGAACAATTTATAAGAGTAGCAAGTTTTAATGTTTATTATAGGAGAAATTTTAAAATATTCAGGAGTTACAAAAATTAGAAAAACTAGAACATCCAAAATTATAGTGCGATAATTGTTATGTTAACTGGAATTGGTTCTGCTGTAAAAGAATGTTCACTCTTACACAAAATTTATCCCAAAATATCAAACCAATGCTGATATAATTATATATATTACATGGCTCTAGACATTTGTAATAGCTTACGTGTATATATATATATATATATTTTAACCTTCGTTTCATTTAAAGCAGCAAAAGTAATAAGTTGCGTCTAGATAAGTGATCAGAAATTTGAATTTGCAGCTGAAGTTTAATTCTAGCTGCCTTATGCGTCTAAATTAAGTACCATAGCTGAAAAAAGACTCCGATTGGCGTTTTGCTAAGCAGATAAATAAAACGATATAAATACATCAACCGGAATAATAATAATAACAAAATTCAATGTTAACGAATTATTTGAGATACTCGTTAGCGATAAAAGTAACGAAGAAATCGTTAATCTAAAATAAGAGCAGAAATATCTACTACCTGCTGCAACAAGTTAAAATCCCAAATCAATTCTATCAGCCTTCGAGAGAACTCAGATTAATGCATTTGATAGTTTTAATGGTATTAAATAGAATTTTATGTGCGTCGCGCGGAGCGCTTAATAAGATAAATGGATTGGCCAGCCCATCGAAGCTGCGCTAGAGGGGCTCTAACATTCGTAAATTTATGGAATTGTTATGCATCCGCAATGAATAACCTGCGTCCTTCAAATAACGCTATTGAAAAGTGGCAGAGCCCGTTCAGGTTGCTGCTTAGTATAAATCATTTGTCAATGTGAAAAATTGTAAATTGCTTCTAAAGCTGTCAATAGTTGGACACCATTTCTTTGTAAGGAACGGTACCTACATTCAAGTGAAAGAACTTAGGGAATAAATCACGTTCGTGACAAGTGCCTACAATAACATTTTGAAATGTGTAAACTTTATTGTACTTTATTTCTCGTATGATTTACATTTGCTTTAGAGGTTCTAGCTAAATATCAATATTCAATTGTCTCAATTGATAGCTACTTTATCACACATTTCTGTACTACCAATAATAAATAAATTGCTCTTTTAGAATTAACTAATAAATTCTATATTACAAAATATTTCAAATCAACAGAACAAGATCACTAACAACTACTATTAATTATAGCTGTATATGATATACTATATTCTATATAAATTATTATCAAATTTCACTTGGAGACGCTGTCCTTATATATATAACTATATTATTATACTTTGTTCTAAACCAGAATATTGCAATAAACTTAACACAAAATAATAGCAATTGAACTAATTAAATACCAAACTTTGTGTTAAACCATTGTTGTCGTGCTCAATAATAATGCCGTTAGTGAGGTTCTTTTTTAATTAGCTTAAAGAAACATTTATACTATTACGCTTTAAATCCCATTAATAAAGTTCTTTAAAGTTTTAACTTTGCATCCTATATTACAATTATTCTTTAGTTTCAGCGTTTATCAACTAAGCCTGTTTCTTCTCATTCACAAATTTGCCAGAGAGGCTTTATCCTTGTGTTTAAAAAAATAAAATCTAAGTGAAAACAATTTTTTGACTTTTATGAAAGTCGAAATTTAAAGAAGTTTATATGAAAATTTCGCTTACACTGTTTTCAAAAAAGTTTTATCATATTTACTCAATTTTAATTAGACTCTTTAAAAATTATAGACTGGATTTACCAATTAATACCTGCTATCACCTTCGAATTAACCGAGCTCGAGGTCAGTTCCACCATAAATCCCTAATTTAGAATCCTTGTCAACAACTTTCTCGAGCTTTATGCAAATTTTCAAGGGATTGTGATTTTGATTCTCTGAAAAATGTGGGAAAATTGTTGCCAATATATGGTTTTTCTTTAAACAAATTGAAATATGTAAACCTGCAGTAATATTCTGATCACTTGTGGACAATCTATACATCTTTATGGCCTATTTTCCTAGTATAATACACAAGTAAATATAAAACTGCTATTATTATATATGGATCCATTATTTCGTACAACGATGAGCTATCTTTAAGACATTTACATTACTGAGTTTTACATTACTGGAGTAATAGCACAACTACGTCTTCTTAAGATATCGGAATTTACTGGTCGTGTAACATTGCTACTTAAAGAAACAACTAAAAAATCTGTACTAAAATTAAATGAGAAACCATTATAATCATATATAACATTTTACACCGACTTGTGAAAAAAAATAACCAGAAAATTTATAACTAACGAGAGTAATGATAACAGAGTCCATTTTATTTGTACACTTTCGAAGAAAATCGTTTTGAAGTTAATATTTGTTGAAATAGCACTTTATTGATTGTTACAAGCAGCGCAATATTGTTATAAATGTTAGTCTTCATAAAATAGCGTGATAGCAAATTACAAACAAATATTTTTAAATCAGTGACCTTGAAAAAATTTAATACTTGGATATTAAAGAGTCATAATATAATAAGCGAACAGCTTCTGTGTATGATTCATTTAATTAATTTAATGAAATTTAAAAAACAAGCTTAAATTAATACCGGCACTAAAAGAGTTAGGTATCTAAACAGAAGTGAAAAAATAGCCAGAAATTTTTAAGAAAAACGGTAATCAGAACTGCACCATTAAAAACTAAAATAAGAAGCATGTGAAAAGAAAAAAATTAGAATATTTGAGAAAAGTAGAAATATGATTAATTTGAAAATAAGTTTGAAATGATATGGAACTATAAACTGAAATATAAGTTGGTAATTAAGGTTGTAAATCTTGAGGCTGTCCAAAAAGAAGTATACAGTTACTTCTAACCGATAAACTGGAAGTGGAAGTAGAAATACAGGCAGTAATTACACTCAAAAATAAAAAATTTATAATTATAAATTTGATAAAGACAAAGGATTGAAATAACAAACAGGTAGTTGTAAAAAATAAATATAAATTAAAAGACAAACATTTACATCTACAACTACATTACACTAAAGGGATGAGGCATATAGGTAGAAATTTAAAAATTTGCGAAAAAAAGAGAAGTAAGGGACGCAAATTAAAAATCGGCTACAAAAATTTATCGTAGATGAAGTGCAACATAAAATTAATAATAAAAGGACCTTATAAAACAAAAACAAAATTTGTGCAGAACACAGACAACAAGCAATTTAAGATTTATAAAACAAGCACAGTAAAAGTTAAAATAAAGAGAAAAAAGGAAAGATTAAAGAAAAATAAAAAACAATATAAAAAGAGTAGAAAAGATACTAAATCGCCACACAGAAGTTCTATAAATTAAAGAAAAAAAAAATAAACAAAATAATATAAAAATAGCATTTAAGAGATACTGGCTCCTTTGGTCAGAAGCAACAAAATCTAAAAAGTATTTAAAAAAAATTACTAGGACAAGATATATAAAACCAGATAATAGCATATAAGAAAAACAACGATGCAATAAAGAAAAAAAATAATTTTTCTATGAAAATACAAAAGGCACTGGACAAACAAAGAGGAAATTTAGTTGCTATGCGAGATTTAAATATATGAGTGAAAAAACGAAATGCAAATATAGAAAAATACAAGACAAGCAGAGATAGAAAGTGACCACTACTTGATAGAAATGGATCTGCAGAGGAAAAAAGCAGACAAAAAGGAAAAAGAAACTGTAAGAAAATACAAAAATTATAAACTAAAGGAATTTAAATAACAGGAAACATATTAAAATATTAAGTAAAAAACTTTATAGAAACAAAAAGTACAAATGAATTAGAGAAAAAATAGTATAAGTTTACAAATATTACATTAAAAGCTGTTATGAAAAATTGAGTGAGATTTTGATAAATGATAAACAATTATAGAGACAATCAACAAACACGTTATAGAATCCGGACAACAAAAATACCAAAATAATGGAATATAAAATCATACTTCTTATACATAAAGGAAATAAACGAATTTGCAATAAATATAGAGGAATAACGTTAATAAGTGTATTAGCAAAAATATTTGTTAGAATTAATTGAAAAAGGAATAGGGAAGAAATATGATAGAACTTTAGAAAATGGAGTAGCACTCAAGACTTTATTTAGTGTTAGCGAAAAACTTATTAACCAAGACAAAAAGCTATGTGCTTTATAGAATTTGTAAAGACCTTTGTCGAGATACAAAAAAGCAAATAACTGAACTACCGTTCTAATATACTAAATATAAAATATAACAATAATGATAGTATAGTAAGGATCAACAATGAAGATACAAAAAGTTAAAATAAAGATAAGGGTACATCATAAATCTCCTCTTATTTTGAATAGTTTGACAAATTAGTTAAAAATGCAAATGAATACATCATATATATATATATATATATATATATATATATATATATATATATATATATATATATATGAAGAAAAATATTTAGAGGGAGAGTAAAACGCAATATATAAAACTACACGTAGAACAAGTAAAAATTTTTAAATATCTAGAATACATTACTGAAAACAATAAAAAATATACAGATAAATCTATGATAGGATGGGACAAATAAATAGAATGTATAATATAAACCGAAGTAGTTAAAAAAGTAGTCAGACTCGCAATAATATATAGCATTGAAACATGGACACTAACAGAAACTTAAAATACGCCTGGATCCAATAAAAATTATGTTTATAAAACAGTTATAAAACAATAATAAAAAGGATAAGATAAAAATTATACCTACATATCAAAACCGCAATTGAAACAACAGTGGAAGAACAATTAAGATGTTTCGCACATCTACGATATATGTTTATGAACGAAGCACCAAAAATAGTGAATGAAACGCAAATTCTAATAAAAAATTAAAAACAATACGACAGATAGGAATAAAAAAACAAATAGCCCAGGATAGAAATCGATATAAGATCAAGTAAATTAACTAAATGCTTTAAGCACACTTTTTCAGGTTTCTTAAGCGTGACAATATAAAGTTTGTTGTTTCTATTTTTCATTTTCATTTTTGGTCTTTTCACTGCCTACAGTCTTTATTTAAGAAATTATTTACAAAGTGTTATTTTACATATGCAAAAGATTATGTATAAAGGTATCATTAATACACATAATTAGGGGTAAAATGTATTTCAAACAGAGCTCTGTAATTAAACAGCCTCCGTAATATCTCTCATGGCAACTACTAAACTAATGGCGAAAACCAGAGAAGGGAATTTATCGTTATAATTAGCCTTTATAAACTGCGAAACGCAAGTAGATTAGATATAAACGACGTCTACCTTGAATTTCCTGCAGAATTTCCCCACGGCTTCTAAGTACACGAGCTGATTCGAGATATATACGGGGATCAAGGCAGCGCCAGAACGGTGCCGATAAATTTCTCGTCGGGGGCGCTAAAAGGAAAAGTCGATAATACACTGGTTAAAGCAATGAAAGCTTGTAAGACGCGTCAGCAGACAAGATTAAAGTAGCTGTGGGACAGAATTAACGAAGGCGTGAAGTGGCTTCAGCTGTGGCAAGGGTTAACCTACGTGATGCATAGAACGACGAAAAAAGTCGCTGACAAAGGATGCCGGTTTGTGGGTTTGTTGTTGGTAAACATCGTAGTGAGGGTTTTAGCTGCTATATTTATATAAATAGAAGAAATAAAAATGTGGAGATAAACTGAAGTTTTTTAAAATAAATAATTTAAAATAATTTCAAATTTTATAGCCACAGTTATATAATTTTAGTTATATAATGTATGCAATCCAGGTTTGGAGGTTGTTTGGTTATGATTTTTGAAAATCAAAAGACAACAAGAGAGTCGGCCGCCAGTCTCGCAGACGAGTGGATGTGTGCCCGTAACGCGGGCAATATCTCACAACCCACGCAGTGGCTACCATGGGATCCTAATAACCAGCATTCAGCACCAGAAACGACCGAAACAAACCCCAAAAAAGCTCTCACGATTGGCAAGTAGTGAAAAAAAGAAAACGATGCCTACGTTCTCGTGTTAATAACCTCGAAATGCAAAGTCAAATCAACAATAACAACAGATTTAATTTACTAAAGAATACACACGAAGATAACGTTATGGAAACAGCTTTAGAAGAGCCACAACAGCTAACAGCCCTCTCTAGTATACATATAAACAACGTAGTAAATTATAACGCAATGATTACAAACCTGAAAGTATTAGAAACTGAACAATATAACTCAAAAACACTGGCAACAAGCGTCGTCAAGATAAATAGTAATAACTCTGAAATATATAGAAAACTTGTGAGACATCTTGACGATGAGAAAATTATTTTTCGTACATATCAGATTAAGAAAGAAAGAGCATTTAGAGTTGTAATCAAAAACCTTTATCCAACAGTAGATATCGGGCTGATAAAAGAAGGACTGAAAGAGAAGGGACATACTGTACGTAATTTAATTAATATAAGGCACAGGGTAGACAAAACACTACTTTCGGTATTCTTTGTGACTGCAAGCTTGTCAGTAACAACTAAGAGATATACAAACCTAAATCTCTGTTAAATATGATCATTACCGTCGAAGCCACTATAATCCAGTGTATTCGCTAACAAATATACGAACACAAAAAAAAATTACTGCAGAAAACCATTCGCGTGCATAAAATATGGTGATGACCACAACACGATGACATGTACAAAATAAAAAAAACTTCTGCTACATGAGCATTGTGCAATAGAGCCCACCCAGCAAACTATAAAGGATACTCTGTATACCAACAACTTGAGTCTAAAAACAGAAACAACTACACCATTCCTAAATGCAAGTAGCACAAAGCTTCAAGACGGCTACAATTCAATTAAATATAAACAGAGCGAACAGATCTCCAACTAGCTATGTCGCAGCCATTTTTGGACAACAACACATCATGACATCAGACTCATACAACACTCAAAATCAAAACAGCAATAATATTTTCTTGTCTCAGTTTCTTTCCAAATTTGAAACTATGTTTAGCCAGTCAATGCAACAGAATACTATGATGCTCAACCTACTCAATAGTGTAATAACCAAAATCTTCCAATAACGGATACACTAAGAATATCTGTATGGAACGCAAACGAACTTTTACACCGCCGTTTAAAAGTAGAAGAGTTTCTAAACATCCAAAAAGCAGATTTGCTGAAGTGCGCTTTACTAACTACAACTACCTCAATATTCACAACTACAGAACTTATTACACCTGCTACCCCGACGACATAGGGCATGCTGGACAAAATAATTATAATCAACAACAAATTATCACACTACGAAATGGGGAATTTTGAAACATACACAAGCCACAAATGTCAAAATTAAAGACCGCGTTGGGGACATAATAGTATTAGCGGTATACTGCCCTCCCCGACAGTCAACAACGCAGAATTAATTCGAAAACTTCTTCAGAACGGTAGGAGACAGGTTTATAGCAGGTGGTAATTTCAGTTCTAAACACCTCATATGGGGTTCCAGATTAATTAACCCGAAGGAAAGGTAACTGTATAAAACCATTTTAGATAACAACTATAATGCAGTAGACACAGGTAAACCCACCTACTGGCCAAACGATCTGAATAAACTGCCGGATTTCCTTATAAAAAAAAATCTCTCGCTCAACTACATTGATGTTGCTGATTGCTACGACCTAAACTCTGATTACTCCGCTATAATATGCACATTAAATACCTGCATAATTAACAAGCCCGCAAGGCCCAGCTACACAACAACCGTACGAATTTGGATATTTTTTGACAATATATCGACGAACATCTATCGGTTCCAGTAGTACTCAACACTCCAAATAAAATTAAGACAGCAATAGAACAACTAACTCAAACCTTACAATATGCTTCTTGGACAGCCACGCCTATAAAACTACAGCATAAATGTAACAAAATACTAATCACTATTCCTTAGAAATTAGGCAGAAGATCAGCAACAAAAGAAGAGGAAAAGCTATATGGCAACAAACAAGACACCCAAGAGACAAAAATAAACTGAGCACCATTACCACACAACTAAAAAAATTAATAAAAGAACAGAAAAACAAAACGTTCTTTGAATACGTGAGAAACTTATTCCCCAGACAAGACGATGACTGCTCCATATAACGAGCAACTAGGAATATGAAGAAACCTATTATCAGTATTCTTCCTAATCGTAAAAATGATGGTTCTTGGGCCTACTCTGATGAAAAAAAAATCGGTGATATTCGGCGAACACTTAGCTGCAACCTTTCAACCCCACAAAACAGATAGAACTCCACTAGATGGCTATGAAATTCTCGAATTACTCAAATCACCACTCCAATTCCACTTTCCCACTAAACATTGTACAACCAACGAAGTACAAATCGAAATAAAAAATCTTAAAAATTGGTAAAGCACCGAGATACGACTTAATGACATCCGAATTACCCCGTTGACTACTAAGAAAAGGAATAGTAGCTATAACACAGATATATAATGCGCTTCTAAGACCCGAATACTATTTAATTCAATGGAAATTTGCTCAAGTTCTGGTCATTCAAAAATCAGTTTAATCGCCAGCTTCTTATAGACCGATATTGCTGTTACCACTCCTTCCTAAGGTCTTTGAACGAATTTTATTAAGAAGACCATAACCCGTTATAGAGGACCTCTATTTAACCCCTGACCATCAATAAGGTTTTCGCAGAAAATACTCAACATTGGAACAAACCCATAGGAATAACGTAGAAAAAGATTTCGAAAAAAAATGGTCGGATCTAGCAGTATTCTTGGGTGTGGGTCAAGCTTTCGATTAAGTTTGACACACTGGTCTGTTATACAAAATCAAGAAAACCCTATAGCAACAGTATATAGAAAACAGTTACTTTCTGGTTAAAGTAAACGATAGCCACTCACCAAATTACCCAGTCAAAACAGGTGCACCTCAGGGTAGTGTATTGGGACCAACATTATATCGATTGTTTATGGCGGCACTGACAATGTTATAATAGCTACGTTTGCGGACGACACAGCTATATTATCTTCACAAAGAGATTCATTTCAGGCATCAATTTATTTACAAAATGCTCTAGAAGCATTCGAAAGCTGGGCAAAGACTTGGCGCATGACAATTAATAAAAATAAATCGACATTAGTGGTTTTCACTCTTCGCAAAGTTGTTTTGCCGCCTATAACCTTTAACGGCACTAACATAACACACAAAGAGATCATCAAATACCTCGGTATACATTTCGACAGCAAACTTACTCAGAGAAAACATACTAAGCGAAAAGAACTAGAATTCCTGTGAAGATGTTCTAGCTCTTCCGACGGAAATCCCAGCTCAACCTAACGAACAAGTTGTTGTTATATAAAACAATGATAGTGCTGATATGGACATATGGGATCCAGTTTTGCGGATCTGTTAAGTCATCAAATATCGAGATGTTACAACGATTCCAAAGCAAAGCAACTCGCACAATAGCAAGCCGAATGATATGTGAACGACCGCACATTACTAACGATCTGAACATCCCATGGATTAAAGATGTCATGAAAGATCGCTGCAGCAGATACAAAGATCGGATTAGTGATCACCCTTGTGTTCTAGTGACAGATTTATTAAATAATGCCAACGCAGACGCCTGAAATGGATAAGTCTGACATTTGTCATGCCTTATAACTTTTGATCTGTGATAGAGACATAACATTTTTAGTATTTAACTAAGAACTATGAGTCAAGTACAGGAGTCAAAAATCAGCCCTATCGGAAAATCTCGAGACCAGTTTGACAAAAGTGGTCGCAAATTTTTCGGTTCCGGCCGCTAAATTTTTGCCGCTATTTACTTTCATTTGAATATAATTCAATCATTCGTTTCAATAAAATTTCGTTAAACCCTATAGTTTAGTTTCATGCGTAGGGTCCGCTTTTCACTTGTTTTGTTTTGTCTTATATTATTGTTTTTTTCTCATAACAGAACTTGGTAGTATTCTATTTATTTTTTTGGTGTTATTATTATTATGTTTTATCCTTTGCCCTAAACTAAATTACCTTTCATGATTCTTTAAATTCGTTAAATTCTATTATATCACTTATATTTCCATAAATACTATCCAAATTTTAATTTTTTTCTTGTATTACTTGTCACTTACTTATCTTCTACATTATACATATTACTCTCTTGTTATTTGTGTTTTATTGTTTAATCACTCGTTATAGCATGCGTTTTTATGTTGTTTTTTTTATTGTATAATAGTTTTATTCTGAATATTTTATTTCTATTATTTATCTTTGGTTTTACTTACAGAGCCTTATTTGCTGCTGTATATATATTGATTTTTGTCCGTTTGGATCTGTTTCTTCTTTATTGATTGGGGAGTCCAGTTTTGTACCTAAGGTAATGCAATTCTTGCATATGATTTTTATACTTTTTTGTTCTTTATTTATTATTTTTAATACACGAACAATGGTTTCTATCGTATCACTCTGACTG